>HG995302.1:10007500-11257500 GCA_905332915.2 Hecatera dysodea
TCCCAAAGAACGTCTCCCGGGATAAAAAGTATCCTATTTGTTATTCCAGACTATAATCTACCTAATGCCGAACTCCTGTGAAAAATTTCATCAAGAACCGTTCAGCCGTAACGTGATTGAATAACAAACCTCCATCCAAACATTCAAATTTTCGCATTAGTATGTTGTCTTGTGTGAACGCAGTTCTTTGATAAAATGTCTTGTCACGTACAACGTGTTATAAGTCAAAGTCAAAATAGACATAAAGGACAAGATATAAAGGATGATCATTAAGGTCCATGACAACTTGTTATTTACCAAACGAATAATTTTACCTATCTCCTCTTCGTGACTACAGTTTACAGCTGCAGAGAGTTAGACAGACTTTTATCCTCTATGAAGCTTATTTTTTTTTCTAGTGTTTCTGTTTCAGAGTACATGTTTCTGAACGCATATTTTAGGACATTTATCCTTTTTTTTTGTTTTCGAACAAATAAAGGATAACAGACTATCGTGCTTATGGATGGGAAACTACTTATCTATCTAGTAGTATATTTAGGAAAAATCGCAAACGACGGGCATGTACTTAACTTTTCACTTTTAGATTTTTACAGTGTAGATCAGCTGATCTATGAACCTTCTAGAAGCAAAAGCAGTGTATAAAAAGAATTGTAGCTAACAGCATATTATGTGGTTTCTTTTAATGAAGGCGTGAGTTTCTGCCTGCAAAGAGAATTAAATCATTATGAGCTTTGTGTATGAAAAACCCACTACAAAAACTACTTGACATCAAGCCAATAAATTGGGTCACCACTGCGAGTGAGAGAGCGAGAGCGAGAGATAGCGATTTTGTTTACGTCTTCCCTAGAAACAACTACTTTAAGATACCAAAGTTGGTTTTTGGCAGGATAAGTTGTTTATTGGATTAATGGTCACTACCACAACGATTGCGTCTATTGCTAAATTATCTGGATGCTAGATGGAAATTCTGTAGTACCAATTAGTAGCTGTCTGGGATAGTTATCGCCCACGTTTTTGAATGAGTTAGATGCATAAACATAGAAATTACTATAATGCTGTTGCTGTGCTAAATTGGAACAGTTGTTATTGCAAATGTTCCAATTTAAAAATGAGCTGAAAATTCGTTTTGTGTAAATATTAGCTTCTGCTATTTCTCCGAACACGTCAAGGTCGAAAATTATCCCAAGGGAACATACTCCCGGAATGTTTCATATATCTTATTCCAGGACGTGGCCTGCCCGTGTACTAAATCTCATAAATACGTTCAGCCAATAAGTTGTGAGAAGGTACATAAATTAACCCACTGACGCATTTATAATATTAGTGAAGATTAAGAAAAAAAACCGGACAAGTGCGAGTCTGCCTCGCGCACCGAGGATTCCGAACAATACGAGTTTGATCGTATTTTTTTTATCAACACTCCAGTCTATGGTTTAGTTGGCAATAAGTGTCATCTTATTATTAGAACTAAAGTCTCATGCTACATAGCCATTTGAGCCACCAACTCCAATCTTTAATCTTATTCAGACAGCTGTAGTCCCTACATATTATATAGTTGTAATATTTGAAGGCGAAGAAAAATTCTGGAAAAAGAGCTTTGGCATTTTTCCCAAAGTGCCAAATACATAACAATAATTAAATAAAAACAAATTGCTTATATCAGTAATGGCTGAATGCGTCAGCAAATGGCAAAAGGGTTGCTGAATTCTGTGCCAAATAAAAATTCTAACACGGAAAAAGTACATTAATTTTCACCTGCCCTCGATATGCTAAGAAAAAGAAGCTCAGCAGCCCTACCATGACGTCGTAAATCTATCATGATTCCTGTGTCAGAGAGAGAAGGAGTTACACAAGACGAATGGATAATTATCTCTTTCCCTCACACTGAACCATAATAGCATTGGTACTTCGTAGTACGGCCACAGTACTAATATTGGCAGCTACAATGACGACGTCTTTTTTATAGAAATTTTTGGCTTCTAATGTCAGTCTCAATCTATGAAGAGGCATCGATTTTTTTTTCAATGGTTGTATTTTTTTTTGACATTGAGTATCACTGAGAGGTTATTGCAATATAAAGCGTTTTTTTTTTAATTACAATGACACTTGCTCTGAACGCGCTTTAACGTCACAGATGTTATCAGTAATACCGTCTCTAGACGCTACCAAAACGCAGCGGTTACTGTTTTTTTCCTTTGTAGCATAGGCGCAAAAACACAGAACAGAAAAAATTCAAAAACGTCATTAGAGTACTTAACGTTCACTGCATCTACTGTTTTTCCCCTTTTTCAATTTAAATACATTACGCAATAGCAGATAGACATATTATAAGGGAATATGTGACGAGTTTTTGTATGTTCTTTACATGTCTAAGTCGGAATATTTATCTCAATTCACAGATATGTTGACATCGAATGCCGTCTCTCGGCAATATATCTTACCTTTTGATTATTGTACGGGGTTTTATTTAAATTTTAAGTAAAAATAATTTTTTTTTCACCTTCTCACGGACATACTTGTTATCACGCCTGTATTACCAAATTAGTGTTAGAATATTGGTAGTCCCACAAACATCGAGGTTGATTTCCCAAACATTTAAATTTAATAAATAAATAAATTTCATCTGTTACGAATAAAGTCTTAATAATCTAACACTCTAAAACTGGTATTTATAATTTAGAAGCAATAGGTCCATTAATATATCTCACTACACCTTGCTACAAGTATTTGAACTTTAAGATGATAGATAAGATAAGCCCAGTTAAGCTTCACAAGGAACCTTGTAAAGCTTAACTGGGCTTGAAAGAGTATAACTTAATCTTAAAACCGAGGTATTTTGCTTAAGAAAAATGGAGGAAGAAAAACTATCTAAGTACATAGCTTACGATGAAAGTGATGAGGTGGCATAAGTTTGATACGTGTAAAAAGTGTGTCGATAATCGACTTGAAATGAACAGAAGAAAAGTTCTAGTGCTTGTACCTCGTTACCCCGTTACCGCGTCCCCTTGAGCTACGTTACCTCACTAAATTTTATGAATTTATATGATGAATATCTTCCCTAGGAGCTGGCAGGGACAGGGTACAGAACTGGGAATAATGGAAGAAATGGTGGGAAACTTTTTCTCAGAAGTGGGGCAAATCAAGCGAGATATAAATTGCAAATTAAATAATGCCATCAAGTTTCTAGCAACGATTCAGCGCACGTACGCCGTATAGTATGACCAAAATCAATATAAAAAATAATTCACTTCTACTAGCTTCTATTATCTAGTACAATGAATTTTAAGGACTTCTAGACCACATCTAGATGGACTAGTTAAGGAAACGAATAATTCACCCTCTGGTTACTTCGTCCACAAAGTTTTTTTTCGCATTTATTACTTTGAGTGACGGATCGGTCTTAATGAAAAAATAAATTAATTTAGCCTTGTTAACTTTGGCCTTACAAAAGTTGTTCTTTTTGTAGCTAAGTGTTTGTAATGTTATTAAATTAAATATAAGGAGGGAATATAATGACAGCCAATTTTTGCCCAATGAGCGGCAAGTAAAATAATGATTTGTAATTTAAGTTCACATTCTACAACATTCAGAAATATCAATTTTAATCATTTTACTTCAAAGGAACATTTTATTTTAAATATTCCTCAACAACTTGTAATAATACCCATGGTAACATGAACAATTTTATTGTTTATGTCGCGACGGCATCCGGCCGTATAAGACTGTTTGGACTTGTTTGTTGCCATAAAACATCATTGATACTTTAAAAAAAATCTGATTATCGTATTACAAGCTTTCCCTCTAACTCCATTATAAAATAAATATACCTACGGGCGAACTAATCTTATTTTTATTAATCATTACTCTAAATAAACCAATAACCACTCTTACAATCGAGGGCAATCAAACTGGTTAATTGATATATGTATGGATTAACTATGAATTTACTTTTTACTGTGTGTCTTTTACTTTTTTTTCTGTGCACTTACACAGTTTCAATATTTGTAAATATGTGAGTACCATGTGCTTATTTAGATAATAAATAAGTTAACCTCTGCTGGTAATACTGGGTTCTATAACTAGTACTTATATTTGGTGCTTCATCCTCTAATATATATGTTTTTTTTTGTATGCCAAATATTCTAAAACTTTTATATAAAAAGAGTAACTATGGAGTTTCTTGTCCGTTCTTCTTCATAAGAATCTACCTTTGCGAATGGACTGTAGTCACTGTACTATGTTAACTTTAAAAGACGTTCAAAAGTGCCGTTTAATGGCCTAATTGAAATAAACGTTTTGACTTTGACACCGATTAATGAAGTAATCGGTGTCAAAGTCAAAGTCAAAGTCAACACTTTACATCGTTTTCATTTAATATAGCGTTCGTTCGTTTTGTGTAACAACAGATGCAATAAATAATATGTATAATAAACGAACGTGTAAGTAAATGTTGTTTTGGCACTTTCTCTAGTATAATATATTCTAATTTAGTATTACCTTATTTGTTGTACAATTAACATTTGATTTGACCGCTGATAAACGAGCGAGCGAGGCCAGGTCAAAAACTTCGACACGGCTAGGTTAGGTTCGAATTAGAAAACGTATGCCAGAGTGAGTGTGTAATGGCTTACACCCCATATTCATATCGTAGTTAATGTAAAAACACTTAAACATTCCATCACAAAAAAAAAACATAAAGTTTGTTATTTTCCCATTTGACACATGAAATTGTATAATAACGTTTCATTTCTAACTTGCATAAACACAAACAGGGAACGCATTATCGATGACTAATAATATTAATAAAAACACCACATATTACAAATATTAATTTTTACTTGTTTACATCGTATACATTTATTTTATTGTATGAATTAACATAACTAACAAATATCACTATACAAATTATAATTATAATAAAGCAAACAAATGCATCCGTGTTATGGCCTATGACCATTACAGAACGCAGCGACTACGTCGGCAATGACCGGCGCTTTTAACAGCAGGTCCAGCAGGGCCTTAAAGTCATTTGAGGCCACCACAGGATTTTCCGGTTGAGCAGTAACCAGCCTAAGTGGGCTGAACAGCAAGTGGTCTACGTAAAAAAAAAGCAGAGCCCTTTAGTGTGCTACAAGATTCTTCCGTAACTGCACGTAAAATCTCGCTTGCAAAACGTAGGTTTCCCGCTAAAGCCCTACTGTTGATCGTTTTGTTCATATTGTTTATGTGATAAATAAAATAGTTTTTGGTAATTTGTGCTAAGTTTATTTGTAACATTACAAGTTTCAAAGAAGAGAAGGGTAATTAAAAACGTATAAACGTCGAAATTCGCGTCTATATTATTCTACCCCGCCTACACTTCAGGTGAGCAAAGCTTAGTGAACTAAGCTCAAGTGATCTGGTTATTTATATTTTATATTATGAAATAAACTTATATCTCATATTGTTCAAAAATCTTATTATATACCTCCGTATATAATAAGATGTTTGAACAATATATGTATTAAGTATAAGAAATGAAAATAATATCTAACTTTAAAGTTGAGCAATCACAATTAATCGAGTTTAAGACGTCAGTTTTTAAATATTTATACTTGTATCTACTGCTAAAGAATTTAGAAGTTTTGACGCAAAAGCCGATACATTTTGCAACTCATTGAAATTAATATGAAAACAACTTTACTGCGAGTAGGTATTATTTAGCTGTCGTCGCTTTGGTAAGTAATGAGTTTGCATTACTTGCACTATATACATTACGGGTTATCTGTAAAATCCCTATAAATCATATGAAGTATTTTGTGTTGCAGCGTGTCTATTAAAATTTACATTACAAATGTGGACAGTCCCCATAATGCTGCTAGAGATAGTGAAATTGCTCAGTAGTATTCCGGTAAAATGTGGTATTTCCCTGCTTGCCAGTTTCAGAAATTATTATAAAAATATATATGTTACCGGAATTGTATGAAACCTAGGAATTGTACACAATTCCTAGGAAATATAAACCCTTCCGACCCTACTTAGGAAATGTGTAAAATAATGTTTCAAAGATTTCTTATTTTACACTTTTCCTGTGAAATGTATGTGTTTTCTAGGAATTGTATGCAATTCCGAGATGTACTAGGAAATATATAAAAAAGTAATGCTTTCTGTGACTAAAATAAGTAAAACCAATTTGTAAAATGAAATCAGACTTATTACTTAGGCTCTTGTTGACAGAATTAGGTGTGACAACAATATCGTAAAATATAAAATATTCATAGAGCTTATTAATATTAAACATAAAAAATCAACTATTAATTTCGTAAGTAATTAGTCTGTCATTGAAGTATTTCTATTTCATCACTATATAAAGAGAAGAAGTATTTCTGTATTTTTAAAGGATATGTTTAGAAGGCCGCACATGTGGCTAGATATATACGATTAGACTCTATCATATGACATCAAAGCAGCTTCTGGCGTCACAGTGTCCAGCTGCATGTGAGGCCCACTAGTATTTCAGCAGGAGAACTTATTTATTTATGCAGCGTAATACATTTCTGATTGCTATTTAGGCATGTATAGATTTCCTAAGAAAAGTGCATATTATAAAATATATCATAGATTTCCTATCTATTTTAGGAATTGTACACATATCCTAGGAATTGTATGAAATGTATGCGTTTCCAAGTTTTTTTTTAGTGGGCTCCCACTGTCTATCGCAAACCTTACTTACAAGTAGGTAGTATAAATTACTTTTCTCATTGTTTATTTCGTTTAGACTCACTGAATTCCACCTCCAAAGCCTCTACCTCCAAAGCGGTACACATAAATTGTTTGCACAGACAGGTTTATATTAAAAACTTTTGATACTATTTGTTGAAAGGATATCACAGGACGACACCGTATTATGATATTGCAAAAGAATATGAGTAACTATCAGATTTATTGATTGTATGTTTTTGTCAATTTTTACACAACGTTGTTTTGAAATAAATTACTAGAATAAATTAAAGTGGTTATCGTCTTTTCCTCCGCCAGAAATCAATTCAGAAAAATGTAACGTGTATTTCTCATTGTTTTAATCCGTTATACTTTTTATACTATGCCCCAGTAGGTCTACACAAAATACTTTTATAATCTTATAGTTATAATAAAGGACTTAGGCATACCTACGTATCTACAATACATCTTGCAAAGACAAACCCACCCAACCGAAATGGTATTAGCAACTCAATGTCTCCTACGCTTGTACGAAATTAGGTATTGGATGTAACATTCATTTAATTGTAGGATACCTGTAGGACACTTATCAAATGTGTGGTCCTAAAAGTAAAAGGACCATTATTAGCTGCATTACTTTTCGCAATATATATATTAATAATATATACGAATTCTTTTGCAAAAAACAAAAATCTGTGAAAAGCATCTTGGCTTAAAAATGGATGTACAGATCCAACACAACACAAAGCTTTCATCGCTACGTGGATTATTCTGACGCATGGTCCGGTGTATCCCACGTCAAGGTAGCTATTCCATATATAATTCTCTTCTACACCTGCTTTGTATATTTGGTGGTATTCTGGTGCAATGCTGCCAAAACATCAGATCATTCAAATAAAAATAATAAAAATACTATAACACTATCGCTTTTTAACAGTTTCTTCTAAAATATACCAGGAAACAAAACTAATGAACATAAAACAATTGTACACTAACTACACTTGCATCCTTCTCAGAAAAATAATAAACAACTCACTCCACACTAAGATATCTTTTGTATGGTTGAAAAAATGACCAAGACAGGAACGAACCTCGGCAAAACAATGTTTACCTCTGCAGGCGAAACTTTGTAACATATATCGTCGTTAGTGAAAAATGTAAGCTCCTAAGTAAAACTTGGGTCGGCATACAGTCGAAAAATATTGACAATAGCTGTCAATAATTTCTGCTGAACGCATTATAGAAGTGACCACACATTTATAATCAAAATGAACGACAATCCTTTCTTTAAGTACCTACTTCTTGTAAATCATATTTTTCATGTAAGTGGCTGTGTCTTTTATAAGGGAAGAATCTGGGGGCACGGTAGTGCCCTCGCCAAGACGAGTCAAGCGAAACGCAAGAGTACTACCTACCTTTTCTAGAAACGCTTCGTCGTTTTTTTGAACTCTCATAATCCAATCAAAAAAAAATTTAAGATAGAATGCCATCAGTACAATCATTAAACATACAAAGTTTGAAGGTCGTAGCTATTATACTTTAGATTTTATTAATGTCTCAAAACTCTCGATTTCGTCACTGACTCACTGATATAAATCATTGGCTCATATTATAATAAACCTTGGTTTTTTTCATTTATGTTCTAGCTACACTTTCATTCCAATATAAAATGTTTCCGTAGCCCATACATTTCAATGAATGGGGATTTAAAAGAAAACACCCACAAGGGTTTTTATTTCTATTGACAACCGTTTAAATTGCGCTTTATTACCTGTAGAAGTGGGATAACCATTGACACGGCTTTCAAACTACGGATATTTGTTTCATTGGTGAATATTTACATGTAAACTTGCGTATAGATGACTAGATTACATAAAGATATATGTCTAGACAAGATCAAAATGGAATACGAAAATAATTTTCTTCTGTATATATTAACTCAGGGATTTTGGTTACGAAACTACGGTCAAGCACTTGGGAGTCACTTAGTCTTTTATCGTTTATAATAAGTAGGCTTTGTAATAAAAAATAAAAATAATGATAACTGTATACTGGGTTGAAAGTTTAGTAGTCTTGGAACCCAAGCTAGGGAAATAAAATCAGTAACTTCAGAAAATATATGGTAAATCCAATTGTAAGGACGGAAAAAAATAACGTGTGGGCTATGTTTTGTACACAAGTTTACAAATCAGTGGCTACAGTTTTTAATTAATGTACATGTACACATAGGTAAATGATTATTTAAAAGTGAGTAACGAGATACGTATGTACATAATTACATAACTTTTTACATATATTAAACCTAAACATACATAGTTTTAGTTATTAGAATGAGGTATGAACAATTACTTTTTTCATAAGCTGTTTCCGTAAGTTGGCAATGTCGATTTTTACTAAAGTGTGTTTTAGTTTAGACTATCAATCTTACTTTATATTTAATAGAGAAATTATAAAAAGCTCCTGGATACTATAATTTATCAAACAAATTAAGTATTAAAATAAGCCACGAAGAAATGTATATTGTAGGAACAAGAAAATAATTTACCAAAGTAATTTTAAACGTTACAAACAAGACTTGCCTGTGTTTGATGTATTTGATTAACTTGTATTGATAAATAAGCATACGCGTTCAGTTGTAAACCCAGTCACACGCAAAACACGTGGAATGATCTTCATTAAACGAATATTAAAATGTATAACATAATAGGGGTGTTTCCTGAGTAAAAAATATATGATTATATTTAGTCCGTCAGTTAGATTATAGAAAAATATTGGACACGTATTTTTTCCTTTATCAAATCTATAAAAACTGACGAAGATACAAAGCATCAAAGATCAGGAGTGGGGGCTTGTGACGTTACGGCTCGGTAAAAATTGTAGCGAGTAGTGACGTCACACGAGTTTTCAACGCTCTGTATCGGCTTCATTTTTTGTTTACGTGAAAAAAGAAAAAATACGTGTCCAATATTTTTTGGAAATCTATCAGACGGACTAATTAGATTTTTTTAGTCAACTACCCTATTATTGTTTGGTCGAATATTTATGTCCGAATTCACAATACTTAAAGATGGAAAAAAATGGCATAATAACCTTTGGCAAAAGTTAAAATACCGCGTAATTTCGTTTAGCATAATGTCTATTTAAAGCGATGACTATTTCGTACAA
Source organism: Hecatera dysodea (assembly GCA_905332915.2). Classification (NCBI taxonomy): domain Eukaryota; kingdom Metazoa; phylum Arthropoda; class Insecta; order Lepidoptera; family Noctuidae; genus Hecatera; species Hecatera dysodea. The sequence continues at coordinate 10,017,365 of HG995302.1, forward strand.
CTTCACTTCTGGTCACTGCTGGTCCTGCTCCACAGCCGCATGGGCGCACAAACTAAACTATTCCTCTAACATTTGAAAACATTATTGGGCCCGCTGAAGATTGTAAGAATGTAAGTTTTTTTATATTGTATAGACTCAATCTTGTTAGAATTATACATATAACTTCATGCATTAACGACACATGTGTGCGTACTATGTATCTTAAACTATATTTATATACGTCTGACTGGAATGTACCCTGGCGATTGCGAGTGTCATGCTCACTCAAAAGTCTCTCTGATGGTGGCGTATGTGTTTCATTCATCATTTGGCTCTGTCAGTTGAGACGGGTCATCTCTCAGCTGCCACGGTTTGTTTTTTTGTTTACGGTTTGGTTTGTTTTACTCTGGATTCCTGTATCATACACGTTTTTCTACATCGTTCTCACATATAGGAATAATATCAAGAAGAATAATGTATCCACAACATTGCAACAATTTGTTGATTTAAAAGAGTGACCGTGCAGTTTCTTACATGTTCTTCTCCATAGAGATCTACGCTTTGAAACGTGCAGATAGCTTCACCTCTTTCGACCTTGACAATTCAAAAGTGCCCGTAAAGGGTTTAATTGAAACAAATGCTTTGAGTGAGATGAGTGAGTGAGTTGATTATGAAGATGGCAAAATGTAATTGTTAATCGGCGTCCTATTCGCCAACATACAGATGGTGGCGTCGTGGGCGGCGAGAAGAATTCGTCACTCGAGCTTAATACGGCCACGGCTGATGTCTCAGCACTCACAGTGGGGCTGGTTGCTAGTGGCGGTAAGGCAGAGCTGAGAGACGAGGCTGGCGGTGGCGGGCATGCTCGACAAGCTACGATTATTGTCAAAATCATCAATTTGTCATTGTTCACCGCCTTTCATTTTCTTCATTGCACAGGAATCTTATTGCCTTATAATTACGATTTCTGGGCTTCATTGTATATATACAGACTGTTATAATAATAGACGATGTTTTATTTTGAATTTTATATTCATTATCTTTTATTTATAGCGGCAATAAAAGAACGTACCCTGTAAAAAAATCAACTGCTTACCTGTCACGGTTCATGAGATACAGCCAGTAGACGGATGGACAGTGGATGCTTAATAATAGAATTTTGTTGAGTAACCTTCGGGTACAGAGTTCCAATAGATCTGATATAATTAGGTACTGTAAGTTTGTAGCGGAAAATGACAGTTAAAAAAAAACAAAGTCTCATTTGTTGTTTGTGAAGTAGTTGGTGAAGAGAAGGAAAATAAGTTCCGAAGCAAAATTATGAAATTTACTTTATCATGTTTGTTTTCAACTTTAGGGGTAGGGTGTAAATAAAAAACAATTTAAAAATATTATAGCTCATATAATCGAAGTTACACTATCTTTTCATCCAAAATGATCACAAAAGTTTTATTCTATTGTTTACGCACCTTTGGCATACAACTTAAAAAAAATTAAATTTAAAACATTGAACGTTTAAATAAAAACGAATTTAACTTGAGCTACACCTATACATTACAACTGGTATTTACATTATTATTTTATACATAATATCTGACTTATACCTTATTATTAACAAATTTTGTTTTTAAAACCACATTTTTGTAAATTCTCATTACAAATAAATATTTGTATACTTTGAAATTTAACTAAAATTGGGACTGACCCGCGAAATAATTTGGTAGGTATAATATTATACTTTAAAATATCATTGAATACAAACACTTCTGTGAATAACACTGTCCTAGACAAGTCAGACTATAAAGTAATTAATCTTATACGTAGTTTTTGGTATAAATAATATAAGGTTAGTCATATTCTGATGCATCCTGGGATCAATATCGGCGAACATAAACAGGCTGTTAAGTCTATTGGGATTTGATCTATTTCCTTTTTTTTATTTTAATATGTTCTTGGTCTCATAATGCTCTATTCTATGTAGGTTAACATGCGTGCCAAATTGCCTGTTCTTATAATTTAGTTTAATTAAAATTTTGATGTCTGAATATCAGTGTAGGTTTTTTTTGAGCATAGTTCATAATTATAAAGGTTCTGATACACTATAGTAATATAAAATTTGATACTTTTTTTCAATGGGCTTACAAGAAATTTAAGAAAACAACGTTTATGAAGAAGGTAACTTATATGGATCTCATCTTGTAACTCGTACACTGTCATCATCTAGCCTAGCCTTTTCCCAACTATATTGGGGTCGGCTTTCAGTCATACCGGATTCAATTGAATACCAGTATGTAACGTGGATCGGCTGCCTACCAGACCTCCACAACCCATTAACTGGGCAACACGGTACCTTATTGGCAAGACTGGAGTCAGATTTACTGGCTTCTGACAATCCGTAACGACTGCCCAAGATCTACAAATAACAGCCGGGACCAACGGCTTAACGTGCTTACCAAGGCACGAAGGAAACACGTTATGTATAGATGGTCACCCATCCACGGGTCAACCTTGGCAAGCATTGCTTAACCGTGAAGATTGACCCATGTTATCCGTTTAGCCACGAGCTCCTCTAACTCTTACACTGTACTGCTAGAAAATTTAGATATTTGCCAAATATATATATATATATATATTATTATGCTCTTAAATTTTTAGATTACTGGTTGACATTCATAAAAGTAACTTGAAAACAAAACAGAACTATTGAAGATTTGTAGTTTTAGGCACCATTTAGCGCAAATGTGACGCATACCTTCCCAACTTTTAACGATTATTTTTGTTTTAGTTTTAAGCTTTATTTTTAAATTATTTGGTGTGCGTCATGCTTGGTGCAAATAAACAGTTTTTCTTTCTTTCTTTCTATTGAGACGGTCATCAATCTTATACAATTTTTACTTTACTTAGGTATAATTCTTAGAGAACAATGTTGACAATCTATATGTGAACAGACAGTAACATTTCAATTTACCTTATCATATAACTAAAAGTCTGTATATACAGGTTTTACTTGCAGGCTGTCCGACTTTGATAGCTTTCCCCGGCCAGGAATCGCCTTACGACTCCAGCCCCTCTAGCCAAGTTACAAACGTTTCGTGTCGAATTCTATTCTCCAATCGGTAACGCCTCGGTGTCAGCAACTGTAGAAAACGATAAGTTGGTAGCCATGTTGTCGCGCCTGAGTCGGCCGCTCGTTCCATAATGTATTTAGAAAAACGACCTATTCTTTAGTCTCTGGCGATTGATCCTACAAACATGCTTTAAACATTAAGTTTAAACATTTTAACAAAGGATGTAGCGTTGAACACTGTAGAAACGATAACAATTCATTCCATAATTTTGAACGATGTGAACTTGGCTACGAATTTTCTATTCGTTTGCTCTAACCACGTGACTTATCGTTGAGACGATTTCATTCTCATACATTTGATTCGTTTTCGACTAGTAACGATTGTAGATTATCAACTTGGCTAGGGGGGCTGACACGCCCGGGGCGTCTTCCTTCGACTCCAAAGACTAACGTTTATAAACTAAATAAATAAACTAACTAAAGCGTCTATCAATAAAACAGCACACACGACAGTAAGTCCGCTTCATTTCTTTTCAATATCTGAACAATAAATTTATCATTAGAAAACTACGGCTGATCTTATCTCGCACTGCGGCGTGGTCCTACGGCTTGCTTGAGAAAATCGTTTCACTTTGATCCATACATTACCCAACGAAAGATAAATATGTCGTCAATAGTTTTAATAAAGAGTGTTCGTGTCGATTTAATAATACAAATCTTCATATGGTACATTGTTTTGATTTGAAACTTTATGAAGAAAAAACACGAGACAAATGAGATTCGAAAAGTTAGTTCTGTTTATATATTGAGTGCTGTTTTATGAGAAATTTAGTATGAACCAGCAAATTTATGTAGTTCAAGATCGAGGCATGTTATCCCGAATAACTCAGTATCTTACGAGAGCAAAGCGTTGATTGAACTAGTATCTCCATATCTTTGTCTTCCGTAGTAAAACTACTTCCCCGATAATCACTTTCGGGCGTAGTCGTAATGGGAGGGTCAGAGGACGGGCGCCGAACTTCGTCGAGCTCAGCACAAGTTTTCGGAGTAAGACGGTGGTTTTCAGCTGGGTAGAGGAGGCCGAGACCAGTGTAGGGCGGGGCTAGAAGGCTGCGGCTGCGCGGGCGACGCGACAGTGAATGTATTGTGGTGCTCTCGGGAGCTGAAATTATTCGCCCCGAAGGTTGAAGCACTGGACTTGGTGGCTGCGTGTGTGATGGACGTGGATGCTAGCGTTCTGAAAATTATATTATACGCAACAGACTTCAAAAATACAACCGACAGAATTTAACTCTACATCGTATAACAGAAAAAAAAACAAAAAAAACCCTGAGAAGTGGTCATTGCTACTCATCATTATTGGTATTGAACTAAATCTAATGATATTGAATATTATAATACTACGAGTAATCTAACTTAAAATAAAAATAAACTAAATTCCTTTTAACTGAAATATAGCATCAAAAAATGCGTCGTCATCACTATAGACTGGTAGTGAACCCAAAAGCCTGGTAGCATTGCCACGTTGTATGGCAATGCTTATCCTCTATCCGTAGAGAAGGCCAGCCCTTGGGTCATGAAAGTGTCAACTAAACCTTTAGCAAGTTCGTTAAATAACGCAAGAGCACTCGGACCCCTTATATTGAACTAGCTGCTGCCCGCGACTTCGTCCCCGTGGAATCCCCGATTTTAAAACATTCTTTATCGCTGCTCCGCTCCTATTGGCTCGTCATGATATATAGCCTAAAGCCTTCCTCGATAAATCGTCTATTCAACTCAAAAAGAATTTTTCAATTTGGACCAGTAGTTCCTGAGATTAGCGCGTTCAAACAAACAAACAAACTAGTAGTATAGATTTAATCTATACTAATACTAGCAGCGCCTCGCGGTTTCACCCGCGTAGTTCCCGTTCCCGTGGGAATATGAGGATAAAATATAGCCTATAGCCTTCCTCGATAAATGGGCTATCTAACACTGAAAGATTTTTTCAAATCGGTCCAGTAGTTCCTGAGATTAGCGCGTTCAAACAAACAAACAAACAAACAAACAAACAAACAAACTCTTCAGCTTTATAATATTAGAAGATTAGAAGATTATAAACCTGAAGAGTTTGTTTGTTTGTTTGAACGCGCTAATCTCAAGAACTACTGGTTCGAATTGAAAAATTATATTTGGGTTGAATAGACCATTTATCGAGGAAGGCTTTAGGCTATATATTATTATCATCACGCTTAAGCCAATAGGAGCGGAGCAGCGATAAAGAATGTTTTAAAATCGGGGATTCCACGGGGACGAAGTCGCGGGCAGCAGCTAGTCAAATGATAAAATGCAATATAATTGAAATTACGAAATAACATCAGCTGTTCAATACACTTTGTAGTGTTATATAGATATGTATGTGACATTCGATTTTTTTTTCGCGAATTCAATGTTGGTGTCGTAGAAAAATATATAATGATGAGCATAATAACCCCTCTTAAGGAATGTCGTTCGTTTTGGTCCACGTTGTATAAAAAGTTTCACTTCTAAAGGATATTCGGTTTAGGAAAGGGTCCGTAAAAAATCTATAAAGGACTTAAATCTATTTTTTTTATTCCTAGGGTTCTCTCTCGGTGTACCTCGAAATGTGTGTATGAGTGTAGCAATAGTGGTAAATACAAGTTGTGGGATTTAACGTACCTTTGCCATACCTATTATTATGTCTACGTTGTCCATCAGCTTTCTCTGATACTTCTTCACTTTCCAGAACCTGAAATGTTATTTTGCCTTTAGCATTCATCATTATCATCTGCCTTTTCCCAACTGTATTTGGGGTCGGTAAGTACCAGTATTTTACATGGAGCCCTACTTCAACAATCCATTAACTGGGTAACACAGAACTTCTTGGCAAGACTGGTGTCATATTTACTGACTTCTGACAATCCATAACTACTGCTTAAATCTGCAAATGACAGACGGGACCAACGGCTGTACTAAAATAGTCACCCATTAATAGATCGAATCTGCCAAGCGATGTTTAGACTCGATCCACCCGTGCGGCTGTTATTATTTAGCCACGAGCTCCTTCCTCCACCTACCACCACCTACCCACCATACCTTTAGCATCATAGGCAAAATATACTGCGAATCTTTCCGTTGTATAAGTTAGTTTTATATTACTTGATCAAAATCAGTAATTGCTTGTCTAGTAGTATTATCACAGCAATACTTACGGATAACAGCTAAAAACATTCTTGATGCGTTTTCACTCTTCCAGGATGGACTCGTTTCACAAATCTCGTGTCCATGTCTCCCAAAGCACCTTGGCAGCTCCATTTTTCAGTTACATGTATCCATTTATTCAATCATATAATTCATTATCACTTATCAAGTTCCTGTGTATTTGCTCTGCATAACCTTTAGTTTCATCAAATGTGTGTCACTGTGTTAAGCACCAAATTTAAGCAGATTGATATCTTTATTTTACAACTTACTAACTTTTTAATCACTTAAAAATCGGTATAGTTAAGCCGATTTCTCATTCTCTGTCTTTCGGTACACACAACACAAGTTATCTGTCTGCTTGAGTCCATATGCATTGTCTCTTCAGGTATTGTTAACACCCTATTGTTCGTATTTTTACGCAATGGCTATAACAAACTGACGTTATGTCCGTTGGAGTATTTGACTGACGACCGTATTGATCGGTTCACCGTCAGTCGAATTGAGGAGGTGTTGTCTCCGCGGCGGAGCAATGAAGCGTGGCGACCTCCGGATTCCCTGTTAGGAAAAAATAAAAGTACTATTAAAAAGGTTGAATCACTTTAACCAAAAATAGATTGATTTTAGCATTGCTTTGTAAGCAGTCGGTTAGATTGACGCTTTGATAAAAATCGGCGTCCGCTTAAAATACAATTTTAATGGTGATCATTTACAGAATCGACTGTTAATGATCACCGTGTCAATATCGGTGAAGTTAGCTGTCATTTTAAATGAGGCGATCTCTAGGGAATGACAATTTACTTTACCAACATTTTTAGCAGTAGGATTCTGTAAAAATCCCACCATGTAATCTTTGGAAGTGAACACGAAGTGAGCAATCAATTACACCTAACTTAACCAGGTGAGACGTAGACAGAATAGACCAGCGATTTCACGGAATACTACTACTACTACTACTGAGCATTTAAGCTCATGTTTAGTGTTAACGGAAAGATTACAAACTTGTATAAAATTGACCCGATTTGTCCAGAAATACAGATAAATAAAATCAAAAGCACTTAGACGAGCAAAAAATGCGTGAAAGGGGTAAATAGGCCTTCGGAATTTTCTATTAAAAGTAAATCAAGCACTATGAAAAAATCAATCCGTTCCAGATATCTAGGTAGGATTCATTTATCCACATAATTGGATTGTTTTGTGAAGGTCCGATTAGATCTATATAAATAACAGACGGGACTGGGAACCAGTTCTGGGTATTCAATAATCGACCTTTATTGATTTACGAACATTATTTCAAGTCAGACTCATGATGTATATACATACATATATTAGCTTCTGCCCGCGACTTTGTCCACGTGGAATAGTTACTATCCCCCCGAATCTTTGTGATATTCATTCGTTGGTGGGAGGCGCCCGACGTGACGACAGAGTGGTGGCATGCGCGTGAGCTGCGCGCGGTACTGGACAGTACTTGGACATTGCAAAATTACTTTATTTTTCTAAAATACAATATTTTTTCTAAAATAAAAGAAGCCAAGCTAGTTACTTCTTATTACAACAGCTACCTGCCAATAACAGACTCGTCAAAATCGGTCCAGCCATTTCAGAGATTAGCCGGAACAAAACAAACAGACAAAAATTGTAAAAAATATTATTTATATGTACCGTATATATTCGTAATTATATGCATGTAGTAAAAAGCGGTTATTTCAATATTATAAACAGGCGCTGGTACTCCCTTTCTTCTCATAAAATTGATTGTCCGAAAATCATTATCCATAACACGTTTGCCATAAACTGCAGTAACCATAATGTTCAAAACCCCGAAATTTTGTTCAGCATAATTATCTTTAGATCTAAAAGTATTCGCCGGAGCCCCGCAGTGCCGGAGCCGTGACAGAAACCATGCCTGCTGTATATGGTTCTCTATTGTATTACCTAACTTTTTTATCCATAATTTAAAGAGCCATAACTTTTTTTGTCCTAATCATCATTTGTCCGAATGATAACTTACCCGAACTTAATATCACCTAATATCTCATGCCATAAAATTAAAATCTCTAAATATAATATGTCCTAAACCCGTTTGACATAAATATTACAATCAATAATATACAAAATATATAAAACCGTTTTCAATAAAAGTTATAAGTCCTAAATTCAAATTACAAATAAACAAATAATATTCTTAGAACGTATAACAAAGCAATTGCTATGAGCTTCTCTCATTTGTTATAATTTTATTAAAAATATTTGATGATGCATTATATTTTTTTTTATTATATTTTACGTAAATAAATATATTATACATGTACTTAATAAAGCAGTTGATTGTGAACATTTGTGGTTTTTGTAAGCAAGCAAGCATGCAGCATGCAAGGAGTCATGCAGCATGCAAGCAAGCATGCAGCATGCAAGGAGTCATGCAGCACGCAAGCAAGCATACAGCATGCAAACAAGCAAGCAGCATGCAAGCAAGCATGCAGCATGCAAGCAAGCATACAGCATGCAAGCAAGCATACAGCATGCAAACAAGCAAGCAGCATGCAAGCAAGCAGCATGAAAGCAAGCAGCATGCAAGCAAGCAGCATGCAAGCAAGCAAGCAGCATGCAAGCAAGCAGCATGAAAGCAAGCAGCATGCACGCAAGCAGCATGAAAGCAAGCAGCATGCAAGCAAGCAGCATGCAAGCAAGCATGCAGCATGCAAGCAAGCATACAGCATGCAAGCAAGCATACAGCATGCAAACAAGCAAGCAGCATGCAAGCAAGCAGCATGAAAGCAAGCAGCATGCAAGCAAGCAGCATGCAAGCAAGCATGCAGCATGCAAGCAAGCATACAGCATGCAAACAAGCATGCAGCATGCAAGGATTCATGCAGCATGCAAGCAAGCATACAGCATGCAAGCAAGCATACAGCATGCAAACAAGCAAGCAGCATGCAAGCAAGCACGCAACATGCAGCAGGCATGGTTTCTGTCACGGCTCCGGCGCTGCGGGGCTCCGGCGGTCCCACGCGAGTTTATCGTCGCAGATGGGTTGATGGGACAACCACCTGCTCCTCAACTCGCGGGCCGCCTCTCCCCTCCGCGCCTACGCGATTTTAAATTACACTCTAGGGGTAGGGCAGACAAGACTACGTGGAGTCGGATTTACAGCGATTCGTTTCTGTCACTAAAACCTATTTTTAGCAAATGTTTTAAGATTAAAATATTTATTATAAATGAACATTCGGAATAATACACATTATTCAAAACAATACTTAGGACATATGACTTTAGGGCATCTAAAATTAGGAGATTTAATTATTATAGTACTCGATATTATGACAGAATACTTTTAGAACTAAAGATAATTATGCTAACCAAAATTTCGGGGTTTTGAACATTATGGTTATTGTAGTTTATAGCAAACGTGTTATGGATAATGATTTTCGGACAAACAATTTTATGAGAAGTAAGGGAGTACCGCTGTATATATGTTGCATGCTTGCTTGCATGCTGCGTGTTTGCTTGCATGCTGCGTGCTTGCTTGCATGCTGCGTGCTTGTTTACATGCTGCGGGCTTGCTTGCATGCTGCGTGCTTGCTTGCATGCTGCATGCTTGCTTGCATGCTGCATGCTTGCTTGCTTACAAAAACCACATGTTCACATTCAACTGCAGCTTTATTGAGTACATGTATAATATATTTATTTACGTATAGCATGCAAGCAAGCATGCAGCATGCTTGCTTGCTTACAAAAACCACATGTTCACATTCAACTGCAGCTTTATTGAGTACATGTATGATATATTTATTTACGTATAATTAAAAATACAGGCACTACCGTTACCCAACATAGGTACTATGCTGAGTGACACCACCTTCCGGATCGCTACATGTCTGCGTCTGGGTGCTCCTAGCGGAGCTTCACATCGCTGCCAATGTGGTGAAGCAGTTGACTCCCTCGGACACCATGGCCTGTCCTGCATTAGAAGTGCGGGTCGGATAGCTCGGCACGCCAGCATTAATGACATCATCAGGCGGGCTCTTGTCACCGCCGGGATGCCAGCTGTATTAGAACCAATAGGTTTGGCGCGAGACGATGGGAAGAGGCCAGATAGGATGACCATAATGCCTTGGAAGGTGGGTAGGCCTTTGGTGTGGGATGCAACATGTGTCGATACCCTTGCGCCATCCCATCTTCTTAGCACGGCGGGTTGTGCTGGGGCGGCTGCGGCAGGTGCAGAAAATCTCAAACGGCGCAAATACAACAACCTTATTGGGAATTATGTATTTGAGCCGTTTGGGGTTGAAACAAGGGCCGTGGGGTCCGAGTGCTCATCGACTTTTCCGTGAAATCAGTAAGCAGTTAGTCAACTCTTCACGTGACCAGAGGGGCTGGCCTTTTCTTTGGTCAACGAATCAGCATTGCCATTCAACGTGGCAATGCGGCCAGTGTTCTGGGCACTTTTCCCGTTGACAGCGATGTGGACGAATTTTTCGATGCCCTATGAGTCTTTTCTCCTTTTTACTCCGCTTGTACATATATATATATATATATATATATATATATATTCTATATTATATCTTATTTAGTTGTATTTTGTAAATATATAGTTTTTAATAATGAAGAGTAGCTCTAATGTACCTACATATTATTTAATAAAACACTAAGTTCTCTAGTATTAAAATTATAATGCATCATCAGATATTTTTAATTATAACAAATGAGAGAAGCTCATAGCAATTGCATTGTTATACGATCTAAGAATATTATTATTATAAATAAACATTATGTAATTTGAATTTAGGACTTATAACTTTTATTGGAAACGGTTTTATATATTTTGTATAATATTGATTGTAATATTTATGACAAACGGATTTAGGACATATTATAGTTAGGGATATCAATTTTATGGCATGAGATATTAGGTGATATTAAGTTCGGGTAAGTTATCATTCGGAAAAATGATGATTAGGACATAAAAGTTATGGCTCTTTAAATTATGGATAAAAAAGTTAGGTGACACAATAGAGAACCACAGACGCTCCAATTTTATTTATATGTATAGATGTTAAGTGAATTTATTCATTTTTCTTCGGTAATTTTAAAACAAATCCAAATAAAACATGATTTTTTATTTTTTGTACCTTTAATGAAGAATCACAATTTTATTCGATTAAGAGCTGAAACTATGTCAAACCGCTATTTATCCTAAATCTGTCCTAAATTCTGTTTATTTTTCCGTTCGGTAGGTTATTATTTACAACTACATAATTAATTTTTATCCAGCGGCTTTTCCCGCTTGTATTTCGGAAATCACCTCATAAGAACGTCCATATTACTGGGTCAAAATTCCTAGTCTACGCCATGGTGTACCCGTATCTTGAATTCCATCGTATCAGTTTAGCCGTTGAGGCATGTTTTTTTTTTAAATAACGTTGCCCCACACTAGGAATTTATCCTGTGTCGTGGGTGCGTTTACAAACATACTATGTCACATACAGAAACAGCCAGACCCGGAACAAATATCTGTAGGCCATACAGATATTTGTTCCGTGCGGGAATCGAACCCACGACACGTAGCGCAGCAGCCAATCAAACACTGCGCCAACCGTGTCGTCGATTCGATCGATCATGATTGATGATTAAACATCTTAGTTTTTTCTTTTAAGTGGTAGGCACATAATTATGAAAGTAGTACATATAGGAAAACAATAAAAATATTACGTTTTTGATACACGAAGACAGCTGATCATAAGGGAGCAAACTTGTTTGTCTGTAAATAGATAGTACGTGATAAAAATATATGTATAATTAAATAACTCAAAAGCAATTTCCCACTCTAAAATTTTCAAAGGACAAAGTGGTAAACAATTTTTTATATCATTATTTATGGACCTTCGAACTGGCAACCTTGGCACGTGCTTATATAAAACTACTATAAGTACTTTTACAATTTTTTTTCTGGGTGAAAATAGCGGCACTTATTGCTTTTAGGTATGTTATGAGCATTTAGATGGTGAAGAAAATATGACATTTTGACACAGATTTTAAACATGTCATCGTGATCGAAATTGACGAGTTATACTATGTAAGGTGAATATTACGGAACGTTCCGAAGTGCGAGTCCCACTCGCACTTGATATACACATTTCATAATTCTTGGTTAACAAATGTAATCTATACTAATATTATAAAGCTGAAGAGTTTGTTTGTTTGTTTGAACGCGCTAATCTCAGGAACTACTGGTCCGATTTGAAAAAATCTTTCAGTGTTAGATAGTCCATGTATTGAGGAAGGCTTTAGGCTATATATCATCACGCTAAGATTAATAGGAGCGGAGCAGTCATGAAAAATGTGACACAAACGAAGTTGTGCGGACACTTCGATCAATAATATGCGGACAGCTAGTCAAATATAATAATGTCTGTACATTTTACTGAATCTGCATATTGACCCGCTCATTTTGAGAATATAAACTGTCCATAAAAAATATCGGAACTTAGTTGAGACTGCCTGCTTGGAATTGGAATTACCAACGTCACCAAGTTTGGTACATGAAAAACAAAAATTACCATTTAAAAAAGGGGACGTGATTGAATATTTTTGCGAACACTTTTAGTTAATTGATATGTTACAATTTTTTTTTGCGAAGTAATACAAAAAAAAAATACATTTATAAACAAGTGGAAAAAAGGTGTCCCTGTCCATGAGGTTTCTAAATAAATAGATTCTCTCGTCGTTCAGTCAAAAATAAATCTCTAGAAAATGGAACGTCCAGTGACAATTTAAAAAAATGCCTAATTAAAAAAATACGTTGATGTTTACCAAATAGTTGAATTAAAATGAATTTGAATTATAGAGCCTACTTTAATACGTTCATAATTATCAATGATTAAACTTACCAAACAAGATTGCCTGTTCACAGCAAATTCACTAACATTGGTTTAAGCAAGGTTAGTGTTGTTGTTATTCGCAAGAATAAAAAGAGAACTTTTTATTGTGTGCGAAAAAGAAAGAGGATTGGTTTTGTCCAGTAGCCGGACACAGTCATTTGTAACTACGAAATATACTTAAATGTATTTCTAAAACTGAAATTTAGTTTCCATCAATTCGGTACCAAATTGCTTCGAGAGATTTTGACAGTCAAATGTTTAATAATTGACAAAATATCGAGAGTTTACAATCTCTCAAGATATTTTATAATCTCACGGATATTTTTCACTATCCAGTGGCATATAGAGGCTTTTAATATGTTGTTTTATTCATCCAAAACACATTTCTTGCTTATAATGAAGGAAGCTTAAAATTAAGTTTATCTAAATCAGTGAGATCATGCGATACTAGGGTTGACTTATTTACTGCGAAGATTACTTTTTAATTACCCCTTTAAGTACCATTTTTATCTGAAGCCATTAGTGAAGTTAATGAGGCGGTTTCAAGTCGTTAAAACTAAATCTTTTGGCTTTACTAACTTAATAAAAAGGTGGAAGTGGGAATGAAATTAGGTAAATAGGTACATCTATTGAAACTATTAATCCCAGACTGCAAGAACATACCTACTTTTATGTTCAAGAGTTTATCTATTTAATTTGTATCTAAGCGAATCTTTCATTTTATGGTATGTCAACCAGTGCAGCTCGACGAGCTAGGAAGATGAGATGGCGCAAGAACATCGACAAAGTAGCATTACACACTAAAGGGCTACCCATCTTCCAAGGAAATAAAGACATACAGTTCGGTCGCTTGTCATCGTTGCGTGCCAGACCATTAGGTACTTATACGGCTGGAACGCCGACGGCAACAAGAGGGCGTTGGATAAAATCGCTGATGTTTGTGTGCCACACTGTGCGACCCACGCTTCGACTGTATGACAGGCCGTGATGCCCGAGGCTGTTGACAGCTTCGCTACAGTGACAGTGATCCGACTGCCACTCACCCACCACCAGCCAGCAGGCTCGCACGCCCTGCAGTAGTGGCAATCAGGTTCATCTAAACTTCTCGGTAGAGTGGCTCATCCCCTCGTCTCTGGTATGATGGTTGTCGGGTGGATTTGCATTCGGGCAAGCGAATCTCCAGGCATTCATAGCCTCGATGATGCACGAATGATCAAAGTTTACCAGTGTGGGAGCAAGGATATCCCTGATTAATGTATCAGTGCCGTGAACTGAGGATATAAAAGCTGGTAAACTGAGACTGGTAATTTTGAGCCCAAATTCGGTCTTTCACGGTCGCATTTAAAATTAAAGAAAGTGTTTGTTAGATAATTTGGTCCATTTTGTGAGGGTGCTTCCATAACTGGGAAGCACGAAAGAAATATGCTAATTATGGCCGAAACAGCTGAAACGAATTACGGTCCTGGCCGAATGCATGTCAATATTGAAATATCATTGTTTCAATGATGATATTTGAATGATATTCCAACGATTATAATTGAGTCGCAACAATGTAATTTTGTTAGCATCATTTACGTTATAGTTTCTACAGCCAAGTGCGCAATGAGAATACGACAACAATAGGAAAGCCCTTTTTATTAGATTATAAATATACATTCGAGACCTCATTAGATTCAATATCCTTCTTGGCATACCGTCTAAAAATCTTTAGTAACTCCAGAATTTCTATTTACTTCTCTTCAAATGCATAAAACGTGACGGATGTTAGGGCTAAGAGTTTCCTGTTGACTAAATGAGATCAACGTTGATAAATTTGTTAGTAAAAGCAAACAGTTTGTCAAGCTTAGTAATACCATATGGCGACGAGCTATACGAAGAATGGGCCTAAATAACGAGTCAGTTGGGCGGTATTTTTTTATTAATCTGGTTTAGTTCCAATGTATTTCGAAGTTATAAACAAATGTATTTATTAGTTTATCGAATATCCTAGGTATAATTTCGATCTCAAGTAAATAATATTGATTAATAATGAATATCTAGGTTACATAGACAAGTTACAACAATAAACGTCTTTTTTAAAATTTAAAAACACTTTACAAAATATTTTATCGATCCTGTTAATGAATATAATCGTTGTTATCGAAACTAAATTAAAAAATATCAAATGAAGCTGTTGTAACTTTATACTCATGTGCAATCCTGATAAGCACTCGCTCGTTTAATCAAAATAAGGTAATCAGGCACTCCATGAAAAATTATGGAGACAACGATGATGATGATGTCTTTTATGACGACAGTATATTAATTTAAATTATTTCTCTTAATAAGATAAAATCTTGTAACAATTTATAAGAATAAAAATCTTACTCTACCCCTACTATGTTGGTGTTACTGGCTTCCAGTCTAACCAGATGGGTACCATGTATGGATCCATCGGGCAGTCACCAGTCTTGCTAAAAAATAATTTTAACCTTTGGCAAAATTGGTGCCTGAGTTTCTGGCTTCTATCAACCATATGTTACGAACGAAGGAAGATCTAAAAATTCTAAAAGAGAATAGCTATGCCTAAGCCCTTGCCGAGGCTTGGAGTGCCTAATCTCGGGATGAAATAGATAGATAGGTCACAGGTCACCTATCCACGAACTGACTATTGCAAGCTTTATAGATCGAGCTTTTCGGAAGTTATTAGTTAGCTTCCACTTCCTTTATTATTTTAGTAAGAATATTTTCCATAAAACTAAATATTGTAGCGAAAAACTAAATATTACGTAAAATTTATATTCAATGTTAGTACTTAGTTCAACTTGATGTCTGACAGATAATTATTAAAAAAAATATTATAAATAATTATAATCTATAACTTGATTTAGGAAAGGAAAAATCGGCCAATGAGGATATTTACTGCCATTTTATCATGATAGGTGGCGCATCGGTGGCATGGCCATTGTAAGCTGTCAATTTCATACATTTTATAACCTATCGTTCACTAAATTTTAATTTTATCGTAAAATGTCTCTAAGTGGTGTACCATAATGCCGGATCACCATAATGGTAACACCTAGGTCGTATAACTTGTCAAGACATTCGAACTCGCATAATCCGAGGCCAAACCATATTAAGTGATTTACTCCGTCTTACTTACAATATACGAAATCGTTGTAATCTATACTAATATTATAAAGCTGAAGAGTTTGTTTGTTTGTTTGTTTGAACGGGCTAATCTCAGGTACCTACTACTGGTCCGATTTGAAAAAATCTTTCAGTGTTAGATAGCCCATTTATCGAGGAAGGCTATAGGCTATATATCATCAGCTAAGACCAATAGGAGCGGAGCAGCGATAAAGAATGTTTTAAAATCGGGGATTCCACGGGGACGAAGTCGCGGACAGAAGCTAGTGCAAAATATTTTTAGCTCCTCCATTCTGTATAGGTGTAGTTTGATTGGAGTTAAGAGTAACGTGAAAAGTTTTCAATACCTGTCACTGTGTCGACGAGATCGATTCTTCTTAGGCCACAAATGGAAGGCCCCGTATATGACGGGGTTGACTAGACTGTTTGACATGCCGAAGAAGAAGATCCCACTCAGGAGCTCTTCACTTTGCTGTGGAAACAGAATAAGGAATTAATATCGAATAATCGCAAGACATCATGACATTGACTGTAAAAGGTATGGTTAAAATTTTGTGTATTCTTGATCGAAGACAACCACGCAAGCTTTCCCAAAACCAGTGGGCTAGTACACTCACATTTCTCCGTTATATGGAAGCCCGTTCCTCCATGCCCGCTCCTGTTACCTATGTATAAGGACTTCGTGGGTAATAGGAACTGATAAGCTTATAATTACTATTCATGCTGCTACTAAGAATTTGGAGTTCTTTTCTTCTCTCTTTTAAGAGACTTCGAAATTCTTGATTCAAAATTGAGCTCAAATTCCTATTGTAACTTAGAAGTAGCATCCTTGATATACTTGTATTTTTTTAAATAGAAAAGTGTTTTGCTTACTGAAGTTAACTAAGTATATAGCTCAGGAAAACGGATCACCATTTGTCTTTAATTGAATCTGTTATGGAACCTAATATCATTCCTTTTCGTCATAGAACACCGGTATGGATTACCAAATGGGATTGCAGAAACTGAGGAAAAATTTGAAAAGGAGGTGAATTAGAGCGATGACACTGAAAACATCAATTATTAAGTATTTTAAAACGAACAGGGCTATATTATTTTATGGAATACTTTGATTTTATGAAAATAATTTCGTTACTGTCGTTATGACATGATTGTGACTATTTATTTCCAGCTGAGCCTCGAGTAGGGTGAAGAGATCGCGCGGTAGTTATGGCACAAGTGGGTGCAAAATATTTTAAAGAAGAAATCGCTGCATACGTCCATGATAAAGTAACTGTGCTGGGCACGACGTTCGGCTTTGTCAGCTAGCGATCGTCTTTTGTTTTACCTTGAGAAAACACGTCCAGCCTCTACTTGCCTTCTGCAAAAACTAGCAATGGATTGCCGCCAGCCAATCTCTTTGTACACTCTGAACAAGACCGAGTATGTTTGTGGATCATTAAGGAGCCGTAACTAAACTTCCAAAACATTTGAAGGGAAACACGATACTCGTATTCATGGTTCATTTATAAAACGTTCATAATATCTGTATAACTCAAGGTTAGCTTATAAATCCTCAACGACATTAAATATTTACACGTTATCCGAGATTTAGTACAGATTTGTACGAAAATAGGTACATAATTAGCGAAGCATAAAAGTTGGGAGTCTCGCAAAATATTTGTTTTGGACAAACTGGTTATCTTGTCGCAAACAATGTAGATAGGTACTAGAAAAATACAGGACGAGATATTAAGTAAGTGGGATCTTGTGTTTATATTAACAATAATTATGCTTCTACCATGTGGTGCAATGTTTTGAGATATAACCCGTCGTTTAAAGAGGAATCAAATTATCCTCGTTTATGTTTTGGAACAAAAAAATTGGATATTATTGTGCCAACCAATTTTTGTCTTGCGGGTAACATGTCACTGCCAATTAGTATGTAAGTGCTGTATTATACCATTTGTATTGAAATGTATAAAACGAAAATACGGTATTTTATGTATAAAATCGATTGTTAACGAACACAATCATGAGAAATAGACGTAAATATAATATTTTAATAATATCTGTGAAGTTTAATTACTAAGTAATCATTAAATAAGAATTAGTGATTCTAAAAATAGAATACAATCGAAACTTAAAATATATTTTATTTACTAAACTAGAACTCTTCGTAATATTGCAGGGTCTTAAAAATTGAATCAAATATATAATACATAAAATATAAATAATACAGTAAGTTATAATAAAATAACTGTTTAATACAATCATGACCTTTTGGTATTATATGGTATTTCTACAACACTACTGCCAATATGTTCATGAAACTATAGTTACTGATTTGTATTGGCTCCATATTGCACATTTCTAGGTCTATCGAACAAAAAATAAATCAGGGAAATATACTACAAAATAGACAATAATAATTGGATAACAACAAGAAGGTTATATAAATCAATGACGAAACTAATGTTTCGTATTACACAAATTCTTCAAATTGTATAGTATAGTCATAATTTTATTTATTCAGTTCTCATAAAGAAGGCAAATTTAGTTATCCTTCCATCTCTCATCTCTCCATCCAAATTAAATTTATACTGAAAATATCGATTTCCAGACTCCGTTTACAATCGGACTTTGTCAATAGAACGGAAACTGAAGTAAGTAATGAATAAATTTCACCTTAAATATTAAATATTTAAATTTCCTTTCAGAAATAATGTAATTGATAAATATCTTACGCACGTACCTACTAACTGATTATCAATGCTCCGGTTTTTTAATTTACAATACGGAAATTTTGTTCCTGGGTTTCCCATCAAATAGAAAAGGATAGAATTGAAACGTCTTTTTTTTTAGTCTAAGCGGAGGCACTTGCAAAATACTCATGTAAGTAACACACACACAATACAAAATCTGTTATGACAAGATTTCATTTTGATTTGTAATTATAGCACCTACCGTGTATAATAGTTAAGTCGCTGGCGTAAATGGCCCTGAAATAGTACTCAGAACGATGAAGTCGGAACAATACCATCGCACGCTGTATTTATTTAATGGTCACTCAGCTTTACAATTGATCATTAATTTCACTGCGGCTCCAAACCTAGTACAGGACACCTGGTTCGAATTTCTTAAAGGTTAAATTAATGACAAAAAAAAACAAAAACAATGTTGTCTGCTTATTTTGTACTTTAGTGATTTTTTTAGACTTATATCATATCATTTAAATGAACTCTTCACAGTTTCTAATTAATTAGTGAGCACTTATAAGGGACTAATTATGAAAGTGAAAACTTTTGCGATATATTATGATATTTTAGTTGGTGGTTATTTTGATCACATATTTATTTATTTTGATTGCCTTTTTTATGTATGGGAAATCATTAAATGACTTTTCTGCTTGGCGCGGAATGGAAGGGAGTACAGGACTGTTATTGACTTAAACCCATCCGTGTTCCTCTTAGTGCCCTTTGCGTTCCAGGGCCTTGGCGGTGACTTTTTCGAACAAATTTCGCAACCTTGGGGTGATGGGCCCCGTCTTTGAAGACGGGCCAGTGCTTGTTGTCATCTTTTGAGGCGTTCGTGGAACACAATGCGCCGTCGACCCGTGCCGCCTAATAAAATCCGTTGCGTAGTTTTAAAGATCTAAGCATACATAGGGATAGACAGACAGATAGCTGGAAGCTACTTTGTATTGCTATGTAGTGATGAGTCTAATGAAATTAAAATTTTCAGAAATCATTCTTTTAGTTGAATTTATCTGTGCATTACGCCATAAAATTGAAAATGGTAAAAAGACAAATTGAACATAGCATTTTTTTTTTCAATCCTGAAAAATTCGTCGCGTTTTGTATTTCTTTAGAATTTAGCTAGACCATAAAGTCAAAAAACATTATACTTAAATATCAAATCCCTATTGCAGGAACTTTATAAGAAAAAAACTATTCTCAAAAGGGTCTTTTTATTCGCTTATAACCAATATTTGCCAAACCCTACTTTAGCCTGAAAACCTGGCAAAACTTGGCAATCAAATAAGGTTCGACGTGTCCTTACCTCCAATTACTCCATGCAAAAACTTGCCTTTTTTGGGAGATTTTTAGTGAAAATACTAGAAACCTGCCCTAGCTTCTCGCGGTTGTTACAGCTTGGTGTAACACCAAGGTTTCTTTATTTTTATGTATATAAGTTTTCTTTTACTGTTACTCTTTTACGCAATAACTGCATAACAAATTTTATATAAATTAAGCTCACATATAAAATACTTTCGTCTCGGGAGTTTGTTCCCCTAGAAATGGTTTTCCACTTTCACGCAAGCAAAGTCGCTAGCAAAGGCTAGTATTCATGTAAAGTAATTAACAACGTTCCAGAACCATGTTTCTGTCTTTTATTGAACAACTGCTGCGTAGTTTACAAGAAAAGACTGAACTTTGACTTTAAGTGCCCTTTGCGTTCCAGGGCCGTGGTGACTCTTTTGAACAAATTGCGCAACTCTAGCAGGCCCTGACCCTATAGGGCTCCGTTTTCTTTGCTGACAGTTCTTTGAGGCGCGTGGTACATAACGCGCCGTCGAAATTGGACTGGTTGCTATCGGACGGCGAGCCACCCAATAGCTTGCCGTCCGCTGGCCCGACCTGCCAGGTGCGGTTTGCTTTTGTAGTACTTTTCTGAGACATTATTTTTGGTAAAGATGCAGAAATTTATTCGTTAACCCAAAAAGTTTAGGTTGAATAATTTCAAAGTTAAAAAATCGCACAATTTTATTAGTAATATTGGTTGTTGCCCTGGCACCAGGTCTTGTATAACCATGTTAGAGAAATATTAAAAAAGAGTCCAAATTTTCCTCCTACGATTTCAATAAGGAAAAACGATCTAAACAATGTCGAAGTATCAAGAGACAATTCGAGTAAATTAAGCTCTATATTATAACGTTGAAAATAATTCACTTATTCCTTATCTTTCTCGATTCTTGCAAAAGAGGAACATCGCAAAGAAAGCGGTTTATATCCTCAAAAAGTGTCCTACTTATTTAGCCTTTCAGCAAAAAAATAAGTATTCCATTAGAGTTACTTACGTCTTTGTCAGGATTGAGGAATGTGAAGATTATCATCATAACGTAATACGGAGTCCACCAGATGAGGAAGGCCGCTACTATGACCACAGACATCCTCAAGGACTTCATTTTCGCTCTATCAATAAGTCTTCTTCGATTCATATCGGGAGTAAAATACTTCTCCTGTCTTCGCACTTCGGGCTTGAATACTTTTTCACTCTCTGAAAAAGATATTATGAATAAAACAACGAAACTTTTAATGAAAGGTAGGCACAATAACTGGAGTTTCGGGTAAGTGAGGCAAAAAACCTTCTTTAATTTCAAAATAATTTCGGCATATTATCATCGGAATTTGATAGGGAATACAAGTATTTGAAAACTTGATATTTTAGTTGACATGATATAAACAATTTTATGCTTATTACAGTTAAGTGAAAGCTTGATCTTCGTTTTATTGGCATTTTATTTAACACTTAATTTAAACTTAGGTTTGGAAACATTAGTGAAAATGTCAATGCAGTCTCGCCTCAAACTAATGCCCAAAAAGAATAAATTGTATCGATATCCAAAAGGTATACTAATACCCATAATTTGAAATTGTTTATTATTGCAACAAAAAACAATATTTCACAAATTTTATTTCACGTTTTACTAAAATAGCTTATTTATTTTTATGTCTTCTGTATTTAAATATAGAAAACTAGCACCTTTATAATATCCTATATTATTCGATTTCCATTGGTGAAAAAATAGTCAATTAGAGCCTATTCTTTACAAACAAACAAATAAAATCCTCGTTATTATATTGCAGAGAAATATGACTACAACTTAAAAAATATATTAATAGAAAATAAGTAGGAAATAACATATTGGCTACTCTAAGTAATCATGTGAAATTAATTTAAAATCATGTGACTAGCGTGTCTCTATTTTCGTAAGTTCATATTTTTTTGTACCAGCAACCTTTTGTAATTTATTAAACAAAATCAAACCATGTTATGTTGGCAATTTGATAATGCATTTACCTAGTGTAGTAATTAATGGCTACCCAAAGTTTGTTGCGATATTAGATACTCAAATACATATCCCGCAGAAAGTTCATTTACGAAATAAATTTACAGCACTTTGTATTTGTTTTGAAGTTGCGTTTGGCGTTCAATATTTATGTATCGACAATAATGTATAATTTTAATTACAAAATCTTGTCATAAGTATGATAATGAGTTAAGGACCTACTACGAATGTGAACTTTCAGTGAACTTTTTGCACGGCTACGGGTTTGCGAGTATTACCAGAATAATATATTTTATTAGCCAAGGAGTATGACATGTAGGTCACATAAGCATAGTCTTTCTAGCAAAAGGCAGGTAATATTCGCATATTGCTATTTCGTAAAAAGTAGGATTTTCGTTTTTTCTGTTTATAGAATAGAAGGCTTTTTGCCCCTTCGCATAAAACCAGAAAATAACTGTATCACATAGCAATATATGTATCTAGCAGTTGTAGTTTTATATGTTGAATTAGTTATAAACTTATGAGAATTTTCACAAAGTTTTGTAATAAGAAAACCAAGTTTGAAGTCCACCAAATTTTCCTGATCCATATCAAAACTAAAATAAGTTGTTGTACAAGTACTCTAAAAATAGATTCAGAGTGAAATAAGTTTTTTTTTTAATTTTCATCCAACCACACTGAATCCGAATTGAATAAAAAGGTTTTAATAAAAAGTTTCTGATTCTGATTTATCCTTACTGCCTGTAATATCATTAAACAGCAGATATTGTGTATCTAAATTACGTCTGGATTTAATTCCTTTACCCATACCAATATTATTATTACTCTTGAAGGCATATCACAGATTGGTATTTGTAATAAGGACAAATTAAACGACTATTTTGATGAAGTAAACAGACTTTACAAATATTGGTTTTCATAATGAACTGTCTCCGTGGATTTGGTTGACATTTACACGACTTAAAGTTAGTTGACAGTTATTTCCATTATGACAAGAATTTGGTATCTACGATCTGTTACCGTTCTCAAGGAAAATAACTTCTTTCAAATGATCAGACTGTGAAGTCGTACATAGCTGCACGACCTGAACAAAATTTATTTATTTTATTTTTTTAAGAATGAATATAAATATTCTTGAGATGTGAATATAAATATATATAAAATAATCTTTTTTATATAGTTGGAGGTAAGTGATGATCAGTCATAACATTGCTGATAATATTTATGTTTCAAATTTCATTCATTTTGCTGAAATATTATTATAATTGATTGAGTCAGGCGTTACTTTGCGAAAATCCATTTTAAATTTGAAAATGAAAACAATATATCTAGTTTTAATTTCCGCGAATATTAGTGGGTTGCAGGTATGCACCTCCCTCCCGCCCGCTGTATTATGCACATGCAAGATTACTGGGCAAATGCAAGGATTTTAAGCACATGCAGGAAGGCAATGCAAAACCCAACACCATTACCGACACGTGTTTCGCCTCTCCACGAGGCATCCTCAGGGGACGTGTTGACTCGCTGACCGTTGAGTTGCGACTGAGAAATTAGTTTTTTTTTTTTTTTTTTTTTTTGAATGGACTACTCGCAGTTCAGCACATTAAGGCTGGTTACTGCTCAACCGGGCAATCCCGTGGTTGCCTTAGATTCTAAGGCCCCCAGCCGGGGCTTAAACTACTTAAAACTAAATGGCCGCTCGCTAAGGGCATCCCCTGTGGGACACGGGCCTCGGCTTAGCGGGGTCATTGAGGAGGGGCAGCAAGGGACAGGCTGGGTCTGATTGATATTATTTAGGGGATTTAACGCTAATGGCTCAGCAGCGCGGGCCGGCTCGTTAGGCAAAAGTCGGGGAGGGTTTTGACGGGGGCGTCGCGATGGACCTCGTCGGCGAGGTCGGAATACGGAACGCGTTCTGGGTTTGTTTTTCCTAAGAGTGCTGGTTTCCCTACTACTCTCTTGGGTCAGGGTGATGGGGTCGTCGGGCTCGACAAGGGTATGCCGCGGTCGGCGGATCTTGCTGATCTGGGAGGGGGTGTATCGGGTGGCCGATGCGATAAGGGGGTTTTGGTGCTTTTCAGCGGACTCTATGAAACGCTTGGAAATACGTTTCATGAATTGTTTGATGGTGGGGATACGGAGGTCGACATGGAGACGCTCATTTCTATCGTACCACGGGGCTCCCGTAGCCTTTCGGAGAAAACGGTTTTGGATGACCTGCAACCTATGGATTTGGCGGGGCTTAGCGTGTGCGAAGGCTACACACGCGTAAGTCATTATTGGACGTATGCACGTGGTGAAAATGCGTAGTTTGCCTTTCAGGGATAACTTGCTGCGTGCGTTCAGCATGTAATGAAGCCTACTGAGAGCGAATGCGGCACGATTGCGCACCGTCTTAATGTGCTCTCTGAAGGTAAGCTTTCGATCGAGGATCACGCCTAGATATTTAGCTTTCTCAACCCAGGGGATCGGCTTGCCAAATAACGTGATCGGACTGGGACGGGGGGGGAAGAGACGAGTCTTGGGCTTGTAAAACAAGATCGCCTGACTCTTCTCTGGGTTGACTTCCACTCTCCATTTCCGGAACCAAGCGCCTAGTGCGTTTGCGGATCTCTGGAGGTGGCCGGCTATTGCCTTCTCACTATTGCCGGAGCAATATATCGCCGTGTCGTCAGCGAACAGAGCTAGCTGTGTCTTAGAGCTAGTGGGGATATCGCTAGTAAATAGCGAGAACACTAGGGGGGAGAGAACACCGCCTCTGGGTACTCCGGCGCGAATGGGATGTGGGGACGAAAGTGCACCTTCGATTCGGTACTGAAAGGTGCGGTTCGACAGATAATCTCGTAAGATGAGCACGAGACGATCCGGCACACCGAGCTGGTATAGCTTGTATATCAGCCCGTTGTGCCAGACCTTGTCGAAAGCTTTCGCTATATCGAAGAACAGGGCTCCCGTAACGAGACCGCGCTGGTATTTGGCGCTGATATGTTCAACGATACGGTAGACCTGTTGGACGCAAGAGTGGTTTGATCTAAAACCAAACTGCTCATTGGGGAGGAGGCTCTTGGCTTCGACAAAATCCTTGAGACGCTTATGAATAAGCCTCTCGTAGATCTTACCTAGGACTTTGAGCAGACTGATGGGACGATAGCTGGACGGGGAGGACTTGGGTTTTCCAGGTTTGGGGATACCGATGACGGTAGCCTCTTTCCACGTCTGTGGGAACATGTTGTTGGACAGAGCGCCATTGAAGATGGCGGTCATTAACATGATCAGAGTAGCCGGGAAGAGACGAACCACTTTGTTGGTGATTCCATCGGAGCCCGGGGCTTTTCTGGGTTTGAGACGGCCGATGATCTCCTTCACCTCATCAGGTGTGACGGGGGGGAGGGGATCATCGGGGTCCTCTACTGGTGGGAGGGAGGCTCTACGTTCGACTTCGGCATTCACCATATCGAGATGAGCCTTGTCTACTGGTTGGGAGCTGGGGGAGCATTGGGACTCTAGACTGTCGGCCAGGCATTCGGCTTTGTCCTCGTCATCGAAGGCGACGGTGTTGTCGGGACGCGTGAGCGGAGGCATCGAGGCAACCTCAGAGGCGCGTAGTTTCCTCTGAAGTTCCCAGAATGCCTGATGGGTAGGTTCGAGGTCGCCCAGCAACTTATCCCAGCGACTTTCACGCAGTTCAGCGATGCTGTTACTTACTTTACGCTGTAAGTAGCGCATGTGAACTTTGTTGGCTTCGCAGGGAAAGGCGCTGTAGGCACGGACTGCCGCGTTCTTTTCAGTCACGAGCTCACGTACCTCGTCCGGGAGTTTCCAGTGGTGATCGCTCACCACCGGAGACTCCTTAGAACATTCGTTCAGGACAGATTGCACGTGATCCGTGAGTGAATTGATCGCGGCTGTCGTGTCTGCGACAGACTCGATTAGGTCGGGGATCTGGTCGAGATGGGGTGACGTGGTAGCCTTCAGCTTTTCGCTTACTTGGCGCCAGTCAGTGGTCATTCGGGTGGGAGGAGGCTGGGTAGGGTCCATCGGCCCTGATCTAGGAGCAAGCTCCAGGATCACGGGTCTATGGTCCGAGTTTAACTCGTCATGCGTCTCCACAGAATGTAACCGAAGGTTGACGTTTTTGAGGAGGGCGATGTCAAGTACATCGGGGGAGTGGGAAGGTGAGTGCGGGTAGTGGGTGGGATGCATTGGAGCGATGACATCGAAATTCAGGACGCTGCACAGTTCGAACACTACCTTGCCTCTCGGGTTGGTCGTGTGACTGTTCCAGGAAGGATGTTTGGCGTTGAGGTCCCCCGCCAGTATGACGGAGTCGCTCAGGCCAAGAAGTTTAGTCAGGTCATCTTTCATAGCGGGAGTGTCCACGGAGTTGTTGGGTGGGACATAGGCTGAGATGATCGTGACGGGTTGGTGTCCTGTCATACCTAGCCGACAGACTGAGACCTCAAACTTTTCAAGGGAGGGAGGGTCCATAGGAATGCAGTATAGGGACGATTTATAGTAAATAAGGGTACCCCCTAAGTGGCAGCGGGTCCTATCATTGCGAACCATGCGATAGTTGGCAATTTTGGGGTCCCGATGGGTAGGCTTTAGGAAGGTCTCTTGTATTAATAAGATGTCTAGGTGATGGTCGCGGAGGAACAAGGCGATCTCATCACGTTGGGCTCTAAGGCCATTGGCATTGAAAAACCCTATCCGGAGGGCTGTCGGTTTGAACCTACACGTTACTCTGGACTTATCCATTATGGGTGGGTAAGGGTTGTGTAGATTTGGACGTGGTGAACTACGTCACCGAACTCACGGAAAACTGCTGAGTGGTCACCTCTGCAGTTTTGAAGCGCCTCGGCCATGGCTAGGGCGCGGGGGGAGTAAAAAGCTTGGTATGTGACCAAAATGATGTTTTTGGACACATCACCAGCTGGAATAGTGGCGGCTTGCGCTGAGGCAGGGGCAGGGGCTGGGGCTGTGGCCCGGGTTGCCTCTGTCAAGGGGGGGCGTGGGAGCGCTACGTCCATGAGGGCCGGGATGGTCTTGGTGGGCTGGGTGGTAGGGGTGGCCTTAGGGGCCTCTGTGGTTTTGGGGGCAGGAGCGCTGGTCCTCAAGGCCGGAAAGTGGGCCTGGTGATTGAGAGCGCTCCATGGGCTGGGGCGTTGTGGACTGAGGGCTATGGTAGTTTTTCCTACCAGTTGAGGACATTCCCTCTGCTGGCGATCGCTTGCGCGCTTGGCTAGCTTGGGGGCGGTGGGTTTGGGCGCTTTTGGGCAGCCACGGTAGTTGGCCGTGTGGCCAGACTTGCCGCATAAGACGCAGCTGGGCGGCTCAGCGCATTGGGACGGGTCTTTGGGGCGGGTGCAGTCTGAAGTGCCGTGGTCACCCAGGCATTTCACACATCGTGCCTTCGCAAAGCAATTCCGCTGGGAGTGGCCGTACAATTGGCAGTTGTGACACTGGCCAATGATGCCACTCCTGCGGGGCTTTTCAATGGATAGGCCCGAGAGGCCACAGATGTGGGAAATGTTAAAAATAGGGTGATGACCGTCTGTCGGGTCGCAGACGACCAGAATCATATTATATGATTCCCCACCTCGGCGGTGCATTCGGTGCACCTCTGCTACGGGGATACTCTGCGACTGAAGGTCGCTGAGAATTTCAGCCGTGGGGATTTCGCGTGGGACGTTTTTGACAACCACGCGTGTCTGACGGTCCTCGGGGAGAGTGAAGGAGTGGAAGGGGATTTTCCTACCCGAGAGGAGTTTATGCAACTCTCGGTAGTCCTTCGCGGTCGGGACAGAGACTTTGATGCCCAGCTGGACAGCTCGGGCATTGGTGTAGTTGATCTGCCTGGCCTTGCAGGCAGTGGACACCTCAGTCCATTTGGCCTTGTCGTGAATGAACACGGGTGGCGGAGGTTGGACCTTTGGGGCTGAGGTTTTTGGGACTGAGGTCTCGACTGCCATCGGGCTGGCGGATCGGCTTGCCTGCTGGGAGGACCCAGCTGCCGAGGAGGGGCGGGATTGGGGGGCTGAAGATGGGAGGGAGGGGTGAGTGGGGGCAGCCTTTTTTGGGGCTTGCTCCTTGGAGGAGACTTTTTTCTTCCTCTTCCCCCCGGTGACGAGCTGGAAGTCGTCTTCCGAGGAGGAGGTGTCTGGGGAGGAGCATGGCCCTGTCAGGTCCATTTCCTCAACCTCTGGGGAGGGAGAGCGGGACTCAATTGTCTCTGAGACAATTGTTGGGGTGTCTACTACCGGTTTCTCGGTAGCGGTTTCAGCGGCGGCGCCGACTATTGTCTTGGAAACAATAGCCGGTTTCGCAGAAGTCGTGGGGGCTGGGGCGGAGTTTTGTTCTTGCCGCTTAGCGGCAAGATGTTTGCCAAGTTTGGCAGACAACTCAGGGTCCCTGCTCACTATAGCAGCAAGTTGCTTGCTATATTTGGTGACAAATTCGGTGTCCTTGAGGACGGTGTCCTTGAGGAACGCTAATAAATCAGCGTCCGTCATGGTGGGGGGGGGGAATCGGGGGATTTAATTCCTAACTAGCATCCGGGAGCAACGTTTCCGAAACTCCCTGAGCTTCCTACTTCCTAACTCCCCGGGTGGGATATCCCGGGGATGTGTACCCTCCCTGTCGGGTGTAGACAGGGAGGTGAGTGCCTATTTTTGTGTGCCCTAAGCTTGTAAACCCACTGCCGATCTTATTGTGCAGTGGGGCCCTAGGGTCAGAAGACCGGTCCGGTGTGAAGGGGTTGAGACACCCAACCACACCGGGTGATTGCTGGTAGAGAACGGGGTTAGACAGATGGCAGCGACTAGGGAAGCCCCCAAGGCCGCGTACCAAAGCCCTTCCGATTTGACTTAGCCCTGAAGGGGCTTGGGCCGGTGTATCGGGTCAACACCCCTTGGCTTCGTTGGCACCGTGAGGTATCCCACCAAGGACCACGAAACTGTGGATTTTCCCTGAAGGGGCACTACGTTTCAACGACCTCCAAAACAGAAACAAGAAGTCGTCCACTGCCTTGAAAAAGGCGGCTTCGGATCAAAGTTGTAGTCGGCGACCACAGGTGACGTCACGACTGGAGCGTGACGAAACGAACACACACGACACTGAGCACGATAACGGGAGAGCAGCGGGGAGCGGCACGTCCGTCGCGGGCGGGCGTCGGGAGCGGAATGTGTGAGAAATTAGTACAAGGCACCCCCCTTTTATACACTGCCACCGTTGGTTATTTGTGTACAACTACCCACAAACATACGCAGTAAAGGGGAAGAAACCAAATTCGTCTGGTCTTCCCCTTTACTGCGTATGTTTGTGGGTAGTTGTACACAAATAACCAACGGTGGCAGTGTATAAAAGGGGGGTGCCTTGTACTAATTTCTCAGTCGCAACTCAACGGTCAGCGAGTCAACACGTCCCCTGAGGATGCCTCGTGGAGAGGCGAAACACGTGTCGGTAATGGTGTTGGGTTTTGCATTGCCTTCCTGCATGTGCTTAAAATCCTTGCATTTGCCCAGTAATCTTGCATGTGCATAATACAGCGGGCGGGAGGGAGGTGCATACCTGCAACCCACTAATATTCGCGGAAATTAAAACTAGATATATTGTTTTCATTTTCAAATTTGAAATATTATTGCCTGTTCCAAGGCTGTCTGATATTTGCTTATAGCGACAAGTTCGCCCACACTGCGTTTATTTACTTTTTTAAGGATGGGAAATCATGAAATTACTTGTTTCGCTCTGGGTGGCATGAAAGTTCTTAAAAATGTCCTTTGCAAGGACCGCGGTGACTCTTTTGCAGAAATTCCTCAACCCTGACAGGCACTGGCCCTAGTAGGCCCCAACTGCTGCTGCAGCAGCTAGGATTGCTTTGAGGCATGCATGGACACGTCGTCGACCCGGATCTGGTTTTTATCGGACGGCGAGCCACCCAAAGCTCGTTGTCCACAAACCCACGCCTACGTTGGCCGGGAATCGCTCTGCAACTCCTAATACTTTAAGGAAGAGATGAATAAAGCTTTAATTGTTTGTTGCATTCTTTTTTTTTCACATTGGCTGTCACAACCCCGCGTGGTATTACTTTGACCGCCATCTTGTGAGACCTCCCTGCACCAGGACCAGCGGCAGCGTATCTTCAGCGTCGCAGACTACGCAGATACCGCTCAGGAGATCCCTAAAGAATACTGTACGTCACATTAGCTCCAACTACGTGGCGAAACAAGTGTGTCTCCATGATACAAGGACACCCTACTCCGGGACATCGGATCCCCCGTCGTGAGTGCTCTCATGCGCATGATGGCGTTCATCGTCGAGCGCCCTTGCTTTCAAGGTTGTATACTGTTCGCGTAGAGTGGTATTTACTTATAATCACAATTTTAATCATTTGTGTCTTCTGTGTTTGATATACGAAAACAAGAAACAACATATTACTGTATTTCAATAGAGAACGTAAAACGTACAGCGACTGAGAAACATATCGTAAATGTTGTCCGACTTTGCAACTATATTATAGTTCATTTAATGCTAAACTTGAAAACTGAAATTGGCAAGTACAAACCTCATTTAATTTTGTTGCATTGAACCCGCTCCTAGCGACAAATATACTTTTACGCGTTAGGAAGAGTACTTTTGGTATGAATAATACATCAAAGCTAATAATAAAAGAAG
Source organism: Hecatera dysodea (assembly GCA_905332915.2). Lineage (NCBI taxonomy): Eukaryota > Metazoa > Arthropoda > Insecta > Lepidoptera > Noctuidae > Hecatera > Hecatera dysodea. The sequence continues at coordinate 10,048,347 of HG995302.1, forward strand.
CTTGAAGATTTTAGGTCGCAACCACCAGATTTATTTTATCAAATAAGTTACAGAAAGAGTATTGCGAAGGAATTCCCTATTTCATATACCTATATATATAAAAAAAGAAATGAGTGAAAATCCATCACATAATTCGACTCTAACGTAGGTGGGTGTGAAATTCAAACATAATTTATATTCTTTATTAAATCTTCGTAAGTACTTACTTGCGATCGTTCTGACTGTAGAGACGTAAGTGGATACTAATATGACTAGAGGTAGTATAAACATAAATATCAATGACAAGGTGGTGTATGCTTGCTCCTGCCACCGCTGGGTGTAGAACCCGTGCGTCACACACTGGTGGAAATCCTCGATGAACGGTCCTTTAGCCACTCTGAACACCACTGCCTGAAACAAGAGAACAAACATTTGAGTAACTACTATCGCAACGCCGCCACTGTTTTGTTGCAATTTTTTCATTAAAACTGTTTACTTGGCCATGAAAATCACAGTGTCAAATAAAAATCTTGCTATAGTACAGTAAACATGAACCAGTTAAATAAAGCCATTGGCTTCATATGTAGAATTGTAGATCCTTGTGAAAAAGGTTCAGTGCTATTCATTCTGTTTAGCTCAATTTCTCCCTCACAACGAAATCACGATAACTATGGCACGGCATAGAAGAAGGACAGAGCTATACTATCTATCGTTAAAACACAGTAGAATATCTGGCATACTTAAAAACTGAAATAAATTGCCTTTAAATTAATTTCTCTGAGGTTGACTGTACTGTAGCAGAATCTGATCACGGAAAACACTGAAAGTCAAACGAATCCTTTCCCTACATGACAGCGTGGTGTATGCCTGCTCCTGCCACCACTGCGTGTAGAACCCTTGATGTTAGTATCTACATTAGTATATATGTAGTTGTTCATCACGTGTAAAATACGCTTCAATTTATTTACAGTTGCGGCAAGTGAAATCTATCATTGATTTGTATCTTGGTTTATTTAGAAAAATATAGGTAAATCACACACACACATGATGACCATGATTGTTTCGTTAATCGTGATTGATATTAATGAACAAGAAAGCCTATACGTATTATACATTCAGTTAACAGTAATGATGCCGTCAAAATGATCTAGCACATGCATCACATTTTTAACTTTGACGTTATTATAACTAATGAAATGAAAACTCTTAAGGTTTAATCTTGTAGTAGTAGTCTAGTCTAGTAGAGTCAAAGGTTTCTAGATTATTAAAACCATACTATTGAAAGTGCTGGGCTGTATTTAACTGTGTTTGTTACTAACAATACTAATATCCTGGGCTTATCTGAGATATTATTCAACAAGAGTTCTGTTTCATAATCTGCTGTTTGCTCAACTACGGATCGGTTTCACACCCACCATCGGAAATTCACTTCTAAGCTAATATTGAGTTTCCAGATACATTCAATATTGGTTCCAGAATATAAATAGTCTTCGTTAGGTTTACGAAGACTATTTATATTCTGTTATTTATTCAAAAGTTTCACAACAATCGAACACGATGTTAACCCCCAAAACTCTAACTTCTTTTCAGAAACATAAGCCTGTTCTGTGACCCAAATATCCAGTGACGCAATGTTATTACCGTTCTCCTTTTTCTGTTCAATAAAATTAGTTTCCATAACATAAAAACCGGTTGACATGCTGCTCAGCTCGCTCCCAAGTAAGCACATATAATTTCACACACTTATTTTCTAACGGAAATCCATTTAATTTGTATGTACAATAGACCACTAACTATTGTATGTACATAAAAAAATAAATGGACTTCCGTCGTGTGCCAACACATGGGCGGACTTAATGCAACAAGGAATTTGTTCCTACTAGGGTTGCTTTTGTTCGAAAGAGTCACTGCGGCCCTAGAATGCAAAGGGCACTGGAGGAAAACGGGTAGGTTTTAGTCAGTAATAATCTGACACTCCCTTGTACTCCACCCAGAGCGGGAGAAGTCATTTGATGATTTCACATCCAAAAACAAAAGTGTTTTCGGATTGTAAGCTTAAAGGATAATTTAGACTGCCTTTTTGATGTCAAGGAGTAGCATATTCCAGAGTTCAATGGTTGAAATAGCAAAGGAATTTGACATAAACCCGCTGCGGCAATCATGACCGTACCCCTACTATTTTCAAGCAAAGGGTTGAATTATATTACCAAGTTCAAATACAGTTTCTATTACTATAAATATATAATAGAACTTGTGAACTTGTGTTGTTGTCTCTAGAAGACTAAACTTGAAATATAACATGATAATTTATTTTTATTTGTACATATATGCTGCCAGCCTCTTGGCACACATTTTATATTAGTAGTGACCAGGGATGCGGAGGAATTTCTCGATGTCATATTTTGACTATTTTTAGTTAGTTACAGTTTTCAGTGTATATAAAGTAATAATTAGTTATATTGCAATTAAGAAATTAGTAAATGTTAAAAGAAACGGTTAAGACAATTAACAAAAAGAGATGATTACATATTTTGTCTCTATTTGACGTTCGACGTTTATGATAGTCTGCCGGAAATAAAGACGTTTGTGTATATAATTATTCCCATTTCACACATTCCATACACACACACACATACTATGAAAAATTAATAAATACGTGAATCAATACGATGTTTGGAATCTCCTTATTTAAATTAATTAAGTAATCCAGATTACTGTTGTCCATTTTCGTTATTTCATCACGAACAAAGTGTGATTTCCTTTGCTCATCTTCTATACCATTATTAATGTAGAAAAATATCATGGTAAAAAATCTAAGACAAAAATAGACTAATAAACATTCAAAATTTAAAATAAACTAGCTTGGAACTTATGCAAAAGCAGCTTCAACTGCACATTATGTCAGATTACTTTGTAATTCAGATATACTACCATCTGATACTGATTTTCAGTTGCAGCGTGAATTACGTAAGAATACTCTTTAATTTAAAGCAATAGGAAATACGCAGATATTGCGTAATCGCTTCGACACGTAGTACGTGAACAATTGCTAACAATACCAATGTAAGTCACAGTTGCCCGAATCAATACAGATGGAGATTTAGTGCGTTGTCCATATACCTTTTCACAAATATTTCTTATACAACCATCAAAGTTAAGGTTTCATCTGTTTACATACACCATTCCTGAATCAAGAACATAAAGGTGTTACTATCTTTACACAGGTGTTTTTATTGCACCTACTGTTAACAATGATTGCCGGATACTTAAGATTTCAAAGTTTTCAAGGACGGCAAGTCAATTGATTCAAAAAGAAATCTGAAAAGTAAACACTTTGAATAATTTGTTATACATAAGACTGAATAGACTAAGAATACAAACAAAAACATTATTTTTTTAATCTGTGTCTCTGGAAATCATCAAATGACTTCTTCCGCTCTGAGCGGAGCGGACGGGAGTGCCTGTTTTTACTGCCTAAAACCCAGCCGTGATCCTTCTAGTGCCCTTTGCGTTCCAGGACCGCGGTGACTCTTTCAAACAAACTCCGCAACCCTCAGCAGGCACTGGTATTATGAGGCCTCGACTTCTTTGCTGACAGCTCTTTGAAGCGCGCGTGGAATACGACGCGCCGTCGACTCGGCCCTGGTTGCTATCGCACGGCGAGCCACCCATAGCTCGCCATCCGCAGGCCCGCGCCTACGGTGGCCGCGAATCGCCTTGCATTTCCCGACGCCCGGGTCGTCTTCTTCTGTTGCGGCGGTTGGGGCGCGGGGTTTACCTCTCCCGCACGCGTTCTGCCTCCTCCTTTGCTAGCATTACTGCTTCGCAGAAGGTGACCGCTTCCCATGCCTCCTTGCTGCGGACCATGGATTGAACCAGGGCCGGACGCGAGAGGTCGCCGCCGCCGATCGCCTTCGACGGGAACATGGCGTTGCTCTGCCCAAGCAGAGCAGACCTCCACCGTATCCTCCGGGCGATCCACATAGTGTTGATCAAAATAGTAGCCTATGAGCATGTAATTTGGTCTTCGAAAGTAGGTCTGTTTTCAAACAACACTATCGATTTGGTCATCAAAAAACATGGTAATTTTGAAGCCCATGAAATTTACGTTTGCATAGAAATATTTTTTACGGATATATAAAGAGATAAAATATTAGAGATATATAGAACAAGCGAGAAGAGAATTCACGATTTGTTTTTATTGATTTGTAGCTAGTTTTATTAAGCATACTGATGTTTGGTTTATTGTGTATTCGGTAAAATGCATTATGGTATATTTTATGTATTTCCGTCAATAAAGAGTTATACTTCTATTGGATTTTATCTTCGCCTTTATGTAAGAGTGAATCATGGTAGATATTGTCGATGATTTAAGACGTTTCCCATTTTTATTTATCTTAAACTATGCACGGTAAATTTTGCAAGTGTGCGTGGATAGCCACATCCGAAACTATGAGGAATAACTTAAAACGCTGAAAAGAGTCCCGAGTCAGATTTTTTGAAAACTAAAACGACATCATTGCATGTTTGTAAAATACGTATTCCTAGCCAGTAATCGAACCGGTTGATTTTGAAAAAAAAATCACCTTATATTATTATCTGAAAAGCGTTGCTAGAAAGGATCAAACTCTGGAAAGTAATAACTCATAGCTAACTGAAGGAAAGAGCTCATTTTTAACAATATTTTGATGACCTAAATATATAAATCTCAGATGCCTGTATCGAGATTATTGTGAACTAGCAGCGTCCCGCGGTTTCACCCGCGTTGTTCCCATTCCCGTGGCATTACGGGGATAAACTATAGCCTATAACACTCCACAATAACAGCTTTCTATTGGTGAAATAATTTTGAAAATCGTTTCAGTAGATCCAGAGATTACCTCTTACAAACTCATATCCTCACAAACTCACAAACGTTACGTCTTTATAATATCAGTATAGATTTCGATCCAATATTCTAGATATGTCAGCAGTAATATATTACTTACCGGTATAGCCAACGAGCTGATGGATTGTGGATAAAGCACATGTTGTACCTACTTATTACTCAGGTATTGATCTTATGTTTCTTGGAGAATTTGATTTGTGGTTTCACTATGTATACCTGACGTAGCTAAATCATATTTCACAGTGTATCAAGCGTAGTTAAGATTGTGTTAGGATTATTTGGACAATATGCTATAATTGCTATATACAATATAAGATTTGTCAAGACGTTTAGTCGATACTTCACATGACCCAGGCTGGCTTTTACCTTATACAAAATTTAAAAAAAAAACAGTGTATGCTTAATCTTAAACTTTTTAAATTTTATTTTCATTTCAGTACATTTTGATTTTTAAATATTATTTTTGTTATTTCCATTTCATTCTATTAGTTAATTTCTAATTTATTTGCATGTATTCATTTTTGTATTACTTACTTAAAATCCATTAATTTGATCTTCTCCATGACTGGACTCCATGAATGTAAAACTAGCAAAATATGGACATTGAAGTAGTCTGAATTGAACAATTTTTTTTTTTTTTTCATAATAACACATCTTTTTTATAAAAAGTCAACCTTGATAAAGCGACACTAGACTGGTGTGCTCTACCAAAAGCTTCACGTGGCCAATCCAAAAGTTTTTGGACTGTTACAACTATTTACTGACAGAATGTCACTTTGTCTAGAGCTGCTAAGAATGAATATAAATTTAACAAAATAACACAAAATAGATTATCTTGAAACAACTAACAAACAAAGTTAGAAAAAAAACAGAAGTGTTTTCATGTAGAGTTACATCAAAAACAAAAAGATAAAAACGTAAAAGTGTAATCTTACAAACTTAAAAAAAAAACTTTATATTTTTCTAATTAATTTATGGTCTTACATATAATAATCAATACAATATCGAAGTATTTTATAGTCACGTGTGTTATATTGTACGTTTCGATTTTAGGAAGAGACTAAATATGAGTATATTTCAGAACCTGTTTACGAGGAATTTGAATGTTCTGTTGACGTTGTTCAACAGTTGTCTGTAAAATATCCTATTAGCGATAAGATTGCCCATATTTACCTTACCTTTCTATTTTTTTATAGACGAATCATCAAACTCATTTTCAATACAGCGAAACCTTCATGAATTTCACAAAGTCGTTGACAGTTAAAAAAAAAAGAAAAGAAGGAAATATAAAAGAAAAAATGATTCAAATATACGGTAAATGATACAATTGGCTGCAGTGTATCGATATACTCGTATGTAATTATTTTTCCTCGCTCAAATGAATTGGTACATTTTGTACTGTCGCAAACAAGAACAATATTGAACAGAGATATTTCTGAGGGTAATATTTTTTATACTCATAATCATGATGTTCCCATTTTGTTATTTACGAGGCAATCACAGTTGAGTACCTACCACTAACGAATAGAACAATAAATTAAGCCTTCAGAATGTGCAGGCAACAGTGCAAAGTAGGAATTACTCGTATATTGATTAATTCAGTAGTTTGAAGTGCAGACGGGTTAAAATAATTTTAGCCGTTCAATACACATAACACTAACATTATTGTTTAGGTTTTATGTACGTCGTTTGGAAAATCCATTAATTTATGTATTTCGTTTTTTGGAATTAAATACGTTTTCTTTCTGTATTTCTTTCAACGCTATAAGGTTGTTTATTGCTTAATCAGACAAAAGAGATAGGCCTTTGGACCCGCTATAAAAAGCGCTAGTCATTGCCGATGTAGTGGATGCGTTCCGTTGTGGTCATAGACCATTACCCTGAATGCATTTTTTCTTTGATGTTTCGTATAGTGGAGTTCCGTTTATCTGGCAGAATTTTGATGCTCCAAAATGTACTTGGCATAACACACTTGGCATAATCTTTTTAAACGAATATTTGTAATGCACAAAAAATATTTAGTATGAAGTATTCTTTGGCCGAATGTTTGAATGACTGAATTTTAAAATGGCATACTATTAAGATGGCAGAATTTTATTTGGCATAATTACGTTTGGTATGGTTAAAATTCCGCATAATTTCGATTAGCATGAGGTTTACTTAGAGCCACGATTATTTTGTATAATTTCACTTAGCATACTATGAAGATGGCAGAATTTCATTTGGAATAATTTTATTTATGCATTTCTATAAAATAGCATTTGTACCTAATCTTAAACTAAAATTTAAACACTGTCTTAAAATTAAACATTTTGTGCTACAAGTTAGTGACAAAAAAGAATCGCTGCAAAACGGACTCCACGTAGTCTTGTCTGCCCTACCCCTAGAGTGTAATTTAAAACCGCGAAACAGCGAATATTATGACATTAAAAGTTCTGCAATAAAGGGTAGACCCCGTATAGTATGATGTAAACAAGTTAAAACTAATATTTGTGATGTTTTTATTATCATGCGAGTAGTAGAGAGATATTGCGATGCAATGAAAGTCGCAAGATGTTCCCTTGGGATAAATTGCGACATTCACGCGGGCTTTTTTTTTTTTTTTTTTTTTTTTTCTGGATGGGAAATCATCAAATGACCCCTCCCGCCCTGGGTGGAGCGGTAGGGAGTGTCAGTCTTTTACTGACTAAAATCCACCCGTGATCCTTCTTGTGCCTTATGCGTTCCAGGGCCGCGGCAACACTTTCGAACAAATTCCGCAACCCTAGCAGGCACCGACCCTATGGGGCCCCGTCCTCGGTGCTGACGGCTCCTTGAGGCGCGCGTGGAACACAACGCGTCGTCGACTCAACCTGGTATCGGACGGCGAGCCACCCACGCTCACCGTCCCCAGGCATCAGCCACTGCGCGATAGCACAGCGGCCGACTTGTCTCTGGAGGGGGCCGAAATGGGACCATTACTGGCACTCCATCTCAGCACCCTCCCGAGTGTTGGGAGCCGCAGCACCCGCAGCAGAAGCGGCAGTGGCGGCGACAGAAGCCGCGGCGGCGGCAGAGGCGGCGGTGGCGGCGGACCTCTTGCCCCTGGTCGGGGCGGATGGCGCGCAGGCCCTTCTCCCAGCCCAGTGCTCGGCCGGCTTGCCAACAGCCGCACATGCACTGCAGTGCGGCGTGGCCTCGCACGAGCCAGCCTTATGCCCGGGCTGACCACAGCGGAAACAGAGTCCGCTGCGGTCGACCTCCGAGGGGCACATAGCTCCCGTGTGGTTACCCACATGGCAGCGGTAGCACCTCAGAGGGGTTCCAGCAGTTTTACCCGCGCAGACACCCATCCCACCAAGAGCCTTCGGCCCTCCGACACAGTTCTGGCCGCCGTCACGGGGCAGCTCACCACAAGGGTTTGCATGCCCGTGTTGTCAGGTCGGAGGGTGCCCGCCTTGACGAGCTCGGCAGAGCACCCCCCAGTTCTGGCGACGGCGGCCACAACTTCCTCCTCCGTCACGGAGTCATCCAGGCCCACTATGCGCATGTCGATGCGCTTAGTCGGCCTGGACACCCGGACCTCGTCCGCGGGTAAGACCGCCCTCAGCCTTTCGGCCAGGGCGTCCGCGAACGGGCCACTCTCCGCTCCGGCGAGCTCGAGCTTGCGGGCACCGGTTAAGGTCCTCCTGACCCCGATGCCCCCGCTGATGCCAAGCTCTTGGAGGCTCACCGCCTCCTTCGCCCGCTTCAGTACGGCGAGATACGTCACGCCCCTCTGTTCCGCTTCCGGCTGCAGTGTGAGCACTACAGCCGCGGATTTCGGGGCGCGAAGCCTCGCCGCAATGGCGTTGGCCTTCCGCCGCTGCCTCCTCGCTTTGTTTTTGGCCGCTTTCGCGGCCCGCCGTTTCTGGCCAGCAACCTGACACTCGGCCTCGGCCGCAGGAGGGTCCGAGGGTGGGGGTGGGGGCGGCTGCGGCACCACTGGCGCCGCAGCCTTAGCCGCTCCTCCAGCCTTCCTCCTACCCCTCTTCGCCGGGGCCGACTTGGTCGTCGTCGCCGGCGTCGTAGTCGCCGGCGTCACAGGCACTGTCGCTGGCGCCGGCGCGGCTCCGCCCTTGGCCTTCGCCTTCGCCTGGCCAGACGTTCCTGGGCCGGCAGCCACGGCGGCCGCGTACGAAGCCGCCTTCTGCCGGCCCTGGGGCCTCTGTGTCGCCGCTAGTGGGGGACGCCGAATCATGTCCTCCAAAACGGAGAACTGCTTCTGGTAGGGAGCCAGCTCCTGCCGCACCAGGCTCCGTACCTGGCTCAGCACTAGGCTCCCCTCCAGCGTCGCCGGACTCGGCCCCCCCTGCGGCTCCTCCGAGGCCGCTCTGGCCATGCCAGCCAGGTCCCTCCGGAACGACTCATTCTCTGCAATGAGTCGCTCCGTTACGGCCGCGAGGCGGGCGACCTCCGCCCGCAACTCTGTCGCCTCTCCGGACCCGCCGACGTTGGCCGCCGCCGCCGCCATAATGGAGGCTTTGGCCGCCGTAATGGCCTCCCGCTTGGAGGACTGCTTTCGCTTGAAGGCCACAGCGCGGATCGCGGCCTCCACGACCTCCGCAAACTGGGCCTTCTTGTCTTCGACAGTGGGACGCACCTCTCCAGGGGCCTCCGAGTCGTCGGAGTCGAGAGCAGGCGGAAGAGTAGAGGGAGCCCTACGACCGCTCCCTCCAGGGCGACGCCCCTCCTCCACCAACCTCCCGGCCCGACTCTCCACCTCCCGGGTAGAGGGAGCCAGCCCCCTCCCCGCCTCACAGCCCCTGCCCCGCCTGGCGGTGGGGATCTTGCGGGCGGAGGCAAACTCGCCCTCAGAGGACGACCCGCTGTCATCCTCCCGTCTGGGCCGCTTGCGGAAGAGCTTGACGCCCTCCACAGCAGCCCCCCCTCCTCTGTCTCCAGAGCCCGCCGAGCTGACCGTTACTAGGTCTGGCGCGGAGCCGGAATCCGACTCCGCACCACCCCGGCACTCAGGCGAACCCTCCTCTTCAAACTCGTGCGCCATCAGCTCCTTAAACGAAGCGGATCCGGATGACGACGATGATTCGGAGCCTCCTCGGCTCTTGTTGCCACTGGCAAGCGGAAGGTCTTTGTTGCCCACCCCAGAGTACGGAGGGCAGCCCGCCGAAGCGGGGTGGGATTCCCCGACCGCTGAGCAGTCGGGACCCACCTGGGGACTCATTTTGCAAAGATCTTGACTCATTTTTTGTGCCTTTTAAGGGTGCGTCCCTGTTTGCTCCGCCCCTTCTCGGGGCCCACTCTCCTCACCTCACCTCTCCACCTGCTCGCTGCTCCCACAGTCACGTCTGATGATCAGACGCGTACCAGAGAGCAGCGAGCAAGCGTGTGTCTCTCTTGGTCTGATCCCTCACTTGCGACCTTCCGGCATGAGTGGCTCTACCGGGAAAGCTCGCAAGATCATTGGGACGCTCAAGCCCCACCACGACGACAACGTGGAGACACATTCGGTGGGGACATTCACGCGGGCTGACGGCTGCTTTTGGTTAGACTGGAAATCAACCGAACGAAATAGAACAAAACGGTTTAATCGTTAAAATATTTAAACAAAATGTAATTGAACTTTGACTAAACCAAAGCCTATCGAAAACAAACGAATAAACAGTTTCGATTTTTGACCAAGAATGCAGTGAGTTTTGGTTTCGTTTTCTCTCGGTCGCTTAGTGGGAAACACAGACCACCTGTCTTTTTGAAATTCAGTTAATGAACTGTAGCGGTCTATACCCCATTTCGTACCGAATTTATTTTAAAAACACTTAAACATTCGAAATTCGTTATATTTCCGTTTGACTAAATAATGGCATTTTGCAATATTGTTTCATATCTAATTAGCATAAATATAAATATGAAACGCATTATTTATGACTAATCATCTATACATATAATAAAATCGTAGACGAGCTGTGTGTGTACATTGAATAGTTTTGCATTAAAATAGTTGAGAAATGTTAGAAAAAATACATAGAACACAAAAATGCCTTTTTTGTCTGTTTGTCTATGCGTTTGTGGGAGCATCACGCAATAACCACTAACTGAATTCGAAAGCTAGATTCTTAAAAATATTAAGTGTTATCCCGAATTTTATGTAGCGTTTATTTCATCACAATCGACGCACAAAATCAAAAGATATTGATGTTTTAAGTTTAGCAATACACTTAATTGAGCGCTGAGCGTCGCGCTGACGATTCGAAGTCCTGCAGCCATCACGTAAAAAGTACAAAACCAATATATGTAGATAGGTTTTAAACATAATAAATTTTCGTAACTACTCATAGTTACGTAAATTACAACTTAGATTTTGTTAAAAAGAAATTAATTCTAAAATGTTCAAGAAAAAGTTCGTTTTTATTACGGGAGGTTGAATCTTCCAGAAGAAAAGAAAAATTGAAATTGAATATTTTAGTATTTGTGAATATATTATGTATGTAGGTTCTTTGACCAAACAAACATTTTGACAGTTCAACTTCATTTGTCAATAGATGGCGTTGTCCGCAAAAGAAGGATTTAGATTTCCTTTGTCCACAAGGTAGAGGTGAAGGAAATTAAACCCTTAAATCATCAATTCTTAAAATAGTTTACATTAAAATAGGACACATTCAAGAAATTTATTCATATATTAAACAAAAAATTGAATTTGATTTTGTAGATTCACTGGATTAATACCGGACAAATAAATTTAGTATTACTATTGAATATGATCATAGCCTACCCTTTTCCCAACGTCGGCTTACTGTAAAACCGGATTCAGCGGAATACCAGTGTTTTATGTGAAGCCTTTGGTCTATAAACCAGTAACTGGAAAACAATGTAGGTACTTCTTGGCAAGACTGGTGTCAGATTTTCTGGCTTCTGTCAATCCGTAACGACTGCCAAAGACCTACAAATGCCAGCCGGGACCAACGAATTAGCATGTTGTTCGAGGCCGTTATGTTTAAATGGTCACCCATCTATAGGCTGACCTCGGCAAGCGTTGCTTAACCTAATTCTAATGCTTTTTATCTTCGTTATTTTTTAAAGATTTGAAAAAGCAAAAAATACGTGTCCAATATTTTTAGATAATCTAACCGACGGACTAAATAGAATCATATTTTTTTCCTCAGGAAAAATCCCTATTATACTAAAAAAAAATATGCCAAGCTTATTATGCCAAATAAATTTCGGAGCATCAATTTTCTGCCAGATAGAGGGAAACCGGTTAAGTTAGGCTGCCTCTTACTTGACGTTATTCATAACTGGAATAAAAAAGTGTCGCTTGAAACTTCTTGGGAGCTAATAATTATAACTGACCTGTGGCACACTCAAGATGAGACTCAGCAACCATGCGATAATAACAAGCCGGCCACTCCTCGTCGCAGTTGCCATACTGCGCATCGGATACTTCACAGCGAGCCATCTGTCCACTCCAATGAGCACGAGTATGAAAGTACTTAGGTACAAAGCGAACATCTGCAGGAACTTGAACAATTTGCATGCTGTGTTCCCGGCGTACCACTGCACCGTGAACGACCACGCCGCCTCGCCAGCGATGCAGAAAACGGTCACCAACAAGTCAGCTATACTCAGCTGAAATATCAAACTATATATTGCTGTCCAGGACGGTCTCGCCCTTCCTCGACTTCTTTTACCTCTCTGTATACTTATAATCGTTGCCACATTCCCAAAGAACGATAACACAGCCATTGCCGAAAGTACGCTTGCTCTGATAAGTGTACTTTTTGTCAAAACTGGAGCGTGATCCAAACACATGACTCGAGTGCCATTGTATACGAAAATATTATTCGTGAATTCATCGACATGTGAACCGTTGTAGAGAAATGTTTCAAGACATTTTTCTGTGGGCCAGCTGGTGTAGCTTGCAAGAACCGTTTCAGCCGAACTGAATTCTCTGTTAAGAGCCAATTCGCTCGGATATAGCGCTTCATCGTCATATAATGTGGTATTGTTGCCTGCGCTGTCCATGTTTCGTCATGCGTCTTCAACAACTTCTTTGCTAATCTGGAACAAAGAAAATAAGCGAATTAATTTTTGGTGTCTGTTATGAATGCTACAAAATCCTCGAAAATAATTAGGTCTATTCTATTCTGTAGTAGATTTATACAAGATTCCGTTTAAATTGTGTCTGTAATTGCGCATTTAATTCCTAATACTGATATCAATAAAACGACCTAATAATCGTCTGAACATAGTTAACAGTAATTTAATGGTATCCTCTTTCTGTGTAGTGAGAACTGTGGTAAATAATAAACGGACGTCTGCCTCGATTTAATACAAAGCTTCTATGTAGCCATTTCCTATCTCAGGTAACGGTAGCTTGAGTGAGAGTGTACTTGACTCGAGGCATCTCAAATTGGGTTTCAGCTTGTAGATTGGATCCATTATAATAGTGAGTTCAACGGAATTAAGTTTTATAACTAGTTTTACCAGTTTTTTTTTTTTTAATAAACAGAAGACTGTTTTTGTAACTTCATTTAGATCATCGAAGCAACATAGAATGTTAAATATGGTAATATAAATACACACTTTTATCTATCTTTCTCACTGTTATACCAATACTAGCTATTCCCGCAGCTCTGCTCTGCAGGATCCCTCCCACTTATGTATGAAAAAAAAAATCATCAATTTCGGTTTAGTGATTTAGGCGTGAAAGCATAAGAAACAAACAATCAAACAAACTTTAGCATTATGTTGGTTAAGATAATTATGACACTGAAGTATTCGCGAAAATCGTGCTTTTCCAGATAATATAGTAGGTACAGTTAACAAATAATTTGCATGTTTGTTTTTCATCCCTAACCACTGCCTTACTGTTTCCAAATATGTGGAATATTATAATGGAATACAACTTCAGACAACAACCTCTTCGTTACATATTCATGAATGTACAAGAGCATGTCTATAGTAACTCTGTCCAACTTGACAATGAATACATACATACATATAAATAAAATTGGAGCGTCTGTTTGTAATATTGAAATAACCGCTTTTTACTACATGCATATATTAATGTATACGGTTCAAACACCAAAATAACATTTTTGTCTGTTTGTTTGTTCCGGCTAATCTCTAAAATGGCTGGACCGATTTTGACGAGACTTTGGCTACTTTTATTTTAGAAAAATAAAATAATGTTGCAATGTCCAAATACCGCGCGCAGCTGACGCGTATGCCACCACTGTGCCGTTACGTCGGGCGCCTCCTACCACTTCTCCCACCAACGAATCAATATCACAAAGAATCGGGGTGTTAGTAACTATTCCACGCGGACGAAGTCGCGGGCAGAAGCTAGTATATAATAATCATGTACATACAAACATACTATATTTATAATGTATATTTTTGGAATAAGGAGCGAGATGCATTTAATTTTTTAATGGAAAATTGACTGTGTGTAATTGTGCCTGTATGTGTTTTCATACGTTTACTAGGTTCGGAACTTATCAAAATAGTCTTTGTTGTATAGCTATAGCTTTAAAAAATAATGTATTATCGCTGACGCTTCTGATGTCACAAACTTGATTACATTTATCCGCTAGTGGCCGTACCAAGCAACTTATAACCGCTTCCGGTCGCAGCCCTTTACGTCTAGCGACAAAAGCGCTTCTCAGTCACTGGCCTAGCTTGCTTTGACAAAGTAACTCGAGCGTTAAGTTGAGTAAAATTGCTTTGCAATATGACGGAACATAACATCATATTCATGTTCTTGACCATGTTATTTTGGAACAACGCAAAACAGATTGTTCTTCCATGGTCCCCTATCAATTGTCACGTTACCATCCAGTCCCTGTTCTTTCATATCACTCCTTACACAATCCATCCATTTTTTATTTGACTTTCTATATAGAATCTTGACACAAGTTATTCGCTATGCAATTTTTCTAGGTCTTGCATAAAATGAAGTATATTATGGTCAGGACAGGACGACCCTCTCAAGGCCGCTTCAAATTTGGATCATAAATAGAGCATAGTTCAAACTGAATATTGATGATTCACTTAGGATGTTTGTGTACGCTATGTGTTCAGGCAACATTTGGTATAACACGAAGTGGGCTAAGCTCAATATTAGGTTGAATATTTTTGCCAATGCCGTTTCAATATGTTGTGGATATTTTTTTTCTCTTTCGTTTAGACAAAGTGAATTTTCACTGGAAATCTTTCGGGGAGGGAAATGTTCTCAGTGATAATGAAAAAGTTTTACTATGTAAATGATTCCAAAAAAAAAAAATTAGCTGCAGCAAATATGAACAAACAGTTCTTATGTAATAATCATCATAATTTTATCTATAGCCAATTTCCTGTAGAGCAGTGGTGGCCGAGTGGTAACGGCCCCGACTTACGAATTGTAGGTCGCGGGTTCAAACCCAGCCAGGCGCAATTACTTTGTGTAATGAATTTCATCACCAATGCTCTCAAAACGGTGAAGAAAAACATCGTGAGGAAACCGGCATGTCCTAGAACCAAAAATTCAAAGACATGTGACATTCACCAACCCGCACTGGGCCCGTGTGGTGGATTACAGCCCATTCCCTCTCCTAGAGAGGAGGCCTGTGTCTCAGCAGTGGGAACGTTAAAAGGCTGATTATGCTTATGCTTATGCAATTTCCTGTATGTAAATAAATCATAAAATGGTTAAATTAATTAATGTTTGCGTTACTCGACAAAATGTGGGATATTACTGTTTTTAGGATCTCGTATCCCAGAGATAAACAATGAAAGCCTATTAGTAAAACTCCGCTATCCATCTGTCTGTCTGTCAGCAGGCTGTAAATCAGGAACCATAATTAGTTGACAGTTGATTGATTGCCGATTGTCTTTTCTCGCCGTAGAAACATAATAAAATTAGTTACGCGTTAAAGGAGCAATTAGCATGATAATAATTGATCTTCAGATAAAAATAATCAAATCTGCATAATGATTGTTTTTATAGTACGAGTAAGATAATAATTGGAATCATTATTCATATTCAATACGGTTAAGGAATTTCCTCCTATATTTGTAAATAAATAAATATAAATAATGTCTATAGACCATGGTTACTCGGTGGAACGGTTCTGTACGAAACCCACAAACAATTTTTCTTAACTATATGTACCTACTAGAGAGCAGTGGTGACCGAGTGGTAACGCCCCCCCCCCCCAACTTTACGAATTGTATGTAGGTCGCGGGTTCAAACCCAGCCAGGCGCATTACTTTGAGTTTGTAATTTCATCACCACTGCTCTCAAAACGGTGAAGGAAAACATCGTGAGGAAACCGGTATGTCCTAGAACCAAAAATTCGAAGACATGTGACATTCACCAACCAGCACTGGGCCCGCGTGGTTATCAGCGAGAGAGAGTATCAGACTGTTACTGACTAAACCCATCGGTGTACCTCCTTGTGCCCTTTGCGTTTCAGGGCTGCGGTAACTCTTTCGAACAAATTCCGCAACCATGCGTTTTATTTATTAGGCGCAAGGTGGCATCATTGGGCACGCCACTATTGTGACGATAAGTCCCCTTTTTGAAGAGTGGTTGGAGAGCCTCCTGACGCAGGTGCTTACCGGACTCGGCTGTTTCGAGAGGTGCCGGTTTCGGATTCATCGGGAAGACACGTTTGGCTGTCAACACTGCTTGGATCGCCCGGAGGGCACGGTGGAGGTGATCAATTGCGGCGACCTCTCGCATCAGGCCCTAGTTAATCAATCAAAACCAATAGGAGGCATGGGAAGCGGGATTTACGTGCGGGATTTACGCGGTAACATGACTCTGAGAACCTATTAACAATCGGTGAAAATTCTACCCCGAAATACTTTAATCCAACCCAGGAATTCAATCCAGAGCTCAATCCAATATTCGATCTTACTATCACTAGTAAAACTCGAGAGTATAAAAACATCCAAAAGATAACCGACTCCAGATGTCACAAAACCGGTATGATTGAACGTTAGTTAGAACATATTAATCTATCAGTCAAGCCTAATTAAAGATGTTTATCCTTTATTACACTATTTTTTTGCCAAATGGACAAAATATCAAAAATATATATAACATAACATATATGTAACTGTTGTGTACACATCAATAAAAGGCCGAGATCTGGTAACGACTGGTTTCTTTTTATCCACCCTCATACATTGCGGTGTAGTCGCAGTAGGTACCAACATAATAGAAGTAACTACCAACATAACAGTAAACATGATCAAAAAATATAAATCACCATCCAAAAAACCTACAAGCTGGTTTTAGGTTCGTAAAACTTTAGGAACTTCGTAGCGGGTAAAAAGGGGTAAGTTGAAGTAAATAATGCCGTCATTTGTCAGAGCCTGTAATTTTATTTTATTTTTTTTTATGAATTTTAGGAAAAATAATTACAACATTTGGTACAATAGAAAGTTATGATATGTAAAAATTGCTATTAACAAGTTTTCAATTATCTGATAATAATACAAATCTCGCGAAAACTGCTTAGGACTAACGCGCATACATAAATATGTTCGTTCATCAACGCTCAAAAGTTGACCAAAAAAAAAACAGCGTTCAAGTACCTTCACCTAGACTGACTGATGACTTTTCATACCATAGGAAAACGAACATGAGCCCCGCGGGTACACCCGCGTAGTTCCCGTTCTCGTAGGAATACGGGGACAAAAGCTTGTGCATGGGCAAGCAGCGGGTTGACCCGCACTCACAGAATCGCATAATCCAAATCGATGAGAGATAGGTACAGTCGGTGATAGCAATCAACTGACCCCCCTAAAAATTACTCGATTTTACACCCTATGCTCATAACATTAAACGTTATTCAATATGGTATGAGTTTATCAGACTAACACTACTCGATGAACAGAAACAATAAATAATTTTGATACGCAAACTTGAGCTTTAAGAGGTTGGTGTTAGGTCATTTATTTATAACTTTTAACCTTTTTTAATAAGTGGGTAGTTAGACGTCAATATGCGTATTCAACAAAAACTGCTATAAATATGACATAAGGACTATGGGGTAGAAGAATAAATTGAACAAGATATTCTATGCACAAATAGCAGTGAATACGCGCGAACATTTTTACCTTGCCTTACTAAATTGGCTTTTTTCCTTTTTATTAATTGTTATCAGTTTTGATAGTTTAATCGTCATGTCTCAGTTGAGTGATTATTTAAAATACAAAATAATCTATTTGCATGAGGAGAATGTTGGTATTAAAGCGATTGCTAGGAAACTTAATATAGCGGTAAGTGTATTCTTTTTATGCTTCATTTATAATTATACTTTTTCCTTAATTCGTTAGTCTGCTTAAAAGCCGGTGAATGTAGAATAATAGACAATTAACTGTGTTTCATTATGAGTCTAATTTGAGATCATTTATAGGTCTAATTTGATTTATATAATCTAATTTGATAAACGTATTTTGTCAAACTTAATCGATAAATTATGTTTACCTATTCGTTACTAAAATTATGCTTATTGTGTTGTTTCAGAGAAATACAGTCAGATTGTCGCTAAGACGTTTTGAAGAGGCAGGGAATATTCAAAAAGATCGTCCTGGACCAAAACCTACTATGTTATATACTCCAGTGTCAGAACGTCATCAAGCAATTGTTAGAAGGCATACTGAACAGCCATTTTTGCCTACTCATTCAACTGCAAGTGGAAGTGATCGTTGTTGGAATATGGTGCGCGGTATGCGGGACCGCTTGCAACAAGCAATAGAAAAAATGGTGCTCCACTTCGCTATTAAAAGCATGAATAACTTGAGTAACCAGTATTGGTCACAAACAATACTAACGTATGTCAGTGTGTGTGTTAAATTAACTATTGTTATAATTTGTAACGAAGTATTTCGAATACCTAGTTTTTTGTCAAAACCTTATTTTATAACTAAAATAACTATTCATAAAACAAATTGATATATAGTAGACCAGGTAGAACTTCAACGTATAATGCCGTTTTATTTAGTTCAATGATATTTAATGTAGTGATGTTATTGTTATGAAATAGAAATACATACCTATATTTCTAAATATTATAACATGCTGATTCACTACATTAAACTCAGTGCAGTTAACAAGGTTATTAGTAAGCAGGTAAATATTATCATCTTCGTGTCGTCATCAATATCATTTATGTTATTCTTATAATATTTTTTTTATAAAATAAAATCGTTTTTACCACCATTTTGGTTTTTTATTTCTGTTCGTTTTTTTTTGTTGTTGTTGCTAAAGTTATAATTTATTATTTATAACTTAAAATAAATATACAAAACAGAAACAAACGCGTCAATTACGCTGGTTACGAACTCGCAACCACAATTTGACAGCTCACTACAGTCACCACTAGACCACTCGAAACATATTCAACGTGATCGAAATTACGTATTATATTACAAGTTAAAATAATATTCAAGAACATACCTACCTTAACACTGCGTATTAAAGATCAAATTCGAATAACTATTTTATTGATCCTAGACGTTGAACCAGTTCCAACGTTGTTCTAGTTCGATCGTTCGTAACAAGCAAAAGGTTCAAATTCGTTTAATTTTTAGGGGGTCAGTTAATTGCTATCACCGACTATACACTGAGCTTTTCGGAGCGACCTGAATGAAGTGTGACAGACGTGTGCCGCTCTCATGATATTGCTACGAGTACATTCTGGCAAAGCATCTAGTCAGTGCCTGTCTGTCTGAGGGCCACCACCACAAATGGAAGAAATAACCATCACACCTATAGATGTAGCCATATCATAGTCCGTCCGTTACCGAACTGGGAATCTCCAGGACTGAATGGAATACACAACTTCTAGCTTAAGTGGTATAACAGCTCACACGCGCTGTTTGCAGCTCAATTCCAGAAATCTTTAGAGTTCGCTACCACAATTTCAGCAGTGAGAGTGAGTAGCATAAATTAAAGCCTATCTACACTCTAAAATATAATATACATATATTTTAGAGTGTAGAAAAATGTGGTGACACAACTGTTATATTATGATAGATGTTCAATACTCAATACATTTATTTGCATTCCACAATGCAACAATAATCATATATAACATTCTTTGTTGTTATAACCACATCAAATTACAGAACGATGGCAAGGGAATATGCCCTAGGCTGGATGCTAGTGAACTATTTCATTTAAACTCGTAGCCTTAATAGAATTTAAAGATGATAACCTCAAAGGGAATGTACCTTCGTTATATTTTTAGCTTTCCACTTAGTGGAAGATAAAACCCACCAAATTAAATAGGTAAAACTAAACTCGTTTTGCTCCCAAATTTAATTTGCGATGAGTCTCAATCCACGCTGAAGGAGGCTTGCGGATCTTTGAATATAATCCAAAACCATTTTCTGTAGATATCGGATGCTCGTTATCTATTGCTTAAATTTTTAGCTAAACCTATCGTTCTTGTGACTGCGACATAATCGTGCATATAAAATCTGTATACGAATTGATTCTTAAACTGCTGAATATTTTATGCGATAAAAGAACTCATGAAAGTAACATTACAAATTTTACATGTGAAAACTAAATCGTGATCTGCCTTCAACGATATGCCAGCGAGACGAATACAGGGCACGAATATCAGTATTTATTTTTCATAACATATAACCTAGTGAGTTTTAGCACTTCATAGTATAGAGGCAGTTCATTATGTTCCCATAACTTGTCAAATTAATAGTGAACTAGAGTGTACTACATTGTACCTATTCATGGATTTCTCACACGTATTAGATGTCCAATAAAGTCGCCAGTGGATTTCTAGTTGAAGGACTTTTGTCCAATTGTAAATAGGGTTTCGTTTTAGGTGTGATTGATTAAATAAATACGTTTTGTTTATAACGGACCGGTTTAATAGTGTGGTTAGACTCAATTATATTGGATTAGATAGGTTCTTAGATACTGATATTGATTCGATTATTTTGGTAATAAAATATCTCCCGTTTAATATAAGTATTCATCTTGGTTGTAATTTGGTTCCTCAATAACATTTTAGCTTCTTCCTGTTACAAGGCAGTTAATATTACTTTTCGTTCAAAATCGGCACGCAAGAATGGAAGTAGATATAGATACGAAAACCTTATTCGGGTCAGATATACATATGTATGTTGCGGATTTTTTTGAAAGAGTCAACGTAGCCCCGTGACGAAAAGGGCACTAGGAGAAACACGGGTGGGTTTTAGTTAGTAAGAGTTTGACACTCCCTTCCACTCCGCCCAGATTGGCAGTAGTCATTTGATGAATTACATCCAGAAAAAAAAAATCGGATATATTATTATTTTTCGCTTATTTTAAACAGTTATTTTCGCAAAGTTTAGTGTATTCAAGCAGTTATTACTATCACTGTTATAATTAATATACATAAAAATTTTCGGGTTTTCATTTTTGTCATAATTATTTAATTTTATCTTAATAATGATATGTATGTGTAAGTCTGTGGGTTTCTTGGCTACGGATGAATGCATTTTTATGAAATTAACACACAGCAACATCACATCCTGGACTTAAACCTAACAGACAACTAAAATAAGCTATTTTATTGGGTAACACAAATACAAGATACATTCAATCCCCTGCCCATACGTTACGAAGGCAACAAACCAGAAAATAAATAAAGGACAACATTTATTACGCACTACAAAAACAATATCAACACCCGAATAAACAGCTGTACTGGGGTTCGCTGCCCAAGAAAAACAAGACTAAAACGAGTTACGTGAATATTTGCGAGATCCTATATACCGTCCCGAAAGCGGAGACGTTACTCCGTTAATATAAATCAGGTTACGCACGACTTTATTGGCAGTGAAGTACAGACGACAATAACTCTGACTGACAGATTGCGTGAATCGAAAAAAAATGTTAGGCATTTTTCAACATTTTCTTTCAAAACACAAAAACATTTATGATTAGTTAAATTAAATGAAAACATACAAGTCAAGCTTATTACTAAGATTACATTTATGTAAGATAAAAACAAATCCTAAAATATATTTAGAGATATAAAGGTCCCTTTTTGATACCAGTGTTTTTAGTTTATTTTCACCAGTTTGGTGACATATACATATGTATGTACACATTTGAAAATCGTCTCATCGAGTTTTTATTACACGACTACGGCAAAGCCAAAACGAAGGGTAGTGATTTGTTTGATACCTCATATGAGCAAACCACAAAAAATACGACGACGCTTAATCACAATTTGTTCTTTTTTTTTCAATATCCTTATAGCCTGTTTCACTCAATGTA
This sequence comes from Hecatera dysodea, assembly GCA_905332915.2. NCBI lineage: Eukaryota > Metazoa > Arthropoda > Insecta > Lepidoptera > Noctuidae > Hecatera > Hecatera dysodea. Next base: position 10,070,477 of record HG995302.1, read on the forward strand.
TCACGGCGAATCTAATGATTATTTATTTTTTAATATCAATCAACACATATCGGCTGCAGAGCTTAGGAATGAAACATGCAAACTTCCGTAAGCAAAAAATAAAAAAATCATGTTAGCCACTAGATAGACCGATGGTGATGCTTACACTTTATAAAATGTGATATAAAAGATTTGCGCCGGAGCTGACTTTAATTTCTAGGGACCGTGTATCGTCTCCTTTTTCTAAAACCTAACGTGTTTTACCTTGAAGTAAGTCAGTAGTTTATTTTTCCTTGGAAGAAACGAAAAATAAAGTATTAGCACGTAGCAACGTAAAGTAATTATTTTTAAAACAAGAGCAGACACTTCCTTAACAAAATAACAGACCCTTATCTTCCTTTCTTACGTTACCTAAATAACCAGTCAAGTGCAAATCGGGCTCTCTCACGAAAGGTTCCGTACTATAAACCTAGAAAAAAATCGAGTTGCTTGTATGGAAAAATAATAAAAAGAAATACCTATATAGGTACTCTGTAAAATTTGAACCGTCTACACATTACTGTTCTTGAGATACTCGTACAGCCCGCTGACAGACGAGTGGACGGACGGAGTTTTAGTAATAGAGTTCCTGGAGACTTAGTAATAGAGTTCCTTTTTTTTTTGGATCAGAAATCATCAAATGACTTGTCCCGCTCTGGGCGGAGCGGAAGGGAGTGTCAGACTCTTACTGACTAAAACCCACCCGTGTTACTTCTTGTGCCCTTTGCGTTCCAGGGCCGCGGTGACTCTTTCGAACAAATTCTGCAACCCTAGGAGGCACTGACCCTATGGGGCCCCGTCTTCATTGCTGACGGCTCTTTGAGGCGCGCGTGGAACACGACGCGCCGTCGTCTCGGGCCTGGTTGCTATCGGACGGCGAGCCACCCATAGCTCGCCATCCGCAGGCCCGCGCCTACGGTGGCCGGGAATCGCCCTGCGTTTCCCGACGCCCGGGGCGTCTTCTCCTATTGCGGCGGCTGGAGTGAGGGGCTTCCCTCTCTCGCACGCGCTCCGCCTCCTCCTTCGCTAGCATTACTGCTTCGCAGAAGGAGGCGACCACCTCCCATGCCTCCTCACTCCCGACCATGGCTTGAACCAGGGCCGGACGCGAGAGGTCGCCGCCGCCGATCGCCTCGACGAGGACACGGCAGTGCTCCGCCCAGGCAGGGCAGACCTCCACCGTGTGCTCCACCGTGTCTTCCGGGCGATCCACACAGTGATGACACCCGGACGTGTCCTCCCGCTGGATCCAACACAGGTACCTCCCGAAACAGCCGTGTCCGGTGAGCACCTGCGTCACGCGGAACGTGAGGACGCCGTGGCGTCTCTCTAACCACTCCTCAAAGAGGGGACTTATCGCCGCAATGGCGGCGTGCCCAAGTAATAGAGTTCCTTTGGTTACTATTTGGGTAAAAAAGCACGAATAGTAGAGCTTAAATTCCGCACCTCTGGATGGGTTGTGGAATTTGTTAGATAACCGTGTCAAAGCAAACTGTACTTGGAAAATCACCCATGGGATTTAGTTAGTAAGAGTCTGACACCCCTTCCACTACGACTAGCGAGGAAAAAGTCATTTGATACCATAAAAAAATATATTTTATTCCTGAAGAATTTTGGCTTATCTTATTCGCATTCCGTTGGCGCCTTAATACTGACAGAAATTTATTATTAAGAGGAAAATGCCTCAATATCTAAGATCCCAATTTCATACTTGAAAGCTTTCTCTGTATTCATTCGAGGACATGATGACTGTAATCAGTCATTTTAAACGGCTATCAATATTTGAATGGAACGAAAGAATATTAAATTTAAAATGTTGATATACGAGTATGATGAGATAAATGTATATATATAAGTTTGGAAAAGACTACTTCAAAATTTCAACGCAAGATATATTGCATTCTGCCGAGGGTCAGCAGTCTTACCTCGATCCAAGTGAATACCAGTATTTTAACATAGTCAGACTTTCGGGTACCCAATTATTCATAGACGGCTTAATGCACTTTCTAAGGCACGGCATAAAAGTACCAAACAACTATAATGTTCTTATTTACCTGTCCTTTGTCCTCAAACCTCCTAAACTCAAACTGAAATTTCAATAGAGGCGTACTTTTATACAGAGGAATAGTGATCAGCTGCAAAAAAATGCTTCAAAAATTGACTTGAATTCCTTTTAAGTTGGTAACAAAGTTTGCACCTTCAATAATATTGTCACCAGTCTATACGATGCACATGCTTCTTTCAGGTTTAAGTTGAAGCGTCCACCTGTACCTTGGATGAATAGGGAAATTCGAATAGCAATGGAACGAGGAACCTTGCGTCTCATAAATTTAAAAAGGATCACTCTGAAGTCAAACTTCAAGACTGCCTGATATCGGTGTAACCAGATGATAAGCAACACTAAACGCTGCCACTTTCTACGTAATATCTTTTCTGCCGATGTCTGGAAATTTCTTGGAAGTATATATAATGGGAAATCGAGGTAGGAAGGTCTGAACCTTCCTAAGACGATTGACTTGGACGATCTAAAAGGATATTTCGCCGATATCCCAATGCTAGATGGTCTAACCAAATGTTAAATTATTGACTACAGTGCTGGTCTAATGCGCCCTAATATTTCCATCTCAGTCGATCTGGAAGCGATCAAAAAGTTATAAAATCCATTAAATTGAAAGCCATGGGCTGCGATAACATCAGTCGTCATATGATCGTTTTTGCTTTGGATCAACTTCTTGCTTGCCATATCCCACATCATTAACTTTTCCCTTTACTCTAATTCATTTCCTTCCCTGTGGCGTAAAGCTCATGTCCTATCCCTGCTAAGGCAGGGGTTATATGATATTTCCAATCCCAATCTCTCCACTCACCTTTTTCCAATTTCCATTCTTCCGTTTCTGTCCAAAGTGCTCGAAGCCTTGTGTTCATAATCAGTTTTCCAATTACCTTTATCACAACTCCCGCATCAGCCCGTTTCAATCCGGTCTCAGGCCCGTACACAGTACTGTGACAGCTCTTATTAGTAAGTGATTGACGATGGAAGGTGGGGAATGGAAAACACTAAAGTTACTAGTTTAGTTTTAATCTACTTCTCCAACGCGTTTATTACCATCAGTCACGCAGTCATCCTTTCATATATTATGGTCTCTCCTGAAGTGTTTGAATGGTTTTCATTGCATTCAGTTCATTATGTTACCAGATTGGTCCCATTTAAATTTGGTCAAAATCTGATGAAGAACTTAACTGATATAGGCTACGGAACTCTTCGAAAGTGAACGCGAATGTTTCGGTATTCCTGAAATTTCATACCTATTCATTGTTTAAACCAGTTATTATGTTACATAACATCAAAACCGTACGCTGTGAAGGGGTACGCAGATGTGTACAAATCAACCATGTTTTTGGGCATAACTGAATTGTTTATGAACCGGTCTTGATAATTCTTTTTGCGTCGAGTTTAGTTAATTTTTTTGAATTTGAATTGGACGTCGAATTTTAAAGCAGTAAAATTAATGAAAGACCCGAACTGGCATATCGACCAGCCGGCATTGTTTTTTTTTTTCGAAATCGCGGCGCACGATGAAAGTAGTTTATACGGGTAGAGGACACACAGACAAACAAAAAATATCCCGTAACATGGTACCCCAAAGTGTCACGTTACTGAGATATTTGAAGGTAAATCGACATATGAGTCCTAACCTACACCGACAATTGCAATAATTAAAATTAGGCTTATTACAGATTCAGATTCAGATACGTTTACGGATTACGTGTCTATAGGCGACAGATTGTATCCTAATAATCATTCCCAGGTAGATTATTATTATTACTGTTTATTGAAAGAGAGTTTCAACATTATGTTAAAGAATATCGCATGCACGTGTTGGCTTGTCTTTCGTCCCGCCGCATTATGAAACGAACAATAAGTGTCAAGTAGGTACTTGTCTTTAAGCCTTATCTTACCGAGATATTTGGAACTAAAGAAAGCTATACATTATAATAATAGAACGATAACAAAAATGATGGTTCGGGTGGTCTGATTGTATGCATAATAATATGAACGAATAGTCAACAGCTCTATCCCGCTTCCGCCGTACTTTTTGCAAATCACACATCTGACCGGTAGACAAGGACAGGAAATATTTATGCCTCTAGTGCGAGTGTAAACAAAGATATTTTCATTCTTGATCGAGGTTTTTGTGATGTAGTCGAGAAAATGAACGAAATTGGTTATAAAACCTACCTAGCACATACAATAGACGACGATAAATGTCAGCTTACCACCCGACAGGCGAACGAATACCGCAAAGTGACGTTATGCCAATGGGTAGTGGAAATAATAAATGGTCGTTTAAAAAACCAATTTTGGCAACTGAGTATGGCAATATAGCCGCATCTCATCTCAAACATGCAATAAAAGTTGCTTGTGCGTTGTTAAACGCGTTCGGAAAACGGTTGTTACACAACCAACTTGTAGATCCAATAATAAAACGAAAAAACTTGAGAGGTGTCAAGGGACACCGGGATGGAACGAAGTTCCTTTCGATTATTTTTTATTATTTATTATGTACAAAAAACCTGTATACACTCAACAAAAAAATAATCGTCACGACACCACACTGTTCAATGCGAAATAGAAAGACGAAATGAAAATATCTGGCTTTTTAGCGTCCTATCATAATACAAAATCACAATTGTCAGCGCGCGAGTTCGACAAAACAAAAGCGGCGCAGGAGCTTCCGTGTTACGTAACACAAGTACCTTTCCAAAGGATAGCGTCGGCGAACTGAAAAAAAAAAAGTTTTTTAGACGCCCACTTTCCGATCGCAGGGATCTAAGATGCAATAGCAACACAGTGACCTTTTTTTATTTCTTTTACGCACGGGATGTTTTGCTATGATTATAAATCTCGTAATGCTTTCATAAAGAAAGTGCAAGTGTGTGTATTTATTGCTTCCTTGTTTACATTGCCATCTCTTAGCGAAAATTTTTGGTTGTACTTGTAACTTCGTCGATTTCAGATAGAAATGGTGATTATAAATTGGTCATCCCTCACCGAATTGCATCGTTTCCAATCTCCCTGAAGCTCTTGTGTACCATCAAAATACAAAACCGGCTCTGATGAAACTATCAAGTGATAGTACTCTGAGACGATCTTAAGCCTCAAGTCTGCTATTACAATAGTGTCAGAATAGTCTATCATTGATTTCATAATGGATGATTTTTCCAAGTTTGGTAATCTACTTGGTAATATAAAAGCGTCACGATGACTTTGCAGTGGTAAACCACGGACACTCCATTGAAAGAAATGACATAGAATGGTAATAATAACAAATGACAGACGTATGCAGTAATCTGCTAACATTTTGACACTTCCTTTGATCAGTGACCTACCATTAGAACGTCATTGTGCAGTCACTGCTTTTAATAGCTCGGTTCTCAAAAAGTATTATTACGAGACCTTTGACCGACCAATGAATTCCATTATGAATTTAGCAGATTACGAACTTTTAGCAAAATGACAACGGGATCCTGTTGGAACGACAAATTTATAAAAATATAGACTTGTTCCCCTAGTTGGATTAGGATGACGACTTGAGGTGTTCTATAGGCGAGGTTTCCATTTTATTGAAGCTTCAGTGTTTTCAGTGATGTGAAACACTGGACTATTGACCAATAAATATTAGCAACAGAAGGTAATTCGGTGAAAAGACTTGTACATTAATGTGTTTCATGGAAGTTCGTTTTTAATTATATTCTTTTTTACCCGATTGCGGCAGAAGGAAAAGGTGGTTTATTTTACTTACATAAATATTATAATATACAAGCGAAGTGTACAACTTAAAAGAAGAATCTTAAAAAATTAAGGTCGATTGGCGGGTTCGACAACTAAAACATTTAAAGTAAGACCTTTGAAGAATTTTAGGTCAAAATTATTAGTGTACCATAGTTAAAATTGATGGTTAAAACGCTTTGATTTTTTAATGATACTCTGGGTACTGCGTATTTAAGAAAGTTTTTAGATACTTTTTTACAAAATATTTATACACTTTACGAATACTTTTAAGGATTCAGCCTGATCACATTTTTTGTAGTTAATAATGGTAAATGTTTAGAATATTATAAAATGTTCTATTTTATTGTATAGCTTGAGTATGAGTATGAGTATTGAGGAGCTCGTGGCTAAAGAATAACAGCCGCGCAGATCGGTCTTCAAGGTTGAGCAACGCTTGTCAAGGTTGGTCTATGGATGGGTGACCATCTTAACACACCGAGTTTCCTCCGTGCCTCGGAAAGCACGTTAAGCCGTTGGTCCCGGCTGTCATTTGTAGATCTTTGGCAGTCGTTACGGATTGTCAGAAGCTAGAAAATCTGACTCCAGTCTTGCCAAGAAGTACCGTGTTCCCCAGTTATTGGGTTGTGGAGGTCTGGTAGGCAGCCGCTCCACGTTAAATAATGGTAGTCAGCTGAATCCGGTATGACTGGAAGCCGACCCCAATATAGTTGGGAAAAGGCTAGGCAGATGATGTTCTATTTTATTGTATGCAGCACCCGCCGCCACTCACCGTCCACCGTGCGTCACGGTACAAGTGCTGTACCAGAATTTACTCACTGTGCGTGTGGATGGTAAGCAGCTGCTACATTCAACGTTATTCTTTAGCTCCCAGAACAGCAGGAAAGCGGTCTTTAATTACCTAATCGCAGTCCTGAAAAGGCGAAACGGAGCGTGGCAGACCATGAAGACGAAGAAGGGACGACTTAAATAAATGTCTTCTTTAGGAATTGGCACAAAATCAATAACAATGGAAAGAGTAGAGGGGGCCACATCTCAGCAGACAACGGCAAAAAAAAAAAATATAAAAAAATACATTTCACTACCGCTTGAGACTCAAATACGAAAAAAAAAAAGAATAAACCGTAAAGCAAATTAAGAAGCACCCAAAAAAGCGTTATGGACGGAACGACAATACAGACTGAAAGCATTTTCACTGCTCCTGACTGATAAGTATAACCTGCATACTTATAACCCTCATGCGAGTAATACGGGTGTTAACGCGTAAACCCAGATAGTAAATGACTGAGATTAACGATTTTTCACCACAAAAAGCTTTTTTAACACTAGTGAGTCCCGACGTGACAAAAACAATTAAAGAAAAACGTTGGGGTACCAGTTCAACATTAGTGGACTGTATTGGAATGCGGGGTACCAAGAGTATATAGGTGTGACCTTGCTTGACCTTACAAATACTCTGCAAGTTAGGACGAAGAATATAATATGGTAAGGAATTCGGTAGGAAAACATGCGTCCAGTGGCCTTTTGTACTATCGTCATCAAACTGTCCAGATGAGTCTGAGTCCAGATGGATACTGCAGAGGTAGGTACTGAGATGGACTGACGTTACATACATACTCTTTCGTCGTGTTTCAGGTGAAGATCACTGTTTTAGCAGCCTCATAGAAGGCAGTTCATATAACCTTGTTCACGGCTTGCGGTAAGTAATATGCATAAGAAAAAAAAGAGAATGCACGTGGTCCCCACGGTAATGCGTTCACTTTTAAACTTTTAAAATGTGGGAAAGGCAAGGAATATGAGAGGAATGGAGCATTTTACTAGGTGTTTTATACATCCACCGTACACTAAAAATGTGAAAATAATACGAAATCCAGCAAAATTATTCCGTTATTAAATTGTAGGTAGGTACGGTTAGGTTTTTAACATGATCCAAAACGTGATTCCAACACATGTATTTTCTGAGAGTAGGTAACCATCGTAAAACTGTTTGGTTTATTCAAACTAGTGTAAAGATTTCGGCGGAACAAGAATGGCTAATTCAAAATCCATTGGAAGTCTTTTGTTGATCGCGCACGGCTCAGTATATATTTTTTTCTGCTGCTGAAAATGTATTAGACAGTTTCCCGCTATTAGAATTTCGTTATTTACGAACATTCACCGTATTAAGTAAGACCTCAAACGACCTGCTATTTTACCGTCAAAAGTTTATAATTAAGTTCGTCATAAGCACCAAGTCGTGGTATTAATGTTTGCAGTAAGTTTATATTTGCTGCTTAGCTTATAAACTTATTAGATTGGAAATGAGTTTTCCTGATTTATTGCGGTGCCGCTCTGGGCGTAGGGGAAGCGAATGTCAGACTCTTACCGACTAAAACTGATCAGAGTTTCTCCAAATGCCCTTTGGTTTCCAGGACCGCGGTGACTTTTTCACTGCCCCTAGCGGGCGCTGTCTAAACATTAAAGAATTTTATGTTACGAATTTGTTAAAAAGTCAACCGTAAGATAAGTTGAAGTTACTTATTTCAAACGACACAACTTAAAAGGCTTAATTTTGGGGAACGTAATAAAATCGTTAGGGCACAAGAAGTCATGTTTGTAGTAAGGTGGGTGATCTAAAATTTCGATATTTTGGGTGCTTAAAAACATCTTTGTATCGAGGGCGGTGTGCGAACTTGCATTGTCATGGTGCAGTATCATACGACGCCTTTAGTTCTTTTTTCGAAACTTTGTGATGACTTGTGACAAACAAACAGTGGTATATGAGCCAACGTTAACCATCATGCGATCATCTAGTACAATAGTGGCGACGTGACCACCCGTTGCCACAAACAAGGCAACCATTTTGTTTTAAGTGCTCTGTGAGCGTATGACTTTGGTCGGTTTTGGCTCATCTTAGAAAACCCAGACAGTTGACTGCTGCTTGGAATCTGGATCGTAAGCATATATCCAAGACTTGTCACCACTAACCATATCATAAACGTGTTTTGACTCTCTTCGGTAGAATCGCTACAGAGTTTTGCGACACCATCTAACACGGGCTGCTTTTTGGTCGTCGCTTACCAAATGTGGTAATCAAAGAGAGTTCAACTTTCTTACGCCGAGTTCTTCGGATTTCTGGATAGAAGTCCCTGAAATGCCCACGTCTGGCTCTATTGCACGGTATGTCACATGACGATTTTCGACGATTAGCTACCGCACGGCGTCGATATTCTCTTGCATCATGGCGGTTTTTAGACGACCTAGGTACACGTGGCTTAAATTATTTCAACGTTTCAACTCTAGCTTCAGTGACAATAGAATTATTCTAAATACAGCGATCTTCAGTCCTAAGATATGGTGCTGCATCACTAAACATAGGAATGTCCTCAAAGCACTTAAGTCACGCTAATCGCCTTTGAAAGTTGTAGAAAATTATCGCACGCATATTTCCCTTTGATATTTCCATTTTTACAACCGACTTGTCGTCACCTTGGAATAAGCGCTACAATAAAACTATTCGACCTTTCAAAAAAACATCCTTTTGTTTTCGTATTCTAACTTCAAAAAGATGAAATTAAAGCCAAACGTATTTTTTTTAAATAATTGCGTGAAGTTTGCAAACTACTTAAAAGGCAGGCTAGTAGTGAGTCAGGCTTTAATAATGAGACACCACAATGTGTGCTTATTAGCTTGTAGGTATAAGGAGTACTTAAGAACTTTACACCTTCATCATTTCAGTACTGTCACGAAGTTACTAAGATAAGCGGGTTGTCCCAATTATTCAAATGAGGCCTGAAAGTAAGGTTTCACTTGACACTTTTCAAAGATAGTGTAGGCTTCTTAGGTTCCTACATGCCACGTGTTAAATAAGAATGTTATATAATACTAGCACTCCGCCCGTGACTTGGTCCGCGTGAATTTCGTTCTGACCCTTATGAATTTTGAACTTCATTCGTTTCTGAGGGTACCTAGAACCAACTGACAGGTTTAAAACTTCAATAATGACCATATTCCATAATCGTGGCAAGTTCCAGTTTTATCATTACTAAATATATTTTTTGTTCAATATATTAAATAGAGTATTAGCTCTTATCATCTAACTAGCTTTTTTGTAAATCTACATTGAAACAGTCAGTCCGGACGGCTTACCGAAAACGAAAATCATAGGTATATTCCAGTTTTCGTTCAAAAACTTCTGAAATAAACCCTACTTATAAATGCGAAAGCAACTTTGCCTGTTTGTTACACTTTCACGTTTTAACTACTAATCCGATTTTAATAAAATTTGGTAGAGATAGATTTGACCTTGGAGAAGGACATAGGCTACTTTTTTAAAATTAGGTTTTCTGTGTTCCGACTTTCACGCGGGTGAAGCCGCTGGCAGAAGCTAGTTAGCCATGAACACAGAATTCCATGAGATTCGAAGTAAAAAGTAAACGAGTATCCAACGGAAAAAGTTTTATCTCAAACACGGTGGTTTTGATGGTACTAAATTGCTTGCGGTTCAAGTCTGCTAATGAAAGATTCTCTACCCTACATTCTTGTAAATAGCAGTCATTCTCCCTCCTCACTGAAAAGAGACTAACATAAAAGAGTTTAGAAACATTTCTTACCAACCAATGCATCCGAGACCTTGAATCGACTTTTGTTGCAATGAAACGTTCAAGTAAGTTCAAATAATGCTCAAACGTAGCTTTGAGATTCGACAATATTCTCGTATATACTTACTTTGAGACTTTCCGATTTCCGATTTTCCAAGAAATTCCGATGTCAGTGTTCGAATGTGATTACCTATGTTTGATAGTATAGGAACTAAAAAGTCTATATTTTCCTTTAAGTCTATATTACATACTTCTCTATGATACAAGTCCGTCCCCTGTATAGTTCCGGTCTATAAAGAGCATAGTTTGCTAGATACTAGTGAATTTTATTCATTCAAAAATGGTTAGCATGGTTCAATATTTTCTGTATGTTTTAGCTTGTCCAGCAGTTACTTTCCTTTCCAATGTATGTATTTCGTTTCTACAAAATTTTCTAAGACACTGAATTGGATTTAATCACGTTTGCAACTTTGAATCACGTTATGAAATTACGAATATTCTACCAACTTGTGCGTTGACAAAATATTATTATTAAGATGAGTCCTGTTTTGGTTTAAGATAGGTAGAACCCAGCAGGATCTAATACTTCAACCAAATAATACCTAAACCCCATTCACCATAAGATTAGACACTGAAATACATCTTTATTACAGTCCTTTCAACTGATTTTGACTTCTATTGCGTTGGTGGCATGACACATGGTAGCTACAGTAACAGTTGGTATTATAATCACGTTTTTGCTTTTAATGCTATCCTTATGTATGCCTACGGAATAGAAGTAAAAATCGGTTGAACGGACTGTAAACAATTTTGTTCCAATGTGTAATCTTATTGTGAATGGAGTATAACTACTTCAGGTTTCGATTGAGTGCGTTAAAAGTCACTTTGTAGGTACATATTAGTAAATATGTACCTATGTAATTATAAAATCCTCCGCTCCTGTCGATATTTTGCAATTATGGTTTCCTGTGATTATAATTATTTATATTTTCCATCTGTTTTCTATAGCAGATTTTACAACCAAGGTATTTGATTAAAATTATATTAAACTAGCTGCTGCCCGCGACTTCGTCCCCGTGAAATCCCCGATTTTAAAACATTCTTTATCGCTGCTCTGCTCCTATTGGCTTAAGCGTGAGGATATATAGCCTAAAGCCTTCCTCGATAAATGGTCTATTCAACCCAAAAAGAATTTTTCAATTCGAACCAGTAGTTCCTGAGATTAGCGCGTTCAAACAAACAAACAAACTCTTCAGCTTTATAATATTAGTATAGATGAGATTCTGTGACTTTAATTGTTCGTGTTGCTATTTTGGCATTATGTCAGTTTTTTTACTATGCTATTTTTTTGACCATGACCATGTTGTTAGGATCGTTTTACTAACGTGACTCGACTTAATATTGTAACTGTGTAAGTACAACGTTTTAGGTGTAAGTATTTGTAGCAATTTTAGCGAGTCAAGTTAATTATAATTTGTCGGAAATTAGGGGTTGACAGCAAAAGTGCTTTTAGTGGAACTATAACAATTTACTGTACGACATACATCATCTTTTCGTAATTTGAAAATTCCTGTTTAAGGAAGTCATTTATAAATATATGTATATATTTTGAAAACCATTTATTAATATAAGGTAAAACGAGACAGTAGATGTGCCTACACATATGCACGAACCGCTCAAAAGAGGATCCGTTTACTCAAAAAGTGACTGTTTACCACTTATCCACATCATAGAGTGAGAATTATGGAAAGAAACAATATATTGCGCCAACTTTGTATTTTCTTGTCTAGCCTGTGAAACTTGACATGTTATTAAATCAAATATCTCAAATTAGAAATATTCCCTTTGTACATACCTATACTCCATTCACAATAAGATTAGACATTTAAAAAAAAAACTGATTACAGTCTGTTCCACCGATTTTTATTTCTATTCTGTAGGCATAAATAAGGATGGCATTAAAAGCAAAAACGTGATTATAATACCAACTGTTTACTGCAGCTGCCATGTGTCATGCCACTAAAGCAATAGAAGTCAAAATTGGTTGAATTGAGCGTAAAAAAGATTTATTTCAATGTCTAATCTTATTGTGAATGGGGTAGGTATAGTTATCTCCAATCAAAATCATTGTCTAGATAACCACGTGACGTTTCGATTACACATCTATCTTACCTGTTTTGGTTTTTTCGACAATCACTGATAGAACTCACTGGTCACTTTGTTTAAGCATTCTTATCAACAATATAACAACAAAGCTTAAAATCCCTTTCTACAGAGGCTTCATATGTGCAATTGTGTCTGAGCTGTGTACTCATAATTATACAAGGTCAACAATTCCTACACGAGTCTTTCTCGTTGACTACCCGCGTCTGAGACTAGTCTTAAGAAAGATTACGTTATTCTGCTTCATTTACCCCAGTGTGACATACATTTATGTTTGTTAGTGACGAACATGTGACTAACAAACATACATATTATGTATGTCACACTGGGTTAGTTTACGAAGGCTGATTTTTGCGGTACAGCTTGTGTTAGGTAGGGCCGGGGATTACGGATGTCGCACACGTTCCCGCGATCCCCGGCGTAGGTAAGAGATAGAACACCGGGGTGGTTTTAGTCAGTTAGAGTCTGACAGACCCCTACGCCCGCCCAGGGTGGAGGACATCCATGAGGATTCCCCCCCGTAAAAAAAGGTAGAGCCAAAAGAAACCCTTTTGGTTTGGTTTTCAATTATATTTAATTGAATTAACACACAAAGTAAACAAAGTACAATGAAACAAAGGGAAGCCGGAAAAGGGAAAAGGTTAGCTGTCAAAGAGAGCTTGATAGATGTTACTAGGCAGTGTGCGTTCTTTATCTACATAGAATTGTTTACAATTAATTAATGTCTTTAACATTTTCTACGCTACCAAAAAATGGCAAATTCCGTAAGATTATAAAATATCCTGAGAGATTATAAACTCTCGATAAATTGTGAATTGAACATTTGGAACACTGAATTAATTCCGAGAGATTGCAGAAAAGCAAGTAACGAAACTTTACGTATTACAGTTTCAACATTCTAACCGACGCCCCTCTGCGATGGGCTCCTCTTTTTGTCAAACAAACATGTATGGCATAACCTATCCGAGCCGAAGAGCTCTAATTTCCCTATGCCCTAAGTTCCCACTCCTAAACGTACACATCACAGCGTACATGGTTTAAATAGGTGTAAACAATAAACAACAAACATGTGATTTCAACAATCCCGAAAGATTTTCTGTCATTTATTGATGAGTTCCGTTTCCTATCTCTATTCTTCATCAGATCCACCAGGGACCACCTTGAATTACTAAGATGCTCTACCAAATATCGACAAAAACTCCATCAAATTTAAATGGGACCACACTACAAGCACCAGCTTTTGAACATAAAAAAATCATCAAAATCGGGACACCCAGTACGAAGTTATGAGGCAACAACACACACAAAAAAAATACAGCCAACTTGCGAACCTCCTCCTTTTTTGGAAGTCGGTTAAAAATTAGAAGAATTATTGGTTATCGGATTTGCTCAATTTGCGTGAATCACCACCACTTTTGCAGATTTACTTGATTTTTTATTTTAATATTTGTTATATGAATCAATTAGTCACGTCCATATGAGCTATTTATGCAAGGTTTTCAATATGTGCAACTCACATTAAATGAAACCCGTCAAACGTGACTAGAGAATCACAGCCTTCGCCATCTTTGTACCAGACAGGCCATTTAAATTGCAAATTGTTTAATGAAGCAGTTTCATACAGTCTTATTAATCATACAGAATATTTATTCTTTTGTTTTTTACATTACTGAAAACCTTACTCATGTTCATTGATGAATACGTACGCATAAGAAAGAAAGAATAAAACACAAATTTAAAGAAAGTCCGAATACACACAAAATAAAAAAGTTACCGTAAAAACAACAAAAAACAGTGCGTGTCTCAAAAATAATCATTTCAGCAATGTTGCTGACTTACGCTGGTCTTCCAACAAACCTTTATTGACGAATGGCTGAGCAAACGGTTTCAAATATAATAAGTATAGAACATTGATGAATACATTTATGAGTGTGCAATTTAAAAATATGGGAATAGAAAGTATTACTATTTAGTACCTAATTGTAGCATGTCTCAAGATGAAAAAAGGAAAAAGAAGTCTGATGTAATCCTGTGCTCTTCCCAGATGGAAGTTTTCAACCACTTCAATGAGTTGGGGGCCCAGGAGGAGTTATTTGATTTTTTGACAAGGGCATCTCACTGTTACCGTTCACGCAGCGCGCGTCGGAGGAGAGCATACGCTGCCATCTTCCGGCCCCCTAACTGGGTTCAGGGTCCAGGGCGCAGAACCTTACGATGCAATCCTAAACTCTATTTCACAAATTCACCATCCCAACTATTGTTTAGGTGGCGCTAAGTAATTTAGAATGCAGCAAGATTTTATGATAAAAGCCATCATGGCCAGACATTAAAATATGACTTCATCACAGTTATTGCGTGTAATGTAGATTGAACACAATATGACCTTAAATATATTACAATTCCCAACCTGAATTTTCCGACCTCATTGATTTATATATTTGATTCAGCTGTCAAATCGACATCGCTACTCAGTTAGCATGTTGATTGATTGACGCCTAACTAATGAACGGTTTAATTTTTCAACGAGAGGTGGTGAAACAATTTAGGTTACCCGAGCTGTATGGGAAATGTGTCTGGGAATGTTATTAATCGCTTAGGCACTACAAAATGGCGCAAATGGCCCATTTAGGTAAATTCAAGCAAGTTTAAGAGCAAAGTTGGGCTCTAAGCTGCCAATCACGTTTCTTCCGTTTGATTTAGCCACAAAACAGGTAAGTAGTACTGGTTTATATTTGTTATCAATAAAAAATACGATCTTTTAATAAATAATTTTATTTGCGTTATTCCAATATGTGGCCTTGCACCAAAATGAAGCTTTCACACATGATTCCAGTTCACCAATACACTGGCGAGTATAATAAAATAAAATAAAAAACATATTTAATAACTCATAATTCCTAGCTATTATGATGTTCATCATAGTCTATTGTAAGTTATATGATGTTCATCATATAACTTACAATAGACTGGTATCTACAAAATGTTCTGTTAGGCAAGTATGCGAACAGCCGAAATTGTCATTCATAATGTATATTTTCGTTTGAAGTATGAAGGGCACACATGTATAGATTATGGTCGTTTCTAGGCCCAATTGGCTACCCCGATACCCAGAAACGTTAATTCCTTTAAACACAAGAGAAGGTTAAATAAACATTGTACTATTTTCAAATTTGTGGGTTACATTTTAAATTATAAGGAACAGCCTTTCTGAAACTAAAGACTGCAGGAATTTAATTTTTCTCTTCTTTGAGAATCTGATTTATGGGTAGTTAGGAAAATAAATATTGGCAAACCTATCTATTACTGTCAGTATAATCCGGTATTTTATTAAATACCACTCTTAAAGATAACGATGGGACAGATGATGCAATTTCTTAGGAAGTTTATTTATTATTTTTTTGATCTTCAAATGATATTTTTGTGCAGAAGCCATTTTTAATGTGTTAATTCAAGTGACAAGCAATAATCGCGCGAATCTATAGTGTTGATTATTTTGGTATAGTGAGTTGAGTTATAAGTAATTCCTTTTGAAACGTAAAGTAGTTAAAATGGTCCTTTGATTGTGAAGTTTGTGCTGACAAACTTTGTGTTTGTTACAGATTAAAACAGTAAGTTGTCATAGCTTTCGCATAATGATAAGATTTAAAGAATATTGTATTTAGATGTGTACCCGGGTTATCAGAATTAACCCAAATATATGATAATTCATGTACAAAGTCGTCATTTCCATCCTCAGAGTTATGAAACATATAAGTGGCTGTGTACAAACAAATAAATTATTTTGTTTTCCATGCGTTTTGTGTAATACTTCTAGTAAGTGAGATTTTAAAATTGTAAATTTTTAAGTGGGCTAATGACTTCCTTGCCTTCCATCTATTCGCATCGTTCAGTATCGCGATTTTAAACCTGAATAATGTGGTGAGTTTTTTCTTGACCTTATATCTGGCCTATCCTTAATCTGGAACCACTATACGCCTCTGGTGGAAGACCACTAACATTATCACTTTCCTTCAGATAATATTATGATCAATCGTGAGTAGATCAATAATAAAAAAATATACTTATGTACTTCTTTTACAGGTCTAATACCTTTGTAAAAAAGATATAAACAAAAAAATCAACTTCCTAATAAATTTAGTAACCTTTTGACTTTCATGGGACATCCTAGTAAGAAAATAAAATTGTTGTTTGTTAAGTATATTGATCAAAGGATTATAAATAAAAACACAGTTAATAACAACTGTGAGCTATATTTTACTAAAAATATTTTCAACTCAAATATTTATTACCTACACTAAATGAACAAAAGCTTTCTAAAGAAATAATGAGTAGGGGTTTATTCAACACTGATAGGTAAAATCCACTCTCTTTCAATCTTTCGTTCATACAACGTTTCCATAATATTTTGCAAAGATAAGCTTACTATTATTACGTTATTTGCAAATTAAATTCCTTGAACATAATGTTGACGGCTTTCCCCGTGAATAGAATGTATGAAATTGCCTTGATGTTTGGAACTTTGTTTCAAACATCTACTTATGAGATTTACGTAGCTTGTTGTGTTTGAAAAACAAAAATTATATCAATAATTCAGTATAACATTTGATCTTTATATTAAAAAAGTATATTAAATGATATTAGGCCACAATTATCATTATAAATTTTGTTATTTTTTCAAACGTTACACATATGTATGTATACGCCTTCCCTACAATTGATATAAACCTACAGTCATAATTTAGATTTAGCAGTAGATAGATAGGTATAACATTGTCCTCTGAAGTTGTTAATGATCCAGATAATGTTTAGGGGATCCCCTAATGATGATAATGCTACAACAACATTATAATGAAGCATGGGGAATACTGGGGAGGAAACTGCTATTGTTTGTTAATCATACCTTCTTCATTTCTGTGACTTTTGTCATCATCATCATTATAATTTCAGCCGAAAGACATCAACACATCGGTCGTTATTGTGCGTCTTAAACCCAGAGGATTTGTACGACCTTTAAAAAACCATTGGCCCACCTTTTAACACTGCATCTGGCGGTACGCGTTCGGCGCTCCAGAACCTTTCGGCCCGATTGACCATCTGCTCACCGACTCTGATTCGTTATCAATAATATATCGATCATCATACAGTGAGACACTTTCTAAAACGACGGGTGAAATATTGCTAGTTTCAGCTTCCGAGAAAATTATTAAGCAAACTTTTCTTTATAAGTGTGAAAACGAGAAAAATGTTCTAACTTAGATTCTTATCATAATATTTTAACAAGTGAACGCGTTAGTAAAATTAAATTACCTTCCTCTTGTTAAACGCTGGCAAGGCAAACTTCCCTTTTTAGTAAAATCTTGCTATATGAATGCAAAGTGCGCGTCTGGATTATATTCTCTGTACAAAACTATTCGTGCTAACAGATTATGCAGGCGTGAGTATTATTTAAATTACCCATATCTATTTGAAGAGCATCGTAGAGCTGGTTCACTTGGTAGTTATGTAAGCATTTTTCAAATCATATTTTAAAATCATATTTTTTGTTCGTGATTCTGATGCGTCTGTTCCTAAAT
The DNA here is from genome assembly GCA_905332915.2 of Hecatera dysodea. NCBI lineage: Eukaryota > Metazoa > Arthropoda > Insecta > Lepidoptera > Noctuidae > Hecatera > Hecatera dysodea. The sequence continues at coordinate 10,088,602 of HG995302.1, forward strand.
CAATATTTATATTATTTTCGTTTTTTTTTATCTATCATTGAATCAATTTTAGTAATCAGTAGTCATTTGATAATTTCCCAACCAGAAAAAAAAGTTAGTGATATATAAGTAAAGCAATTATAAAGTATGAAATTAAAAAGGCAAGAAGGTACAATACTCTAATCTTTTTAACCGACTTCAAAACAGGAGGAGGTTTCTCAAATCGACCGTATATATACAATACATATATTTTTTTTTATGTGTGTTCATGGATAATTTCGTCGTTTATGAACATATTTTGATGAGTATTATTTTTTTTTTGTAAAGGAGATATTCCAAGGTTGGTACCGTGATAAGGAAAACAGGATCTGATGTTGGCATCCCAGAGCTGTCGATGGGAGCCTTCGAAAATCGTAGTAGCGAGTAGCGAGTAGTTTTTTTTTTTTCATTAATTATCTTAAAGCACTACTATTTAATGAAGGTCTGAAGTTGCTCAAGTAATGAAGTCGAAAGACAGTCGAGGGAACTCCTCAAAGACTTACAGCAATTATCCGGTGTTTGGACTTATTAATTTCTACTGATGAGAACCTTGCACCCATATCAGTTATAAGTGACATTACAGGTCTGATGATGGATACCATAGACAGTTGAGGGAATTAATCAACGATTTACAGCAGTTCCCTATTGTTGGGCTTACTTTTTGCTTACCCCAATTTATACCTGTGATGCTGTGATGGGTACCTACGTTTGTGAGAGGTTGTATCACTAAAAAGTAAAAAATAAAATACTTTTTACAATATAAAGTTATTTTTTTAATTTCATAAGTGTATTTATGACGACGAGAGCGATATGCTTACGTTTAGTAAATGTATTGTTTACAGGCTAGGTAAGTTAAATTAATATACAATTAGTTTTCAATGTTCTATAAACCCATTTCGCGACATGGAACAATTGCTTCGGCACACGTGCGTCATAATACCAAGACGTATATACCACTACTTGGATACTGCAATGATCCTAACAGAACACGTTCCCTTCGCACTAAATAAATGTGTTACTCGATCTGAAGACAATGTACAATGAATTTCAACTGCAATCGAGGAAGACGATTCTAGTTTTATGTAGCTGTAATCATGTACTAATGTAAAATTTCACCTTTTGCGGCAACCTACCCTAGGTTGCCGCAATGGTGAAATTTTACTAATATAACTCAAACTTACGCAAGCACACCGTAGTCTCCGTAGAATTAATTGTAATCGAAGTGAATTTAATCGACACTTCACATTTCCTTAATCCATCAAAGCCACCCAAAGGTGTATCGCTAATAGTATCGATTCAGTAAAAAGCCTACAGAACGGCCAGAGTTGGTTTTAGCGAGATACGGTCCCTAGCGTTAGAACGATACTCTATAGGGTGTGTGTATGATGCCTACCCCTTTCCCGAAAATGTGCGTTCAACAAGCCCTACGAATATATTCTGAGCTTATAGGAAATAGTTATCAACAGCAACACTTGGTTGACCTATAAAACAACTATGAGCGAGCCATGAAGCCTGGTTTAAATAAACTGAGAATATCGGCTCTGCCCCCAAGAATATGGTGAGTCAGCTAAAAGTCAAGCACGGATTAGAAAATGGATATAAAATTACGCCAAGCTATAATAAAGGGTTGTTAAGGGATCCTCTTCGATACAGCATCCATGAATAATTATAATTAAAGACTCAGCCAGTCACACCAACACACACACACATGTTTATTCAAGATAAGTTTAACTTAATACATAACACAAAAACCTGCTCTCCTACGAGTTACAACGTAACAACACACACGTCACATAGGTACACTTCTAAGTAGAGTAAAAATTTGCTTAGCTTGGGTTATGCGGTATGACAATCGTTGAGTGTCTGTTTTATAAACTTTATGCAAAACAATCGGGGCCCTAAGTCTGCTATTACAATAGTGTCAGAATGGTCTATCATTTATCTCATAATGGATGATTTTGACAAGTTTGGTAATGTACTAATATAAAAGCGTCATTATGACTGTCCAATGGTCAACCACTGACACTCCATTAAAAATGGCATAGAATGGTAATAATAACAAATGAATGACAGACGTATGCGGTAGTCTTCTAAAATTTTGACAGTTTCTTTGATCAGTGACCTACCAATAGAACGTCATTGTGCAGTCATTGCTTTTAATAGCTCGGTTATCAAAACGTATTATGAGACTATTGACCGACCAATTATCGACCATTATGAATTTAGCAGATTACGAACTTTTAGCAAAATGACAATGGGATCGTGTTGGAATGACGAATTTATAAAAATAGCAGACGAAATAGTTAAGCAACTTTGCTCCCCCCCCCCCCCTTTGGGCCCCTGTGCCTCAGAGATCGGAGATTTAAGTTGCTTAACTATTTCATCCGTTAAACTGAAATTTGTTCCCAAAATAGCTTAGAAAGGACGCAAGGGATACGGATATTATCTTGGTTTCAATCAAGTCAATGTTCATCTCATTTTAGCTTCTTAGAATTCTCAGCTGAACTGTTTGTTTCATTAAAGTGAGTTCATCAACTGTTATGAAGCGAAGAATTTATGGTTTTAACAATGACACATCACAAACCAACACAAAATAGTTCTAATTAACATTTCCCCTCCTATAGCGCAATGTAGAAACGGTAAAATAATACTGTAAGGAACGCAGTATCAATTTTTTAATCAATATATAAATATAAACTATTCCGTTTTGAGTGAGTGCCTGACTGGGTGCCTGAAATACAACGCACAGCTAAAACTAGTGTTTGTACTTGAAATTTGGCATTTAGGTTCCTTAGGAAGTGTAAGGGCACTAAGAGAGGGTTTCCAGAAAGTCCTACGGAAACGGTAAAAACGAGATAAGAACGTACGCAGTCGTGGGCAAAAGCTAGTGACGTATAAAAATTTACTGCGGCATTAAAGACTGTGCGTAACAGAAGTTTTAGAGCACTAGACATCACAAAAATTATTAGCACTGCAGTGGAGGCAATTCTCTGTACCTTTTTAGATCCTTATTTATTAGTTATGCACTTACTTGATCATAACTAATAAAACTAATACCGATGTTCAAATATCGATTACCAACACAAAAGCGTGTCTATTTTATGTTCATATCCTCAGACACATGTATGTGGTAAAGACAGATAGATACTAGGAGTTAATTCAAATGGTCGTTTTGCTCCTGTATACCAAAACACGTATGTCAAAACGCCTTATCTGAATCATGTGGGTGCATTTCATTATGGCAACACCAACACTAATTTTTACATATTTAACTAGGTACGTATCTCTGATAACAAATTCACTCCGTTATTAATTCATCATACTGCATTGTGTGTACATATACATATATGAATATATTCTGTTTATTAGTATTTTTGTTCTAATGAAAACCATTACGAAGAGAGGCATTAGAATGGGTAGCAGTCATGCCCCCTTGGGCATGACTGCTACCCATTCTAAAACAAACACTGGACTGTAAAGTCTGGCCAACGATAGACACACAAGTCAATGTGTAGCTACAAGTACTAGTACTTTACACGTGACTGTGCAAAGTATTAATAGCAACAAATTTGCATATTGATGGTGTCGTGTAGAAAATAGTAAAAAAATGTATGTATGTGAAACAATATACATACATAAATGCATATAATTACGCTTTTTCCCTTTGAGAGAACGCCACCTGGTATAGTACGTTATGTATGTGTACATAATTTTACTTATCTGTGTACGCCTAAGACTACTTACAGTACCTGCTGTATTTTTTTATACTATAAAATATATACCACAAATATATGTATGCTATAATAATTATGACACAAAAAGAAGAAAACCCAAATAAAAACGATTAAAAAGAGAGGTAGTGATTTTTGACCCTAGTTTTAAAAGTGGAAAAAGATAGATAAAGAAAAATTTATGGATGTTGGTGAAGATTATTTTCAGGATGTATTTAACATCCTAAAAAACTACCATCGATTATGTTTCCATCATTTAGATAGTTTTAATATGTACAAACATCAATTTACTCATTCAGTATTTCAATCTACTCGAGCCAATACTTCAGATTAATGATCGATTTCCATTGTATATTGTATGGTTATACGGCTTCTTATCATAATAAAGTTTCAAGTAGAACCGAGTAACCACTTTTATTTGTTTTATATACGCAAACATATTGATTTTTATATAAAGTTCAGAATTTATGAATGGATCTATTCCAGTACAGTATCATGTTATGAGGTTAAGAAGCAACCGCTTACAACCGCGATAGGCGTCGTGAAACGCAATATTCTTTTGTTTTTATGCTGCTAAGAGTTATGTCTATTCCGGATCTTTATTACTGATGATGACCTAGATTATAACTCTGACAATGATTAGACCATTCTATGTTAAAAAAAATACAACTGACTTCTACACAAAAAAACCAAAAAAGTACATAATAACTTTAATTACAGAACTCGGTGTTTTTGGTTGGTTTTTCGTTTCGAACACCGACTTCCGAAATTAAAGTTATTTTGTACGTTTTTGTTTTTTTTGTGTAGAAGTCGGTTATATTTTTTTGTAAAAAGTTTTTTACTTTTCACTTTTTAGTGGTACCCCCCCCCCCTCACCTAAACGTACCAATCACATTGATGTAAACAACAAACAAACATGCTATTTTAGCAATCCCGAAAGATTTGCTATCATTTTTTGAAGAGTTCCGTTTCCTGTCTCCGAAACCCATCATGATTTTTATATGAAATTTAAATGGGACGGACCATTTCGGAATAAACCCCTTTCGAACAAACATTTGACGTAGTTATACCAGAACATACATAAAAAAAACGTCTGAATTAAGAACCTCCTCCTTTTTTGGAAGTCTTTTAAAAATTTAATGATAAAAATATTTATTTTGTAAGTAGGTTAACCATAACACTTTTTCACGGCAAATATTTCTGGTCATTTGAAGCTAGTAGAAGCCGGTGTTTCCTAGCCGACTACCCTGAGAAGAATATAATGGAACCGGATTAAAATATTTTAATACAGAGTATTTTTTAAATAATTCATGAACTTAGGACCGACACAGAATGGATTCTAGAGGTGAATTACTGTCTAATATCTTTAACATAGAGAAGCCTTATGTATTAAGTACTAGTGGAATCTTATAATCTAGCTTTGCTAGCTTAAAATAAGCCTATATTCGTCTCCAGGATCCCATCTAGTTGCGGAATTTATTCGAAAGAATTACCGCAGCCCTGGAACGCAAAAGGCTTTTAGAGGAACACGGATCTTTAAGTCAGTAATAGTTTGATACACCCTTCCACTTCAACCATAGCGGCAGTTATATTTTAATGATTTTCTATCCGTATTGGAAAGGGTCCCACCTATCTCTGCACCAATAGGGTTTCTTACTGAAAAAATCAAATTAGTCCGCCTGTTAGATTTCCAAAAAATATTGGTCACGTATTTTTTTCTGTTTTCACGTAAACAAAAAATGATACTGTGCGTTGACCACTCGCGTGACGTTACAACGTGCTACTATTTTTACCGGCGAAGTGACGTTACCAGCCGCCACTGTTGAACATTGTTCGACTTAATTTGCACTTAACCTGTTACACTTCCAGTGTTTACTTGTAGAAGTTTTATTATAACTCACCAGGCATGTTGCGATAATTGAGGAAGAAAGTCCAATCTAAAAATATTCTTTTATTACTCATGATTACCGTGACTCCCTAAATGTTGAACATAAAACATCCTTACGTGTATATTGTGTTATCTTATCGAAAATGGTAAAATAGAAAACTGTTAAGATGGTCTTCTATAGCGAAACTTATTTCAAAATTTTGATAAGTTTAATATGAAAAAAACCTATGAAATATTGTTATTTGTTTTACTATTTCTTAATAAAATTTTGTTTACCTGTACTACCCTGTATTTCTTTCATACCACGCTAGATGGTAACGCAATTTACTGGACATTTTTCAGAGGGTAAAACAACATTTAGTACGGGATTAATCAAACCATTACAAAATCCAAAATCAGCTGCTCTCTAAAATTTGTACAGTTATCCAAACATTTGTGATCTTATTTCCTGTAAAGCTGATTTATTATTCATCTAGACTTTTGTGTTTGTTCCATAGGTAAAGGTTGTCGATATTTAAAAGTTCTTTTAATAAAACTGAAAGCCAATAAACTAAAAGTCACGGTATGATTTGATGAACCTCAACAGACTTCAGTGTTGTTTTAATTTTGCCACATAATTTTGACGAACCTGGCCACACAATGTGTTAATTTATTTATTCAGATAACCATTGATCCATTTCATTGTTAGTATATACTTAAAAACTATGTTAATATCTAATAACTAAAAGAGACTTGGTCCTCTGGTTGAAGCTCCACGCCAGTGGGCTGTCCACCTTATTACCTATTGCATTCAGGATGCTGTTACTGCTCCCACGCAGTCTGTTTAGCAGTGAGGCTGTCTTATTGCGCCAGGTGGCATCAAAGCTATCTGTGCGTGACTCAGTGAACATTGTTGATGCACTGCAGAAGCGCGGCAGACGTAACAGCGCTCTGAAGGCATTGTTAAACTGGATTCGCAGAGAATTGTAAGCCCTCTGGGTTAATACTGAGGTACTACTTTTACGATGTCTATAATTTACCATAGAAATAACATTTAGAAAATAAATGATAAGGTCATGTGTATTTCAGTAACGAAGAGGAATTATATCGTAATTCATATGTGGGTGGTTAATTTGACGGCCACATTTAACTCTGCTACTCATACCAACTATCTGATACATTTATTTGTTCATAGAATATTGACCACTAATATAATTGTGAACTATAATATATAACTAATATAAGTGTGAACAGAAACCGTGATTTTACAAAAAAACTGTAGCTATAAGGTACCAATTCGTATTGGCATTACAAAAAACAATACGTTATTTAGATTCTATGCTATGTATGGTTTTCGTTTCAGATTTGTAGTTCAAGTCGGGGGATATTTATTTATTTATTTTATTATTTATGTACACACATACAATAAGTAAGGAACTTATCACTAAGAATAACAAAACTAAAGCGAGTCGCAAGCAAAACCGCATGCGACAGCTAGCTTTATTGTGCTAATAACTAACCAATCTTGTAAAGGCATAACGCTTTTATGAAACGAACTGAAAAGGGTAACTGGGTAGCACAGTGATGATTGCATACCAAAACGAAACATCAATAATATAAACTATAAATAGATCAGCAGTATTCTAAAACTGTAGCCAAGACCTTCAATACTAGGTTCCTAAGAAAAAAAAACTGGGTAGAGCAGTAATCACTGCATGGCAAAACGTAAGGTCAATAATATAAATTATAAATAGATCTGCAGTATTCTAAAACTGTGGCCAATAACGTCTATTCTAAAAATAAACGTAAAATTAATGTAGTAGAAAGGATTGAAATGGTGAGTAACCATTGACTGACAGAAGTATATAAATGTATGTATGTATATATGACTTGACATTATCCTATCTCATGCAATATGGCTGAGTAAGCCAAATGGATTGGCTAAAACTTTTTTGGACGAAAAAAATAAAACTGTATTAAAACAAGTTCTTTTTATGACAGGGACTTGTAAGTTTATAGAATTTCGCACACGAAATGCAACCAACGGTAGGTACCCTATTCCTAAGCCTCAGTTCGTTATCACAGTACGCATAAGCAGCGTTAGAGGCCCTCCGCAAGGTAGAACAAGGTCCACTAGTATCGAAAAGAACAGGCCGTTGTAGTGACAGTTGAGGAGGCCTATGTTAATGACTGGCCATTAACATAGCAAAATAAACATTTATCTAAGTAAATGGTGCTTTCTCTTAACTCTGCTGTACTGTGTGACTATTTCAGCATGAAAAAAACATATTTTTCTAATACACAAGTCAAATGTAGACAAACAGTATTGTAAAACAGTCATAAAAGTACACATCCTTTTGATCTACAATTTAATAAAAATTCAAATTGCAAACAGAACAGGCATTCAAATATCACAACAAAAGTCACGACTAACTCTATAAAGCTTGAAGTACACTGGGTCGGTAACATTACCTACACATTATTTTCCATTAGTTTGACAGCTGGTAATTCTGTGCGTGACGTTTACTGTACAGTTGAAATCCGAGAACAATTTAATTAATGCGGTTACTTTTTTGCATGATTTTTTGAGTATGTTTTACTTACAAATATTTTAATTAGATAATTTCACTTTGTGCAGAGCTAATGATTTATGATGAGTGTAGTTTTCTTTGGTTATCTATCTAGCTATCATGTACACGTATATGTAACGTTTTATCATAATGAATGTTTATAACATAACACAATTAACACGACACAATACTCAGTAATGCATGTGTGTGTGAGATATCTTCGTGTGTTAATTATTTATGCTAAGTTGTCCCTGAACTAACTTGAAGAAAAAATTGGAAATGAGGCATTTATGGTGTAGGATTTCGTTATTCGATCATCCACTGAGTTCAAGGACCTACATAATTATATAAGACCCTTGTACGATCATAATTAGAATATGTCCCTCTCTGGAACCCGTTTTACTTAAAATACATAGAATGAAAAATTCCAGCGTAAGTTTCTACGAGTCATTAGAGATGCCACAAAACGTTTCTGTCATACTCACAATTTCTAGATAAGTTAAGACAGGTCAATATAGTATCTAGAAGCTTCTGTACTGTATGGTACTGTTCATGGCGATTTTGACTGTACCTATAGTTCTCGCAAGAAAACTATGTTTTTATTTAGTTCCACACACTGTTAATATATTTACGTAGTACTTTTGCAGGTAAGTACCCTATTTGCTGTCAATACCTAATAAACTAATAATCACCAATAGTGTTATTAGGTATGTATGCTAGTCAAGATTTTATTAATTTATTTGTTTTTAAATATCTGTTTCCGAGTCATTAATAATTTAATGTCATGTAATTATTTACTACGTTTTTAGTGGCACTCATTATCATATTTTCTTTTGTTTGGCTGCAATACTGTTAATTTATTGGATTATTTTTCTCTGTTCCAACACATATTGTAGCTGTTTGTTGTCCCTGAATAAATAAAATGAAACATAGGCATTCAAAAATATTTAGCTTATATAAATTATGATCCACGCTACCGCAGATAACCGTACTGTTTTAGCAAACTTCTCAATTTACTGGATTGAATTAACCATCAGTTAATTTGCCCATCCTTTATGTTATTAAAAAAAAACGGACAACCATAAATATCATATCATTGATATGTACCTTAAAAATTACTTTCTGACCTCTGATGTGTTACAACCTTATGCTTTATTCGTTTTATGTTTGGAAAGAAAGTAGGTACATGTCTCGATTCTTTCAAAGCAGGCGTCATGGATTTATACTGTAGTAATAAAAAGGCTACATGTAGTAATAAACATTCGAGAGATTTGGGATGGAAGTAATGTCAGGACATTGATCAGCTTCGAGAACATTTCCTATAAATCACAAACAAGGGAGACAATATTGCGGCTGCTAAAGAAGGCAATAACAAAACATTTTATTTTGCATAGAAAGTTTTGAGATTTTCTTCTCTGGTGTGACAATGTGGGTCACCTTTTCCTCATACTAATTGAATTCGCCTGACAATTCTCTCTATGGCTCTCTACAGCGGCTACGTGTGGTCAGCGCGTATTGTGCGGTAACTAATTTTATAGATATTTGTTATAACGTCTCTAGTTGCAAATATTACTCAAATGGGGTCGATACCCTATCGACCCCATCCTAACCCGTTTCAAATAGACCGTTCTCTCTATAGACCTTTTTCATACAAGTATTTGTAATAATAATGTCCGTCCGCACAAATCGAACTTCAAAGTTAAGCTACGCTTGCCGAGATCGGGTCGTGGATGGGTGACCATGTAACACATATTGTGTTTCTACCGTGGCACGGAAAACATGTCTTTGGCTGTCATTCGAACATCTTTGACAGTTTTTACGGGTAATCAGAGTCCAGAATTAACCCCGACCTTGTCAAGAGGTCTACATGGATTGTGGAGGTCTAATATGCAATCGCTCCATGTGGTCAATTGGTATTCATCTGCATCCGGTTAAACTAGATGCCGAACTCAACATAGTTGGGAAAAAGCAAGGCAGACAGACGAATGTCAAGTTTTTTTTTTTCAAAGTTTTAGTATCCTAATGTCACATAATTACACTTCGGCACTAATGACGAATCGAATGTACCTCGTTTGAAAAGCCTATGCAACCGGAAACTCCAAAAAAAAATAGACGTAACTACAAACATACATATTTATATAATTATATATACTTTGCATATATATGTATGTTTGTAGTTACATCTATTTTTATATATACATTTTATACATTAAACAAAAATATCCATCTTTTTTATACATACAGGCAGTCGCGAAAGTCTTCATTAAAACTTATCATAGTTAAGTGACTCTAGCGTCCATTCGCAAAGGTAGATTCTTATGGAGAAGAACGAACCAGAAACCCCATAGTTACTCTTTTCAAATAAATATTTTAAAATATTTGGTGTGCAAAAAATATTTCATATATGTGAGGATGATGCACCAAGTATACTATAGAACCAAGTGTTACCTGCAGAGGTAAACTTTTAAAAGATAAACTTTTAAAGATCACGGTACTCACATATTTACAAAATATTGAAACAGTAGGCGAACAGAAAAAGTACAAGACACAAAAAAATGCATTCATAAATTTAATCCATACATAAATCAACCAGTTTGATTTTGTCTACACCCTTGTCCTATGGAGCAAGACCAGCATGTTTCTAAGCATTATTATCCCGAATGTAATCTTCTAATTTGTAATATGCGTGTTTGCAAAGAGTGTTTTTAATAAATGATTAAAATTTTCTTTCATTTAATTCTAATAATTACGTTACAAGGTATTTTGTTGTAACATTTAACACAGTACCCCAGGAAAGATGTATGTACTTTAGCTAATCTATAAAATGGTTGGTCTAATTTGTCTTTATTTCTAGTATTAAAATTGTGTTCATTACTAAAAAGATGTCGATTTTTCTTTCAACAGTACAATCAATCATTAAAATGTTTGAATGATCTAGTACTATTAAATAATCGTCAATCAGGAAGACCTAGCATATTAAATGACCGTAATATTCGTACACAAATTAAAAATATTAAAAAAAAAATCCGTTAAAAGCGCACCTGAATTAGCGGCTGAACTCGCGTTTGACGTAAAAAAGAATGTACATCCAGAAATTATTTCTTCCAACCGTTTATTTTTTCTATTAATCAACAAAAACGTTTAAATTTTGCAATAACTTATAAAGATAAAGATTTTATTTTTTGGAAAAAGGTTTTATCTGTTGACGAAAGTAAATTTAGTATTTTTCGAAGTAATGGAAGGTGTAAAGTGTAGCGCAAGGCAAATAGAGTTACAAAAAGAAAATATTATTCCCACTGTGATACATGGTGGAGGTGAAGTTATGGTTTGGAGATCTATGGCAGTATCGGGAGTTGGCAAACTGGTGTTTATTGAAAAACATATAAGAGTGCTTCGGTGTACCTCAATATATTGCGTCATGATTTACTCAAGAGTGTCCATTCTTTGCAGCTGGAAAGAGACGGGATTTTATTGCAAGACAATGATCCAAAACATAAATCAAAAATAGTTAAATGAATTGGCTAAAGAAAAACTTCCCAAATGTGCTTGAATTTCCTGCACAGTCACCCGATTTGAATGTAATCGAACATCTCTGGGAAGAACGACACCTACAGAAAGCTCAAGTCAATTTTCCTATTACCAATGAAAATTCATTAAAAAAAAAAAAAAAACTGGACCGATATAACTTCAGATACAACAGAAAATGTTGTGATGTCCATGCCCAGACGATTACAAGCTGTAATAGATGCAAAAGGAGGTCCAACCAAATATTAATTTAATCATATATTTTTTTAAATCATAAATTACAAACTGTACGAAGACTTTTGTGAAGCTATATTTTTAATTACATATTTTTTTGTCTTGCTGTTTTAACAACTGTTACTTTGTTTGTTTTAAATAAACAATCAATTTAACATATTTCCATGTGCTATTGTTATATTTTAAGACATATTGATATTTATTATTAATGTGCTTATTTAGCTGAGTGTACGAAGACTTTGTGACTTGTAGGTACACACTTTCAAAAAACATTCTCACCCTCCTTTTGCGGATAAAAAACTTATCACATTTTATAGCATTATCGAATAAAAAATAACAATATATCAAAGTTCAAACCGAGCCAATACCTACATATTTCGTTAGAAATATGGATGAACTCGTCAAATTATCAAATGATGAGCAAACCACTACCTCTCTAGTGGAATTTGGCTTTCCGAAATTCATAATGTTCATGTTTTTTGGCCTCGAACACCACTGCCATTAAAAGTGCAACCCAATCATTTTTGACAATATTCCATCGTACAAAAAACACACAAAAAGAAGACCGCAAATAGTATTATGATTAAGTCTTGATTTTGCGGTTTTGCATCTTTTCAGCAAGCTGGAAGGTTGTTTACGTATATATGTATGTATGTATTTTTAGCAAATCTAAGTTGACTACCTTTTGGAAGAGTGTAGTAATACGTAGGTATTTTAGACGCATTTTTAAGTTGATGATCTTAACTTGTAATTTAAGATATTTCTGTCATACCTACTTATCGTATTAAATAACTGCAGAAACAAATAGATCACAGCTAATTAATCATATCAATATCAATAGAAATGCCAAAAGTTGAGATAATTTCTGAAATTCATGACGTAATATTCAACACCCCGTTGTCGACTCAGCTAGTGTGTCAAATGTCAAAATCTTGTCGAGCAGAGTGGTTAAGCTTTGGAGGTCAGGGCCCCAAGTCTGCTATTTTTATAAATATGTCATTCCAACACGATCCCATTGTCATTTTGTTAAAAGTTCGTAATCTGCTAAATCCATAGTGGTCGATCATTGGTCGGTAGGATCAAAGGAAATGTCAAAATTTTAGCAAATTACCGCATACGTCTGGGATTCATTTGTCATTATGTACGAGATTACCATTCTATGCCATTTCTTTCAATGTGAGTGTCAGTGGTCGACCTCTGGGAAGTCATAGTGACGCTTTTATATAAGTAGATTACCAAACTTGTAAAAATAAACCATTAAGAAATCAATGATAGACTGACACTATTGTAATACCAGACTTGATGCCCAGATGGGTAGTCGTTCCACATAATTACGAACCTACCTATTGAAATAGGGCCGCTTTAATAAAACAAATTGACTGACGGCTTATCCAATTGGGCAAGCCTTCAAGTCAATTTGACTATCCTTTAGTTACGTTATTACGAAAATTGGGAATATTGCTAAAAAATATGGATCATTTTACAGGGACAGAGTGAATCATGATTTATTGAAATAATTGTTTAAACTTCTAAAAGACTGTTGATTTAATGGCGCCGTTCAATGAACAGGCTAGGCCCAATTAAAAGGGTGATTAAGTTAGTTAGCTGTGACATCTACACCTAAAAGCAGTAAAACACGTTTTCCTTCAAAATAAAGCGTAAACATAGACGACTAACACTAAGCAATAATTAACTAATTAATCTAGGATTAAACCTAGATTAATTAAAGCTATTGTTATATTTTTGCAGGAAAGATTCTTAGTACGTAGACTAGTAAATAAGTGGTTGGCATGTACACTATCATTTTAATCAATCAAATATAAAAAATTAATAAAAAAGATTAATGATAGATATTGTACGGGGCGGACGTGATCGACTGGACTGTAGGGTGGCCAGGGTAGGTTATCCTATTCTTCGAAAGTGGACTGTATGGTGACAACCCACCTAGGTATAAATGATCCAGACGCGTTGACGCTCCGTCTATAAGCTACGGGCCATGAGGATGCAACCCTTAACTGAATACTTGCTATACTTGCTGTTATGCACACAATATATAGGGGTAGGTATTGAGGGCTTACCAATAAAGTCACAATAAAACACTATTTAACTTGTTCACTATGCACTTAGCGATTTGAAGGGTGAAATTCGCGACTATATGATTCTACATTTAGGTATAAATTCGAAATATCTTGCAAATGACTACAAATTTCTTAAAGTTTCTATGTTACTATTGTACGGCGCAACTATACCGTATCGACACCCAAAAAATCACCGTGTGTGATGAAGTTTATTAACGTTAATTTTCATTATGCTAATTCTAGATTTTAGGCTATATCTAGGCTTAGGTCTATGTGAGTAGGGGTTGTCGTACCTTTACGGATAGCCCTCGGTAGGCTCCATACAGCGGAGACAAATTCACCCCTTCATCCCTCTCCATGTAGGGGTGGGATGCCAAAAACTATACAAAACTATTGTAGGCACGAAGCTATTACCTACTTGGGGTGAATTTACCGTAAAACTATGCTAGGAGGGCTATACAGCTATATGTATCTCTATAGATACGACAACCCTCTACAAAACTACATATGTTTCAACCCCGTCACTTAAGGGGTTGCAACTCTATAAGCGTATATGTTTCAGGGGGATAAAAATAAACAGTTTTATTCAAACCTAAATTACGGCTTTATGCCTGCATACACTATAGACATCTATATATCCCCTGAAAGGATTTTTCAAGGCGGTTCTATTTCAGACATTTAGAAGTCTAGAATCTAGACTTGTTTTTTCGGGAAAGGAAGAGGGTAGATGCAAAGTGTTTTATTTTTGTGCATACCTTCACCAGGGCTATTTATCAAAAACCATTGACCAATCACGTACCAGCACCCTCCTGCTCTGTGATTGGTCAGTGTCGCTTTTAGCTATGCGACTACCTTTGACCTAATATTTCAAGTCTCAAATTACCAAGCCCTTTCTATTTACCTATGTATGTCTGTCTGTGTGTGTATATACCTCGATTACCTTATATTCCACCGATCACCTTTATATACCTTTATATACCTTGATTACCTTTATATACCTTCGATTACCAGGGTTACCATGTGTTTACTGTTATGTGTAAGGGATAGGATACCCTACCTAACTATATTCTATTTACTTGGAAGAAATAAAGGCTCCAAGGGCTTATATACTGCCTCTTGAGAGCAAACGACTGTAACGAATGTGTTTTATTTCAATAACAAACTATGTATCAACTATAGCTACCTATAACTATCTATACTATGCAGCTTTATCTGTTTACAGCATTCTATGTGCTAACTAACTACCTATAACTACCTATACTATGTAGTCGCGGTTTTATTTATTTGCAACATTCTATGTACTACTATAGCTACCTATAACTACCTATACTATGTAGCTAAGACGCATCGTCGCGAACATCTCTCCCGCCGTGCAGTGCAGCGATGACTCGGTGCGATGACGTCGCGGCGCTGCAGAAACCCGGTGAGCGACGCCTGTAGCCACGTCGCCCGCTGCGCGGCGCCGGTGCTCGATGCCGGTGCTCGATGCAGCTGTGCAGTCGCCGGTCTGCCGCTTCCCTGCTGTGGGTCGCCTGCAGTCGCAAGGCTGTTGCGTAGGCTCTCGCAAATGTGCGAGCTGTGGGCCGGATGGCCCGCTGTCTGTGCGAGCTGCGAGTGCGCGCAGCGTCGCTTGCTGCGGTGGCAAGCTGTGTAGGCAGCATTGCCTGCTGTATCGCCTGCTCAAAGCAAGGCGGTGGCGGGCCGAATATGCCCGCAATGGGGGCTAGCTGCGCCCGTGGGCGGCATCGCCCGCTATGTTGGCGAGCTGCGTGAGCAGCATCGCCCGCTACTGCTCGCTTGATGCGAGCCGAATGCGGACCGAACATGTCCGCGGGGGTGAGCTGCGCCAGTGGGCAGCATCACTCGCTATGTTGGCGAGCTGTGGGAGCATCGCCGGCTACTGCTCGCTTGATGCGAGCAGAATGCGGACCGAATATGTCCGCGGTGGGGTGAGCTGCGCCTTGCGGGCAGCGTCACCCATCTATGGTTGGCGAGCTGTGAGAGCATCGCCGGCTACTGCTCGCTTGATGCGAGCCGAATGCGGACCGAATATGTCCGCGGTGGGGTGAGCTGCGCCTTGCGGGCAGCGTCACCCATCTATGGTTGGCGAGCTGTGAGAGCATCGCCGGCTACTGCTCGCTTGATGCGAGCCGAATGCGGACCGAATATGTCCGCGGTGGGGTGAGCTGCGCCTTGCGGGCAGCGTCACCCATCTATGGTTGGCGAGCTGTGAGAGCATCGCCGGCTACTGCTCGCTTGATGCGAGCCGAATGCGGACCGAATATGTCCGCGGTGGGGTGAGCTGCGCCTTGCGGGCAGCGTCACCCATCTATCGGTTGGCGAGCTGTGAGAGCAGCATCGCCTGCTGTGTCGCCTGCACAAAGCAAGGAGGCGGCGGGCCGGATATGCCCGCAGTGGGGCGAGCTGCGCCTTGCGGGCAGCGTCGCCCATCTATCGGTTGGCGAGCTGTGTGAGCAGCATCGCCTGCTGTGTCGCCTGCACAAAGCAAGGCGGCGGCGGGCCGGATATGCCCGCAGTGGGGCGAGCTGCGCCTTGCGGGCAGCGTCGCCCATCTATCGGTTGGCGAGCTGTGTGAGCAGCATCGCCTGCTGTGTCGCCTGCACAAAGCAAGGCGGCGGCGGGCCGGATACGCCCGCAGTGGGGCGAGCTGCGCCTTGCGGGCAGCGTCGCCCAGCTATCGGTTGGCGAGCTGTGAGAGCAGCATCGCCGGCTATTGCCCGCTGGATGCGAGCCGGTTGCGGACCGAATATGTCCGCGGGGGGCGAGCTGTGAAGCATCACCCATCTATTTGGCGAGCTGTGTGAGCAGCATCGCCGGCTATTGCCCGCTGAATGCGAGCCGGTTGCGGACCGAATATGTCCGCGGGGGGCGAGCTGTGAAGCGTCACCCGTCTATTTGGCGAGCTGTGTGAGCAGCATCGCCGGCTATTGCCCGCTAGGTGCGAGCCGATTGCGGACCGAATGTGTCCGCGGAGGGCGAGCTGTGAAGCATCACCCATCTGGTTGGCGAGCTGTGAGAGCAGCATCGCCGGCTATTGCTCGCTTGACGCGAGCCGAATGCGGACCGAACATGTCCGCAGGAGGTGAGCTGCGCCGGTGGGCAGCATCACACTCTCTCTGTCCGCTGAAAGTAAGTTGGTAGCGGGCCGGATATGCCCGCACGGGGGGCGAGCTGCGCGTGTTGGCAGCGTCACCCATCTATCTGTTGGTTGGCGAGCTGTGGGAGCAGCATCGCCTGCTGTTGTCTTACTTTGGTAGTGGGACAAGTTTCTTCACTGGACGCTTTAAGGTGCCGCCGGATGTGCGCACCTCAGCTGTCCGGACCTCTCCATCAGCGCCCGGGAAAACTGCGATTATGCGGCCTCGCGGCCACGTGTTGCGAGGCAGCTGGCCGTCTGCGATGAGTACGGGATCACCCACCTGCAGATTAGGGCCACGGCTATGGGGCTCCCGCCGGTGTTGGAGCTCGGGTAGGTACTCACGTACCCAGCGGCGCCAGAACTGGTCGGCGAGTGCTTGTGAGCGCCGCCAGTGGCGCTTGCTGTCGATGTCGTGCTCTGTGAACACGCCAGGTGTCGGCAGCCGGGCTGGACCACCCAGGAGGAAGTGGTTCGGCGTGATGGACTCGTCATCGTCACTGTGAACTGAAACATGGGTTAGTGGTCGACTGTTGACCGTATATTCGGCCTCACACAACAGTGTGTGTAACACCTCTTCATGTGGGTGTTTTTCGTGAAGTATAGTCTGTAATGCTGTCTTCACACATCGGACTAGGCGCTCCCATGCGCCACCCATAAAAGGCGCTGACGGAGTGATGAAGCGCCATACTATGCCTCGGCGACTTGCCTCTTCTTTGAAGGCGCCTGGAGCTCTTTGTCGGCACCGTGCATGTTGGTGCCGTTGTCTGAGTGTATTTCTGTTGGACATCCTCTGCGTGCAGCGAAGCGGCGCAGTGCTAGTATCGCGGAGTCTGCGCTGAGGCTTGCGGCGATTTCCAGGTGTACCGCTCTGGTGGTCAGGCACGTAAATAGAGCCACGTACCTCTTCTGATGCTGGCGACCGACTGTAACGGATAGCGGACCGAAATAGTCGAGTCCAGTGAATGTGAACGGCCTCTGATGATGAGCTAGACGCGTTCTGGGGTGGTCGCCTGTAGCTGGTACTGGTGCGCACGCCTTCCTAATGCGACACGGTAAACAACGTGTCACTACCATCTTCGTTGTGGGTCTCATTCTGACGACCCAGTAATGCTGTCGGACTTCATTGATGGTCATCTCGGTTCCACTGTGTTGTAAGCTGCGGTGTGTCCAGTCTATATAGAGCTGAGTTATACGATGGTCGCCATGTAATATGGGTGGGCGCTTGACGTCTTCTGTTATTTTGTCGATTCTATCTATACGACTTCTGAGGCGTATGACGTCATCCTTCAATTCTATTTGCAACGGTCGTAGGGCGCTGTCCTTGTCTATTTCTTCGTTTCCTCGCAAACTTGTCAACTCGCGGGAAAACATCTGTTGCTGTACAGCTTGCACGAGTAACCTCTCCGCTTGTTGGAGGTATTCGGCTTCTATTAAAAAACTATATTTTGACGTCACTGGGGACGTCACTGATGCTGTAGGAGGGGGCACTGCCGTCTTTGTACGTTTCCTCCAATCCGGATCCGCTTCTATATTTTTCCTCGTTCTTTTATAGAACGTGTTTTCTTTGGGCGGCCGACATTTGGCGACGAAGCGTAGTACTGTCGCCGTCGCTCTCAACAGTCGTTCCCATTTCGAAAATCTTGCTGGATCGGGTATGACTTCTGTGAGTCTTCTATCTATATTTTCTATAGCGACTAAGGTTCGCTCCTCACCCGTCTGTTCCTCTAGTGGAGGCTTCTCTATTGGCCATGTTGTCGACTCTTCATACAGGAAGCTGGGGCCACAAAACCACTCGTGTCTCGAATCAAAGTTGTGTGGTACATCACGAGTGGCTGCGTCTGCTATATTTTTCTTAGTGGGCACCCATCGCCAGTCTTCGACTTTACTATGCTCTTCTATGGCAGCTATGCGGTGCGCGACGAACGGTTTGTAAACTCGAGCTCCTCTTCTGATCCAGGTCAGCACGGTTTTGCTGTCTGACCAGTACGTCACGGAGGCCGGCTTGACTCCGTGTTCTCGGATGACAGCTGCAGCGACGCGGGTCCCCATCACCGCGGCCTGCAGCTCGAGTCGGGGTATCGATTGGAGCTTGAGTGGCGCCACCTTTGCCTTGGCCATGACGAGGCTCACGTGAGTCTTGCCATCTTCTGTAGAGATACGCCAGTACACCGCTGCGGCGTACGAAGTATCGCTCGCGTCCGTGAAAACGTGGACTTGCGTTTCTATGGCGTCGCTATATCCTGGGTAACATCTTGGTACTGTGACTTGTGCAAGATTCTGTAGATGTTGAACCCAACTTCTCCATGCTGTGGCCAAGTCTGTGTCGAACGGCTGGTCCCAGTCGACTCCTCTTCTCCATGCTTCTTGGAGTATCTGTTTGGCGCGAATCGTTACGGGTGAGGCTAGGCCGAGTGGGTCGTATAGTGACATCACTATTTTCAGCGCCTCTCTCTTTGTGGGCACCTCCTTCTGTAATACGCCACTCGGTAATCGGGCTAGGCTCAGATTGAAACCCAGCGTATCTGCTCTTGGTCTCCATATTAGGCCAAGAATTTTTTCAGTATGGTCGCCGATGTCGACGACTTCTGTCTCTATAAGCGACGGTTCTATTTTCTGTATGACGTCGATGTCATTCGATACCCATTTCTTTATTTCGAAACGAGCCTGTTGGTGTATCTTCTTCACCGCTGTTGCTATATGTGTCGCTTCTTCTACTGTTCTATAGCTATCCAGATAATCATCCATATAATGGTTCTTCACTATTGCTTCTACTGCTTCTGGATGCTGTTCTATGTGCCGGTTCGCGTTCCAATTCTTCGCGAATATGGCCGTGCACGGTGAGCTTGCCGCGCCGAATATGATTGACGTCATTCGATACTCGTCGGGGGCTCCTTCTCTTCTATTGCCTCTCCACAAATATCGGAGGGCGTCTCTATCTTCAGGTCGTACTTTGACCTGCATGAACATTTCGGTAATGTCACCTGAAATGGCTATCGGATATCTACGAAACCTCATCATGACGCCGGGCAGCGACTGTAACAGGTCCGGTCCTGTAAGTAGGAAGTCGTTCAGCGACATTCCATTCGATTTAGCTGCGGCGTCGTGTACTATTCGAAACTTCTCCGGCTTCATGGGATTGAAGACGTCGAAATGAGGCAGATACCAGGTTCTTCCTGGCGTGGTCTGTTTGGGCGCTTTTTCTGCGTACCCTTTTGAAAGGAGCGAGTCCATCTGTTCTATATATTTATTTCGAAGACTCGGATCTTTGTCGAGCTTCTTTTCTATAGAGATCAGCCGCTTGTGTGCTGTCCCATAACTATCGGGCATTTCAAAGATGTTATTTTTCCATAACATAGCTGTTTCTATATGCCCATCTGTCAACTGTTTGGTATGTCTTTTCAAGATGTCTTCAGCCTGCTTCTCTGGATCAGAATCTGGACGCCGAGGATTAACTATTAGGGACTCGAGTGCGAAAAATTCACGAAGTTGCTCGTTCAGTCTGTCGTCTCTATTTTCTCTATCTTCTCTGCATGCGCTGACGTAATGCACCTGCTGACCGAGTATTCTAGTGTGCCGTCATGTAGCGTCCATCCAAGCGTTGTAAGTGACGCTATTGGCTGGTGCCTGGGGCCTCTTCTGACTTCACTGGCAAGGAGAAGGTGCCAGTTGTCTTGGCCAATCAAAATCTTGGGCGCGCCAACATCATAGACTAGCTGCTCTTTCAAGTCGATGAGATGTTTGCAATGTGTGACATCTTCTTCACGGACTGTCTGTGACGCGAGATTAAGCTTCGGTATGGTGCGCGCTCTGAACGGCACCCTATTTCTATGCTGACTCGCGAGTGTCACTGTGACTCTTTTCGAACAAGGAGTGTCGATCATGGTGTCACCGATCGCACCAATCTTCAGTGGGTCGATCTTGCCCTCGGCTCCGACTTGGTCGGCGATGTCTTCATCGATCAACGATACGGTCGATCCATCGTCGAGTAGGGCGAACGTAGATGCCTCTCCCGCCGGTCCAATGACCCGGACCGGGATGATTTTCAAATAGGCGTGATTCGACGATGATCTTGAGCTGGCGACTGTCTCCTTGGGCTCCTTTTTGACTTCGGTCTGTCTGGGCTTTTCGGCTGCCACCGCAGCAGGCTTCTTGTCGTAATGAAGTAGCCGACTGTGCGTGGCTGTACACCCCTTGACGTCACACTTCTTCGCGTTGCATTTATGCCGCTCTCTTCTTGGCTTCAGGCAACGGAAGCACAGGTTTAGATTCTTCGCAATTTCCCATCTCTTGTTACTATTGCTATTCTTGAACTTCGAGCAATCGCGTTCTATATGGCCATCCTTCTCACACAGTCGGCACTTGCTTGCTGACTTCTCTGTTGTTGTGTGAGTCCTCTGCTGCGGTGTGCGTCGGTTGGATGAGCCCTCTGTCTTGATGTTTTCAGCAGGAGCGAAAGCGCTGCAGTATCGAGCTTGTTCGGTAATGAATTCGCTAAACAGCGACAAGCCTGGCAAGGACTGGTACTTTTCTGTATATATACGGTACCACTGTACACGTATCGAGTTCGGTAGCTTCTCTGTCAAGGTTCGCATGAGCTCGGCGTTGATCAGGTAATGATCCTTCTTCAATGCTCGCAGCGTTACTATAGCGCACCTCACTTGGCTTGCGAATGAGCAAATATCCTTTGGATTCTCACTGCATCGTGTCAGTCCTCGCAATCTATCTGTTTCGGCCTGTGCTATCGAATCTGGTCGGCCGAATTGCAGCTCGAGTTCCCTCATGATGTCATCTGGTCTTGCATGGCCGATGAGTTCTGAACTGACTGTTTCTAAAGCGCGTCCATGCAGGCTTCTTCTAAGTCTTGCTGTATTTTCGACATCGTTGAAATATTTTCGAGTTGTTTCATAAATGGCTCGAAATGACAACCATTCTGTATGCGCACCACTGAATTTCGGTAAAGTCATAATGACCTTCGACGCCGAGGAGGAATTCTGTGACTGCTGTTCTGTTTTCTTGTCAACTAAAGATGCTATAGCAGCCGTAAGGTCCGTAACGAATGGACGTAAATTATCCTCGCTCCTATCGTCTTCTATTTTCTTCATAGGTGGTGGCTCTATCTGTTTAGCACTATCTGGATCTATGTGCGTTCGACGAGAGTCCACTATTGGTTCGAAGTCCACAGGGGGGGGGCAGTTGCTGTCGACTATCACGGATGTCCCCCTCGGCGGCGTTGGTCTCTCTCTGATCAGGAACAGGTTCAGGCGCCTCTTCCAGCCAGGAACGCACGTACTCTTCATTTGAGTTTCTATCGTCCAAATATTCTTCGTCCGACTCTTGTTCGGCTCTCTGAAGTGCTAACTGGGCAAGCTCCAACTTAATCTTCAATAAGTCTTCGCGAGCCTTCTGTACTTTTCTATATGACTGCGGTGACCTGTCAATGGTCGACGGCGGACGTCTATGTTCTATACGGGCGTCACCCCGGGTAGTCATTGGCAAGACTCGGCTATCTTTTCTATTTGACGGCTTCATTGTACTATCTGAAGTCGTCTCAAAGCGGGTTCCCTTCCTTGAGGTCGATGGCATCTGTTTCTGTACTGTTGTCGGCAATGGTGCAGGTACTCGTTCTATTGCTGAAGCTTCTATCTGTTCTATTCGTTCAGCGGCAGCAGGCGGAGACACGTCTTCACTGCGCTGCTGCATCGATCGCGCCGTCCCAGACGATGAAGGCGAACGCGGCGGCACCTGATGATGGATAGCAGGAACCCTCTCGGCTGGATCCTGTATCGGAACTGTCCACGCCTCGGATGATTTGCCATGCGACCTCGTGATCGGCATTGTTGAAGTCTTCAATGAATCTTCACAACTATTCGGTAGTCCACTGGTAAGCCTCAGGTGAAACTTCAATCCAAGTTTCCAAAAAAAAAAAAATTTCAAAAAATTTTCAAAATTCTTCAAAGTCCCCAATCTTCAAAAAATATTCTAAGTTCGGATTGACTGAAACTTTTCTAAGTCCCAGACTGTTCAAAATCTTCTATGTGTGAAGTCGATCGAAATTCTCTAAGTCCAAAATTCTTCAAAAATATTCCAAGTCCCGCTTGATCAAAACTTTTCTAAGTGTCAGGTTGTTGAAAATTTTCCAAGTTCAAAAATCTTCAAAAAATTTTCCAAGTCCCGGATTGTTGAAAATTTTCTAAGTTCAAAATTCTTCAAAAAATTTTCCAAGTTCAAAATCTTCAAAAATATTCTAAGTGTCGGGACCCCTCAAAATTTTCAAAGTGTGAAGTCGTTCGAAATTTTCTAAGTTCAGCTTGATTAAATTTCTTCTATGTTGTTGCTTCACTATCAATCTGCCTAGGGGTAGTTTTCTTGAAGGGATGATTTCTTCAAGGTCCGACTTCTATTTAGCTTCTAGGGACACCCTTCGTGTCTTGAAATGTTGAAGGGTAGTTTTTTCTTCAAGGGGGTGCGACTTCACAATAGGGGTTGCGCCTTCAGGGTAGCTGCGTGGTTCGGTAAATCCAACTTCCAAATAGCTGGATCAGGCTATCTTCAAAATATCCGGCTCCGATGGACCAGAAAATGTACGGGGCGGACGTGATCGACTGGACTGTAGGGTGGCCAGGGTAGGTTATCCTATTCTTCGAAAGTGGACTGTATGGTGACAACCCACCTAGGTATAAATGATCCAGACGCGTTGACGCTCCGTCTATAAGCTACGGGCCATGAGGATGCAACCCTTAACTGAATACTTGCTATACTTGCTGTTATGCACACAATATATAGGGGTAGGTATTGAGGGCTTACCAATAAAGTCACAATAAAACACTATTTAACTTGTTCACTATGCACTTAGCGATTTGAAGGGTGAAATTCGCGACTATATGATTCTACATTTAGGTATAAATTCGAAATATCTTGCAAATGACTACAAATTTCTTAAAGTTTCTATGTTACTATTGTACGGCGCAACTATACCGTATCGACACCCAAAAAATCACCGTGTGTGATGAAGTTTATTAACGTTAATTTTCATTATGCTAATTCTAGATTTTAGGCTATATCTAGGCTTAGGTCTATGTGAGTAGGGGTTGTCGTACCTTTACGGATAGCCCTCGGTAGGCTCCATACAGCGGAGACAAATTCACCCCTTCATCCCTCTCCATGTAGGGGTGGGATGCCAAAAACTATACAAAACTATTGTAGGCACGAAGCTATTACCTACTTGGGGTGAATTTACCGTAAAACTATGCTAGGAGGGCTATACAGCTATATGTATCTCTATAGATACGACAACCCTCTACAAAACTACATATGTTTCAACCCCGTCACTTAAGGGGTTGCAACTCTATAAGCGTATATGTTTCAGGGGGATAAAAATAAACAGTTTTATTCAAACCTAAATTACGGCTTTATGCCTGCATACACTATAGACATCTATATATCCCCTGAAAGGATTTTTCAAGGCGGTTCTATTTCAGACATTTAGAAGTCTAGAATCTAGACTTGTTTTTTCGGGAAAGGAAGAGGGTAGATGCAAAGTGTTTTATTTTTGTGCATACCTTCACCAGGGCTATTTATCAAAAACCATTGACCAATCACGTACCAGCACCCTCCTGCTCTGTGATTGGTCAGTGTCGCTTTTAGCTATGCGACTACCTTTGACCTAATATTTCAAGTCTCAAATTACCAAGCCCTTTCTATTTACCTATGTATGTCTGTCTGTGTGTGTATATACCTCGATTACCTTATATACCACCGATCACCTTTATATACCTTTATATACCTTGATTACCTTTATATACCTTCGATTACCAGGGTTACCATGTGTTTACTGTTATGTGTAAGGGATAGGATACCCTACCTAACTATATTCTATTTACTTGGAAGAAATAAAGGCTCCAAGGGCTTATATACTGCCTCTTGAGAGCAAACGACTGTAACGAATGTGTTTTATTTCAATAACAAACTATGTATCAACTATAGCTACCTATAACTATCTATACTATGCAGCTTTATCTGTTTACAGCATTCTATGTGCTAACTAACTACCTATAACTACCTATACTATGTAGTCGCGGTTTTATTTATTTGCAACATTCTATGTACTACTATAGCTACCTATAACTACCTATACTATGTAGCTAAGACGCATCGTCGCGAACAGATATTATATTTATTAAATAAATAATTATCCTACCGCGGTATAAGGGACGAGCGTTTTCACGAACGCGTCCTACGGTACCTTGGTGCGGTTTTATTTTACCAGTCTACGCACCGTGTTAGGACGCGACGCGAGTACGACACGCACAGCGCACACACATTCTCACATTCCTCACCACGCGAACCTCGCACTCGAGGTGACGATGCGCGCGCGCCTTTCTGTATTACGGTAAACTGTTATTGTATAATTTTAGTTTATTTATTATATTTACGTTTACGCGCGTCGTGTGTTTGTTAAGTACACGCTTTGCGTTCAACGTAAATAATCCTTCCGCAAGTTTCCCTACGGAAACTTGGTTACAACTTACTAAAAGTTTATTGGTTTTCGCTACACAACACTTCGTCGTGTCGAATAACAAGAAGCTGCTTGAAAAGCCTTCAAAATATGAAGAGGTTTATAATAGAATACTTTTGTATATGTACACAATCTAAGTTACAGATAATATAGATGGATTACAAAAAAAAATGGATTTATAAATAAATAATAAATAGGGATGGGTGTTTAGATATGACGTTTAAATCAGTAGCTCTGTATGGTGGCGGGAGAGGAAAATTAAAGAACGAATTCAAAATCACATAATATTAGTAGATTTGTATACTAGTTTTTAGTTTAGTTTGCTGGGATAAAACTCAACCATTAGTTAAGAACGCCTTTCTACATGCATTTGACTATGACAGTATATCGACGGTTAAAAGGAAATAGGGTATAAGCGACAAAAAATGAAATGTTCAGGAGAGCCGTTCAAAGTTTTAAATTTTAGAAAAACTGGCGTAATTTTGTCATTTATTAAGATATCGTGAAAACTAAAACAGTTATAAAATCAGAAAAAAATGGAGCATTTACCGGTATTTTTAGTTTTAATGATTTGACGCTATTTAAAGTGGTTTTTGTCGCTTATAACAATAGCTTTTAATTTTCCAATGAGGAAATATGGCATAAGATACAAATGACAAAGTAAAATATTAAAGGATAAGAAGCCTAAGCGACATACTGATTTCTCACACAGCAAGGTAAAAGGGTATAAGAGACTAGACAGTTCAATAAGTGTTATAGGAAAAGAAGGATAAGGTACTTTTCACAGTGGTTGTATGGAAGCTAATAGAGCACAAGAAACAGTCGGCTTTCAAAAAAATACCAGGATATAAGACATTAGTGACGCACAACGTTGCTTGAAAGCAAAGGAAAAGAAGGATAATCAACATTTGGCATTGCGTGAGTCTATGGAAATATGGATGAAAAGACACCCCAAAAATAATGAAGTAGCGCAACCAACACGATCCTTCATCAGGATAAGAGCTAAAACGGGTATTACACTACACTGTAATTTTGTCCCTAACTCGTAAAATAGGGTGAAGTATTTTTAAAGTATTAGGGATCGATTTTCATACAAAAAGACTAAGGATCCTTAGTCTTAGGGGCCTGTTTCAGTATACCCTACCCGTTCAAGTGATTCTAATTTACACTAAATAGTAGATTTCAAAGATGATAGTTCGTCATTATAGTCATTTTCATGTCACCTACTTACCTATTTACTAACAAGCGGATAGTAGGATTTTTTTAAATAAAAAAAGACATTTTTTATGTTTTCAATAAGGAAAAATCAAAGCTACTTAAAAAGGAGTGGTTAGGTAGCCAACCCGCCTGCCCAGCGTGGCGATTATGGGCAAATACCTCCAATGCAGAACAACAAAAAGCCACGGGCTACGGGAAGCCACCAACACCATAAACTGAAACTAACCCTGGCGACGCACGCTACGGCTTGAAAATTAGGTGGCAAACACTAGGGTTGAGTGAAGTCCGAAGAAGGGGGGAGGACACCTTATGGTGTCCTCCCCCAAGCACATCCAGTACATCAGATGACCCGATTCCAGGGTTATCCCTGAATCCAGGGTTATCCTTGGAATCGGGTCATCTGATGTACTTCCGAGAGGGAGACCAACAATCCCAAGGCGGCGTTGGGTTTCAGGTAAAAAAGTCCCTATCTAACAACTTTGTGGAAACGTACCTTATTGTGAAGCTCACCGAGAGGTATAGCCTCAGGTAGTGTACGCACCGACCTCGACACACTCTGGACGACGAAGTGGAAAATATGTTCGATGACATATCGAGAGCCCTCCAAATCACTACAAAGACATAGTACATCGTTGTCATATTGACTTTAATGCCAAAGTGGGAGTACAGTATTGCTGCGAATAGGTAATAGGATACCATGGATTTGGAAGCAGAAATCATAGGGGGCAAATCCTCGTCAACTTCCTCGAACGGAAGGGGTTATTCTTGATGAACTCCTTCAAGAAACAGACCCAAAGGAAGTGGACGTGGCATAGCCCCGACACTATGACCAAACATGAGATGTCGATCTCATGTTTGTTCATCATGAATGACAAGAGGCATATATTCAGAGACGTCTCCGTGATCAATAGGTTCAATACCTGTAGCGATCACCGACTTGTCCGAGGCTCTCTGAATATTAACTTCAAGGCCGAACGTGTCCGTCTGATGAAGTCCAGACTCCGACCAACTCTGCTCCAAACTATGGCATGATCTGAAACGTTCCAGGCAAACCTGTAAAACCGATTCGCTGCCGTGGAAACCATAACAAACGTAAACCAGAACCTTTAAAATGTGACTCGGATCCTCAGGGAAAAGGGTACGAGATTCTGTGATATGCAGCGTAAGGGCAAGAAGTCCAAGCTCTAAAGCTTGGACTTCTTGCCCTTACGCTGCTTGGGCTTCACGTCATTCCTTCATTAGCCCTAAGGCTAATGAAGGAATGACGTGAAGCCCACCCATCACTTCGTCGGCAAAGCGATTTCTAAACTGAGAGATCAACGAGCACGTACGACAGGACCTCCGGGGCTTCAATGCTCTTTCGGTTGAAAGAGCAATCGAGCAGAATCGGGGATCAAAGGTGTTCGTACAGTCTCTTGGAAGAAGCGACCTGATGAAGTTGACCACAGCAAGTGGAGAAGTTGTTTCTTCTTTTCGGAAGTGGAGGACTTCTATAGCCGTTTATACGCATCGCATGCATCTCGTCCTGATCCGAAAAGTGAGGGTTCTAGAGCCACATTGACACGCCATTTAACCGAAGACCTGTCAGAAGTCCTATGGCATTAAGTCCGCTTTGTACAGTTTTTTTTTTTTACTATTGCGTAAAGTTTTAATAAATAAATAAGTCAGTATTGGCGAAATCGAGATCGCTCTTGGGCAGCTCAAAAATGGAAAAGCCCCTAGAGAAGACGGCGTTACCACAGAGCTGCTGAAAGCTGGAGGTAAACCCGTACTGAGGGAGCTCCAGAAGCTGTTCAACGCTGTCCTGTTTGAAGGGAGAATTTCAGAGGCGTGGAGTAGAAGTGTGGTTAAGATAACCACACTTCTACTCCGTTCTTCAAAAAGGGAGTCAAGACCCTATTGAAGAACTATCGACCCATATCCCTTCAAAGCCACGTTTTTAACTGTTTTCAAGAGTGATTATGAACCGTCTTGCGCGAAAGCTCGACGAATTCCAACTACCAGAACAGGCTGGGTTTCGGAGCGGATACGGCCGCATAGACCATATCCACACAGTGCGGCAGATTATGCAGAAGACCGAAGAGTATAATCAGCCCCTGTGTCTAGCATTTGTGAATCATGAAAAGGCCTTTGACTCGGTTAAAATCTGGTCTGTTCTGAAGTCCCTGCAGCGCTGCTAAATAGACTGGCGATACATCCAAGTGATGAGATGTCTCTACGAGGCCACCACCAAGTCCGTTCAAGTACAGAATCAGCAAACAAGTCCCATACCATTGTTTCGAGGAGTGAGACAAGGGGATATTATTTCCCCGAAATTTTCACTAATGCAATGGAGGATATGTTCAAGACGCTGAATTGGAACGAACGTAGCATTAACATCAATGGCGAATACATCTCTTACTTGCGATTTGTAGATGATATCGTCATCATGGCAGAAACGCTGCAGGACAGGACCTACAACAGATGCTGAATGATCTGGCTGACTTTTCTGTAACATCAACAATGTACACTTAGTTCGCAGTAAACGTTTTGACTTTGACTTTGGATAAAACCAAGGTCATGTTCAACGAAAATGTTCTACCGGAACCGATTGCGATTCACGGTGCAATTCTTGAAGTTGTTCAAAAATATGTGTACCTCAGACAGACATTGCAGTTAGGTAGAAACAACTTTGAGGGCGAGGTGAATAGAAGAATTCAGTTAGGCTGGGCAGCGTTTGCGAAGCTACGTCGAGTCTTTACATCGTCGATTCCACAGTGCCTAAAGACGAAAGTGTTCAATCAGTGCGTCCTACCCGTCATGGCATACGGAGCAGAAACGTGGAGACTGACGGCTCGTATGGTCTACAAGCTTAAAGTCGCTCAGTGGGCTATGGAAAGGGCTATGCTCGGTGTGTCTCTGAGGGATCGCATCAGAAATGGTTATCCGTCAGAGAAGCAAGGTCATCGATATAGCCTACCGGATTAGTAAGCTGAAGTGGCAGTGGGCTGGCCATATTAACCGACAACCGCTGGGGTAAACGAGTTCTAGAGTGGAGACCGCGTCTCGGCAAACGTAATGTAGGACGTTCTACACTACGTTTGCCGAGACGCACGGTGGAGTGACGATTTGCGCAGGACGGCTGGCAGAAACTGGATGCGAGAAGCCGAAAATAGATCTAAGTGGCGTGCAATTGGAGAGGCCTATGTCCAGCAGTGGACTGCAACAGGCTGTTGATGATGATGATGGGTAGGTAGCTAATACTGCAGCTAGTAGTTAGGGAACTTAAGAATTAATTACGAACACTTGGTATGTATCCGTAATATTAACATTTAAAAAGGTAACAAACATAATAGTAAATAATAAAAAGCTTATTGGGTATTGTAGTATAAGTGACGTATAAGTATGATTGTAGAACGTGGAAGTAGGTTATAATGTGGTTATAATCGACACCATGATATCTAATTTAATTTAAGTAATAAGATATTATCGACAAAAATGTATTTATATTGTACGCGGAAGTAAGGTATAACCAACAGTGTGATATTAAAATAAATTTAGGTAATAGAGCATAACCTGCATAGCTTCCATGAAGTACTGAATGGTAATAGGGTATAACTGACAGAGTAATATGAAAATGAATTTCGTATATAGGGTACAAGCGCCATAGCTATGTTAAATTACGAAATGGAAGTAGGCTATAAACAACGTTTGCACTTTGTGAGGGAAAAGCTTAAAAGGCATAACCAACCGAAAGCTCGACACCCTTATGAAGTAAAAAAGCATTACCGACAACAAACACAAAATAAATCATTTTTGTAGGGGCACAAGCACCTTTGTAGCAAAAATTACTTGAATTTTCGTCGGTTACGAAAACTAATACTATGAAAACGATTTTTTTTGCTAGGGCATAAACGCCAAAAAACTCATCGTAGAGCCATGAGAGTAAGCGCATTCGAAAGAGCGGAAAATTTTACGTAGGATGGCATATATAACTCATTTTTGACCAAAATGTCGCTTATCTACTTCCTTTTAACCGTCGATATTATATTAGGAGCGCCCCGCGGTTTCCTTCGCATGGGAATACGGGGATAAAATATAGCCTATGCTACTCGCTGTTACTCGCTGATATTGGAGCTTGCCATAGGTCATGTAGGGGGGGTGTCTGAGGAATCTTCTTCAGGAATCTTTTTTCTTTGCATTGTCCTCACATATAAAAGCGACCAAGGATGTAACCAAGGTTATGTAAAACAGAACATGATTCAAAAGAGTGTCGGTGGAGTTTCTTGCACTTTCTTCTCCATAGATATCTACGCTTTGGAACGTGCAGATAGCTTCACGTCTTTCGACTTGACAATTCAAAAGTGCCTGTAAAGGGTTCAATTGAAATAAGTGCTTTGAATTTTGAATCCTTTGAGCACAACCGCA
The DNA here is from genome assembly GCA_905332915.2 of Hecatera dysodea. Classification (NCBI taxonomy): domain Eukaryota; kingdom Metazoa; phylum Arthropoda; class Insecta; order Lepidoptera; family Noctuidae; genus Hecatera; species Hecatera dysodea. Next base: position 10,119,925 of record HG995302.1, read on the forward strand.
AAATTACAATCACCTCGCACAATCTCGCCATAGTTTAGTAAAAGCAATAAATTAAACCACACTAATGAGGAAAGAAAATTTAACACAAAAAATCGTGAGACATTTGATACTTACTAGCTCGAGATATTACGTTTTCTTCAGTTATGAGCTTAGTCTGTATCAGCATAGAATTCGTATAGAGGTATGTTTTTCTAGTCGGGTATTCTATTGAAGTGAAGAAGATATCTTATTGGATTTGTGTGGTGTTGTCACATGAAATATCGCATTTATACACTATTGTAATATCAGACCGCAATATCATCTCAACGACAGTCAATGAAAAAAACTTCAAATGTATGAAAACTGGAGGTGTTTGAAATACGATAATTAGACCCCTCGAATTTTCAGCAAATAAGTCTTATAATAATAAAATAATTTACCTTGCGGGCAATGGAAGTAGTGTCTATAACCCGTTGGTACATACTAAACCAGTCACGAAAATTGAAGGATAAAAAATTTGGCACATTTGTTTAGACGCTGGTATCGACTAACATATACGAAAACTGGGCAGTTCTGGAAATATTACATACATATGGGTCGAATTGATAACCTGCTTTTTTGAAGTGGGTTAAAAATAGTTCGTAAGTTGATGAATTGGGCGGTGATCTCCCTAGTGGCGTCAGTGTAGTCTGCTGCGCTGACGACAACCACACCAGGCGGCTGCCGAGCTGATGACACGCGGGATTGGGACAGTCTTCAAGAGGATCCGACAACTGGGTCTCGAGGTGGCCCTGTACAAGTCAGAAGCCTATCGAGATCCAGATATCGGCAGGAGGGCCTGACATCGGTCGGCTCTAATATTAGCCTAACGTTTTGTTAGACGTAACATAATTATGAAGTATTTTAAGTCCCTAAACCATTTGTTTAAATTATGAACGGTCGGGCTCCGTGAGGTTTATAGCAAAGAAAATTCAGGAAAAATTTCAACAGAAAAGCGGGAAAATATTTTTTCATTTTTTTTTATATATGGCAAAACAACGTTTGCTGGGTCAGCTAGTATTTAATGAAAAAACGTAGGGTCATAATTTTAAGGTATTTTTTTTAGTTCTTTTAGGCTTTTCACGTTCATACTATGTTATTATTCTGTCGGTTTTTTAATTTTTTTTTTTTGAATAATACCTTTCACTTCAAATAAATCATGTATTTTCTATATTGTTGTCATATAATGATGAATATCATTGTGTCTGTCGAATTTCGCTCGTTTATTTGTAACGAATTCTGTGAAAACATGAAAATAAAAGGAATTTTGGTACGCGTGTGCTAAATGCTAACAGAAATGTGTTATAGAAATTTTGCACATCCGAAAGGTTCGTACAATCCTTTTTTTAAAATATGAAAATGTACTTGCTTCTAAACTTTCAAAATGTTAAATGGATATAAAAATAGACAAATTTTTAGACGAAATTAGTATAAAAATTAACGTACTTCTATTAAACCATTGTGCGTTTATTTAATTGTAAACTTACCATTGACTGCGGTAACAAAAGTAAGTAACGAAAAAATTAAAATTAAAAAGAACATTACCCTGAAATGTTAAATGATAATTAGTGCTGCTCTGTCGTCAATAATACGAAGAGATAGTTATTACCATAAAAGTCTCGGAGATCCATTAAGGCCATCACGAAACTAAAGAGGTATTGTTAAACTCGGAAGAGATGAGTCTATTTTTTCTCAGCAACAACATAAAAAGATTCTTAAAAAGTGTCGTCAGTATAATTAAGAAAATTGGTAATATTTACTGTAGATATATTAATATTTTAGAATAAAAGTTTTGTTTTATAATGCACCATGAAATTAGCATCAATTTAAAACTATTAAGTGGAATATAATACTCGATACCAATAACTTCACTCACCAAGTAACGTATTTATTGCTACCCTTATTTTTTTATACTTTGAGGAAAAAAGGTGTTGGTAACGTAGATAATTTAATCAACCACACTTCCTGAAAAAAAAATGAAACATTTCCTGAAAAATATGGGAATGTTATGTGATATAGCAAATAATCCAATTTTTCCGACGATATTTGTGCGTTTCCATTTTACTCTTACATGTTAAATTATCCAGGACTTTATTGAATCCTTCCGCTCCTATATGAAACATAAGATGTGGCATAAATTAACCTCTTTACTATAAAAACGGTTCCTGCTATTTTTTTCAAAATATTGGTGCTATGAGCTAAAACGTTTCGTAATATTTAATGTATTTTACTTGAAAATGATTTGTGATTTTCATTTTCCATGACGATGCAGCCGTAAGGACTGTTCAGTAATTTTGGATTTCAATGATTTTATTTACTGTATAATATGTTTTCTGGTTTAACTTGAATACCATTAGTTTGCAAATAACATGAATGTCCACCGCTCACGAAATAGACCAAAGAAATATTTGCAAGAATTTTTTTTTATTATAAAATATCATCTTAAGTTGAATGTTTCGTAGAATTTCCTGTATTATTAATATCAGGTCTGGTAACAGCGGAGACGCATTGAAACTAAAAATAAAATAGCAATCTATCGCAACTAATTGCATTTTGAACAGCACGGTGAGTAAAAGTTTTTGCCCCGTTGTTGCATGCAACACAATTTATTTATCTCCCTTTGGGATTTGCAAAAATGTGTTCAAACTACACGCGTGTGATCTAGCTTCACTTTCTCTTGATAAATACGGCGGTTGTAATAGTAAACACACTGATCTGATTTGATAGATTTTCCTTCCTGAACTCGGGTTTCCAACTTTGAACCTGGAAAACCTACGCGGTTGGTACGTACCCGTACTAAACGCACCTTGTAGTTTATGCAACGTTAGTTGGTTTAGCCTGTGTATTAAGTGAAACATAATCGTAGATACCTATAACACTGACGGTTAATAAAAGAAAACAGTTTGAGAAAAACAAGACCTCACAGAAATGTTAGTCTAAATAAAATTACCCGAAAATATTCAAACTCGTACTGAATAAGATTTGATTGAAATGAACTATCGGTCTTATTTTAGAAAAAATCTTCATCCTTCAGTAAAATAACTTATGCATTTAGGTGTATATATATGCAGTTTCATATAAATATGTGTAGTGGTCGTTAATAAGCGCTACGGCTATCAATAAAACTACTACTAAGGCAAATCAGAATAAAACGCAAACAGGGGATGGTTGCGTTTTATTCTGATTTGTAAATAAATTTAACATCAATAATTTATTTATTTAACATCATTAATTTTTAAGGGAGGAGCTCGTGGCTAAATTATGACAGCCGCATGGATCGAACTTCTAGGTTAAGCAACGCTTGCCGAGGTTGGTCTGTGGATGGGTGACCATCTTAACATAACGAGACTTCTCCATGCCTCGGAAAGCACGTTAAGCCGTTGGTCCCGGCTGTCATTTGGAGATCTTTGGCAGTCGTTACGGATTGTCAGAAGCCAGAAAATCTGACACCAGTCTTGCCAAGAAGTACCTTGTTCCCCAGTTAATGGGTTGTGGAGGTCTGGTAGGCAGCCGCTTCACGTAAAATACTGGTATTCAGCTGAATCCGGCTTGACTGGGAGCCGACCCCAATGTAGTTGGGAAAAGGCTAGGCAGATGATGATGATGTAAATAAATTTAACTGACCTTAGATACCTAGGTGACAAAGCGGCACCGTCGTTTGGTTGTACTTGTGACTTGCGTCAAAACAGCAGCAACGCATCGTAGATTATACTCAGAGCGTATAGACAGACATAATCAGCTGTTAGGAAATATACATCATGTTCAAACGGGGCAAAAACTTAAAAAATCATTTGCGACTAAACTACTGCTCCTATTTAATTGATTTTTGGTACAGAGCTTGTAAATTGTACCTAGTATATGCAGTTTAAAGAAAAGCCCTTCTGTCTTATCAACTTTGTATATATATATATATGTATATATAAAGTTATTTTCCCAGAATTTGGATTTTGTGGCCCATTGAAGTCATAGGCCTTTTTACACAACTATCAAAAGGGTGTATAGGTGCCTCTTTACATAACTAGCCCCGTGAGTAATCCAGGCAGGATGTTATGTTATGTCAACGTTACGAATAAAGAGACAACAATCAGTTGTCATAGATCAACCGATATAAACAACAAAGTGGTCACTCGACGGAGGGCCCCCTTTGTAACAATCAAATGAAGAAGTTTGACCTTATTTAAGTAGGTACTTACATCCTTTATTACTTCCTTTTATTACGAAATACCTTGTAAAGTAATTGTGTACTCGTAGTTGGTACCAGGGTTGCGGAATTCGTTCGAAAGAGTCACCGTGACCCTGGAACGCAAACCGCATTTGGAGGAAACGGATGGTTTTATTGAAATTGGTACTTAGTAACCGCGTACGCTTTGAAGAAAGCTATATAGAACAAAGGCCTAGTATTTGGACCGAACTTTCACAAATTGAATGTGACAAATTGTCGAGCGTGCGTTAACTACTGTGCGTTGTTGAATTAAATTTTCATAATTAAACATATCTTGCATTGGATATATATCGCATCGATGAGTTATTTTCACACAGCGAAGAAAGTGATTTTCAAACTAATTCTTTAATTCGAAAATAGTTAATTTGTTTTTTAATCTTTTTCTAGCCGCATTCAAATGCGGTGCTGCAAATAGTCATCTATATGAACAGGTATATAACTAAAATATAATAATAATATGTTTCTTAGAAGAAAAAAAAAATTGAATGGATTCTGGTGTCGAGACGAATAAACTTACTTTTCTTCACAGGATACGTACCTACCAGTTTACATTATTCATAGCTGAAGTTAAAGTCAGGAAAAGAGAAAGTAAATATTAGAATTATTATAACAATGGAATGTTCTACCTACACATAAATAGCTCATATTCTATCTATACTTAATATTATAAAGCTGAAGAGTTTGTTTGTTTGTTTGTTTGTTTGTTTGAACGCGCTAATCTCAGGAACTACTCGTCCGATTTGAAAAAATCTTTCAGTGTTAGATAGCCCATTTATCGAGGAAGGCTATAGGCTATATTTTATCCCCATATTCCCACGGGAACGGGAACTACGCGGGTGAAACCGCGAGGCGCTGCTAGTCAATAATAATTTCCCATGATACCGAATAAATTGAATTCAGGAAATAAAATTTACGAATGGTTTCACTCAAATTTACATCTGTTATTTATTTATTGACGCCCACTTGAACTCAGAAACCAAATACCTACAAATATTAATGAAATCATTTAGATTTCCAGACTACAGAATTAATAAATTAAGTAAGTATCCCTTGTGTGTTCATAGTGGTAGTATCTTTGATGTGACCTTAACGAAAAATAATAATTTATTTATATTAACTGCATCATTTTCTGCTTACGTGTACATTTTGCCTGCATAAGTTGCAAAATTTTGAATACCCACATATAACAGCTAATAGTTGCATTAAAATGGACTCATTTTCATTTTTGTTGAAATTCTCCACTACAGTAGATACAGTAACTGTAACATTGTGTAACTCATAACTGTACTTACTTAACTATTAAATACATTTTGGCAATAGGCCACCCCTTATTGTCTGAAATATCGGTGGAACGTGCTGATGGAACAATACACACTCGGCTAGCTGAATTAAACACGTGGAAGCAAATCGGCTAACTGAACACAAGGAACGGAGTGACAGTTCGTAGACTACTACGAACTGTCACTCCGTTCCTTGTGTTACCCAGCAGATAACCACTACAATACGGATCTACTAAGATCCGTATTGTAGTGGTTACGTGCTGGGCGAAAAACTGAAATTGTACAATCATTCGAATTTAGATTCTTTTGTCTGCTGTAGATAGTTTAGTCGATGGGATTTGGACGAACTTATTAAACACTTGACGTAGATTGGTAAGCATTATAGGTAGAAAATTTTTTTGAATAGACGCTTCAACACGTCCTGTTAGGTGATCTTCAATGGAATGAATGGATTGGAATGTCTAACGTTGCGCTATGCCGTTTAAACAAAAAATGTCTAGAAAAGAAGAAATTGCAGTTTGCGTCAGCGGCGAGGGAGATTTCCTATCCGCTGTTTGTTTCCGATCAACGAAATGTACATAATTATGTCCCTTACGTTGTAAGTAGTTTGTTAAGAATAACAAAAAATTTTTTTTCCTTTTCCCACATAAACTATAAAAGACTACCAGAAATACAATACACAAAACTTTTATCCTTGTTATGGGTTTTCGAACCGATTTGCAATTTAGGCTCCACTTTAACATAAAAGAATTTTGACCTCAACCATTTACTCCTACACACTTATCTACTTTAGATATCAAAGTTCCTGAAAACCGTCCATTAACGACTTATGAACATAAATAAAAGATCTTCGGTGTCCTTTTTCCGTCAGTGTTCAGTGAAACAAAAATAACTGGTATCGACGGAAACCTGAAGATTTCGGAAAAATGATAGAATTTTTTCGAGGGGTAATGGCCAAGTGGTCTTTATAAGCAGGATTAGGTAAAAGTATTTAATTGAATTTAATATTTTGTGTTTTAATTTGATCTTTTTATTTTATTAATATTTTCTTGTATTCATAAATATAATAATATTTTACCAATATAGTTACATATTAATAGCCGCAAGTAGTCTTAAATAAATCATTATGCTAATAAACAAAAAATATTTCAGGACCTTTAACCTACAGTTATGTATAATTAGCGACTTTCCTGAGCTAGGTTGATAAATCTGTGTGTCAGGTCATCAATTAACAAGACTTATCATTAGGGGTACAAAATTATAGAATATCAACTTACGAATTAAACCTTACAATAATACTAGAACTTCCAACTTTCTATGTGTCTGTGTAATTGAGTCTTAATAGATTTCTGATATGTCCTACTACATTTAATGTAATTTACGCTGTAAATATCTAACAATTTGTCTAGCTTATTGTATGAAAAAAGGTCCTAAAAATACGTAAAATCTATGAGCAAAAGCATGTCTTGTCTGTGGTTTTATGCAAACCAAATCTTTCCTCCTCCTGGTTGAAGATATTGGGTCAAAAGGAAGCTCAGAGTGCTGATAAAATATGATGTGCATTATAATAGTTGACGTCCTGTTAGTATTTTACATGCTATGTTTAAATCGTGTGTGGGAAATCTAAAAGGTTGGAAGATTGCAATCTTTAGTATTGCTCTTTGAGCACGTTCGAGAGGAAGTAAGATAATATTTGCAGCCCCATGAAGTAATACAGTAGGTAAGCACAGTTTCTCACCGTAGGCGCGGGCCTGCAGACGGCGAGCTATGGGTAACTTGTCGTCTGATAGCATCCAGGCCCGGTTCAACGGCGCGCGTGGAACACGACGCGCCGTTGACTCAAAGAGCTGTCAGCAACGAAGATGGGGCCCCATAGGGTCAATGCTAGGGTTGCGAAATTTGTTCGAAAGGGTCACCGCGACCCTGGAACGTAAAAGTCACAAGAAGGATCATGGGTGGGTTTTGGTCAGTAAGAGTCTGACACTCCCTCTCGCTCCGCCCAGATGGGGAGAAGTCATTTGATGATATTCCATAAAAAAGTGGGGTAGAGCAGAAAAGACTGTCTGGACTGCGTGTGTGGATTCACATCGATTCGTTTCCGTCACTAAAACCTAACTTTTAGCAAATGTTTTAGGACTAAATAAATATTATAAATGAACAGTCGGAATAATACACATTATTTAACACAATACTAAGGACATATGACTTTATGTCATGTAAAATTAGGAGATTCAACTATTACAGTCCTCGATATCATGACAGAATACTTTTAGAACTAAAGATCAAAACAAAATTTTGGGATTTTGAACATTATGTTTACTGAAGTTTATAGCAAACGTGTTATGGATAATGATTTTCGGGAAAACAATTTTAGGAGAAGAAAGGGAGTACCAGTTGAGAGCTAATTTGCAAAAAAAAATATCCCGATATGTACCCAAATGGCTATCAATTATGATGATTATGTTGACTAGGAACCCTAGTAGGAGACAAACTAGCAAAAAATTAGATATTCTTTTAGAAGGCGAGAATATTCAAAAGTTGTAGTTGCCAACTCAAATGCTCAAGAAATCTAGAACTTTGCTAATGAAGCAACTTTTTATAACACAAAGCGGCTGCAGCTAAGCCAATTGTCTAACGAATGGAAAGCTGTTCATTTGTAACAATTAACTAACACCAGTACCATCAATCGATTTGTTAAAGTTTGCAAGACAAATTGAACTAGGAATAGGTACTGGATAAAATCAATTAAAGTACTGCAGCGGTGACGTTCGACGAAGAAACCATATCAAACAAAAACCTAACCGAAACTTGAAGTTTGAAGCTCAACACTTATCGCTTAATGCATTAAGGTTATTTTCAAAATAGTATACTGTCTTGTATCACCTTCTTTTGACATGTTGCCCAATCGGGAATGTGTCATAACGGGAAGTTGCCCTTTAAACCATTATTTAAATTTAGAACGATGATATTCAGGGTATTTCAGAAGTGCATAATCATTGTTAAGTGTGACGCTCTGTATTCGTTGTACAGTAAAGAAACAATAACTGCAATAAAAAAATTAATGCAATGGATCAATTATCTGAATAAATAAATATTGTTATTATTTAAAAAAAAGAAAAAATAGACTAGTGTAAGAAAATGTAACCGCAAAAAAATGCAAAAAAAAAATAAAAATCATTGTTGTCATCTTTATTTATATATCATTAGGTAACCACGCACTTCTGAAACATCATCTATGCCTATACTTTCTAATGCGTGGTGATTTATAAAATTATATTCAGGGATGTTTTTGTTAGAAATGTTACTGTTCCTCAGAGGACATGCATAGTTTTCTCGGAATTCTCCTAAATGAACCATGCATTTATTTTCTTTATTATTCTCATAAAACACGAGCTGAAAAAGAAGTATTTTGGTTTATACCGTAAGCAAGTGCTTAATGCAGGCTGACTTAGTCTTAATTACACTGCACTAATGAATTTTTGTGTGAAACATGTAAAGAACTACTAATAATTCGTGAGTTTGTGGTAGCTCGCAAGTTATATAATTTTCGGAGTAAACCCTCTATCCATTAAAACGTATATAACCAAATTAGTAATAATTCACTCGGTCAAAGTAGCATGTTTGTTCCATTATTATTTTTTCTAGGATTTAAAGAGTGTTCCTGAAAACTTCGAAGTTAAACGAGTCTGTTTAGTGCGAGAGTTTTTAGATCTTTCATCTAAATAAATCGCATGTAAAAATATAAAAAATCAGGTATTTTCTTTATTCACCCTAAAAAAAATTAACAATATTTTTATTACATTGTTCGCGATTAAATAGCTGTCATTTGATTCGTTATACAATAAAAACATATGGATTTCTATTTGCCGTTTAAATAAAATAAACAATGCTCTGACGCAAATGATTCCAAGGACACATTGACGGAAATTCATTACAAAAATGGTCGAATATAATGTTAGTGTGTTCAAAACGATAGTAGTTTTAGATTACTAGACATTGAAAGAAATAAAGTTACGATTCTTTACTAAAATGATCAAACAGAACCCTTGTGGTGCAATTTTGTCTGGCAGTCAGTCAACATTTTGAATCGAATAATCCGTAAGCAGCAAGATTCCTAAAGTTTTTGGAATTTTATTTAGTGTAGTCATAATCAGCCTTTTAATGCTTCCACTGCTGGGACACAGGCCTCCTCTCTAGGAGAGGGAATGGGTCGTAATCCACCACGCGGGCTCAGTGCGGTTTGGTGAATGTCACATGTCTACGAATTTGTGGTTATAGGACATGCCGGTTTCCTCACGATGTTTTCCTTCGCCGTTTTGAGAGTGGTGGTGATGAAATTAACTACATAAAGTAATGCGACTGGCTGGGTTTGAACCTGCGACTTATAATTCATAAGTCGGGGCCGACACCCCTCGGCCACCACTGATCTCAAGTATCGATTAAATAATAAAATAACAACAACAAAAAACTATTTTACGTTATAGAAAACTTTCAGAATGTCGCAACTTACTTGATTTATGATTTTAGGTATCCACCCACCTCATAGTTTACAATCTCTTTTGATACTGAGTTACTTTTAAACAAATTGGAATCAAATTTCTAATTTCTTACATCCATCAGGAATATTGTCTACTATCATTCTCTAATATATTAAAAAAGCCCTCAAAACTCCGTATCCCATTATTTGGAGTCAAAACACGTTTGACTAGTGAAATCATAAAACTAGGGTATAAAATAAAGTTTCAATAATTCAGACACTTAGAGACTCAGGAAAGAGGAAATATATGTCTATTAGACATTTGTTAAGTGCTAGACATTTATTTATGAAGACATAAATAACCAGAAAATCATTTTAACGGTACCGGGTACAGCAATTTCGCGCTGGAAATGATTTGGGTTTTATTTGCCACATGGATGTTTGATAGAAATAATAAATTGTTGGAGTTTACCCAGGTAAATTAGATTTTAAATTATAGCTAGTGCAGAAACTTGCCGCTAAGATAATTATAGGGAACGTAATTTGAACAAGTAATAAGTACATATTTGGTAATGGGAAATGACTACCATGCACAAAATCTGATTTGCGTTGAAAAATATATGAAAAACATTGTGTCTATAGAATTTGTGGGTTGCCTCCGATTTTCCTGGGATCCCATCAGTAAATTCTGACTTGTTGACAGTGAAACTATATATCTCAGGAGTGTAGGCTTTTGAATAAAAAAAAAAAAAAAATTTTGAGAAAGACAAGGAGAAATCATCAAGTATACATAAAAAATAAGTACGTTCAAACAAATAACCATAATCTTTTTTTGAAGTCGGTTAAAAATCTTGTCTTGCTGACCACTTCTTATTCATTGGATTTGTACTTAATTTTATTGAATTCTTCGAAAATGTGGCAAAACGCCAGAATTCATTTCACGCATATTACAATTACTTACAAGATTATAACGATATAGTCATAGTCAAAGAATTAAATTAAATTAAATTCACTGATAACAAACTTGCAACGCAAAATTCCTTAAGTTTCCGCTTTTCATTTTGGAAAGGAGTGCATTTTACAATGTATAATTTATATGAAAAATATTTTGCTTGGTCGTGATACGTTTTCCTCTAGGTGTCAGGACGTAAGTAACACAGTGACAGTAACGCCATCTATTACATGAGCAACAAAACGCCTATCTATGTAACCCACAAAGCCTGTCCTTATATAATTTTACTGTTATATCACAGATTTTTCTTGGCATCGAAGTGTGGAATTTTATATTCATAGTATGATTTGAAGCATAAAATATCACAGTCATTTCAACAAAATATGTATTTTAGTATGTACGCACAATCCGCTTTTAAATCTGAAAGTACTATTTTGAACTAACCTTTCCCAAAAATCTTGCAATGAAAACAAATATGTTGTCCTTCGTATTGTAATTAAATTCAAGGCTAATGTGGGAAAAAATTGAAAGAAATAAAAATCTTCATACTTGGGTTCCATTAAAAAGGTGATTAAATTGCCTGTTTCCAGAAAAGAGATTTAATTACTGTTGACAGCCTTATTCAATCCGTGACCATCCAATCTTCAATTACAAGATTTGTAAAAAAATATTAAAAATAGAATGTTAACATTTAAATCGAATTAAACTGTATCCATACAGTTTTTATCAATGTTAGTGAAACCCTATTCAGAAAATTTAATTGTTCACCACTTTTGACAAAAACATCTACTAAGTTGAAACTCTACCAAGCTTGGTTGAAACTGTAAGGTACATATAAACTTCAACTAGACAATAGAGCACTAGAACATTCAATTCTTAATAAAGAAGGCAATTCATACAATAATTTTAAAATAGGTAGATGAAGCCTAGTGGCATAATTCCCTGTGTGATCTAAATAGAAATGTTTTTGTAGTTTTGTAAATTATTCAAATACATTTTACACTTAGTGGAACATTTCGGATGGTTTTATAAGTATGACAATTTCCTGCTTATCAATGAAATACTGAAACTTTTCTCTCTCTTATGATTATTAAACGTAAAAACTATCTAATGTCCAGCCGTTGTCTTTCCATTGATACGATAAAATGCCGAAATACTTAATCAATTATTTCGATGATCCCAAATAGCCAATTTCAATATTATGCTCTCAACTAGGTAACCCTCGATACAATGAATCTCCGCATATCGCTTTGTGCAGATATTTGAAAGCCTGAAAGCCTTTTGTGAAATATGTATAGATAGATCTACCTTTCACGCATGATTTATGCAACCACTTCCTATCTAACATAATGCACCAACGATTTTGGTCTGTTACCGCCAACCGAAAATGTAGTCAAACATGATTTACTTGCTTTACATAATTTACTCATGGGATGAGCTCATTGTCCTATTCATGGACACGGTCTACCCATGTGCCAAGCTTCATCCGACTCCGTTCAGCCGTTAAGAAATAATGAAGTAGATAAACAGACCAACAGACAGAGTTGCCTTCGCATATGTATGTATTCGGAAAAAAAATATATTAGGAAGGCGTGAAAATAAATATTAAGTTTGATTTCAATATCCTCACAGTTCCCCAAAGTTCAGTTGAAGGACGGTGAACTCTTGCGTCCGGCCTTGTTCAATCCATGGTCCGGACTGAGGAGGCATGGGAAACGGCCACCTACTTCTGTGAAGCAGTAATGCTAGCGAAGTAGGAGGCAGTACGCGCCCGTGAGAGGGAAACCTCACGCCCCAGCCGCCGCGACAGAAAAAAACGCCTCGGGCGTCGGAAAACGCAGGGCGATTCCCGGCCACCATAGGCGCGGGCCTGCGGATGGCGATCTATGGGTGGCTCGCCGTCCGATAACATAACAACCAGGCCCGGGTCGACGGCGCGTTGTATTCCACACCTCAAAGAAATGTCAGCAAAGAACACGAGACCCCATAGGGTGTAGTGCCTGCTAGGATTGTGGAATTTGTCCGAAAGAGTCACCGCGGCCCTGGAACGCAAAGAGCACTAGGAGGAACACGGGTGGTATTTAGTCAGTAAAAGTCTGACACTCCCTTCCACTCCACACAGAGCTTGGAAGAAGTCATTTGATAATTTCCCATCCACAAAAAAGTAACTATTTGCAAAGAAAATCACTATTCTAGATAAGCAAAACTTTTAAAACACATGCATACATATACAACGTGTAACAGCATAAACGCAATACCTTCAAAGGGATCATTGTAATTATAATTATTAACAACTGTAGATAAAAGGAACAAACCAGAAATCACGAAAAAAATATCAACCGCCTCAAACGTTTCTGTGCGAGTAACTTGAAAAAATATACTGAACAGGTGATTTTTACCTCTAGTAAAATGTGTTCATAATTATGAGTATAATGATCAGTTTGCAGATATTGCGTTTATTCTGTAACACGTTGTACATTGTGTGGATGTGAAGTAATTTTTTATCTATGTAAGATTTAAAGTCTACTTATTATTTATTTATTTAAACTTTATGTGCAATAGTAGTACATGGGCAGACTTAATGCAACAAGGCATTCTCTAACAGTCAACCTTTGGGTTAAAAAGCCACAACTACTATTACTTATTATGTAAGTAGTTTTGTAGTGTCTCTGTGAAGTAGTCTTAGTAGTTTTTGTTTGAATATGTAGGTAGAACTTATTCAATGCCTAGACTCCTTTCACAATGAAAGTTCATTAGAAGCGACAACTTGAATAAAGTATGTCTGTGTATTTTTATTACAAACATGAAAAAATTACGACCCATTTCAAGTCAATTGGAAGAGCACTCGTTTCAGTTGCTTCGATAACAGAAAAAGTGGAGTTGGAGGAAATAACTTGAAATATAGGGGTAGAAGACTAAGTACGTAAGTATGCCTAAAGTATACAATTGTTATATACTAAAAAGGGAAATGGACAAGTTTGTCTATAGAACTTTGGAAGCGACTGGCAAAAATGTAAAGAGTATTTTATACTATGAAACCGAAAAATATTCTTTGTTTTATATGACAGTTATATAGTAGCCCTCTTAAAAGGCAGATGCCCTAAATTAGTACGAATTGAAATCCCAAACATTGTTTTATTAATAATACGTAATATTAGAGGCGAGATTCCACGGTTCTACAAAATACACTAGCTTTTTCCCGCGGTTAAGCTTGCGTAACATAAAATTCATAAAATAATAGTCTTAATTAAGCATCACGTAGTTTGCCAGCACATCAAAAGATAATTAGCAGAGTTTTAATGAGTTTCCTCTTTCTTTTTAATAGGAAAAGTTGTTTACAGGCATTTACAACAACTTAATCTTTTACATTTTTTGAATTTATGAAAACACAAAATAAATTTGACGCACTTTGGTCTAATTAAAAAGTACAAATAAAAAAATGTAAATTCGCTAAATACTTTTATTTTACTTAAATAACTTTGAAAGTAGTAGTTTTAAAAAAACTTACGTGATAGTTTCCAGACTTCGAGAAAATAATCCAAAAAAAAAAATATAACAAAATCCGCTTTTTTTTTACCACTGAATAACTTACTTAAACAATCTAAATACTTATTTCGTTAAAAACAAAATGACGAAAACTTTTGTCTGCTGCGCGATACGCGTTTGTTCATCCGCACGACGCTTCACGGCGACTATTCGCAAAAGACTGCCTGAAGCGACCCTTTACGTGTTACACTGAAAATCTTCACCCGTCTCTCACACTCGCTTAAACAACGTATTGTTTCTCCAGTTGGTATAGAATAAGTTTTTGAGTAACTTACATTGAACAAGTGTGTTACCAAATTGTTTCCAAAATGTTTTACTTATGTGTGAATTACGCATTCATATTTTATGGGCTACTGGACCGTTATTACATTATTTCTTTTATGAAGTAAATGGCCGATTCACATCAACAATTCCTATAGATGAAAAAAACATAAAACTAGGTATTTGAAAACTCGTTTCGTCAGAAATTACCGAAAAATCGAACTATTTATTCATGAGTTTTAAAGCTTCAACAAAAGGTGTTCTAATAGAATATAAATCGGTATCTATTGATACCGGCTCGATACCAAATCGAGTAAAATGTACTCTTAATACGAATTTTCTCATTATACCCTACTTTACCTATTTTATGCCTTAACAAAGTATGATTAAAACGTGTCGCGCCAACCTCAAGTAAGATGTGATGATAGCTGGAAAATGATGGTGAAGGTTATTTAAATCTAGTTAGCTAAACTGGAATGAAACAACCACAGATGATCAGGAATGTGAAAAACAAAATGTTTTCTTTGGCACAGACTGATGTTATGATGCAGGAAATTCTGACAAACAAATCCGTAACAAAATAGATTTAATGACAGATTTATATAGTACTAAAATCTGTGCATACGCACGGGTTGAATAAAATATTATAAATTTGGAAAGTCGAAACTATTGTTTTATTTGTTCGTATTGTAGTACACATGCTTGATTGGTAAGATTCGCTGAATATTGGTCCTTGTGACCGATAATCTTCGCAGTAAAGCGTCTTATGTAAATATACAGTACATAATATTTGTTTTTTTTTTTTAGTCACTAATGGTGACCAAAAAAAATACTGTTACGAGCTTCGGGTTCGTTACAATAAAATCAGCCGATTAAATAAACAAAGATGACATTTTAATTTACACCACACTAATTGCACTATAAACTCACTAATCACAAAACACAATCGCACTATTAATCACTTGAGTTCGCAGTCGAAGATCGCTCTCGAAGTTATCACTTGTATCGCAATTCCAATACTGACTCGGTCGGTACATGCGCCGGCCTTATATAGAGCGCCGAGTAGATCCAGAAAGTTCGCGTACATATCGGTCGCGAGCGACTAAGGTCCGAGAATTCTAGCATAGAAAAATCTCGAAGGTCCTTGACTTCACCAGTTCTGCTACTCGATACTAGATGGCGCTAGTGGTACCGAATGCCGCTATCTTCCGTACTTGATTGTGGCGCGCAACACTGCCCCCTCCTAAGACATGCTCGTCTCGAGCATTATCAGCCCCATAATAACGCGCCAGTCGATCAACATGGACGATCTTAGGAGCGCTTCTTGTACCTTTCTGTATACGGTAGGTTACGTCATTGATCTTTGTCACAATCCGGTACGGTCCGTCCCATTTAGCTTGGAGCTTAGGAGATTTCCTTTTGCTGCGAACTGGATTGTGCAACCACACTAGTGAACCTTCCTCGAACCCTTTATTGTTCATTTTGCGGTCATAGCGGGTTTTCATTTTTTCGGACATTTGCTGGCCCGATTGTCTGACGTGCTCGTGAATGTCGTTCATTTTGTTCCGCAAGTCATTCGCATAATCGGTAATACTGCGTGGAGCATCAGGTGGTATTCCGGTGATCAGGTCTGCAGGTAGCCGCAATTCTCTTCCAAAGTTTGCGAAAGCTGGTGTCACTGACGTGCTCTCGTGAACAGCACTTCGGTATGACAGCAAAAACGGTTGTATGTGCTTGTCCCAATCTCGTTGCCAGTTTTCCACAACTTTGGCCAGATATCTCTCCAATGTCTGATTAAATCGTTCCACCATTCCATCCGACTGTGGGTGGTAAGAAGTTGTCCTCGTTTTATGAGTACCCATAACTCGGCAAGTTTCCTGGAATATTTGGGACTCAAAATTCCTTCCTTGATCGCTGCGAATCTCTAAGGGTACTCCAAAACGACAGAAGACTTCATGAACTAGTTTATCCGCAACTGTTGAAGCTTCTTGGTTTGGAATGGCGAAGACTTCCGGCCACTTAGTGAAATAATCCATAACCACCATGAAATACTTGTTACCACTTTCACTTTCCGGAAACGGTCCCGCAACGTCTAGCGCTATCCTTTCCCATGGTGCACCAACATTGTACAATTTCAATGCACCTCTGCTACGAGTCTGAGGTCCTTTTACAGCCGCACAACTTGTACACTTGCGACACTATTCCTCAACATCGTCACGACAGTGGACCCAGTAAAACCGTTCCCGTATCTTCAGTAGAGTTCGTTTAACTCCCATATGGCCTTTCCCATAGCAGCGGTGGATGGGCCGGTCTCTAGGGTCGCCAGCTCTCTCTCCGTCACCTGCGGCGTTGCACTTCCAAAACGCCTCTGGTCCGTCTCTTGCTGGCGTTGACTACGGGTCCGGATACCCTCCGTGTCGTCCTTTGGTAGAATCGGCATCATTTAATCCCACTTCTGACACCAATTGTTACGAGCTTCGGGTTCGTTACAATAAAATCAGCCGATTAAATAAACAAAGATGACACTTTAATTTACACCACACTAATTGCACTATAAACTCACTAATCACAAAACACAATCGCACTATTAATCACTTGAGTTCGCAGTCGAAGATCGCTCTCGAAGTTATCACTTGTATCGCAATTCCAATACTGACTCGGTCGGTTTTTTTTTTTTTTTTTTTGAATGGACTACTCGCAGTTCAGCACATTAAGGCTGGTTACTGCTCAACCGGGCAATCCCGTGGTTGCCTTAGATTCTAAGGCCCCCAGCCGGGGCTTAAAACTACTTAAAACTAAATGGCCGCTCGCTAAGGGCATCCCCTGTGGGACACGGGCCTCGGCTTAGCGGGGTCATTGAGGAGGGGCAGCAAGGGACAGGCTGGATCTGATTGATATTATTTAGGGGATTTAACGCTAATGGCTCAGCAGCGCGGGCTGGCTCGTTAGGCAAAAGTCGGGGAGGAGACTCGGTCGGTACATGCGCCGGCCTTATATAGAGCGCCGAGTAGATCCAGAAAGTTCGCGTACATATCGGTCGCGAGCAACTAAGGTCCGAGAATTCTAGCATAGAAAAATCTCGAAGGTCCTTGACTTCACCAGTTCTGCTACTCGATACTAGATGGCGCAAGTGGTACCGAATGCCGCTATCTTCCGTACTTGATTGTGGCGCGCAACAATACAATCTAAACAGCTTGCTTTTGGAATGTTACCAATTCAAGACGTAGAATGAAAGTAAGCTGTAATTCCTTTGCATACTAGGGATTGACGATCACTTTATTGTCAAGTTCACTTAAGTCTTTTCAGTGGGATTTTTATAGAACTACTGGCCTTCAGATTTTTACTGAATAGCTATGCGCTGACTTCTGTCTGCCCTTTCAGTTAGTTTCATTTGGATCGCAATTTAACAAACAAAAGGACGCCAATCTATGTATCCTTGATCTAATCATTTAGCCACTTATTAAGACTAGCAACATTGGGGTCAAGAGAATGTGGGTGTTTGAATAATAAGCTCGGGATAACTTGTGCCCAATTAATTCGTTGGTTTGCCTACGGGTACTTATGCCCTTTGAAATCCTATCCACACACACACACACGTACCTATGTACCTATGTGTGTTTTCATGGTAAAATGAACATGTTAACTGGAAAACATACGTGTATGTAAAGAGCGCAAGTCGTGGCGAGTTTATTAAAAACTTCAAGTTTAAGTTACACTTGCTGAGGTCATCCCACATATGAGTGATCATCCATAACATACTAAAACTCCCCCATGCAACAGAATGCATCAACAGCTTATAAGCTCCGGCTGCTATTTGTAGATCCTTTGACAGTCGACCAGTCTGACAGCAAGACTCGGCATGAGTATTCTGTTTCTCATTAATTGGGTTGTAGAGAGATGGGTATTGGGTAGTCGCACTACATTCGGTGAGACACAGATAAGAAAATACTCGATAGCCGGTATTTCTTCCTTTCTAACCTTGAGCTGTGTACCATATGGTAGGGTCAAAGCTATTTAGATGTTGACAACTTTTTAAACTTTGTATTTGCTTACCGACTTTAGTCACCGACTGTACGATAAAACAGGATACAAAAATACCGACGAGAAATAGAATAAAGCGCTGTACGACTACTATACTATACGACTTCATTCATTGTTCTTTATTTTATTGTTTTGTTATCAGAAAATAATAGTTGTGATTCAACTTTTATTTACATACTAGCAGCGCCTCGCGGTTTCACCCGCGTAGTTCCCGTTCCCGTGGGAATATGGGGATAAAATATAGCCTATAGCCTTCCTCGATAAATAGGCTATCTAACACTGAAAGATTTTTTCAAATCGGACCAGTAGATCCTGAGATTAGCGCGTTCAAACAAACAAACAAACAAACTCTTCAGCTTTATAATATTAGTATAGATTAGCACTGGGTGCTGCGCTTTCAATACCCTAAGGAACTTTACTTCTTTGCATGTTAATATTAATTACGAAATCTTTTTTTTTTCTTTTTTATCCTACAATGTAAATCTATAGTAAACCATGCGTTATTTATATTGTTTGACAGGGAGTTAGTTCCAATACACGTATTACAATTAATTAACAGTATTTAGTGCTAAAGCTGTATTGTGTTTCGATTACTGAATCAGCCTACCTTCCACGATACTGGGACACAGGTCTGCACCACCATTCACCGTTTTATCACTGTTCACTGTAGAAAAGAAAGATGGAAAAATGATTATTTTCGCCAAGTATGACGTAAACCACCACACTTACATACAGGTTGGAAAAATATGCGTTGCGCCATCGTTCAGCGTATGTAAAGCTGTTTTTTTTTTTTTTCATTTTCTCTTCCTATTTCATTGGTATCATAGTGAAAGTTGTTCCTAATGATGAGTATAATGACCCCCCTAAGAGTTATTGTTTTATTATACTCGTGTTCGAGATAAGTTCACGGCCCTGGATGACGTCGACCAGAGCAGCTATAAAAGTAAAAAAAAAACAATACCTTTGTATTGGTACAATCATAAAATTATAAATATAAAATAATGTAGAGAAGAGCTTTGTGTAGGGCTGGGCTCGAACTCACATCCGTAACTCGTAAATCACAAGCCGTTACCACAACCCGCCAATGCTCTCATGTTTTATCTAGTTATTTCAGTGTAGGTTGCAAAAGATTTGGAACGTGAAACAGCCGCGCAGATAGGGTCGGTGTGTGTGTTTTGCTGCAGAACAACTTGCTGCTCTAGTCACTAACGATAGCTTCATCTATTTGACTGACAGACCTTGTGACAATCAAAAGTGTCTGCAAATGATTTATTTGACATAAAAGATAACCTTACTGAAAACATTTCTCAAAACTCTTTTTCAAAAACTTTTTTTTTTATATGCCTGGATATGCTTGCTGATATGTCTGGATATAAAAAAAAATGTATTTTATATTGCTTTTACGCGTATAGTTTCTCTCAAAACTCATTCATTTTCAAGAATAAGGACTTGGAATTTGTACGAATCCGTGCGAGGACTGAATGTTCATCGTGTCCAAGCGTCGTAAAACGCGGACGATGCTATACAAGTCGACGGGATCCATTCCCTGCTAAGTGAGCCTTTACAAAAGTCTATGGCCAGTGCGTATGCTCAAAACTCACTCACCCAAAGGTCGCTCACAATGGGCCACATCAGGAGGCTTAAAGTCACCCAAAGGGCAATGGAGAGGGCAATGTTCGGAGTTTTCATGCGTGATCGAACCAGGAATGATGACATCCGCAAGGGAACCAAGGTTACTGATATAGCTCGAAGAATCGCCAGAAGATGCAGCATTGGAAGACCTAACACTAGATGGACCGATGACCAAGTGAGTACTGAAATGTTAAAAATAAAAATAAAAACAAAGTAGGCTAATTTGTGGCTGTAAAATGTTTTGCACGGCCTAGCTTTTAATTCCTTTAAAGGGGTTTTCGTATGATATTCCTAATGGCCTTTAATTACGTCATTAAATATCAGTAGGCATATAAAACACTCTTTTATTACCTTAATTTAGTATGTATATATAATTTAAAAAAGCTTAGATGGGTATAAAAGAAACGTGCCATATTGCACGTAAGGGCCATTTAGTCAATGTAATACCTATTAACGTAACAAAATAATTCCAAATATATGTAGATGTTTGCTACCACGAATAAAAAGTTTCATAATAATATTCATGTTTAATGAAGACCAACCCAGGTTAATGACCCAATCGTGTTTAATGCACAAAAATCATATATAATGGCCAAATTGTACATATTTATTCCGTATTATTTGATGAGTATTATTTGTTCATTAATGGAAGGGTACAAAATCTATATTTTGATGGTCTACAATGTGGTTTTCTACTGAATGACGTAGCAAACTCCACAAAGAGCCATGATATTTAGACAATTGACGTGAAAAAGTGGGCTGCCAGGCTCGAATGGCCTTGGGTACTAGTCAAGGTCAAGTCAGCCGTATGCTTTATGCCGTCGAACAAAAGATTTCATACCAGGCCCAGAAAGTAACACGAAGCTAATGGCTGGTTAGAGATGGTGCTAGAAATGAATTCCTGGAAGGAAGGACAACCTTTGCCCAGCTGTGGGATGGAATGGGCTGACTGTTTAAAAATGCTTTGGTTTAGTTTAGAATACAAGTGCAATGTTCTGCTATAATTGCTATACGATTAATTTGCATAGAATGTGATGAAACGCAACGATAAAGGTTTTTTTTAATCTGACGCCATTTTAATTAATTATGTTCAAAGTTAATTTAATCCAATTAGTCTCAGAACAAATTCTAACAAATTGATACGTTAACTAGAGGGGGAAAGGCGACATCAGTTTCTAGATCACCCATATTGGAAGATGTTGTTTGCTTGTCTAACCACGCTCCAAGAAATAGCTCAGATTAGATTAGATTCAGCTATTAACTATTTAAAGCTTCCTCTTTCCTAGATAAATTTGTTTATTATTCTGTGCTCGACAGGGTCCATAATGATCACAATTTAATTTTTTAGTTTAACTTACCATCTAAGTACACACAGTGGAGTGCAAATAAAGATAGAGTATTGACTAGGTTCACAATATCCTCAAAAATAGCATGTCAGGGAAAACAATAATATTATCAATGAATTTATTAATATTTAAGCAAGCTCTGTTGCTGTATGTATACTTATTTCTATATCGATCTCACATATATGAATAATTTCAATACGAACAATGTATTCCACAACTTTGTAACAATTTATTGATTTAAAAGAGTGCCTGTAGAGTTTCTTGCACGTTCTTCTCCTTGATCTATGCTTTGGAACGTGCAGATAGCTTCACCTCTTTGGACTGAACCACCTTGACAATTCAAAAGTACCTATAAATGGTTTAATTGAAATAAATACTTTGAGTTTGAAATGTGTCTTAACTTGCTACGTTTGTGTTTACAAAGTGAAAATCATTCCATATTTATGGTGGAAACCGCTTTCAAAAATGAACGTCCCACAATTTCTTAGTATCACTGATATCGATCTGCTTCTGAGAAAACTACGGTAACTGTTAGTAAAATGTACGTAATAAGTAGCTCTCACTGACTCACTATAGCAGCTGAGGCACTGAAAATTTCGAACAGTGAGCTAAAGTTTCCAGAAATTGAGAACTTTGTTATTGATACATGAAAAGGTAATATTATAAAATTGATTGAGTCAGGCGTTACTTTGCGGAAATCCATTTTAACTTTGAAAATGAAAACAAAATATCTAGTTTTAATTTCCGCGAATATTAGTGGGTTGCAGGTATGCACCTCCCTCCCGCCCGCTATATTATGCACATGCAAGATTACTAGGCAAATGCAAGGATTTTAAGCACATGCAGGAAGGCAATGCAAAACCCAACACCATTACCGACACGTGTTTCGCCTCTCCACGAGGCATCCTCAGGGGACGTGTTGACTCGCTGACCGTTGAGTTGCGACTGAGCATTTAGTACAAGGCACCCCCCTTTTATACACTGCCACCGTTGGTTATTTGTGTACAACTACCCGCAAACATTCGCAGTAAAGGGGAAGAAACCAAATTCGTCTGGTCATTCAACAGACCAGCCTATACACCCCAGACTTTTTACTATTTTCTAAAATATCTTTAAACGCCGTATTTGTAACGGAAAAGATATTTTAGAAAATAGTAAAAAGTCTGGGGTGTATAGGCTGGTCTGTGATGAATGCAACGGGGTGTATGTGGGTCAGACGGGCCGAAACTTTGACATAAGGTATGGGGAACATGTTGCCGCGTATAGAAATGGCCATTCGGACAAATCGAATTTCGCGAAACATTTAATTGATACCGGCCATTCTTTGCGCGACAACAATAGTTTTAATATACTACATATTTGTGATAAGGGTTTCCGGCTGTGTGTTTTGGAACAATTAGAGATTTTTAAACATAGTAATAACAATAATTTTGCACTGTTGAATGACCAGACGAATTTGGTTTCTTCCCCTTTACTGCGAATGTTTGCGGGTAGTTGTACACAAATAACCAACGGTGGCAGTGTATAAAAGGGGGGTGCCTTGTACTAAATGCTCAGTCGCAACTCAACGGTCAGCGAGTCAACACGTCCCCTGAGGATGCCTCGTGGAGAGGCGAAACACGTGTCGGTAATGGTGTTGGGTTTTGCATTGCCTTCCTGCATGTGCTTAAAATCCTTGCATTTGCCTAGTAATCTTGCATGTGCATAATATAGCGGGCGGGAGGGAGGTGCATACCTGCAACCCACTAATATTCGCGGAAATTAAAACTAGATATTTTGTTTTCATTTTCAAAGTTAAGGTAATATTATACTGAAAACAGTATGATATCAATTTTCTGAAGTTACAGGATAAGCTTGAAGATACTAAACTTGTACATAAATTTAAAAAAAATACTTTCTTGTAATTTCACTGTAAGGAGGTTAACACAAGGTTGCCAGCATCACCAACGTAACGCGGTCGCTTTTCTTTTGCTTATCAACTTTTCGCACCGCAATGCAACCGGATTGTGAAACCCCTATCTGTATGCCGCAAACTGTGTGCCTAGTTAAGTGCGCCTCTACATTTATATGAAGCTAATTGGATTTTACAAGCCAACTGATTCTAACTGACGGATAAACACGTACATATACAAACTTACAGCATCGCTGCTTCTGGCTGAAAACAAATTTGCTGAATGTTTTATCTGTGTCAGGGAAAGTGAAAATAAACGATTTTATACAGTTAGTTTGTAAATCAATAATATATGCGGGTGGAAAATACTGTGACTTTTGATGGTTCCAATAAAGGAAAATATTTGCGTAGAAAATTGTTTACACCAGCTTGTTTACGCGACTTCGTTTAAGTTGCCTATCTCTAAAGAACAGTGAAATCTAAGTGTATACCCTATTATCACAACCTAATAATGAACCTTGATTCATACGAAACAATCACATCAAAAAGAAAGTCACCTCACATATGGAATGAATAAAGTCTGAGTAATGTTATTGGCAAATTAAACTGCATTATAAAAGTTTTCCAACAACATTTCTTCATATTTTTTTCTGACTGTAAAGAAATTAAGGATTTCAATAAAACGTATAAGCGCAAAATTTCGAAATAAATCACATTACAATTTGAAAATCACTCTGAAATCGAAGTAACAAATGACTGTAAGTTAGTTATGTGTCACATTGCAATATATATATATATTATTGCGGCATAATCTAAATATAGAGAAACTAACAAGAAAATAAATCTTTGCTAATATGAGACGCTATGTATATATTTAGGTATGTACATACATATATCTGCCGTCCGTTAACTTAAAGGGCGCAAAGCCACAAAATCAAATTTTGAGTTATAAGCGAAAAACGTGGGAAATATTTGAAAAAATTGCCACTTAAAAACTATAGGTCGTACAACATAAAACTAAACGTTCAAAGATAGCTTGTTAAATTTACAAACTTATAGTGATAACCTTGTTTAAATACAATTTATTTTAAGTAGAAAAAAAACGCCTTTTTTCTTTTTAGCAGTGCATAATTTGGTGATTTTAAAATAAACACTTACCTAAAAAGGCCCTAAGTATACCTTAGCGACTTTATAGCTTATGATTTCGACATAAATTAAGTGTATTATTTTTGTGTACCAAAACTATTCAAAATTACTTAGCTAAAAAGGCATTTAGTTACTTAGCGGCTTTATACTTATGTATTTCCCATTTCCATTTAATATTAATTCTTAGCTATATTAACTCAATAGTGTTTTAGTGTCTTTATAGGTAAGTTTTTTGAATTTAGTGTCTTTTTATGAATATTTTATTTCATACTTACTACAATTAAAGGCCGTTAAATGTTAAAACTTTTATTTTAACGGCTTTTTAGTTATGCATTTAGGACTAAATATTTACTTATTAAAATTAAATTTATAAAAATGGCACTTGAATCAGTCTTTTAGTTACTTAATTATATTTGTTCTACCTCTAATATCAACTGGATTTCCTACATCATTTGTTGGTAAATTGTTTCAAAATGTTAGTTTGTGTGGAGGAATTATGGCAGCTCAAAGATTCAAGATTCAAAGCATTTATTTCAAATAACCCTTTACAGGCACTTTTGAACTGTCAAGTCGAAAGAGGTGAAGCTATCTGCACGTTCCAAAGCGTAGATCTCTATGGAGAAGAACGTGCAAGAAACTCCACGGACACTCTTTTAAATCATGTTCTGTATTACATAACCTTGGTTACATCCTTGGTCGCTTCTATATGTGAGGACAATGCAAAGAAAAAAAAAGGAAACTATAAAACAATTCAAAGTATAAAGATTAAAATAAGTCAGTGGCAGTTAAGAGGTGACCAGTCTCAACCGACGGCGCCCGTTCACGAACATGACGCGTGTATCGGCACCATTTAGCTCAACCATTTTGAAGGGAATCGAATGATCCAACACACACGAGCATGACATGCTCTCAACTGCCATTTTAGTTCAAGTCACAAAGTAAACTATAACTGATCACATGTAAATGGCTCCATGGTACTCACATTTACAATATTTGAGAATATTGTAAAGCTAACTTATTTATGTATGATGGTAGATTTTCTCGCAGCGTCAATACCTTTTGGAGATGAACAATAAGTAATACTCACGATACGTGGACTTTTCAGGTATTTATCGTTCATAAAACGCAAAGCAGGAAATTCATAGTCGAAGTTATTTTTATAATAAAGGTCCTGTACCATGTTTTTTAAATATGCTCTAGGGTTGGATTTTTGCGCCTATCTGATATCAAATTTTGAATGTTTATAAAGTTTTCTGGTGAGAGTGATTGTACGATTAGTTTGCAGTTATTTATAGACGAAACAGCATCTACAAAATATTGAAAGTCGTACAATTTCCCCTTTTTTTTCATAGTTAGTTCAACTTGGTGGTGCACTTGATCTGAGCTCATAAAGGAATGTTCACATTATCCCCAGAATCATCATAAAACGCATTTTTGCTGGTCAAGAGATGTGGGTTTACGATTTTGACATGCAAACTAGTCAGCAAGCTTTGGAGCGGTGCCTTCCAACTGGGCCGAAACCGGAAAAACCACGCCTAAGTCGATTAAAGTCAAAGTCATGGTGACTATTTTCTTTGACTATCGCGATGTTGTGCACTCGAAGTTCTTCCCGGAAGTTCAAACGGTAAATAATGCATATTATTTGATTATTTGCGTTATGGAGAGCAAATTAGACGAAAAAAGCCAGATATGTGGCAAAAAAATCTTGGATTTCGCACTACGACAATGCGCCTTCGCACAAGGCCATCATTGTCAAGGAATTTTTGACCTAAAACTCAACAAATCCCATCGAGCAACCTCCTTATTCTCCAGATATCTTGCCAGGCGACTTCTTTTTTCCTAAACTCAAATTATCACTTCATGGCACCCGTTTTCCTTTGGTAGAAGACATATGTAAAGGAGAATTCGCGGCGAGAACTGCACTCCAGTCCAGAAAAAGCGTTTAAAAAATGTTTTGATGACTGGATTGTTCGTTGGTTGGCATAAGTGTATCGTTTCTGAAGGAGCATATTTTGAAGTCATAAAATAATTTTGGATGAATAACTAACATTTTGTGTATTACTGGTCTTTTAGCGGTACTTTCTTGACAGACTAGTATTACTGATATGGAACCACCAAAATATTTTTGTGCACTGCTCCAAAAAATCTGGCGATTTATCTAGTGTATGAATTCATTTCTTAAGATCCTCAAATGGCTCGGAAGCAAAGTGTAAACATTATCATGGGATTTTTAAGGTTAGAGGCAGTCCCATGCCATAATTCAGCGTTCTATTACTGCTACGAGGAGTAGCAACATTGGTAATGAAATACCTATTATCAAACGGTAAAACATGACTGATTATTACAACTAAATCATTACTTAACACGCTTATTAGTTTCAGCAAATACATCAAAGATCATGCATACAACTTTAAACCGGAAAACCCGCGGTCGATCGCCATAGCAATTTGGTAGGTATCTATTTCACATGGTGCATAGTCACTGGAACGTTATAAAAATCTCCGTTCCCGGGTACCATTTTGAAGGTTTGTGCTTATGAGACCCATAAATTATTTATTTACTGCAATAACAACTTTAAAATAGTATTTACTTATCTCGGCATTTTGTCAGTCATTGGGTGGCGGGAATCCGTGCGGGAAGAAAGTGTGGGAAGGACGTGCGTCGCTCGCGGTGCTTCCGCTCCGCGAGCGACGCACGTCCTCCGCGACGATGATGACTTAGACACGAGGGACACAACTGCGCGGGGATGACAGGCGAGAGCAGATAGCGCTTTTTTAGCCAATTATTGTGGCTTAGTGTCTTTTAAGTGGAGGATTTATACCATAAAATGAGTAACTAAAGGCGGTTAGAGATTTGAGAAAAGTACTTCTTAATTATTATTGCATGAGTCCTACGCTAAAAAGTCGTTAGCAGATTTTAACGTGTTTCTAGTGTAGTGTTTTTATTAGACGCCTTTTTAGTCTAGGTTATTAACGCAAACTGCCAAAAAGCTTCTTGGCTTGAAAGTAAATTAAAGTATCTTTAGGACTTTTTAGTGTAGTAGTGTCAAAAAAGCGTCTTTTTTGCCAAGCAAAACTTAATAAAAATATAAAAAAAATATGGCGTTAAGGGTTACATGTGACCTTTTAGTTAAATATGGATGGTTAACGTACTTTAAGTAGCGTAAACTATTCCTTTTTTAGTGTTTAACGACCTATACGCTAAAAATATTTCAAAAAGTATAAGAATTAGAAATATGATACTTAAATAGATCGATAGAGAATTTTTTTCTACATACGATGGCGCTAAAACCTCAAAATCGACCATCTGAGGGTTTACGCCTTTCTTGTTAATGGACGGCAGATATGCTGTTGCTTGTAGGTAAATCCTTCTCTCATCTTTCAATGTTTTATCTTTTTTTTTTCGAATACCTTAATAGATGTTATTTAACTTAAAAACTGAATTTCAGCTAAAAATAAGAAAAATAAGAGCAGGCTAACTTTCATATAATTTCACTAAATTAGATTTATATGTAAGCTAGCAAACTCTTAAAAGATTTACATAGCCAACGTCAATTGCATCTTGAATTCGTTCCATTTTATTTTCTGTAACGTGGTCAGAACTTTGAGCAGTGCGAATCTAACACAAACGGGTCACAAAGTCTTTCAAAGTGTCAAAGCAAGTATCAATCAAGATAGCTTATCGACCTGTCAATTCATCACCAAGGAAAAGGCCTTGACGAATGTGCTTCGGTTTCTGGTTTTCAATTTGTCTCTGTCGTTACTCACAAAGACTAAATCCTAGAAGATTTAGTGATATGTGTTTCACATACAATTTCTAAATCTAAAAAGCGGATCGTTTTCCTTACCCTTTGGTAATATTTGGTTTACTGGTCCTTTGATAACAACTGGATGGCAATGTTACCAGATAACAAATACATAAAATATATTTAACCATCAACGACGGGTAGGCACGACATCAGCAAATCACAGGAGATATTTTATAATAAAAAGGGAGGTTGCCTCGTAGAAAATTTAGATTTTAAACCTATTTGCGTAGTACGGATATTACAGATTTAAGCCTTTGCGGCTCATTCGTTGTCGCTGTTTTTTGTGAAGTTCCGTTTCCAAACGGGGAAACCAACAGCAGTTAAAACTTTTTATATAACATCTGAAAATCCGTTGTTATTATAATTAAAGACTGAATACGTCCCAGTAACGAAGAAATGAAGAAGTTTAAACAAAAACTTCAAAGTAACTGCTCTTTTTCACACATTTTTGTTGTTTTGCGACTAAGATGTGAATTGCTTAAAATTAGTAGAAATTACCCTAAAATCTGGTATTCATAAAAAAAAACTCTTAACTACTAAACCATTCTATTTGTCTACGTCTGTTGAGTTAAAGGAATTATAATGCTAAAATTTCGAAATTGTATTGTTCAAGGAGTTAGTTTTTGAAACAATTTGTAACGTAGAAGAATCTTCAAAGACGAGGTTTATTGAAACTCAACGATTTATCTTTGCATCTATTAATACGGTCGAGGAGGAGGTTACGTCGAGGTCGATTTGGTTTACATTAATATATTCAAATTGTAAATTTTTGTTGTTTTATTTGTTCATTTTTCTCTACTATTATGATTTTCACATTGAAAAAGAAGTTTTTAATGAGTCAAAAATCTCTTCCCGAATTTGGAAACAGTCGCACGTCTTTAAGACAGCTCTTGTACATTTATACAGTATTTGAGATTTGTGTATTTATGAACATTTCAACGACTCTTACACTTCACACTTTTCTTTCAGAGCTAAAATAAGTCATTATTACTATAAATATTCTGAACTACATAGGTTTTTTTGAATAATTAACAAGTTTATATCGTGATATTAATGAAATGATTATATGTATTAGAATAAGGATCAAATACTTAAACCGAGCTTATCTTTGCGGTGACTAACACAGACCTCAATTCAAACTAAGGATTGGACCCAACTAATGACAGTGTTTGACCTTGTTAACCCCTTAGGATACTCAATCAAACAGATTTTGAGACAAGTTTACCCTTACTGGTGTAATTCCTAAAATTTCGTGGAACACGACGCGCCGTCGACTCGGGCCTGGTTGCTATCGGACGGCGAGCCACCCATAGCTCGCCATCCGCAGGCCCGCGCCTACGGTGGCCGGGAATCGCCCTGCGTTTCCCGACGCCCGGGGCGTCTTCTTCTGTTGCGGCGGCTATTTTTATTCCTGAGGTTTATTTAAAAATAGTCAGATAACGTTTAGTCTGACTATTTTTAAATCGTTTCTTATGATTTATGTTTTCAACAAGTACAAGAACATGTTCTGCAAAATAGACTAAAACAGTTTTGACAAAAAAAAATGCCTCTAATTTTGTAGTGTTGAGAGAGATGCCGATTTTTAAACGACTTCCAAAAAAGGAGTAGTTTCTGAAGTCAACTGCTTTTTTTTTTGTGTTACCTAATAATTTTTTACTGGGTATTCCGATTTTGATGGTTCTTTTTATATTCGAAAGCTGGTACTTGTTATGAGATCTCATTTAAATTTGAGCGAGATCTGAGTATTTGAATTATCCGTAATAATGCGTGGCGTCGACTACATTGAAGATCTCATTCGCACTGTTGTATACGATGGCTTGGAAGAGCATGGCAATATTTTGAGTTGGTCCTTTTCTAGTTTGTAGAAGATCTCACGGAGATAGGAAATGAAACTCTTCAATAAATGATAGCGAATCTTCCGGGATTGCTGAAATCGCTCGTCTGTGTGATGTGTACTTACGTTTAGCTGTGGGGTATTACCATTAAAAAGTGAAAAATAAAAATTGGTTTTGGTTGTTTCTTCGTTTTTTAACCGACTTCTAAAAAAGGAGGAGGTTCTCAATTCGGATGTTTGTATTTTTTGAACACCGATTTCCGAAATTAAAGTTATTGTGCGGGGTGCAAGGAAGTTTGTAGTATCAAACCACTGATTGAATTGAGTTTATATGTTTAATGAGAGTTCTCACAAAATGTTTGTTCTTATGCACTAAAATGTTAATGTTGAATGTTGGAAAATGTTTAGAAAATGTTAGAATGTTAAGTGAATGCACCCGTTCCGTTCGATGCCTGGTAATGCACTGATGTTAAAGTATTAATAAAATTGTCACTTCGATACAAGTACAATGGTTGTTGTAAACTGCTGCGTTAGCAAGTGTTCGGTTGCTTTAGACCGAACATATTCCGGGGCGGCAAAGATGCAGATGAAATGAGTTGATAATAGTACAAACATGTTAGCTTAGATGATAGTAACCTAATGTTAGTGGTGATAATATGACAACAATAGCATTTAGATAAGCGCTTAAGATAAAACCTAATGTCTCTATTTTTTGTTTAAGATTGGCGAACACGCTTTATTTTGTTTTTTATCCACACACACTTGCACTACACTTTGAGCACTGGGCTGACGTTCAGCCTCGTTATATAGTCGCGCACAAGCACTAGCACTCGCGTCGTTAACACTTCGTAGCTCAATGTCCGGGGAGATAAGCACGCGTCGCCTGCGGCGTCGTCGCCACCGCCACAGGAGCACGGCCGTGCTCGCAGCCGCCACCAGCACGAGGGTATAGCTTACCACGTAGTGATGGATGTCATGTGGTGACAACATCTCATATAGTTCTACGTCGCTGTTTCTCATCTGCTTGATTTGTTTGTAGATTTTGCGTAAATCGTCATCTACTTCGTCCTCATCAGTTTGGTTATCATGGGCGGTCTCCATCGGTATGCTCACATTGATAATGTTGTTTAGTTGGTCTATCTTGGGTACGTAAATATTTGACTGAACCGTTATGTTGTTGTCAAATTTTGTGTTTGCATGCAAGGTAAAATCTTGCCCTTTGATAAGACATCCGTGTCCTAGGTAGATTAATCCTGCTTAGTAAAGTTGTCCGACTGTGATTTGCTCTCCACAGATTATTTTAATGGAATAATTGCTGCAGCAGTGATATAAATGCTCAGAAGGATCGTTTAACGGTACCCACATGTTTGAACATGAAGTTTGTTCAACCTTACATTGGTTCGTCTCATGATTGAGGTTGCAGTAATTGTTGTCACTGCTTAGATGGTAAACGGGCTTCTTTAGCAAGCACATGTACGTCTCTTCGTGAGTGAGACATGTTGAAAGCTCATCGTTGTTTATTGGTACGTATGAGTCCTTTTTTAAATTCACTGCCATGTATTTTGATTTTGGCAGAATGCTTGTCATTTCTTTGCCGATTTGTTTGGGAATCGGTATCACTCTGTATAATTTATAACGATCTCTGCTGATTAATGGGAATGTTATTTGGAATATGAAATATTTTTCAGTGGTCCGTGCTTTTATTTGCAATAGATGATACAGTTTTCTCACATCAGTTTGATCGACAGGTAGCATTAGATCATCCGTAAGTTGACCAGCAATGATGTTGAGTTCTTGTTGTAGTTGTTCAGGCGTTAATAAATGTATGTTGAACTGACCATGTCGAATGTCCGTCAAAGTGTCCAGTAAAGAATCTTGATTCCCTCTTAATTTTTGGAGCAAAGTATTTGCAGTCAATGCAGTTACGATTTGTCCTTGTACTGCGCTCATGTCACTAATTGCTTGTTGTACTCCCTTTGTTAATTTGTCCAATTTATCTAAATGTTGATTTATAGTTTTATGTTGCTTATGAATAATACTTTCAGTTCGTTTCAGAATGTTGTATTCTGACTCTACAATAGATGTTTGATTTTTCCATAATTTTGCCAAATGATTTTGATTTCGCTTTATAAGTTCTATATCCTTAGTGTATTGTTCAGCGAAACGCTCATCCAATACTCCGAAGAGATAATTCGCCGCGTAACCTATCCCATTGATAAGCCCACGACGCTGTCTGGCGTGTGCGATGAATTGTTGTGTCAGCAGGAGCGTGTTGTAGTATTTTAGTTCGAGGAACTCATGCTGTAGCTGTGGTACTATCATGTTACAAACACCGCTGTTTATATTAGTACACGTGTTATCTAAATGCGTTAATAGTTTTTGTAGAGCTGTCGTACCCTCCCAGTAGGGTGACATATCGTAATAGACGACTAAAGTCCATTTAACTTTGAAAATGAAAACAAAATATCTAGTTAGAAATTAAAACTAGATATTTTGTTTTCATTTTCAAAGTTAAAATGGATTTCCGCAAAGTAACGCCTGACTCAATCAATTTTATTAAAGTCCATTTGTCACGGATGAGATTCATTTTGGCCACAGGATCAAAATATAAGGACTGATTATTCCTTAATTTTGTAATGTTATACATCATGCCATGCGCTGTGTTTATTGCGATTGACATAAATAATGTTAATGCTAGAGCCAGAGAAATGAAGTTGACATGACCTAGTCGTATCGGTGGTGTACTTTTTCTTGTTTTATTCTCTTCTTGAGTGTCTTCTGATTGTTTTTCTTCTGTTTTATGTTCTTGTTCACTAGTTTCTGGAGAATTAATAGGTAATCGGGAAAGTTTTATGATAGGTCTCCGCACGATTCCATTTTTAGTTTTTAAGGATACCACCCGCACAAGTCCGTCTCTGCCCGGGTGGACATCGATCACTCTTCCCATTGCCCATTTTCCAGCAGGTATGTTGTTTTCTTGAATGACGACCAAATCGCCTAATTTCAAGTTTTGTTGTGGTTTCAGCCATTTACTTCTTGCTGTTAGTTGACTTAGATATTCAGATTTCCACCTTCTCCAAATGTCTTCGGATAGTTTCTGGATTAAATGCCAACGTGTCCTGGCATCTCTTTCTGTTTCAATAACTGTTAATCCAGTGCGTCCTGTTAAAAAGTGTGCCGGTGTTAAGAAGTCGAGGTCTTCTATGTTTTCTGTTATGAAGCACAGAGGTCTAGTGTTCAAGCAAGCCTCCAGTTGAGCAAGAATTGTTGAGTATTCCTCAAATGTAAGTTTCTGTTCACCAATTACCCGCTTAAGGTGGAACTTAAGGCTTCTTACAGCTCTCTCCCATAAGCCTCCGGCACTCGGCCATGATGGTGCGTTAAAGTGCCATTCGATTTTCATTTCTGTCACTTCTGCTAAGAAACTATCGTGGAAAATTTGTTGTAATAGTTGGTATTCATTCTCCAAAGTGTTACTGGCGCCAACGAAATTGGTTCCTTGGTCGCTGTAAAGATGTCGTGGAGCTCCTCGTCTAGCTGCCATCCTCTTCAACGCAGCCAAAAAGGCAGAGCTTGTTAAGTCTGATACTAGCTCTAAGTGCACGGCTTTTGTAACCATGCAGATGAAAACCGCCACGTATCCTTTTGTTGTTTTAACTCCACGTCCTTTGTTTGTTTTTATTTCCACAAACCCCGTGTAATCGACGCCCGTGTGGTAGAAGGGTGGAGCTGGGTTGCATCGCTCCTCGGGAAGATCGCCCATTAGTTGATACTGTCTTCCTGATTCATGTTTTCGGCAAATCACGCATTTTCGTATCTGCTTCTTGGTAGCATTGTTCCCACTCGTTATCCAATAGTAATGACGTAGTTTGGCGAGAGTCACGCGTGGTCCGCCGTGAAATGTTAGTTGATGTGCTTCGTCGATGAGAATCTCCGCCAACCGACACTTATGTGGTATGATTATCGGGTGCCGCATCTCCTCACTTATGTTAGAATTCTTCAATCGCCCACCAACACGTAACAATCCGTTATGATCTACAAAGGGATTTAATTTTGATAATTGACTTTTTAAGCCAACGCTACCATTTTTGAGTATGGTATCTATTTCCATCGCATATTCCTTATTTTGCACATGTTTTATAATAATTGTTTTGGCTTTGCGCAATTCTTGTAACGTGAGATAGTTCGGCAAGTGTTTACGGCAACGTACGGGTGTTATCGCTCGATATATCCATGCCAATATATGTGTTATTTTCTTTGTACTATTGTATTTTTCTAAGAAGTGATCGATGATATTTGGGCAATCTTGCACTATGTTGACTTGTTCTTTTACTGTTTTGGCCTCCTCGTTGATGATAAATATTTGTTTTTCAGTTTCATCATCTGGAGTCCATGTTTTCAGCCATTGGGGGCCTTGCCACCACAGTGTATGTTGTATCAACTGCGACGCTAACATTCCACGACTGGCACAATCTGCTGGATTATCCGTTGATTTTACATAACGCCAGCAGTCAGGAGGCATTGTTTCTGTGAGTTTGGCAACCCTATTTGCGACGAACGCCTTCCAACGGTTAGGTTCACCTTGTATCCAACTGAGTGCTACCTTCGAATCCGTCCATCCAAATATTTCTAGTCTATTAGTTAAGGCTTGTTGTATTTTATTTATTAGTTTAGAGAGTAGGTAAGCGCCACTAAGTTCCAGTTTTGGCAACGTAAGGGCTTTTTTGTGTGGCACGAGTTTTGATTTTGCGGCGATGAGTATTTCGTCCGATTGATGTTTTATGCGCGCATAAACTACGCATGCATATGCTTTCATGGATGCGTCACAGAACCCATGAATTTCGATGATGTCATCACTGTTGTTCTTCAACCACCTTGGCACCTCGCAGCTGTGTATGTTGTCTAGGTCTGCTTTTATTATGGACCAATCGTTGAAGATGTCATCGGATACTTCCTCATCCCAATGTAAATTGTTTTCCCGAAGTTTTTGGAACAGTAATTTTAGCTTAGTTGATAGTGGCGTTAACCAACCTAACGGATCGAATAATTTCGATATTTCCGATAGTAGGTTGCGTTTTGTTGGTCTTGAAGATTGTTTAGAAAATTCGCAACGAAAGAAGAATTTATCCGTGTTCGTGTTCTAACACAGACCCAGTGTTTTTGAGGTTGATTCTGCTTTCGAGTTGAATACAATGTTTGTTTCTGGATTTTGATGATTTGGTATGTCTTTGATTAATGTTGGTTCGTTAGAGGCCCATTTACGCAAATTAAAACCTCCTGAATGTAGTAAGGTCATCAAATCCGATATGAGTTTCTTACCCTGTTCAAGAGAATGACACCCATGTACAAGGTCATCCATGTAAAAATCTTTATCTAGCACTTGAGCCGCTTCAGGATAATTTTTCTGTTCGTCTGCTGCTAATTTTTTCAGCGTCATTAGAGCTAAAAATGGAGCCGCTTTTGTTCCATATGTTACTGTTGTGAGTTGATACGATTGTACAGGACATTGAGCATTGTTGCGCCAAATTATTTTTTGTAGTAGTTGATCCAATTCATGTACTTGAATCTGCCTATACATCTTCTCAATGTCTGCTGTATAAGCGTATTGGAATTGCCTCCATTTTAGCAATAATAGTTGCAGATCTTGTTGAAGATTGGGTCCTTTATACATCAAATTGTTGAGGCTTAATCCTAAAGATGTTTTTGCAGATGCGTTAAAAACAACCCTGTATTTAGTTGTAATAGATTCCTCTCGTGCCACACCGTGGTGAGGTAAGTAGCACTCCGGTGTCATGTTATTTTGCAAAGCTAGCTTCATATGTTTTAACTGTAAATATTCATCCATGAACATTTTGTAATGTTGGGCTAACTTCTCATCTTTCTGAAACTTGCGCTCCAAATTTCGGAATTGAGCTATAGCTATTTGTTTTGAGGAACCTAACTTGTTTTCTATGTTTTCCTTGAATGGTAGCCTAACTTCGTAGTGCCCGTTCGGTTTCCTGCTTGTCGTATTTAAGTAAAACGTAATGCAGTGCTGATCCTCGACAGATAGATTGGGCTGTTCTGTTATATCCTCTATTTCCCAAAATTTATGCATATCTTCCAAGTTGTGCAGAACTACATTACATTGGTATGTTTTTGTTGAGCCTCCACACAATATCCACCCCAGGTGGGTTTGCTGAGCAATAGGCTGTGTTGTGTTAGTCCCCTTGATTACTCCCTCCATGATAATGTTAGCGTAGACTTCGGCTCCGAGTAGCAAGTCAACTGGCCTACTAATGTAATACTTCGGGTCCGCTAAGGTAATGTTTTCTGTGAATGACCAAGAAGGCTTCGAAAATGTTTGGTTGGGGAGATTTTTGATTAAATTGTTCATAATCATGGCCTCTGTTGTAAAAGTGTAATCACTATTCATAGACTTGCATGTTATGTGAACTAATCCCTTTAAGTTATTCTCCTTTGCGCCTTTTTTTTTTTTTTTTTTTTTTTTTTTTTTTTTCTGGATGGGAAATCATCAAATGACCCCTCCCGCCCTGGGTGGAGCGGTAGGGAGTGTCAGACTTTTACTGACTAAAACCCACCCGTGATCCTTCTTGTGCCCTATGCGTTCCAGGGCCGCGGTAACTCTTTCGAACAAATTCCGCAACCCTAGCAGGCACCGACCCTATGGGGCCCCGTCCTCGGTGCTGACGGCTCCTTGCGGCGCGCGTGGAATACAACGCGTCGTCGACTCAACCTGGTATCGGACGGCGAGCCACCCACGCTCACCGTCCCCAGGCATCAGCCACTGCGCAATAGCACAGCGGCCGACTTGTCTCTGGAGGGGGCCGAAATGGGACCATTACTGGCACTCCATCTCAGCACCCTCCCGAGCGTTGGGAGTCGCAGCACCCGCAGCAGAAGCGGCAGTGGCGGCGACGGAAGCCGCGGCGGCGGCAGAGGCGGCGGCGGCGGCGGACCTCTTGCCCCTGGTCGGGGCGGGTGGCGCGCAGGCCCTTCCCCCAGCCCAGTGCTCGGCCGGCTTGCCAACAGCCGCACATGCAACACAGTGCGGCGTGGCCTCGCACGAGCCGGCCTTGTGACCGGGCTGACCACAGCGAAAACAGAGTCCGCTGCGGTCGACCTCCGAGGGGCACATAGCTCCCGTGTGGTTACCCACATGGCAGCGGTAGCACCTCAGAGGTCTGGGTTCCAGCAGTTTTACCCGCGCAGACACCCATCCCACCAAGAGCCTTCGGCCCTCCGACAAAGTTCTGGCCGCCGCCACGGGGCAGCTCACCACAAGGGTTTGCATGCCCGTGTTGTCAGGCCGGAGGGCGCCCGCCTTGACGAGCTCGGCAGAGCACCCCCCAGTCCTGGCGACGGCGGCCACAACTTCCTCCTCCGTAACGGAGTCATCCAGGCCCACTATGCGCATGTCGATGCGCCTAGTCGGCCTGGACACCCGGACCTCGTCCGCGGGTAAGACCGCCCTCAGCCTTTCGGCCAGGGCGTCCGCGAACGGGCCACTCTCCGCTCCGGCGAGCTCCAGCTTCCGGGCACCGGTCAAGGTCCTCCTGACCCCGATGCCCCCGCTGATGCCCAGCTCTTGGAGGCTCACCGCCTCCTTCGCCCGCTTCAATACGGCGAGATACGTCACGCCCCTCTGTTCCGCTTCCGGCTGCAGTGTGAGCACTACAGCCGCGGATTTCGGGGCGCGAAGCCTCGCCGCAATGGCGTTGGCCTTCCGCCGCTGCCTCTTGGCCTTATTCTTGGCCGCCTTCTTCGCCTGCCGTTTCTGGCCAGCAACCTGCCACTCGGCCCCAGCCGCAGGAGGGTCCGAGGGTGGGGGTGGGGGCGGCTGCGGCACCACTGGCGCCGCAGCCTTAGCCGCTCGTCCAGCCTTCCTCCTACCCCTCTTCACCGGGGCCGCCTTGGTCGTCGTCGCCGGCGTCGCAGTCGCCGGCGTCACAGGCGCCAGCGCGGCTCCGCCCTTGGCCTTCGCCTTCGCCCGGTCAGACGTTCCCGGGCTGGCAGCCGCGGCGGCCGCGTACGAAGCCGCCTTTTGCTGTCCCGGGGGCCCCCGCGTCGCCGCCAACGGGGGACGCCGGACCATGTCCTCCAACACTGAGACCTGCCTCCGGAAGGGAGCCAGCTCCTGCCGCACCAGGTCCCGTACCTGGCTCAGCACTTGGCCCCCCTCCGGCGCTGCCGGACTCAGTCCCCCCCGCGGCTCCACAGAGGCCGCCCTGGCCATCCCCGCCAGGTCCCTCCGGAGCGACTCATTCTCCCGAACGAGTCGCTCCGTAACGACCGCGAGGCGGGCGACCTCCGCCCGCAACTCTGACGCCTCCTTTGAGGCAGGCCCGTTGGCCGCCGCTGCCGCCAGGATGGAGGCTTTGGCCGCGCTTATGGCCTCCCGCTTCGAGGATTGCTTCCTCTTGAAGGCCACAGCGCGGATCGCGGCCTCCACTACCTCCTCAAACCGGGCCCTCTGCTCCTCGGCAGCGGGAGGTTCCTCTCCCGGGGACTCCGAGTCGTCAGAGTCGAGAGGAGGCGGAAGAGTAGAGGGAGCCCTGCGACCGCTCCCTCCAGGGCGACGCCCCTCCTCCACCAACCTCCCGGCCCGACGCTCCTCCCGGGTAGAGGGAGCCAACCCCCTCCCTGCCTCACAGCCCCTGCCCCGCCTAGCGGTGGGGATCTTGCGGGCGGAGGCGAACTCGCCCTCTGAGGACGACTCCTTGTCGTCCTCCCGTCTGGGCCGCTTGCGGACGAGCTTGACGCCCTCCGCAGCGACCCCCCTTCCTTCGTCTTCAGAGCCCGCCGAGCCAACCGTTACTAGGTCTGGCGCGGAGCCGGAATCCGACTCCGCACCACCCCGGCGCTCAGGCGAACCCTCCACTACGCAATCGTACGCCATCAGCTCCTTAAAGGAAGCGGACTCGGATGACGACGATTGGGAGCCTCCTCGGCTCGTGTTGCCACTGGCAAACGGAAGGCGTTTGGTGCCCACCCCAGAGTACGGAGGGCAGCCCGCCGAAGCGGGGTGGGATTCCCCGACCGCTGAGCAGTCGGGACCCACCTGGGGACTCATTTTACAAAAGCCTTTGTGCATCTTTTTCC
The DNA here is from genome assembly GCA_905332915.2 of Hecatera dysodea. NCBI lineage: Eukaryota > Metazoa > Arthropoda > Insecta > Lepidoptera > Noctuidae > Hecatera > Hecatera dysodea. The sequence continues at coordinate 10,159,481 of HG995302.1, forward strand.
TTTTAGAGGGTGCGGTCCCTTACTCCTCCGCCCTTTCTCCATCACAGGGCCTCTCCTCCCACCCGCTCACTGCCTTCACAGCCACGTCTGATGAGCAGACGCGTACCAGAAGGCAGCGAGCGGGATTCCTCGCGTGTGTGTCTCTCTTGGTCTGATCCCTCACTTGCGACCTTCCGGCATGAGTGGCTCTACCGGGAAAGCTCGCAAGATCATTGAGACGCTCAAGCCCCACCACGACGACAACGTGGAGACACATTCGGTGGGGTTCTCCTTTGCGCCTACGCCTAAAATAACCCCTTTGCATTTTTGGCGTTTTATTTTCAATAACTGAGCGGCTTTTTCGGTTATTAAAGATATCTGCGAACCCTGGTCGATAAGAGCACGCATGTTATGATAAGTCCCGTCGGCTGCCATGACTTTCACGAGAGCAGTTGTAAGCAAAATCTCTGCGTTACTGTTTTGCGACGCATTAGAAACTCTGACTGTCGGTTCAGTATGTTTAGACAATTGAGAACCCGTCTGCCTTGAAAAAGCGTCATGTAATATAGTATTATGATTAGCTGTACATTTGCGGCATCGTTTTGTTGAAGTACACTGGTTGCCGTTATGGCTAAATAAACAATTAATGCACACCTGCATTTTTTGTGTAGTTGTAAGTTTTTGTTCAGCGGGCAGTTCCAAGAAAGTTTTGCAATTGTAGAGGCCATGTTCGCCACTGCAATTTGGACATTTGAACTTCGACACGTGCAGTGTCTTTTTCAAGGTTCCATTATTCCCACCGTTGTTATGTTTTTTGAAACCTGTTGAGGTATGCTGTTGATTGTGAAACCCTTTTTGTGGGGGGTTATCTTGTTTGCGACGAGCTGACTCCAAACTGATGAACTTAGTCTCCAGAAAATCCAGAAATTCTTGAAGTACAGGTAGCTCGCGCGAATTTTTTAAAGACTCTATGTAATCGGTATACGTGTCAGAGTCTAGTTTTTGGGATAGGATGTATACCACCATTGGATCCCACGATGTTGTATCAATGTCTAAATTGCGGACGGCATTCAGGCATTCTAATGTTGTGTCATGCAGTCTTTTGATCTGTTGTAAGGACTGCTGTTGCATGTTAGGCAGTCCTAGAAGAATGTTCATGTGAGAAGAGAATATAGCTCTTTTGTTATTGTATCGATGTTGTAGAATATCCCAGCATATGGAATAGTTATCTGCGCTGATTGGTAAATGTTGAATGAGCCGTTCAGCTTCCCCTTTGATTTTTCCTTTTAAAAACTGCATTTTTTGGGCGCTTGAAAGCGACGGATTGTTATGTATTGCTTCTTGAAATAAATCTTTGAAGCACGTCCACTGGTTGTAATTACCGCTAAAAGTGGGTATATCTAGTATAGGTGTAGTTTTTTCTCTATGAGCCACAGACCACATTTTAGAATTAATAGCTTTTTTCAGAGTGTTGTATTGTTTTTCATGACTCAAGAATGTTTTTTCATACTCTCCATTTTCTTCACTTAATTCAGAATCGATTTCCAAATGCAGAGTATCGATAGCAGACCACCTAGTCTGCAGCGTTTTAAGGACGTCTTCAAATTCCCATTTGTCGGAAATATGTTCCAAGTCAATGTTCGAGACCGTTCTACGAAAAGCTTTAAAGTTAGCCGCTTGCCTGCGAAGCATGTCGTCGAGTCTGCTATTCGTACCCTTGTTTATCATCCAAGCACGAGGAGCTCCTTGACCCAACTCTCCCGGCAGCTGTTGTTTATCCGTAGACTCCTGTTCGGTCTCTAGTTCTGTACCAAAAGCCTCACCTTCTTCTGGCTGTCCTTGATCATCGCTCCTAGATGGAGTTTCCAGGAGTTGTTGGTGAAACTGATTGATCAGCGTTTTGATGGACTGGTAGGCCATTTTTGTTCTCTCGTACTCCTTTTTGGTGAAGTACACATGCGTCTTACTTACTTCCGATGAAAGTCGATCGTGATTAAATTGGTACTCCTTCCAGTAATCTTCTAAAAAGCCCAAACACTTTTTCATGTATTCAAAGGTTCGTTTCGGAATACTAGTTTTCTTTAAATTAACCCCGATCTTTTCGATGTTATTGGTGAGAGCCAGTTGAACCTCGTAAAGCTCAGCCATTTTGCTCTTTGTTCAAGTACGTAAAATCTCCCAAAGTGTAGACAATAATGGAAAGATCTTACTTGTTGGTCTGTAGCTATACCACCGTTGGCGTACTCCTTGGCTCAAAAGCGTTGTTCAACGTTCAATCAGTTCAGGATACCACACTCGTCCACACACACCACACTTTTGTTCACACCACACTCGCGACAATAGTTTTAGGTACGCGCGAGGATCCGGCTCGAAGGACCAGTATGTGCGGGGTGCAAGGAAGTTTGTAGTATCAAACCACTGATTGAATTGAGTTTATATGTTTATTGAGAGTTCTCACAAAATGTTTGTTCTTATGCACTAAAATGTTAATGTTGAATGTTGGAAAATGTTTAGAAAATGTTAGAATGTTAAGTGAATGCACCCGTTCCGTTCGATGCCTGGTAATGCACTGATGTTAAAGTATTAATAAAATTGTCACTTCGATACAAGTACAATGGTTGTTGTAAACTGCTGCGTTAGCAAGTGTTCGGTTGCTTTAGACCGAACAGTTATGTTATACTTTTTTGTGTTTAGAAATAGTTTTATTTTTTGTTTAAAATGTTTTCCATGCTATAGTTCAAACCATAGATATAATAAACAAGGAGATATGCCCTGTAGCCGAAAATGTATCGGAAACCTGTGTCTCCTGTTTTGCCCTACCACCCGGCAACTACTACGCATGCAGTTCAGTAAAAGCAATAGATACGCAGTCGCGCACACACCCGCATTTCTTAAATTGTACTGTACTACACAATCAATTATAAACCTTATCGTACTAAGCATAGCCTGTATTTACCGTACACCGTACAACTTACTCACACAAAAACAACGGTGGGTATCGTTGTGCTGTGCAAAAGCAATTTATTTTACATATACGCTAGTGTTTGACTCGGAAAGTTATCGATTCTGGCATTTATTACACACAAAATGCTGCCCATGTATAACAAATAAATAGCATGAATATGTTGACTAATTTTAAGCAAAGATCACTAATATATTATCTTAAACATGCCGATTACTATTATGCATTCGAAACTTTATCGAAAGTAAAATACAATTACCATAAAAATTAAGGAAGTAGCACGAGGATAAGGCATAAATACGATAGTTCAAAGCCAAAAACACTTGAACGATTATTTACCTAAAATTTAATGAAATCTAAGAAAGTTGGGTACACTTTTGTAATATTTCATTCAACAATCGACATTGTTGTCGACAGTGTATTGCACAATACATCACTAACTCGCGGCAAGAAGCAGCGGCCGTATACATACTATGCGATACATCGGGGGGGTGGGGGTTAATTGCATAAGTTGATAAAAAATGCTATGCAATAGCTTTACCGCGGCAGTCCCCGAGTGCCACATATATTTTTTTTTGCAGACTATACACACATTATATGCATGAGAGCCAATGAATCAGAATTACAGCAAAAATACTCGTAAAAAGTTTTGCTTTGAAGAAGCAATATTTTTAAAAGTTTTTTTAAAGTTTTGCTCCTTACTTATGTATATGCTATGCAGCAATTTTACGATTCATCGAAGGCTTCAGACTTTTCCCGAACATTCAGAGCCTTCGGGCATTAATCAGTAAAGAGCAAACAACGTCGTGGAGAATATTATTTATGTTTTTGTTTGTTGATTCAAATATTTTTATTTTTTACTTATTCTATAGCAAATGTGACTGTTACAAATTGGGGTTTGAATGATAATTAATTATAATACTTCGTAAATTAATCGATTTATTCCCATTTGTTCAAACTATAATTGAATAAAAAATCAAGTGATTTTCTATATAAATGTGCTAAGCATTCACTGTTCTACAAAAAAAAGCAAATCTTTCTACCCGCATTTACTACACCCAAGTATTTTTAGTTGTTGACTTATTAAGGTCGCCTATGTACTGTGCTACCTTCGAAAACTTCTCACTTAGGCTCAGATAAAATCAAAAAAACACGAACAAAATGTAGTCGGAGGTAAAAGTTAAATAACTATCTTGATATGAGTTCCCAAGGCTGTGCACGGTTTGAACCATAGAAATATAAAATACAGGAGAAGTGGCAAGGGGGCGTGTCGGCGTCCACGCGACATGGTCTGGGCGACCATGTCTTACGCAAATGGTCGAATCCGCGAACTAGTGCGCTTCCGACCGTGAGCGTGCCAAGATATAAGAATGCCGTGTTGTTCAGTGATTTCTTGTAAAAACCGAAGCCTAAACCAAAACTTTGTTAATTATGGAATCACTTACCATATCAAAATACAAGTATTTTACTATATTTGTCTTTAAAATCATGAAAAAAACACAACAACACACACAACAACAATGTGTGTACAATAAAGTATATAATAAATAACTAGTATTTCGCTTGGGGGCGCGAGTTGCAAGCAACCCGCGGTGTCTTTTTAGTATTTTTAGTAACAATTATTATCTATACAATGTCAGATTTCTGAGTTACGCAAAGGGGTTGAAAGAAGGGGGTTGAAAAGGGTTGAATTTTTTTTGGCCATATATTCATCCAGATGTCCTCTATACAACCCCGAAGACCATTTTTCTCTACAATGTCAAATTTCTGAGATACGCAAAGGGGTTGAAAGAAGGGGGTTGAAAAGGGTTGAATTTTTTATCGGCCATATACTCATCCAGACACCCTCTATTCAACCCCGAAGACCATTTTTCTCTAAAATGTCAAGTTTCTGAGATACGCAAAGGGGTTGAAACAATGGGGTTGAAAAGGGTTGAATTTTTTATCGGCCATATACTCACCCACACACCTTCTATACAACCCCGAAGACCATTTTTCTCTAGAATGTCAGGTTTCTGCGATACGCAAAGGGGTTGAAACAAGGGGGTTGAAAAGGGTTGAATAGGGTTGATTTTTTTATTGGCCATATACTCACCCAGATACCCTCTATACAACCCCGAAAACCATTTTTCTCTAAAATGTCAGATTTCTGAGATACGCAAAGGGGTTGTAAAAAGGGGTTGAAAAGGGGTAATTTTTTTTTCGTTTTATACTCATCCAAACGCCCTCTATACAACCCCGAAAACCATTTTTCTCTTCGACGTCAGGTTTCTGAGATACGCAAAGGGGTTGAAACAAGGGGGTTGAAAAGGGTTGAATTTTTTATTCGCCATATACTCACCCAGATACCTTCTATACAACCCCGAAGACCGTTTTTCTCTAAAATGTTAAGTTTCTGAGATACGCAAAGGGGTTGAAAGTAGGGGGTTGAAAAGGGTTGAATTTTTTAGTGGCCATATACTCATTCAGACACCTTCTATACAACCCCGAAGACCATTTTTCTCTAGAATGTCAGGTTTCTGAGATACGCAAAGGGGTTGAAATTAGGGGGTTGAAAAGGGTTGAATTTTTTAGTGGCTATATACTCATCCAGATACCCTCTATACAACCCCGAAAACCATTTTTCTCTAAAATGTCAGATTTCTGAGATACGCAAAGGGGTTGTAAAAAGGGGGTTGAAAAGGGGTAGTTTTTTTTTCGTTTTCTACTCATCCAAACACCCTCTATACAAAACCGAAAACCATTTTTCTCTTCGACGTCAGGTTTCTGAGATAAGCAATGGGGTTGAAAGATGGGGGTGGAAAAGGGGTAGTTTCGGATTTTTCCCATACTCACCCCGACACCTTCTATACAACCCCATAAAAAGTTTTCCCCTCTTAGCACGGCAAGTGGGAGAACAATTATGTCAATCAGTCAATCAGTGGTTTTTTAATTGTATATAATATAACTAGTATTTCGCTTGGGGGCGCGAGTTGCGAGCAACTCGCGTTGTCTTTTTAGTATTTTTACTCACCCAGATACCCTCTATACAACCCCGAAGACCATTTTTCTCTACAATGTCAGGTTTCTGAGATACGCAAAGGGGTTGAAAAAAGGGGGTCGATAAGGGTTGAATAGGGTTGAATTTTTTATTGGCCGTATACTCATCCAGATACTCTCTATACAACCCCGAAGACCATTTTTCTCTACAAGGTTAGGTTTCTGAGATATGCCAAGGGGTTGAAAGTAGGGGGTTGAAAAGGGTTGAATTTTTTACTGGCCATATACTCACCCAGACACCCTCTATACAACCCCGAAAACCATTTTTCTCAAAGATGTCAGATTTCTGAGATACGCAAAGGGGTTGTAAAAAGGGGGTTGAAAAGGGGTAATTTTTTTTTTATTTTATACTCATCCAGACACCCTCTATACAAACCCGGAAACCATTTTTCTCTTCGACGTCAGGTTTCTCAGATAAGCAATGGGGTTGAAAGAAGGGGGTTGAAAAGGGTTGAATAGGGTTGAATTTTTTATAGGCCCTATACTCATCCAGATACCCTCTATACAACCCCGAAAACCATTTTTCTCTAAAATGTCAGATTTCTGAGATACGCAAAGGGGTTGTAAAAAGGGGTTGAAAAGGGGTAATTTTTTTTTTCGTTTTATACTCATCCAGACACCCTCTATACGACCCCGAAAACCATTTTTCTCTTCACCGTCAGGTTTCTGAGATAAGCAATGGGGTTGAAAGATGGGGGTGGAAAAGGGGTAGTTTCAGATTTTTCCCATACTCACCCCGACACCTTCTATACAACCCCATAAAAAGTTTTCCCCTCCTAGCACGGCAAGTGGGAGAACAATTATGTCAATCAGTCAATCAATCAGTGAGTGGTTTTTTAATTATATATAATATAACTAGTATTTCGCTTGGGGGCGCGAGTTGCAAGCAACCCGCGGTGTCTTTTTGGTATTTTTAGTAACAATTATTATCTCTACAATGTCAGATTTCTGAGTTACGCAAAAGGGTTGAAAGAAGGGGGTTGAAAAGTGTTGAATTTTTTTTGGCCATATTTTCATCCAGATGCCGTCTATATAACCCCGAAAACCATTTTTCTCTACAATGTCAGGTTTCTGAGATATGCCATGGGGTTGAAACAAGGGGGTTGAAAAGGGTTGATTTTTTTACTGGCCATATACTCACCCAGATACCCTCTATACAACCCCGAAAACCATTTTGCTCTAAAATGTCATATTTCTGAGATACGCAAAGGGGTTGTAAAAAGGGGGTTAAAAAGGGGTAATTTTTTTTTCGTTTTATTCTCACCCAAACACCCTTTATACAACCCCGATAACCATTTTTCTCTTCGACGTCAGTTTTCTGAGATACGCAAAGGGGTTGAAAGAAGGGGGTTGAAAAGGGTTGAATTTTTTATTCGCCATATACTCACCCAGATACCTTCTATACAACCCCGAAGACCGTTTTTCTCTAAAATGTTAAGTTTCTGAGATACGCAAAGGGGTTGAAAGTAGGGGGTTGAAAAGGGTTGAATTTTTTAGTAGCCATATACTCATTCAGACACCTTCTATACAACCCCGAAGACCATTTTTCTCTAGAATGTCAGGTTTCTGAGATACGCAAAGGGGTTGAAATTAGGGGGTTGAAAAGGGTTGAATTTTTTAGTGGCTATATACTCATCCAGATACCCTCTATACAACCCCGAAAACCATTTTTCTCTAAAATGTCAGATTTCTGAGATACGCAAAGGGGTTGTAAAAAGGGGGTTGAAAAGGGGTAGTTTTTTTTTCGTTTTCTACTCATCCAAACACCCTCTATACAAAACCGAAAACCATTTTTCTCTTCGACGTCAGGTTTCTGAGATAAGCAATGGGGTTGAAAGATGGGGGTGGAAAACGGGTAGTTTCGGATTTTTCCCATACTCACCCCGACACCTTCTATACAACCCCATAAAAAGTTTTCCCCTCTTAGCACGGCAAGTGGGAGAACAATTATGTCAATCAGTCAATCAGTGGTTTTTTAATTGTATATAATATAACTAGTATTTCGCTTGGGGGCGCGAGTTGCAAGCAACCCGCGGTGTATTTTTAGTATTTTTTCTCATCCAAACATCCTCTATACAACCCCGAAAACCATTTTTCTCTACAATGTCAGGTTTCTGTGATATGCCAAGGGGTTGAAACAAGGGGGTTGAAAAGGGTTGAATTTTTTATTGGCCATATACTCATCCAGATACCCTCTATATAACCCCGAAAACCATTTTTCCCTTCAATGTCAAGTTTCTGAGATACGCAAAGGGGTTGAAAGTAGGGGGTTGAAAAGGGTTGAATTTTTTATCGGCCATATACTCACCCAAACACCTTCTATACAACCCCGAAGACCATTTTTCTCTAGAATGTCAAGTTTCTGAGATACGCAAAGGGGTTGAAAGTAGGGGGTTGAAAAGGGTTGAATTTTTTATCGGCCATATACTCACCCAAACACCTTCTATACAACCCCGAAGACCATTTTTCTCTAGAATGTCAGGTTTCTGAGATACGCAAAGGGGTTGAAAGTAGGGGGTTGAAAAGGGTTGAATTTTTTATTGGCCATATACTCATCCAGATACCCTCTATACAACCCCGAAAACCATTTTTCTCTACAATGTCAGGTTTCTGAGATACGCAAAGGGGTTGAAAGTAGGGGGTTGAAAAGGGTTGATTTTTTTTATTGGCCATATACTCATCCAGATACCCTCAATACAACCCCGAAAACCATTTTTCTCTAAAATGTCAGATTTCTGAGATACGCAAAGGGGTTGTAAAAAGGGGGTTGAAAAGGGGTAATTTTTTTTCGTTTTATACTCACCCAGACACCCTCTTTACAACCCTGAAAACCATTTTTCTCTTCAACGTCAGGTTTCTGAGATAAGCAATGGGGTTGAAAGAAGGGGGTTGAAAAGGGGTAGTTTCAGATTTTTCCCATACTCACCCCGACACCTTCTTTCAACCCCATAAAAAGTTTTCCCCTCCTAGCACGGGAAGTGGGAGAACAATTATGTCAATCAGTCAATCAATCAATCAGTGAGTGGTTTTTTAATTATATATAATATAACTAGTATTTCGCTTGGGGGCGCGAGTTGCAAGCAACCCGCGGTGTCTTTTTAGTATTTTTTGACTAACAATTATTATCTCTACAATGTCAGATTTCTGAGTTACGCAAAGGGGTTGAAAGAAGGGGGTTGAAAAGGATTGAATTTTCTTTGGCCATATTTTCATCCAGATACCCTCTATACAACCCCGAAGTCCATTTTTTTCTACAATGTCAAGTTTCTGAGATACGCAAAGGGGTTGAAACAAGGGGGTTGAAAAGGGTTGAATAGGGTTGAATTTTTTACTGGCTATGTACTCATCTAGACACCCTCTATACAACCCCGAAAACCATTTTTCTCTAGAATGTCAAGTTTCTGAGATACGCAAAGGGGTTGAAACAAGGGGGTTGAAAAGGGTTGAATAGGGTTGATTTTTTTATTGGCCATATACTCACCCAGATACCCTCTATACAACCCCGAAAACCATTTTTCTCTACAATGTCAGGTTTCCGAGATATGCCAAGGGGTTGAAACAAGGGGGTTGAAAAGGGTTGAATAGGGTTGAATTTTTTACTGGCTATATACTCATCCAGACACCCTCTATACAACCCCGAAAACCATTTTTCTCTAGAATGTCAGGTTTCTGAGATACGCAAAGGGGTTGAAACAAGGGGGTTGAAAAGGGTTGAATAGGTTTGATTTTTTTATTGGCCATACACTCACCCAGATACCCTCTCTACAACCCCGAAGACCATTTTTCTCTAAAATGTCAGATTTCTGAGATACGCAAAGGGGTTGTAAAAAGGGGGTTGAAAAGGGGTAGTTTTTTTTTTCGTTTTCTACTCATCCAAACACCCTCTATACAACCCCGAAAACCGTTTTTCTCTTCGACGTCAGGTTTCTGAGATAAGCAATGGGGTTGAAAGAAGGGGGTTGAAAAGGGGTAGTTTCAGATTTTTCCCATACTCACCCCGACACCTTCTATACAACCCCATAAAAAGTTTTCCCCTCCTAGCACGGCAAGTGGGAGAACAATTATGTCAATCAGTCAGTGAGTGAGTGGTTTTTTAATTATATATAATATAACTAGTATTTCGCTTGGGGGCGCGAGTTGCGAGCAACTCGCGGTGTCTTTTTAGTATTTTTTGACTAACAACAAAGGGGTTGAAAGTAGGGGGTTGAATACTCATCTAAATACCCTTTATACAACCCCGAAAACCATTTTTCTCTACAATGTCAGGTTTCCGAGATATGCCAAGGGGTTGAAAAGGGTTGAATAGGGTTGAATTTTTTACTGGCTATATACTCATCTAGACACCCTCTATACAACCCCGAAAACCATTTTTCTCTAGAATGTCAGGTTTCTGAGATACGCAAAGGGGTTGAAACAAGGGGGTTGAAAAGGGTTGAATAGGGTTGATTTTTTTATTGGCCATATACTCACCCAGATACCCTCTATACAACCCCGAAAACCATTTTTCTCTAAAATGTCAGATTTCTGAGATACGCAAAGGGGTTGTAAAAAGGGGTTGAAAAGGGGTATTTTTTTTTTCGTTTTATACTCATCCAGACACCCTCTATACAACCCCGAAAACCATTTTTCTCTTCGACGTCAGGTTTCCGAGATAAGCAATGGGGTTGAAAGAAGGGGGTTGAAAAGGGGTAGTTTCAGATTTTTCCCATACTCACCCCGACACCTTCTATACAACCCCATAAAAAGTTTTTCCCTCCTAGCACGGGAAGTGGGAGAACAATTATGTCAATCAGTCAATCAATCAATCAATCAGTCAGTCAATCAGTGAGTGGTTTTTTAATTGTATATAATATAATAATAATAATAAATAAAAACAACAAATCGTAAAATATTTCTTGCTTATACTATGTTATTTTTGTTTTCAAATGTCACAGCGATAATAACATAATTGTTATTACAATGAATACACTGCTCCTTAAGGCGGTACCCGGACCAAATAACCTTGAGCATTCGTTCCCTCTTCGCCGCACCCGCAAGATTCGTAGCGATTACGCTCAGATTTTATAGTAAAATCTATATAAAATCAAATTTTCGAGTTAAATAAAAAATAAAACTAGCAAAATGTTTCTTATTAAATTACTTTAAGTAGCAAACCAAAATAATGGTTACTTTACGAGGAGATGAATGTTAAAAATAATTATTTCTCTTTTCTGTCGTTTCGTTGCGACTCTATAATTAAACATTGCGACTTAAAAAATAAATAAAAAAAATTACCATTTTGGAGTCAAGATTATGTAGAAATTTAATATATTTTTTATTTGTTGCTATTTCTAATGGATAATGAGAAGATGGCTCCCAAAAACTGCACAAAAAACGGCTACCGCTGCGTTTTGCACGGGGACGTTAAGTTTGTCACTAAGTGAGTGAGTGTGTAAAAATCACAAAACGATACTTTAGCAAGCCGATGTATCGCATAGTATGTATACGGCCGCTGCTTCTTGCCGCGAGTTAGTGATGTATTGTGCAATACACTGTCGACAACAATGTCGATTGTTGAATGAAATATTACAAAAGTGTACCCAACTTTCTTAGATTTCATTAAATTTTAGGTAAATAATCGTTCAAGTGTTTTTGGCTTTGAACTATCGTATTTATGCCTTATCCTCGTGCTACTTCCTTAATTTTTATGGTAATTGTATTTTACTTTCGATAAAGTTTCGAATGCATAATAGTAATCGGCATGTTTAAGATAATATATTAGTGATCTTTGCTTAAAATTAGTCAACATATTCATGCTATTTATTTGTTATACATGGGCAGCATTTTGTGTGTAATAAATGCCAGAATCGATAACTTTCCGAGTCAAACACTAGCGTATATGTAAAATAAATTGCTTTTGCACAGCACAACGATACCCACCGTTGTTTTTGTGTGAGTAAGTTGTACGGTGTACGGTAAATACAGGCTATGCTTAGTACGATAAGGTTTATAATTGATTGTGTAGTACAGTACAATTTAAGAAATGCGGGTGTGTGCGCGACTGCGTATCTATTGCTTTTACTGAACTGCATGCGTAGTAGTTGCCGGGTGGTAGGGCAAAACAGGAGACACAGGTTTCCGATACATTTTCGGCTACAGGGCATATCTCCTTGTTTATTATATCTATGGTTTGAACTATAGCATGGAAAACATTTTAAACAAAAAATAAAACTATTTCTAAACACAAAAAAGTATAACATAACTGTTCGGTCTAAAGCAACCGAACACTTGCTAACGCAGCAGTTTACAACAACCATTGTACTTGTATCGAAGTGACAATTTTATTAATACTTTAACATCAGTGCATTACCAGGCATCGAACGGAACGGGTGCATTCACTTAACATTCTAACATTTTCTAAACATTTTCCAACATTCAACATTAACATTTTAGTGCATAAGAACAAACATTTTGTGAGAACTCTCAATAAACATATAAACTCAATTCAATCAGTGGTTTGATACTACAAACTTCCTTGCACCCCGCACATACTGGTCCTTCGAGCCGGATCCTCGCGCGTACCTAAAACTATTGTCGCGAGTGTGGTGTGAACAAAAGTGTGGTGTGTGTGGACGAGTGTGGTATCCTGAACTGATTGAACGTTGAACAACGCTTTTGAGCCAAGGAGTACGCCAACGGTGGTATAGCTACAGACCAACAAGTAAGATCTTTCCATTATTGTCTACACTTTGGGAGATTTTACGTACTTGAACAAAGAGCAAAATGGCTGAGCTTTACGAGGTTCAACTGGCTCTCACCAATAACATCGAAAAGATCGGGGTTAATTTAAAGAAAACTAGTATTCCGAAACGAACCTTTGAATACATGAAAAAGTGTTTGGGCTTTTTAGAAGATTACTGGAAGGAGTACCAATTTAATCACGATCGACTTTCATCGGAAGTAAGTAAGACGCATGTGTACTTCACCAAAAAGGAGTACGAGAGAACAAAAATGGCCTACCAGTCCATCAAAACGCTGATCAATCAGTTTCACCAACAACTCCTGGAAACTCCATCTAGGAGCGATGATCAAGGACAGCCAGAAGAAGGTGAGGCTTTTGGTACAGAACTAGAGACCGAACAGGAGTCTACGGATAAACAACAGCTGCCGGGAGAGTTGGGTCAAGGAGCTCCTCGTGCTTGGATGATAAACAAGGGTACGAATAGCAGACTCGACGACATGCTTCGCAGGCAAGCGGCTAACTTTAAAGCTTTTCGTAGAACGGTCTCGAACATTGACTTGGAACATATTTCCGACAAATGGGAATTTGAAGACGTCCTTAAAACGCTGCAGACTAGGTGGTCTGCTATCGATACTCTGCATTTGGAAATCGATTCTGAATTAAGTGAAGAAAATGGAGAGTATGAAAAAACATTCTTGAGTCATGAAAAACAATACAACACTCTGAAAAAAGCTATTAATTCTAAAATGTGGTCTGTGGCTCATAGAGAAAAAACTACACCTATACTAGATATACCCACTTTTAGCGGTAATTACAACCAGTGGACGTGCTTCAAAGATTTATTTCAAGAAGCAATACATAACAATCCGTCGCTTTCAAGCGCCCAAAAAATGCAGTTTTTAAAAGGAAAAATCAAAGGGGAAGCTGAACGGCTCATTCAACATTTACCAATCAGCGCAGATAACTATTCCATATGCTGGGATATTCTACAACATCGATACAATAACAAAAGAGCTATATTCTCTTCTCACATGAACATTCTTCTAGGACTGCCTAACATGCAACAGCAGTCCTTACAACAGATCAAAAGACTGCATGACACAACATTAGAATGCCTGAATGCCGTCCGCAATTTAGACATTGATACAACATCGTGGGATCCAATGGTGGTATACATCCTATCCCAAAAACTAGACTCTGACACGTATACCGATTACATAGAGTCTTTAAAAAATTCGCGCGAGCTACCTGTACTTCAAGAATTTCTGGATTTTCTGGAGACTAAGTTCATCAGTTTGGAGTCAGCTCGTCGCAAACAAGATAACCCCCCACAAAAAGGGTTTCACAATCAACAGCATACCTCAACAGGTTTCAAAAAACATAACAACGGTGGGAATAATGGAACCTTGAAAAAGACACTGCACGTGTCGAAGTTCAAATGTCCAAATTGCAGTGGCGAACATGGCCTCTACAATTGCAAAACTTTCTTGGAACTGCCCGCTGAACAAAAACTTACAACTACACAAAAAATGCAGGTGTGCATTAATTGTTTATTTAGCCATAACGGCAACCAGTGTACTTCAACAAAACGATGCCGCAAATGTACAGCTAATCATAATACTATATTACATGACGCTTTTTCAAGGCAGACGGGTTCTCAATTGTCTAAACATACTGAACCGACAGTCAGAGTTTCTAATGCGTCGCAAAACAGTAACGCAGAGATTTTGCTTACAACTGCTCTCGTGAAAGTCATGGCAGCCGACGGGACTTATCATAACATGCGTGCTCTTATCGACCAGGGTTCGCAGATATCTTTAATAACCGAAAAAGCCGCTCAGTTATTGAAAATAAAACGCCAAAAATGCAAAGGGGTTATTTTAGGCGTAGGCGCAAAGGAGAATAACTGTAAGGGATTAGTTCACATAACATGCAAGTCTATGAATAGTGATTACACTTTTACAACAGAGGCCATGATTATGAACAATTTAATCAAAAATCTCCCCAACCAAACATTTTCGAAGCCTTCTTGGTCATTCACAGAAAACATTACCTTAGCGGACCCGAAGTATTACATTAGTAGGCCAGTTGACTTGCTACTCGGAGCCGAAGTCTACGCTAACATTATCATGGAGGGAGTAATCAAGGGGACTAACACAACACAGCCTATTGCTCAGCAAACCCACCTGGGGTGGATATTGTGTGGAGGCTCAACAAAAACATACCAATGTAATGTAGTTCTGCACAACTTGGAAGATATGCATAAATTTTGGGAAATAGAGGATATAACAGAACAGCCCAATCTATCTGTCGAGGATCAGCACTGCATTACGTTTTACTTAAATACGACAAGCAGGAAACCGAACGGGCACTACGAAGTTAGGCTACCATTCAAGGAAAACATAGAAAACAAGTTAGGTTCCTCAAAACAAATGGCTATAGCTCAATTCCGAAATTTGGAGCGCAAGTTTCAGAAAGATGAGAAGTTAGCCCAACATTACAAAATGTTCATGGATGAATATTTACAGTTAAAACATATGAAGCTAGCTTTGCAAAATAACATGACACCGGAGTGCTACTTACCTCACCACGGTGTGGCACGAGAGGAATCTATTACAACTAAATACAGGGTTGTTTTTAACGCATCTGCAAAAACATCTTTAGGATTAAGCCTCAACAATTTGATGTATAAAGGACCCAATCTTCAACAAGATCTGCAACTATTATTGCTAAAATGGAGGCAATTCCAATACGCTTATACAGCAGACATTGAGAAGATGTATAGGCAGATTCAAGTACATGAATTGGATCAACTACTACAAAAAATAATTTGGCGCAACAATGCTCAATGTCCTGTACAATCGTATCAACTCACAACATGTATTTTAAATTGGTGAATATTATTAAATAAACAATTGAAAGAACTACATTACAACAGACTAAACGAAAACAGTTTTATTAAAAAAACTTTTTACAAAAAAATACAACCGACTTTTACACAAAAAATCAAAAAGGTGCAAAATAACTTTAATTTTGGAACTCGGTGTTTGTGGTTGCTTTTTCGTTTTTTGAACACCAACTTCCGAAATTAAAGTTATTTTGCACTTTTTTAGGATGTAAGGGGCGAACTACCATCCTTCGCCCCAAGCCAACCTCACCTGCACGTGGTGCATCCTGCTGAATGACGAACGAGGCTCTGGCGACCGACCGATGGCGGTATATCCATCAAATAGGCGTAGCTAAATGTAACAGGCCGGTGATGGGCAGCAGCGTCACCGGTGCGAGAAGCTACGCCCTGCGATCGCCAACCCGCCTGCCCAGCGTGGCGATTATGGGCAACTCCTCCAAAAATGCAGTACAACAAAAAGCCACGGCCCCCAGTTCCCGGTGGTCCCGCTATTCCTGGTCATGGTGGCGACCATGGTAACGGCGGGGCGGGGGGTGCCAAGAATCTCCGGGCTACGGGAGGCCACCACAATAACAGATTGACCCTGGCGACGTACAACGGACGCACGCTACGGCTTGACTCGCATCTGGCGCAACTCGAGGTGGAACTTGGGAAAATTAGGTGGCACATACTAGGGTTGAGTGAAGTCCGAAGAAAGGGGGAGGACACCATAACCCTGGAATCGGGTCACCTAATGTACTTCCGAGAGGGAGACCAACAATCCCAAGGCGGCGTTGGGTTTCTGGTAAACAAGTCCCTATCTGACAACGTTGTGGAAATGTCAAGTGTGTCGAACAGGGTAGCGTACCTTATTGTGAAGCTCACCGAGAGGTATAGCCTCAAGGTAGTGCAAGTGTACGCACCGACCTCGACACACTCGGACGACGAAGTGGAGGATATGTTCGATGACATATCGAGAGCCCTCCACTTCACTACAAAGACACAGTACACCGTTGTCATGGGGGACTTTAACGCCAAAGTGGGAGTACAGAATTGCTGCGAATCGGTAGTAGGACACCATGGATTTGGAAGCAGAAATCATAGGGGGCAAATGCTCGTCAACTTCCTCGAGCGGGAGGGGTTGTTCTTGATGAACTCCTTCTTCAAGAAACAACCCCAAAGGAAGTGGACGTGGCAAAGCCCCGACACTATGACCAAAAATGAGATCGACTTCATCATGACGGACAAGAGGCATATATTCAGAGACGTCTCCGTGATCAACAGGTTCAATACCGGTAGCGATCACCGACTTGTCCGAGGCTCTCTGAATATTAACTTCAAGGCCGAACGTGTCCTTCTGATGAAGTCCAGACTCCGACCAACTCTGCTCCAGACCATGGCTGGATCTGAAACGTTCCAGGCAAACCTGGAAAACCGATTCGCTGCCGTGGAAACCACAACAGACGTAAACCAGAACCTCGAAAATGTGACTCGGATCCTCAGGGAAGAAGGTACAAGATTCTGTGATATGCAGCGTAAGGGCAAGAAGTCTAAGCTTTCAGAAGGGACTTTAGGGCTAATGAAGGAACGACGTGAAAACCCACCCGTCACTTCGTCGGCAAAGCGGTTTCTAAACCGAGAGATCAACAAGCACGTACGACGCGACCTCCGGCGCTTCAATGCTCTTTCGGTTGAAAGAGCAATCGAGCAGAACCGGGGGTCAAAGGTGTTCGTACAATCTCTTGGAAGAAGCCACCTGACGAAGTTGACCACAGCAAGTGGAGAAGTCGTCTCTTCGAAGCCAGCAGTCCTTTCGGAAGTGGAGGACTTCTATAGCCGGTTATACGCATCGCATGCATCTCGTCCTGATCCCGAAAATGAGGGTTCTAGAGCCACATTGACACGCCATTTCACCGAAGACCTGCCAGAAGTCAGTACTGGCGAAATCGAGATCGCTCTTGGGCAGCTGAAAAATGGAAAAGCCCCTGGAGAAGACGGCGTTACCACAGAGCTGCTGAAAGCTGGGGGTAACCCCGTACTGAGGGAGCTCCAGAAGCTGTTCAACGCTGTCCTTTTTGAAGGGAGAACTCCAGAGGCGTGGAGTAGAAGTGTGGTCGTCTTGTTCTTCAAAAAAGGAGACAAGACCCTGTTGAAGAACTATCGACCCATATCCCTTCTAAGCCACGTCTATAAGCTGTTCTCAAGAGTGATCACGAACCGTCTTGCGCGAAGACTCGACGAATTCCAACCACCGGAGCAGGCTGGATTTCGGAGCGGATACGGCACCATAGACCACATCCACACAGTGCGGCAGATTATACAGAAGACCGAAGAGTATAATCAGCCCCTGTGTCTAGCATTTGTGGACTATGAAAAGGCCTTTGACTCGGTTGAAATCTGGTCTGTTCTGGAGTCCCTGCAGTGCTGCCAAGTAGACTGGCGATACATCCAAGTGATGAGATGTCTCTACGAGGCCGCCACCATGTCCGTTCAAGTACAGAATCAGCAAACAAGTCCCATACCGTTGCATCGAGGAGTGAGACAAGGGGATGTTATTTCCCCGAAATTGTTCACTAATGCAATGGAGGATATGTTCAAGACGCTGAACTGGAAAGAACGTGGCATTAACATCAATGGCGAGTACATCTCTCACTTGCGATTTGCAGACGACATCGTCATTATGGCAGAAACGCTGCAGGAACTACAACAGATGCTGAATGACCTGGCTGACTCTTCTGTACGCATCGGCCTACGGATGAACTTGGATAAAACCAAGGTCATGTTCAACGAACATGTTCTACCGGAACCGATTGCGATTCACGGTGCCGTTCTCGAAGTTGTTCAAAAATATGTGTACCTCGGGCAGTCATTGCAGTTAGGTAGAAACAATTTTGAGGGCGAGGTGAACAGAAGAATTCAGTTGGGTTGGGCAGCATTTGGGAAGCTACGTCAAGTCTTTACATCGTCGATCCCACAGTGCCTAAAGACGAAAGTCTTCAATCAGTGCGTCCTACCCGTCATGGCATACGGAGCCGAAACGTGGACACTGACGGCTCGTATGGTCCATAAGCTCAAAGTCGCTCAGCGGGCTATGGAAAGGGCTATGCTCGGTGTGTCTCTGAGGGATCGCATCAGAAATGAGGTGATCCGTCAGAGAAGCAAGGTAATTGATATAGCCCACCGGATTAGTAAGCTGAAGTGGCAGTGGGCTGGCCATATTAGTCGTAGAACCGACAACCGTTGGGGTAAACGAGTTCTAGAGTGGAGACCGCGTCTCGGCAAACGTAGTGTAGGACGTCCTCAGGCACGGTGGAGTGACGATTTGCGCAGGACGGCTGGCAGAAACTGGATGCGAGAAGCCGAAAATAGATCTAAGTGGCGTGCAATTGGAGAGGCCTATGTCCAGCAGTGGACTGCAACAGGCTGCTGATGATGATGATGATTGCACTTTTTTGATTTTTTGTGTAAAAGTCGGTTGTATTTTTTTGTAAAAGTTTTTTATTTTTCACTTTTTAGTGGTACCTACAACCCCTCCCCTCCCCCCTCCCCTCCCCCACCTAAATGAACCAATCACATTGGTGTAAAAAAACGTACTGCTCCTTTGCAGAGTAAACTAAGAGGTCATCAATGTATACAAAGTAGATAATTATTTTTTTTAGATTTTTCGAAAACCGCTTGGTCGATTTCGATAAAATTTCGATAGATTTTTTCAAATCGGTTGACAAGCGACGGAGTTATGCGCGAACAAACATAAAAAAAAAATACAAACATCCGAATTGAGAACCTCCTCCTTTTTTAGAAGTCGGTTAAAAAGTCTTTTTAGGAATTTCAAAAAGGTAATGGAATTAAATATTTTAACTGTATATTGATTACAATTTATCAAACTGGGTAATAATTTAAAAAATGTGACAATAATAACAAAGTACATTCGAAGAATTTAAAAAAATCAGAGTATATTCGAACTAATGTTTTTCTTTAAAATTCGTTTGTACAGGTTACCATTACATATTCTTTTTAACAACAAAATATACACAAAATAAAACAAAAGAAAGTAAATCATTTATAATTGATTAGACAAAACAAATGAAAAAATTTGGTTTGATTATAATATACCTTAAATGTCTACTTACAGACCTCAATATACATTACAAAGATGTAGTGCCAGTTTTGAAGAGATCACGGTCAACCAACCGGCTAGTACAACAGGACTTTGGCTTTTGATCGACTTTGACGTGGTTTTTTTTTTTATTTTGGTTCATTAGAAGGCGCCATTCCCAAGCTTGTTGACTAGTTTGCATTTCAAACTTGTAAACTAAAATCTCGTCACCAGTAACAATGCATTTCATGATTGTTGGATCGGAATTGACTCGTTCTAGCATGTACTCAGTGGCTCTTACGCAATTGAGTTTTTTGAGAAAATTCGGGTCTTTTGTATTTCGTATCCAAGTGATTATATAAAAAAACACGGATCGACTCGTGAGACGCATGATCGGCGGCTAAATCTCTCAAACTTGAATGAGGATTTTCAATCACTATTTCTTCCCCTTAAGCGATCTTAACTTCAGTTGCAGATGTTGATGGCGTACCAGAGCGAGATAAATCTTCCATTAGATCTCGACCGCTTTTGAATGCTTTTTACCAGTGATAAACACGTGTTTTTGATAAAATCGATTCACCGTAAGCCTTTTGTAACATTTACAGTGACTACAAATAAGAAATTGCATTGGCGATGCAAAATTTAAGACGAACTCTTTGTTAGATGTTTTTGTCCATTATGAAATTCGCAAAACACATTAGATATTATATACCTAAAATAGCACTGTATTTAATCTAAATAACAGATCTAACTCAAACTCTGCTCCAAAATGGAAAACAGCTAAGCAGCAGAAAAAATATGAATTTGAAACCGTTAAAGAATCATCCATTCCCGGCACTTTTTTGACTGAATGCTTATCATTTTCAGTGTGGTTGTGGTTTTCAACACAGATTGGACAAATAAAGAAATTAGGACAAAAAGACAAATGATTAAAAAGAACCCATTCGTGTTCCTCCAAATGCCCTTTGCGTTTCATGGGCGCGGTGACTCTTTCGTACAATTTTGCTGTCCTACGAGGCGCGGGCCTTAACATTACAGGCCCCGTCTTCTATACTGACATCTCTTTTAGGCCCGCGTGAAACACAACGCGGCATTGACTCGGGCCTGGTAGTTGTTGGACGGCGTGCCACCCAGTGCATCTACGGTGGCTGAGAATCACCTGGATACTCCTGACGCCCGGGGCGTCTTCTTCTGATGCAGCGGCTGTGGCTTGAAGTTTGCCTTTCCCTCACGCGGCTCACCTTCTTTGTTCACTAGTAATCATCATCACTTTGGGGACTGCTTCCTATGCTTCTTCGCTCTGGATCATGGATTGAACCATTGCCTGAAGCGAGAAGTCTATGCCATCAATTATCTCAACGAGGATACGGCGATACTTCGTGTCCTCTTGACAATATCAGTAGCAACCTGTAAAAAAAAATACATTTTACATACATTTTTGATATATTGCGACTCGGATACGAAAGCGCACATTGCTTGAAAATGAATTCAGAATTGTAGAATTGGCTCTCTGTTTGGTAAATTGCCGTAAGGAGAATTCTTTGTATTATTTATTTGCGAAATAGCTATTTAGCTTTATTTTATTTTATTTCTGTTATTTTATTGTTATTCTGCCAATTGATGTGATTTTTATGTGTGTGTATTTTGCTATTTTTTATGTTATTTGTGATGTCATTCGATTTATGTTATTTAATTATTATAATGTCAATATTCTACCAATTTAATTTCTATGGACTTTAATGTCTGCTAATAAATGATTATTATTATTATTAAAAATAATATACATAATTTTTCTACTTTAAAAACAATTATTCCATAACGGTTTCTAGAAAGTAGTTGGAACCAGTTTGTCAGTGTGATGAATGGAGAATGATCACAAAACAATAATAAACGAGGCTTTTCCCTCTCCCAAAACGATTCATCAAAGTAGATAGTAAATATTTCTATTTATAAACCCTGATCATCCGTTCCGAGAAAATAATTGTGAATATAGAGTAATAACGAAAGTTTGTTACAGATTTGTGTACGAATATGTCCTGTGATATAATTATTATTTAAAAAAATATATGTTGGATAGTGTGAGATTACAGATTGAGCGGTAGGAAAAGTCGACTATAATTTTATTTAAGGATTTTTTTAATGTCCCGGAACTTGTTTCAGATGAAAAAGAGAAAGCAAGAGTAATAACGAAAAACCTTTGAAATATTCAGGACAAGTCCTAAAGGATTAAAATATTCTTTTTTGAATCATGTCCAACCTGTTACTTTTTTACAGATAGAATTTAGAAGTAAAGTATAATAGTATAAAGGTACTTTCAAAGCTACAAAATATTTTAGCTTTGTGAAAAAAAAAAATCGAATTTTGAATAATATACTGTGTATCGATTTGGCTTAACTTTTGTTATAGCTGATTACGCGGTCAATGCATTTAATTATTTGCTGGATACCTAGCTTACTGCATATTGACTTCCTAAAATGAACAATATTTAGTCGCTTCGCTTGTCACCTCCCTAGCTGGTACTTCCACCTCTCCTTTTCATTATTGATTGCAAAGGGTTTATGACAATATCGTGTGTTACTGAAAAGTAAACTATGGATTTATTATCTCTGTATGAAAGAATTGGAATAATACCATCGTTGATGTAAATTCTTAGAAGGTGGAAGCAGTACCGTGACCATATCTAATTTAATTTTGTTTTTATGAGCAGGTGCTGAGTTAAGTTCTCTATTTAATCAATTTTGAATACTGGAAAAATAATTATAAACTTAAACAGACTATGAAAATCGTGAGACGTGAAAATATTTACGTTTTAGCTTTTAGATGTCGAACGAATATAAAATAACCTTATTTTTGAGGGCCAATTCTAAAATTTTTATCTGTCAATACGTAGGGAAATTCAAGGTGTTTTCGACAGATTGCGAATGCAAACGTTGCTTAAAAATTATCGGAAATAGCCCGCTGATTCATATATTAAGTGTTCTAACCAAATTACAACGAATGAAATTGCAAGTACTCGTACTTCGTTAGATTATCAAGATGGTTCGGCAAAATTGTTTTCAACTCACGAAAGCAGAATAATTAATAGAAAGTTTATCGAAACTTGATAATTTCCAATTAAGTTTCTCCAAGAATTGTTTACTGACTTTTACTAACTGACGTTGTTTAGAATTACTAGTAGATGAAGATAGATACTTTAGGAAAAGTTTGCAAAAGGTCATAAGAAGTTAACAATGACCAAGTAGCATTCCACTTAGAAACTTTTTGATAGATACTCGTAGTTACTTACCTATACCCTGATAGTTTATAAAGTATTTTCCTGAAAATACCACCATACACCATAACAAACGGACCATTAATTGTCATTTAATTTTTGACGGTTGTGTATTTTTTCCCTGTGAAAATTAAACCGATTTAGATCTAGAATCGCTCAGCTGGTTTACGTCTTTTGATAAGATAATATAATGCTAGTAAGAATTAATTATTACTCGGAACTATTTAAAACTAGCTTTTGCCCACAGCTCCGCTCGCGTTACTTCGGATTTTTGCAAAAAATAAACCCATAACTGTATTAGGGTCCCACCTATCTTTGTATCAAAAATCTGAAATGATTCAAGCGTAACAATCAAACTTACTTTCGTATTTTTAATAATTAATTATCAGTGAGGATGAAGATAGTATATATGTGCATATGTAAGTTAAGAGATAATTTACGAAAAAAACTCCCTATGTTTCTCGCAAAACTTAGATTCTGTTTAATCTTTTTGAACAATAGTAACTACTGACACACGAAACAAAAATTACCGAAACATTACCTCTGAATGGAATACCTGCATAATATCTGTCTCATTTGATCATAAGTTATTATTTTATTATTACAAAGCAATTTTAACCGGCTTCCAAAAAAGGAGGAGGTTTTCAAGTCGACTGTAGGTATTATTTATTTTGTGTGTGTTATCCTCATAACTTTTTACTGGGTATACCGATGTTGATGATTCTGTTTATATTCGAAAGCTGAGCTTGTCATATCGTCCCATTTAAATTTGAGTGAGATCTGACAAGTATTTGATTTATCCCTAATAATGCGTGGCTTCACCTATATTGTTGACTGTCTCATCCTCAATTGTTGCAATAACTTTAATTTTGGAAGTCGGCGTTTCTGGTTGTTTCTTCGGTTTTTGAACACCGACTTTCGAAATTAAAGTTCTTTTTTTTTGTTTAGAAGTCGGTTGTATTATTTTGTAAAAAGGGTTTTTACTTATCCCACTGAACACAAACTAGACCACTGGTTGGTAACGCACTTAGCAGAGAGGGTTAATGACTTTTAAACGAACGATACCAGCAAAACCTCGCTATTTTTGGATTGCAAAACATTCAAATTGTCCAATATGTATGTTTGTAAACGTTTTTATCCGGAAAAAGGTACGTGTCCCGATTGAAGTGATTTTGCTCATTGATTAAAATGGGACCTTCTCCAATAAAATCAACACAAACCTATACAAACAGAGAATAGAGTACTTCATGCAATATAAAACTATCTAATAGGATAGGTGTATCTAATAAGGTAGATGTATAATTTATTTTACTTTTTGTCAGTCCCATAGCCGAGTCTGTGGGCATTAAAATATGTATTACTTAAGAGAGTAATTCCATAAATACAAAGCTATTACGAACTGAAAAGAAGACTTATGTAGCTATAATTTAATAAACAGAAGGTTCATCAACTTCATAGTAGGCGGTAACATGGTAACACATAATGGTACATGGGCGGAAATTATACCTTTATATAGGCAGGCTATATATAATCTACGTCTATTCCAAATTTTATCAAGATCTGTTTAGTAGTTTTTGCGTGAAAGAGTAACAAACATCCATACTTACAATTTTTCTCGTTTATGATATTACTAAGGACACACGAAGCGCACTTAGTACACGATATTCTCACGCTTCCGTCAGTGTACCCCAAACCAACGTCATCGTTCTCAAAGCATTCTCGGACGAGATAGGCTCTGCCCTATGTTTGATCTCAAGACGGTCGTAAATATTATAAAAGCTTGGGTGTGATCACTGTGAGACTGAGAAGCACTATATTTTTTACGATGATAATACATAGTAAAAATGTTTATAGGGTTTCCATCTCCACAGTAGCCGTCCCTATTTTTTTTTTTTCAATCACAATATAAGTATGAAACTATGATGTGATTTGAAACGAATTTTATTGGGCAACTATCTCGGTATTTTTTTCTAACTTATTTTGTCTCATAGCTTAGCAAAGACCTCCCTAAATCTTTACAGGAATTCATTTCGCAACCTCGTTTCACAAAATGAACTTACATACGTGAAGATTCTATTACATCTATTACATTGGAACTGAAACTATTGTATGTAAGTACATAAGTGAGGTAAGTGAGTTCTATAATGAGCTAACTCTGTTTGCAAGGCCTCCCGCAAAGGTTTTAATGAACTATGTAAGTACCTACTTACGTTGACGTAAGATGGTTTTTAAAACTGTTGCTTTGGACGTCAGTATTTCAATTTCTACCCACTCGAACAAATTCTTTGCTAACTCTTTACACTCTTCCAATGCGAAGTTTCTATTCACTTGAACTAAACAAACTCCGTTATACTGAAAGAGATGTGACCTTTGACATATTTTTCCAGGACTTGGCTCTAAAGAAAAATGCTATTAACCTATGAACTATGTCGTCGTCTTGTGTTAACGCAGTTCCTCAATAGTATTTTTTATATGGATTATGTATTATTTTATTTGTTAATAGAATAATAGATAAGTATTTGTAAAAAAAGAATGTTCAAAATAGCCTATTTATTGCCGAAATCACAAATCCTAACTGATATGAGAAGTGCGAAATTCTGTCAGAAACGAATAAACTGACTTTTTTTCTCTACTCCTAACACGTTGAACCAATTTTGATGATTTTTGTTACGGAGGTAGATGGGACCCCGGGACATGGTTATAGGCAAAAAAAAATCGGGTTAGGGCAAAAGCTAGTAAGTAAGTGATAACATATTTTTCGAAGCGCATTAAGAGTTATGCCCAGAAACCTTAACCTCGCCAAGGGAAGAAATTAACAACATCATAGTCCCAAAGTTGAGCATCACATCCATCAAAATTCGTACCAAAGTTATAATAAATTATGATCCTTTAGTTGTCCTCTACAATAACCAAGAGTATTAACTATTTTGACTGTTGTCTTCTTACTTTCAAACTTTTATTGACCGTGTCACTTGTTTACCACAAGATAGGAAAATAAGGATGTAGATGACAAAAACAGCTCGTTACGTTCATGCATCATGAGCCCAATGGCTTTCATAAAATAGGAATATTATTCCTATAGTGCAAATCTTTGATTGAAGTTTTACGTCCGTCTGAGGTTTGTTTTCATACTATTATTTTCTAGTTTTTCTATCTAGTGTACGAACAAATGTGGATTACTTTGCAACAAAGCATTATCTGCCTAGTCTTTTCCCAACTATATTGGGGTCGGCTAAATACCAGTATTTTACGTTGAGCCTTGCAGACCTCCACAACCCATTATTTGGGTAACACCGTATTTTTTGGAAAGACTGGAGACAGATTTTTGAAATACATTAAGATTTAGAAATGACAGCCAGACCAAACGTAACGTGCTTTCTGAGGCACGGAGGACTCTCGGTATGTTAAGATTGCGACTGTTATTCTTTAGCCTCGCTCGCCCCCTATTTGCAACAAAGCGTACTTTTAAAACAAAGTCTATGAGCGAAACTGAAATGAAAGGTAAGGATTGTCGCTTCTGTAGTTTCTGCTTACTTTTAAGGGAAGAACACGATGAGTATATGGATGCAAAGTGCACTTAGAAGTTACAAGCTACGTGTTTGAAAAATGGAAATTCCTATCAAGTGCAAAAGTTACTTGATATCAAGAGAAGATCTACTGGGTAGAAATCCAGTAAATTAAGGTTATTCCCTTAGGCATTTTAAACTTAGTACTTTAGACTAAAACATTGTTACTTCTCAGTTAACATTTGATAGTGGCTGCCACAGCGATTGCGTCAATAGTTAAATTATCCACGTTCTTTACATACCCACGGGAATTCTGTAGGTTCATCTAGAAGTGGTTTGGAACAGAAATTGACGGTAATAAGCGCCCACGTTTGTACGTAGGTTAGAGAGTAAAGGTCATAGCCCACTTACACGACTCTGCTCCATTACCGCTCCTACTCAACACCGCACTAAACTAAAACGACTGCTGCCGGTCCACTCGTTGACAGCTAGCAGACGCCCAGCTGTCACCGCATCGACAGCTAGCAGACGCCCAGCTGTCACCGCATCTACAGCTAGCAGACGCCCACCTGTTCAGTCTACCGATTGAGCGGCGCCGGCGGCAGTCAGCGCGTGGACACCGCACCGGCCGCTCATCTACTACGTGTGGCCACCGAGGCGTCAACGACCGAGCAGTCTGATGGCGGGAAGCTTGCTGACATCGAGCTGTCTGCTAATTTATATTGTCAATATAAACTTGATCGCAAGGCCACGACTTAAAGCTCATATTTGAATGATATTTTATAAGTCGGGTGGTAGCAGAGTCGTGTAAGTAGGCTATGACCTTTATATGTACTTATTTGTAGTTCACACATATTTTAATATAAAATAGGACGTTAAAAAAGTATTATCTTCAAAAGAATTACTAGTAACTAAGAATCTTTTGATGATACTAATTTGAACCCCGTTCTACTTCCGTTTCAAATTTATTTACCATTCCAATAAAAATGCTCAATAATCAATTTTAACTTCGCAATCATAGATCAAAATACCTATAAAATGTCCAAATGTCGATCACAATAACCAACAAAATATATACTTTAAAGTTCTCACAGTGGATTATGATTACGAGTCTATAACAGACTGGAAGGCACCGTAGGCTATAACACGTGATAGATGGTAATATTGATCTGAATATGGACGTTGAAAGACCGATATATCGAACAATACTGTCTGGCTGTCGATACTCCTGTTCATAGATTAATTGGCAATCAGAATCATGCATGAAACCTCGATTCTATCTTAGAACAGAGGTTTCATTCTATTCGCCATTCGACCCGTCAACAATCTCTAGATGTTCTGAATCTAATGATTCCAACATGAGATGGGAATATTTAAAAGGCTCAATCTTACGACCAAAAATACTACTAATAGTATTAAGCATTTTAAATTGTCACTAAGTGCAAATTATGAGAACTTCATCCATGTAGACGAAGAAAATTAAATACGCATCGTTAGGGAAAACTCAGATACTATTCGTCAGATCTCACTAGTGGTTTTTTGTTTACTATTTTGTTTGTTGTGTGCGAGTCCCAAATAAACATGTTTCTTTCTTTCTTTAGAATGTAAAAAGAATCATCAAAATCGGTACACCCAGTAAAAATTTATGGGGTAACACACAAAAAAAATACAGACGTCTTGAGAGCCTCCTCCTTTTTTGGAAGTTGGTTAAAATAGTTCAGTTTAAGTAAGCAAAAGTTAAACTTTTACATATCGCTATTACATATTCAAAATGTACCAGCTCATCAGCAAAGAAGGTGTAATGAGTGTTTGGAGAGGTAAATAAACGCGTAGAAGGACAACCAGTGACTGCAGTTCTTAGTAATCTTTATTAAATGTACCTGATCTTCCATAAGCGGTGCAAGAAACCCACGCGCACGTAATATCACAACAATGATTATTGTTTTAAAGCTCTTTTAGGCAAAGTTATTAACTTTGAAATGGGTAGATATCCTTGCTGGTCAATGACCTAAGAGTGGAGCAGCTGTTATTCAGATTAATTCCAAGAAACAACAGAGTACAGCAACAAATTGAAAAATAGTCAGACCCTTTTCACGTCCTGACGAATGTAGGGATGGAGATATTTATAGGTAAATCTGATGGTGTATTACTTGAAGTAATTTATCGAAGCCAAATAAATAAAAATGAAAATCACATCGTTTGAGAATAGATTATTTTGTTTTAAAAGTTACCTACTCATCATTAGCCTAGCCTTTTCCCGGCTATATTGGGGTAGGCTGGCAAACTGGATTCAGCTGTATTTTACGTAGAGTGACTGCCTAACAAAAGTCCACAATAAATTACCTGGGAACGGTACTCCTTGGTAAGACTTTCTTAAGTTATTTTCTGGCATTTGACAGTCCGTAACTACTGCCAAAGATCTACAAATGACAGCCGGGACCAACGACTTTAAATGGTTTCCGAAGCATGATATCGGTATGTTAAGATGGCCATCCGCAGACCAACCTCGGCAAGCGTTGCTTAGCCTTGATCGATCCGTTCTGTTATTATTTAGGCCACGAACTCCTTGTTAAAGAAACTATATTCTAAGTAATTATTTTCCTAGGCACTTTAGCGACTGTTTCAACTATCTATTTATGAAAGTACTAGCAGCGCCTCGCGGTTTCACCCGCGTAGTTCCCGTTCCCGTAGGAATATGGGGATAAAATATAGCCTATAGCCTTCCTCGATAAATGGGCTATCTAACACTGAAAGATTTTTCAAATCGGACCAGTAGTTCCTGAGATTAGCGCGTTCAAACAAACAAACTCTTCAGCTTTATAATATCAGTATAGATGTGACTTTGTAGCCAAAGTAACTTTTCGCATTGCGCTTATTTCAAGTATGCCCACTAATGTCCGATTCCTGAAGTTTTGTCCGATAACAGTGAAATCAAAACCTAATTTCTTATAAAAACTCGAATTTAACATTTATTTTATTATTTTAATACTTAATTATTCCTATTTTTAAACTAATTTATTTTTAAGTATGAATAAATTATGGGCATAAACAGATTTATATTGAAAAACGTCATACAATCTGTTGGAAGGATTCCACAAGTTGACAATGTATAACGATAGTTTTAAAAATAAGCTAGGTTATTAAATACAATTGACAAACCAATGTAATGAATGTTTTTATTTAGGTATTGGCTCCAAATGTAATTACTGCTAAAAACTAATGTTAATGTTAAGCCTTTATGTTTGAAGTTATTAAATTATGATCATAACACAAAAAATGCATGTCGTATTCTTCTATTTAAACTAATATTTTAACCAGGTAAAGTTGCTGGTTTAAAACAATAATTTAAATTAATCATTCAGTGAGAAAAAAGTATTGTAAAGAATCTTCGGGTAGTTTTTATTCCTGAAAAGTGTGCTGCGTATGCTGCGAAAAAAGAATACTGGGACGGAAAATTATTTTTACATTTTATATTTTGATATAAGTAAGTGCTAACTAATTATCAAATTCCGATCACGGTCGCCAATCTCAACAGACATATGCAAAGTACAGGAGATCATTTACAAGTTTGTGCATACAAACAGACAAACTCTCTGTTCTTTAAGTCTCATAGTCCGATCAGACGGCAATACGACCCGGGTGAAATCATGTGCAGGACCAATGATTTTAAGATAAAAAAATAAAATAAATGCATTCAGAGGGAGGGGGGACAGGGAGAACACCAGCCTACAAACTCCGGATGGATCCTCTGAAATGAAAATGGAAAACCTCGTAACATTTCGTTCAACCTGGAAAATGAACTTAAGACGAAATACGCTCGCGATTACGAGACTAACGGGGCAGTCAAGTAAGTACATATGTATGTAGCTCCTCCAAACTCCTTTTGGAACCATATAATCCCGCGTCACTGCTCGACTATCACGCGGTTGAATCTCCGGACATTTGACCGACTCGATCAAACGAAGTCAGAGAGCAGAAAAACGGAGTGAAGCTGTTGTTTTACTTTTTCTTTTAGTTAAGCAAAAATAAAGCACATTTTTCTGTAACAAAAAGGTCCATACACAGGTGCATACGCGAGGAAAGCTTTAGTTTGACTCAGACCAGTTTTTCGTGTGAACGGGCCCTATTTATTTTTTCTCAATGTAACTAGTAACCCGATTCTACATAGCAAAAAACAGAAATGCTTCTATAAAATTAGTCTGTTAGAACCAGCTGACGTCTCGAAGTAACCGTCGTTGTGAATAATGTAAGTTTTTAGTATAATTTATGAACTTCAAGTTACCAGAGCGGAGTTAAAACTAGCGTTTAAACATGACAGATCTTTTCGAATAGTATTTTTATCGTATTTTCCAATGCCAAGTAGTTTTACTCTTACAACTGAAACCTTGTTACAATTTGACCTCGTTGAAATCATTGATGGCTATGGAAATAATAAAAATTATTATTCCATAAAACAAGAACACATTGCACTGTATGCATTGAAGATTATAATTTTACAATTATCAACTTAAGCACAATTACATTGACTCCATCCCTTAAACTAGGCTATATATTTCAGGGATGCCTGACCCTGAATGACTATTAGTCATTAAGTATGGACAAAATTTACTATGTAATGGACATATGATAAAGAACAGTCGTTTAGTACCACATTTACATAAAAAATATAAGCAACATCTGATTTTGTTTTCGAAATTTCAGTGTTGATGCCGTAGCGATAGCAGGTGACTTATGTTTTAATAAATACCTAATTAATTTGAAATATTGCTGATAAATATGACTTTTGGAATAGTTCACATATTGTTCTATCCAACCATTACTTACACTTTTTTTTCTTGTGAAGAATAAGTAAAAAAAATAAGTGTCATCCTCCGTAATGAGTACTCATTACGGAGGATGAAACTTATTTGTAAATACATCATATGCTTCATCGTAGTTGCACAAATCTTTGGGTTTTACTGACTATTATTTTTTATTTAATTTAGTGAAAAAATAATAATTATGTATTGATTTTATTTTGCACAAACTATTCATCCCTTAAGTTCAAGCCTGTAGGTCACCTTTTCCTTATCACTTCTCCAATACCTCGTAGCCGCTGTGTGATCACCTCCTCCCCTCAACCCCTTTTTGAGGCAGGTGGGTATAAAATATTGAAGTACCTACGTGATGCATGCGGGTATAGAACCTTTGAACTGACGCTTGATTGTCCTCAGTCACATATCACGTTTGAACATAAATATCTAAAGTACTTAGGTATGTGGACTTAAAAATTTCTCTTCAGTGGACGAATGGTTGAAGCTTCCATGTTTTTATTACTTTCGTGACTTAAAGTATAAATAAAATAACCTGTGCAAGTATTTCTAAAGAATTAATTTTAAAAAATATATATATTTTGCGTGGAATATATAAAAAAAGACTATAAAATTAAATGTAAGATTCATGGATTTATTAACCTTGACACTCAAAGCTAAAAGAAAGCTGCGTGTTTATAATTATGTTTCAAATGGACAAAGCACGTGCAAAAGCGCAATAGTACTATTGTGGTTGATTTTTGACGAATCGTCCCCCAATAATAATTCGTTACATGGCGCTGAAAGGAGATCGCCAGAAATCCATACATCGTTGGGCCAAATGTGAACAGTAATCATTTATGTGTTATTTAATAGATAAAACACATACATATTCATATCAGAAAGATTTTTTTCAAAATTCTATGGGCGTTAGGATGAAAATTATTATTATGGAAAGAACTGCTTCATCATGTAAAGGCACACTTCCAGTAGCGTTGCTACGATTAGTAGCGATACCACAACTCACGCAATTCACCATTATCCAGTCTATAAGCAAAATCAGTGTCCAAGTCCGTAAAATCAATCCAAAATCGTCAGAAAAATAGCAGAAATCGAGTAAACACATCCGTAAGCGCACGAGTACGAAAACGAATGACGGGACTTGACGGGAGTGACGTGACATTGACATTTTGACAAACATCGATATTTTTTCGTTTTGAAACAGTCGCCCGATACACCATTTTGAACGATGTTATTGTTATATAAATAAATAACTATTACTAAAACAACAATAATTTCATCAAATGTCCTTTTTCTTTTATAAATGATTGTTATGTTCATGACAAATGCTAAAACAAAATAGATATCGTTTTTTTAATAACTTCTTTATAACTACTATTTTTAGAACGAACTTAAAATGACCTGACAGCTTGTTTACGGAGCTAGTTTTAGAACTACATTCAATTAAAAACCATATTTTAAATTATAATTTTTAGCTCATTCCGGTAGAATGTTATTATTGTTACATGTTATTCTTAATCAGTAAAAAATCTAGTCTTTTTTTATATACATATCGTTTCTGTACATACTTAAGCCCAATACTGGCTATCTCCTTTGGCTACATACATTTTGCTATCATTTATCACACCCCGAAAACTGAACATTAGTTGCATTTTACAAATGCTTGAAAAAAATCGTTTTCAATCATTCAAGCTAGATAGAATAGCTATCCTTGAAAGCTGGTAGAAGCTGAATCAGAATAGTCAAGATAATTGATCGAAGCAAGACCGAGATATTGCGAATATTTTTAGTTTGTAAGAGGTAAAAAAACGATAGATATCTTTGTAAGTATTCGTCTCACACTATTCTCGACTATAATAATAAGAAAATAATAAACCAAGTGGGTGTATAATAGCTTATCCATAATCTATGTATGATTTTGTCATCTATATTCGATAAAATTGTTTTGCTTTAGTAGATAGATACGTATCTATTTTAATATTGTAATTAATTAAACATGTGAACGTAACCGGTGCTCAATTGTGAATATAAAATCATTTAACTTTTTAATTTATCATAATATTTATGAATCACTGATCGATAAATGAATGAGTGATAATTAGTAAGTGTTTTGGCCAGGGAAGCTTGCGGTGCAAATATAATTGGCATGTGTAAAATTTGTGTTATTGTATTCTTATAATAAGTCGCTTATTATTGGAATTCGTAAAGTGACTGGCAACTGAGAGCTTCACTGGAAAACAATGAAGCTTTCGGAGTAATGAACGACGAATGTTATTTGAATTACTTATATATTTTAAATGAGATGTTACCTCTTTTAGTTTCTGAAACCTTTGTTGACTGATGGTTAAGATAAAGTTATAATTTATAGTTTGTGGACAGACTCAAAGACAGAAAGGCTGAATGCTAATAGCTTTATATTATAACTAGTATTTCGCTTGGGGGCGCGAGTTGCAAGCAACCCGCGGTGTCGTTTTGGTATTTTTAGTAACAATTATTATCTCTACAATGTCAAATTTCTGAGTTACGCAAAGGGATTGAAAGAAGGGGGTTGAAAAGTGTTGAATTTTTTTTGGCCATATATTCATCCAGATGTCCTCTATACAACCCCGAAGACCATTTTTCTCTACAATGTCAGGTTTCTGAGTTACGCAAAGGGGTTGAAAGAAGGGGGTTGAAAAGGGTTGAAATTTTTTTAGCCATATTTTCATCCAGATACCCTCTATTCAACCCCGAAGACCATTTTTCTCTACAATGTCAGGTTTCTGAGTTACGCAAAGGGGTTGAAAGAAGGGGGTTGAAAAGGGTTGAAATTTTTTTAGCCATATTTTCATCCAGATACCCTCTATACAACCCCGAAAACCATTTTGCTCTACAATGTCAGATTTCTGAGATACGCAAAGGGGTTGTAAAAAGGGGGTTGAAAAGGGGTAATTTTTTTTTTTCGTTTTATACTCATCCAAATACCTTCTGTACAACTCCGAAAACCATTTTGCTCTAAAATGTCAGATTTCTGAGATACGCAAAGGGGTTGTAAAAAGGGGGTTGAAAAGGGGTAGTTTTTTTTTTCGTTTTCTACTCATCCAGACACCCTCTATGCAACCCCAAAAACCATTTTTCTCTTCGACGTCGGGTTTCTGAGATAAGCAATGGGGTTGAAAGAAGGGGGTTGAAAAGGGGTAGTTTCAGATTTTTCCCATACTCACCCCGACACTTTCTATACAACCCCATAAAAAGTTTTCCCCTCCTAGCACGGCAAGTGGGAGAACAATTATGTCAATCAATCAATCAATCAGTCAATCAGTGAGTGGTTTTTTAATTGTATATAATATAACTAGTATTTCGCTTGGGGGCGCGAGTTGCAAGCAACCCGCGGTGTCTTTTTGGTATTTTTAGTAACAATAATTATCTCTACAATGTCAGATTTCTGAGTTACGCAAAGGGGTTGAAAGAAGGGGGTTGAAAAGGGTTGAATTTTTTTTGGCCATATATTCATCCAGATGTCCTCTATACAACCCCGAAGACTATTTTTCTCTACAATGTCAGGTTTCTGAGATACGCAAAGGGGTTGAAAGAAGGGGGTTGAAAAGGGTTGAATTTTTTTAGCCATATTTTTATCCAGATGCCCTCTATACAACCCCGAAAACCATTTTTCTCTACAATGTCAGGTTTCTGAGTTACGCAAAGGGGTTGAAAGAAGGGGGTTGAAAAGGGTTGAATTTTTTTTGGCCATATTTTCATCCAGACACCCTCTATACAACCCCGAAGACCATTTTTCTCTACAATGTCAAGTTTCTGAGATACGCAAAGGGGTTGTAAAAAGGGGGTTGAAAAGGGGTAGTTTTTTTTTTCGTTTTCTACTCATCCAGACACCCTCTATGCAACCCCAAAAACCATTTTTCTCTTCGACGTCGGGTTTCTGAGATAAGCAATGGGGTTGAAAGAAGGGGGTTGAAAAGGGGTAGTTTCAGATTTTTCCCATACTCACCCCGACACTTTCTATACAACCCCATAAAAAGTTTTCCCCTCCTAGCACGGCAAGTGGGAGAACAATTATGTCAATCAATCAATCAATCAGTCAATCAGTGAGTGGTTTTTTAATTGTATATAATATAACTAGTATTTCGCTTGGGGGCGCGAGTTGCAAGCAACCCGCGGTGTCTTTTTGGTATTTTTAGTAACAATAATTATCTCTACAATGTCAGATTTCTGAGTTACGCAAAGGGGTTGAAAGAAGGGGGTTGAAAAGGGTTGAATTTTTTTTGGCCATATATTCATCCAGATGTCCTCTATACAACCCCGAAGACTATTTTTCTCTACAATGTCAGGTTTCTGAGATACGCAAAGGGGTTGAAAGAAGGGGGTTGAAAAGGGTTGAATTTTTTTAGCCATATTTTTATCCAGATGCCCTCTATACAACCCCGAAAACCATTTTTCTCTACAATGTCAGGTTTCTGAGTTACGCAAAGGGGTTGAAAGAAGGGGGTTGAAAAGGGTTGAATTTTTTTTGGCCATATTTTCATCCAGACACCCTCTATACAACCCCGAAGACCATTTTTCTCTACAATATCAAGTTTCTGAGATACGCAAAGGGGTTGAAAGTAGGGGGTTGAAAAGGGTTGAATAGGGTTGAATTTTTTTTTGGCCATATACTCATCCAAATACCCTCTATACAACCCCGAAAACCATTTTTCTCTAAAATGTCAGATTTCTGAGATACGCAAAGGGGTTGTAAAAAGGGGGTTGAAAAGGGGTAGTTTTTTTCCGTTTTCTACTCATCCAAACACCCTCTATACAACCCCGAAAACCATTTTTCTCTTTGACGTCAGGTTTCCGAGATAAGCAATGGGGTTGAAAGAAGGGGGTTGAAAAGGGGTAGTTTCAGATTTTTCCCATACTCACCCCGACACCTTCTATACAACCCCATAAAAAGTTTTCCCCTCCTAGCACGGCAAGTGGGAGAACAATTATGTCAATCAATCAATCAGTCAATCAGTCAATCAGTGAGTGGTTTTTTAATTGTATATAATATAATAATGTTTTTGTAAACATGTATTTTGTAGATATTAATAATTAAATATTGTAGATATTTACTATATTATATGTATTTAAAACTATACTTTGGGAAGATGATCGGCATGCTACCACCTATCTGCAGTTTTTAGATAAATAATAGTATAAAAGCATGCTTTGTAAATATGTAAAAGCCTTGTGAAATAAAATACAATAACGATATTATGCCCGTTTAATTGCTGCAAACCGTCCTGATTTGTTATACTATTCAATTTGAGATACTTTCAAAATAGCTTAGCGATTGAATGAAACTGGGATTTAATTGAAAATACTATGGAAACTGAATGATGACGTGGAATATCCTACATAAATAGTGCACTTTTCAGATGAAAGGTAGGCTCTGGCACTCAGCCATAGTGTAGCTCCGCATAGTGTAACATTAGTGATATAATGTTTTTAATCGAACTTGGTTACAAACATTATTTAGAAACTTTGTTTATAAACCGTATAAATAATGTTGTTACCTACGTAAGATTAATTTAAAGCGTGCTCAAGTAATGGATGTCTAAAATCAATTCCCAAAACCCCGACGCTGAAATTAAGAACATATTATGTACTAGCTGCTGCCCGCGACTTCGTCCCCGTGGAATCCCCGATTTTAAAACATTCTTTATCGCTGCTCTGCTCCTACTGGCTAAAGCGTGATGTTATATAGCCTAAAGCCTTCCTTGATAAATGGTCTATTCAACCCAAAAAGAATTTTTCAATTCAAACCAGTAGTTCCTGAGATTAGCGCGTTCAAACAAACAAACAAACAAACTCTTCAGCTTTATAATATTAGTATAGATTATGTACGTATTAAAAAGAAAGAAAAATGTTTATTTGGGACTCGCACAAGACAAATACAGGATTACAGAATTGTTACATTAGACAATTTATTCGTGACGGTGAATTGAAAGTTCCACAATTGTAGACCTTTATATTATTACATTGAGGAGATTTAGAATATTTAAAACAATCGCTGGCAGAAGTTGTCGCACTAACCTCGGCCGTTCCGCTCTCCTGAGTAGAATGACGAACACGTACAACAGGATCTGCTCTAACCGCCAAGACAACATGGACATTTTCTCAGATTCGTAGTTCCTCTTAATTCAATTTAAAAACATATAATAAAACAACAATGTTTTATTATATGTTTTATGCAATTACAAAATCCTTGACATGAATTTATAATATTTTAATTATTTTTTCTTGTACATTATTTAATTTTTTAAATTTTACATTAATTTAATCATTCTATCGTATCTGTCTATATGTACATATATAAATTAATTCTATAATAACCTATACTAATATTATAAAGCTGAAGAGTTTGTTTGTTTGAACGCGCTAATCTCAGGAACTACTGGTTCGAATTGAAAAATTCTTTTTGGGTTGAATAGACCATTTATCGAGGAAGGCTTTAGGCTATATATCATCACGCTTAAGCCAATAGGAGCGGAGCAGCGATAAAGAATGTTTTAAAATCGGGGATTCCACGGGGACAAAGTCGCGGGCAGCAGCTAGTTTTATAATACAAGTATTTAAATTCTATCATTACGAGAAAATACCAAGCCAGTCCAAGTGTAGAGATGATGAGGAAACGTTTTTATTTTAATTAAAAGATGCTGCTGCTATCGAGTTATGAGCGAAGTCACAGTATCAAGGAGAGCGAATTAAGGACCTTATAACTGACAGCTACACAAAAAAAAATTATAAATCTTCAAAGAATATATATATGTATGTATTTATAATCATTGTAGATTTTGCTGAATTTAAATTGTACCAAGTAGGTTTCCCACATCAAGTTGGATGATTATATAATCTGTTTGCGCATGAGCTTATTCACTTGAAAAACATCTCCAAGATGTTCGTCAGTCAGCATTGAGTGGAACGATAACGTTATATTCTTCTAAAATTGACCTCACAAAAGCCGGATTTTTGGAAAGCGTGTTCTGCATGAACAAGTTTTTGGGAAGAAGTCCTCTCACTAATCATGCGATATGTTGAGGATAATCCTGATGGTCGTTACTGATTACTAAAAAAATATCTATTTTTGTTAAATATTTTATGGGGAAAGTTTTAAGGGACAATAACTAAAAGTTGACTGGAATGTTTCAGGTGTTTGATTAAAGCTCGCCTTGGTTTAACAATTTATTTTTAAACTAGCTTCTGCCAGCGACTTCGTCCGCGTGGAATAGTTACTTTTCCCCCGATTTTGAAACTCTCAGCCCGATCGGTTTGAAATTGACAAAGTTTCATACAAACGTTCATCCCCTATTTTATCCCATTGGGGGTTGAATTAATCAAAATCCTTTCTTAGCGGATGCCAACGTCATAACATCTACGCAGGTAGATGTTATGACGTTGGCATGCCAAATTTCAGCCCGATCCGTTCAGTGGTTTGGGTTGTGCATTGATAGATCACTATGTGTGTGTGAAATATGTACAACTTATAACAAAAAAAGAAATGAAAGTAAAGCTGAAATGCCAGTGCAAAATTATTACTTCACTTAAAAATAAATACCCATGACTACGTATAACTAATTAATAAAATAACTACTAATTAATAAAAGTATCTACGCTTTTACCTACTTAATACTAAAAAAACAGAACATAAAGTAGCCAAAACTAACCTATCGGTATCTAAAAATCTATGCTTCTACTTCTACTACTACTTCACCTAAAAAGAAATAAAACTGAAACTATTAATAATTTGTAATTTAAACGAATATTTAAACATTAACAAAATAACTAATAAGTACCTATTTTATTAAATAGCAACAAAAGTTACTCAAAAATAATTACAATAACATCTTACAGCATGATTCAGTATTAAAGCGCGACGGCGCGATGGCTTATTATTGTATTCATGTATAAGTTTGGTGTTTATATACCGATTTCTATGATTCTTTTTTTATTGAATAGGTAATAATGTTAACTTTTTTTAATTAGGAATGTGTGAGAGTATTATAAACGTAAGAGTAAACAAATATAATCAGAAAGCTCCAAACTGCTAAGCTATCGGGAGTTACACGTATTATTGTGAGTCAACCATAAGAGATAGACATATATTGTAGTGGGACATTTTTTAGATAATTTTATGTAGAACATTTCCGTCATACATGATTTCTATGTAACTTTATCCATTAAGGCTACACACGCGACGGAAGCTTAAAAAATGGAGTAACTTTTCCCGTTTTCCCAACATTTCCCTTCACTGCTCTGCTCCTATTGATTGTAGCGTGATGAAAAGTATACTATAACCTGCCCAGGAGTATGAAGAATAATTGCACCAAGTTTCGTTAAAATCGGTCGAATAGTTTTTGTTTCTATAAAGAACATACAGACAGACAGACAGAAAAAAAATTTACTGATTGCATTTTTGGCACCAGTATCGATCACTAATCACCCCCTGATAGTTATTTTGAAAATATATTCCCTGTACAGAATTGACCTCTACAGATTTATTATAAGTATAGGTATGGAAGACAAAATAAAAAATGGTAACTTGTTTATATATGTCACAGTCAACTTAAGCACAACACAACAAACTTTAACAAGCTTAATCAGCCGGTTAGTTGGCTGCCTAACCTTTCCATTGACGGGCTTTAATGACATTTAGCCGATGCATGTATTACAACAATTAATGAACGAGCTAATTGGATGGTTAAGCTGTTTATATAACATACATTATGTGTTGGTCACACAGTTACCCAGTGTGACAAACATATATTATATATATCTAATTAACACAGTTTCAGTTATACTATTCGAACCTTACCTATCCTGCTCTTTTTTCTGCTACTTGAATAAGCAAGTAATTAAACGATATTGAACCAAATCATTTACCTAGCTCTTCAATTAAATGCCGGGAAGTCCCTTAGGCCGCTGATCAAACGGTGCCGTTCAATGAAAGGCTGGATGGCAATGAAAGGATGTACTGCATAAATGAAACGTGTAACAGGATAAAAGCAATACAATATAATATTATATAACATAATAATACAACAAGCAAAAAAATAAAGTAAAATAAAGCATAAATATATTAATATCATCAGTGAAAACTTTTAATTGGCCTTCATTTTATTAGAATAATGAAGCATGCCTGGTTATTAGTTTTAAATTTTTTGAACATCATAAATTAAAATAGTTAACCTGGGGACCAACCCAGATATCGCGATATTAAAGCTGATCAGTACATTTCGTCGATTTATGCGCCTCAAGTCAACTGTTAACAAAAACCTAAGGTAAGAACACATTTTGTGTAAAGTTTTATACAATAAACTTAAGTTTTAATAAATAATTATATTATGTACTAATTCTTTGGCAGTTTCAAAATCAATCACTACCATTCCCATTGTAACTCTTAAAACGTAAATAGGTTGTTATGTATCTATTTAAACTTTAAGTAAAGTTGTGATATACAGGGTGAAATTGAATAGATGCGACATATTTAAATATACAATAATACGTGTTGTCAAGAAAATTTAGAACATACCAAATGTAAAATTAATGAACTTTTATCACCGCTATGAATGGCAACGTTTAATAACGCGAGTACTCCACAACGATCATTGAGCACTGCGATTAGTTGGACGAGATTTTTTGATACTTTAATTTTTCTTATTTATTTTGCATATTAATTATTTTTCTGGAATACCGATAATTCGTACTTAAATAAAGATATTAACATCGATGGATCATTTTAAAACGCCAACCACGTAACTTTTTTTAACGATTTAGATTGTAGAAAAAACAGTTTATAATTACTATGTTACTGTAACTGAAGCTCCCATTTCATTTTGTCGCATCTATTCAAAGTCATCCTGTATGGGCGGACCTAGTAAAAAAGATAACTGAACATTTGCAAGACATCTGTTTTTTACTATCATACGATGAACCTTTAAATTAAAATGCTGAAGAATCAGAATCAGAATCAGAATTTTGATTATTGTATTTGAATTACATGACTCAATTCATATTATCTTCCTTAATGTAACAAGGCATGCTTTGGGACATATTCTTATCTTGTTATTTAAAAATTGCTCTGTGATTTCCAATTTTAAACGTTTTTTAACCAGCAATGATAAGTAAACGGCTTCCCCGTTTACTTATCATTGCACGTTAATCTACAAAGCACGCAAATTAATTTAGAAATAACAGATTCTGTAGCCATCAAAATGATTAGCTTTTTGAAAAGAGATGAAAAATTAATAAACACATTAAAAAAAAAAGTTTGTATTCAAACGATTCCGCTTAGATATATGTACATAGATACTGCCAAAATCTCGTCAAGTTATAAAACCCCTTTAGTTCCAGATTTGAAGTCGAGATCAAGGTTGCTTGGTATTCTAAAGTAATTAAAGTCACAAAATCTCTCCTTTCACGCAAAAACTTTTCAGTAATCAAACAATTCGAGAAGTCGTTTAGATTCAAATTAATGCAGTTTTGTTAGTTTTTCTTTGTAAGGTTTGATTACGGTTTGTGAAACGACTACGCAGCACTTATTTTATTTCAGCTATTATTCGGGAAACTATGCCAATTACACAAATTTTTATTACCGCAACTGTAAAGCAAATTCGCTTTTTTATTATGAAATTTGAAAGAAATATCCACTTACAGTATAAATAAGATTTGTAATATAACTAAATACTACATTTTGCTTTTTAGCTTAAGTTTGTTACCAAAGGAGACCTGATTGGCTGGAAAAGGTAACACAGTGGGAAGAGTCGAAGGCTGTGGAGAGAGAATAATAATGATGAAGGTTAGGCAAAGCCTTTTTTTTACTATGGGAAATCATCAAATGATTTCTCCCGCTCTGGGTGGAGCAAAAGGGAGTGTTAAATTCTGACATACTAAAACCCACCCGTGTTTCTCCTAGTGCCCTTTACGTTCCAGGGCTGACTCTTTCAAACAAATTCCGCAACCCTAGCAGGCACTGACCCTTTTTTTTTTTTTTTTTTTTTGGATGGGAAATCATCAAATGACCCCTCCCGCCCTGGGTGGAGCGGTAGGGAGTGTCAGACTTTTACTGACTAAAACCCACCCGTGCTCCTCCATGTGCCCTTTGCGTTCCAGGGCCGCGGCAACTCTCTCGAACAAATTCCGCAACCCTAGCAGGCACCGACCCTATGGGGCCCCGTCTCTGGTGCTGACGGCTCCTTGAGGCGCGCGTGAAGCACAACGCGTCGTCGACTCAGCCTGGTATCGGACGGCGAGCCACCCACGCTCACCGTCCACAGGCATCAGCCACTGCGCAATAGCACAGCGGTCGACTTGTCTCTGGAGGAGGCCGAAATGGGACCATTACTGGCACTCCATTTCAGCCCCCTCCCGAGTACCGGGAGTCGCAGCACCCACAGCAGAAGCGGCAGAAGCGGCGACGGAAGCCGCGGCGGCGGCAGAGGCGGCGGCGGCGGCGGACCTCTTGCCCTTGGTCGGGGCGGATGGCGCGCAGGCCCTTCCCCCAGCCCA
The DNA here is from genome assembly GCA_905332915.2 of Hecatera dysodea. Lineage (NCBI taxonomy): Eukaryota > Metazoa > Arthropoda > Insecta > Lepidoptera > Noctuidae > Hecatera > Hecatera dysodea. The sequence continues at coordinate 10,202,279 of HG995302.1, forward strand.
GTGCTCGGCCGGCTTGCCAACAGCCGCACATGCACTGCAGTGCGGCGTGGCCTCGCACGAGCCGGCCCGATGACCGGGCTGACCACAGCGGAAACAAAGTCCACTGCGGTCCACCTCCGAGGGGCACATAGCTCCCGTGTGGTTGCCCACATGGCAGCGGTAGCACCTCAGAGGTCTGGGTTCCAGCAGTTTTACCCGCGCAGAAACCCACCCCACCAAGAGCCTTCGACCCTCCGACACTGTTCTGGCCGCCGTCACGGGGCAGCTCACCACAAGGGTTTGCATGCCCGTGTTGTCAGGCCGGAGGGTGCCCGCCTTGACGAGCTCGGCAGAGCACCCCCCAGTCCTGGCGACGGCGGCCACAACCTCCTCCTCCGTCACGGAGTCGTCCAGGCCCACTATGCGCATGTCAATGCACTTAGTCGGAGCAGGCACTGACCCTACAATCATCATTATTATCCTCCAGTGCTTATTCTATGTTACTGGGAGAAAGCGCAACATTTTTTTTTATGTTCTGTTGCAACATGTTTACGAGTTTGAAAAATGAAAATAAGATATCTAGTTTTAATTTTCCGCGAATATAAAAAAAAACTAACAATAAAACAAAAAAACCAAAAACTAGATATATTATTTTCATTTTTCAAATTTAAAATGGATTTCCGCAAAGTAACGCCTGACTCAATCAATTTAATGTTTACGAGTATTTCTCACCTTTTATAAAAGAGGACAATATTTAACAAGCCTTGTTTATTAATGCTGTTTTGCAAAGAAGCATCTTGCACAGTACTTTAACTGTGAGACTAACTGTGAGTGTTGTTATAATAAAGTTCCTTTACAGAATCGTACATTGCCATGGACTATATTTAATTATTAAACCAGGGAAAAACCAGGACTGTTCCATAGGAAACAAATGTCTAAAAGAAAAACAGGTTAGTAGATGAACTGCAAATGTTTTACAACCGCATAACATCGTTGTCTTAAACATGCGGGATCGCCAGTGGAGGTAGCTTATTTAAGTCCCGAATAACCCAGCATCAAGATACTTTTTTAAATTATTTCAGTGAATTGTCTTACAAAGATTTAACTTTATTTATTTATACTGTAAAGTCACGAAAGTAGCATACAACATTCCACCTCTAACTATTCTTCAACTAAAGGTGCTAGACGTTTGTAGAACCACGTACCTGCTTCAAATATTTATGTTCAAAACGTGATATGCGACTGACAACAGTCGAATGCTTCATTTCGGTTTTTAAACCCACATGTGTCAAGTACATACTCGTTCATACTTACTAGAAAATGACTAACAGTATAGTGCAGATATAGCTCAGACGGCGGTCACCAATCTATACTTATAATAAATCTGTAGAGAGGTCAATTCTGTACAGGGAATATATTTTCAAAATAACTATCAGGGGGTGATTAGTGATCGATACTGGTGCCAAAAATGCAATCAGTAAATTTTTTTTCTGTCTGTCTGTCTGTATGTTCTTTATAGAAACAAAAACTATTCGACCGATTTTAACGAAACTTGGTGCAATTATTCTTCATACTCCTGGGCAGGTTATAGTATACTTTTCATCACGCTACAATCAATAGGAGCAGAGCAGTGAAGGGAAATGTTGGGAAAACGGGAGAAGTTACTCCATTTTTTAAGCTTCCGTCGCGTGTGTAGCCTTAATGGTTAAAGTTACATAGAAATCATGTATGACGGAAATGTTCAACATAAAATTATCTAAAAAATATCCCACAACAGCATATGTCTATCTCTTATGGTTGACTCACAATAACACGTGTAACTCCCGATAGCTTAGCAGTTCGGAGCTTTCTGATTATATTTGTTTACTCTTACGTTTATAATACTCTCACTCATCCCTAATTTAAAAAAGTTAACATTATTACCTTTTCAATAAAAAAGAATCATAGAAATCGGTATAGAAACACCAAACTTATACATGAAAATACAATAATAAGCCATCGCGCCGTCACGCTTTAATACTGCATGCTGTAAGATGTTGTGATTATTTTTGTGTAACTTTTGTTGCTATTTTATGAAATAGGTACTTATTAGTTATTTTGGTAATGTTTAAATATTCGTTCAAATTACAAATTATTAATAGTTTCAATTTTATTTCTTTTTAGGTGAAGTAGTAGTAGAAGTAGGAGCATAGATTTTTAGATACCGATAGGTTAGTTTTGACTAATTTTATGTTCTGTTTTTTTGGTATTAAGTAGGTAAAAGAGTAGATACTTTTATTAATTAGTAGTTATTTTATTAATTAGTTATACGTAGTTATAGGTATTTATTTTTAAGTGCAGTAGGTATAGGTTATTATAATATAATTTTGCACAGGCATTTCAGCTTTACGTTCATTTCTTTTTTTGTTGTAAGTTGTACATATTTCACACACACACACATAGTGATCTATCAATGCACAGCCCAAACCACTAAACGGATCGGGCTGAAATTTGGCATGCAGGTAGATGTTATGACGTAGGCATCCGCTAAGAAAGGATTTTGATTAATTCTGCCCCCAAGGGGATAAAATAGGGGATGAACGTTTGGATGAAACTTTGTCAATTTTAAACCGATTGGGCTGAGAGTTTCAAAATCGGGGGTAAAGTAACTATTCCACGCGGACGAAGTCGCTGGCAGAAGCTAGTATGTAATACGATAAGGAACGTAGAACTTGTTCTTTTTATTTCATTCGCTTACCGACTCGCCAGTTTTCTCGAAAGAAGTCGTCATATCAGCGTATGGACTATGTAATCACTACATACATAGTATAAAACAAAGTCGCTTTCTCTTGCCCTATATCCCTATGTATGCTTAAATCTTTAAAACTACGCAACGGACTTTGATGCGGTTTTTTTTTAAATAGATAGAGTGATTGAAGAGGAAGGTTTATATGTATAATACATGCATATTATAGTAGAGGAAACATTAGTATCTACATTGCACCCGTGTGAATAACATAAAAAAGTGCTGAAGACGCGCGATTTCATATGCGTTTATGTGTATTTAGCAGTGGCGTGCAGTGGTTCGAGTTAGGGTAGGCCAGAGAAAATGTCCAGATAAATTTAAAATAATAACCACATTATTCAGGATTGATTTTTAATGAAATGAGACTTTTCTTTTTTTTTAATTACATATTTAAAAAAAAACGAAAAATAAAGACACCAAATTTCAACCCTGAATAATGTGGTGAGTTTTTTTTGGACATTATTTTCTGGCCTACCCTAACTCGAACCACTGCACGCCACTGGTATATAGTGTAGATCTTGCTGGACCTAAATAAATAAGTCAAAGTCAAATAAATAATCCAAATCTCTCTAAGACGTTCGTCACTACAAATTCTTCTTAATCTGTTGAACAATAAAAGTACTTATATTGTTCTAGAAGCAATCAGCAAAAACGTTTGTAATGGAGAAAACGTTTCGGTAACACTCACAAAAGCCGGATTATTGGTGAGTGCTCACTAATCATGCGATATATTGACGACAATTCAGAGTCACTACTGGTTACTAAAAGAAAGACCTTAGCTTTTCTTAGTGGCTATGTTGTTTGGAAAGAATATTAACAAGATGGTTTCGGACAACCAATTTACCAAAATTGGATTGGAAGACTGTGCGTGTTCGTTTAACCAAACACGCACAATCTTGGTTAAGTTTCAAGGAATTTTTAGAACATTCTGTTCTGTTGCCAAGTGAATAAACATTCAATATTCCTGTTTTAACAATTTGAATAAAACACAGGCATACCTTGGATTTTTCCTTGCATTAAAACCGAAAATTTATTGTTAATTATGACGGAATCAAGTTTATTGAACACTTTTCCGCAACGGCAAATTTTTTTAATTTTTTTATTAGGACCGACAAATTTTAAGTCACAGACAAATTGGACCAATTTAATTAGAACATCGGAAATTCGAGCTATAGAAGTGAAAATTGGATCAGGCCATTAAAACTTTACAAAGAGCCGTTAAACTTTACAATCAGACACCGAAGTGACTTAGTTAGTCCTTTTTTGATTATTTTTAGGTAAGTTGATTCCTGAAAGTCTTGTACGTAAGAACATACAAATCTGATGCTTCGCAAATCCAGGGAATTTGAATTGATTATTAGATTGATTTTTATAACATTTATCGAAACGTAGAGAAAAGACAGGATGAAGTAAGAATATTTTTAGGATTCCGTACCTACCTCAAAAGGTAAAAACGAAACTCTTATAGGATCACTTTTTGTCCGTCCGACCGTTTTAAGACCCTTTATCTCCGGAACATGTAGAGGTATCGAGAGAGAAAGCAATTAAAACCTATATTCTATATTAAAAAATATATTCAATTCAAATATCCCTTGAAAAACTTACGTAATAAAGATATGATATAATAATATATTATGCCGTAAAAAAGTATAATTCGATACTCTTCAGGGAATCATAACATGGGTACTTTTCGTTGACCTAGAACTACGTAATTTGGCAAGTAGTATCGTCTTTTTTACTACAAGTACAGGAAAAATCTGAAAACTAGGTATATATTGGTAATTCAATCATAAAAATATAATCGTTATTTAAGCACATAAGTTAAAGCTCGGAAAAAAACTGCGAGAAATTTGTACGTAATCCTCGATGGTCGAGTGTTTTTTTCAATCATAAGAGAAATTCAAATGTTGAGCTTTCACAATCGACTATGAACAGAGACGGGATTAATTGCCTTTAACGTCACTCACAAATCTGAAAACATAATTATTATAATTGAATTAACGAAAAAAATACAGTATATGTCATATTCCAATCTCGTTAAAAGGAAAAACCTCTTCTGAAATTACCAACGAAAGGTGTTTACTTATCACTTCATCACAAAGAAAGAAAGAACGAGAAATGAAAACAACAAACTCAACGATATTACAAAACTTTTTTATTCAAATGGTTTTGCTTAGATTTAGTTCCAAAATCTCGTCAAGGTAAACCCCCTTTGGTTGAATTCGAAATCGTTGATGCTTAGTAATCTGAAGTAATTTAAGTCAAGGAATCTCTCCTTTACCACAAAAACTTTCCAGTATTCAAACAATCCGAAAGTCTTCTCGATTCTAATTCAGTTTTCCTACTTTCTTTATAAGGTTTGTTTACGGTCTTTGAACCAACTAAAATAGCTATTATTTGGGAAACTATACCAATTACAATTCAAGTCACTTTTATCATTTATTTTTTTAAAGTTTTGTTAACCTACTTTAGACAACAATACTTCACAGGTATTACAACTACATGCCTGCGATTTGATAAGATTTAATGTGTGTGTAATTATGAATAAAATCTTTTTACTTCGGAATTCCAGATTTTTCTTTATAACGAATTCGCTAATCACGGAGCTAAAGCGCAATAAAAAGCTAGATCATAATAAAATGGTCGTGTAATGTATTTCAATGTTGAAATTATTTGCATCGACAAATTAAAAAATATTACAACAGTTGGAAACGAAATAAATAGTTAAAATCAATCTCAAACTTCGAGAGAACTTGGAGTATCGTGGTTGCGAAAGGCAGCGCAAAAAAAAGCGAAAGGAGTGGATAAAAAAGTGCTCTAAAGGAACCGTTTCCTTAGTTTCTGCAAGTATTGCTTTATAAAAAGGTATGATTTAACACGGCAATTTATTTAAGGAAAAAGCTAGAAATTTATTTAATAAAGTGAGAGTTTTGAAGGTTTCGTGTTTAGAACTATAACTAAGTATAGTGCAAATTGGACTTGCGTGCAAAGGGTTCCGAACGATCCATTTTTTTGCCTGTTACTTAGATCATACAGACTTTTTAAAGGTTTTCCAGTTACATTTAGAAACAGACCAGACGGACAGAGGCACGTAGTAATGCTATAAGGATTTTATTTTCCATGCCACCGTTTGAAACCTTAAGATATAATTTTTAAGGCTGGGTTATCTGGACCTGTTGGCATTGAAAATGCTACTTCCACGATGTTATACGTATAATATGCTGCCGATGACACCGACCTCTTGGCGAAATATTTACGCCACAGTTTAAAATGTTTGCAGTTGGTCTACTGACTGACTTATTTTCCTTTTGATCATTTTATCGACACAGTTTTAAGTCACCTATAGCGTTCAGTCCTGGCTTTTCCCTGGTTCAATAATTAAATATAGCCTATTCCTGAGAAGAATTATTTATGTATCTGCATATAAATATACACACACTAATAAGATTCACACTATGTCTAGTTAAATTGTATATGTAGTATTTAATTGAATATGATTTATTCAATTAAATACAGTTATAATAACAATTTAGAATATTTTAATAAAAAATAGTAGCCTACCGGTATCGGGAACAGGGTCAAAATTACCCGTTTTTTTTATTATTTATGCCTTGCTGGTTTTGGATTTTATTGCTTCCCACCTTGTTCCCAAGAAAAGAAGTGTCCTATTTACATTTATTTTTCGACTCAAGTTGATACAGTTTTTTTTTAAACGCGTTGGTATCGACATAAGTATAATATATAAGTATTTAAATGAGATTTGAGTGTTCGAGGGTAGGATGACTATTTTCGAGAACCTCTTCAACACAATCATTTGAGTCATCTTTTTGAGATTTTTAGAATGGTTTCTAGAGGTAGTTAGTTGATCTACAGACGCGACGATTCACGATATTCACAGTTCTGAAAATAAGACTGACGTTTATTTGACCTCTTATTAATAGTATAAGAAAACTTGTCGATGACTTAACGAGGCTGGCCTCCTCCTTATCAAAACGTCCTAGCAGAAAATCCGAAGAAGAAAATTGTGATAAGTACGGTCATACAACACGGTAGTATAAGATTTTTACATTTTTTTTATTAATTCATGAAAAGTTACGTTATTTAATACAAGCTCTGCCCCTGGTTTAGAGGGAATTATATAAAAAAAAACAGTTATTTTCTTGCCAGCTGCTCTGCTCCAGCAGGAAATTTTCCTTTTAATTGATCCTGTATTTTTTTAATGATTGCTTAGCTCCTAGGTTGTGAAATTCCCGTGTATTGCCATTCGTCCCCTCGACTTTGTCCCCCGAGGGGGACGTGTATTCCCGTTCGTCCCCTCGACTTCGTCCCCCGAGGGGTCGAACGGGAATTCATTATTTATTTTCCCGATGGTCCCTCTAAATTTTTTGGGGGGACGAATGGGAATAATGTATATGTATTAATTCTTTTTTTTGGTCTGTTGCTCCCACCAAATAATATAAGACTGGTGGTTTTAATTGGTAAAAAAAACAAATTTGCGTACGGTGTTACATCAAGATAAGTAAGAGTGAAATTGGTATCCAGCACGCAGAAGCACGATTCCACCTTTTCTTTGTATATACTGCAAACAGCTACCAGAGGGACCAGGATGCGCTTCTTGTGACATGTTGAGTTCTAAAAAACAGGAGACAATAATTACACAGTTGTCAATATAATTTAGAATGATATTTAATAATATGTGTATACTAAAATTGAATACAAAATATTGATACCGTACTTATTAGCATAAATTAATAAGACATGAGACAGTATTTACAAAATTTTGTAAATTACAATAATATTTGTAATTTACAAAAATGTAGGTACTTACATCAGTAGTTTTCCGCAGAATTCGTGTCGAATATATACCTTTTATTACATTAACACCCGTGCACTTTCCATTTTTTTGTCAACACTAACCCGACCAGTCTAATTTAAGGATAGGAAAGGGAGAAAATATCCGGTAAATCAATAGGATTTACGCAAATAACACAATGTTATCGGCACTCTTTTGTTAACTACCAGCATCGCCGGCGCTTCCCGCCAGAGTTGTTATATTTAGTGTAGGTAAACATAATGAAACAATGATAAACTTAGGATACGTTTTATAATTATTCATAAAAAAATAGAGAAGAATTTTGTAAAATGATGATTAAATCTAACGAAGTAACTAATTTAAAAGTAAACTACGAAACAACGAATAAACATATTTCTGCACAAATCTTTTTAGTGGGACGAATGGCACTAATCGAAGAACATATTCCCATTCGTCCCGTCTTGAATTAGGGTTGGGACGATCGGGAACAAATTAAATATTATTTATTGTAAATTCCCGTTCGTCCCCCTCGGGGGACGAAGTCGAGGGGACGAACGGGAATACATACACCGAAATTCCAGCCCATCTTCGAACTTCTACTTTTACCACAGTCTCTGTACTTGGTACATGAGATTGTAAAATGTTATCGACACAGATCGTGTCCACAATTGCATTTGAATTTGAATTTTGTATTTGAAATAAGACAAATTATGATACGTGACGAAAACCCGATTGTAATTTTTCAGCATAATATCTGTACCACACAGAGGACGTTTTGCCAAAAGAACGATTTACTAATAGGCCGATTTGACCCTACTTACCTAGCAGTAGCCAGTAGGTACCTACGTGTATTCTCTAAATTCTAGTTTTATGACATTCCAACATAACATGTTAACTACCCATAAAATCACTTCGGCGAAAAAAGCACTTAAACTTTTAACATCAGTCTAAAACAAACACGGATGCACAGTGAACGGAATGACAGCTATTTCCTGTCCAAAATACGCTGTCACTGGACTTATCTAACTAACTATACTGTCTAGACACTCTAATGGAATGTGTTTTTTATGAAGATTTCTCTTACGAATCGGGTTAGTATATGAAACTCACAAAAACGCTTATTGTGACTTTAGTGCTGTTAATAACATTTTCAAAAAACTCGGCCCAATACTTGTTCCACAATAGCAAATGGTAATACTTTGGCCTCCATCATTTATACGAGTAAGTCATCGACATTCTCTATATCCGTATCCCAATCTGCATTTAGGGTTGGTACAACATGGCTTATATTTTTTACAGTCCGTCTTCCCCTACATTGCTATAAAAGTACACGAATATTTTTCAGAAGAACTTTTACCTAGTACTTTAGAGCTACCAACTACTTTATAGGAACCTATAATAATATTACCTACGCTATTTCGCTCACATCACAACTTGCACGCGTCATTCTTTCAGACTCGCTTGGGAGTAAATATCTTAACTTGGTATTCAGTTCACGCTCACGCTTTCCATCGATATTTTTCTGAACTTCGTTTGTAAAAAAAACAGTGTGCTTTATCTTTGTTTTTGCGTGGGAGACTTAATATCAACTGTAAAAATTTTGTCCAATCAAGCTTGTTAAGGTTATAAATGTTGTCATGTAAATTAGTTCTATATTCTTGCTTTTTATATCAAAAGGTGCCAAAATATTCTATTTTCTGTTTTAACCGTTTAAAGCAGGATCTATAGGTAAAATATTTATTTCATGCAATACAACAACAAGAAAATTGAAAATATTAAAGGAAAAACTTAGTTAAATTATAATAATACATGGAAGTCGGTTGTAATTTTTACAAAAAATACAACCTCCTTTCAAATAAAGACCACTATAAAGTACAAAAAGGGTTATTATTTTTCACTTTTTAGTGCTGGTACATACCAAAAATTCCAACAACATGTGTATTTGCCTATTTCCTAAGTTTTTCGACGGAATGTTACGAAATTTAAATGGGAATATTTCAGAATAAAGCTTTTTAAACACAAATAATTTCGTTATCCATGTAAATACAATCAGTCAAAAAATTATCGGGAATGATTTGTTTATGTTCCAAATTCAATATTTTTTGCTGTATTTTTTGTTTTTGTGAAATCGGCATAACTGTTTTCTATTTTGGCGAAGTTTCAGCTACATCTGAAAAACATGAATGAACAAAGAGTTTCTCTTTTATTTTGCCTCGTAAATAGAATTTTGTGTTCAGAGTCACAGAAAATTATTACAGTCGTCGAAATGTAATGGAAGATTTAGTAGGCCATCAAAGTCTGCAACGGAAGGTAACGTCGCAAAAGTGAAGGAAAAGTAAAATGAAAATCTGTGTCTCACGAGTTGATCTGCACCAATTTAAACTTGGGTATGAAATAATTTGTTGCCGTTCAGCTAGCCCCAAAAGACCTGAATTTTCTCCAAAACTCAATCGCATAAGAGTTGCTAAGGACCTGCTAGAACGAGTCAATTCCAACCCAACGCTATTCATGAAACGCAATATTTCACGGAGTACGTTGCCTACAACGTACCCAGTGAACTTATCTTACTCTGTAAATGATGTCAAGAAGACACCATCTGAGTGTCGTATTTGTGCAGAAAAAAGTTTTATAAAAAATAATGGGGAACACTCATAAAAGAAACTAATCCATTCGAAAGACTCAACATTGGTTTCAGAGGATCTCTTCCAACTAACACTTAAAATCGCTACATCTTGTCAATCATAGATGAATATTAAAGATGCCCATTTGCCTATCCAATTAAAGTTCTATGTCTGCTGGTACTGTGATAAAATACTTGAAGCACGTTTTCTCTACTTAAGTGTGAACAGCCTTTATGTCCAGTGAATTGCGGAGCTACTTGTTGCAAAATGGAATTGCATGCATTCGAACCACATCATATATAATCTACAAGGAAACGCTCAAGTTGAACGTTCAAATGGTACCATATGGAAGACAAGAGAACTATGTTTCAAAACCAAAAATCTGAAAACAGAAACAGTGGAGCAAGCGTTACCGTCCTCTTTGTCTTTAATTAACTCATTGCTGTGCATGCCTACCTATTCCACACCTCATGTTTTTTGTTTTCAAGCATATACACTGTCAACTGCAAAATGGGAATCAATGCCAACATGGGGTTTAAATCAGGCCCTATATTCATGCATAAAAATCACAGAGCATCCAAAAACGATCCCAAAGTGGAAGAAATAGAGCATTTTGAGGCTAATCCATCAGATTGTCATGTGAGGTTACCGGATGGCCGTGAAACTATCATATCAAACAGTCAGCTAGCTTTTCCATTTTTGCCGCTGGATATCGATGACAATTCCGAAGATCACTATGAGGACGCCGAGGGTAACATAGAGAAACCAGCTGGGAATACTCAAAGATTACTAACCGCTATGGACTCTCCTGCTCGGCGATGTCCTCGGCGCTCCACACGATGGAAGAGAGCTCCACGTCATCTCCAGGGTGTTACGTTCATGACGACGGTAAGCATGTGCTGTAAATATTCTTTTTTACAGACGTTTATGTTTCTATTCTAGCATTGAAAATATAGTCATCCTTTACATATTCACTGTCACAGCTCCGCCATATCCTCTGCATAATTATAACAAAGTAAAACCAGAATTCGCAAATGGGTTATGTTTTCTTTCTTTTGTCGCAATGCGTACATAATATAAGGCTCAGGATGCTTTGTGGACGCTAAATTACATGCCTAAGAAGCTTAGGAAGTAAAGTGGGTGAGCTTGTCCTTAGATATTTTTTTTTTATCACGGAGTGACTGTAGTAACTGGAGACTGGCGGCCCAAATAATTATTGTATTAGGATGATCAGGACTGTCAGTTTGGCAAATTTTACGCATCGCATTATTAAGTTTCACCGCGATGATATTCGCTGCATTCTAGGTAAGACATTTTCTTATGATAAAGCTTGAGCGGAGCATTATAAAGTACTGCGTGAAACGTTCATTGTGATATTATGTGCGGAAAACAAGGATTCAGTACACGAATTGCGCGAATTCACTTGCCTGACAGCGCTTGTGCGAATACTTTGTGCAGTTTCAGCATACTTTGGCTGCAAATTAATGTTAAAGGTGACGCCGACGAAAGTTTCTATTCTGGACGTCATAAGCAACCATTTTTCATAGAAATTTTCGTTGCCTATTTTTTGTCACAATATAACAATATATTGCGACAAAAATTAGACAGCGAAAATTCGTACATTCTAATTGTCGAATTGTTGCTTTCAAGCGATGACGCGCAAATCGATAATATTGATAATAATATAATAGACTAGCAGCGCCCCGCGGTTTCAACCGCGTAGTCCCCGTTCCCGTGGGAATATGGGGATGAAATATAGCCTATGTTACCTGAAGATAGTTTAGCTTCCCAACAGTGAAAGAATTTTTCAAATCGGTTCAGTAGTTTCGAAGCCTATTCAATACAAACAAACAAACAAACAAATGTTTCCTCTTTATAATTTTAGTAATAATACAATAGATGTGTAAAAAACTCCATATACTTTCAAATCGAGGAAAAAATCTATTTATCTCTAGACTTTTCGTATTATTGAGCGTGTTCACCGAAATCGGCAATGTTTTATTTATTTTATACGAAGATTTCTCAGTTCGCATTTGTTACGTACGATGAGTTGGACAGAAAACTATTACCAGCAGATGAAGATATGCTCTTTTACTGGAAATACAAGCAAACGACTTTGAAATGGCCTTCAAGAATCTACATGTGACTGGCTGAAGGTACAGTGAGGTCGTGGCCGCTGTATGCCAGTGGATCCTCCTAACAGACTGGTGTTATGTTCGGTGGGCAACTGCCTTATGTTTGATATTTCGGCTGTTGTAACTATATGTCCAAATAACACGGAAAACTCTGATATCACAAAGCAGACTTTCTTTGACGTATGTAGTTCATTGCTGACGGTATATATAATATATGCCACTGCGTAAGTTTTTGTTGCGGTATAAATTGCGTTACGTTCGATTTTTATAGCAGTATCAATGCCTCTTCAAACTCTCAGGGTATAATATAATTAACAGGATTAGTAGCTGCAGTCATTATTAAGATGTCTAGTAATGCAATGGCTGTTAAAAATATCCTTACAGTGCACTCTCTGGCTAAAGCCACATCAATTGTTGGACGAAGGCCGTACGTCAAACTTAATAGAAGCTTGCTATAATATATTTCCTGACTTTACTTACCGAAAGCACTTTAACCTTGGGATGGTAACAGTTGCCTACATGCCTTGATCACCGCCAGAGAAATTTGTTAGGTTAGGTTATTGTGTCTAAGCCATTTTTTATTATAAATTATACAAGTTACTGTTTACATTATAATAAATAATATCTCACTTACTTTTTAGTTTTATTAAAAGGACTGGTTTAAGTTAAAAAAGTACTTGAATCGTGGCAAGCAAAAAATCGTATAGTTGCAGAGTGTTTTGTTTTAGTGTACGAGAATAATACATTTAAATGTGTCTGTAACATTAAATCTCAAATTTCACTTTATAATAATTTCTACTTGAATTTTCCTTACAATCATAATACATCTTGTATCTTTAACGTACATCTAAATATTATTTTCTTTATAGGGTTATAAAAACTCGAAAATGAAAATTATATATCTAGTTTTAATTTCCACGAATATTAGTGGGTTGCAGGTATGCACCTCCCTCCCGCCCGCTACGTTATGCACATGCAAGATTACAAGGCAAATGCAAGGATTTTATGCACATGCAGGAAGGCAAAGCAAAACCCAACACCAATACCGACACGTGTTTCGCCTCTCCACGAGGCATCCTCAGGGGACGTGTTGACTCGCTGACCGTTGAGTTGCGAGGTGTCGCAACTCAACGGTCAATCTTGCATGTGCATAAAATAGCGGGCGGGAGGGAGGTGCTACCTGCAACCCACTAATATTCGCGGAAATTAAAACTAGATATATAATCTTCATTTTCAAATTTAAAATGGATTTCCGCAAAGTAACGCTTGACTCAATCAATTTTATAAAAACTCATTGGTTCTGGAGAAGAAACAATTTCTTCAATAATTAATCAAAGTATTTTTCATGTTATTCTTCGTTGAGCCGCGACTCGGGGTGAGCTCCCCTATAACTATTACGATTGTGTAAATCGTGTTACTATTCTAGGGTTATGATCGTAATTTATTTAGAATCAGAAATGCTGATTTCCGTTTATTTTCGATTATAAAGTCTACGTTCGTATCTAAGTTCTTCTGGAGTAATCTTTTACGTGAGTAACATGTAATATTTCCGCCTGTATTGACAAAAAACTAAAATCAAGACTACTTTTCGGGCCAAGAAAATGCTACCTTTTGTACGTTGATTTATTCTGCGTCAATTTTTCAGTATCACCAAGTTAGTGAGTACAAGATTCGTAAAACTTTATGTTCTATCTGATCTTGGCGAGATCCACAAAATGCACGGAAATTGATGGCGTGGGTATTCATATTCTGTGGCGTCAGCGCCGTATATAAAGTTTACTTATACGTCAAGTCAAAATGTAATAGATGCTTTGGATAGAATGTCAATAGCGTAAATATGTGACAAATATTAAGGGAGTTCTAGACTATAAGTTAGGCAAGGTAATTCCGCAATCATGCGTTTTATATTATACGGCGCAGGGTGGCATCATTGGGCACGCCACCATTGCGGCGATAAGTCTTTGAGGAGTGATTGGAGAGACACCACTGCATCCTCACCTTGCGCCGAACGCAGGTGCTCACCGGACACGGCTGTTTCGGGAGGTACCTGTTTCGGATACAGCGAGAGGACACGTCTTGATGTCATCGCGTGTGTGGATACACGCTGGAGCATACGTTGGAGGTCTGTCCGGCTTGGGTGGAGCAACGCCGTGTCCTCATCGAGGCGATCGGCACCGGCGACTTCTCGCGTCCGGCTCTGGTTCAATCCATGGTCCGGAACGAGGAGGCATGGGAAGCGGTCTTCTGTTGTAGCAGCTGGGACGCGAGGTTTCCCTCTCTCGTACGCGGTCTGCCTTCTCCTTCGCTAGCATTACTGCTTCGTAGAAGGAAGTGACCGCTTCCGGGACTTCCCACAGTTAATAATATGGTAACAATCAGTGAAAATTCATTCTATTAGTTAATGTTCTCCCACTGAACAAACACATCCCCATATTTTTCCAGATTATTTTTCATCTCTTGCTTTCTCCAGTCATCAAGATTGAAGTGAATCCAAATACCAAAAGCATGTAAATAATAAAATACTATGCAACTACTAAAGGAACTCCATACAGAAAAATATGACCTGTACATTGCTTGAAAATGATGTCGGGTAATTAACCTGCGAACTCCAATTTGCATTAATTATCCCGATAAACGTTAATAGAAAAGAAAAATAAAAGTTACGAACTATGTACTTTTATTGTTGTTGCATTTAGCGTTACATAATTTCTACTTTTTCCATCGCGCAGTAGTGTCATAGTGCCATTTTTAGCTTTCCCATTACTCTGTGCTGCATAGCTGCCTGTCTTTTAAAATTAGAGTTGTACCCGTGAATTTCTCTAGAACGAATATTAGAGCATTTTTGTTCATCTACACTAATATTATAAAGAGGAAAACTTTCTTTGTTTGTTTTTTTGGTTGTAATGAATAGGCTCAAAAACTACTAGACCGATTTTAAAAAAAAATTCACCATTCGAAAGCTACATTATCCACGAGTAACATAGGCTATATTTTATTCCCTTATTCCCACGGGAACGGGAACTACGCGGGTGAAACTGCGAGGCGCTGCTAGTCTATTATAAAAGCAGAACGTACTTGTAGCGATTCCGATGGAATCTACTATAATTAATGTCTGTTTGCGAGCGAAAGGGGTTGCTGCATTTCTGTCTTCGTAAAATAATAATTAATTGAATTTCAATTGTTTCTACTTCCGCAGTCTATAGTATTACGAAGTAACGGATCGTTTCGGCTTCGCACGGGTGGACATTTATTTACTTCTATGTTGCTCAGGGAAGCAATCTAATAGTGAAATAATATTGAAATCGCTACAGTATTTTTTAAATTTATTCGGTATAAACATTCAAATTTCTCCTATTTATAATATTATTATTACTTTTCAGCTTTCATGGGCCATGTTCTCTAAATAGGTTTTAAATTCGTGATACCAGATTATTTTTATCCCTGTAAATTCGTATATTTTTGTAATATAGCTTCTGCCTGCGATCTTGTCTACGTGATTAGACTTGATTCCGGAGATGAATAATTCTACTAACATTATAAACGTGAAAGTTAAAATGCTTCTTAGCTAAATCCCACAGTTTCACCTGACTGATATTTCTACTTTCTGGCTCAGCGCTTTTTCTTTCGGTTCCAAAGGATCATAGCCTGATGCTTAATCAGTATGTATGGTTCTGGTATCCTGGTACTTCTTAAATCTCTAACGTTCACAATTCTAGCCCAAAAAATATTCCTATATGTTTCTGCTCTCATGGTACTTGTGAATCTTTATAACACATTTCCGCTCGGAAATACTTTTGACATTTATTGACAGTTTTTGATATTTTTTTAAATCTATTATGATACGCTTTATTCTGAAAATCCTTTTGCCCGCAACTTTGTTTGTACGCTTGGTACTTAGAATCTAGTATATGTGGTAAAATGTAGCCTATATTTTAAGCTAGGCATCTAGCAGTAGAGCAATGAAAACTGCGTTCAAATCTATGCAGTAGTTTTTGCGTGTACAAACATACAGACAGACGGATGGACAAAAATTCAAAAAACTGTTGTTGTAACCCCTTATATATTTTTTGTTTCAATATTTTCCATGTACAGACATTTCAACCTGTTACAATTTTATTATATGTACCTATAAATTCTGCTATACGAGGCGGAGACAAATCTAAAATTTAAAAAACTATGAAATTCGACCCAGCAAGTTCTAGAATTATATGTTGTAAGAAATCCGACTTTTTTATGTATACAATGTATTACCTAGAGAGTAGCAGTCAAATAACGAAAAATTCTTTTTCAGGTTTCAGAAACAGTTGCTGGAAATATTAAATTCGCTGGTAATATATTTCCAAGTTCAATTTTGCTTTCCGTTTTTACAATATATACCGTAGTAATCTTTAGAAATCCTAGAAAATAAAGAAACAATTCCGAGACGGATCGCAAACTGCAAGTGACAGTACTTGTTTCTATAGAATCCTTTGAAAATGATTCCGAGTGCGGCGGTACTGTGGTCTGCACTCAGGGAACGCAGACTGCAGCACAAGTGGTGTCGCTACCGCAGAGTTCACACGTACAAAAATGATGACTTTTTTGGAAGATGATGAAGAGCAATTAGTGTTGCTGTCGATTTTTCGGTTGAATTTCTTAACTGATTAAACCGAGTACAAAATCAAATTGATATTTATTTATTCACAATACTTTCGAAACTTTTCTTCTTCACCTTACATGTTTACAATCAAAATAGAATAGGTATATGTTTTTAATCAAAATAGAATTCAAACTTCCTTAAATAACTTCCTTCTTTGTTTCGAGTTTTAAATACAAGATCAGATCAAGAGCACTTCCTTTTTTTTTGGCATATTATATTAACAAAAAGTCGTCATCATGTTCCACAAGACACATCAATAAACTATCGGTAGCGTTGTCCGACATTCCGTCTCGCACGAGGCACTGGTTCTGAGAAGGGAGTGTCAGACTCTTACTGACTAAAACCCACCCGTGATCCTTCTTGTGCCCTTTGCGTTCCAGGGCCACGGTGCCTCTTTCGAACAAATTCCGCAACCCTAGCAGGCACTGACCGCAGTGTCGCCTGCGGTTGCAGTCTGCGGTCGGTCGCGTAATTGCACCTTTATGTACTTTGAGACCAAAATTGGTAATAAAAGTATAACGTCAAACTTGAAGGTATTGCTTGATACAAAAATATACAATGTACCTACTTGTAGAAAATATAAATTTAGCTATCCATGTGGGTGGAATAGTAAGGTCTCAATTTTATTAGTTTTCTAAAGGTTACATTTTCATATATTATGTGTATTTGTTCAGCAAGTTTGTACGATAAATAATAGAATTTTATTTTAGATCGATGAGCTGTTTTATTGTTCGACATTCAAAACATCTTTTTTTGTCAAATAAATGAGATAATTCGAATTTACTAGATCATTCTTTTGCTACAGACAATATTTAATTTTCAGAATGAAATTTGGGTGGCACAGATCGGCTTCCCTATAAACTAAGTAGACTACGAATGGTTATCCTATAACCAGTGGAATTCAGTAACTTTTAAATCGTTACTTCATTTTTCGGGGATACTAATATATAATTATGTGAGTATGCCTAAAAGTTAGTGTTGTAAAGTAGGTAATTATAAAGAACTATTTCAGTTACTTTTAATGTTTTTCTTTATTTTTAGTTTTGTCTACTGGTGATTAATATCAGTACAATTTGTCAGAGTGAAAAGACATTGACAAAAGCTGGAGTTATACATGGTTAACAGTACAAATAAAATGGTATTTTGACAAAGGACATTAATTATTATGAAGTACTTTGAGAAATCGAGCCTTAAACAAAGTAAATATGAGATCCGTCATTCGGATCAGGGCTAGGCTTTCTCTTAAACGATTTGAAAGCGTTATTCGGCAGTAAAGACGGTTTTGTAAGAGCGAGAATTGCTTCAGGGTAAACAGATTCTTGTATTGTTTGAACCACGTTGGAACATGTCTTTCATTTTCCATATTATTATCCTATACATACGCAAAGCCGAGGCAGTTTATTATTTACACGAGTTTATAATATAACATCACGCCAGTACGCTGTGAAGGGGTATGCAGATAACCATGTTTTTGAGGATTACTTTATTGTTATGAATCGGTCTCGATGATCATTTTTGCGTTGAGTTTAGTTATATACATATAACTAAACACAGCGGCAACGGTTTATCTTTGAAGAACTTTGGTTTTTGATAAACTGCTGATCTCCTCAACTTTAAATCAGTAAAATGAGAAATTAAACATAAAATATTAACTTTTACTTTTTCCACTGCACGCCTACTTCCCATTGGATGGGTAATCATCAAATAACCCCTCCCGCTCTGGGCGGAGCGGTAGGGAGTGTCAGAATTTTACTGACTAAAACCCACCCGTGATCCTTCCTGTGCTTTTTGCGTTCCAGGGCCGTGGTGACTCTTTAGAACAAATTCCGCAACCTCCACTGCATGCCTACAAAATACGTATGTTACCTAGATAAATTTTAGTAAAATTAAGAGCATATGCGACTCAATTCTGATAGGTCGATAGGAGTGTCTTAGCATCGAATTCCCCGGGTGCAACGCACTCGCTGTGTGTCCCTTGCGGAAAGTTAAAATAATAATATAATTATATATAATTTATAATTATATACTCGCAATATTATAAAGAGAAAAGATTTAATTGGTTGTTTGTATATAATACAAACCGAATAAGCTCCGAAACTACTGAACCGATTTCACTATTTTCTCCCATTCCACTCCTTAGCTGTACGCACAATGAATGTGAATTTAATAGGGTATCGTCATTTAGAACTCGTTGAATAGATAAATACTTTATTTTCGTTTACAATAATATTTGAAATAAAGGACTGCACCACTAAAGGTAGCTTTAGCTTTTTTACAAAATTTTGTTCCGATGAACTTTAAAATTAAGCTTCCATTTACCTATGAACTTTTAATTTGGTAATAATGTTTATTATTAGGTATGTATATTTTAAATGTATTGATAAATCAGTTTTTTTGGTGCGGAACCCTAACTGTTCGAAATCCAACATGTACTTGACTGGTTTTTTTAGACGAAATTTTGTATTGACTGCTTACAAGAAAGCTTTAAGCTTTTAAGAACAACAGGCGACTGTTGTTCTTTTAAGCGTTCTTTAATCATTATTTGATAATAATGCAAACAAAGCGAAACAAGCGTTACCTTTTTGATTTCGCCACAACAGCTGTGCTTAAATATTATGGTGGACAGTTATGACGAAATCAACGCCATCTATCGAACTGAGAGTCAACTTTTTCTTCAGCTAGTGAAAGCTAGGCCAAGTTTACTGTGTTCCACTTTTTAATACCGTCTTTTTACTTAAATGCTCACAAATAGAAAATGTTATACTTAAAACATCTTTATATTAGACTTTTAGATACTAAAGTAAACATTTTATTATAATGACATCTTGTGGAAACTGAGCAAACTAAGCCTTGCAACCAAACGACGGACCATTTAAGCTTCTCGTTTTCACTGAATATATTTTCAACAACCTCCACTATGGAGATGCTTTTGATTTAGGCTAGATGGTGCTACTTCTACCTGATGTATACCGCTACGTATCGCCACCTGTTCAAGGATGGTAGGAACGATCCACAAACCTGTTTTAAAAACTGACTACGGTTGTAGCCTACTACTTTACTGCGTATTTCACAAAGATTTTGCCAGACTCAGTAGAGGTCGTTTTCTTAAACTTTCTAGTAACTCATCAAGATTAAGTATTACACTTTTTTTTATTTCCTAGACTCAGATATAACTGATTTTTATACTTATATACTGGGTTTCTGAATTGAATATATATGTTAAAATGTTTCAAACTTGAATGCTGAATATGACAGGTTTTCAGGATGAACTTTTGTTTGAATCATACTTAATTTCAATTGAGAGTTCAGAAATCAGAGGTAAGATGGAAGGACTAACTTGAACCTACCGAAAAACTGGGCTGTAATAGCAGAGAAGATGATAATGTGTAAAATGGATATGGCCTTTCTTATCCAGCTTTATCGTCTCTGTTTTTAGGCAGAGTTATTAAATAAATTTTTAATATATTACGATATACTTGCCCGTGCGTGTTGCCAGTGACGACATATGAAACTGAAACATGGTCATTCACAACGGGCCTCATTTGATGCCCTAAGTTACTCAAAGGACAACGAAATGAGCCACCCTCGGAGCTTCGTTGCGTAATCGAGACAGAAGATAAGATTTATCATCATGAAAATCAACATACTTACATAGCCGAAGAATCATTGAACTTGAATGACAAGTGAACAGGGCAAATTTCTCACAGCATAGACGGCCGATAAGGCTAAAGATGTTCGCCACGTAAGACACGACAGCTAGAACATACACATGCTGGCGAGAATCTGTTGGATCTGAGAATCAGTTCAATGTGAAAAGCACAAGACTGGTCAATTTGATCATATTTCAGGCAAGCCTGTTCTAGAGGTGGCTAAAATGATGGTAATGGTTATTAAAAGGAAATTGAGAATATTCCCAAGGCTTTTATAACTTAATCAATACTGAAATACTGCATTTTTATTATTTTGAATTGCATTTGCATTTTTTATATAAATTGCATTTTATTATTTAGAACCAATATCATGGATATTGGTAATAAAATCACCATGATTTAATATTGCTTTTATAATAAATACAAGTTGCAATACTTCTACTATTCTTAAAATAAACTAAAGCGTTTGTAAGCACTATACTCGTAATAATCCAAATAAGTTTTGACATAATACAAAAAAAAACTGTAATACTCTAAATCAAAATTTTCTCGGTTTTTTTTTGTATTAATAATTACGAGTACAACCTGTGACATGTGTCATCTGTGTGTCAAATTAATCTTCTATGCTTAGTTTCATCTTCATAAACAATATAAGTAGAAATTTCAACGAAAATATCTGTTATAATTCGATAAAACGTCTTTCTGCAGAATATCTCATGTTCCACCCACACGAACTGATGAAATATATCGTCTCCCTAAAGAGTCATTCCGTTGATAGATTTTACACAGAACACATTGAAAGTCTGGTCACGCTTGAGGATTGGTTCAAACGTACCTATGTACGTGAAAAGAGGATGTGGTACTATATTAACACTAATAAACTGGTTTTAGCCTTGAAAGAAAAAAAAAAGAAAATTTGAATCACTATTGACCAGCAATCATCCAAACATCATCTGGTAAAGTTCGATTTTGAATCATCATCATTATCATCATATCAGCCAAGAGACGTTCACTGTTGGACATAGGCATCCCCCAAGAGTGTCGCCACAAAAACCGATCCTAATTCAGGGGAGGAGCGAAACAACCCCGACACAAGTGTTATTAACCACTTACTGGGCCTGTTTCATTCACATTTGTTATGTAAATCTAAGAGACTCAATAAACTAATTTAATTAAAAAAAATAAATAATTAAAAACCGATCCTGTGATCACATCCGTCGCCTAACCGCGAGCCTCACCAGGTCATCGACCGACCTTATGGGAGGTGGCCTTCCAACGCTGCGTCTTCCAGTACGGGGGTCTCCACTCTAGAACTTTTGGCCCCATTGACCATCTATACTAAGAGATATTACATTTTTTTTTTTTTATAATAATGTGCCGCAACCATTATTGTCTGTCAAAATTGTTCTTAAAACTAATCGTACCTAATTTGTACCTATATTTTATGAAGACTGTGTACATATACTCGTACATACATGATCTAACAATTTCAATATAACGCCTTTGATTGGTCGGTGTTTTTTCTCAAAATATGTAGAAATCTTGTAGTAAAATATGTAGTAGTCTTGGAAATATGTAGAAAAAAAAAACGACGAAAAGCAACTTACAAAACATGAACTGATTATATAATATTTTTGAACCAATTACAATTTTAATACATGTTTTATGTATATTATATGTTAAATTCTTTTTAAATTTAATCAGACTGCGCTATAGGTACATATATTATATCATCGTAACTTGGTCCTACTTTCTTAAAGGACAATGATTAAAAGTTCAGAAATTAAAAATCGGTATCACATTATTCAAAAACCTAATAATATGCATATTTTTAGACTCTCACAATCGCACTTATGAAATTACAATATTGGATTAAAGGGAACTTTTGATACTTCAATGTTTGCCAACACGTAACACAACTAAGGAAAAATTTATTTGAAGCAGGTTTGAAGTTATGAAAAGGCTTTTTTTGCAGACGACGAGCATTGATAGAGAGATTGAGGAGTATTGTTGTCTGTGCGGATTCAGTACGTGGTGAAACAAATTGTTGATATTGATGGATATACCTACCGACGATATTGAAATAATTTTGGAATCAGTTTTGTGTAAATATAAAAAAGTATTGTTTTGTGTTGTGTACATTCTGCCTAGCCCTAATACAGACCAATACCTTAACGCATTTATGGTACTTGAAAACCTAGTTCAAAAGTTTCACGATACTGACATTATAATATTGAGCGATTTTAATCTGAATTCATGCAATAAAAGTGTCAAAATAGAGTTTGACCATCTAGTTGCATTTTGTAAATTGAAGCAATATAATGCGATCAAAAATTGACATGGTAATATGCAAGATCTGATTCTAAGTAGTCTGGGTAGCGATTTTGTACAAATGAGAGGGGAAACGGAACCGCTGGTGATGGAGGACGCGCATCACCCAGCGCTCGGGATGACGGTCAATGTGCCGCGGCCGATGGCGCGTGCGCCTGTGGCGAGCACGCCGAAGCTGCCCGCACTGACGTCATATGGCTTACCACAGTGGAACTTTAGGAAAGCTGACTGACGCAGTTTTGTTACTCTGTGTTAAGTTCAAGTGCCATTCGGTGCATTGGACCCAATTAGTGCGCAAGTTATTTTATAAACATCAATTGAATGTATAATCGTCTAAACTATGTAGTATGTGCGCCAAATCAAAACGTGAAGTTAAATATTTATCTGGTCCGAGGGAAATTAAATATGGCGTTCCACAGGGCAGCGTTCTAGGGCCATTATTATTCTTACTATATATTAATGACCTGCCCCGACAGATCCCGTACCCTTGTGTGTTATTTGCCGATGATAGTACAGTCCTAATTGACTGCCTCAACCAAGATCGTTATGAAAATGAAATAAATAATACTCTAAAATTAATAATCAATTGGCTCAACGATAATGATCTTATCATAAACCTTAAAAAAACAAATATAATGCATTTTTATCAAAAAATTCTCCCTTTGAACCTAAACATTAATCATAAGGGACAAACTATTGATAGTGTTAACGTGGCAAAGTTCTTAGGTATATTGATTGATGGTCAATTAACCTGGAAACCACAGGCTGAAGAAGTTTGCAGAAAATTAAGCACGTCTGCATATGCTCTCTACAATCTTTCCAAGAAAGTTAACATTGATACTTGTTAACAATGGTCGCATATCACGGTCTGGTGGTTTCTGTTCTAAGGTTTGGTATAGTATTTTGGGGTAATTGTTCAGAAAAAGAGTCTATATTTAAAGCCCAAAAACGATGCATAAGATCTATTTTTAATCTCAAGGTTACTGATAGTTGCATTCCATTCTTTAAGAAACACAAATTGCTTACTTTTCCTATATATATTCTCGAAGTACCTAGCTATTTTTGTTAAAACTAACATGCATCTATTTCCTGCATTGAATGAAACGAGGAAGCGAACTACTACTATGAGATCTAAATATCAGGGTTTATTATGTACTGGTAGTTATAATACTGCATTACTTAAAAAAAACATTATTGGTATGGCACCTATTATATTTAACAGATTGCCAAATTGTAACACTAGATGCAAAATACAGTTTCACTGTATTTTGCATCTCAAAATCGTGTGGAAAATTAAGGATAAGCCTCTAATGAAATTTAAAAAACTATTGTCATCGTTGCTGACAGAGAAATGTTATTACTCTGTTGCCGATTTTATAAAGGATGAATTGTAATTTTTGCTTAAACCTGTAACTCTGTATCTAGTTTTTTATACTCTGTAAGTTAATCTGTATTTTTGTATGCCAACCGGCAGAATGTACTGGGTATACATATATAAATATGATCGAACACCATAATTGTAACCTGCATTCAATACAAATAAAGAAATTATTATTATTTCCTTTATTTATTTAACTTACATACTAATTTATATTTTTAAATATTTCTTAAAAACAAACACATTAAAAAAAAAAAACATTTAAAAATATAAAAAGTAGTGATCCGCCGGTGTCGGGAGCAGGGTCCAAGCTACCGGTGGTTAGGGCTCCAGAGAAAGGAACCTCCTCACAATACGAGCCGTATCGAGGAGTACTGCCTTCTGTATCAGGCCCTTTAACCAACCGTGTAACGCCAGCTTCGACAGATGGTCGTCGAAGCTTTTGGCCATTAGGCCATTGGCCGTAATGACAATCGGCACAATGACAGCCGAGTCCACATTCCACATATCGACAACCTCGTGTGCTAAGTCGAGATACTTTATTTGTTTCTCTTTCTCAGCTTTCACGAGGTTCTCGTCATGTGGGATGGTAACATCGATTATCATTGTGCGGCGCGCTAATCGGTCTATCACCACTATATCAGGCTTATTGGCGACAATAGTCCTGTCAGTGATGATAGACCGATCCCAGTACAACGTGACATTATTATTATTATTATGTACACTAATTATATTAGGCTTTAAAAAAAATGTCAGATAAGGAGTTATTCCATATAAAATACTGAGTTGTGTCCGGTTGCAGTCCCAATTTAGTAGAGAAAACGTTAGGCAGATAGATACAAATTATTAAGAAGGTTTTATCGGCAATAAATAAATAGGAATATTTTTTAAATTTATAATTAATTAGATTTCATTTGTAAAGGCTTACTCAAGTTACATAAAATCTTTAACTAACATACAAAACCACCACACACAAGTACTGCACATGAATTTGGCAATACGCCCAGGGTACTAAAACTTAAAAGGCTTTTAAATTTTCTGTATGCATTCTCTTGAAACTATGATGTTCTAGTCCGTAACAGCAATAATAATAGAATAAATCTGCTGAGACCTAGATACGGGCCCGATAATAGGAACCGAGTTGAATGGAAGTCCCATGCGGTATTCAGTCATAGTAGGTCTATTCTAATCAATTCGGCTACCATACTGATGTGCCGTCCTCTTGTTGTACGTTCTTCGCTGTATAGATATCTTTGGAGCTTGAATCCTTTGTATGGGGCCGCACAATCATCGATTGGATTCGCACAGAAAATGTATGTAACACTATCACTATAATAAGCTAATGACCATGTTATGTTGTGTAGTTATCTTTGCCTTAGACTGTCTCTATATTCTTTAAACATTTTCATCGAAATCCTGCTTGAAGTCGGATTGCTTGTTTTCTATTATTGTGTTAATAGAAACTTAGTTAAGAAAACAAAATCAATAACACATTTAACGTTTATTTCTATTTACTAAATGAGGTACATGTTATCAAAGACTATCTTATGATTTACAGTTGGTAACTTGATATCTCGTTAAATTTTTACTTTATCTGCCTTGGCAATTCAACAAGATCTTTCTTTTTTTCTGATCTTGTTAATTTGTAGAACACGGTTATAGGTATCTACTACGATTTCTGAGTAAATTTTCGTTCTCTTTAAATGTTCAAACTTATCTATAGAACCTTCCCACCTGCCCCATCCCACTTACCTTATCTTTAGAATTCTTTGCTAATATTAAAATATTAAAAAGCTTAAGAGTTTGTTTGGTTGATATCAGAGGAACTACAAGGATTGGATAACCCATTTGTCGAGGAAGGCTATAGAACAACGCGCTACGAATTAGGAGCCGAGTATAAACGAAAATCGTTGCAAAAACGAGTGTTCTCTTTCTCTCTCTTATATGAAGCAGGCGAAGTTGCATAGGTCAGCTAATGTTTTATGTAACTGTCACGCGAAATCTCCGCATCCACTACCGAAATGAGGTACAGACTTTATTTTTTAAAATTGGGTCATCGTTACGAACACAAAGTTGTCTGTGAATCACAATCGGTTCGAAGCCGGTAGCTGGAACCAATCACAGATAATTACAATTTAAATCACGAAAGAACTTTTAACACAGAAGCGTATCTTTGTGAGAGCGAGCAATTAATCAAAGCCTCCCAACTTCAGTAGTTAGAGCAGCCATCGGACTGTTAAAGAACTTAAAAAAGTGTCTATTTTTCGTGGCTATTCGATTGTGGCACTAAATCGCTGTTTAACCAATTGTAAACATTGGTTCGTGTTCAACAACTTTACTTTTGAATAAAAAAATATTTAAAGTTGAAATAAAAAATCCAGATTCAGCAAAATGTAGAATAACTTTTTTGCTTAAAATATTAAACCTTGTCACTGATTTTTTTGTATTGGGAATTTGCCATGATTTCAATTTATTTAAACATTTTTAGGCTAAATCATAAAACGAGTGACCCAAAAATATCTGAAGGAACGGGTATTTATACCGTAGGTATTACCGTTTTTTATACCGTTCCTTCAGATATTTTTGGGTCACTCGTTTTATGATTTAGCCTAAAAGTTTTTAAATAAATTGTTAGATTGTCCAATCACGTAATTAACTCCCTAAGTGATAACTTACGACACCCATGAGACTATATGTATACTTAGCCTGTTCAAAGTAGGGAAATAGACTAACACCCCAAGCAGATGTCAATTAAAATTAATGGGGCATTATATTAAGGGCGACCAGAATATCTTTGCAGATAATGGGACGGTAACGAACTCAAATATGGGAGAATGTTTCATCTACATTATGTCTCTCGTTCCAATTACAATTTGTAATATACATAAGTGGTGAGCTTTATGTGACTGATAGTAGGTGTACTAAGATTGATGCAGCACTCGAAATATGAAGTCTTTGACCAGAATTACTTCCGCAGTTTAATCGTAACCTTGAGATTCGTTGCACAAAAAGAACTAATCAAGATCTGTCAACGAAATTTTTTTTCGACATCTTTTAACATTAATCTGCATTTAAAGTCACATAATACCTACATTGAAACTATCCGAATTCGGTGATCCAATTTTATTATTAAGTCAGAATTTTTTTGTTTTCACTATATTTTATTTGTTATCTACCTCTATTGATATTGTTTCTGTCTGCAGCTTTAGTTTCTCATGCGTATTGTGAAGTTTAATTATTAAAACGATGTATTTACGACGCTCACGCCGGACAGAAATTGCCGGCTTTTCTTCTACATCAAGTAAGATAAAATGAGGGAAAGAACCTCAATTGCACTGCCGTAATTCCACCTAGATTTACTTTTAGAGCCTCGTTTACTTCGTATTAGAAATTCACCAAATCCTAGTACTTACACTCAATGGTTAAATAGGTATCTTAATTTTTCTTGTTTCTCTTTTTATTGTTCTTGTAATTTTACATAGAACGAAAATGTACCCACTTGAAAAGTGTTTATGATTAGCTAGGTACCTACATCTATTTACAGCAGCAATCGTTAAATGTAGATTATCTTTTGCTAAGAAATATTTTACAGCGTGACAAAAATACGAACCCTCGGCGTACTTAGATAGGATCTGATACACCCACTCTGTTACTTGCTAAAAGAGCATCAAGCCTAGGGTTAAACCGCTGTATTTAATAAAAATGGCGGAATGGAGTGCCACGGTGACTCTTTCGAACAAAAACCCTGGCAGACACTAGCCCTAGCGGACCCAGTCTTCTTAGCTACGCGCCGTCGACCCGGACCTGCTTGTTATCGATCGGCGACCCACACAAATCTCGCCATACCTGCACCCACGTTGACTGGGAATCGCCCTGTGACCCGACGATCGGGGCGTCACCTTCTGTTGCAGTAGCTGGGACGTGAGGTTTGCCTCTCCTTCACGCGGTCCTCCTCTCCTCTTTGGCTAGCAATTCTGCTTCGCAGAAGACGGTGACTGTTTCCCATACGCCCTCACTCTGGACCATGGATTGATCCAGTGCCTCTGCCCAAGCAGGGTAGATCTCCACCGTGTCCTCCGGACTATGCACACAGTGGTTACACCCAGGCGTACCCTCCCGCTAAATCCGAAACAGGTAGCTCCCGAACAACCGTGTCCAATGAGCACCTGCGTGACGGACTCGCAAGGCATACTTTGTAACATTTAGCCACCAGGCCTGCCAATAGGTAAAGAAGGTGGTTCTAATTATATCTGTTCTAACTAATGTGACTAACATTAGTTGTTAAACTTAGTGCCCTTCGTGACTAGGCACATTAAAGCTAGCTACATTTTAAAGTTAAATGAAATACTAGGACTGCTAAGTTCAATATAACTGACTTATTTCGAACTCATATTAATTAAGCCTTATTTTGTCGAACTTGAAAGAGATGATGCTCTAAAACTTAAAGTGAATCACTATTTCGTAAATTAAGAAGTCCTTTATTAAACTTAGTTTAAATTAGCAATTATTAGGCCCTATGAATTAGTAACAGAAATGGCATTCAAGATTTCTGTTTTAAATAATAGTCTGTAATTGTTGACAAATCTCGTGTGATGGTCTAATTTTTATGCCTCTCAAACACCTGGACATAAATAGCGAAATATTTCAATGTACTATATATGCAATTGTTTGAATGACAAGAAACAGTTCCATCACGTAGCAGCAGCGTTATACAGCTTCTAGCTTTTGTAGAAAACAGGCTTGGTTTTGTTTGCTGAAAACTAAAATTAGACTTACAGTGCCTACATACTAGCCTTATTACTAGTTGCTATAAAAATCTCTCAATTTCGAGCTTTTTGTGGCAAAGACGCTAGATTTACACATTCAAAAGATAAAGGGAGAGTCTATTTTTAGTCAGAACCGCCGCTGTATTGACGTGTCGGTAAAATATTCATTCAAAACGGTAAAAGCTTGAAACCTCTTACAAGATTTTCTCGTTTTGTCCTAAACAAATATTTTAAAAAAGACGATAAATGCTTGCGGCAAGTAGGGAAAAACTTTTAGCTTTTTATTTTTATTTTTATTGAGTCCATAATTAAACAAAGTGACTGGTTTCTTAATTTATTCTGAATTTGTAAGTAGCAAGAGTACAGTTCCAATTGAAAAATATAATAATTAGAACATGTAACCAATATATTTCATACACCTTCGCGTTTCTTGCATATTGTTTTCTTTTATCTAAAAACTTTCAGTTTGTCCTACCCATTTATCTTGTAAACCGTAAATAGTGTACCATTATCGCCCACAATCCAATTTAAGACAATACTCCTAACTTTATACGATTATCGCTAAAAAGAACTCACAAAACTAATTCTAGTGTTATTAACAGACCTTTGTCTAGTTTCACTGAATGACATAAGTACAGTTAACCCAATTTCCATCAGACTGAATCTCAATGTTTAGTTTATCTTGATCAAAAATAAAATAACAAGACTCTCAACGTGCACAAAATTTACCTAGTTTAAAGGTGTTCCCGAGTGAAAGACAAGAGTGAAAATTAACGCCAGAGCAGATGTTTAAAAACTGAAAAGCATTTTTTCAAAGGGTACTCGGAATGCGAAACAAAGAAAGGTCAAAGGCTTGCTTCATACGTTTAAAATAAAACACCAGGAATTTATAAAGAAGATAAAAACGCAAAGGAAAAAGTCAATATTTTTTTTTTATTATATTAGGTTTTGTGTTTTTGCGTTTTATCACCCTCCTCAAGTTTTCTCCGTGCTAAATTTTAGCTCCCACGAGCAGTGTTTTCGGCTGTGCGTTGTCTGTCAGTCACTCAGTAGCGGAAGAGTAAAACTCTACCGTTGTTGAAAGTTTACAGCAAAATAGCTAATACATCAGAACACTGATGTATTATCCGTTTGATAGATAGTTTTTGCATGAAAGAGTAACAAACTATCAAAAAAAAACGCATCCCAGGTCACAAACCTCCACATAAAAAAAATGGATTGGTGAGGGATGGTAAACAAGCAAACTTATATTATTTACTACTACTAACGCTTACTCGCCAGCAATTAGTCACCGACCCTAGAACTCACAAAATCGCAATTTATGAGCAATGTCCTTGTATTTACCTTTACTTTGATCAAAATTACGAAGTCATCTGAAGCAGCCTATGACAAATTAGTTTCCAAATCGCTAGTCAAAGCAAAACGTCTGCAAATAACCGTAGAAAATATAAACGGAATTAATACGCTAACATAGTAGGCTCTCAATTCGGCATATCTATTGAAAGTTTATACATTAAAATCACATTTACCAAGTTTATCAAATTTAATCAAGGGGTTGAGTACCATTAAAGCAGTTTAAATATTAGATAATGTGTAATCATCAACTAAGCAAAAACTTTTATTTAAAAGCTGACTGACGCAGTTGCTGACTGTCTTAAGATTGAAAATATGAAATGTAGCTATTTAATACTAGTTCTTTTCATAAGCACAATTTGAAAAATAAAATAAAAATACAACTGGAATAAGTATTTACTGAAGAAATGTTTAATAAACAATCTCATACTGGTAAATATTATTCGTTAACGTGCAAACGATTTTCCGCCTTATAGCTATGAAAAATAAGTAGCGATCAATCTGAACAAAAGATCAAATTACTAAGTTGGCGGGGTCTAAGTCAGTGGGGGAACATCACTGTTTAAAAAGAGCAATAAAGCAAAAGCCTATACAGAAAACAAGAAGTAGGCGACCAGAGCACAGGTCACAGCTGCGAAGGTCGTAACTTTAATTATTTAAAAAGGATAGTTAAAATTCTTGATACGTATGTAGGTACAGTATACACCTTTTGATCGACTGTGCAACACTGAGACAATAATGAGTAAGTCTGGCAAGATATACATCGTCATACTACGCTGTAAATTGCCTATCGACAGTGTACTGAGTAAGTGGGTGAGACCTTAGGTAATTGATGAATCTTAGTACACGTTCATACGTACGGAACGTGTCGTGTCGACTCTAGATCGAGGAATGTCGTAACAGGATAGTTACATGCATCCAACTACTGTAATGACGTAACTTGCTCTTAGTGAGAGCTTGGAATGTAGACTCGTTTATCTCCATTATAATTGTTAAACTAGAAAATTTTGATGGTACAGAGGTCAGTCAGAGCAGCGATATATCAAAATTTTTAATGAAATCTAGTGTCTGATGCCAAACGACATTATAAAAAAAGTCGTTGATTATTCAAACGCATTATAAAGATTTTATATGTACATGACATTGTTGCAATATTTGAGTTACAAGAATTACTTCAGAATAGGAAAATCTAAAAGTTATAAAATTACGCTTTATATAAATCGTAATACCGAGAGATGCAACCGCTACGAAAAATACTATATTCTATTCCTTGATAAAAAGTGCGAGTGCATTGAATGAACGTTTATCCATAGTCGAAATAACTTTGCCCCACCAACTCACATTCTTGCCAAATCTGCAAACGAATTTTCAACTGGTTGACTAGCACAAGTAAAAGTCCAATATCCCGTGGAAAGTCATACGAACACGATGCTCGTCGCATTTGGGCAGGATTTCCTTTGAATACGCTTGAGTTACCCGCATGTTGGGAGCTTCAGTTCCGTGTCTTGGTCAAAGTGGGTACTGCCATTGTTGTCGATTACATCGGCTAGTTGACACGTCTGTTGCAGAACATTGAGGTTCCTTACAAGAGTTTTATACCGTCTTACTGATGATTTGGCGGAATGAACTGGAATTTTTCTGATTAAATATGCCCTACAATCACAAAAAAAAAAAACAAAGAAAGGACAGGTTTTTGCCTTGTCTGCAGTTCTGTTGTTATACTTATAGGTATACAGGCACATTATATAATTTATTTCCTTTATGAACTTCTTCACTATCGCTCTTTTATTAACTGCCAGTGTCAAAATTTTTAACAAAAAAAAAGAATATAAATATGTCTTACCCTTTTTATATGAAAATTGCCGGTATAATTAGCGTATAATTTCACAATCATTAAGCATCTTCATTACCCTTTGTGTTGCATTGATTCGTCGAGCAAAGAGTCTGTCAGATTTTACCAATTTCAATTTCCTTTTAGCAGCCTTAACAGATTACAAATTTTAAACTTTAAAAATATTCTTGTTTATTTACAACTCAGTGTTAAAGTACTGAGTTGTAAATACATTTTTGTACAATAAAAAATAGGAAGTAAATTTTTGATTTGATTAAAGAAAAGTAAGTAAAAATATGTAATGTTTTATTTATTCTGATCTGACGGGTTTCTTCCTTAATTGCTTTTAAAATAAAAGCAATGGTATTTAAAGTTGACGTTGCAATCATCTAACGTACTACTACTACTGTACTACTAACCATATTCGTTTAATATATTCTTCGTACGGATTTTAGACACGTTTGACGCCTAAAATTTGGTCAAAGTGAAATGCAAACTAAAATATGAATAAATAAATAGTGTTTTTTGAAAACTGAAGTAAGTGGAGAGCTTCACCTTGGTAGTATTGTCACCAATAAAAGAGACCTAGATACTGAGGTTAATCAGAGCATTTGTGCTGCAGCTGTAGCTTTCGGCAAACTGCAGCGAAGAGTTTTCTATTCTCACGATCTCAAGTAAGTTCGAAGATTTCTGTATACATGGCTATTGTTTTTCTAAATTTTTTGAGCAGAAACGTGGTGCCTCTATCGTAACCGTATTCGGACCTTGGACAAATTCCATATCAAGTGCTTCCGAAACATTATGATCATCAGATGGTCAGATAGAGTTTGGAACATTAACATCCTGAGGCAAACCGAGGTCCTTGGCATGTAGCCTACACGATGAGGCGTCAACTAAGAAGGTGTCTTAAGGATGCACGAAGAGAGACTAGTAAAGCACATCACCTATTCTGAACTCCAGGAAGGGAAACGAATGTGTATAGTTTCTATGCTTCAAGGGTGTTCAAAATAAATACATGAAAAGATGCGCGATGACCTCACAATTTGAGAGGACCAAAATCGGCCCGAGTCATTGCAAAGCTTGCACGTCCGTGCAGCGGTATGTGCAAGCTTTTGAGAACAAAGGACGTCCTAAGAGCTGGACCACCAACAGCGATCATTTATCATGTCGTCAATGGTGTTCTGACATTTCTGCATTGTGCTCAATTTTTTTCAGCCAAGGATTGGGATATGTAAGTCACATGTGAGCACATAACATAGGAGCAAATCTAGGCTCGTAACTGCCATGAAGAGCCAAAGAATGCGGTCACTGTGATCAAAATCGACTAGATAGCATCATCGTTATCATCACATGGTTTTAACAATACTGTTTATCAAATTAGGTAGGTTGAGTAGAAATATGCCATTCATACTCCCAGGAATATTGATTGTCTCCGTTCATGTGCTTAATTAATTGTTTTTACACTATTATTGACATAATTATCATGTTTTTATTATAGTACGAGGAAGTTGTGTACCAACATATACCTAGGTTAACACTCAACAGCTGCTATCGACATGCGTCGATCATAATATAGGTATTAAAATCGATTTATAAGCAACCACAAAAATTGGAATCCATTCATATAACCAGGCAGTTAAAAAATATATCACACACCCGTATTTGCGTATGAAAATGAAATCACACAGATGGATATCATGACTGAAATAACAGAGAGAACGAACGCTCATCAAAAACTGTTTGAATAATAATAAACGTGTGTCAAAGCTGAGTCATCAGGCGTAAAATGTATTTAAATATATGCCGTAACAACGTACAGATTATACGCATTTGAATATTAAAACAAGTGTAGGAAAAGATCTCACTTCTAAAATTAAATGTCCAAATTATTTCAGAATGAAACGAAACGAAAGGACTTGCAATTATTACTTGATAAAGTTTTAAAGAGATTTAGAAAGTTTCGTGTAAAATTCAAATCTTTGCTTTGGGAGTATTGCTATTAGTTTTATGGCTAACGGCCTGTTAAAATGGAAATAACTTAATTACTGTACAAATAATTCTTAGAAAGAAGGTTGTTTGTTAATTCATTGGCTTTTCCTGTTTATGAAATAATAAAACTTTCCTCAAAAATAAATCTCTCGTTTGTGTTTCATGGTAACTAGAAGGATTTTTTTCTTTTAGTCAATAGTGATTAAGATATTTCTAAGCAAGCGCGCTCCATAGTCGATCACATAATTGCTTGATATCATGTTAGATAGTGTTTAAACACAATCTTATAAAGAATATAAAAACAAGTTTGAGGTGGATTTTGTAGATTCATGTTCATCTTAAGACAAGCAAAATTAATTATCCCCTAATTCGTGGGATTGGGATTGCATTCCGGTCAAACCACATGATGTTTCCAACTAAATAATAGAAAAGCCTGATCTGACATAACTTCGTCTTTCTAAGGATGATATTTATCCATGTAGGACTCTCATATTGGGATGGGGAGAGTCTCTAGCGGGGGTACTTAGTTTAGAATTTATATTATTACCCGTTAGATTAGTTTATTTACTAACACTAGATATAAGGCATTTTATACTGGTACTAACAATTATGGAACTTGTTTCTGAATTAAATGTTTTATTTTTATTATTATTATTATTATTATTATTATTATTATATAAAAATAACTGTCTGTTAATCCTTCACAATAAACCACAGCAGCATCTTTGTGTAAAATTCTGCTAAATTTTCGTAGCCTTGACCACAATGGCTGAAAGAGTCACCCACACTTCTTCATGCAAAACCTTAAATCGTAAGGGTTAGCTTACAACGAGGGTCGACGTGACGTTACGCTGCCTACACTTTTTATCCCTTAATTCACTCTACTTATTACGGACATTTGAAAATATAAGTGTAAAATATGTATGTATATATATATATATGTACATATATATATATAAAATAGTAAGCTTGAAACCTGTTTGATTGCTTTGTTCTTATCCCTCATGACGATAACCTCGCGAACCAAGTCTTCTTCTAGACTCGAATCTTTCTCGTCTTTCACAAGGTTCTCGTTATGCGGAACGGTTATGTCTATTAGTTATTTGTTTCTTAACAAACTCTAATAATATGTTTATATTTTAAACGTAAATTTCTAGAAACGTGCAAAATATCTTCGAGCTTCCTTTTGAAATTTAGCAAAGGTAAAATTAAAATAAAATGGTTCGGACGTGGTCCATCACAACGACACGGAATCCTACACAATAACACGACCCGGCCACGGCACGACAACGATGTCCTGGGTATATCCCGGATATGTGTTAATGAACCTTAAAACAACTGGCCTCCTCAAGCAGTTCAGCATCGTATTGCGATGCATCTCGATATGAACGGACCCTAAAGAAGAATGTTTTCAAGAAGTACTTCCATAATTATTTAAATCTTGACAAGTTTTCGCCTTCAAAGTTGTTAATAATTCATGGTGTGAGAGTTTCTTGAAAGCAACATAAGATTTATAGGAATTCTTTTAATGAGAGTTATTAATTAGGTTCGCAAACTGATGTTGAATTAAAGTGGAAAAACTTTGTACAAAAAAAAAACAACCGACTTCTAAAGAAAAAAATGCAAAAAGTATAAAATAACTTTAATTTCGGAAGTCGGTTATTTGGTTATTTCTTTGTTTTTTGTACGTTTTTGGTACACCCATACTAAACGTACCCCCATCACAGCGTACAGGGTATACATTGGTGTAAACAATAAACAAACATGCGATTTCAGCAATCCCGAAAGATTTGCTATGATTTACTAAAGAGTTCCGTTTCCTATCTCTGTTCTTCATCAGATCTTCACCAAAATAGAAAGGGACCACCTTGAAATACTAAGATGCTCTTCCAAACCATGCATTGCACATACAATTTTATTTTTTCTCTTTACATCGGCAAGACTGAATGAGAACATCATGAATGTAGCTAAAACCACTCATTTTAGCGATAACTCAAATACCAGTCAACAGATTTCAATCAAATTTTCAGCTTTCGAATATAAAAAGAATCATCAAAATCGAGACACCCAGTACAAAGTTAGGAGGTAATACAAAAAAAAAATACAGACGACTTGAGAACCTCCTCCTTTTTTGGAAGTCAGTTAAAAACAAAACCACGTTGTATTTTCGTTTTAATTTAAGATTAGTTTAAATCCAAAACAATTATAATAACGTCAAAAAAGTTCTGCACTTTTGCCTACATAAATTATTCTTTGGTTTTACAAACTTTCTAATAAGAACAAATGCAACTAATATATTTTGCGGTCCAAAATTCAATTTGTTGATAGGCGTAACGTTTATTGGAATTGAAACTTGAACCGTGAAGATTGAACTTTATTAATTACATTACCAAGGGGACGACTTAGTTTGGAAGTGGGGCCTAGTACTAGACTCGGATAACTTAAGAATAGAGGAAATAAACGTCGCCGCGAACGTGCTTAATTTAGATAGTAGATAGTAATGAAGGGAACTTTATTATTGTTAATATTTTGTTATAAGAACAGACCAAAGAGTTTTTTTAAAATTATTATTGAGAGGTTCTACCTCTGGATCTGGGTCTAATAAACGCCTATTCACTTAAAGACCCCAAGGTTGTAGCTGCCCACTGCCAATGTTGAATTGAATATTCAGATAAGACTTTAAAACAGGTTTCGACTAGAGTCAAAATAGTAGTTGTAAGCTTTCAGTATTGAAGCTAAGTTAATGAAAAAACTTTGCAGATATTCTAAGTGACTGTTTTTGGATGGAATATCATCAAACCGAAAATTATCTCGGTTCGATCCAAAAAATAAGAGACGTTACGGACGTTGTATTTTGCGTTCCAGGGTCGCGGTTACTATTTTGAACCATTCCGCAAAATTCTAAGTGTCTATTTGGTACAAATTGGTCAGAAAACATTAATTCGAATACGAAGAACACAGCAGTTTTACGTAAAAGTAAATACAGGAAATAGTGTTTGTAATTGGTCAAAGAAGGCCCAGCTATTACATACAAGTAAAACCTTTTATAATTTAAACAACTCAAGTTATTTTATAATATAGGTAATGAAGTTTGCCATTTTTCGGTGACATAATATACACAGATTGGCACGTGTACAATGTACATCTTTAGTAAATTATTTATTATTGTTATTGATGATACCTATAACTTATACTGTTGACGCATCAAACGCGTGAGCATATGCGCGTGAGCCGCGGCTGAGGCTGCGGGCGCGGGGCAGACGACCAGTGCGCGGAGGGCGGCGAGGGGAGCCGGCACTTGCATCCATTCATCGACACCTCACTGTACCACTGCTTCAGTTCTCGCCGTTATTCAATATAATTTTTAAAATAGCAATCAGTCCACTTATTTATTCATTCCCTTAGATCCTGAACATATACAACTAACTCCACATTACTGTTTTGTGCCTTTTATATGTATCTGTGAGCAATAAATTAATATGTAAAAAAGGTTAATATCGATCTGGATTGTGTTTATAAACAACTTCAATAAGCTCAAACAATATCAGTGTCCATAAAAATGAGCTTTATCGTCCATTACAGCTTCATAAAACAGTATTCATACGTCTCAGTGGAAAGCTATCAGCTTATATTAAACTTACTGTTTCTATATTATCAGAGAATCGTTAGATTTTATAGAGCATTACGAGAAACCACGGTGGGCTATTTCTTTCCATTCTAATATATTGCACCGTTTGTAAGACAGTTATATAGTCGGTAGTAGTTACTATACTCCTTTTAGTAGTTTAAAACTCAACTGCAAATCCAGAACAATTGCTGTTGGTGTTTTAATATTTTACCTGCCACGTTTGAAATCTGTACATATAAAATGCTTTGTGGATAGTAATGACTGATAAGGCAACGCACAGCCTAAACCGCTAGTCGTAGAGGCTGAAATTTGGGGAACGTATTCTTTATGATTTAAGCATCCGATAAGAAAAGATTTTTGGAAGATTTTCCTTTAGGGTGTAAAATAGAGGATGAAAGTTAGTATGAAAATCTTATTCTCTGGGCCCATATTTTTGAAACTTTCTGTTGTCAGTATTCGTGCTAAATAATTAAATACAGACGGAGCGGGAGGGAGTGTCAGACTCTGACTGACTAAAACCCACCCGTGTTCCTCCAAGTCCCCTTTGCGTTCCACCCTAGCAGGTTTTGTCTCTATGGAGCCCCATCTTCTTTACTCACAGATCCTTGAGGCGCGCGTGGAACACGACGCGCTGTCGACCCAGCTCTGGTTGCTATTGGCCGGAGAGCCACCCATAGCTTGTCATCTGTGGGCCCACGCCTACGGTAGCCGAGAATCGCCCTACGTTTCCCGACGCCCGGGACGTCTTCTTCTGTTGCGGCGGCTGGGGCGTGAGGTTTACCTCTCCCGCATGCGGTCTGCCTCTTCCTTCGCTAGAATTACTGCTTCGCTTCTGCGGAGGTGTCTTCGTCCCATACCTCCTCGCTCCGGACCATAGATTGAGTCAGGGCCAGTCGCGAGAGGTTGCCATCGCCGATCGCCACGAGGAAACGGCGTTGCTCCGCCCAAGAAGGGCAGACCTCCACCGTATGCTCCACCGTGTCCTTCGGGCGATCCACACAGTGTTGACACTCGGACGTGTCCTCCCGCTGAATCCGAAACTGGTAGTACCTCCCGAAACTGGACACTGCTGTCCAGTGAGCACCTGCGTCAGACAGAAGGTGAAGGCGCCGTGGCGTCTCTCCATCCACTCCTGAAAGAGGGCTCATACCAACCCTCAAAAGGCAATTTAGGGGGTCTTAAAGTTTACATAGAAGATTAATAATATTGAGACTTCATTGATAGAATTTTATAATTAAATATTCTAAAATTCTCTCAATAACTAATCTCAGGCCAAACATCAACATCAAACTCAGACCAGATCAGATTATCACACATCAGATCATCTGAATATCCAGCTATTTGCGCTAGCAGATAGCTGGACATAAGATGGTGAAGAGGTATCACGTAAACCATTTTCAGTTATAAACCATTTCCTGGATATATTTTTTTTTCCGGGATTAGAAGCGAAGCTGCTGGCAGAAGCTAGTTGATATTAAATTGGAATTTGGCTGTCAACAAGATGAATGGCTTTTGCAATAATTAATTTTATTGCATCAACAAATACCTTGGAAAATATTTGATAGCATCGTTATTTTTATATATTGATTTCATTCACTGATATGTGTCATTATTCGTACCATATTTACAATAGCAAAACGAAAGCTAATTAATCTAGATGAGAACGCATTTGCCCTTGTCCCAATTCCAACTAAACTTTCCACTTGGACATACGATATTTAACTGAATTTAAGCCACAGCAGATTTATTTTTTGAATTCTTCAATCCGATTCAACCTAGCGTCCAATTTTCGGGATAGGACTTACCTAAGCAGTGTGCCGCGAAAAATTTGAAACTTCCAACGCCTATTTCAAAGGAAATTGGAAAACGCTAAGCCAAACATCCGTGTGTACAGGATATTGCTTTTCGGAAATGAAAAATAGTTTATATGTAGATAGGTTATTTCGAGGTATTAAGTGTTTGCTGTATTCAATTGATAGAAAGAAGAATTAAGAAGATATTTTTGATTTGTCGGACGAAGCTTAGAAGAATTTTTCAATGATCGGTCGTAAATAGAAGATTGGCTGTGTCGATGGGCTGACTTTTAATGCTTATATTTCAAATGTATGCATTTATCAGATTCGTGCTTCGAAAGACTAGGCAAACTTGGTGTGCTGCCAACCATTTCATCTGAATGAGAAAGTAGATTCTCCTACAATGTCAACCTAAAGTTTATTTTGAAATCTTGATTATTTTCTGTTGACTCCTAAAACAGTTAAACAACTAAAAAGGTTTACATTTGTGGTCTTTTCTTGGACCTTTAGGGCCCGGACATTTTGAAGACGCTACGAAGAGCCCAAACTAAGTCGCAGTCTTAGACTGTTTCACAAAAAATATTTATATTTCTAAACTTCAAGCGTACTTGAAACCGCAAATTATTAATAGGTCAGTCATTTATAACAGCAAATTGCACTTTCCTGATTACTGGGATGTTATACAAATTTCGCTTCGTTAGTTTATTTGTGGGCGCATTGATGCTACAACGAAAAGGCTAGGCTGCCAAATAAACGGCTGATTAAGCTTGTTGGCTGTTATATAATAATTATGAAAAAATACTAACATACACACCTCCCAAAAAAGGAGGTTCTCAAGTAGACTGTGTTTAATACCGGACGCCAGGGATGGCCGCCCAGTAATGTATTAAACACATACATCCAAGAATTCAACGTTTCGCCACAAGGGCGCTCCAGAATCATCATGTAGTGTGAGTGAAGTGCAAATTGTGAGTACATTTTATTTCATAAACAAAGGAAGTTAATGACCAGCAATTTTGAACTTTACACCTTCCAAGAATTTAACTTAGGTATTTTCTGTAGAATTTTAAGACTATGTGTTATTAATGGTATTAACAATAAACGGAAATATAATATTCCGTTTATTGTTAATACCATTAATAACACGTACTCTTTGTTCATATAATTATTGCGGTTTTTCGATATCCAAGCAATTTTGTTGGTAAATTTATCGAAGCTTCTGTCAATTCTGGGTTGTGAAAATAAAATTATTTATTCAAATCAAATGTAAATGAAATTAATTAATCTAATAGCATTGCTTGAGTCAGGCGTTACTTTGCGGAAATCCATTTTAAATTTGAAAATGAAAATAATATATCTAGTTTTAATTTCCGCGAATATTTATGGGTTGCAGGTATGCACCTCCCTCCCGCCCGCTATATTATGCACATGCAAGATTACAAGGCAAATGCAAGGATTTTATGCACATGCAGGAAGGCAAAGCAAAACCCAACACCAATACCGACACGTGTTTCGCCTCTCCACGAGGCATCCTCAGGGGACGTGTTGACTCGCCGACCGTTGAGTTGCAACTCAATCTAATAGCCATAAGACACAGTAACTAAGCTCCTTAATTTTCAAGATATTTCATTAAAAATATCGTTGTCTTATTACCACGATCTCTTTTTACTCTTCAAAAGAATTTCTGGCTCATTCAACCGAGAAAACAGCAATTTTGATGTTTTCTTTCATATTTTTCCACATGAGTAAAACATAGATCTATTACAAAAAAGACTGGTGCACGATTTAAGTCTCACCAGTTCTAAGTATTAGTAAAAAAGCTTTTTATTTTTCACTTTTTAGTGGTTCACTCCCAGCTAAACATACCCATCACAGCGTACGTGGTATAAATTGGTGTAAACTATAAACAAACATGCGATTTCAGCTATCCCGGCAGATTTGCTATCATTTATTTTAATTAACAAAAAACCGCTTGTTTGATTTCGATAAAATTTTCATGGGACCATTTGGGAAGTATACCCTTTCCAACAAAATAATAATTTTTCAAATCGGTTGGCAAGCGAACAAACATGAAAAAAAAAAATATAAACATCCGAACTAAGAACCTCTTCCTTTTTTAGAAGTCGGTTAATAACTCCAATTCAAATTAAGTTTACCAAATCATCATTTAAAATTCTGATTGACGTCCTATTTTTTTTTTTTTTTTTTGTGGCTCAAATTTAGTAAACACGACAAAATGTCAATTAATTTAGACCGAAGCTCCAACGTGACTTAAGATGCCAAACTCATTAGTGTACGTTAGATATCATCTGTGCCGATCGGCCGAGTAATTTATAAGGGTCATCCGAGAGGAATGGGTCACTTTGGCTCTTCAAAGAAAAGGTATATGGGTAGATAACTACCTGGACCAATCAATGGTTGGCCATAATCAGGCAAAGCTATAAATTACTTGTTGTTAAATTACTTGCGATAGACGCTTGGTTCAAAATAAGGACAAAATACGTGCTAAACATTTATTTATGTTTTGACTTGAATGTTATTTGATGGACTAAAATGGGCGTAAATTATTCTGTCTACATATAGCATTCCTCTGTTGTGGTTCAAGAACTAATCTGGTTATCACTAAAATCAATATCGATTATATTAGATTATCGGTAGATAAAGGCATCGCCGATGCTGTACGCGTTATATATAATTACGTAATTAAATAAAAATATATATGCCTATTTCCCTCGTAATTCTATCATAGTTTTCTTTTAAATCCAGTGTACAAGGTTCTTAAACAGACCCATAAAATACATGATTGATACAAAGCCATGTTAAAAATATCTTTACAAATATATATCTATCGATAAAAGCTGGAGTTTAAAAGACAAATCGAGCAACTGAAAGTTAAATCGACCAGAACTGTTAAGGTACACATTTTATTAAAGGTTTGTACACAGTTGTTTTAAAAGCAAACATATTGTTGCGCGCCAGAATTAAGTTAGGATGATAGCGGCATTCGGTACCACTAGCGCCATCTAGTATCGAGTAGCAGAACTATTGAAGTCAAGGACCTTCGAGATTTTTCTATGCTAGAATACTCGGACCTTAGTCGGTCGCGACCGATATGTACGCGAACTTTCTGGAGTTCTACTCGGCGCTCTATATAAGGCCGGCGCATGTACCGACCGAGTCAGTATTGGATTTGCGATACAAGTGATAACTTCGAGAGCGATCTTCGACTGCGAACCCAAGTGATTAATAGTGCGATTGTGTTTTGTGATTAGTGAGTTTATTGTGTAATTAGTGTGGTGTAAATTAAAGTGTCACTTTTGGTTTAATTTAATCGGCTAATTTTATTGTAACGAACCCGAAGCTCGTAACAATTGGTGTCAGAAGAGTGGATTTAAAAGATGCCGATTCTGCCGAAGGACGACACTGAGGGTATCCGTACCCGTAGTCAACGCCAGCAAGAGACGGACCAGAGGCGTTTTGGAGGTGCAACGCCGCAGACGACGGAGAGACAGTTGCCGACCTTGGAGACCGGCTCGTCCGCAGTATCTCCAGCGTCATCATCAGCACCAGACTTTGCTGCTCTGATGATGATGCTGCAGGAGCAGACTCGTCGCCAGGAAGAGCAGGCCCGTCGTTTAGAAGAGCAGCTGCAGCGTGACAAGGAGGAACAGTTTCGCCGACAGGAGGAACAGGTTCGCCGACAGGAGGAACAGGCCCGCCGTCAGGAGGAACAGGCCCGTCGGCTGGAAGAACAGCTCCAACGTGACAAGGAGGAGCAGGCGCGCCGCCAGGAAGAGCAGATGTTCCTCATGAAGGATCTGCATGCCACTTTCGGCAAAGAAATTAAGGTTGTAAAGGATAAGGTGCTTCAGCACGAGAACCGCCTGACGGAAGCTGAAACACGAATCGACCAAATTAGTCATCGGGTTGACAACGTGGTAGTTGACGTGAGGAAAACGCTGGACAACCTTAAAATAGGAGATGGAATCGCAACCTCTGTAGCTACTACACCTTCTCTACGTGGATTCAAAGTGCCGCCGTTCGATGGAACATCTTCCTGGTCTGCATACAAAATGCAATTTGAAGCTGTTATGAAGGCGAACGGGTGGAGTAAGGACCAGGCCATGACTGCTCTCACCCTAGGCCTCCGCGACCAGGCCCTCACTATCCTGGAAGCCCTCGGTAACGAGGTGACTTACGAGCAGCTGGTTGAGGCACTGGAAGCAAGGTATGGTGACGCTCATCTGGAACACGTGTTTCGGGCGCAGCTAAAGGATCGCGTGCAACGCAGCGGTGAAAACCTGCAGCAGTGGGCCCTTGAGGTGGAGAAGCTTGTTAGAAAAGCATACCAGTCTGCACCTGCGCTCATTCAAGGAAACCTGGTGCAGGCATTT
Source organism: Hecatera dysodea (assembly GCA_905332915.2). Classification (NCBI taxonomy): domain Eukaryota; kingdom Metazoa; phylum Arthropoda; class Insecta; order Lepidoptera; family Noctuidae; genus Hecatera; species Hecatera dysodea. The sequence continues at coordinate 10,246,364 of HG995302.1, forward strand.
GTTGACGGCATCCGCGACCTTGAAGTTAGAGCTGCCGTGAGGCTCGGGCACCACGAGAAGCTTAAAGACGCCTTGGCACATGCACTGGAGGTGGAAGCTGTGCGGCAGGATAATCGTTCCCATCGCGTCAGGGAGGTTGCAGCGGCTACTGTTCGCAACCGGTTTAAAGGATACAGCCCTAGATGCTATGGCTGTGGGGAAAGGGGCCACCTACGGTCCAGTTGCCCTAAGAGAACTACCTACAGACCGGGAAGATAATCGATCTCCAGAGGGTAGGGCGGTTAACAACACCGCCCAGCAACAGCAGGGAAACGAGTAAAAGCCAGGACTGCGGGGCGGGTGCTGGCTGATGTTCAGAGAGCCCCAAGGATTTCGATCTCACAAACCCATGATGGGAACAGCCTAATCATCAAGGGCGAGGTCAACGGAACGCCATGTAAACTGACGATTGACACTGGAGCTTCTCGTACGGTTGTCAGTTCCCAACTAGTAAGTCGGTTCCTTGGGGACTCCGCATACAACCGAGACCGCATAAATTTGGTGACAGCTACCGGCCAGCGCATACCCGTCCGTGGAGAGAAAGTGATGGAGTTAAAGCTAGGCAATAGGGTCTATCTTCACAATGTTATCGTGGCTGATATAATGGACGATTGCATCCTGGGCCTAGACTTTATGAGGAAGAATTGTTGTGAGATCGACGTTAAGCAAGGAGTTTTGAAATGTGGACAAGAGGAACTTTTCATGGAAGGGGCATTACCAGGAAATGTGTACAGCCTAAAGAAGATTGTTCTTCCGCCGAGATCCGAAACGATTGTGCCGGTTAGTCTTCCTCGGAATTCTGGGCAGACTCATCGTTGTGTGCTTGTGGAAAGGGTAGACAATGACCTTCCTTGGAAAGTGGCCCGAACTTTGGTTAGAGCCACTGACATTTCGGGGGTACGTGTGCTGAACGTTTGTGATAAGGAACAGATGATAGAAAAAGGCACGCTGATTGGTACTTGCGAGGAAGTGGATTGGTTGCGTCGGTGCCAAAATCTATTGACTGGGAACCTCAGCAAGGACGCCCAAACGAAAGTGACCACACTTTTAGATGACTGTCGCAGCGTTCTGTCTCAAAATGAAATGGTCAAGGCGAAGAGAATGTTACAGAAGTATGCCAATGTTTTCTCTTCAAATGATGCTGACATCGGGAAGACTGATTTAGTTCAACACAAGATAAACACAGGAGAAGAGTTGCCTATCCGTCAACGACCAAGGAGATTGCCGGTAGCGCGTGAAAAGGAAGTGGAAAGCATGATTGAGGGAATGGTTAAGGATGGTGTCATAGAACCTTCATCAAGTCCATGGTGTTCACCTGTAGTGCTGGTAAGAAAGAAGGACGGCACCATGCGGTTTTGTGTTGACTATCGTCGTCTGAACGACGTTACGAAGAAGGACAGCTATCCGTTGCCAAGAATCGATGACACGCTGGACATGCTTACTGGAGTAAAGTGGTTTAGCACGCTGGACCTAAAAAGTGGCTACTGGCAGGTTCAAATTGATCCTAAGGACAAGGAGAAAACGGCATTCTCGACAGGAAAGGGTCTGTGGCAATTTAAGGTTATGCCATTTGGACTGTGCAACGCTCCGGCAACGTTTGAAAGGTTGATGGAACTAGTACTAACGGGGTTAATTGGCGATGCTTGTCTGGTCTATTTAGATGACATCATCATCGTAGGCCGTACGTTTGATGAACATCTGCAAAACCTGGAACGCGTGCTCATGAAGATCCAGAGTGCAAACCTCAAGTTAAGTCCAAAGAAGTGTTCATTTTTCAAACGGCAAGTTAGCTTTTTGGGATACGTAGTGTCGGAAGAAGGTATCCGCACTGATCCAGAGAAAATCGCCGCTGTCAAGGATTGGCCAATTCCTAAAGATAAGACGCAGGTCAGAGCATTTTTGGGTTTGTGCTCCTACTATCGGCGATTTGTCAAGAACTTTGCTGACATAGCGAAACCCCTGCACAAGCTAACCGAGGAGAAGCGTCATTTCTGCTGGGATGAGAGTTGCGACATTGCATTCCAGGAGCTCAAGGAAAGTCTGTGCAAAACACCTATTTTGGGGTATCCTGATACCGGCAAGGAATTTATAGTTGACACAGATGCAAGCGATATAGGACTTGGCGGTGTGTTATCTCAACGGAATGGCGATCAAGAGGTTGTGATAGCGTACTTCAGCAAGTCTCTGTCAAAACCGGAAAGGAATTATTGTGTCACGAGACGGGAATTGCTTGCTGTGGTCAAGTCATTACAGCATTTCAGCAAATATCTGCTGGGACGGAAATTCCATTTGCGGACTGACCATGCTGCACTGAAATGGCTATTACAGTTCAAAAATCCAGAAGGACAAGTTGCGAGATGGATCGAACTACTTCAGGAATACGACTTTGTGATTGAACATCGCAGCGGGAAAACTCATGGCAACGCAGATGCATTATCAAGAAGACCTTGCCCTGAAGACTGCAAGCATTGTACTCGGCAAGAGGGTAAAGAAGTCGTACCTGTGAGGATGATCAAGACAGATCTTAGTAACGAGTGGAAGGAAAACTTAGAACGTGCACAGCAGGATGATTTGGACATTAAGCCGATTCTGGAGTGGATGAAGGCCAGTGCTCCGAAGCCTACGTGGAGTGATGTCTCAGCAATGAGTTCAATCACAAAAAGCTATTGGGCCCAATGGGACAGCTTAGTGATTCAGGATGGAGTCCTGTGCCGTAAATGGGAAAATGCTCGGGGAGACAGCTGTCATTTGCAAATGGTTGTCCCTAAAGCTAAAGTACCGGATGTTCTACAGCTGTACCATAACGGTTGTTCAGGAGGCCATATGGGAGTTAAACGGACTCTACTGAAGATACGGGAACGGTTTTACTGGGTCCACTGTCGTGACGATGTTGAGGACTGGTGTCGCAAGTGTACAAGTTGTGCGGCTGTAAAAGGACCTCAGACTCGTAGCAGAGGTGCATTGAAATTGTACAATGTTGGTGCACCATGGGAAAGGATAGCGCTAGACGTTGCGGGACCGTTTCCGGAAAGTGAAAGTGGTAACAAGTATTTCATGGTGGTTATGGATTATTTCACTAAGTGGCCGGAAGTCTTCGCCATTCCAAACCAAGAAGCTTCAACAGTTGCGGATAAACTAGTTCATGAAGTCTTCTGTCGTTTTGGAGTACCCTTAGAGATTCACAGCGATCAAGGAAGGAATTTTGAGTCCCAAATATTCCAGGAAACTTGCCGAGTTATGGGTACTCATAAAACGAGGACAACTTCTTACCACCCACAATCGGATGGAATGGTGGAACGATTTAATCAGACATTGGAGAGATATCTGGCCAAAGTTGTGGAAAACCGGCAACGGGATTGGGACAAGCATATACAACCGTTTTTGCTGTCATACCGAAATGCTGTTCATGAAAGCACGTCAGTGACACCAGCTTTCGCAAACTTTGGAAGAGAATTGCGGTTGCCTGCAGACCTGATTACCGGAATACCACCTGATGCTCCACGCAGTATAACCGATTATGCGAATGACTTGCGGAACAAAATGAACGACATTTATGAGCACGTCAGACAATCGGGCCAGCAAATGTCTGAAAAGATGAAAACCCGCTATGACCGCAAAATGAACAATAAAGGGTTCGAGGAAGGTTCACTAGTGTGGTTGCATAATCCAGTTCGCAGCAAAGGGAAATCTCCTAAGCTTCAAGCTAAATGGGACGGACCGTACCGGATCGTGACAAAGATCAATGACGTGACCTACCGTATACAGAAAGGTACAAGAAGCGCTCCTAAGATCGTTCATGTTGATCGACTGGCGCGTTATTATGGCGCTGATAATGCTCGGGACGAGCATGTCTTAGGAGGGGGCAGTGTTGCGCGCCAGAATTAAGTTAGGATGATAGCGGCATTCGGTACCACTAGCGCCATCTAGTATCGAGTAGCAGAACTATTGAAGTCAAGGACCTTCGAGATTTTTCTATGCTAGAATACTCGGACCTTAGTCGGTCGCGACCGATATGTACGCGAACTTTCTGGAGTTCTACTCGGCGCTCTATATAAGGCCGGCGCATGTACCGACCGAGTCAGTATTGGATTTGCGATACAAGTGATAACTTCGAGAGCGATCTTCGACTGCGAACCCAAGTGATTAATAGTGCGATTGTGTTTTGTGATTAGTGAGTTTATTGTGTAATTAGTGTGGTGTAAATTAAAGTGTCATTTTTGGTTTAATTTAATCGGCTAATTTTATTGTAACGAACCCGAAGCTCGTAACAATATTAACGTGTAAAACCACTTTTTACGTGTGAAGTTTTGCTCGATAAATCTGGTAAGTGAAAGGTCCTAATATACCCTGAAGTTCGAGCTAGAATTCTCGGATAAACATTACATATAACGTGTCTGTACTCAAACAGCCATAAAACTATACTACACACGCTCGTGCTACGATTTCAATGTTCTTTACGAATAGTGTGTACGATACTTTTACTAAAACCCAGATTTTTTTCTCACCAAAAGGTATTATAGATGATAACGCTGTAGTATCGAAATCACAAACCGCACTGTCGAAACACGATTACAGAGGACGAATTTAAGACCACCTAAATGGCGATCTTAAAACCCTTCTAGCCAGAAAGGGGACTTAGCAAACATAGCTCTGTGATAGTCCCTTGTTAAGATTAACTCATGACAGATACATAATATATCGGCGATATTAATATTTTAGATCAACCCAGCTTAAAACCTTAATCTGGTATTAGTTAGGACCTAAAATACACCAAAATATAAATAAATACGTGTTTGTAATTTTAAGTAAATAGTTGGTTGAGAAAGTTCCGTCAAAATCTCTCAGTATAGATTGTTTGAGATAAAGGAAAACATAATACAACGACTTTTAAAATGTTGTTTTTATTTTTCACTTTTAGTAGTAGGTACACACACACAATACCCCACAGCTAAACGTATCCATCACGGCGTGCGTGTTATAATCTGGTGTAAACAAAAAACAGACATGCGATTTCAGAAATCCCGGAAGAGTTGCTATCATTTATTAAAGAATTCCGTTTCCTATCTCCGAAGTTCTTCATCAAATCTTCACCAAATTAAAAAAGAACCACTTTGACATATTACGGTGCTCTTCCAACCCATGGTATATAGTTTTTTTTTTTCATTTTAAATTGACAACCTGTGCAAATGAGAATCATCAACGTAGACGAAGAAAATTAAACACGCAATATTAGGGAACACTCAAATACTAGTCGTCAGATCTTACTCAATTTTCAATGGAACCACATGGCAAGCATTAGCTTTCAAATGTAAAAAGAATGATCAAAATCGGTGCACGCAGCAAGAAGATAATAAGTAACACACAAAAAAAAAAATACATACAAATATAATTGAGAACCTCCTCCTTTTTTGGAGTTTTTAAAAAAATAATTAATTATTATTATAATAATAGCATTACGGGCGGCCTACATAACATTACTCTGAAACTCGTTTGCTATCACGGACCTCCTTTGTTATTTGAACTGCAGTCCTTGCACAAAAACGAAAGAGCCTCAATCATCATTAATTGCTTTATTGCTATCCCATCCCAGTTTGATCTAATCGTAATTTCTCAGCAAATTAAAAGTATATATTAGTAAAACAGAGAGAACTGACTAAATTAGTAAATAAAAGATGCCCAAAAACATTTAAACGGCTTGCAATATCAGTAATCCTATACACAGTTGTGTTCGTTTTATGCCTAACGTCGTATTGATGAAACATCGATTAAAAACGATTTCAGCTTGTTTTTTACAGTCGTCTGTGGAGCTTTTGAATTCGGTACTGCCTGAAAAACTGTGCCACAATCAATGTCAATTAGAGTGGGTGACATGACAAGGTTTATATTATCATAAAAAAACTTTTTACAAAAAAATACAACCGACTTCCACAAAAAATCAAAAAAGTACAAAATAACTTTAATTCGGAACTCGGTGTTTGTGGTTCCTTTTTCGTTTTTTGAACACCGACTTCCGAATTAAAGTTATTTTGTACTTTTTTGATTTTTTGTGGAAGTCGGTTGTATTTTTTTGTAAAAAGTTTTTTTATTTTTCACTTTTTAGTGGTACCTACACCCCCTCCCCTCCCCCACCTAAACGAACCAATTACATTGGTGTAAAAAAAATGCACTGCTCCAATGCAGAGTAAACTAAAAGGTCGTCAATGTAGATATTTTTTTTAGTTTTTGTTGATTTTTCAAAAACCGCTTGTTCGATTTCGATAAAATTTTCATGGGACCATTTGGGAAGTATACCCTTTCCAACAAAAAAAGAATTTTTCAAATCGGTTGGCAAGCGACGGAGTTATGCGCGAACAAACATAAAAAAAAAAAAAAAAAATACAAACATCCGAATTGAGAACCTCCTCCTTTTTTAGAAGTCGGTTAAAAACAGTCTTTTTTCCTGTATGTTTCTGCTAATATTTACACAGTGACAGTGTAGTAAGACCACATAATCTTATCTTCCTCCTGCAGTACAAAAAGCAGCATGTTTTGGTTTTTCCATACATTATTTCATGCATTCCATTTCCATGTTTCCATCTGTATTGTCACCATCTGCCCAGTAAGCTAGAAACGATGGATAGATTATGTGAATTATGATATCATCATTATTCTCCATATTTTTATTTTTTGCTCGCGGTTAACCAATGGATGCAAGACGCACAGAACCGGTTGTTGTAGTGACATTTGGAGGAGGCCTACATATGTCCAGCAGTAGACATCTTTCAGCTGATATGATGATCATTTCTTAGATCTCCCTCTTCTTTTAATAATTATCCACCATTCACACTAAAATCTTTCCTTAAAACTTGTTTGAATTTTTTCCAATACCGAGACAAGCAATATCCACACATTTATTTTAGTTGCACAATAAAATATAACGATGTTAATATAGATATTATAAAACTTATATTCTAGGAGATTAAACAAATTTGAGCAATATAACTATTTCTGTACAATTAAGTGTTTTGATTTTTGGTCCGTAATGAACTTGAAAATATTAATAAAGTTTCGTTTTCTAAGCGCTCTTTTAATTGAAAACAATAACTTATGTGCTACATTTCAAACTCAAACTACAAAGTTTAAAGGCTGGAACGAAACCCCACTGTAATAGTGGAGGGAAGTAAGTTCCAGCTAGCGATCTAACTTAGCTCAGACTTAATAAGAAAGTTAATAATTCAGCAGAATGGCAGTAATGAGGGAATGTTCAGCAACCTGTAATGATTAGGATGCAGGCACTTGATGAAGTAACATATTATAATATGATACTTGCGATGCGTTTAGGTTAATATTTAAAAAATACTAACGGACACGACATACGTTGTCCTGTCTTAATTATGAATATTGTGGTTGGTGGTTCAAATCTTATCTTCGGGGCCTCTCGCAGTCTGTTCGATCAGATGAGGATTCCTATGAATAGTGTGATTTAGCTGCGGGTGTTCCTCAAGGTCCTTTCTCGTCTTCTCTTCTCAATTTTTATAAATGCTATCACAAAGGTCCTAACTTCTAACTATCATCTCTATACAGACGACTTGCAGTTATATCGACATTTTAAAGTGAGTGAACTGGATGGAACTGTGGCGGCCATCAATGATGAACTTAAAAAATATCAATAGGTGGGCTAAATCTTTTGGACTCTTACTATACCCATCAAAATCTCAAGCGCTCATTATTGGTGACAGATACATGCTTAACCTATTAGATTGCCAGACTCTGCCGCCAGTAGTATATGACTCGGTGCCCATCTTGTATTCCAAGAGTGCTAAAAACCTAGGCGTCCATATTGAAATTAACCTCTCTTGGGAGGTTCACATTGGTGAGGTTAGTAAAAAGGTTTTCTACTCTTTCCAGTCTCTTAAACGTCTCCAAAAATTCCTACCATTTCACACTAAGGTCAACCTCGCTCAATCTCTGCTATTACCGCTCATAGAGTATGCGGATGTCTGCTTTCTAGAAGCAACGGAAGTCATCATCTCCCTAGCCTATTCCCAACTGCACTGGGGTCGGCTCCCAGTCAAGCCGGATTCAGCTGAATACCAGTATTTTTACGTGAAGCGGCTGCCTACCAGACCTCCACAACCCATTAACTTAGCATTAGCAACGGAAGTACTCCTAAACAAACTCGAGCGGCTGCAGAACTTGTGCATTCGCTTTATTTTTGGGCTCCGCCAATACGACCATGTGTCGGAGTTTCGGAACAAATTTAAGTGGCTGCCAATTCGGCGTCGACGAGATATCCATATCCTATCTCTTCTCTGCACTATCCTACACAATCCTAATTCTCCTAAACATCTTCGTGAACGCTTTGAGTACTTCGTTCCGATGGGTAAACCCTGTCGCACTGCCACTTCTCTTCTCCTTCGTACTCCGCGTCACACTTCCAGCCGCTATGATGGCTCCTTCTCAGTTACTGCAGTGCGTCTCTGGAACTCTGTTCCCCACCCTGTACGCGACAACCCTTCTCTTGATGTCTTCAAGAAGAAGATTGAAGAGCATTTCCTTTCACAATGACTTAATATTAGTAGATTTGTATGTATGTGTATTATATTTGTATTTATGTATGTAAATATATAGATCCATATTATCTAGTACACTGGATCCTACCCTCTATGCTGATCTTTCTCTATCATTCAAAGGTTTGCTGGAAAAAAACTTTGAGTTAAGCTCGCCTTTGTACATGCAACTTATTATGTATAATATAATATAAGTTATTTTGGTGTACAATAGAGAATTAAGAATATTGCCATATAACTGGCCATGTGAAAGACATGGATTTTCAAGATTAATGCCACAAACACTTAGCGACTGCGCTTGAGATTTATTTATCGACATTGCAAATTCTAACCTCACTGGAAATTGTATCCGTTTAAAGTTGATTCATGGCATAACGTTCGGAATCAAAGGAATCCGTGAAATCAAAATGTCTTCGCCTTTGTAATTCCCTTTCAAAATTGTAGCTTCAATGACGTTGTTCATTAATTTCTTCACCGCAAGTTGGGAGCCATTATATAGAAGTGGCTGGTTTATATTCCGCAACATAATGATTACCGATCCAATTTTTAGTTGCAGATTATGAGGTGGTAATACGGTATTTACCGTATCCAGCGAATTTAAGAACTCCGTCAGATAGTTGACAACTTCATCTTGGTTAGTAACGGAATCAATCGATTTGGATGTCATGAATTCGCCAGTCTCTTCTAATTTTGAATCTGAAAATTCATTTCGTTGACATCAACATTTTTTGCAGTCAATTTAACTCTTTCGCTCAACCATACATGATTTTTGTTATTTTGAGCGTTGTTTGGGAAAGCCTTCTCGATGAGTTTGGGCTTTGTTTCAGTAAAGTGAAAAAAATTGGTGGGAGAGGTGATGAATCTAGACAAGTTATTTTGCCATTACCAATATCGAAATTTTTGGAAAAAAAACTTCTCCAGTTTGGTCGTTCTGGAATTCAATTGGCATGTTTATATATATTTAGTTTGAGCATTTTATCGTTTTTTCATAAAATGGATGACTTTGAACATGCGTAAAGTTCATCGGCTGGCGTTGAACGTGCGTAGTGTTTGGCGAAAATCACCTGCTACTGCTGACCTTTATCATCAGTGGATCGCTGGCGATAAAGTGGGTAACCATTATTTCCACTAATAGTTTCTGCTACTAATTGCTTTGAACATTTTCCATCTAGGACCTGTTTTTATCTACGGAGAATTTCATATTTTTTTAACAATCTTAATTACCTATATGTTACATTGGATCTTCATCACTACCGGGAATTTCCGCAGATCACATCGTCGATTTTATTCGATCTTATCCTCTCGACCAACCAAATTAGGTTGTGTGCACGTAGCAATCCGCGGTTTTGCCATTCGACTGAAACCATCTAACCACGGGTTTTGCCGAATACAAGATGCTTAGCAGTGAACATTCTATTGAACACCCTTCGGTAATTTCGTGGCGATCAATGGGTATTGGCCAAGACATAATTTTTGACGAATTTCTGTCCACTGTGGATTCCATGTGAACGTTATAAACAAATCTGGTGTTCCATAATGACGTACATACGAAATAGCACCCTGAGCGTATTCATGCATGTTTCGTGGACTTCTGACATATGTTAAAGCAGTAGCAGTAGCCATAAATAATTATGGTTCTAGTATCCTGGTCTTTATAAGTCTTCACTCAAAATTCCAGCCCTGGAAATGCTTCGACATGTTTATGGTCTGCTAGTACACGTCAATCTTTACCTCTCAAATGTCCAGCCCTTGAAATACTCCGTCCGACGTGTTTCTTTCTGGTCTTTCTTTATTTAATGCATGCAATTTTAGCACCGGAAATAGTTGGTCATGTTTCAGGGTCCGCCCCGGCTTTGCAGGTGTTTTTTTTTTTTCAAATTTTCTTTCTTAAGATCCTTCTTCTGACAGTAACAAATGCAACCAAAAATAATTAGCGAAATCAGTCCAGCCGTTCATGCGTGATGATCAAGGGAAATAGGGAGTCATTTTGATTGCTGCACACGAACACACTAATTTACTGCATATAAATGGCTCTGTCGCAAAATGACCACTTCTCAAAATGTCTACAGGTAGCAATATGTCCCTTTCTCAGAATGTCCCTTTCGCAAAATGTTCCTTTCGCAAAACGTCCCTTTCGCATAATTTCCCTTTCGCAAAATGTCCCCTTTCTCAAACAGTAATATCTAACGGTTTTTACAACTTTACGGTGACATATCTATGCTAATCTATACTAATATTATAAAGCTGAAGAGTTTGTTTGTTTGTTTGTTTGTTTGTTTGAACGCGCTAATCTCAGGAACTACTGGTCCGATTTGAAAAAATCTTTCACTGTTAGATAGCCCATTTATCGAGGAAGGCTATAGGCTATATTTTATCCCCATATTCCCACGGGAACGGGAACTACGCGGGTGAAACCGCGAGGCGCTGCTAGTTTATTATAAAGAGGAAAGATTTGTATATTTGAGTGTGTTTGATTTCAAAAATTATTTCACCATTAGAAAGCTACATTCATCCTGAGATATGTAGGCTAAATTTTTTCTAGAAAAAAATAGGGATCCTTACTAGAACTTTAGTTGGTATTTCTATATCAACTTTTAAAATGTAAAAAGTTGTTTAATATTGTAGAACATACTTTTGTTTTATTATCAATAGTTTCCGCAGCGCATGCAACGATAGTTGTTTTAAAGCGTCTTTTTTGCAGCTTGGATTGCGTTACTAAAGTTCTAGTAAGGATCCCTAATTTTTTCTATAAAAAATTTAGCCTACATATCTCAGGGTGAATGTAGCTTTCTAATGGTGAAATAATTTTTGAAATCAAACACACTCAAATATACAAATCTTTCCTCTTTATAATAAATTAGCATAGATATGTCACCGTAAAGTTGTAAAAACCGTTAGATATTAGTGTTTGAGAAAGGGGACATTTTGCGAAAGGGAAATGATGCGAAAGGGACATTTTGCGAAAGGGACGTTTTGCGAAAGGGACGTTTTGCGAAAGGAACATTTTGCGAAAGGGACATTCTGAGAAAGGGACATATTGCTACCTGTAGACATTTTGAGAAGTGGTCATTTTGCGACAGAGCCATATAAATCAACACACTATCAACATCATACATTAAACCTCATTATGCACATAAAAATAAAATTCAACCAAGACAACGCGACCTTCCCGCCAATGTCCGTAAAATATAACAGCAACGTTCAGAAATTGTTGGTTGGTTTTAAATTTGATTTCTGAATGACGGGACGAAGATCAAATGTTTGACAGGTGGTAAAAGATTCTAAGGGAAAGCGAAATTGTTGTTTTTACTATATTTGAAGCATTTTTATAACATTTACTCACCTTTTAAACCATCCCTGGTGTTCCACAAATAATTCAAATCCAAAATGAGCCAAATCAGTCCAGGCATTCTCGAGTTTTAGCGAGACTAACAAACAGCAATTAATTTTTATATATATAGATAGATAGACCGATATGTAGATAATATAGTAGCGGCCCGTCTCGGCTTCGCACGGGTGGGCATTATTTTTTAATTTAATTATAATACAATTTTTTTTAATTGGTCCGGAGTATTTGAGTTTATTCGTTACAAAAATACAAATCTTTCCTTTTTCTAATTTGAGAGTAGATAACGATAACCAAAACATAATGAAGTACCTACATAATTAAATACTTATTACACCTTACTAATTTCATAAATGTAAAAGTTACTTTTTCTATCTCTTGCTTAAATGAAACTTAGCACGAAGGTAAGTAGGTAAGTAGGAAGGTAGGTAGGTAGGTATTTCCTGAAATCTATACTAATATTATAAAGAGGAAAGATTTGTTTGTATTGAATAGGCTCCGAAAGTACTGAACCGCTCTAAAAAATTATTTCACTGTTGGGAAGCTACACTATCCCCGGGTGACATAGGCTATATTTAATCCCTGTATTCCCACAGGAACTGGAACTACGCGGGCGCTGCTAGTTAGACATAAAAAACTATCCATACCCAGGACTATCAATGGTTCATTGGGATAATTTTCTTTAAGCTGGCTAGTTTAGATATAACTCGGCGATAGTCATGAATTAAAATATACCATTACTCTCTTCCCCTAAATCCAAATTGTCCCTCCGTTCCGTTTAAATTTATGCACTGGCCAAATTAACGTTCATTTTAATATTAAGTAGATCAGCGAGGAGAATCAATTAAACTCTAATGGAAAGATCACATACTATTGTCCACAGAAACGTGGTCCCATTTTTAAAATTGAGATATTTTATTATAGTTTTCGAAATTAGTATTTATTTTGCCTGATTAGGTACCAAATTCATTTTGAAATTTTCTTCGGACGAAGCCGCATTCTTTTATTTTTTTAGAAAATTACCTCAAAAATAATTGAAAAAAGCAATGTAATGTTGGAAAATAAATTGCAAAAGAAGTAAATTCAGTTGAAACCCTCATTACCCGAGAAAATGTAGGTAAGGATAAATATAGTTTTTAACTGCTTTGTGAACTTCTTAAGTGAAGGTAGTTTATTTTTACGACTTTTTACTTTTCTTGTATTGAAAATCTGTCAAAAAATCAGATATGCTTGTAGATTGGATACGATTTATTGAGGCCAGTTAGGTACACATCAGCTTGCAGATAGTCTATACTTATAATAAAACTGTAGAGAGGTCAATTCTATACATTGAATATATATTCAAAATTAATATTGGAGGATGAATGGTGATCGATACTGATGCCAAAATGCAATCAGTAATTTTTTTGTCTGTCTGTATGTGCACGCATGGGTCAAAAACTACTGAAGGAATTTTAGGTACGATTGTAATTCATACTCACAAGACACACACACAAAAAGTAAAAGAGAAACTACAGATTTAATAAAATATAGACAAGCAGTTAATTTTCACAATCCTCTATCTTGATGAAAAAGTCGCTATGTGGTTCGTCAAAAGTGAGTTCACTAGCATAGATAAACTAGAACCAAAATGACCAAAAATCAACAAACATGTGACAAGCTCAAAGTACTCGTATAAAGGTAGAATTTAAAATTGTTAAACGCCTTCCCTGCGTCCTTTGGGCAGACACTTATTATAAATTTGTTCACTCTTTAGCAAATGCATCTCGAATTAAAATTTAATCATGCAAGCATTGCACCAAGTATTGAGAAAAGGATTCAATTTCAATTTTTTTTAGTTTAGACTGAACCACTCAATAATAATTAGTTTCCTTTAAATCAAGAAAACTGCAGATGTATTTACAGCAAAATCATCTACCAATCCAGCATCAAGGGCTGTGGAATTTATTGGGCTGCGGAATTTGGGCACAAGAAGGATCACGTGTGGGTTTTAGTCAGTAACCGCCTTATTCCAAAACAAGGTTTTTCTTTAAACCAGGTTTAAACCATTGAGCTCGGTTTTGTATTTCGAATCTTGATCATGTCAGAATAAGATTCAAATTACAAACCCCGGCTCAATGGTTTAAAGCTGGTTTAAAGAAAAACCTTGTTTTGGAATAAGGCGGCGAGAGTCTGACACTCCGACACTCCCTTCCGCTCCGCCCAGAGCGGGATAAGTTATTTGATGATTTCCCATCCAAAAAATCAACCAGCATCACAAACACAAAACTGTGTATTGGTTTCCCCATAAGAGTGGTTTCTCTCAAATATAAATATATATTAAGAGTGCTTTTCAAATCTGTACCGTCCATTCCTTTGCTAAAAACGTTCTACAAGTACAGTCCTCGTTAAAATAAGTGCATCTGCGTAATTGGCACTGCATTTCATGGCAGAATGCTCAAGAGCGAATATGGTTTGCAAAAGAATCGCAATCAAAGAGCCGAGTCAGTCACCAGGGTAGATTGCGATGCTAATGTTGTGATTACTTCGTACATTAAACTTTCAACTATCTTAAAAGTACCGGAAACAAATCGCTCTGATTTTAGTCTAGTAAGTTATGAGATTTATTTGTGTAACCAGATTACAAAAAGGCCTATCTCAGAAAGGACTGAGCCAGACAGATTTGGAATATAAAAGACGCAAAAATGGGACCTTACCCAATCTGAGTTGAGTGATCTGGTGACTTTTATTATGAGCAAGGTCGCAGGTGTCACAAAAATTTTTTGTTATGCTCGAATTTACTTATTAATATTTAAATTGTGAAAGACGAAAATTTATCTAAGGCATTTTTTGCGTGTTTTGTTAGTGTCTTATATACTTAGTCAACTGAATTTATTAATTCGAAACCGTAATATTATGTACCCTTTCACCGAAGCCATTCATTTGAGGCAATCATCAGCCGAATAATGTCACCAGGTAATAATAATGTTAATCAAACATACCCTTGATTTATTTTGTCAGTATAATAAAAGGCGTCCTTATTATTTGCTGTAATATCCGTCATTTTCCCCTTAATCCAGTGAAGCTTAGAAACCAGTGCTACTTTTATTATTTGATTATATTTTTAGCGCTTCCTATTTTATTTTCTCTCGATCCTTTCTGTGTAAACTGAAAAAAAAAGCACTATATGGATGGAGGAGCTGTTCTAGAGAAGAGATGTTCTAAATGTGACTTCAGAAATTTACGCGTAAACATAAATGTTCTAATTTTATTATGCCATTCCGCTTTATTTGTATAATGTAAAATATTATGGAATTTGGACGAGTTTTAGTATAGCTCCCCTTAAGTTGGTATACCTACCCTTCTTTGTGTTTTTTTTGTACTAAGTGATTTATATTGATATAAAACCAGAAGCCCTATCTAACTGCCTACCAGTAGTGTTAGCTTAAGTATGAATTTATTAGAACAAAAAACGAATAAGAACAAAAACTACAATAAGTTAAAAGCAGATTTTAAAATATGATATATAATTTTTCACAGAAAACTATTAAAAAGCTCTGGATTTTATTAGTATCAGCTGTCAAGCACGCACCTACAAATGTCCCTGACAGCCATTGCCTTTGACAGGCAATTAACATCGCATCTATTGAGATCGCAGATCTCTGGCGATACCATCAGAGATTGCATCGCTGCTTACCTTCAGGTGGGATCGCAGTCAAGCACTAGTTTATAACAAGTTAAAAAAAAAAAAAAACCGAAAGTTGCGAATATTAGAAGATGTGATAAACTATTTTATATATGTATGATGATAATGACTGTTATAAGTATGATATGAATGCACTTTCGAGTGATAAGAGAAAGAAACATAGATTTTTTTTTATTTAGTACTCGCACAAGACAAGCAAAGAAAATATATTAAAATATATGCCGCGATATTTAAAAAAAAAACTGCAGTGCTGGTGTTCCTATAGGGCCTGTGATGCCACGGATACACTCACGGAACACGTACCTACTGAAATAAAATATATAGATACAAATAAAATAATGTTTATAAAGTAAATGTAAGTACCTATATATAGAAGGCGAGGAAGCAGCGGCGGAAGGCCAACGCCATTGCGGCGAGGCTTCGCGCCCCGAAGTCCGCGGCTGTAGTGTTAACACTGCAGCCGGAAGCGGAACAGAGGGGCGTGACTTATCTCGCCGTATTGAAGCGGGCGAAGGAGGCGGTGAGCCTCCAAGAGCTGGGCATCAGCGGGGGCATCGGGGTCAGGAGGACCCTAACCGGTGCCCGCAAGCTCGAGCTCGCCGGAGCGGAGAGTGGCCCGTTTGCGGACGCCTTGGCCGAAAAGCTGAGGGCGGTCTTACCCGCGGACGAGGTCCGGGTGTCCAGGCCGACTAAGCGCATCGACATGCGCATAGTGGGCCTGGATGACTCCGTGACGGAGGAGGAAGTTGTGGCTGCCGTCGCCAGGACTGGGGGGTGCTCTGCCGAGCTCGTCAAGGCGGGCACCCTCCGGCCTGACAACACGGGCATGCAAACCCTTGTGGTGAGCTGCCCCGTGACGGCGGCCAGAACTGTGTCGGAGGGCCGAAGGCTCTTGGTGGGATGGGTGTCTGCGCGGGTAAAACTGCTGGAACCCAGACCTCTGAGGTGCTACCGCTGCCATGTGGGCAACCACACGGGAGCTATGTGCCCCTCGGAGGTCGACCGCAGCGGACTTTGTTTCCGCTGTGGTCAGCCCGGTCATCGGGCCGGCTCGTGCGAGGCCACGCCGCACTGCAGTGCATGTGCGGCTGTTGGCAAGCCGGCCGAGCACTGGGCTGGGGGAAGGGCCTGCGCGCCATCCGCCCCGACCAAGGGCAAGAGGTCCGCCGCCGCCGCCGCCTCTGCCGCCGCCGCGGCTTCCGTCGCCGCTTCTGCCGCTTCTGCTGCGGGTGCTGCGACTCCCAACGCTCGGGAGGGTGCTGAGATGGAGTGCCAGTAATGGTCCCATCTCGGCCTCCTCCAGAGATAAGTCGGCCGCTGTGCTATTGCGCAGTGGCTGATGCCTGGGGACGGTGAGCGTGGGTGGCTCGCCGTCCGATACCAGGTTGAGTCGACGACGCGTTGTGTTCCACGCGCGCCGAAGGAGCCGTCAGCACCAAGGACGGGACCCCATAGGGTCGGTGCCTGCTAGGGTTGCGGAATTTGTTCGAAAGAGTTGCCGCGGCCCTGGAACGCATAGGGCACAAGAAGGATCACGGGTGGGTTTTAGTCAGTAAAAGTCTGACACTCCCTACCACTCCACCCAGGGCGGGAGGGGTCATTTGATGATTTCCCATCCAGAAAAAAAAAAAAAAAAAAAAGTACCTATATATAATATTATATGAAACAAATAAAAATAGTAAACTGACTGGTGTTAAAATGTATGTGATTAATGAGAATGTACATATTTATCGCCGGCCTAAATAATATAATATCATCATCTGCCTAGCCTTTTCCCAACTATATTGGGGTCGGCTTACAGTCAAATCGGATTGGTATTTAACGTAGAGTGGCTGTCTACCTGACCTCCACAACTCATTAACTGGGTAACACGGTACTTCTTGGCAAGATTGGATTCAGATTTACTGGCTTCTGACAATCTGTAACGACTTCCAAAGATCGACAAATGACAGCCAGGACCAACGGCTTAACGTGCTTTTTGAGGCACGGAGGAAACTCGGTATGTTAAGATGGCCACCCATCCACAGACCAACCTCGGCCAACGTTGTTTAACCTTGAAGATCGGCCTGTGAGGCTTTTATTCTTTGGCTACGAGCTCCTCCTAAATAATACTGTTGAAGGAATATTTAATTCTGACAAATGTGATTTTTACACATAGGTATAGTATAAGCCTACACAAGTCATAACAATCCAATGAAAGTACTCGTACGATATTACAATTACGTACCTACTCTCAAAAAAAAAAGACTAAAAATCAGACGACACATTTACAAAAGTAAATACAGATCGCAAACTCATTGCCTAGGACCATCACAAGAAGCTATTCAGTTGGCTCTTCCAATTTACCAGAGACGACAACACTTCCACAATGTTCGTAAAAATTCAAATACCTTCTAGTGTAATTTTCAACTCTGTACGCTACAACACAATTGTTTGGCTTTGACAACCAATTATCATTTTGACATCGTCCGCCTATTGTGTAACCTGAATGGAGCCCACTAATCTGATGTAACCGTAACTTTCACAAAACATTGCCTGTTGACGGAACCTGGGTATTTCACTGGATGTTTTCACGTAACGCGGACGCAAACTAACAATTTTACGCTTCGTCTGTTCTCGGAATTAAAAGCGCGTGGTAACAGGACGCAGCTGTTTTTTGTTCTTTGGAAGTTGAACGCTTTTAGCTGACTTTTAGTACTTTGAAAATAGGCAGTCGGTAAAGCGTCTCAGAGAAAGAACTGTGTCGCTCTGACTTTACTCAATTGTGCCCAGTACTGGGGACTATTCTGATTACGTTCATGTGCTATGTAAGTAAATAAGGATGAAATACATAACAGGGCAATCTTATGGGCCGACTCACTATTAATTTAGCAATTTCGTGGTATATGTTAAGCTAACAACATTACAACATATAATCACGTGACACCATGCAATACACACTCGTATAAGTAATGTTCTTACGTTAGTTCTCTACTTTAATATGATCTGCTGTATCATATTATGAAACTTTCGGGAAATGTAATAACAGAATACGTAGGTAAGCACAAAATTTCACACCAGACGACAGTTACAGACAGGAAACAATAAAAGGAGCGACGCATCCGACAGTAAAATTTAAATAAAACAGTATTCCTCGCAATAGTTCCAGTTCTGTAATTCAAAGTTAATATTAGGTTTTATCCTCAACAACAATTGTATAGCAAAAAAGTGTAGGTAAAGGTATTGATAAGATGGAGTTGTTTGTAAATCGGATGATTCGAGACATTTATAAGATACCGTTTCATTAAAAAAAAAAAACTTGTGAATTAAAAGCTTGCATCCATAGCCAGCTTGCTACAGTTGCGGAATTTGTCAAAAGTGTCACCCTTGAAGGCAAAGGGCATTAGGAGGAACACGGGTGGGTTTTAGTCAGTAAGAGTCTGACACTCCCTTCCGCCCAGAGCGGTTGAACTAATTTGATGATTTCCTACCCAGAAAAAGAGCTTTTAATTATTGTATAGGCGTGTTATCAAAGCAAATTTAAAAGTTGTGAGAGGTAAATATACACTCACAATTTCAAAATAAAAGAGCTCTTCAACGCGAAAAGGCCATTCTGAAAACGGGAAAAGAAAAAGTCTGACGATTCTTTTTTTAACAAAAATGCTCGAGATGGACCTTAGGCCCATAATACGGCTAATTTTCATACCCAGTTATATCACAAAAACAGGTTGTGATTCTCTGAATCGCGAGAAAACACGTCTCAATTTGGCAAATTACAGTCCCTTGGCAAAGCAAAATTCAAGATATTCTTTTAAAGATATGCAAGTGGGAAGGATTTTCTCGGGGTTGATAAATTTGGAGTTATTTATATCACACTCTTTTGTTCTTGTATCATATTCATATATGATTAAAGGGGTTCACTTCAAAATTATATTAACATAAGAAACAAACCATTTTCAAAATAACCACTGTCACGTTTTGTAAATAGGAATTGTTATCATGCTTGTGGGAGTTGAGATTATTTTGTATGTGAGTTTATTTTCGGAAGAATCTTAGAGGGACAAAACGGTTACGTAAATAGATATCAGTGGAAAATATTATTTGGTACTTTATTTGTTTACCTACATTAGCGTTCCACAAGATGGACTGAGACCTAGTGTGGAACGCGGAAATCTGCTGGATGCGTATCGCACAGGGCCGATCCATGTGGTGGTATTTGGTGCCACATCGCCTATGTTTAGCAGCAGATATCGTTTGGCTGAAATGATGATGATGGTGATGATGTTACCTACCATATAAAGGAAAAGAGACTAATGGTCAGAAGAATTATGTAAAAAATTTGAATGACAGTTGACGAGGATTGATTACCACACCCTTTGAATAGTCAACTGAATCTTCGAACCTGCGAGTACTTGGTAATGGATGGTATTGACGAGCTGAAGGCCAATTCTACTATTTTTTCCGTACATTTTTGACGGGTAACGACTAAGAAGCAAATGCGAACGTTGCTTAAAATAGTAGGATTGGTACTCTGGTGTCCGCAACTCCACACATGTTTTGCGTTCATGTTTTCTACATATTCCAACAAGAGTAGAAAGTTTCCACAACTTATAAAAACGTGTAAAGAAAGCGTTCGTCTACAGGAGTCTTTAAGAGAATGAGAGGCTTTCAACAACGCCCAAAAGTCTACTATTTTTCTTCTTCGTATTGCTGGCAAGGTGAATAAGATTTGGGTGACCTAAACCACCCTTTGACATTTCTTTTTTTTTTTTTTTTTTTTTTTTCATTTCATTGATGGTGGCAGCACATAGTGAGTTAGGCTGCATGTTTTGGGGCACACAGGAGGAAGCAGGAGGTGGAGGTGGTGGGTGGTGTCTTGGCTCTACTTTTAAAAAAAAACTATTTTAACAATAATTAAAACATCCGAGTTAATGAGGTTCTTTTTAGAAGTCGATAAAAAAAAATAGTTTTGTACCAAAATTGATTTGTATTAATCAATTTTCATAATAATCTTTCTATAGATGAATTTCAGTTTCTTTTTACCAATACATCAACATTCCAACATTCTATAAAACTGCGTATTTGATTTTTTCGATCTAAAAATGCCTAACATTTTTAGGAGCATCTTAGTGAGCTGTTTGCGTGATACGAACTAATTATTCTTCACATGAACAGCGGCCACAACAAACTTGTTCGATTCCCTGAGAGGGCCACATAATGGCTAATTGAATTACCCCAAAACTATCTCCCTCTCGACAGTGGGGTATTATGGGTAACTTTGTTAGAATATGTAGTGTACCACTTATAAAGTTTTACGTAAATATTTTCGCGGTCGAGGTCTCCTGACGAGGACAGTCTGTGGATTCCTCCGTACTTTGGAAAGCGCGTTATACTTTTCGTCCTAGGTCCGTCCGAGGTATCTACACAAAACGAAATAAACGATTTTTCTTATCGGTTACTTTGTTGTGTAGATACGTCATTTTTTTCATGATGGCAGAGCCAGGCAGAGCTGTCATTTTGTAGTTATTGGCAGTCATAATGAAAAGTCAGAAGAAGGCAATCTGAGACCATTTTTGCTGTGTCAACGCACCTTACATGTGGTATTGCATGTTTTAATATTTAAGTCGCACATTTGTTAAGTCGCAACACAAAAGACGATTTGGGGCCCTATCCTTAGCGTCCCTCTCTCACTTATTCACAACCGCGAGACCCACACTGCGTAGTCCATACTATGTAATCTAGTAATAGTTTACTGTCCACAATCCGCACCACCTAAAGTGATACAATACGTGACGCCACAGGATCTCGTGTCACCAAGTTTCTGGGCTATGGGGCTCAGATAGGCGTCGGTTCGTGTAAAATATTGGTACTCAGTTGCATTCGATAGATTGAAAGCCGAGTATGGCTAGATAATTTGATTTTGACATTTGTAAAATATTTTAGAGTGTCATCTTTTGCAGGGAGACAGCGAAAAATCATCTTTTTATTAAGATTTTTATATTGTAACTATACAGTTTTATGCCTCATAAAAAAATCAGTAAGCAACAATTATATTTATCAAAACCAAATTCGAATTTCATTAAACATTTTGATGATTAATATCATGTTCCAAATCTAAAGACATCATACACATATGTACGTAGGTTAGTTAAATCAAAAGCAACTTGTTTGTCTATCGAGCAAGTAAATTCTTAATACTTTAAGCAATTAAAATCTTAATAATAATTTTAGTCTGTACAAATTTTAATTGCCATCTGATGTTGGCATTTAATACGTCTTTGTTCATAACAATAATTGAATACTCAAGCTATTAAAACAATAAAATGCTCGTGAAAATAACCTTTAACCTTAACACTGCCTTTGTTTAATTAAAATCCCTTTCATCTTGAAGGTTTCTTGAATTTTTAAATGTGGAGGTAATTGTGACACGTTTGTCATAGTCCTAAATAATTAAGATTACGGATTTTTTAAGTGTTCGAATGACAGATAAGTTTTAGAATGAAAACGATTTGATTACTGTGTTAGTGCTGTTTGCTGAGCCTTTTTGTATTCAATGAATGTCGACAAATTTTTGAAATTCTATAGATACAAAATATGACTAATAACGAGGTTTTGCTATAGTTAGGTTAGGTTAAACGTACGTAAGTTAAAAAAAGGGAAATAAAAAAAAAATTGATTGAGTCAGGCGTTACTTTGCGGAAATCCATTTTAATAATATATTTAGTTTTAATTTCCGCGATTATTTATGGGTTGCAGGTATGCACCTCCCTCCCGCCCGCTATATTATGCACATGCAAGATTACAAGGCAAATGCAAGGATTTTATGCACATGCAGGAAGGCAAAGCAAAACCCAACACCAATACCAAATTTAAGGGAAATCATTTATTGATTAAAAACTTTTTGCTTAGTGCAACAAAAAGTTTTCTACCAGTCATCCTTTGATTTAAAAACATATTAACATTGTGATAGGTATACAAAAATAAATGTTAAGAAAAACATAAACATTCACAACCCTTCCTTAACATTTGGTTAAAACAATTCAAATCAACGATATTATTATACAGATTGCCTTTAAAATACACAAAAAGAACAAAATCATACACACATACTTTAAACACAAAAATAAGCACACCCACTAAAGAAACCCTTACAAAACCACTCAAAGCAATACATCAAAAGCAATAATGCTCAATCAACGACCACTGACCAGTAAAGGAATTCACACTGAAACACATTCGAAATGGATCGAAAGTCGGCCAGACAAATGTGGAATAGCTTGATCGAGTGCCACTATCGGGTGTCCCGTAACACTGCATAAAAGGATACTTCACGACAATTTGTCATTAAATACTTACCTACATATGTACTTTTGTAAGGGAATATTAAGCAGCGTATGTGTGTGTGTCGACACGATTGAAATTGAGTCTTTTGTATTTGAATTAAGTATTTATTCTACGATAGGAGAGACCAGTTAATCACAAAATTAGTAACATTTCGGTTGTTTTAGCAATGAACAATACACCATTGGATTTTTAACGTTTTGATTACCAGAAAATGTCCGGAGGCATCGTGACAGGGTTACGGAATTTGTTCGAAAGAGTTACCGCGGCCCTGGAACGCAAAGGGCACAAGAAGGAACACGGGCGGGTTTTGGTCAGTAAAAGTCTGACACTCCCTACCGCTCCGCCCAGGGCGGGAGGGGTCATTTGATGATTTCCCATCCAAAAAAAAAAAAGGCTTCGTGACAGGACGAAGATAGTGGGACGAGCTTGACGCCTAAAGACAAGATTGGTTCACGCAAGCCCAAAACTGGGAAGAAAGGAAGGAAGGAAGGCTGCAGTGGGACGGAATGGGCTAAACATATAACACATAATTAGGCCCTTTTTTATCAAAGGGAGGTTCCTTAGATAGGTATTGATTGCATTTCCCGATAAAATATAGTCAATGGCACTCAGCGGTTCAATGGTGCGGCTTATATTAAATTAGTTAGATAAATCAGTTTAAAAGCAGAGTGAGAGACTTGACAGTAGTTAACATCAGTAATTCCAAAGATTTTATCATTTTTTAAAAGGTGCTAGCATAAATAAATATTAAGGTGTATGTTTTTTGGTGTCGTATTGGTGCAACACTATAAACACTGTACAACACTAAATGCTGTGGTGTTGAAAGAAAATAAGTTTACAAGAATTCTTACGTCATTGCTACCACCTTTGCTTTAACAAGTATACTTAAAACCTTAAACCAAATAAAAAGATTTAATAATCAAACAATTTTCTTTATACATGTTCGTTGAAAAAGAAACAGAAACACGACCTAAATAAAAGTAGGTACTGCAGTTATTTATCTTCCTATCATTACACCCGTCGAAAGGAATTGACCGTCCGTACCTATAGCCGACCATGATATATTATGGAAGCAGGATCAAATTTGCTCAACCAATGTTTTTTATCTGTATTCATGAATAAAACAACAGTACTCATTTACGCGGAACATGTTTACCCTTCAGATGTTTTCGAGAAGTTTTGCAAATAAATAGGAGTTAAAGACCGCAAAATTATTTAGTAGAAGTATTGGTTGTTAAAATTTCACACCTACTAGAGAACACTGATAAAGTATCATCTACTCTTTAAAGGTTTTTAAAATCTAAATATACATAAGTGACAATTTCAAGTATCAATGGAATAGGAAAAACCAAATTAAGGCTTGGTTATTAATTTACTTAATACCTTACGCACACAGATGTACAGAGGTGGCCATAATGCCTTAGGCATTTTACACTCTTTTTTTGTTATTTAGGCATGTTGGCATTTAAACGCTACCTCCACCGGGGACACCCCATTTTTAACATGAGGAAGTTATACGATGTCCATCCGATGACTGCCTCTTTGCAGAAAATCTACGCCACACTACAGTTACTACAGTTTGAAATACATGCATTTGATCTTCTAACCTGTTTGTCCGTGGAATATTTTATCAGTACTGTTTATACCTTCGTGAAATTATTTTTAAATAGCTTCTGCAAATATTTTAATTTTTTTTCAACATACATATACACACCATTAGATTTTGGAGATTACCCTCAACAATCAACATGTACACAACAAAATCACAAAAGTCGCACTCTCTATTTATACTCGTCATAATTATTCTTTGCTGATTCGCATTAAATGCAATTAAAAATAAACACATCAAAAGTATCTAGGGATCAACATATATTTTTGCAATAACTTTTCTCCTGATTGATATTAATTAAAATTTTCTTTAAGGATTCATCAAATAAAGTGTTTTCGTTTGTCACAGTAACGATAAACCAAGTCACCTTTGCATTAATAAAGAAATTTGCCATTTTCCTAATAAAGGGATTTTTGACATTTGAACCACTAACATTAAAGTTCGAAAAAAAGACTGAAATAACAGTTTTCTTTAAAATTTTATTGGGTAACTTAAACAATTAATAATCCGTGTTTCTACCGCGAACACTAACAACACAAGAACATCGGTTTGGCATACTCAAAATGAGTTCATCCAAATCACGCTGTGGAATGGCCGCCCATGTTCGTTGCAACAACAAAAAAAGGTCTTCTTGCGACTGGATACCCTCCATATTCGGCAGAGCTCTTCGCTTACCTTGGCTGAGCGCCATGGAGGACGGTATCGCTGCACCACACGGAGACAAGACCGATACATTCAAATCTTAACTCGAAGAGCTCCAACAATAACCGCCATGATGTTAGCCGTGAGGCTTCATCACTCTTCAGGGAACTTAATTAGCGACCAAACAGTCAGAAACCGCTTGCATGAAGTGAACCTTCATTCCCGAAGACCGCTACGGGTACCACCTATAGCAATGCACAATCGTAGGATTCGATATCAATGGGCTCTTGAACACAGAAATTGGGCAGAAGAACAATGGCGTTTCGTGTGCTTTTCTGATGAGTCTCGTTTTGGTATGAGACCGGATACAAGACGTATACGACACTGGAGAACCCCTGGACGCCAACAGCGATTAAAATCCTGCCAGGAAGTCCATCCTTATAGTGGTGGAACCATCATAGTATGGGCGGGTATTTGGATCGGCGGAAGAACTGAGTTGATTTGGATCAGAGGCAACCTCAACGCTCAAATTTATGCTGAGACGATTGTATCAGACGTCATCGTTCCTCTACAAGTGCAAATCGGTCCCTTATTTCAGTTAATGCATGATAATGCACGACCGCACACCGCAAGAGTTGTAAGACAGACTCTCGCCGCAGCTAACATCAATGTCCTGCCCTGGCCTGCTCAGTCGCCAGACTTGAACCCGATTGAGCATGCATGGGATATGCTACAGAGAAGAGCTCTGCCGAATATGGAGGGTATCCAGTCGCAAGAAGACCTTTTTTTGTTGTTGCAACGAACATGGGCGGCCATTCCACAGCGTGATTTGGATGAACTCATTTTGAGTATGCCAAACCGATGTTCTTGTGTTGTTAGTGTTCGCGGTAGAAACACGGATTATTAATTGTTTAAGTTACCCAATAAAATTTTAAAGAAAACTGTTATTTCAGTCTTTTTTTCGAACTTTAATGTTAGTGGTTCAAATGTCAAAAATCCCTTTATTAGGAAAATGGCAAATTTCTTTATTAATGCAAAGGTGACTTGGTTTATCGTTACTGTGACAAACGAAAACACTTTATTTGATGAATCCTTAAAGAAAATTTTAATTAATATCAATCAGGAGAAAAGTTATTGCAAAAATATATGTTGATCCCTAGATACTTTTGATGTGTTTACTTTTGAGTATTGAATATTTCAATAAATAATTATAAAATAGTAGGGCACCGGTGTTGGGAACGGGGTTCAAGCTATCAACAGTCAGGGCTCCAGAGAAAATGAACCTTCTAACAAAGCGAACCGTGTCCAGAAGTGCCACTCTCTGAATAAAGCTAAAGAGCTTTATTCAGAAAGTGGTAAATCATCTCATCGGTCTCATCGGGCAGTTGGATCTTTATCCAGCTGCCCGATGAGACCTCTTGAAGTGATAATAATGTGAGTGCCATCTTTCATTATAATTCTCTGGCAAAGTGATCTGGTCATTATGGTAACTTCGTCAATAATTGTACAGCCAAAACCTTCCGTTTACCTAAAGAGGTCACCAAAACACAGCCAGGCTAAGAACGCTAATTGATCCACGTCAGACCCATGTGGTGTCCGGAAAAAGCCTCCGTTACTCAGCCACATCTTCCTGCGATCATTACTGTCAAGTATATATAGGTTTACGCCAGTTTTAAAGAAAGTAGTGAAGAAAGCGGGTGAGTCCCTTGTTTACTGCCACTACATCTCGATGTAAACCTACAACGGCTGCCAGGAAATATTCCCTGACACTGCACATCCCTTCAACGCATTTAACTTCCACACCTTTGCGAGATATATTCTCATCACCGACGACCATGTGATAAATAATACTGACCAGTGATTAAGTTTTCAGCTCGCACAAATGAGATAACCGAGCATTTCTTTTCATTAAAGGAAAAAGCTTATTGGACTCGCTCCAATATCTCAGCCTAATCATATCCTATAGACGTTGACAATTTACTTTGTCTGAAGATTTTCTTGGCAGTTACGAGTCCTGTAATCCATAAGTCCCAAAGAAAGCTTCAGATCAAAGAGAAAGTAAATTGACTGTCCAATTGATGGTTTGTCGACATGCAATATATCCAGTTATTGGCAAGACGTCTGAATCCTCCAACAGCTTTCCACAAATTGACAAAATCGTCACCGTGTAGTCTTTCATTTCCGGTTCTCAGTTCCGGTGCGTTTGGCCATTGGTTCTAACTGGGATAACTTCCAAACAACTGAGCAAAATCATTTGGCCGAAGAAAAGGCGAGCTGCTTTCCATTTCTGAGAAAATCGATGAGCACTCGAACCCAAAAGGACTCGGACACAAACGGCTCAAACATAATTAAACCAATACGTTTGTTATGATGCTATTTGGGCCGGGCCGTCATGCTTGTATAGCCCGCCATGCTATGAAGATGGGTATGACACTAGACATGTTTAGCTATAAACACCTTTTTTCCGACTACCACGCGAACGAAGTCGCGGGCACAGCTATTAAAGAATACGTAAAAAGACGTAAGTTATTATTAGTTTTTAAAAACGAATAAACCAATAATAAAACCAATAATATAAATAAATACAATTTCGAAATCAAAGCCACGTTTCCGGGAAAGTTCCCAAAAATGTGGCTTTTCTGAAACATAAAGATTACCAAAGTATACATGTCATGAATGAAATGGTCCTATTACTACGCTAATGCTGTAACCAAATTCTATTTGTTTATTATTTGCATCCTGCTTATTAATATGAAGATCCGCAAAATATGTAGTTGTAGTCATATAAGAATAAACAACTACTGTACTTTATGTTTGATATTGTCGTACCGGCTAAAGCTAATAATTTCTCGAATATACAAATTTCCAAATACAAAAATGTGTTTCAACTTTTTTTCACGAAATCTGATTGAGCCACGATGAACTTTTAGCAACGTACAATTAAACTGCTGTGTATGGATTGAGACCATTTAAGCAAACACAAATTGTTTTGAGATAGAGTGCCCTAAAGTATATATGAGTAACTTAAATTTTAACAGCCTATGCAACATGGCATCTCATATGGTGATATTGAGGGATTCAGTAGGTTAACGAAGGAGGAG
This sequence comes from Hecatera dysodea, assembly GCA_905332915.2. Classification (NCBI taxonomy): domain Eukaryota; kingdom Metazoa; phylum Arthropoda; class Insecta; order Lepidoptera; family Noctuidae; genus Hecatera; species Hecatera dysodea. The sequence goes on from HG995302.1 coordinate 10,274,658, forward strand.
GCGGATCTCGTAAAAGGAGAGACAAACCTCACGCCCCAGTCGCCGCAACAAGATGGAAACGCCCCGGGTGTCGGAAGTCGCAGGGTGATTCCTAGCCACCGTAGGTGCGGGCCTGAGGATGGCGAGCTATGGGAGACTCGCCGTCCGATAAAACCCACGCCCGAGTCGACGGCGTGTTGTGTTCCACGGGCGCCTCAAAGAGATGTCAGCATAGAAGACGGGACCCGCTAGTTGCCTGCCAGGGTTGCGGATTTTTTTTAAGAGTGACCATTGCCCTGGAACGGAAAGGGTATTAGGAGGATCACGGATGGGCTTTAGTTCGTAAGGCGCCCAAAGCGGGAGAAATCATTTGATGATTACCCAGTCATAAAAAGGACTCTGAGGAGCCCTAAGCGCAAGCTATTCCACAAATTCTAAGTTTATTACGAAAACTCAAAAACCTAGCTCAACTGAGACTTCCAAAATACGATCACCTTTCCATTCGTACAATTTTCAAAATGTTTTGTGCTGTAATTAGGATATATTATGAGATCTAAAATGGTTTTTTTTTTCAGTCGTCCCTTTTTAATTTTTCGGTAAAATGATAATATTTCGGAAGTAAAATACACAATATTATCACTTGTTTTAAAACGGATGTATCCCTGACCCATATGTTTTCCAGGCTTAATTGTATTTATTATACATATTAATATTGATTTTCAAACAGCCATAATTCGGATAACAATAATAATAATAATAATAATAATAATAATTTCTTTATTTGTATTGAATGCAGGTGTTACAATTATGGTGTTCGATCATATTTATGTATGTATACCCAGTACATTCTGCCGGTTGGCATACAAAAATACAGATTAACTTACAGAGTATAAAGAACTAGATACAGAGTTACAGGTTTAAGCAAAAATTACAATTCATCCTTTATAAAATCGGCAACAGAGTAATAACATTTCTCTGTCAGCAACGATGACAATAGTTTTTTAAATTTCATTAGAGGCTTATCCTTAATACAATTTGGCAATCTGTTAAATATAATAGGTGCCATACCAATAATGTTTTTTTTAAGTAATGCAGTATTATAACTACCAGTACATAATAAACCCTGATATTTAGATCTCATAGTAGTAGTTCGCTTCCTCGTTTCATTCAATGCAGGAAATAGATGCATATTAGTTTTAACAAAAATAGCTACTTCGAGAATATATATACAAGGAAAAGTAAGCAATTTGTGTTTCTTAAAGAATGGAATGCAACTATCAGTAACCTTGAGATTAAAAATAGATCTTATGCATCGTTTTTGGGCTTTAAATATAGACTCTTTTTCTGAACAATTACCCCAAAATACTATACCAAACCTTAGAACAGAAACCACCAGACCGTGATATGCGACCATTAAAGTATCAATGTTAACTTTCTTGGAAAGATTGTAGAGAGCATATGCAGACGTGCTTAATTTTCTGCAAACTTCTTCAGCCTGTGGTTTCCAGGTTAATTGACCATCAATCAATATACCTAAGAACTTTGCCACGTTAACACTATCAATAGTTTGTCCCTTATGATTAATGTTTAGGTTCAAAGGGAGAATTTTTTGATAAAAATGCATTATATTTGTTTTTTTAAGGTTTATGATAAGATTATTATCGTTGAGCCAATTGATTATTAATTTTAGAGTATTATTTATTTCATTTTCATAACGATCTTGGTTGAGGCAGTCAATTAGGACTGTACTATCATCGGCAAATAACACACAAGGGTACGGGATCTGTCGGGGCAGGTCATTAATATATAGTAAGAATAATAATGGCCCTAGAACGCTGCCCTGTGGAACGCCATATTTAATTTCCCTCGGACCAGATAAATATTTAACTTCACGTTTTGATTTGGCGCACAATTTAGAGATTTCTGTATATTGAACACGTCCACTTAGATACGATTTTATTAGACGTAGAGCATTTCCTCGTATACCGTAAGTTTCAAGTTTGCTCAAAAGCTTTTCATGACTCACATAATCAAAAGCTTTGGTCATATCGGTAAAAATGGAACAAATCGGTATCTTTTTATCTACATTAACCATTATTTTATTTATCAGATCGAATATGGCCATATTAATATTTTTATTTTTACGAAAACCTTTTTGTTCCTCACATAAAATATCATATTTTGTCAGGAACGAATAAAATGACTCATAAATTACTTTTTCCATGATCTTAGAAAAAACGGGGATTAACGCTATTGGTCTATAGTTAGTCATGTCCTCTTTATTGTTCTTCTTGAGGAGTGGTTTAACTATTGTGGTTTTAAGACTATCGGGGAATATTCCAGAGGATATGCTTGCGTTAATAATGTGGGTTAGAGGGTTAGCTATAGTAGTGCAGACAAATTTTATAACATTCGTTGATATACCGTCATATCCATAACTTTTCTTGTTTTTTAAATTTTTAATCACCCTAGTAATGTCTTGAGGGACAACAGGGGCCATAAAAATAGAGTGAGGGTTATATGTTATTCTTGCAGTATTTTTAGTTGTGTTCAAGGGTGGGGCTGAGATCTGATCAATAAAAAAATCGTTGAATGATTGAGCTATTTCATTAGGGTCAGTTAATGTTAAATCATGTTTTTTTATTCTAGTTATGGGTTCACTTTCAGATTTTGTACTATGTATGACTTGCCAGGATGTTTTAGATTTATTTTTAGAATTTTGAATTAGAAAGTTGTTATGTGCTCTCTGGGTCAGTTTGATAATTTTTTTAAATCTTTTAGAGTACTCTTTAAATGTCGTTTTATTTTCACTAGTAGGATTAAATCTTTGTTTCCAAAGTAACTGGCGTTGTTTTTTGCTGCAGATTCTAATACCTCTAGACAACCACTTGATTTTTTTTTCGGATCTTAATATTACTGTTTTAAAGGGGAAACATAGATTATACAGGAGTTGAAATATTTCTAAAAAGTTATCATAGGCTTCATTAGGGTCCTCTGTGCTATATACATCCGAAAATGATAAGTTACGGAGGTGATTTCTAAAGGTAATTAAATTTCCTTCAGATATGTCTCGTCTCGATGTTTTCCACTTTTTGATTTGACGAAACTTACTAACTTTCATAGTAAATATTTGAGCCGTATGGTCGGATAATCCGAAATCTATTATTTCACATTGGCAGATTTGTTTTGAATTATGTGCAAAATTATCTAGACACGTTTTACTGTGGGGTCTGGTAGGTTTATTTATTTCTAGCTTCAAATCAAAGTTCATCAGAAAATATTCAAAATCCATGCTAATTCTGTTCTTTTTAAGAATGTCTATATTAAAATCTCCACACATAATTATTTTTTTATTAGGTTTCGAAATCTTTTTAAGTATGATATCTAAGGTTTCATAAAATTGGTGTAGATTAGTTATTTTTGGTGGTCTATACACACATAGAATGGTAAGTTTTTGAGAAGCTAATTCAATTGCGCAACACTCTATGATACCAGTTACCGAATGTCTCATAATGTCAGGAAGTTCTTTATATTCAATGTTTTTTTTAACTAAGATACAGGCTCCACCGCGCTTAATGTTTTGTCTAGCATAACATGCTGCTAACTTGTAATTTGGTATACATAGAAGTTCCTCTTGGCCAGACATTATGAAATGCTCGGTTATACATATAACATCGAGATTAGTTTGTTTACTTAACAATTCCTGTACATAAATAGTCAGTAAGTCGGACTTGCTTAAAAGACCGGCAATATTTTGATGCATTATATTTACATGATTAGAGAAAAAAATCGCATCGTTGAGACGTTAAGCTTGTTCGGTTGTCAGTTATATTATCTTGTTGAGCAAATGAGACATAATCTGCTATAGTGACCGACAGATTGTAGAACACATTTTGCATTCCACGATCATTTATTTTTCTGCTGTACTTAGAGAACATTGTAAAATCGTAACACAAATCCATATTAGAGTCTAACGCCATTGCATAGTTAAACGTCTGCAAATCCAAATGAAGTAGGTTATTAAAAGTTTCAATGCGCCAGTTATACAATGTTGAATGGTCACTTAATTTGAAAGTAGGAACACATACTATAATATTCGTGTGCTGTAATTTCTGCAATTTTTCTCTCATTTTTATTATTATATCCACATAGTTTTCCGTTTTATGAAAGTCTTTTTCACCAATTAGAATAATGCAGAAATCATTTATTGTATATTCTATTAATTTCTTCTCCAGGTTGGTGATAAGCTGCACCGTGCCACAGTTAGGGGAAAGATAATGGCAAATTTCATAGTTTTGTAATGTATTCTCGGCTATAGACAAAATCTTGTTATCTTTATTTGCACTTACAATACATAGTTTATGTTTAATGTTTTTGTTAGGTTTTATAAATACTTCTGTTTTTTGGGATTGAAGTGCCTCAGTTTGTCTATTTTGTACAGAGAGCTTTTCCTCAGTTGCTGGTGACTGTGAAGGAATGTCAATTTCTGGAGGATTTGTAGGTAAATTTGCACATGATTTTGGCAATGTGTTTTTTGCTTTTTTCTTCGGGGTGATGGTTGTCTCAGATGTTAATTTACTTGTAACTTGTTTCATTATCTTGTTCTTTGAGTTTAAATTTTTAATTTCTTGTTTTAGCTTCATGTTTTCTAATGATAAATTATTAATTTCATCATGAGCTGCGCTTAGTTGTAAATTAACTTTTTGAAGTTCATTTTTAAGCTGCAAGATTTCGTCATCGTTTTCGTCATCGGATATGTTAGGAGGCAGGCTACTTGAGGTGCCATCTAGCGGCGAATTGGCAGAATTATTATGCGTACTTTCGTTTATTGTATCACTTGACAGTGATGTGGCGCGATTTCTTATCCGAAATGTGATATTTTCTAAGAATTCCATTTTAGTTCCGTCGAGGTATAAATAGAAAAAGAATATTTTTTCTCGGCTGGATTTGAACTCGGGGCTCGGAGCGTGCACCTTTAAAGATACGCCTTTAGCCAGTTAAGCCAAACGTTCATGTAATATACTAACGAAAATAGTGTTCTGTCTTTATTGTGATATTTTGATTTTTTTTTGATAACGTCTCGTTAGTGATCATTGCACCCCACATAATCAAAGTTATGCACTCAAATCAGGTAATAACCAAACTCGTATAATAATCGATTACCCGTAAGCGGCTCCTTTTGAAACTTGTCTGAATATATCTGTAGCTTCGATTCCAAGGGAAGGTCTAAACAAGCAAGCCGGACCGTGTTTGTCCGCAAACACAACAATGGCCAAACAACTGGTATATGTACTTACAAACATACATACGTAGGTACCTACTTACTTACATTATATATTAGGTACTGAGATACGTAAATAAATGCTATATTTGATCTCGCTCAGGAAGTTATTAGGATGTGGAATATAGCAACAGTTATTATTGTGACGACAGTTGTGCTCATAAATGCATTATTAAAGATAACTTTGGCTCAAGATGTTGACTTTTTGTAATAGATTTAATAATTTGGTCAAGTAGTAGTCTTGGCTTCGGAATAAATGAGGTGATGTGATGAATGAGAAGAGAGAGGAGAAGGAGGAGAGAGAAATGAGGGGACCCTGTAACCTAAATTATTAGTATGGAGTTTGGACCAACCGCATACTATAAATGGCATCTGCAAAAACATCAAGAAAATAGAGGTGACAGTGAAAATGGCATGCTCTCAAATCTATAGTAATATTATAAAGCTGAAGAGTTTGTTTGTTTGTTTGAACGCGCTAATCTCAGGAACTACTGGTCCGATTTGAAAAAATATTTCAGTGTTAGATAGCCCATTTATCAAGGAAGGCTATAGGCTATATATCATCACGCTAAGACCAATAGGAGCAGAGCAGTCATGAAAAATGTGACACAAACGAAGTTGTGCGGACTGCTAGTTTAATAATATGAGGCGGCAAGGCCGCTCTGGACAGATGAAATCATCTAAATAGCGTCATCATCACGTTTTGTTTTATGAATTTGATTTTAATAAATAAAACAGACGTTAATATTATAATTTGGTTTGTCTCAAATAAATATAACGTATAAATACATGTTTGAACTAAACTTCATTCACCTAAATTGCAGCTTTAAAGTTAGACGTTTCCTATTCCAAATTCGTACTGCACAAACTATAGGAATAGTGCCGTATTTCTCCGGCCAAATTGAGTTGATGTTTAAATATAATTTTGTTGCTTTAAATTAAGCACTTCTTAACAGTCGTATTTGAGATGTTTATCTAGTTTAAATTAAGTTCAAATTATAAAAATTTAAGTGAATCGAATTTTTTAAACTAAATTCATCTAAATTTATACCAGTCTCAGAAAACTCGAATAAGAAAACAAAATAAACAGAGTGCTCCTGTGTTTGCAGTATGATATCTCCTACGCCTTTGGTTAATGTCTGTTGAAATTGGTCACCGTGATCGAAATGTGATCAGGAGGGTTATTATCATCTAATTTCACTTCAATTAAACCAACACTTTTGTACTTAAAGAATGAATGGTATTCCTTACTATCAAATCACTTAAGGCTTTTTTGTATGTATTGCATTAGTGTTTTATTAGTGTACTATGTATTATTGAAATGAATAAATTTATTATTATTATTATTCCATTTATTTATTTACTATACATACTTCTTAAATTTTTAAATATTTCTATTAAAAAAAAAAAACATTTAAAAATATAAAAAATAGTAGCCCACCGGTATCGGGAACAGGATCCAAGCTACCGGTGGTCAGGGCTCCCGAGAGAGGAACCTCCTCACTATACGCGCCGTGTCCAGGAGTACTGCTTTCTGGATCAAGCCCTTGATCCAGCTGCCCAACGAGAGCCTCTTGAGATGTTGGTCGAGGCTCTTGGCAATTATGCCATTGGCCGTCACGATTATCGGCACAATGACTGCTGTGTTCACATTCCACATGTCGACAACCTCGCGAGCCAAGTCAAGATACTTCGATTGTTTATCTTTCTCAGCCTTCACGAGGTTCTCGTCATGCGGGACTGCTATATCAACAATCATTGCACGACGCTCTAGTCGGTCTATCACCACTATGTCAGGCTTATTGGCAACAATAGTCCTGTCAGTGATGATAGACCGATCCCAATACAATGTGCAATTGCCATTTTCGAGAACTGGGTCGGGCACATACCTATAGTACGGTACTTCCGATTCCACAAGATTGTATTTAAGGGCAAGTTGCTGATGGATAATCCTGGCTACGAGGTTGTGCCTGTGCAAATAGTCTCCGTTAGCCAGACTAGAACAACCGGAAATAATGTGGCGGATGGATTCCCCCGGCCGGTGACATGCCCGACATATGTCAACCGTACCGTCCTTCACAATGTATTTCCGGTAGTTGTTCGTCATCATAACTTCGTCTGTAATCGCACAGATAAAACCTTCGGTTTCCCCAAAGAGGTCACCAAAACGCAGCCAGGCCACGGACGCTAGAAAGTCTACATCGGGCCCATGTAGGACCCGATAAAAGCGCCCGTGAAGCTCCTTGCTCTGCCATACCTCCCTGCGATCATTAGTATCTAATACCACAGGTTTGCGCCAGTTCTCGTTAGCCAAGGAGAGCGGGGTGAAGCCCTTGTCCACTGCGACCACATCCCGGTGCATACCCACGTCGGCTTCAAGGAAGTATTCCCTAAGGCTGCATACCTCGCGGTTGTGCAGGGTCTTAGCATTTAAGAAGCCTCGACCCCCACACTTCCGCGGGATATACAGCCTCATTACCGATGATCGTGGGTGATGCATCCGATTTGCGGTCAGCAGTGAACGGACCCTCCTATCCAGGGCGTCCAGTTCTGTCTGAGTCCATTTGAGTATGCCGAAAGAGTACATCAATACCGGCATGACCCAACCGTTAAAGGCGCGCACCTTGTTTCCGCCTGATAAAAGACTATTTAGTACTTTGTTCAGGCGGCCGAAGAAACGCTCCTTCAACGATTGTTTCACGCTAGTAGCATTGATGCCCAACGCTTCCGACATACCCAAATACTTGTATGTTTCGGTTGAGCAGAGGGATCTAAGGTATATGGAATCCGAGAGTTGGGTTCCCACGGATTCCATAATCTCACCTCGCTTCACATGCATGACAGCACATTTGTCCACACCAAATTCCATACTGATGTCGCTACTGAAGGTTTCTGTTACCTTCAGTAGCTTCATCAGTTGCAAGTTGTTGGGGGCAAAGAGCTTCAAGTCATCCATGTAAAGGAGGTGCGATATAACCTGACCACCTCTTCTCAACCGGTAGCCTTGGCCCGAACCCTCCAGCAGTGTACTAAGAGGATTGAGGGCCAGACAAAACCACAGTGGACTCAGACTGTCGCCCTGAAATATGCCACGCTCGATCCTTATCGGTTCACTGTTCGCCTGGGTCTGTCGACATCCTGGATAGTGAAGGACCGTCCTCCACTGCCCCATACACGACATCAGGAAGGTGCGTAGAACTGTATTAACTTTATACAGCTCCAGCACCCTCATGAGCCATGTATGTGGCACTGAGTCATAGGCCTTCTTATAGTCTATCCAACATGTGGACAGATCCTTTCGGGAACGACGAACCTGTTGGCTAATGGCAACATCGATGAGGAGCAGCTCCTTAGTACCGCGGGCCCCGTTCCTACATCCATTCTGAGAGGTAGACATTATTGAATTACTTTCAATATGGTCGTTAATCTTTGCTCTCAAAATGGATGTAAGAACTTTATAGACCGTCGGTAAACACGTGATCGGTCTATAATTTTTGGGTTCCGCAGTACTACCTGATTTATGGAGCAGGTGGGTTATTCCTGTAGTTAAGAACTGGGGCAGCGACCTTGACTCTAAGGCAGACTGGAACTGAGACGCCAAGCGAGCGTGCGATCTTGTAAACCATTTAATCCAAAAATTGTGCAGCCCGTCCGGCCCTGGAGATTTCCAGTTAAGCAACGGACGGACTGCACGTGCTACATCTTGGGGGCTGATGGTAATTGCCCCCATTTCTGGTATCGGATCGCACGTGCGCTCGACTTCCCGGGTCCAATCCCCCTCGGTATGACTGACAGGCACCGACCAGATGCTGCGCCAGAATGAACACATGGCGTCATCATCCGGTAGGTGCGTATCAGTCACAACTTGGTCCGGTCGCTCCCAAGCCCTGTAAACCCACCTCTCATTGCTTTGGAACGTGCGATTCTGAGTATATCGCTCCACTCGCCGCTTGTACCGACGTATACGGCTTGCCCATGCATAGACTTTCTGCTTCAGGAAGTCGATACGCTCTGTGACGCGGGTCAGATAGTCTCGAGGACTAATATCAGTCCCCGAGAATGCCCGCCTCACAAAGCGCATCACTCTACGACGAGTGTTGCCCTCCCTGAAGCAGATAAGTTTGCCGATGAGTGCTCTAGCCTCACCGATACGACGCTCGATCCTGCACTGCCAAGCTGGTACAGCTGGTCGTGCAGCTCTGTCACTGTTAGGAAATTTGACATGAGCTACACGACATGCTGCTGCAGCCGCACAGTACAAGATCGAGTGGGTATCGGCGAGGTCTTTGCTGCTATTAAAACAGTTTTCTAGTTGTGAATCTAGAGCACACACCAGCGCCCTATTTTTGTTATGCATGGGCAAACGTGGCAAACGAGGTCTAAGCCCAGGCGGTGTGGAACGATACTCTCGGAAAGCATCCTCCAAAGCGCTCCTCAATCGCTCATTGCATTGGGTACTCACGGTAATAGCCCCGTCGTCAACATCTTCACTTACATGGTCGGGTCGCGGTGAAATACTGGGTTGTATTTGAACCGCGGCCGGTGGCGAAGCAGGTGAGACGCGGCTACTCCGTGATTCTAGACGCAGTCTATCAAGCACGGCGTCATCCAACATACGGTTACGCTGGATGACCCGAACCTGATCCGACAATCGTTGGGCTGAAACGTTGACAGCTGGCTCAAGTACCTGAAACAGAGAGAGCATCCGACCACGGTACGCAGTCAGGTTAGTTCCCCCCTCTGTAGCCCCAAAGTATGAGCGCATGACATTTTCATTAATGGATTGCGTCCATCGCATGCGCTGCACACTTCCACCGATAGCGGGAACCCTGTCAGAGGCTGGTGGGCCTCGAGGTCCTAAGCTGGTCGGTGGTCGGCCTCGTCCGCGCCGACGCGCAGGTGGTGGTGTCGTCGGCGGCGAGAAGTATTCGTCGCTCGAGCTCGACGCAACTGCAGCTACCGGAATCTCTGGACTCACGGCTGGCGTAGGTCCCGGCGGCTGCGAGGCGGAGCTGAGCGACGAACCCGAAGATGTTGATTGTGTGGTTTGAGCTCGTGTCCGGCTTCTTGTCAGCATGTTGTCAAAATTGTTTCATCCCGTTTTGCTTTTCAATTTGTCGTTTTCATTCCACTTCATATGCAGTAGTTTATTTAATTTTTTTTTCTGGTTGTGTCTAGTATTATATTCATGTTGAAGATTGTTTGTTTTATTATTATTATTATTATTAAATCGCATTTTTCATATAACATTAGTTAAGGTTCTAGTTAGTGAAACATTACGGTGTCACAAAACTTGAATGAAGAATCGGATTCACTCAGCCAAAGTTAGGCAATAGTACCTACCTATTCTAGATTCAATTTAGCAGAAGTTAACATGAATCCTAGACATATAATATATGTACATATATATTGCTTGGGAACACCATCATCATGGCGATAACTTTCCTCTTTGAGGAGAAGAGACACCGTGGCGTCTCTTCAACCAGAAGAGACGCCACGGTGTCTTCACCTTCCGCCTCACGCACGCACTTACTGGACACGGCTAATTCGGGTTCCGTAGGAAGACACGTGCGAGTGTCAACACTATGTGGATCGTCCGGAGGATACTGTGGAGCATACGGTGGAGGTCTGCCCTGCTTCTTTCTGTCGAAGCGATCGGCGTCGACGAACTCTCGCTGCCGGCCCTGGTTCATTCCATGGTACGGAACGAGGAGGAATGAGAAGCAGACACCTAACACGTTTACAACTCTCGATGTGATTCCCAGATATTCCGGATTAGCAAAGTAACGAACCGGTACATATTTCAACATTCTAACCTTGATGACGGAGCCCTGCTGCGTAGGCCTCCTATTTCTGTCTGCTGGGATAAAAAGTTAACATCCGTGTCAGGCCCTAAGCTCCCTAAGCCGTATGTTCTGCTACTTGGATAGGCAAGAAAATCCAATAAAGTACTAAACCGTACACTGATTCATCGCCAAAATATCGTCAGTTTATGTCGGTTCACAGTTTTTCGGAATGACTTTCGAGAGATTGCAGAATATTAAATTTTGATACGTAAAAAAGTATTCCAAATATTCAGTTGAAAATTTATCGAGAGTATAGAATCTCTCAAAATATTCTGTAATCTTGCGGATTTTGCAATCATTCAGTTACATATATGGTCCATTTATATGGTCCTGTACCTAGAACCGTACTTAATAATACGTACGAAATAATCCGTCATAAAGTTAGATAAAGAAGGCTCGTCTGACATACCTTTTTGTACTTACCTGTACCTAGAACAACAATATTATGTACTGGATACGAATTTCCTAGACAGTTGCTTAAAACTTAATAAATGACTAGCCAGGTCGACGGACGACAGGTGACGGGCCTATGCCCGTGAGGTTTTCAATGAAGTAACGGGATAAAATGACTTCTGTCAATGCCATACTTACTGACACTCTGGGCCTCAAGTCTGCTATTACAATAGTGTCAGAATGGTCTATCATTGACTTTATAATGGTTGATTTTTACAGGTTTGGTAATCTACTAATATAAAAACGCCACTATGACTTTCCAATGGTCAACCACTGACAGTCCTTTGGAAGAAATAGCATAAAATGATAATCTCGTACATAATGACAAATTAATGACAGACGTATGCAGTAATCTGCTAAAATTTTGACAATTCCTTTGATCATGACCTACCATTAGAACGTCATAGTGCAGTCATTGCTTTTAATAGCGCGATAATAAAAAAGTATTGCGAGACCATTAACCGGCCAATGATCGACCATTATGAATTTAGCAGATTTACCTACCAACTTTTAGCGAAATGACATTGGGATCGTGTTGGAATGGCAAATTTAATTTTGTAAAAATAGCAGATTTGGAGCCATGTACTGGGTAGTCTGAGCAATAAAATTAAACGCGATAAGTTGTCTCTATTCTAAGAATATTAAGAACTCACATTACTTCAATGGCCGGAATCGGTTGAATTCTGATATTTCCAGTGGTGAAAATGTCAAATGAAACTGTTTCTGGCTAGCGTTGAAATTGCATGATTGGATAGTCCAGTGATTGATAGTTCATGTTTCAATCGCTTATTTCCCGAAAATCCAAGTACACTGAAACCCGTCATGGAAATACAGGCGTGATATTTTATGTTGTTGTTGTAAATACCATCAACGAAAGTTGTTTAACAATCATACTCGTACATATACAAGGACGACAAAATAATTTTTAAAATTAAATTAATCTTGGTAATAATTCGATTGAGAGCAGTGGTGGCCGAGTGGTAACGGCCCCGACTTACGAATTGTAGGTCGCGGGTTCAAACCCAGCCAGGCGCATTACTTTGTGTAATTAACTTCATCACCACTGCTCTCAAAACGGTGAAGGAAAACATCGTGAGGAAACCGGCATGTCCTAGAATCAAAAATTCGAAGACATGTGACATTCACCACCCCGCACTGGGCCCGCGTGGTGGATTACGGCCCATTCCCTCTCCTAGAGAGGAGGCCTGTGCCCCAGCAGTGGGAACATTAAAAGGCTGATTATATTATATACATATATATATAATACTTCGATATATATTACATCACTGAAGATTTGCGAGCTAATTTACTCATTCTATTTTTTACTTTAATCACCTCCCACCGAATGCACGAATGGCAAAACCATCGGACTTAAAGGATCTATCGGGGACTGTCTGACCGTCTGTAACAGCTAATAATAAATATTATTCACACACACACTCATAATTTGGTGTACATAAAAAATTTTAGACTCAATCATGGACACATAGGCCGATTAAGCAGTAACCAGCCTTAGTGTACTGAACTACGAGTGCTTCCATTAAAAAAAAGAGGTATACGTGATGTATTATTAAATTTGCAGTATGGGGTCACTTTAGAGGAACAAATTATAAGACAAATCAAATGAAAAGGTGTGAGGGTATCCGATATATTTTTCTTAACATTCTACATTTATTATACTGTCCTTAATTTTCTAAAAAAATAAATACCTACTGTCTTGTAAAATTAAAAAAAGAGTAATACACAGTTATTTACTATAACGTTAAATTTAAATATTAAAAAGGAATTATTTCGGAAACTCTTGCCAGATTTTTTTAGTATTCTCAGAAAAGATTTCTTCGTCCAAAATTATGTTTCGGGTATTGTTTGACACTGCGTACACCACATGCATACTTCCATGAAGTCGTATTATCATCTACCTACCCTTTTCCCAACTATATTGGGGTCGGCTTCCAGTCATACCGGATTCAGTTGAATACTAGTATTTAATGAGGAGCGGCTGCCTACCAGACCTCCGCAACCCATTAACTGGGTAACAAGGTACTTCTTGGCATGACTGGAGTCCGATTAACTGGCTTCTGACAATCCGTAACGCCTGCCAAAGATCTACAAATGACAGCCGGGACCAACGGCTTAAGGTGCTTTCCGAAGCACAAAGGAAACTCGGTATGATCTTGCTTAAACTTGCTTGCTTGGCAAGCGTTGCTTAACCTTGAAGATCGACCCGTGCGGCTGTTATTCTTTAACCATCCTATGAATCCAGCACCTACTAACACTGGGTTAGTGGCCATCGCTATCGTTGAATAGCAAATAGTGTTATTGACACTATCTTTGATCTTATTGAAATACACAAATAGACGCTGCGACGCCCTCAGTGATAATATTAGGATTAGATGTAAAGGAATTAAACTACGGGGAATCAATTTATTTGAAAGCATACTTGACATAAATTATGGCATATATATTTTTGTTTAGATTATACATATTTGTTTTCTTTGGTAATGTGAAAATTGTTTGATATAGGGAACATTGGCATGCAGGTTGGCAAAAGATATTCTGGTTAAATTGAATCGCTTGTTTACATGAAGTAATCATTAGAATAAAGAGCTGTTGAGAGCAGGCAGTTTTTATGATCAACTTCAAAGTCAATTAATTCCATATAAAGAATAAATCCTTTATTATAATAACTAGGTATCAACATGGCTGATTTTATCATAACGGTAATATATTTTTTGTACTATCCAATATATAAAATCAAATAGTAAATTTATATGACTAGGTAATATGATCATCACGGCAGTCTAAAACTGAAATAAAACATTTAATTTTATGACAAAGTCAGAGAGTTGTACTTGTCCATTAACGCTGATGTGTGCTTTCCAGAATCAAATGGAACAGCTTGATCTCCTTTCGAACGAGTTCTAAAACTTGGCTAATGGATTCAGACAGCCACTGCGCTCGTAAACTCTATCATTACCCGATCTCCATGATATTGATGTTCATGTACATTTTTGTGATCACCCGATTTTGTTATTATTTAACCGAGTTCCAAAAAAGAAGGAGGTTCTGAAGTGGACTGTATTGTTTTTTTACTTTTTAATTTTTAACCTGCATTTTTATTCTCAGCGAACCGTTTTATTTAATACCCATACTATAGGAAAGCATATTATAAACAACTATAAAAGTCCTCCATATTGGATTAAGAGTGACATCAGAATATTTTTCTAATTATTCTCGGCAAGCCCTTTCATTTGATACCCATATTGCAGAAGTGCATACAAACAAATAAACTATTCCACCATTTTGCATGTTCCGCCACATTGGATTTATGTAATGGTGTCACATTACTTTTAGAGTTACTCTTTACACCAGTTTATAACACGCACACTGTGATGGGTGCGCTTAGCTACCCCACAGCTAACCGTAACCAAAGTGAAAATTAATAAAACTTTTTAAAATAATAAAAAATATAACCAACTTCTAAACAAAAAACACAAAAAGTATGAAATAACTTTAATTACGGAAGTCGGTATTCAAAAAAACGAAGAAACAATAAAAAACACCGACTTCCGAAATGAAAGTTATTTTATTTAAATAGTAATTTTTTGTAAATAGTTTTTTATTATTGATATTCTCATGTTTGACTACAATTTCATCTGATGGAAAGTGATTAAAAGGTCAGCATAGAGAACACTTGCCTAGAATTGCACCAACCGTCCAGCCCTATTATGTTTTAGTTTTATTTCCGTAGTATACTGGCGTACCATACCTCAGAGTAAATACTCGATGTAGCGATGACTTGGGTGTGCGTTGTGGGTATACGAACAAATTAATAATTTTCGACCCATGGATATGCTGAGTTCTGGGTACCGAAAGTATTAAATAACTGAATAAAACTCTGACTTAGTGTTGCTGCCCGATCTCTGACTCTCCTCCGCTTCTTATTAGTTGAATTTTTTTTTCAGCGTTGCCTTTTCAATACTATAAGGAAAAACTCGGTAAGATGGAAGCGTATAACCATCACTTTAATATAAGTCAAGTTAGGAGCATACGATGCACGTGGCGTTTTCTGACCTTAATAGAAGAGGTGCTAATTACCTACGGTGAACGATTTATCTTACTTGTGCAAATACCATAGATCATCGTGACCTACTTTCTTTATACAACGTGAATACGATCAAAGAGTGGTCCTTTGTTCGTCTAAATATCTATTGATATTTATAACCGATTTAAGCCGTATACATTGGTTGATTGATAAGAATATATTCACCTTGATTTTTGTAAATACGAGTATATTATATCACCGTATTATCACAAACAACGTTATAAATCTTACGAAAAACTCGAAATAAATTGTAAGTTAGATAATTATTACATACTTTAAAAAAGCCGCTTCCCGCTGTCTATCCCTTCGAGTATGTAAGCTTAAATCGTTAAAACTACGCAACGGATTTTGATGCGATTTTCTTGAATAGATAGAGTGATTAAAGAGGATGCCTTATACATATTCGTAATATGTGTAATACATGCATAATATGGTATCACTACATACATAGTATAAAACAAAGTCGCTTACCGCTGTCTGTCCTACGTATGCTTAGATCTTTAATACTACACAGCGGATTTTGATGCGGTTTTTTAGGGTTCCGTAGTCGACAAGGAACCCTTAGAGTTTCGGTCTGTCCGTCTGTCTGCCTGTCCGCAGTTTTGCTCGGAGACTATGGGGACTAAAAAGCTATAATTTGGCATGAATGCACATATGTACATATTATGATGCCGACAAAATGGTAGAATAAAAACTTTTAAAATACATTTTTTATGGTACCTCCCCTATACGTCAAGTGGGGATAATTTTTTTTCGCGTCCCCATCATGTGTGGTTTTGTTGGATAGGTTTTTCATAAATATTACGAGTCTTCAAAGATTATTTTCCGATTTAAGGATCCGTTTGTGAAATATGAAGTTCTAAAGTGGAAAAAATCGTTAGAATCCAGTGTCCCCCCTTCTACCAGCTATACGGTTGCTTCCGAAAATGTGAAAAAAATCACGCGAGTAGGAAATATGCTAAATTTAAAAGGAAAACTATCATGGCTAAGAATGCTTCACAAGTTACTGACTATTAGTCGACCATAACTGAGATGACGGTGTTAGTAGCGTAAAACACGTTATAAATGTAAATTTATTGGCCATATAAAAATTATCTAAAACTAGCGGTTTGTCCCAGCTTCGCACGCGTTGTCATTTGTTTCAAATTAGCCTGTTACTCAGGGATAAAGTAGCATTCCTTCTTATGGTGATGAATTTCTGAAATCGTTCCAGTAGTTTTTGAGTTTAACTAGAACTCAAACTTGTCCCAGTATTAAACAACCAAATCAGTTTTTAATTAAGTTCACATTATTATGGGCAACTACGGAACCCTATATTGCGCGTACCCGACACGCACTTGACTGGATTTTTATAGATAGAGTGATTAAAGAGGAAGGTTTATATGTAACACACATGCATAATATAGTTGTGATTTAGTATCAGCATTGCACCCGTGCGAAACCGCGGCGGGTCGCTAGTTTTAAATAAAATTAAGTCCATCTGAGTTCTATAGTTTAACAGTTAGTTTAGTATTAGTTTAGCGGAATATCCGTGGTAAATCGTGAAAAAAAGTTAAAATTTTACGCCATTTATTAGCTTTTGCCAGCGGCTTCGCCCGCCATTCCAGGACATGGTCCTTGCCAAACTTGACCACCCCACTTTTAACCTTTTTTTCATATTTCAGAAAGTAATGGAATAGGCGTTTGTTTAATTAATTGTAAGAGCATTTAGATCCACTCTGAAATTAATCTGATGACAAATAAATTTGATGACCAAATGGGCTGAAGTTATAAAATATTCTTGTATATATCATAATGGACTATTACATAAAGGACTATTACTAATAGCTGTATGTGAAATTGTAGCTCTAGGTCAAACAGTTTAGCCTGAATGTTGATATGATAACCTTTATTTACTTAGATTCCATAAACTTATAATGACACCTTTTCTTATTAGGTTTTGGCAGTATTCGTTCCAAGTTTCAATTTAACTGACCCTAGGAATAAAATTCTTGCATAGAAAATTTAAAACGCCCTTAATCATCACCCTTTTAACCTCCATTATCTACTTAGATTATCGTTTCCACCAAGTATCAAGTTAAGTATTCCAAAGAATAGATATCTTTCATACAAACTCCCACACTCACTAAACGTGGAGAACTAAAAATTACTATTTTTATTATTTACGTTGGCTAGTATTTATTCTATATTTGAAGTAGGTACATTGTCCCAAGGCATTAGATTATTTTTCATACAAACTTCCTCCTCCTATTGTACCTTCTTAGGGAATTAATTTCAAGAACCCTTTCTTATCAGATACATTATAAAAGGAATATGTCCTCTAAACACGTCTCTACAACCAGCGTGCAGCGGCTTTGTCCAGACTGATGTATGCATTAATATAATACCTTAAATACCTAATGCCTTTTATATATAGATTATTAAAAACAAACAGTGTTAGCAACTTCCCGGTGCTGATTACATAATCATCAATGAAATAATGTTCACACTTCTGATACTGGGATACAGTTGACCTCTATCTGAGAGGGAGTGGGCTATAATCCACTACGCAGGCCTGATACGGGTTTGCAGATAAAATACAGTCAACAATAAAATAAATCCAAGGACACTTTCAACAAAAAAAGAAATATGCCCCTATTCTACAGTTCTATTCATTGATGTAAAATATGTCTCGGCAGATGACCATCAATTCTCGACGTGTTCTCGGTGAGGCGTGAAATAAGTGTGAAACGTATAATGACTACCTTTCTCACAATACATACAAAGAAGTTCTTTTGTGGCGTCGATTGAGTAGGATTTATAGGACATTCAAATCCAAGTTGTATTCTGCAAACCGGGCCTAATTCTGGACTAGAAGGCTTATAAGTTTCTAAATCGCTTTAAAGCATGAGTGCATTTTTTTTTGTAATATGAAATAAACACATTATAAAATGGTGCTGTAACTATCAACGAGGTGTAATTTCAAACATGCTATCTGTTCCGTGTATATGTATGTCAACGGACAATTGCAAACGCTGTAAGATTGTAAAATATCGCATAAAATTGTTAACTGTGATTTCTTAATAAGATACGGATATATTGGAAACTATTGAATTTGGATTGTATCTACTGTACACAAAACGATTTTTCATAATATATCGGGAAATTATAATTTAATAATCGTTTATTACGATCTTTCGGAGTCTGCAATTTTCCGATGGCATAATATATTTATACATTTATTTATTTCATACGTTCTTGTGTAGGCTGCACGCCACGTTCTCGTTCACGACTGAACCAAACTATTTGTATTAATTTTCCAACACGTAATCCCCTATAATTATATTTAACCCAACAACGTACCCAAACTCTTGACATCAGTTTTGACCTACGCTCTTAATCAATCAACCGAAACGCCAATTAGAATAAACCAATTATACAAACAAAGCAGTAACAATACGCTACGCAAATAATAATAAGGGTAACATCCATTTACGCATCTGGTGACCGGCACGGCACAAAGTACCAACTTATGTACATCTGCGCACGTGAGGAGGCAGCCCTTAACAAAATTACTAGGGATGTAGAACCAACATTTACTCAATGATAACGAAAATAAGCCCGGTAACCGTAAAGTTAAGGCCCCTTGGTATTACGTTTAATTTTGTTTTAGGAATAAGTGGAATTGGCACAAAATATATTAAGCTCATTTTATCGTTATTTTTTACAATATATTTAATAAAGAAAAAAAAACTATTTCCAAAAAAATAAAAAAAACAACCGACTTCTAAACAAAAAAGTATGTTTCTTCGTTTTTTGAACACCGTCTTCCAAAATTTAAGTTATTTTATACTTTTTTTTGTTAAGAAGTCGTTTTTAATAAACACACACTCACACACAAGAATATCCGTCAGGGCTGCCATTCAATGAGCTAGTTTGCAGATAGTGATGACAGCCCCCGTCGGATATTCTTAGGTTACATTAATTTTGTAAGTCGGGGGTTTTTATTAATTATTTAATTATTTTTCAATTATGTTTTTACCGTCGTGGGTTTTTTCAAAATTTTCAATTTTACCTTTTATTTCAAACTTTTTAGAGAGAATTTTATTATGAACCAGCAGCGCCCCCTGGTGAGTTGTCACCGTAACACCTATCCAAGAACATGCACCAATCAAACCCGAACACATCACTGAAAACTACATCAAAATAGGAGAAGTTTTGTTTTTTTGCATAAACATAAGTATGTTTACTGCAGCGCCCCCTGGTGAGTTGTCATCGCAACACCTATCTAAGAACATGCACCAATCAAACCCCAACCCATCACTGAAAACTACATCAAAATTGGAGTAGTTTTGTTTTTTTGCAAAAACATGTTTACTGCAGCGCCCCTTTGTGAGTTGTCACCGTAACACATATCTAAGAACATGCACCAATCAAACCTTAACCCACCACTGAAAACTGCATCAAAATTGGAATAGCAGTTTTGAATATAAATGGCAACATTGGTTTGCCCACATATCCCTGACTGCAGCGCCCCCTGTTGAGTTGTCACCGTAACACCTATCTAAGAACATGCACCAATCAAATCCAAACCCATCACTGAAAACCGCATGAAAATCGGACTAGTAGTACTGGAGATAAATGGGAACATTGGTTTGCACAAACAAACAAACATCCTCTCACCCCAAACACATACACTGTCTCCGTTCCGTCGTGGGAAAAAAAAAATACAGTCGAATTGAGAACCTGCTCCTTTTTTGGAAGTCGTTTAAAAACTCACGGAGTGAGTTGCTACCCGTAAAGTCTCTCAAAGATGTTGGCCCGTGCATCGCAAAGCACGTTAAGCTGATGAGCTTAACGTGCTTTGCGATGCACGGAGGAATCTCGGTATGTTACGTGGCCTATTACGGATCGACCACGGTAAGCGTTGGTTAACTTTGAAGATCGACCCGTGCGGCTGGTATTATTTAACCACTAGCTTCTTAGTACAGTATATATTGATAAAAGTCCGTCTCTTCACTACACCGTCATTGCGATGAGCAAATCCCAGAAATACTGAAGATGATGTCTTCCAAAAGCTTCCCCCAGAATTGATTGTAGTGTTGTGTGCAGACTTTTATACCTGCATTCACTGAGCATTACGACCTGTTATGTTATAAAACAGACCGTTAACATAAAACGACGCATAAAATTCCCAGTTCTGAAGCTATTGGACGACTTAACTTATGACTTCGAATGGAAACTTAGATACCTCGGTGTTGTTATGCTCCTAAATGTTGGAAGTTGACAATATAGTAGAAGAAGTACTGAACTTGCTGAATTTATCTGTATAAAATGATTCGAAACTGTTGTTGTAGAGTGTATTATGTAACCACATGCCGAGATTTCCAGTGGCACCACTGAAGTCTTAATTGATTCTAATAAAATATGACTAAAAAGAACGACTTACTTTATTTGAAGATAAAGCAATTCAGCCCAGTCATCCTGTGCAGCGTTACAAGATGGATAGTATTTTATGGCAGTTACATAATGGCTAAGCTTTTATGAAGGGACTGACACTGTGTTTGTCTAGTCCCATGGGAAAATATAATACGCCCTTGGCATTGCTAACGAAGAAACAGTACTCGTAAATAGGATAGTAGTTCGGAGGAGTTATTATTTCATTTTGCACAAACAATATTTATTTTTCCGTAGAAAAGATACTTTATACTCACGTAACGTTATAATAAGACTAGCACCATAAGTATAATCTATTACCCTCGCGGGAAAAGCTGGCCTAAAGCAATACAAATTACCTTTCAAATACTTGCTTCTGGAATTTTGGTAGAATAAAGTCATGTTCTTGTTTAGGAGGAACAGCAATCAGTCACTACAAAGTTTATTTTGCCAGTAAAAAGATTTTTTCGTATTATTTTGTGGTAGGAACCATTTATTATCTTCTTTTAACACTGTTTGTATTTCTCGTGAGTACAATATTAACAATGTCAGTAAGTAAAGGCATACATAAGTATAGATACCTGCTATAGTTGGAATTGAGTTCAATAAGTGCAAATCTATTAAGCACCCATTTATAATTGACACGGCTGAAGTCCAAAAACCACTTCACAAACTTTTGGGCTGACAATTGAGCCCATGAGAACACCACGCTTGGCAGACGAGGTCACTAAACCTAAAATGTGCCTGAATAAAAGTAAAAATGTATATTTTTATTCATTTATTTGCCTTCTTAAAAACCCCAAATACGTCCCTTGGGAGCAATATTTTAAGTTAAATAGTCGTTCCACGATTCTAAAAGTCTAACAAAATACTTGAACCATTTTTGAAATGACTCTGAACCTTTTCAAATCGTCAATGGTTTGAAGAAAAACAAACAGTCTATAGGAATACCTTTCGCAATCTGTGCCAGGCTAGACGCTAGCTTCTTCATTATCAATACAATAAGTACCTAAGTTTAATACGACGCTCAGCAGAATGCTGTGTTCCACTTACCAACGTCATTAATACTTGGTTATGAAAATTGAATTCAATATCAAATGACATTTGTGAATTCAATTTCGATGTT
The DNA here is from genome assembly GCA_905332915.2 of Hecatera dysodea. Taxonomy (NCBI): domain Eukaryota; kingdom Metazoa; phylum Arthropoda; class Insecta; order Lepidoptera; family Noctuidae; genus Hecatera; species Hecatera dysodea. Next base: position 10,296,863 of record HG995302.1, read on the forward strand.
GACTTGAGAGAAGTTTAGAGCATATAAACGAGTTTCAGTTGGAAATTATTTTAGCTTATACGAATGGATCGTTGGAATTATTTTTACAGTAACTTCTGCCCGGGACTTAGTACGCGCAAATACCGTTTATTTCTCGTTGCCGTATATTCTCATAGAAATGAAAACATATTTTTCACATGCTATCATAAACAAAAATATTTTTTCATAATAATATCCGACTGTTAGTTGCGAGATTAGCGCGTTCAAACATACTTTTCAGCTATATTATATTATATTAGCAGTATACTACAGATGTGTTTTTGTTGGAAAAAAATATTTTTAGAACTTGTTTGGAGAATGATTTAATTTTGTTTGTTCATTTCATTCACAAAACAAAACATTGTATTACAAAGCGATCAACTTATTCAACTCGAATTCTGGTTTAACTTTTAAATCCATTACAACTTTACTTGGGTATGCAAATTTACTATGTCCCTATATTTAGTCGTACATCAGTTATAATAAACTTAGCTCAAAATATCCTCCAAGCGAACGACCTCAAACAAATCAGATTCCAAGTGGGACGTACTCTGAATGGATACCGGCACAGAAACTGGCGTGGTGTTCAGCCCGTTTCAAATTCCAAGGCACTGGCTTGAATGCTCTTTCCCCTCAGCTGGGAACACCTCCCTCCTTCTTTACCCCTCCTACGCCCTCAGAAACGGCATCAATTGTTATAGACACCGGAAGCACCCGTGAAGTAATCCGAGGAACTGCGAGCGTCTTATTATCACTGATAATACCGTTGTCTTTGTGTGATCAAACAAATTTAATGCTGTAAGTATTATGATGCGTGAAGGGAATAATTAGAGGAAGTTATACGTATTAACTTGGGTTTTCCAAGTAATTATGGGAGCTCGAGAGTAATTCGCACGTGATAACGGTCATATTGTTAGGATGGGTGTTGATACGGCTTCGCCATTGGTGGTTTTATTTTTGGAAGTACCGATAAACATCGTAGACTTTTAGAAATACTATGGCTTATTTTATTAAGTAATGTGCTGTTTACTGCTAAGCCACAAAATGACTCGAGATAAACAACTGACAAATAAATATTATCTACGTAACTTACTCATATACAGAAATTGATTCTTTATCGTACTGACTTTTCCTTAGCGAATTTCCTTCACGCGTAGCGCCTTTTAGGAGCTTAGCCTATCCATCTCAGTCAAAAAATCCCCAATAAATGGGAGGGTCAGCGAATTTGTTGGCGGCTAGACCAATAAAGCTTTGGAACTAAGTCTATTGTTAGGGTCGGTGCGGGCAACATTTGATACTTGATCAACAGTTCGGGCAAAGTGGGTCAGCACCCTTATAATCTATTTCCTGCATAATCCTGTGGCTTTTGTAAAAAATTGGATGTTAAATCTCTGATATATTTTACAAAGAGATCTTTTAGAAGGATCAAGTTGTTTACAACGAAATTGATGTTCATTTTATGGACACTTTGTCTAACATTTATTTTAAAGGATTTTTCTTAGCCAAATTTATTAATGAAAAACTTAAATAGCTACATTTGTTTTTAATTATACCTGTATATGATCAAATTTTATCAATAAATTAGTTTATTGATGGTAAAATATATATATACTCGTAGTAAAATAGTGAAAACAACCCATTAAAACAATAAAACCAAAATTTTCTCGGAACCTAAATTAACAAGTATCTATATAATACTTAACCGAAGTACATTTCGATAGTCATTGCAGCTGAGACGGCATTAACGCTCGAAACGAAGGGGCGTGCGTTATGGAGCAATTTTTTTTTTCATTAATATACATATGTACCTACCTAAATGTTATCACATTTTAACAATAAAGTAGTTTATTGCTAGTAAAATCTATATACATATTAAAATAGGGAAAACCCACTAAAGCAATAAATAAAATCTGAAAGATTTATTTTCCCTGAATTCTGAGACAAACTAGAACTGTCAACATTTTTAGATATTTCAAGAGCAATCTAGAATTGAAAGGGACCCATATCGACAACGTCCCACGCAAGCTGGTAGAAGTTAATTGGAAGGCTCGGATAACTTATTGGTCCTTGTAGTTTCTAGCTAGAGAACTGTATATGTTTACTTAGTATTACTATCTACAGGTCTTATGTTATTGCTGTTTCTGTTTAATGTGGGGCTCGAATGCGTGTTGATATTGGTTGATTTGGTACATTTGATACTTTTTTATCTAAGAGTGCAAATTAGACGGATTAAAGTGGATATTGAGATTTTTTTAAGTATAGGTATTTACTATCCCCAAAATGTTTATTCCAATTAGGTACTAGTTTCAATTACCGTTGTAATTATTCAGAAATAACCAAAATATCTAGGACGATAACCTGCTAAGATATAATATATGTCATCATAAATGTCCAACTTACATAACAATATATTATTGTATTAGGTATACCTTGTTGTTGTTGTATTCCTCATTAATTTGAGGTCAACAGAAGTGCCTTCATTCAAAAAAGAACAATAAATTAGGGTCCAACTCCTTAACCTGAAATTCAATTCAGTGGTTGAGAATATTGCAGACGTGTCTTGAAAACTTATTTTCGTTTACTGATTTTCAATTTGTTCTTAAGCTTTTTTTGGGCGATTGAATCAGAAACTGCTAAGTAAGAAAAATAGCGTTTGTTTACAAGTCGCTATGGAGAAATTCGCTTACAATATTTGCTTCGATATATTTAATATTAACTGGGTTTTTAGCTTCATACTTTTGTTAGTTATCGCCAACCACGTATAAGATGTAAAATAGTTTACCATTATTCCATACCATGATTGATTTGAAATAACAGCTTTGATTCTGAGAAAATTGTTTCCATACCACACTAAATTAAATTCCGAAAACTTACATTCACTAAGGTCACGCGTAAATATAAATTTTCAGGACATACTATAGCTACTGATTCTGAAAATTGATTCTGTGTAGCGCTGAATAAATTCCATTGTATGATTTGCCAAGGAACGATGAAGCAAATCTTTTGATAGAATAAAGCGTCAGTTGAAAAACTGCTACTAAACACAAAGGTCCTGGCTCAATTATTGGACCAAAGAGCACAAAAGCATTATTTGAAGCGCAGACAGTAATAAATTATAGTGATAATACGTGAGATAAATTAGAATTTCTGTACCGTTTTATAGGCTTAGGAACCCCCAAAGTCAGCCTTTCGCCGGTCAGTCGGTCAGTCTTTTGTTATAAACGTGAACCATTAATCAAGCGACGTCTCTTCAACTGAAGTATTTTTTGGGTCAAACTGACAAGATAAACCTTTTCGCACCTCTTCAGATCCTAAAGAAACTATGGCTTTGAAATGTAATTTCGTGAATTTGGTCCGGAGATAAGTCACGATGAGGAATATAAATTGTAGGGCTATAATTCAGAATGTAGTCAGCCTGTTCTTGTACCATTATAGTCAAGCAGTAATGTATAACTCAGTAGCATTTGGACTGATTAGTGAAGTAATAGCACCAAGTGGAATAAGTGCGAAGAATGCCGATATGTTTGGAATTTCATCATTTGCATAGCCTTTTCCCAACTATATTGGGGTTGGCTCCCAGTCAAACCGGATTCAGCTGGATACCAGTATTTTACATTAAGCGGTTGCCTACCAGACCTCTACAACCCATTATCTGGGATCACGGTACTTCTTGGCAAGGCTGGTGACAGATTTTCTGGCTTCTGACGATCCGTAACACTGCCATTAACCTCCAAATGACAGCCAGGATCAACGGTAAGCCGTTGATCCCGGCTGTCATTTGGGGTTTCCGAGGCAAGGAGGAGTTTCGTTATGTTAAGATGGTCACCCACCTACAGACCAACCTCGGCAAGCATTGCTTAACCTTGAAGATCGATCTGTGTGGCTGCTATAATTTAATGCAAATTATTTCAGGCCGTTTCAAAGTTTCATGAACGGAGTTAAAGATAGTGCAGCAGTTATGAAACACGTGATATTGCTACTAACAATATCATAGGTTTTAGGTTTTGGGTTTTAGGTTCAGTATTGAACAGAAATGTATAAAGTTTGCTTTACCAAATGTTAGAAATCTAGGACCCAATGTCACCTTAAGTGGCGAGGTACTTGAAACTGTGGATTCGGCAGTTTTTTTGGGAATAACTGTTGATTCCAAACTACAATGGGGCCCACATATATCAAGTTTATCGGGAAGGCTCAGCTCTGCCGCATACGCTGTCAGGAAAGTGAGACAGTATACTGACGTTGAGACAGCTCGGTTAGTCTATTTTAGTTATTTCCATAGCGTTATGTCCTACGGTATTCTATTGTGGGGAAAAGCTGCTGACATACAAAATATATTTGTCCTACAAAAACGTGCTGTGCGAGCAATATATCAGCTAGGGCCTAGAGTTTCATTAAGAGAACTTTTTAAAACCATTGGAATTCTTACAGTAGCATCTCAATTCATTTTTGCAAACATTTTATATATTAGGCAAAATATAAATTTGTACTGTAAAACGAGCGACATCCACAACTTTAACACCAGAAACAAGCACAAGCTACATGCTCCTTCCCACCGACTTCGTAAGGTCCATGACTCATTTGTGGGGCTCGGTATCCGTTTTTACAATAAACTTCCACTTTCTTTTCTTGACCTGCCTTTTAACTCATTTAAAGATAAAGTTAAATCTAACCTTTGTCTGAAGGCATACTATTCTATTAATGACTATTTAGACGATAAGAATAGTTGGTCGCTGTGTTGAACGCAAGACAATATCTTATTTAATCATGTTCTTTCTCTATAAGTTAGCTTATGACGAGTTATATGAGTTCATATAATATTGTTTTTTTTATGACTATTTAGGTCAATCTGTTTTTACATTATTGACTCAATTTACTATTTATAATGTTTTATAGTGAATTGATTTATAATTTCCATGTTGGATAATTATTATTATTTTTTCTACCTTTGTCATGTATCAATGACTTTGCATACTATTGTATAAATTCAAGTTCTTAAAACGCAATAGACAGATGTGTTGCTGGGGAGTTTGTTGCGCCACTTCTTCTTCCCAGCTAAAACACTAGGAAGTGGTGACGGGTGGGCGTTTTGGGGGACTGTCTTTATGTAAAATTTGACGTTCAAAAAGTGCTGTCTATCAGCCTAGTTTGAATAAATGACTTTTGAATTTTGAATTTTGAATTTTGAATTTTGAGTAATTTGACTCTCGCACAAGTTTAAATTAAAACAGGAAAAAGGTGCTCTTGTGATAAAAAGACTTATCATTCCGTAAGGTACAATTTATCTTTAAACCTAAATTCGTCCCAAATTGATGCGGTTTAAGCGTAAAAACGTAAGACTGAAACCGACATTATATTGTTAATAATACATTTATAATATTAGCATATATACATAAGTGGCAAGAGGTACTGCGCTGCCTACCTATCCCTCCAGAGAATGAAAGCGTATCTAATATTATGTTTAAAATATATTTCCACATTTCCCTATGCTGATATAAATATCAAGCGGTTTCAAAGCATATTTTGAAGCTGTGCTCCAAATAGAAGTTCCGTATTGAAAGCTTCATACAGTGATAAGTTGCCAACCATCCACATCGAATAACTTAATAATAAATAACCAAGCACTTGAAGCTTCCGATTTGAAATTTTAAATAAACAGCTGAGTTTTATTTCAGCACATACGGAAATACAGTTACCGAAATACATATGTATCTTGTCTAGATATGAAATTGGAATGGATCTGCGAATAAGTATCAAACTTAATCGAAGTACATTTTGATACAAGCGGGTGAAATTTGTCATTGCAGCTGAGGCGCCATTTACGCTCGATCGAAGGGGCGTGCGTTATGGAGCAAAGAATGCAATGAAAAATGCTTACGCGAAACAAATTATATTGTTAACACACATTTGCAAAACAAAACACGTTTTATATATGTATATTAAAAAGGTTTAAAAATTCTTCAGGACGTTAAAATGGCATTGAGATACGCTGTCAAAGTGTCACGTGATCAATGTTTTTGTTTAGACAATCGCGTTTGTTAATAGAAAACCACTTTGTCGAGAACCTCTGGTGTATGTGCAATGGAGATAAATTATTTCGAAGTCAATATTTCATTCATTTCAAGTCAGTATTTTCTATAAATGATATATTTTACTTATCGTGATGTAAAAAGTTGGCTAACACTAGCTTTTTTCATACACATTATTTGATGCAAAAATGTTTAAATAATCATACATCCATCATTATATGAATTTATTATTCAACTATCTAGCTCATTTTCATGGTATTTTTAATATACCATTGAGGATGTTGAAATATGTTGATTTTAGTAATAAATTAAGTGTTTAATTCTTGGAAAGCGGCCACCCATCCATCTTGGGGAAGTATGGCGTATTGTGCACACCACCAAACACCGTCCAACACGACGGCCGCTCGATCAAATATTCTCTGCTACAAGAATTTTAAAATAAAATGTAACGTAAAAATATAGCTGGTTTACTGTGTATAGTAACTTGTTTTTATACAAAAAAGAACCATACCTTCCAAAACAAAATGAAATTTTGTCAAAACATGTAATGAATTTACAGGCTAAGCAAAAAAGAAGATAAAAAAATTGGCTAAGTTACCTTAATTAACATCTTGCAAACATATCGTAGAAAGCTGGGCATGTAGATTGCTTGGGTTTTGTGAGAGAGGATTTCTCGAAATTCCTAAGGGAACGAAAAAAAACGGTATAAGAGAGTACGAAGTTGCGGGCAAAAGCCAGTTAACTATTAATGCTTTATCCATCAAGACAAATATATCTCAGCTCTCCATTATCCCATGTGTAAAGTCCGAAACCCGTTATATAAATTGTGGCGACAATTCAAACATGAAATCAGCGGTGACTCCCAGACCACACGCCACCCTGGAACGATTCCAAGTTTTCCTAGGACAAACGTCGATGGCTCGATGCTGGCAAAAAATCTATCATATCTCTGATTTACCGACATTCGCTTGTTATTTTTCAGGAAGCTCTCTTTTTTGCTGGACAGTGCTGATGTCGGTTTTATTTTCTTTCGTTTTTTGCTGGTTGGTTAGTTAAAATTGATATTGTTACATTTTTTTGTATTTTTATAAAAGTAAAATCATTAAATGAGACGAAAATAGTTAACAGTGCAACTATAGAACACAAAAGGTGTTTATTACGTTGGTAGACATAGCATACTAATTATCGTAGACAATTACAGTTACGTTTTACTGTAAACCGCTACGAATAACAAAAGTACTTTAACAAGCTAAATAAGGGGAATAGAATACAAGAAATAGTTTATTTACTGTTATTTAAAGAATTATGATAGGACACAAAACTTATTTATTTAACAAAACAACTAGGTACCTACAGAAAATCGAAAATTAATTCCAAGCACAGCTGCTACAAATATTAAGCATTAATATTTATGAAAGGCTTCGCAGATAATATTACCTAAATTGTTATTATGTAAACATAGTGACAATAATTACTGAGAATAATCGTATTAAGACATATTAATCATATACACGCGCCTACGTCGTGGCATTAGCATATATCTTATAGTAGCGAGTATAATCATGCAAAGTGCTTTTACGTATATAATGATTAAATCCTGCGGAACATTGTAACTACGTAAATGACATAGCTCAAAAGCTATGATGCGTTAAATTACATTCACGTGACAATCTGATCGTGGCGATAGTCACATTTGGTATAAATGTATGTATATATTTGCGGTACCTCTTCGAAAGGGTCACCACGGACCTGAAACGCAAAGCGCATTTGGAAAAATACGGATGAGTTTTAGTCTGTAAGAGTCTGATAGTCCCTTCCGCTCCGTCCAGAGCGAAAGATGTCATTTGATGATTTCTTCCAAATACTAAGGCCCGCTTGCACAAACGTCGAGTTTCAATAACAAATATTACATGCGTAATGGCCTTAGGTTAGCTAGTATTTCGTACAGTCGCAGCCGTCACAACTGGTCACGGGTCTTTTAATAAACATCTCTATGTCATAGGAGTCACTGACAGCCCGCTTTGATGAGTCTGCATGGAGGAGGATGAGACAGAAACACATCTGCTTCTCAGCTGCCTGGCAGTCGCGGATTACAGGGCTCTGAGAGATATTTAGTAGTAGTAGTAGTAGTAGTAGTAGTAGTGAGTAGGCGTTGCTGGCCTTCCGCTGGGATGGATCAAATGAAACATGTGTCTCACCTGCACATAAAATACGCGCTTAGTCGTGGAGTTGCGGAAATCAGCCCGATTTACACATATGTATAGCAACTATATCGCAGTTACTCGTAAAATATTATTCTGGTTTGTGCAAGTGACCTTAATGTTTGAAATGATGATCCTTTTGTAAAATAAAAGAGGGTGATATTCTAGATCCTCAGTGAAAGTTTATCTCTTTTAAAAACATAAATAGAATGGAAATCGGCAGTGTTTTGTTTAGAGGCTCGGTCTAGTAGAGTAGAATTTTGGATCTTGCATTTTTCATTTTCTCGTGACGTTAGCAGTAAGTACCTACAGACTTTCTAAAGCTGTGGGATGGTGTACCAAACTTTTCCATTAGTGCTTAGGTTTGTAATAATGATATCAAAGGTTATGTAGTCACAATGGTTGAGTGTGAAATCCTTTCAAAAATATCCTTCATTATTTTTAGACATCGGAATCAGACACCTACATGTCTAGGTCTGACATTTCTTAATGCGTTTACGTTGTATCATATTTAGTCGTACATCATATTCATAAATATTTGCCTTGTGAAGCATATTGAATAGTGTGGGCAGATAAAATGTGTAACGCTCAAACACTTAGACACCCCAGCAGTTCTAGTATTATATGTGTTTTACATTATTACTTGCTAACCCGCGCAACTTCGTTTGTGTCACATTTTTCATGACTGTTCCGTTCCGATTGACCTTAACGTGAATATATATAGCCTATAGCCTTTTTCGATAAATGGGCTATCTAACACTGACATATTGTTTCATATCGGACTAGTAGTTCCTGAGATTAGCGCTTTCAAGCAAACAAACTCTTCAGCTTTATATAATAGTATCTACAGATTAAAAATAAAAATTCAAGCCGACGTTTCCCAGTCGTTGAATCACATCTTATAAAATAAACTAACCGTAGGTATTTTTGATTCTGAATAAGGTTTTAGTTTTAGTCTTTTCATTATTTCAATTAAACGCCGTATGTCAATGTGTGGTACACCATGCAGCCGAGCCATACAAACGAACAATTGAAAACAACAATAGATCATAGAAGATGTATGGACCTGAAAATCTGCAGTATAACCATTTGGGCTTGACGTGCTCTAGACAAATTGGTACACACTTTGTAGTTCGCTTTATTGTACATAGTTCTGAACTATGGTAGACCAAAGGCCGCCAAAGGAATTTGACATTTCACACAGTTGGATGAGCTGAACAGTATTTATTTACGATGTGTTTTATGACGTTATATTTCATGTAAATATTCGGTCGGAGGCGTTGAATATAATGAAGAACAGTTTGTGTAATAAAACTCGATAATTATGTTTTACTACTATAGGCATAGTTTACCCTCGTCGGCTTTAGAGATGCATGGTTTATGGAATGGAATTTTTGGTTGTATTTTTCACACAGCATTCCAAAAGTCTTGTTTTAGTAACTTTGTGTTGGTATGTGTAATGTTTAACTTTACGCAAAAGCAAAACCGACCTTTTTCAATAAATCAGTTTGTTGTATAACTAGCTATCATATTCAATATTTCAGAAGGTTTCGTGGTATCTTATTGTATCGAGCAACTAAACGAATTATCGTATTTAGTTTCTAAATATTAATACTTTACATGAACCGAACATCGTAACTATCTAAATACATTTGAATTGAGCCAACAGCTTCGTTAGTAAGACGTAACCACATCTAGTTATCGGCTCATCGTATAATACATCTTCGTCGAGCTACGTCAGACGAAGTTAAATTAGTACTAAAACGTGTTCTGCTTTTATTAGTCGTCCGTAGAGAATTGTGCACGTTTACACTCATCGTGAAACGTTAATACTGTTTATTTTTACATATTGTTTTAATGAAATTGCTGGTTTCATCGACAGAATTTGTTTTATCTGTACACACATCCGCGGCTACGCTTTTCAATCAGAGAATAAATGAATATTTTAATTTTATTTATGGATTTAAATTTTACCAGGGATGACATGCGAAGTAAAACCGCAGTGAAATGATTTTTTCGTTTGAAACATTTTGCCTAACTTAAGTGGAATTACTATAATATTTTATGTCCAGGCATATACTGTCCGTGTTAGATTGTCTGGAAGAGATGGCGGAATGCGATTAGGCCGCTCATTGTAAGTGTTTTAGTTTAAAGTCTCCTTTTTGTGTCACTTTTAGTGTACAATAAAGTAAATAAATAAATTACTAATGTTCACTTACATAGATGGTTTAGGCAACGCTTACAGCCTATAAATTGGTATGGTATAACTTAAATAAACAGGTTTCAACAAAACTAAGTATGGCTTGCTAGTAAAAATAAGTTTCAAAAGGCAAAAGAACAAAGATTTCCACTGTAAAAATATTTTTATAATGAAACATAATAGGTAAGTATGGAATTTAGTAAAAAAAAAAAAAACAATTTTAAAAATCGTAATTATTTTGTGATATCGTGATACCTACCTCGTCACGCCAAACTTAATATGATAGGCTGTATATCCATCCGTCAGTCATCTAACAAAATAAAAATAAATAAAACAATTGCCGATGCAACCGAAATAAAATTGAAAACGCGAATGAAAAACAAAACGTTTTGCATTTTAAATGGGCAATCATCTGCCGACTAAAAGTGAAAAAAAAAAACGAAAATGTGAAAAGATTCGATTTATCTGTTAACAAAAAGTTTTACAATATAGGCCTCAGTCGAGGATGCTACTGAGGCTAAATAGTCGATGGTGATGATGTTCTATTTTTAAGCAGCCTGTTCTTTACAGCGGATCAATTACTAATCTACTATAATTTTTAATTAAAACATTTATTAATCCATTATTAATCGAATCCGTAATAAATACAAATTGAAAAGGCTTATTAATCCAATCAACATTTGAAATTGACATTGTTTTCACAAATTAAACTATTAATCTTCGACAGTAAACAAAATTACTAAGTGATGAATTGATGATGTAAATATTAGATTCATTGCAATTAATAATTGAATTATGTATTATATTTTATAATAAGAATAAATGATTTCTGAGAATTAGCTTGTGGATTTGACTGTCTGTCAGACTACTACACTTTGACGAAAAAAAAAGAACTAAAACATAAATCTCAAATCACACGAGACAAAATGAGTAGAAAATGTAGTGGAATGGCAATGGAGTTCAATTAACTGAACTCAAAGGCGAGATAGAATCCTGAAGAATAATTTATTCATTTATAACCTTCCTTCTCGATAATTATGTTGCGCCCCAATGAACTTTTTCATTTATTTGACAATAAAATCCGATTATTACGACACATAATTATAGAATACCATTATTTAGGCGACTTGACCCTATGGCCCAATGGGGCCCCGTCTTCTTTGCTGACATATCTTTGAGGCACGCGTGGAACACGACGTGCCGTCGACCTGGGCCTGGTTATCGGACGACGAGCCACTCATCGCTCGTGTAGTTAATAAAGCAATTGTTTAATTGAAATATATCGGTATATTAAGAAGAATATGCTTTTTACAATATTAATATTTAAACGCAACACGTTAGTTCGGAGAGCAATAGAATAGAGAAAGCACACGACAATAGTGACTTGCCACTCGCCGCTTATGCGTCGTAGTTGGGGGCGCTGTTGTTTGCATTTACTCTAATAGCTCGCCATCCGCAGGCCCGTACCTACAGTGGCCGAGAATCGCCCTGCGTTTCCCGACGCGCGGGGCGTCTTCTTCTGTTGCGGCGGCTGGAGCGAGAGAGCGCACGCGTTCCACCTCCTCCTTCGCTAGCATTACTGCTTCCCATGTCTCCTCACTCCGGACCATGTCTTGAACCAGGGCTGGACGCGAGAGGTCGCCGCCGCCGATCGCCTCAACGAGGATACGGCGGTGCTCCGCCCAAGCAGGGCAGACCACACATGTTGACACCCGGACGTGTCCTCCCGCTGGATCCAATACAGGTACCTCCCAAAACAGCCGTGTCCCGTGAGCACCTGCGTCATGCGGAAGGTGAGGACGCCGTGGCGTCTCTCCAACCACTCCTCAAAGAGGGGACTTATCGCCGCAATGGTGGCGTGCCCAGCGCTGAGTTCCAGCAGTCGCTGTCTCCATACCGCCGTGAGATCCAGCTGGAGCTCCGTCCGCTGTGCAGCAATTTACTATGTATCTCAGTATTCACAACGTTATCGCCAAGCAGAACTGCTATATCAACAATCATTGTGCGACGCTTTAGTCGGTCTATCACCACTATATCAGGTTTATTGGAAACATAATCAGTGATGATAGACCGATACCAATACAATGTGCAATTGCCATTTTCGAGAACTGAGTCGGGCACATAGATATGTGCCCGACTCAGTTCTCGAAAATGGCACTACTACTATAGATATAGTACGGTATTTTTGATTCCACAAGATTTATTATTTATTATTATTGTATACCACGCTCTTTCTTTGTGAAAGAGTTTAGTTATCCAGCTTTGTGTATAAGGCTCATAAAACACAAGTTAGTGTTGTGGGTGTTATTTAAGTCTCACGCTAGGTATGAGTTAAGTATATGTTGCGGAATTTCTTCGAAAGAGTCACCGCGGCGCTGGAACGCGGCGGGCACTAGGAGGAACACGGGTGGGATGTGATGTGTATATAGCAGGTTACTGTATTTCTGACAAAATCTGTACATTCAGTGACTTACTCAGCTTCTGAGGCTTTTATATTCAACGAGGTTGAAATTTGGTCTGACAAGCATAAGAGACTTTCCAATCCTGTAAAGAACTTCACTTTTACTATGCAACTAAGATTAGAAGTAGAATTAATCAGTATAGTCAGACAAACGCCTATTATATCGTACCATACAGCACGCCTACACGTTGAAAGTACTAAGGGGATTCTCATCACATCCATTAAGGTGAAGTAGTAAACAAAACTTTATAATAACTCCACTGGTCTTGGTTATCACATGAAAGCTACGTAAGTATATTGGCGTACGATTTTACCTAGATGAGATTGTAACATAAATTCAAAAGTTTTCGGTGAGTTTCATCAAAGGTGTTGATTCAATTCACGATCATTTTAACTAAATATGTGAGCATCCTTTTTTAGCAGATTTATTGAAAAATTTAAGTCATACGTTAAAGAACGTTAGAAATCATACTAATTTGGAAAATAGGATTTCATACATTTTAATAACAACAAAACCATCCTGAATTTTCAGTTACATTTACTGTTTTACATATATGTAGGTACATAATGACGGAACATTCTGGACGTTTGCAAAGTTGTGGGTTGAACAGGATTTCGCGTGTCTAATGAGCATATAGCGAGACTCTAGAAAATTAAGTTAGGAAACGCCTGAAAAATACGATCCTAATAATTAGAGAGTGTAAGACGTACCGTAATTAATAAAAATAAGAGACTTATTTATTTAGTCGGCCCCTACCTTGGAGAACATGACTAGTCTAATATAAAATGATTGCTAAACAGGTGTAAATATACATTTGTAAACACAGAACATTAATCGATATCAGTCTGGACACAGACATGCCTTGTTCCATTATGTCTGGTCTTTGAAAGAAAGAAGTGAAACCAACAAACGTGAAAGTATAAACAGCTGAGGGTTTGTTTTGTTGTTTCTATTAGAGTTTAGCAGTATCCATACCGCGACAAAAAACTAAGATAGCAAAATCTACATCCTCAACCCGATATAAGTCCCGCCGCCGCGCCGCCGCAGCAACGAACTATAGAACGGAATCCTGCATCGCGGTATCAGAGTTTTCCGTGCGATTTGAACATGTACAATAGCCCGAATATCAACTATGGGCCAACTATACCCACTAGACATAACACCCGTCTGGTTAGAGGATAGGCCTTTTCTATAGAGGTTGGCGGGACTTCACACCCTGTTCCGCAATAAATACCTTTATAGGATTATTCAGATAGTACACACGGATAAAAAAAAAATATCAATACCAATCTTGTGTGTTGTAAATTAATATGGTAGTTCATATTAATTTACCAACTTTGTAGTTCATCATACATCAGTAATTATGACCAGTTCTTTCTAGAAATGAACTAACTTCTAACTAAGCAACTAATCAAATTTTGAAGGTAGGAAGCAAGGACACCCAAATTAAACTATGAGTTTGAACAGAATACGGAACCTTACTTAGCCTCGCCTTACTTAAAGTGAGTGACATTAATTGAACTAAAAGCACCGTTTTAATAAGGAACCTTCGAGAAAATTCTAGATTTAACTAGATTCAAAATAATGATGACGATAGTAACTTTGTGGAAGTAACTTGTGGAACAGACGAATTAATGGATGTTGACACGGCCAAACCGTCATTTTCTCTATTGAATTCTCGAAACTAGGAAAACGTCCAGGGATTAGAGATTATGTCGGATTAACTATAACGTAAACTGTTAATTGGGCTCAATCTAAAGCGATGGAAAAGTCTTTATCTAGCTTTCCGACAATCTAAAAGGATTACTTAATCCAAATAAGTTTCAGAAGCACCTCGTTATTTCTTGTTAAGTGCGGCCAGTTTTGGTTGATGACAAACTATATATGAAATTTTAGACCAAAAGATGATCAATCAGCATGTATAACATTGTGGAAAAGTTATAAACGTCTGGTGATATTTATTTCTAGTCAATCGGCATCGACATTTGACTTTTTGGCAATCGTTTAATAGAATTTAACTTCATTGAAAGCCCAATAGCCAAGCTTGAATAGCTCCAATTTTGAAATGCATAAGATAGAACAGAATCATTGAAACGAATCCCCGTAAGTTGAGAAACAAAGCACTGTAAACTTTAAACTCACCAACTCACCACAGACATCCTTACTAGTTAGTTCCACAACAGACAACACAATGCTATCCTACATTAAATACGCTTTTGTCATAAGATTGAATTAGTCCAACGTTCTGAAACAATGAGAACTTACGTTAACTGCATTAAAAAACCAGCGTCAGACAGCATCAGTCTGTCTGACACATCGCTGAAATGGACCTATTTAATGCAGCCGTGGGACACACACTTGGTTCTTGTCGTACCTATTTTTTCTTTTGTTTTTACCATGTACCGTGCGTGGTTTATGTATGTGCTGAATAAATATTATTCTTTCTTTTTCTTTCATTATCAAAATTTGCGTACAAGTTAATGACTAGTAATTGAATAACTACGGCACACATCGACCAGCAAATTGTGAATAAATCGAATCTCATTGTATTGCTATTAAGCAATGTTTGTCATTCACATATTTACCGTTGTGATCGGTTTAATTAAAACTAACAACCAAATGAAAGAGACATCTGATGGAACTTCGTATTATTACACTTAATTACATGAATTTACAATTTGGGACTTTTATTGTGTTGGTTAATTTATTCAAAAAAATTCACTAACTTTAATATCATCAAGGCAGCATTTTCTGCAGATAAACCAGGAAGACTCTGTTTACAGACAATGCATTGCATTATAAGTTATAATATTTTGAGACAGCAAAAACGGGGTAGTTTTTGTAGTACGAGTACTTAATGTATATATATGATATTTCCTGTGTACAAATTACTCAAATAGCGATAAACAATCAGGAGGTTCGTTTTTAAATACACATTAATATTCACTATGTAATTTTACATTAACTTTACGTAAATCTGATAGACCCAGTTACTATATTTAAAAATCATTTTCACACCAAAAATATGTTCATAATAATCATAATCAGCCTTTTAACGTTCCCACTGCTGGGACACAGGCCTCCTCTCTAGGAGAGGGAATGGGCCGTAATCCACCACGCGGGCCCAGTGCGGGTTGGTGAATGTCACATGTCTTCGAATTTTTGGTTCTAGGACATGCCGGTTTCCTCACGATGTTTTCCTTCACCGTTTTTAGAGCAGTGGTGAAGAAATGAACTACACAAAGTAATGCGCGCCTGGCTGGGTTTGAACCCACGACCTACGATTCGTAAGTCGGGGCCGTTACCACTCGGCCACCACTGCTCTGAAAAATATGTTATGTCAACAAAATAAACCTGCAATGAAAACTGATAAAAATATTTTTACATAAAAATTAAAACAATGATGATGACTGGAAAGTGCATAAATCTGAAAAGTGCAACACTAAAAAGTTACAATTAAACAACATGGTGAATGGTCGAGGAAACAGTTGAAAACTGCAATAAATCCGTACCAAAATTAGTTTCGAACGATAGAAGACTCATCCGTGGAATATTAATCGCTTTCCGATTACCAATAGTTTGTATAGTTAACTTGTTGAGTTATGGCACTTGAAAACTCATAAAATTGTAAGAACCATAAGGCTAACAAGGATTGCTACAGAACAAGTTAGGAGTTAACTGCTTTGGAACTCCTCACAGCTTTCTTTTAATTTTTATTTGTAAGGAAAGGACATGCTGACGTGAATTGTGTATTCTTATTCTGGATATTTACTATACAAGGTATTTTAATCAAGGTAAATGAAAACCATACGGAAATATTGGTGCATTGTGACACAGACTGCTTACATATTTAGAGGCAGCTCCTACTAAAAAGTAAATAAAACAAAGTATTTCACATGCCAAAAGTACAACGCAATCCCATTATTCCTAAGAAACTTTTCATAACTTCCATTCTTAGAACTTTTCTACATCTACTCGACCGGAAAAGCTAGGTAACTAAGTAACAGCTTAGTAAGCTAAGCTTCTACTTCCTTAGTTATGGAAAAAAAAGTTCTATAACAGCACAGAATACTAATTACAACTATTCGTAAGTCCCCTCTCTACTTTTAAACACTCGGTTTTGAACTTTCTTTTTCAGCAATGAAGGCTTATTGTACGGCGAGGCGGCCTCCTTACCAGATTGATGGGATCTGGACGCGAGAGCCCACGTGAACGTCAGTGCGTTGCGCGGGAAGGCGCTACGCCGGGGTGAAACTCTGCTGCAGCGGCAAATTGCTGCCCAGCGGACGCAGGATCTGGCAGGATCTCACGGAGGTATGGAGACAGTGACTTTTGCAACCCAGAGCTGGGCACGCCACCATTGCGGTGATAAGTCCCCTATTAGAGGAGTGGTTGGAGAGACGTCACGGTGTCCTCACCTTCCGCCTAACGCAGTTGCTCACCGGACACGGCTGTTTCGGGAGGTACCTGTTTCGGATTCAGCGGGAGGAGGAGTGTCAACACTGTGTGAATCGCCCGTAAGACCAGATGGAGCATACGGAGGAGTAAAACCCTGCTTGAGCGGAGTAACGTCATGTCCCCGTGGAGGCAATCGATGGCGATGACCTCTCGCGTCCGGCCCTGGTTCAATTCATGGTCCTGAGCGAGGAAGCACGGGAAGCGGTCACCTCCTTCTAATGTTAGCGAAGGAGGAGGCAGACTTCGTGCAGGAAAGGGGAAACCTCACGCCCCAGCCGCCGCAAGTGAAGAAGATGCCCCGGGTCTTGGGAAACGCAGAGCGATTCCCAGCCACCGTAGGTGCGGATGGCGAGCTATGGGTGGCTCGCTGTCCGATAGCAACCAGGCCTGGGTCTGGTGCTGTGAGCAATAAGCTGTCAGCAATGAAGACGGGCCCCCATAGGGTCAGAGCCGCGGAATAGGTGGAACGCGAAGGGCACTTGGAGGAACATTGGCGGGTTTTAGTCAGTAAGAGTCCAACACTAAGCGGGAAAAATCATTAGATGATTTCCCATTCAGAAAAAAAGGCTTGTTGTACAACGTATTTTAAGCGACATTATTGTTATTTCGGAACCAAATAGGTTATTTAGAGATAATGTCAAAAACGCACATACGAATATAAGTTTTTAATTAAATTTATGATCAGAATGAGCCGGACATAGAAAAAAAAAACATTTAAAGGGGTAAAAATTGTCTTAGAACTTTATCAAAGATTCACTTCAAAAGTGACCGTGACGTGTTTTCGTGACAGGCCCATTACTTTGAAGTTTCTAAACCACACCAAAATAAATTATAAGTAGGTATTTAATAAAATAAAATTAGACCTGTCTAAAAATCGAGGAGTAAAAGTGAAACGTTATGTACAAAAATATCTTGTCTACATACCCATACAGAAAGTGTCTATAAATCAGTTAGTGAACCATAAAAATTGTCTTTCAAATAGGCTTCGATTGTTTCCTGAACCTTACATATCTTTTAGACTAGTAGTCTTATCAATCAATTCTAATTCTATCGCAGACATCGAATAGTTCGTCTGTGGTTCCCCAACATCTAAAAGCAGGTAGATACTATCACTGTGCTTGAAAGCACTACATTAAACTGTTATCCTCAATTAATTCTCAAGAGAGGAAACATTCGAAGCTAACTGGCTGCAACAGCCAATCTCGCATACCGGAGGACCACCTAATTGGCTAACATAGCTGGCCATCGGATTGGCTAACACAAACTACCGAGCCAGACTGAATAATGCGTCTATTCACCCATAAGGTACCTGCGCGTGATCCGAATTTACTGATAAACTTTATAACAGTCATTTAGATAAGCTCCTATAAAATAGTGCTTATTAAAATAGATAACGTTACTTTAAATCTTAAAGCGTAATCACCATTATTCACGTTCAGCGAATACTTAAAAGTAGAGGGTGAAATTGGGCGTTATAATATTCCTGTATTCCCTAGATACAGTTATCATAATAATCTGAAATATTACATCTTACCACAGAATAGCAATACTAATGGTTATTTTGCCCACTTAGGCATTGTTGAGAGGAATTCGCACACCATTAGGCATTCTTAGCGGTCCGAGCTAAAAGCGCGATTTATTGTGAAATCTCTTTGTGCCACTCAAATCTATACATATAATAAAATCGTAGACTCGCCGTGTTTGTACATTGAATATTTTTGAAATAGACACTGAACACAACAGTGATTAATTTCATAGAGAAACCTCACTCAAAAAATCAAAATATATTGAATTTCTAAAAATAAGTTAAGTATCCAAGCGTCACGCTGGCTGATCCTGCAGCGTCACGTAAAAAGTACAAAACAAGTATTGACAACTTTTATACCCATGAAATTTGCGTAACTTTCAGTACAACTCGGTTTGCATTTCATCGCAATCGGTTGACAGTTTGACACTATAAAAGAATATAAATAATTTTAGTACGGGATGTACGTATCGCCATGTGTTGAGAATAAAATAGTGCTAGCGAATGAATGAAAATAATATCAACACAATATTGTAAATCATTTACTACGTATCAAAAAAGTGAACATTTTGATATTTTATGGTTATTTATCGCGATAAATGAATGTGTGTTTGTACAAATATTTTGGCAGTCCCACTTAAGGGTTGATAGATGGCGTTGATGTAACTTTCCAAATAGCGGTGAATCTTCGCGGGTGATTTACTTTCACACATGTTTAGCAATCAATGTATTTGACCTGAACAGAATAAGTTAAGAAAAATCTTTAAATTTATTCACAAAAATATAGATCGTTTTAGTGTTTCGTAGTAGCTACAAGGAAACTCATAGTTTCGTCATGTACCTGTGTCCGCCCGTCCGTTGTTTTACTCAGATGCTAAAAAGCTGTAATTTGGCATGGTTACAGATATAAATAACGCCGACGAAGTTGTGAAATAAAATCTGAAAAATCCTTTTTTTGTTCATGCTTTTGTTTGGTAGTCTGATCCATCGTGTGGAGTATCGTTGAATAGGTCTCTTACAATAAAAGGGTTTATCATAAACCGTTTTTGGTTTTAGAAATCCATTTATGAAATATTTATTAAGTTTTAAAATAGTATTTTATTCGTGCCACATGATTCTGACAAATATAATTATGTCGCGAACATATTGTAGTTTCATAGGCTTAGTCGTATTTGTTCATTTCACGATGTTTATTATATTAGACAATTCTTTAATTAAAGTTGTTTAGTTTTGGGCTACTGGTTCGTATTGTGCAATAATTTAAAGTGCGAAACTAAGAATCAACTTGATTCATCAGGTTCTTTGTTTCGTAGTTTGAAGACTAGCACTATTCGTTCGATAGTCTGTTTTCTATTGTATTATCAATTCTAAGCGGGGCTAGGTTATGCATGGTCCGAGATCTGGATCTGCGCCCGTTTTTTGGAAAAAAGCTCCTGTTCTATTCTATTTCATAGAAATTAACTACATAATTGGCGGAATTAGGGTGTGCACCTCTACCTTATTCTTAGAAGAATACAGGGCCCCAAGTCTGCTTGCTACTTTATTTTAAATTCGTCATTTCAACACGATCCCATTGTCATTTTGCTAAAATTCTTAATTCTTTAATTAATCAGAATTGGTTAAGTTTAACACGGATTAAAATGAGTGTTTAGTAGTTTCTATGAGAAAGAATTACGGTTAAAACATATTTTTTAGGTTTAAATTATATGTTTGTGCTAGGTTGTTTGTACTAGGTGTAACAAAAACATGATATTTTTGTTACACCTAGCAAAAAACATCTGGCCATTTACTTCCTATACATAGTCATAAAGGGAAAATAAATGTTTCATGTGCAATCGTCACGCATACGGAACCACGTAGTTTGCTCGGCAAGGGCTTGAGATTGTATAATCTTATGACGACCTTGAATGTTTGGTTAAAAAAGAAAAAGAAAAGATTTTCCTTGTTTTGTTTTAAAACACGGTTTTTGCTGTTGTACCATTTCAAAGCATAAGCAATGCAAAACACATTTTAAAAAATGGGATTTTATTTAGGAAAACTTGTTGTTATTGTCTTCTTTGGTACTCTATGTTAATCGAATAGTTAGTTTGGAGAAGAATGAATAATATGAAAATTGTTACTTGTTTTGTCACTTGCCCAAGAAAGTAGCAATTTAAACAAAAGAAAAGCTGCTGCATGTGAAACGGTACAACCAGAATGTGGTTACCAGAAAAACTCCTGCAACATCGCAGCTGATCACGGTAAAGATGGTGGGAGTAACAAGGACGGCTTGGTCTACACTTGTCCAAAGACGAGAGGAAAAAAAGATAAGGCAGGCCTTTGCCTTGCCATGGGATAGAACAGTGTAAAAAATAATCGCGAGATGGGGCGCGGCAGACCACGAAGGAGATGGCAGGACGACTTGGTGTTTTCCTTGGGAATTGGCAGGATGTGGCACAAAATGGAAGGAGTGGAGGGAGGCTTTTGCCAAGCAGTGGGACATTTCAGGCTAACTATAATAATTATTATTGTAAAAAGATACCTTTAGTAAAAACAGAGCAGATTTAAAAGATCCAATACCTAGTCAGAGCTTCTTCCCCAAATTCAATAACTGAGATGTACTACTCGTATGACGTGAAGTATTTCAAAATATATTTTGTGACGCACGAATGCGCCTCCCGGTTTTGAGAGCCGTAAACCGACTCTCAATATCAAACTCCGCATTTCCAGTGACCCACATCTTTCCCAAACAGACAAATCAATATTGCCAGTATAAGAATTAGATACCTCAGAGCAAAACTTAATAAGACAGCAGAAAAATAATGTGGTTCGAAGTGTGAAGCATTTCAGTTTATTAGTTAGCTGCTGGCAGTCGTTTAAATCTTCTTCTTTCGTTTTGACGCGAACTATGTAGAAATAACTGTTATTATTTAAGGGAATCACTGTAGTTGATTAAAAAATCTAATTAGTCCTTCAGATACATTTCCAAAAAATATTAGATACGTATTTATTATTTTTCACATAAATAAAAAACGAAAACGATACTGTACGTTGAATATTCGTGTGACGTCACTAGTGGCATTTTACCACGATCGGACGGCACAAGCCCGCTGATCTTTGATGCTTTTTATCTTCGTCAATTTTAATAAATTTGATAAAGCAAAAAATACGTGTCCAATATTTTTCGATAATCTAGCTGACAAGCAAGCACTGAAGCAAGTTTCTGAAAAAAAAAAAGCTGAATTATTAAAGTCATCAATTATCACACGAGCATTTGCTAAGGCTGTCATTTGTTCGATGACTTTACAATTTTTCGATGACTTCCGTTTTATTTGTGACGTATCGATTATTAATTTTCCAGAAAACCTGGGGTAAGCCCAAACGTAGTCTTTACTATATTTATACCACTGTTTTATGCTACGGGAAAATACAGGCAAGTATGCCTATTTACGGGTTAGATTTAGACATATATGTTCTAACTGATGCATGTATTGATAGCTCATGGAACTTCCAATGATTCCAAATCGGCGAAGTCTCATGATGCTGTCTTTTAAAACATGTACATAATGTAAGTAACTAATAAACGAACGATATCAGAAATTCTGAATAACTTAGTTGCTCATGTTTATGATATTTTATATGGCATTGATCCACATTTTTTATTTACTGACAAAAACTACTCAGAAAATTCTAATTTCACAACTTTTATTTCAAAAAGGAACAACCTCTTTTAATAAAATAATAAAAAAATGGATTGTGGCAATTTCAGTTTTTCGCAAAGAACATATCCTAAAGTTGTGTTTTCTAAAATAAATATTATCAGGAACTGCGATGGAAATAGGCTTCTCGATATATACAGTTTTGCACGTTTCGAGCCAAACGTGACAGGTGGTTCTAACGGAAAGCTCGCATTCACTGTATTTGGCTCGTTTTGGAGGTTTCTGTGTGTATGGATGGTATGAATCACGATGTGTAACGTATTTATGTTGATATTTAGATTAAATTGTAAAATTCTAAATTCTGTGTTGGAATATGAACAGATTAATATACTATGCGACCGCTCTTGCTAAGACTCTTGATCCTTAATTCACATTTTATATTTCATATACCAAAAAGCACCTCGTTTTCGAAAAAATGTCTGCAAATTCAATAAAATTGCTACCACTGTACATAACAATATAAATATAAGTGACAGCACGAAATATTACACCGTATTATCAAGTCCATATAGACAAAATAAGACATCGCCCTTTTCTAAGAAATTGGATTCTGAACGCAGCATTTGAGCCAGCCATAAAGAGTCGTTCAGTATTGTCTCAAAGGGTATTGATGATAATTCCTGTTTATATCCAATAGGAGAAAGAGAACAGCGATATCGGCGTGATATACCTTATTCTCGCCTTTAAACGACTTCCACATTGCTACCAGGGAAACTCACATTTTGTTAACGAGTTGACGAGCGATAAGAAGTTGTGACTTCGGTGTGATCGTGACGTTAAATTTAGAGACCTCGATTATTATAATCGTTTCTTTTTACTTCAAATACTCGTTGCCCTTTTGATCCGAAATTGATATCATTACGGTTAGAGATGGTCTTAAATGTTAATGGTACAGAGGAAAATCATTAATCATAGATAGACATAAATGAATATAAAGTCACGTCCAATCGTGTGCTAACTAATGAGGCCATAATTACGGGGCGGTTTCATTCAATTTCCTAACTAACATCATAATTGTCTGATTACTAGGTACCGATGTAGAATTGCAGATGAATTTAGCATAGAACACACCTTTTTAGTTGAAATGCCTGTTGTCCTTTTCGTGATAATTTTTTAAAAACTCAAACACTGGCGATAATCTGTCGAAAGTGGTTCAAGTGGTTCCACATGCGATTTTCTGGTACTTAGACAGTAGGCCTAACTACCCCATTACGATCGTCGATTGACAAGGGCTTAGGCCTTTTTACCATTTTCAGAACACCCAAATTCAATTCTGAAGTTGTAGAGTTTGGTAAATAGGCATCTTCATTTTATTGGTAAACCTAGGAATGTATTCGTAATACGAAATCCTGATTATATGGTGAGGCGTGTATTTATGCAGAGTTAGATTGCTCAAATTGTACTACCGCCTAAGTCGTACTCCAGCAATTTCTGATTCTATATTTGATTAGACTTAAATCAAGTAGTCTCCAATTAAACTATTCGTTCATCAACCCGTCGGATGACGTCACAAAAAAAAATGCCCATTTCTATTAAATTTCCTTGTTTATCCGTATTGCATTTTACAAAAGAATATGATGATCAAGAATTTTTTTATCTATTTCTCTCGCTTCCGGCCCTGGTTCAATCCCTGATCCGGAGTGAGTCAGTCACCTCCTTCTGTGAAGCAGAAATGTTAGCGAAGAAAGCGGACCGCGGGCAGAAGAGGTAAACTTCCCCCAGTCGCCACAACAGAAGAAGACGGCCCGGGCGTTGGGAACCGCAGGATGATTCCCGGCACCTATGTGCGGGCCTGCGGACGGCGAGCTTTGGGTGGCTTGCCGTCCGGTAACTACCAGGTCTGGGTAAACGGCGTTTTGTGTTCCACGCGCGCCTCAAAGAGATTTTCGAAAGAGTCACTGATGTGTTTTAGTCAATGAGAGTCTGATACTTCCTCACGCTCTGCCCATACCGGAAAAAGTCCTATGATGATTTCCCATCCATAAAAAGTTACTTTAACACCAGCCTACAGCATATCTTTCCATTCCTATATCGTCGAGTAGAATATCGGTTAGACTCTAGAAGATATTGACGAAGCATCCAGACTTATGATAAATCCGTATTTGGGTTTTTCCCAGTACAATGCTTTTCACAATGAGGAAACTTCTGGAAAATTTTATGTCCGCCTACCTTGTCGCTTCCATTAAACGAATTCCAGTCCTTTTAAAATTCTTGCGCTGAAAAATTGAGAAAACGTTAAAAATGTGATAATACTGAGCAAATTATTGATAAAGTGATCTTTGAAGAATTATTAGCGCTCACTTTAATACAATATTACGCCACAGATTTCTTAGCTATCTATCACTTCGATTTCATACTGGTTCTACACTAGGAAATCGACGTTGTAGATGGCTAAGAAATCTGTGGCGTGGTATTTTTTTTTATAGAAAATGATTAAGAGTTTCAACTTGAAACGTAAACAACGCTAAGTCGAACAATGCAACTTTACAGAAGAAGCATGTTAAGTGAAAATAGATTTAAATCTATTCTTTATAAACATATTGAATTTAAATTTCATATGCATATTATCTATTTATAATAGTATTTTCCTCTTTATAATATCAGTGTAGACAGGAAAGAATTTGTTTGTTTATACCAAATAATCTCTGAAATACTAGACCAATTTTAACTATCTTTTTCACCTATGGAAAGCTGCATTATGAGCGGGTTAAATAGATTATATTTTTTCCACGTAATCGCACAGGAACGAGAACTACGCGGGTGAAACCTTGTGGCGCTGCTGGTTATTTGTGTAATTATATGTATGTAGATATTAAGATTTATACATAAACTGTTGATATTGGATCAGCAACAGTACTCAGCATTTAAATTATAAATATAATATAAAACTTTATAACTTATTCATTCAAATCATCATGTCATTTTTTGTGTAAATATTGGTAGCTTAGCGTAATTTACTACAAATAGGTAGGCAAAAAAGAATGGTTACGGTCCTTAAAATATTACCCAACTCTGACAGAAATCACACATACCCTAGTTTCTATGTCGCCAGAAATATAAGAGAAAGATATACATTTTTTTTTAACCGACGTGTTTGAGCCCGTTTGAATCCCTCTGATAAGCTTGTTGGTAACATAGACCTGATGATGGAGATCAGAAAGGTGGATAATAGAGTTAGCAGGATATAATAATTATATGTGCATCGATCGACTGTGTGACAAATTTTTGGTGGAGTTAGCGTCTTTTTCGATTTAAAACAAAGGTCATATATTAAAATATGTATGTATACATTAGTGAGCGTATAGAGAAAGTTTTTTTTTTTTTTTAATGGCATTGAAAAATATCAAAAATCGACTTAACGTAGTTTACGCAGATGGTATCGTTTCACTTAGATAACGAGAATACTATCCTAATGCCTTCAGAGATTCCCGAATTTAAACTCATTTAAAGATCTCTGAACACCAATCCCTTTTCCAATTCTGGTAAAAGCTGTTAAACAGTCCAACATTCCAGTTTAACAGTTTATTTTGCGTTTGTGGAACCAATATTTTACCTTGTTGCTAAGTGTCACTTTGGTCGGACAGTGACAAAGTTATCTTGTAGCACCTAAAAAGCTATTGCGGACAACGTCGTCTCATCGATGGACTGATACAGCTAGGTAGGGAATTTATTTTAGTAATGGTGCGGTTACACGGGCAACTTGAATTGCTTAAGTATTGCCAATACGAAGAAACTATTGCTAGAGATACCGAAGGCGCGGTTTCAGCCAGTTTCGACCCAAATATCTAATTTCGGACAAAAATTCACGGATAAATTCGGCTTCACCAATCGTCAGTGTTCGTCATTGTCTTCTGTCGTTCGGCTAACTAAAGAGTTACAACGACAATCACAGGCAACGAACACACCAGATTGTGTTAGTTGCCTGTGATCTTCACGCCCCCCCCCCCCCGTGCCATATCACAGCGCGGGCGCCGCCGACCAGTTAGCGGCCGGGAATGATTCTTCCAGTGTATATGTACTATCTCGAGCACAAATGTAACACTCCATTATCCGTGAACATAAAAGTAATAAAGAACAATGCCCACATATCAGAACAACCTTGGCCTACAGTGAACACTGATAAATAGTTTATGGAATTATAGTTTAAGTTATTATGAACACCTTCTAGTACATACCAGTTAAGAAAATAAGTCGCCATTTGGAAATAAAACAGTTTTAATTTTTTCAAAACATTAATTTTTTCACAGTCACAAACTCATTCTACACACTTTCAACCACTTTCGAATGAAAAGTATATCATTTGAACACAATAATTATTAATTTCAACGTTATTAACTCATTTTAACCTTATGAATAATAGGAATCTTCTTTAAGTGTAAACTGCTATAGCTCCTTTTATACTTGTTTGACACTTTGACAAGCTGGGAGCAAGCTTGAGTAGATAGTTTAATGTCAAATCTATCATTTGTCAAAGGCTAATATGGCCATATTTAAAAAGAAATATCGATTAGTTGCATCGGATTTTGGTCTTTATCAATTTAATTCATATCTAACTACGGCAAAGCCAAACAGTGGTTTTATCATTATAAAGTATAGTATCTCTGGTCTGAGGTATTTATGAACATAATTGGTCTAAAAGTCGAGTGGGTTTCATTAAAACAAACTAAAATGGCTGCCAGTTTTCTCAGATTAAAAAACTGAAACCTGACTAACGTTTAGTTTTTCCGTAATCGATTAGATTTATTAAATAAAATATGAATTTAAATTAAATTGACCATAAAATGGCAGCCCCGAACTTAACGTGAAAATAACAGTTGCGTAATAATAAGTAAAATGACTTATTTATTTGTTATGATCACGGCGTCTTAGTTTGAGATAAAGCTTTGATGGATAATTCCTATTTAAAATACTTATATTTTTGTGTTATCTTTCTAAACGTGTCTGAGGTGGGCCATATCTGGGCATCCTTTATTACACGCGCGGGGCACTTACATGCCTTTTTGAATTAGGTCTTATATTTATATACTACAGATTTTCACACGTCTTACTTGCAAAGGCCAGCCAATAGCCTAATAGTAGAGTAACTTTGTAAATTGGTCGTAAATGTGTAGGCGTGGTCAAATAGTTGAGCTAGTTATTTTTTTTACTATTGATAGGTACGCATTTGACCACTTTCTCACCGATTCACAATAATTCCCTGTTGAATTAAAGGTTAATATATAGTACAAATTTTATTCAATAACTTAAAGGTATAACATTAAATACATTTTGCCTGAACTAGATAATCCATTGTTTCAGGCGATTTAGGGACATTTTTAGTTTATTAAATATCTATCTATGTAATAATGTGTATAAAATTACAGTATCTTAACTTAGCTTAACTAATTAAAAAAATACGAACAATATTTACTTTACTTTAGCACAAGTACTTTTCTGTATCTTCATAGGACAAAGTTTGAAGAGTTTCTTTAAGGATTTTCTTGCACTTACTATGATTTAAGGAGTAGATGTTTCCGTTTTTATTTAGCCTATTATATAGTAACGGTCCGAGGTGCATATAAAATTTGGCGGTGAAAGCATGTTTTGTACTTTTTGTGGGCAAAATATGTATGCATATCTTCCCGCCTCCTTTTAGTTGATTCAGTGCTATATGGAAATACTGCGTGTTGTTTTAGTACAGTGCTCATTATAAATAACTGTCGAACCTTTATACAGAAGGTTAGTGGGGAAAAGGGAATGGCGGCAAGTAACCACCTTGAAAAAAGCTCTTTGAGCTCTTTCAATAGGCAATATCAAAGTTTTACTCGCCCTACCCCATGACGTAATACAGTAAGTCTAAATTGACTGACAAAGAGCAAAGTATACCTGCCCAATTATTTTGGGGTCTATAAGAAAACGAAGCTTTATAAATACGAATATTATGATTACTTACCAATTCTATTATTTAGAGCTTCCATATGGTGTTTGAAGGAAAGAGTTTGCTAATGTAATACCCAGGTATTTTATTTTATCAGTCTTTTTAATATTAGGAAATTGACACCTGCAGTCCCGCGCAACTTCGTTTGTGTCTCATGTTTCATGACTGCTCCGCTCCTATCGGTCTTAGCATCATGATATATAGCCAATGGTCTTCCTCGATAAACGGGCTATCTAACACAGAAATATTTTTTTAAATCGGACCAGCATTTTCTGAGATTAGCGCGTTCAAGCAAACAAACAAACGAACTATACAGCTTTATATATTAGAAATAGATATAGATAAGAGTCGATACCAAGTTAATTGGTATAAGACCGAGATAATGTTGATGATGCTTCTTAGTCTCCGGCAGCGGTTGCCGGACAAATTTTTCTATAAACATTGCCCGTGTAGGCGCGTCCCAAGAAACTTCGCATTAATGTCAGGCCAAGCAATTTATCTTGGCGTAATTCGCGTAAAACGCTTATTGGCTGTCGTGGCCCACACTGAGATAACATGATTTATATCCTTCGGCTAATTATTTTATACAACGGTGAACATCTTTTCTAAGTTGCTGTTTGATAGTTATTTGGGATTTCTTGTACGTTATCGGGATAAATACTTACGCTATTTACAAATTACAAATACAATTCACTATTCTCTTTGCAATAAGAAACTAGTCAGTTTCTTATTGCAAAGTTTGTGATATTCACAATTTACTTATAATTTTACTTAGTAAAATTCTGCTAAAATGAAATCGCTTCTTTTTTTCGTTTTCCACAATAGGGTAGTTGACTAAAAAAATCTAATTAGTCCGTCGGATAGATTTCCAAAAAATATTGGACACGTATTTTTTCTTTTTTCACGTAAACAAAAAATGAAGACGATACAGTGCGTTGAAAACTCGTGTGACGTCACTACTCGCTACAATTTTTAGCGAGCCGTCACGTCACAAGCCCCCACTCCTGATCTTTGATGCTTTGTATCTTCGTTAGTTTTTATAGATTTGATAAAGGAAAAAATACGTGTCCAATATTTTTCTATAATCTAACTAACGGACTAAATATAATCATATATTTTTTACTCAGGAAACACCCCTATTCTATGCACTCCACTTTAATTTTCTACCTCCATTACTCAAAACATTTTCCAAAAAACCGTACAATGTTGCTCAACAACAAGTAACAAAATACACCTTCCCTACAATTTCAAGAATTGGCAAATATTCCAACCACGATATTACAAAACCAACTTACCTACATTTCGTTAAACGAAATGTAAACGGTAATTCAATGAAAGTACAAACACTGGCAGCGAATGATGCATGCACTAATGGTCGTGTCGGAGCTTTCAACCCACAAATATGCACTCGCAAGCCGCAATGCAGTTTATGTCACTTCGCTCTGTTTAATGCCGCTGGCTTGCGAGTATACGATCTGTGTAGGTACAGCATTCATTGGTACCGCTAACGCGTTAAAATGGCTTAGAAATCGGAGTTACTAATTAGTGATGCTGTATGTACTTGTGCACGTTCATACTGAGGAGGAAAGCTGTGTATCACTACTATTATGTACTACCATTTTCCCTTACCTCGTTACCCGACGGTAAAGGCTACCTTTCCCCACAAAATTGCTCTTACAAAGAAACAAACAACTATACCTTACTATTTTAAGGCAAATAAAAAAAAACTTTTTTTCAGCGCCTTACGTCAAAACGTAGAAGCTTATCTGCGAAAGGCTCACAACCCAATACTACACATACATTTACAATTTATAACTAGACGTGAAAGAATCTGAAATGGATACTTAAGCTTTGAAGTATTTCAAAGGCAACGCCGACACTACTAATGATCGTAGCATAGAAGCTACGCCCGTAGCATTTGGGCTAATTTGTAGCGCTTACTTTAGACGAATCAAAAATTTCGACGCATCCAAAGTGAGTGCTTTGAATGATATGCATCCGGGCAGTGATGACGAACATACAATTTTTTGTATTGGCAGTGAATTTCTCTAGACTTTTGACTCCCTTATTTATCATACTTTTTAAATAACTTATATCCTCATCTAAATATTACACACTTTAAGCCAAAGGTGATCAATATAAGTAGATGTACAACAATAATGGAACCTTGATAACAAATAACAAAATCAAGTGAGCATTATGCTCATTTGATTTTAACCTGAACGTATACCGGATAACATCATTAGTGGAAGTTACTAATTAATAGCAATTCCTAATTAATTCGGTAAAATTCACAGATGATTATCAACACACATGCTTGACCCCTTTTACGTATATTGTTGATGTAAATAAATAAATGTAATCATTATAAACTTACCTACACTACAGGTTGTTTTACAATATGCTGTTTTTATTTTAATGCAAAATACATTTTAAAAAGAATCTCAATCTTTAACGTTGCCCTCTGTGAAAGTCTTTGTCTAGAATCAGTGTATTATAAAAATAATTAAATATATATTAATATCTTTGTAATACATTGGCGTATGATCAACGATAAAAAGATAAAAAGCATCAAAGATCATCAGTTGGGGCTTGTGCCGTCAACCGTGGTAAAAATTGTAGTGAGCAGTAACACCACACGAGTATTCAACGCACTGTATCGTCTTCGTATTTTATTTACGTGAACAAAAAAAAAATGCGTGTCCAGTATTTTTTGGAAATCTATCTGACGGACTTGGTTTTTTTTAGTTAACCACCTTATTCCTAGATAGTCAGGTTTTAGTCATTGCCACATTTTGTAGTACTATGCACGAAACATTATCTCTTTCGAGAACTTTTGATTAATTTAAAATATTATCCTCATTTGTGTTTATTTCCAAATAATGAGAATTGCGAAACTGCTAAGTATTTCTTAATTACCTACTCAATCATTGTTATTTTTACTCTGTTTTAAGTGTAATTTATGACGTACACAATTTTAACGTTTCACTTATAAATTTCTTGTCTGGGATGAGTAATGTGGTAAATATAATGATCCAACAAGTTTAAATAAACGATGACATAGCTATAATTTTATCTAAACCTGCCATGTTCTGTCCCTGCACCACCCAAGGGCGACTAGTAGATAATGCCTCAGGGATTAGGACCGTAATTGTACACTTTTTTTACTAGTGCATAAAGTTTAAGTAAAAAAATAATTTATTGTTGTACTTTATCTTTCAGTATTTGGAAACCATTTCTACTCGTACGAATCATTAAAAAATAATAACGGTTCTTTCAGTATTGTGTTGGCCATATATTCGCACTATACCTATTACGAGGCTTTAACACTGGTCAATAAAAGAAAACCTTTTGTGTGAGAGAGATGTTTTAAAATGTTCAAAACATGTTTTAGCATCATAGTACTGAAATTAGAATTATTAAGACAAATATTAACAGTTTTCCAGTAATATGATTTTAAAGTAGAGCTTTGAGGCGATAACAGAAGTTTTCATATGGTTTTAGTTCAGACACGTTATCATTTTAAAGGATTGGTTGTGTAGCAAATAGCACATCAGGGTCCCAAGTCTGCTATTTTTATAAATATGTTATTCCAACACGATCCCATTGTCATTTCGCTAAAAGTTCGTAATCTGCTAAATTCATAATGGTCGATCATTGGCTGGTCAATGATCTCGTAATACTTTTTGATAACCGAGCTATTAAAAGCAATTACTGCACAGTGACGTTCTAATGGTAGTTCACTGATCAAAGGAACTGTCAAAATTTTAGCAGATCACCGCATACGTCTGGGATTTATTTGTCATTATTACGAGATTACCATTCTGTGCCATTTCTTTCAATGGAATGTCAGTGGTTGACCATTGGAAAGTCATAGTGACGCTTTTATATTAGTAGATTACAAAACTTGTAAAAATCAACCATTATGAAATCAATGATAGACCATTCTGACACTATTGTAATAGCAGACTTGAGGCCCAGGATACTCAACTACCCTTTCATATAAAAAATAAATATATTTTTTTAACTTGTGGTGGATTCCATTTTTTAATTTTGAAATAATTGGAATGGAAATTGAAGCATTTTGACATTTTGCGACTGAGATGCGAATGCAAACGTTGCTTATAATTTAGTAGAATAGGGTAGTTGGCTAAAAAAAATTAATAAGTCCGTCAAATAGGTTTACAAAGGATATACACGCGTATTTTTTCTTTTTTCACGTAAACGAACGAAACGAAGACGATGCAGTGCGTTGAAAACTCGTGTGACGTGACTTCGTGCTACGATTTTTACCACGCCGTCACGCCACGGAGTGGGGGCTTGTGACGTCACAAGCCCCCACTAATGATATTTGAAGCTTTTAATATTCGTCATTTTTTATAAATTTGATAATTCAAAATATACGTGTCCAATATTTTTCGTTATACAAACTGACGGAATAAATAGAATCATATTTTTATTCCTCAGGAAACATCCCTATTGGCTCTCTGATCAAAACAAAATAAATATGGTTTTGTAATAAGGGCTGCCTACTTTTATTACAAAACCATATTTATTTTGTTTCTTTTTTTTAAATTCTAAATTAATATTCCTTGTTTCAAATCTTGTAAACTAGTGAATTTGCAAAGGATGTACATACATCGCCCCTACCAAAGCCTTTGTGGATACAGGTGTGTTGTTTAGAATATAATTTCATTCTTACGAGTTTATGTGAATTTGTCGACTGTTTTCCAATGTACATCAATCTTAACAAAACAATTCAGTTCTCTCTCAAAACGAAGTATTGAAAGCAAAAAATTCTCAATATCGACATTTTCATGCGTTGAATTGTTTCGCGCTTAGACTGTTAGGGCTGCCAGCTGAATGTTTGTTTTTATCTTAACGAATATTAAAAAGGTTTTTTGTTAAAATCTCTGGAAATGCTAAACTGATTTATTATTTTTATTTTTCAACAGAGAAGTCGATGGAAAACACTACGACGCACGACATTTACTAATGGCTGTATTAACAATAAGATTTTGGATGGATGTTGGTTTTGTTTAAAGCATATCAAAGCCTGTCTCGAATGCAGCTATCTTACTTTATAAAATAGTATATAAGGTTTTCAAATCAGAATAGTGTAAAGCTTTTATTGTATTAGGTTATGATGGGGCTGGCACGTTCGTGTTATGACCAAAAGCCCCTAAATGTATAATATATAATAAAAAAAAAACAGTAAGATTTAGGATTCCGTACCAAAAATGGTGAAAAACAAATCCATGACGAGCAAGTCCGACTCGCTTGCGATCGACTATTTTATAGTAAAACTTTGTTGAAAAGGAAGGCGAATAATAAAATATGCACAACTGCATATACTTATCAATATACGAAATACCTTAAGGTAAACAACCAAGTATTGACACAGTTCATCAAACAAGTCTTTGAGTATCAATACCGTGTAATATTTACATATGTACCTACAAAAGATAAGGAAAATCAACATCGATTCATTCGTTTATTCGACATAAAGACAGTTGCTTATGTTGAAGTTTGCAAAATGTGTGTACGACATGTCAAAGGGTCACAAAAATAGTGTATTTTTATTGGTTAGGCAGTCTTCATAACCACATGCACATGGTTACTGTTTATAAAGTAGAGATGTTAAGTAAAGATTGTCTTTTGTTCGATGTTTTTGAAAATGTCCTGTATATTATACTTTCCAGATTCATTTTGATTAGCTAGCGAACTTTGAGCGGAACTTTGTTTTTTGAGACTTGACTTGTCTGAAGAAATGTTCATCTATTTAAGAAGATCCTGTGTACAAGGTCTACTGATACATTTTGATTATTAATTATATCTGTTAAATACTTATAGATAATGTAGTCCCCAATTAAAGTCCTTGATGACATTAAGTTTGTCCTTATCCACCACGTATAACAATATATTATAGTATAGCAGCGCCCCGCGGTTTCACCCGCATAGTTACCATTCCCGTGGGAATATGGGGATAAAATATAGCCTATGTTACTCGAAGATGTATCTACCCAACAGTAAAATATTTTTTAAATCGGTTCAGTAGTTTCGGAGCCTATTCAGTACAAACAAACAATCAAATCTTTCCTCTTTATAATATTAGTATAGAAACTATAAACATTTCTAGCCATTTATTATCATTCTCACACAATCTATCCAACGTTTTTAAAGCTATGGCCACATTTCAATGTTTCCCCAAGTCGCAACACGTTTTGGCGAAATATAACACAGCGTAAGCCAGGAGTGCGCGGTCATATAATTTAAAGATAAATTGTTATTTACCTACCGGAAACACATTAAAGATACGATTGCGAAAATTAAATTGGATTACAACAAGTTTTTGGTGTTGTTTTACTTCATAAATAACTAACATTTCACGATCAAAACAAATATGTTACTGATGTTACAAGAATCTTTTGACCATGCAAGAAGGGTTTTTTTTTTCGTTACTTCTTTAAACAACTGTCCTCCTGGTGTATGTATTCGTTGCCAGCGCTCACGCCACCTCCATCTAACACGGTTTAGTTATAACAAACAACTACCATGGCGTAGGGGGAGCCATGACTTATACAAACGAAAATATTTTGTTTTCATGAAAATTAGGTTACGTACACTGTTATGGACTAAATCTTGCTTAGTAAAAAGCAGAAAGGGTATGAAATAAAAAAAAAATAATTAAAAAATAATCAAAAAACAGTGCAAGCGAGGTAATCATTAGTTTGAAAAACTTATTCAATCTTTTGGTGTCCGTAAGTTATACTAAATAAAAAAAAAAGAATTAAAAAACCCAGTCCACTTTTTGATATTGCATGTCCATGGAATGATTATCTAGCTTCTAAATGACTGATTCGTTTGTGTCAAATCCCTATTGTAAAGGCAAGGATCCTTCGACCGAACAGTTATGTAAGGTCCGGTGGGCAACTACCCGATCATTGATATTCGGATTGTTTTGCATGATTTATATTGAACGGAAAATTCTGATAGGATTTTGTTCAATTAGCTCGCTACTGGTGGAATAGATGCCGCTAAAGATTGGTCGTAATCGGTACGTTGCAGGAGCTCCAAGTTGGCTTCCTCGGCATTAAAACCGCCCGGCCTTCGCGCCGGTATTAGTGAAAGGCAATTTTAGTGATGATTCGAGGAAGGGAAGAATGTCACCGTTCTTCTACGGGTCTACCACTAACAAAACCTCGTAGCACACGCCGAGCCCTCAGAAGGCTACCACCACGCATAGAGAGGATCATCAGTTATGATATAAACATCGGTACCTATATTTTTAGGAGGAATAGGTTTTTCCACTGAATGAGTAAAGCTTAAGTTCACATCACTGTGTCGAAATGTGTCGCGTTGAGGAATACATACATCAATCAATCGTTTCTCTTTAGATCGAAGTCAGATAACAGCAAGGTTCCCATCAACTGCGCGAAAAGGCGCTACACGAAACAAAAGTAATGTGGCCCGACATTTCGAAACGTTGGATGAAAAATATGGTCAATTTTAAGTCATAATAAGATAACAATGAAATGGGTTGATAATTGAGAAGGTATCCTCAATTACCTTCACTATAAACATGACCTCTAATTGCACAAAATCAGAACATACGAAACTACTATAAAATACACAAATTATTCGAGTGGTAACCCTGAAAAGCCGCAGACAGGTATTGCGAACTGAGCAATTAACTTTTCAGATGGATCTTGCCCGGTATGGAATGGAATAATAACCGGCAATGCTAGCCGTTTTGCTATTGGACGATTTTCGTATTTAAAATGATAGTGAATAGTAGATCGGTATTCATTTTGAAAAAAGTATCTATAGAGTCCATTTTTGAATTTCGAAAATAAAAAATGACCATCACAATTCGAAAATCAAATTTTCGCATGATTTCATAACATACACATGTATGTATGTACGTCCAATATATCTAAAATCTAATTAAAGCAAACTGTAACATTGAAAGGCTTATATCGAAATACATGCTATCTAATGACCTAAATATCGAAGTAAAGAGTATCGAATGTCCTAAATATCGATACTTATTAATATATTGTGCGACAAAAAGAAGAGAAATTATGGACGAGTTCGGTTTTATTCCATGTCGGGAAATGCTTGAAGAATGGATGACTGATTTATAACCAGTTGTGATACATACGAACTAAGTAGGTTAATCAAAGCTTGTATAAAGGATTAGGTATGGTAATATAGGTACGAATATAATTATATTTATTACCTACGTATGCAGCTCTTATTCTTACGATCATGGTTTTCAAAAGATAAGAAAGTCATATTTACTTATTGGCACATGAGACCGCAATTACTTTTTATATATTAATTAATAAAGAGCGTATTTTTATAATAGTATTTTATAACTCATTCACGAATTAAAAGGACTAAACTTCACTTATATCATCAAAATGATCGATAGCCATTAGAGCTATAAAATTATCTAAATGTGGTCGAAAAAATAATTAAAATTTTACCGCAACACTATTAATACTGCGGTACAGAAGGTTAGCTCTGTACGAAAAACTACATTCATATAATAAGAATCGAGAGGCGTGCAATGATTGTAGACAAAACCATTCCGCATGACGAGAACCTCGTGAAAGCCGAGAAAGATAAGCAAATTAAATATCTTGACTTGGCTCGCGAGGTTGTCGACATGTGGGATGTGGATTCAGCAATCATTGTACCGTTACTATTTTTCATAATTTAAATGTTGTTTTTTTTTATTAAAGTATTTAAAAATGTATTAAACATGTAAGTAGAATGAATAAAGGTATTTAATAAATAATAACCATGTGTTTAATGGAAAACTTGATGCAAATAAATTATTGTTATTTTCATCACGTTTTACATTAAACACATGTTAGAAGGTACTCGTAAATACAATTTAAAGTAAATTATACAATAGTGTGGAGACACCAGGACCCTTGCTAAGTTGTCAAGACAAGTTGTGTTAAAGATGCTGGGCCCAACCCTTTACTGGACGTCTCTTAATTGCATTTACGTACATGCAAACCATTTTGTAATTATGTGACTGGTTCATTATAAGACCCAGGTAAACGAACAAATGAACTATTTAGGAAAGGAAATAAAACAGAAAGAGAAGTGACATAATAATAATACACACACAGAGACAAGCGTCGCGTCACATGGGACTACGGCTGGCATTCGTTTGGCTGGCAGTCGTTTAGAATAATAATGACGAATACGCCTGTTTTCGTTCTTTGTACGTTTGTACACAAGATGATTCGACGATTAACGACTTTTAATTCACGGATAATATTTCAGGGGTTAAAACTCATGAACAGGAAATCCTGTTCATGAGTTAGATAACTAGATACAACGTCGTTGAAGTTTTAACACCACGTAAGTCTATTTTTGTTGGTTTTGAGGTTGATGCCGATTTCTAGAGAACGTTCAATGGTGGCCGAGCGAGTAGTGGGGGCCGACTTACGAATGGTAGGTCGCGGGTTCAAACCCAGCCAGGCGCGTTACTTTGTGTAATTTCTTTCATCACCACTGCTCTCAAAACGGTGAAGGAAAACATCGTGAGGAAACCGGCATGTCCTAGACTAAAGAGTTCGAAGACATGCGACATTCACCAACCCACACTGGGCCCACGTGGTGGATTACGGCCCATTCCCTCTCCTAGAGAGGAGGCCTGTGCCCCAGCAGTGGGAACGTTAAAAGGCTGATTATGATGAAAAACGAAACGAAACAGTGGCTTTAAGAACTTTTTTTTTAGTTATGTTTTTCGTGGGATAGCTTTTTGTAATAGGAAAAACTAGTGACTAAATTCTGACACAACACTCGTACACACTGTGATATTACTCTTCAGTCACAGTATCGGCTTCGAAATACCGTTATTTTTTACAGTATTTATTCTCGCAACAAGTCGAGCGAAACATTTATCCGAAGGATGAAAACGTTGCCATTACTTTTCGCGCAAAGCAATCCATTGCACATAACGACGCGATATTTTTACGCAACCGATAATGAACTTCTAACACAGTTTAAAATAGATCTTCTAATTAAAAATAGTTTTGAACTTTATTTTATGCATGACTCATGAACACTTATACAAACAACAAACAGTATTGATTGAATAATTTTAAAATATCTTTAATCCATTTTAATCTAATATTAAAAAAAGTTCGAAATATCAATGACAACGATATCTGATTCTATCTCATCACATCATATCAAAGTCATATTTTACTATCTACTTATTTCTTTACAAACATAGGTTATTAACACAAATCATTATAAAATAGAAGCAGACCACGGGTATTAATAAGTAAACTGATGTCAACAACATATAATTGAGGCCTCTTCACGTCTTAACGGCTAAATGGATTTGGATGAAACATAGCAGAAGGGTGTGCTAAGTTCCGGAATGGGACATATTCGGTAGTATGCTGCCTTGGGATAATTTTCAGTGATCAGGCGAGCGAAGTCACGAGCGGAAGCTATCAAATAAAACGGGCGTAAACTCTAGTTAAAGATCAAGCCAAAGTTAGACCCCATAATCCGAATTCTTTTATTTACGATACTCGTCATTATTTGGTCAGATGGATGGGTATCAGACCCAAACTTTTCTTGTAAAGAAAAATAAACTTTAAATCCGATAAAAAGTTATGACGAAAGTCTTGTTGCTTTTTTTCTTCATTCTGGTACAAGATGTACGGAACTCTAAAAATATGAATTCAATATTAAAGTACTGAGTGAAAAGTGAAGTTTCCAGAAAATAACAAAACGCAATGATGTTGAAGCCTTTTAATATTTTTATTGCTTTTCGAAGTAGTCTCCGTTTCGTAGTACCATCGCATGCGATTAAACCATTGACTGAAGCAGTGAGCTCACTTTTCTTTTCGTACTCTTCCACGCCTTTTCAAACGTAACCACGGCACCTTCAGGATTCATAAAAAGAATTCCTCTAAAATTGTCTTTTATTTTTCGAAATAAATAAAAGTGGCTAGAGGCCAGGTTGGGACAGTAAAGAGGATGAGTCACTTACTCCACACCTTCGAGAAACAAATATTCGATAGTCCGTCTTGCGGAGTGAGCTGAAGCGTTGTCGTGATGGAGGAGGATCCTGTTTCTTGGGCGCTGCTGACTAAAATTTTCCAAAACAACTGGTAAAATGATTGTCATACCAATCTGTATTTAATAGTCCTTTTATCGTCTAGGATAATTGTTGTGAAATGGGTCGTCCGTCCAAAGAATGAGGAAATCACCTTTATCCCTTCTTTATATTTGTCGGCAAATCTTCGAATGGAAACATTCATTGCACAGATTGCCTTTTGGTTCTGGGTTCTTAACAATATATCTAGCTTTAATCACGTGTGACGATGTAAAATGAAAAAAAAAAATTGTATACGATGGTTTCGAAGAGCATCTTAGTATTTCAAGGTGGTCCCTTTCTAGTTTGGTGAAGATCTGATGAAGAACAGAGATAGGAAACAGAACTCTTTAGTAAATGATAGCAAATCTTTCGGGATTGCTGAAATTCCATGTTTGTTTACGCCAATGTATACCGTGTACGCTGTGATGTGTACGTTTAGGTGGGGGGAAGATGGGGTGTACCACTAAAAAGTGAACATAAAATATTTTTTACAAAAAAAAAACAATCGACTTCTAAACAAAAAAAAAAACAAAAAAGTATAAAATAGTCAAAAAACGAAAAAACAGCTAAAACACCGACTTCCGAAATTATAGTTATTTTATGCTTTTTTGTTTAAAAGTCGGTTTTTTTTTAAGTTTTTTACTTCACGCATTGCAGTAGCACAAATTATAATGTATCCATCTAGTACATACAGAGCTTACTGACGCCTAAATATTCAAGTTTGTCGTTTTGTACTCGACTTGTAGCAATGCCTAAAGCTACCCGAATCGATTAATATGCCACGCTTCTAAGTTCTATCAGTTTCAATCATTAGCCTCCCAACACTCACGTTATCTTCACGCCGTAGAAGGAGGTCGTTATCGCGAAACATCAGTGAGTTTAAACTCATTAAATTAGTTGTTATCAGTGGCATGGGATGAGGATTTGTCATAAAATGCTAATCGAAGTCTATCGTAACATTGTTGTTGGCCGCAACGAAAATCGTAGTATTCATATAGGCAAAATTTTCTCAAATCAAATACCTACTTTTAACGCACGACAAACACTTTTTAAATCGCCGTCAAATTGTAAAAACAAATGACATATTATGAAATATTTCCACAACTACAGATTTTCAAAGAGTTCTTTATTCAAAATTTAAATACATTCTTAATCGGCTGTTTTTCTTACTGGCCTATTCTAAAAACTTTCAGTGTGACCCCCGTATTTTACAGCATTTCATTATACATACCTACTGTTTGTGCCATTAAGCATATTATTCCGTGGTCTACTTGTTTTTCCTTAGGGTCAATTGGCTGAATTCTAATCTCAATCACTTTTTTGATGGGAAAGGATCCGACACACACTGTCAAAATTCATGATGACAGGGCGAGAACCAGCTACCAGGCAGATGAAGCCAAATTTTCGTGTCGTTATGTAATAATTTCTTATCATAAAAAATGACCCGTCCATACATAATATCTATTTACAACACATGATCCAGAAGACATAAGATAAAGCTTTGCGCACGCGTAAGAGCCGAACTTTCAGATCAAATAGCCCAGCTCTTAATTTTAGTGAATAAATCAACAAGAAGTCGAAGCGCAAGAGTTCGGCTTTCAAAGCTGGTCAGGTAGTAAACGTGTTACTGTATCAGCACTTATAACTTGTGGCAAGTTCCATTGGTGACGTAGTGCCGGGTGCCCGCGTAAGCGCAATGTAGGTCCGCCGACTGCTTTTGTATCGGTTGTTGTGATCTTCTACGTGCGGCCACCACTTTTCGGTTGATTAACCATTACGGTTATACTGTGCGCCTAGTACTTGAACTGTTTTATCTTTATGTATTTCATTTTTAATTATTTATTTATTTATAAAATCAATGAGTTAAACCTATATGGATACACACGTCCAAACGCTTTCAAGGTCCGACGGGAACCTGGTATTTTGTTAATGTATTTTTTTTAATTTTATAGCATAGGGTAAATTTGTATCATAGTCCTTACTTTTATGTGGCATGCGCTGCCAACCTATAAATAAACTGTATTTTTAACCATAGTTAGTAAAAACATATTTATAATTGTACGAGTAGGTATGTATAGTTGTTGGTTGGCCAATAAACAAATACGGGGGATAGTTCCTTTGAATAGTTCTTTATAATAGGTCCCCCGACTGCAATGAAAATATTGGTATCTATCTTATTTTTATTTTTTTAATTCACTTTTTGACAAGGCATGCGTGTTTCTTATTATTTTTAATTATTTGTTTTTTCATCGTGTAACAAATTAATTAAATAAAACGCTGGTAACACTCACAGGTAACAATTCACTTAGAAGATTTAAATATATCGCGTTATTTGCTTCGCTAGAAAGAGCCGATTTTTCAACAGCCAACAACTGTTACCTTAACGTTAAAAATGGCAATTCGATAAAATAGATAAAGCTGTTGATATATTTTTGATAAAAAAAAAGTTTACTGAACAGCCTTCATTATTCTGTTGCAGAGTTTGTTCGTAAGAGTGACCGCGACCCTGGAAGTGGCTGGAACGCAAAGCGCATTTGGAGGAACACGGATGAGCTTATTTAGTCAGTAAGAGTCAGATACTCGATTACCGTTTCAAGTGGAAGGAGCCATTTCATGACTTCCTTTCCAAAAAAAGCCTTATTTATTCCGACTAGGTTTTTCATCCTAAATGACTGAAAAAATACACAAATATAATACAACTG
This sequence comes from Hecatera dysodea, assembly GCA_905332915.2. Classification (NCBI taxonomy): domain Eukaryota; kingdom Metazoa; phylum Arthropoda; class Insecta; order Lepidoptera; family Noctuidae; genus Hecatera; species Hecatera dysodea. The sequence goes on from HG995302.1 coordinate 10,339,213, forward strand.
ACTATTTTGTCATTTTCATATGGAAATCGGTTGTATTATTATTTTTATTTTTTTGTGGTTTCCCTAAAATTCCTACTAGTCTTTATCTATTAATATTGTCAATCACCAAAGTTTTTCATTACATCTTTACGAAATGTAAATGCCATTTTAGAATAAATCTTTTTTGAACAAAAATTAATGTTGCGAACAATTTATACCTACATAAAACATGTATTTATAAAGATCCGAATTGATAACCTACTCCTTTTTTGAAGTCGCTTTTAAATTAGCCTAAAATAAATCCTGATATTAAATGGGCAACATTTTGTACAATGACGTCTTTTTGTGCCAATCAAGACTATTCTATTTACGTTCTCTATAACATTAATTAGGTTAATACCTCCTAATTGTTTGCACAATCGTACTAATCAGCTTGACAGTCCATATTTGCAATTACCCAACATTGTCATACACGGTACATGTAACATCTTAGCCCCTTGTGCTATATATGTATGTACATACGTACGTAGGAACTTGTATCACACGTCTTGGTTGCGGTTTCTGAGCGGGATTCCGACCAAACCGAAACGCTAAAGGAGCGCTTACCGCAGACTAATTCTGACGAACGCTAATGTTTTGTTTTTGTGCTTGATAATAAAGGATTAAATAACCTTTCCTTTATTGGGGGCTCTACGACTGCCTTATGGAGTTAATCATGAGTGGTTAAAGTTCACGGTGACGAATAAGATGAGGATTTCAAACAAACTTCTTGCGGAAATCTGAAAATTTATTAAGACTATTTTTACCTATATTACGATCATCATGCCTGCAGCAGTCCATAGCTTCACATAATAATATGACAGCCAACCAGCAAAAACTAGGCTTAAAACAATCTTTAGACTACTGTTTTGTTGCTCTTAAATCACTCCTATATAATGATATAAGCCCGGATTTGGGCACCAATTATAAGCTTATTTAGTTTGATATCGTTCTAATATCAGTCTAATTGAATGCTGTTTGCACTTACTGAAATCTAGCCAAAGTTAATTTAAGCCGACTTAGGCTAATATTGCTTTTACGTAAGTATCATGTAAGCCTGCATAGGCTTATATTGGTCTAAGGTTAGAATATTTTGAGAATTTTTCGTCAGATCCAACTTAAAAGTTTGTGTGAGTGTTGGCTTGAAATTAAATGAAACAAATTAAAGTAACTATTGTGTGAAGTTAATGTTTATACTGTGTGGTACGGCACTTTAGTACCTATACTTAAAAGTAGTTATACGGTAAGTAATCGTATTGGAATTTATTATTTACTGTTAAATAGACCTCGTTTTACGCTTCAAAATTCATGCGCCTTGTTAGATAAGGTATTTTCTGTTCTCGTTTAATTATTTTATTTGTTAATTTGTATTGATAGTGTCGCCATTAGTATAGCTGCATTTTACAAGCGCACTATTAAACTAATGTAAGATTGTTTACTCTAATATTAGCATTCGGTATACTAAAGATAACTCCATATTGGAATAAATTAGGGTTCCTCGCAATTTTACTTAAAACCTTAAATCGACAGAGAGAAAAACAAGACACGAAGTCGGCGCGGGTGGCGGGGGCGATTTAAAATAAATAATAATTCATTTAGTTTGTGTTTACATTTCATTGTACTTCTTTACAATTTTCCTCCTGTAGCCACCAGTTTTCTTCAACCTTTTCCAGTTTTTGTAATCCATTATAACAATTAAATTTAAAAACTTAAAATAAAATATGGCCAGCAAAATTACTCTTAAAACTATTTAAATTAGTTATTCCCAAAATCGATCTAAGATCAAACGCTCTTATATGGGTCTTGTCTTTTATATTGTAAATATGTTGAACCCAAATCACTCTAATATCATACTTAACCAGTGGTATTGATCTTATATTAGTTTCAAATAAGATCAGAAATGCACTTACTCACAGTACTCCTAAGCTATGCTGATATTAGTCTGACATCTTACAATAGCATTTAGCAAATCTAATATAAAATCAAACGAGCTTAGAAAATACCCATATAAGAGCAAGTTTTTCTCAAGTGCAACTAGTCTTAGTAAATGCTCTTATATACATATATGAGACTTGGTTATGAGACTGACCATTCTTGAGGCCATACCGGCTTGTCTAAAAGTAATATAGGATCCATGGTATGTTCTAAAGCAAATATAAGAGCGCTTTAAGCCTACTACTCTTAAAAAGTGCGAGTTCTGAGACTGTTTTGCTGGTTGGGATAGTTCAGACGGGGATAGTGTTTTATTTTATGCTTGACGGATTAAGTTCCTTTAGTTTATTGGAGCATCTACGAGTGTTTGAATGAGGTGAAACCATGCATAGGTTATTATTCACAAGGGTATGGAATATATTAGAGAATAACACATTATTTTAAGCGGATCGATCACTTCTAGAGAATGAATGCTGTGGATGGGTAAATATTACCTCGTAATAGTGATGACGAACTTTTTGTAATCTATATATGTATGTTTTTCCTTTTCATGTTCTCAATTAAGTGACTTATGACTTTATTGGGAATAAAGTTTATTTAAACCGATCTTCATAAAACTGACTGACATGACGAAAGATCTACTGGATTGTTACTAGATAAATTATTTTTTTAGAAATAAGGACTTGCTCTCGTGTGCTTTTTTATCTTTGACAAAACTAGCCTGGACTTGAGGAATCTGTTAGTCAAAAGTGTAAGATATCTTAAGTCTAGGTTGGTAAAGCAGCGAAAATTTAAGTATTGCTGAAATTAAAGCCCTTATGATTATGATTAATTCCTTATTAACCTTCATTGTGATAAGGGTCATAACTGAACTATTACGCAAATAGAAATGATGTGACCCACTAAACTATTTAGACCGGCGAGCAAAACCTCAATATTGTATTAATAAAAATAAAAAATAAATGCTAACTTGGGATCTAGTTATCCACAGCTGCACGTTTTTATACAAGGATTCTACTCATCATCTGCCTAACCTTTTCCAAACTATATTGGGGTCGGCCAGAATCAAGCCAGATTCAACTGAATACCTACTGGTATTCAGTTCAGCCGGGACCCGTTGGTCCCGGCTGCGTGCTTTCCGAGGCGCGGAGAAGTCTCGTTATGTTAAGATGGTCACCCACCCACAGACCAACCTCAGCAAGCTGCTTAACCTAGGAGATCGACCCGTACGGCTGTTATAATTAAGCCACGAGCTCCTCCAAGGATTCTACTAGTCATCTAAAAACACCCTAATCTTCATCTGCAGTCTGTCTTTGCTGGGCACTTAGCATTTCTTTTCTAGTGCCTATTTTCAAGCTCCTGTGCAAAATTCATCCAGGTTTTATCGCGATTGCAACAATGTCATCCACATACCTCCATTCTCCATGAACCAGTAATTAAACATGTCAAAAAAATCACTGTTTGCGATTCTATTGACGCGTATTATTATAAGAGAACAAAAAAGCCGCGCATTTTGCTATTTATATAAAAGTACACATAGAACGTAAAGTGCATTGCTGTGTACACTGTTCCTAACATGGCAATGTACAATCGAGAACAGAGTTTTAATGTTTGTTAAAATATTTTAGCTGGGACAACAATGGACGATGTTGTTTTAGGTACTAAATATTTACAGAGGTCGTCGTTTCAGCGCAACGATTGCCATTTGTTTTTAGTTCCATTATTCAATTCATACAAAATTAAGATTTTTCTCTAAGTATATTGGTTTCGTTTGAACTGATTCAGTGCCAAGTCAATTTTTCGTTGTTTTTTGTAACGTATCTTAGAATTTCTTATTTTTAGTTTAACTTCCTGCATGGGGTTTTCTATACTCTTACATTTAGCTTTTTTCCGCGACTTCGTATGCCTCGTTTTCCCCATTCTCGTAAGAATTTCGGGAAATCCTCACTTAGAAATTTGGCATGTAAGTTCCTCGGGGAGTATAGGGGAGCACCCTATACTCCTCGAGGAACCTACATGCCTAATTTCAGCTTTGTACGACCAGTAGTTTCAGCTGTAAATTTTCTGTCAGTCACTTAATTAAATAGAGTTTTATATACGAGTATTATATTGACTGACTTATAATTTTTGTATTAATTTTTAACTACGATAAAGGTTTTGTAATTTTATTTAAATAGAATTTAAAAAAAATATTATTTATTAGTTTCTGTGCACCTTTGTTTTTAACATAAGATCTAGTAAAAGGCCTCAAGAACATTTTTTTTTAATGTCGTTTTGATGCTAAATATAATTTCTTAAAATACGCATAATGGATGTTTGATAGCGAAAATGAAACCGTCATCAAGAGAAATGTGGGTCAACCTACTTTTTCGAAGAGCTTTATGGTATTGTACGATAGTAGGAAATGCCTCAGTACCAAATTTCGTAAATACTTATTACATATTCACGATCATGCACAGGCTTAGGCTTTGACCTTCAACTGTACAGCCTTCAGATACATAATTTTAGACATTTAACTTGACAATAAATGTAAAAAATTAGTCGAAATGTAAAGAAATTAATTTAATGCTTGTTTTGTCAATTTAGGACGGCAACTTAGTGACGAAACGATGCAAAAGCGAGCATTCCGCACAAATCTAGTATCAATATCATCTCAACGTAAATCAATATATATGCGTAAGTCAAAATTTAAGGGAATTCTAGATGTTATTTTTTTATACAATTTACTGTTGCTTTGCGAATACGAACGCTCCTTTAAAATAGATTACAAGACTCGTTCCCATATTTTGTTAAATTGATTTCTGTCATTACATTTGACTACAAATGTAATGACAGACATCAGCTCCTATTAAACGACATATATATAGGGTAAATGTAAGTAGGTCTAGTTGCTGGCGGTAACCTACATTTTTATTTTCATTGCTAAAATTATTACCATTTTCTGAGTATCCACTCAGGGAGCTTATTATTTACTAATTGAAATCTGTTATTGACTGTCTGGAAATGGGAATGAAATAAATCATGGCAACCTTTTAGTGTTATTCGGCTGGAACGACCCTGATAAATAACGATCTTCTATATAGCACATTGTTTTTCATGCTATTATCTTATTATTTATTTTATAGGGGAACCATTGCGTATGTCAAAAAGAATATCATCGATGTCTGCTTATGAGTCAGTATGGTATTGATTAATGCATCTAAGGCAAAGACCTTATCCCATTATTGGGGGTCGGGTGTCCCGTGTTTGCGCTGGGTCGTCGGGATATCTAAGCTTGCTGCCTTTGGCCATGGCTGTTGTTTACAACAATTATCCAAGCCAGATGGAATCTTAAAACACAAATCAGCTCATCCTTACTTAATATTATAAATGTGAAAGCGTGGATGTTTGTTACGCTTTCACGCAAAAACTACTTGACGAATCATCATGAAACTTTGTAAGTACACATATTCTTGGAGGTATTAGAAGTAACATAGGATACTTTTTATCCCGGGATTATGTTCCCTTGGGATAATTTCCGACATTCACGCGGGCGAAGCTGCGGGCAGCAGCTAGTATTTAATAAAGGCAGTAGGGTAGGTAGACCAGACGCAAGACAAATATCGAATTTGAATAGTTAGGGGAAATTATGGACCAAAACTGGTCGAAAAAAGTTTGTAAAATCTCAATACTCAATACTCAATTCTTTATTGCATTCCACAATGTAGGCTTAGGTGGTGACATTTTTGAAAGAAACAATCGTGGACCCTGTAGGGCACAGCAAAAGAAAGATATGTATGTGGAGATGAGCACTTATAATCTAAATTATTCTAAAAACATTTTTGTTTATTTTATGCAAATTTCAAGGATTTATCATTTAAATAATCGTTGACACTGTAGTAACATTTGCTTATTAATAGTTTTTTTAATTTGTTTGTGAATAGGTGGAGCTTTTTTTCCTGTCTTATTGATTCGGGTAACCTGTTGTATATTTTTATTGACATAGCCAGAGGGCTTCTTCAATCTTGTTTATAGAAGAATCAATAAGCAAAAGAAGCAGCTGTCCTTAAAAAAACACTTACGTCGATTTATTATGAAGAGGTAGACTAACACAAAAAAATTGTTTACTTAACCAACTTAGTCTAAAGTGTCAACCCAAAGACGCTAACCCAGACAAAACAGAACAAACAAAAACGCCCAGACAATGTGTAAACAATAAAACGACACAGACAAGCACACGGTCGAAATCAAGCAAGTCTCCATTAGTTCGATCCTCATACAATGTCCGAACAACTAATGAACACTGAACACCTCTCGAGTCTATCCCCTCTTGTTTAACAAACTACTCTCATACTTGTCAGCTAGAGGAAACCAGCGACAAGAAATGTTCCAGTTAACAACTACTGGCAGGGTGGCAGGCCCGACTACTACATTGCCAGTTACAGATTTTCTCGCCTGTCCTACTACATTATTTTGTTATTGGCCAATTATTTTGCTGAGACCTCTTTTATAAGTAAACGGATTACGGGTTTACGAAGTGAGAGTGTGGTGAAGTGAGTTACTGATCAACCGTGTCAGGTTTGAAGTATTGTTTTGTAATCACATCTAGTTAGCGAAAATATATTTTAAAAAAAGTCTGGAACTGAATCTTACCAAAATAGATCAAACACGCGTACCTAAGCATCCCAAGCAAACAAGTATCCAAGTTAATCTTGACAGTTTATAAAAACCCCGCCCAATATGTATTTAAGATTAAAAAGACAATGAAGCTTCTGATGTACCTGAGCCGCTTAAATAAGACTGCAACTTGTTAGTTTTAATTTCATTAATCAAAGTGAGAACTTCAGGGACATAAAACTTGCGATAAAGAGAGATGTCGGTGTCCGTTTAATGACCCAGAACCCGCCGAATCTAAGCGACAACATCAAATCACAGGCTGGCTCCGTCTCTAGGGACAATGCCATGCATACCTTTGTACCACACACATAAAACTCTACGGCACGATATACCCACCGGAACCACCCACACACGCACGTACCGGAACAGACGATGTCAAAAGTGTGCGAATAAAAAATTAAACAAGACGTATGGGTAAATACGCGGTATTTTTTCAGCAATTTAGATAAGTGTTTACCCTAGATATACCGTGGTAAACTTAGTTGATTGTTATGTCGAGCTCGATCGACGAATAAACTGTATTTAGAAACCATCAATGTTTATTACCTACTGACTGATGGGAATATTGCCTACTATCACTGCTCCATTTAGGGCATTTTCTGAACAATACGACCAGTAGTGCTGTAATAAAAGAATACCATACGATACTTTTCGTTACATGCCCAATAAATCAAGGAATCATAAAACAATTACACCGTTTATTTATCGTCGACTACATATGTATTTATAAAGTGACATTCGAAGAAAACCATTTCGAACGACTGTACTTAATCACGAGACACAATTTCATTCTTGACGAGTCATTCTACTCCTAACTGACATTAGCGTAATGGGATGGAGTAGGTTTGGTGTCACAGGATATTGTAAAAAAACTTCTAACGTGACGCGTTAATAGGAAGAGGACACTAAGCAGGTGAAATTAGTTCCGGCAGCTGTTTGGAATGAAAATAAAAGCGATAAAGTCGAGTTTAGCAATCTAATTAGGAGTTATTCAGTAGGTACTTTTATAATCTTTCCGAGTCGAAAAGATTTATCTCTATCTTTAAAGCCCTTTAAATACAAAGAGATTAACGTTTTTAAACCATAGTAGGTAGATGTCTATGTTTATACTAAAGGAAGTGGGTTTGCGTGTAATGTACTCCGAAAAATGGCACGGATTTGTTTTACGACTGAGATTCATTCGAGCGATAGACGTTTTTCATGTCGCCCGGATAAAAACTCCGAGGTACAAGTTAGCAAAACTGAAAGTAATGGATGTGATAGGGAATTGACGGGAATGTGGAAAATAAAAACATGAATGATATTATTGAAAATTCTCGGTGGCTGTATTCATGTTTGCGTGACGCCAGAATATAAATATTTATTAGGTATCAGGAAGTAAATGTCTAAATATTGTATTCTATACATTTTAGTATTTTTCAACGTTTAAAAGACGAATGTCCATGTAAACTTTTAACACCTTTATAGTATTAATGAAGCGTTACTTAGTAGTAACTTTTGCTATATAGTGGATCTTTCGCATTTTTTTTGGCTTTTAAACACGGCGTTATAGGCTATACGTTCTCAGTCAGTGCATTTAAGATTGTTAGTAGGTAGGTACGTATTATTTCGTTTCATTTTTATTCTGCTAGTTTTGTTTCAGTACTATAATACCGCATGGTCGTATTTTAGCTACAGCGAAGAAAGCAGGATTCAGTGCTAGGGTTAGTTTGTTTATTGCAATGAGCGATGGGCTACCATCTTAACTTTTTCTAGAAATATAATTGATAACTGTACCTTTCTTTTTTGGGTGGGAAAACATCAAATGACTTCTCTCGCTCTGGGCGGAGCGGAAGGGAGTGTCACTCTTACTGACTAAAACCCACCCGTGTCCCTCGTCTTTTGCGTTCCCGGGCCGCGGTGACTCTTTCGAACAAATTTCGCAACCCTAACAGGCACTAACCCTATGAGGCCCCGACTTCTTTGCTGACAGCTCTTCGAGGCGCGCGTGGATCACGAAGCGCCGTCGACCCGGGCCAAAAAATGATCACCTTAAAATATAAACGAATAAAATTAATGAGTAAATAGCAAATTATGTATATGGAAGGCTGCAATAATAATATGATAAACTAGAACCTTTGTTAAATGAATATTAAATTAGATCATTATACCGTTATCGTTCAGCTTTGTTTTGATACTAATAATAGAGGTATTAAATATATCATACATTCCCTAAAGGCAGACACGCGTCATCGCATGTAAATTCAAATCAATTGAATATTCCGATATTGAATAGCGAAAATTTCTGGATTATAATTTTGACATGTTTTACTCGTATTCATATGAAATTCATTCAGATAGACAATACATACCTACTATCTCTTTTTTTATGGGATATCATAGAATGACTACGGAAGGGAGTGTCGGAGTCTAGCTGACTAAAATCGTGTCCCTCCGCATTCCCTTTACGTTCCAGGGTCGTGGTAATTTTTTCTAACAAATTTCGAAACCCTGGCAGGTCTTAGCGCTCCTTCTCCTGTGTTGTTGTCACAAGCCTACATACAAAATAGAATTTGAATTTATTGAAACGAAAGAGCACAAAACTTTACTAGAATAGTATACCCCAAAAAAACCTGTCGATTAAACACATAAACCAATCTTATCAATCCAAAATCAGTAGGTATAATTCTTTCCGACTTTAACATAAAAGTTGTCAGAAAAAGTTAAAAACAAAACTATTCTACTATTTTTAATATTGAAACCGAAGCGGGTCGTTAGCGCGTGCGATATCGAATGAAAAATAATACAGCAGAGCGTTGCACGTTGGAAGCATTGTACGGCGCCCGGTCGCGGGTGGCTTAAAGATACGGTCACAGTAGCTGCGATATTACAAGCATGTCGACGGCCCCTACGTACATAAAGACGTCAAAAATGGCATTTTTCTATTGCTTATTGGCTTTTGATTTTCCATTTGCACATACCTTATATAAGTTTTTTTTTGTTTTACTCTTTTTTTTTACTTTAATTCATTTACAAATCGAATAAAAATTCTTTCTAGGTTTGAACATTAATAATTACGCTCTCCTGTAAACCTCAGTTTTGATAAATGTCTTTATGTACGTACACGTAGGTGTCGTCGATGTTATTGATATAATTTTTTACCCGACCACCCGTCGTAAACAGTGGTAATGTGTTTATCTGTCCTTGTACGTATGTATGTTTGTTCCTTTGTTACTCTCTATACCACGTGGTTCGGTTAGGCTGGAAGCCGTCCGCGCATTGTGATATGAAAGCTAGGTAAATTGACTGAATGATATTCACAGAAATTTTGGAATCTTTGACAACCATTATCGCTGACAGAATGTCACTTTATCTAGAGCTTCATCAAATTCACAAATAAAATACGCACTTTTCACAAAATCACAAATAAACTACGAAACCTATGTCTATGTTTACATTTGATTTCCGAGAATGCATTGGAAAAGTATTGTAGATAACTGTGTTTTGGTTGACAGCTTGTAGCGTATCAAAGTTTACCTATTAATCAGAAATTGATTTTAAAAAAATACAACCAACTACTAAATGAAAGACAAAAAAAAAGTATAAAATGACTTTAATTTCGGAAGTTTCTTTTTAGCTATCTTTTTGATACCGTCGGCTAGACAAGTTGGTTGATTTTTTTTTTTCAAAAAAGCTTACGTATAAGTAACCTTTTCACTTTTGATATAAACATCCCCAGGTTCTAAAAAATAGCCAGTGTGTTGAAGGATAATTAATTTCCAGTATCTCTGTTTATTTTCTATCTATCTACATATATTCTGTTAATATGTTTAGTTGTGCACGCATTACATAAAAAGTACAGAGCCAATGCAAATAACTCTTATGCAAAAACATGGCATTGTGCGCAATAAATACTACTTTAGCATTTGTTTCATGGCAATAGGTTCACTATATCAAAAGATATATGAATTTATTTAAACTGATAATAAGAAACCAAATCATAACGTAACGTTGATACTTAACGCCATCTATTGACCGAAATAGAACTAATCAATCACACTAAAACATAATTTTCAGAACCTAATTTGTAAAACTTTCAATTCGATTCGAGTGAACATTTTAATATGTAAGTACCTTATAAATATATAGTTCTGAATGAATATATTATTTCTATAATAATTGTAATCAGACGAAGACAAACTCGCGGGCACCAGCTAGTTTTAAATATAGTCATCGGTTGGTATAAAATAATCACAGTAAAATAATATTTCAAGGTGTTCTACGAAACAAGAGAGTTCCATTACATGACTTGTACATAATAAATATTGATGTTACATTCGATACCCTGTACTTCGATTTTAGGTCTTTCGCTGTCACTTTTGTAGATAATTACCTAGATTTTAGATATATTGAAAGTAGGTTATCAAACTAGCAGACATTAATAAACTTGCGTTATTTTAATATTCGGTTTTATGCTTGTTCGATATTCAAGTTTATGAGGTTTTTTGAGCAATTATATTTTACCCGTAGGTATTTAAATATGTAGCCAACCAAATTGTTTGCTCCCTAATTAGCCCACTAACTACAATATTAGTATACGGTAACACTGTAATTACTGCGTTACCATATGGTTGCTATCAGAAACAATATAACATGAATCAAACACACTACAACCTTGATCTACATTTTTAATTTCAAATGAAAGGAAAGTTACAGGTATTCAGTTATCGTTTTATGTACCAACAGTGGCTATAATTGCATTTTGAAAAGAATATCGTGTGTACAGGAAAGAGGTGGTCGGTAGACCGATATGACACATCAAATATCATTATATCATCAAATTAATGGAAAGTTACTGTTATTCAGCTACCGCTTCTAGTAACATACCAATATAATGGATACACATAATTGCGTTTTGATTGGCTAAAGATCGATCTACGTTTATTCTCGGCAATTGTACGTAATCGCTTACAATGTGGTTTTAGTGGTCGATATAGTGTACGATAGTTGATTATCTAAGGTCAAAAACGGCCCTTATTTTCCTTTTGTCGTTATTTTCCATAACTAGATAACAAGTACTCGTAGGTACAGTTTAACAGCAATCAAATCATTGTCAAATGTGCAGTACGTAACAAAAACCCTGTTGGAGCATTTTTAGAATTGATATCCGATGGTAATTATGTAAGTCATTTTTGAAAATTATACAACGAAAATAATCTAAATAAATATTGAATCATTCATATTTAGTATGTAAAACTGATTTCTAAACTCTTTTACGCTTTCTGTGTCGCCGCCGAACACACACTACTGTGCTGCGCTCATGAAGTTCAGATATAAAACTCTTTTTTTTTCAATGGGTCGAATTTACAGCTCTGATTGTTTACACTATTCTAGAGCATACTATGTGGCATTTTGGTATAGTATGTCAATACCATACAAGACTTCAAGACAATCATAAGCGCTGATACAATGTCACTTTGTATACGATCTTAGAAAACATCCTTACATTGTTACAGCAAGCATTCATAGCTTAGTATATCTTAATCACTTGTGTGTTGCAAGCTTATTATAAATATGGTAAAACCAATACCTACCCGTTTTATGGCACTGGTTATTTCCCACTTACTACTTTCATTCTAAAATCCTGTTTACAACGCAAACTAGCGTAAAAGCTTTCGTTTAAATCCGAGGCTTTCTTAAAAAACGAATGTAACAAAATTGTGTTTAGTGATACAGTCATTTAGAAAGTAACTGCACAAAGATACAAATGTCGGACACAGTACTGTCAAAAAAACAGTGTTCCCTTCCCTGTTATAATGAATCCTCCTCCTCCGCAACTATAAGATAAATAGGTCTTAGAGTATCTCTAGGTTAATTTAAAACGAGTAGTGCTAAGTAACTCCCACCTGAAAATTACAAAGGAAGGTAAATCTTGTATGAGATGATTCAATAACTAAATTAATTAAATTTCAATAACTAACTAAGTGGTAGGAATATTTTAACAAAGTTTGATCTTGGAACCAAAGAAACACTTGATGATAAGGTAAAAAGCTATCATTTTTTCGTTGCGAACCCGTATCTTAGAACTTCTGTGTTTTAGAATTCATAATTGAACGAACGTAAATAACAGTGAAGATAGTAGAGATTCTTTTTCAATAGTTTTACCATAGCGATCGTTTGGTTCACCACATGTAACACGAGGATATTCATCCACCTTTTTGCGGTCGTTGGTATGTTTTCTCTTTGTAAATAAACGGTCCTGTTTTATATAAAATATATCTCAGATAACTTCGGATTCAATGTCGATGTTTCACAGCAAATCAACAAGATTAATGAGGTTTGGAACCAATTTATGAACGAAGTAAGGATTAAATCGAGATATTTAGTTTTAGGAGGGAAAAATTTAACTGCACTGTAAATGTTTATTGAACGTTTTCATTTAAGGTATTTGTACTTTTAACGTTTAATATCTACAGATATCTGTTAATGAATTCCAATAGCATTATTTGCTCCCAGCTGTCTTTAGAATATCTTCCACAGTCGCTACGTGTATTCAGAACCCAAAAAATCTGTCATATTGTCTTGAATGTCTTGCCAAGAATTATTGTATCAAGTTACTGCATTATGGAGGTCAGTTCATCAATTTCTTCACGTGAAACTAATTTATCTTGAAAGTAAGCCATTGACAGTTTAGTGCTTTGATATAAAATGACAGTTTCAGTATTTTATGTTTCATCATCAAATTATTGTAAGTAAATTCTTTGCGACTGTTTTTAACCAGCAAATAATAAGTCGCATTTTAAATGCACATAAATTTAATGTATAATTTGCTTGGTAAACATTATAGAATAGAATAGAATAGAATAGAATACTCTTTATTATGTACACCATACAAGTTACAGAAAATATATACAAAGAAACATTACATAGGGTGACACAATGGGCGGCCTTATCGCTAAAAGCGATCTTTTCAAGACAACCTTTGGATGGATTTGAAAGAGAAAAAGGAAATACAGTACTGTAGGTAGTCTTTGGTGTACTAATTATATATACAATAAATACATGATAGATAAATATATACAATAATAATTATAAAACAAAAAGAATAGAACACAAATAAAAACGATTTAAAGAGAGAGGTAGTGATTTTTGACCATTGTTTTAAAAATGGACAAAGATTGAGCACGCCTTACCGACACGGGCAAGGCATTCCATAGCCGCACCGCTTGAACCGTAAATGATTTGTCGTAAAAGCTGGTGGAATGTATCGGCATCTCTAGTCTCAAATTATCCGATGACCTCAGATATCTATTATGTGTGTCATGAAGGAACTTGAAACGTTCTTTAAGATAAGAGGGGGTTGTAGGATTAAACAGAATACTATAGAGCAGAAATAGAATATGAGAATCCCGGCGAAGACGTATGGGTAGCCACTTGAGCTTTGTGCGAAATTCAGAAATATGATCATATTTGCGCAGGCCAAATATAAATCTTATGCAAAGGTTTTGAAGACGCTCAAGTTTATCTAATTGTGCCTGAGTGAGATCGAGATAGCTGACATCAGCATAGTCAAGGATAGGAATCAGAAGGGACTGTGCAAGCGCAGTTTTAGTGGCAGTGGGAAGAAAGTTCCGCAATCGTCTGAGAGACCCAGCAGATGCATAAATTTTGCGGCTGATGTGCTGGAGCTGTGGACCCCAAGACAGATTTTTATCGATCCAAACCCCAAGGTTCTTAACCGTCTCGCATATTGGAATAATAGTTCCATTAAAATTTACCTGGGGAAGCAGTGACCAATTTACTTTTGGAATCGTCCTAGAGCTACCAACAACAATGACCTGGGTCTTCGACGGATTTACCTGAAGCCCATTTGCCTCACTCCACTCGCAAATTGTAGCCAAATCTTTGTTTACTGCATTAATTGCATCAGCCAAATCTGCAAGGGGAGCTTGTTTGTAAATTTGTAAATCGTCTGCATAAAGGTGGTAGGAAGAAAGAAGATTTTTAGAGATAGCGTTTATAAATATTGCGAAGAGTAAAGGAGATAAAACGCCACCCTGAGGTACACCGGCAGTTGTATAACACCAGGAAGAGCTACATTCTTCTATGCATATACGCTGCCGGCGGCCATACAGGTAACTGCGAAACCAGTCAATCACTGTTGGAGATATGTTAAGCGAGCCAAGTATGCCAAGCAGGATATCGAAGTCGACATTATTAAATGCATTACTAAAATCTAGTAAGCAAAGAACCGTCAGATGTCCTCGTTCCATGCCTAGCCGTATGTCATCGGTAACTTTCACTAAAGCTGTAGCTGTGCTATGACCAGGACGAAATCCGGATTGGAAAGGATTCAGCAAACTATTCTTACAAAGAAAAGCACTAAGCTGATGGTGGACAAGGCGTTCAAGGACTTTGGAGAGGAAAGGCAAGATGGAAATAGGACGGTATTCGGAAAAGGAAGTAGGATTTGCCTTTTTGGGTAAGGGAGTAATATTGGCCTCTTTCCAAGTCGATGGAAAGACGCCATGGGATATTGAGTAGTTTAGGATATAGCAAAGGATAGGAAGGATTTCGTCGAGGACAGGGAGTATCATTTTTCGACTGACACAATCACTGCCAACTGCGTTAGAAGTGACTGAAACTATGCTCTTCTTAACATCACAATCAGAAAATTGACTAAAAATAAATGGGGAATGATCCGGAGCTGGAAGGCTTGAAAGATAGTTTAAAGTAGCTGCTTTTAAGGTCCCATTACATAAGGACGAAGAAGAAAAGTGTTGATTCAATAGATCAATATTTAGGTCTTTAGGAATCGATTCTTGTCGAGATTTTCCAACTCCAATGGATTTAAGAAATTTCCAGACTTTAGCTGGGTCTCCATTTTCAACGGAGGTGTGGATATGGCGTCGTTGGGCGTCTCTACACACCTTATTGCAGCGATTTCGAGCATCCAAAAGTTTCTCCCTGTTCGCCGACGAGGGACGACATTTAAATTTCGTTTTTGTGACAGCTTTCCTATGGATTAATTCTTTTATGTTGCTTGTTAGCCATGGCGCTGGAAGATGTTTAATTTTTATTGCACGTATGGGAGCGTGAACATCATACAGCTGCACAAGGTTGTCCGTCAGCAGGTGTACCTTATCATCAACTGACTCAGCGCTGATCAGAGGTGCCCAGTCAATGTTGCTGGCATCCCTTCGGAGATCATCTGTATTCATTCCACTAAAATTGCGCTGCAGAAGAATTTTAGGTTTTGCCCTAGGAGGCCGAATTTTGTATGAGAGGAAAATGAGATCATGATAGGAAAACATGTCAGCTGAGCATTGGCCATGCTTGCTGACATGTTGAGAAGAGGAAACAATAACAAGGTCTAAGAGTGAAGGGTTACAATTTGGAAAGTGGTGTGTGGCACTTAAAGGAAGTATAGATAAATTCAGAGATTGAAGTACTGATTGAAGAGAAGAGGAGCGAGAATCGTTCTTCAATAAACAAGTATTGAAGTCCCCCATAATGATTGTGTGACTGTAAGAAGGCATCAGGTTTTCCAGGATGTTTTCAAAAGTGGAGAAGAAATTTATTCGAGATGAAGGGCTGTAATAAACGCCTAGAAGAATTTTGGTAAGGTTCAGAGTGACTTCCAAAAAGATATGCTCACCCGCATTTGACGGTGGAGGCTGTGCTGACATATCAATTATTGAAAAAGGAATGTGTGGCCGAAGGTATATAGCAACACCACCTCCACCGCCACGCGCGCGATCATTTCTAATTAGTTGAAAACCCGGCAAGGAGTAGGATGTGGATGGGAGACATGGTTTTAGCCAAGACTCTGAAACAAGGATAGCATGGATGTTCTTACAGTCGAGGGACGCTAGCATGTCAGAGTAGTGCGCCGGAATACTTTGGGCATTTATATGGACTACATTAAAATTCTTCGGAACATCGGAAAATTGGGATACAAGCGACTCAGCAAGGGTCGGAACACTAAAAGAACTGCCATCACTACTTGCAGATAAAAGGCTTTCGGCGTCACTGCCATCATTACTGGCTGACATCGAAAATACCTATAAATAAATAAAGTATATATGCGATAAGATAAACTATTAAAACTAAATTTTAATCTAAAAATAAAAATAAAAGGGGCAATTTTTATCCACCCGCCAGTTGTATGTTAATAAAAAAAAAAAATCTTTAAAACAACACAAACAAGCAAGAAGCACAATGACCACGTCGTCCGGGTAAGCAACAAGATACGTTGAAATATATAAAAGAAGTGAAGCGAAGAATTAAAGAATAGGAGATAATAAAATAACCCAAGCTACAATACTAGTCACCGACATTGTATACTGGGCGCACTGTCAACCTGTTTTTGAACGTATCGCTAGATTTATATGACAATGACAAGAAAGATACGAAAGAGTTATGTCAAGTTGACAGCGGCCGGTGGAAACTAAATAAACATTGAGAAATAGAGACGGGTAACTAGCCGAAATTTCAATAACCTAGCTAGCCGGCTGTTTGTGGTGAAATAGCCGGCTAGCTAGCCAGCTATTTGGCTATTTAGTTATTGAATGAATGGCTCACTAATCAGCTAGTGCTAACGGAGTAGCGGCGGCGTAGCCAGACTAGCTATCGATTCGAGTTCGATCCTCACCGCGGCAATGAGTTTAGATAATAATAAGTTTATTGTTATGATTTCGTTTTTAATATTGTTTTTTTTTTCTTTTTTCGGAAAGTACCTAATGAAAAACAACTGTCATGGACGTCTACGGTTAGTGGTAGTTTTTATACTCTGTGTTGGCTACTCGCTGTTTGGATATTCTAGCTACTCTAGCTAGCCAGTAGCCAATAGCCAGTTGTCGTGTCGACGGATATCATAACCATAGCTATTTTTTGAATAGCCGCTATTTGGCTAGTTATTAGAATAGCTACCCACCGCTATTGAGAAATAAACGAATTAAATTGCGGGTTTACATATTTTTAGAAAAGAAAAAGTTAAAGGTAGAAGAATTCAGAATACATAAAATTGGTGAGGGGTACTTACAACAAGTGAAATGTAACTGCTACCCGGACTACGATATAATCTATAAAAGTTGGCGCAATCACTTCTTTGCAGCACGCCGGGCCTTCTTCCGTGCCGGCGTCGGTGACGGCGACGACAACGCCGACGGCGCAGATGCAACGGGAGAATCGGGTTTTATTCCATCTTGCTCGATTCCATTGAGCTCATCGATGGTATTTATACGATGCCGAGTGCCGTCAGAACCAATAACGAAGATGAGGCCCTGCTTAGTCCAGCAATTGGTCTCGCCGA
This sequence comes from Hecatera dysodea, assembly GCA_905332915.2. Lineage (NCBI taxonomy): Eukaryota > Metazoa > Arthropoda > Insecta > Lepidoptera > Noctuidae > Hecatera > Hecatera dysodea. The sequence continues at coordinate 10,357,112 of HG995302.1, forward strand.
GCTTTTCCCTCGCCGACATGAAGAGCCGATGCCGAGATCGAGTCAGGAACTCTGATAGTGTAATACCAGTGCCCTTTAGCTTTGTCTTAGCAAACCAGACACTGTCCCGGATGTTGATGTCCCGCAGCTTGCAAAGAATGGGCCTGGGCTTGCTGGCACCCGTTGATCTACCCATCCGATGACAGCGTCTGATATCAGAAACAGTGAAATCTGCCAGCTTAAGATGGCACCGCACAACTTCTGCAACTACCTGCGCAGTATCCTCCTTGGGCTGCTCCGTCACACCATGCAACAGAACCATCTTCCGGCGACCCCGCATTTCAAGGTTGTCCAGTCCTTGCGCCAATGCCTCCAACTGACTCTGAAGACAGCCCAGCGCATCCAGGATGAATTTCTTAAATGAAGTGAAGTCTGCAACCAGTGCGTCCATATTGCTAGGTGTGCTTGTAGGGTTCCTTTTCAATTCGGCCTCAAAGTTTGACATCCTGTCTTGGAACAGCGTCATCATTTCTGACAATGAGACCTTCAGTGCTTCCATGAGTGCTTCTGTGCGTGTTTTTTTGTGTTTATAATTATAAGATTTTGGAGATAACACTAAACTGGTGGGTTTTTTATGTTAGCAAGCGAATGCATACATTTATTAGCTTAATTTTACTGTAATTTAATTTTAATTAAAAATTTAATTGGGAGCGATTTTATTTTCCACCATATCTTGCAACTACCCACAGGGGAAAAAAAGATTATTTAAATTATTACGCTTATAAAATAGAAGAGCGACTACAAGATGAATATTTCTGGAATGAGTTGACAGTGGTATTTTTAAGAAATATCATGATTATTTTATAAGATATTCTAGTACCTTCAAAGTTATGTCACATATCTCAGCGCGACGGTAAAACTTGTGTGTCTAGAAAATACGAATGTCTAACATTTATCAAGACTTGACTTTGAAGGCATTTGTAATACTCAGAAAAAAAAATGCTTGAAATTGAATATTTTTGTTGCCATTTTAAACGTGTTTATTCTTATTTTCTCAGATAGAAAAAATAATATAATGCTATTAGTAATAACTAGGATAGAAGTTGATTTAAAAAAATAAAGCGATGATTATCTATGCGAAAGATATCATTATCTGTATACTCTTTCCCCAACCATATATTGGGTTCGGCTTTAAGTCGGAAATTGTGTTTATATTGAAACATCTATATACTTATAATAAATCTGTAGAGAGGTCAATTCTGTACAAGGAATATATTTTCAAAATAACTATCAGGGGGTGATTAGTGATCGATACTGGTGCCAAAAATGCAATCAGTAAAATTTTTGTCTGTCTGTCTGTCTGTATGTTCTTTATAGGAACAAAAACGACTCGACCGATTTTAACGAAACTTGGTGCAATTATTCTTCATACTCCTGGGCAGGTTATAGTATACTTTTCATTACGCTACAATCAATAGGAGCAGAGTAGTGAAGGAAAATGTTTGGAAAACGGAAGAAGTTACTCCATTTTTTAAGCTTCCGTCGCGTGTGTAGCCTTAATGGTTAAAGTTACATAGAAATCATGTATGACGGAAATGTTCTACATAAAATTATCTAAAAAATATCCCGAAACAGCATGTCTATCTTTTGTCAATTTTAAACCGATCGGGCTGAGAGTTTCAAAATCGGGGGTAAAGTAACTATTCCACGCGGACGAAGTCGCTGGCAGAAGCTAGTCATACATATTTTTTGTGGGACATGCCCGCCACACTCTCCCAACTACTGTAACTCCTGAAAGTCAGAATCAACAGTGGTGACCAGTAGAAAAACGCCGAGTTAATGAAGCCTGTCGAGTCCCAGAGAAACGATTCAACTGTCTTGGATTCCGCAATTAAATTAATCAGAAAAAAAACAGCGGAGGAGTAAGAAAAAAATATAATTTCCACTTCTTTTGATAACAAGCAGGAGACAGAACAGAACTATTTCCAAAAAATATTGGACACGTATTTTTTCTTTTTCCACATAAACAAAAAATGAAGACGATACAGTGCGTAAAAAACTCATGTGACGTCACTACTCGCTACAATTTTTACCGGACAGTGACGTCACACACTCCCACTCCTGATCTTTGATGCTTATTATCTTCGTCAGTTTTTATAGATTTGATAATGTAACTGACGGACTTAACATAATCATATATTTTTTACTCAGGCAACATCCCTATTGGGACCAAAGGACATAAATGCAACTGGGTATCATGAAACATTATTTGTATATGATAAGAGATTACTGAATGTTATCTCCACTGCCTTTAGGGAGATGCTACATTTAGTAAAACAGATGCGAATGAAACAGGCGACATTATTTTTAATACTCACGTGATTTTGCAGAGCAAAAACTAACCTCAGCGCATAAATAACTCACGAATATTTAGGCTAAAGTAAAACCAGTCAACTTGAGAAAAGTCTTGATAAATAAAAAGTCTGAATGCCTTGTACGGAGGCTCAGCGTCGTGGAGGTCGATATAAGAAGCTAATAATCTCTATTCAGGATATAAATGATCGCTTCGAGTGAAGAAGACTGGATGCTAAGCTCAGATAAGCCTAAGGAGAACATTATAGGGCGTGCCACAGACTTCGTTTTGTCAAGAATAAATACATGTTTAATGTAATCGTATCTACTTCGAAGTTATTATTTTTCGAGTAAAAACGCTGCCAACAATCTAAATAACAATGACTGATGAATTTTGACTGGAGACAGCCATTTGTCTGTACGAAGTTTAAAAGGAGTAACTTTTCGAGACACTCCATCATCTGCCTAGCCTTTTCCCAACTACATTGGGGTCGGCTCCCAGTCAAGCCGGATTCAGCTAAATACCAGTATTTTACGTGAAGCGGCTGCCTACCAGACCTCCACAACCCATTCACTGGGGAACACGGTACTTCTTGGCAAGACTGGTGTCAGATTTTCTGGCTTCTGACAATCCGTAACGACTGCCAAAGATCTCCAAATGACATCCGGGACCAACGGCTTAACGTGCTTTCCGAGGCACGGAGAAGTCTCGTTATGTTAAGATGGTCACCCATCCACAGACCAACCTCGGCAAGCGTTCCTTAACCTAGAAGATCGACCCGTGCGGCTGTTATAATTTAGCCACGAGCTCCTCCACTCAGGAGTCCAAATTCTATTGGAGTAAGTATTTAATTCTGGTAAAGACGTTTTTCGATTTATGAGGTTACGATGACGAGGGCAAATTTAAATAAGAACCGTATTATTAACGTACCGCATCTCAAAAAGGAACACGAAAACGTAACAGAGATGGAAATACCAAATAAATGCTTTTTCATTTAGCGTCCCTTTTGTGTGTAGGTTAAAAGCGAGGCACGATATATGGGAACATTAGGAAAAACAATGCCCCATTGTGTTCTACGTGTTGTTGTATATCAAAACTTTGAATAAAACAGATTGACTGCTATTTTATCATTGGACTTTGTTTTCAATGCCTATCGGTGAGTAGAGGACAATGCAATACGCCTATATTGTCCTATCACATACGTTTATTCAATCGAATGATTATTTTCGATTCACCAAACCTATATACTTGTTAGTGAAAGTACCTAATCTCAGCGAGCATTATCTTTGTCATGGCGAAAGTTGTAGCCCTAGTGAGAATTGCAAATTGGATTAGTTTTTCGATGTTAATTAAAGAAAAGACAAAGTTTTATTAAGTTACTTCTCTGCTGGCATACGGAATTAGTTGGCCGTTGTCGAATTTATTAAGTAAGATAAACAGTATCGGTGATGAGGCGATGAAGGATTTTGGAACATTTAAGACGAAGGTAAGGCTTGTTCGTCAATTTACGTTTTATTTTTATGTTGGAATTAAGATTTGTTTCAATTTTCAAAATAAAAATGTTGGATGGTAGCTCAGTAGAGCTTTCGTGTACGGATTTGAGTTATGCAATAAAGAATTGAGTATTGAATATTAATTATATAAACCGTAAAAAGTACGTAAACATGTTAAAATATACGTTTTTACTCTGGACAAGCGTGTACCTCATTACACACATCCATTTGGGGAACCGAAACGTACAATTTCCGCGTCATTCAACCCAGAAATGTCGTAATTTTATTTTGACTATAACTCGGGCGCATTTGTCAACTGTATCAGTAGTGGTTCCAGTTTTTAGTACATATTCAACGCTACTCTCTTTTTATGACTTTCATTGAATTAATAACCGTGTCAGCGTCCATATTTCCTGGTTTTGTTTCATCATTCATAATCATGAACAAATCGACGGCCCCTACGTACATAAAGACATGTCAAAAATGGAATTTTTTTATTGCTTTTGGATTTTCCATTTGCACATACCTATATCAGTTTTTTTTTAAATAATACTAGCTTCTGCCAGCGACTTCGTCCGCGTGGAATAGTTACTTTACCCCCGATTTTGAAACTCTCAGCCCGATCGGTTTAAAATTGACAAAAGATAGACATGCTGTTTCGGGATATTTTTTAGATAATTTTATGTAGAACATTTCCGTAATACATGATTTCTATGTAACTTTAACCATTAAGGCTACACACGCGACGGAAGCTTAAAAAATGGAGTAACTTCTTCCGTTTTCCCAACATCTTCCTTCACTGCTCTGCTCCTATTGATTGTAGCGTGATGAAAAGTATACTATAACCTGCCCAGGAGTATGAAGAATAATTGCACCAAGTTTCGTTAAAATCGGTTATAAAGAACATACAGACAGACAGACAGACAGACAGACAGACAGACAGACAGAAAGACAGACAGACAGACAAAAATTTTACTGATTGCATTTTTGGCACCAGTATCGATCACTAATCACCCCCTGATAGTTATTTTGAAAATATATTCCTTGTACAGAATTGACCTCTCTACAGATTTATTATAAGTATAGATTATGTATTTCTATTGATTTACAAAACATGTAAAACAACAAGTATGATAAATACAACGAATAAGTGTCGTAGATGCGGGTATCTATACGTATCGTTTCGTACGCCGGTGTTTTAAAATACGCGCCACTCGGTACAAAGTAACACGGTCATGTCTGACTTAACGTTATTCACGGGAGTTCCCCAAAAAGACGGGTAGATGTTTGTTCGCGTGGTGAAATTTTTCTTTTTATTCTTGGCTTGGCTACATACTGAAAACTGGATAAAAGATACACATTCAGAGATTTGTTTTGGAATAAGCTAAGAGAAGTAGTTTTCTTCTGTCCTGCGTATAAAAAGATATCATAGACATGTCTGACATGCTTATATGTAATTTTAAAGTAGAAACAGACATCTATCCGTTTTTCCAAGAAAATATAAAATGAAACATGTATAAATACCATTATAAAGTTCCTAAACCTATTAAAATATGGTAGAAAAATAGTATTTATGATTGTACATGGACTTATTTCTAGAGCAGATTGAACATTAACTACGCTCTCCTGTAAACCTCAGTTTTGACATGTCTTTATGTACGTAGGGGCCATCGAAATATATTAAACTTTGTCGCTATGGTAATTTTTATTAGTTAAGTTTTACTATGTTCGAATTCAAAACAATATTGTCAGTCTCAGAACTCCCTATATTTACATTACCGTCTGGAACTTGTAATTTGATTTCGGTTGCAGTCAGGTCAACGAAGTTCATCGGACCCTGTATTCTGTCCAATTGGCCAGCTATCGATAGTAACTTGGCATCATGAATCCAACCATTATCGTTTAGCTTTAATGGTTGTATCATAACGAACTTTTCTTTTGCCCATTAATGGTCGATTTGTCTATGGTAATGTTTATTTCGATCGAAGCCAAGTTTGATGCTTTTTTTTGTTTGTTTATATGACTACTGGGTGTGTACACAGTTATGTGGTGTTATTGTTGTATTTTCTCTAATGAGAGAGCTGTTAAATGCTGGCGACGAAAAAATGGTGCCTACCCAATAAGAAGATAAAATATACGTTGATATAATCTATACTTTCAATGAAATGTCTACAGCAATCATTTTACACCGCTGTTTTTATTTTAAATTCTATTCCAATGGACGGAAACGAAAAATTCACATTTGATATCAATAACCATAGCAACGCCATTGCTATTAAAACCATAGTACATAAACAGCCATTTTTATTTCAGCCGCAAATAAACGTAAAAATAAAATAAAGGCTACTAAAAATATTGTTCGTAAGCTCGGATATACGTAATAAAAGATTCGGATGGTTGCAATAAAAATACTGGCTATTTTTAGGGAAACTTGGCAAGGATGGCAACACAACGAGGCTTGTCAATATCCACGGGCTTCGCGTTCAACGACAGGTGTTCCATACGTCCAATCACCGCTGTCATAGCTGTTGTAAATAAAATATAAGTTCTTAAATTAAATCAGGGCTTTCTTTTTTATTCTTCCTGTTATTATAAAGGGCGTTGTAATGTTTTGAATTGCTAAAAATGGTTTTTTGAAAAATCATTTGTTTTAATTGACAATATCGTGTGCAGGTGTTAATTTTCCGGTTCCTCGTTAGGTTTCGTTTTTATTGCAATTTTGACCAGTTTCTGGAAAGAAAATTATTGCGAGATTGAAGCGACAATTTTTTAAAGCGCGTTACCTGCTGTGGCTCTGATTTGTATAATGATTTTAACAATCAATTGCAATTCTTGAAATTTTACTCGATTATTACTATCTTTGATAAAATTATAATCGCGTTTTAGTTTTATCATTAAAAACTTTACAGCTACATGTAAATAACTCCGTTGTTTTAATTATTTGTTCTATCAGGTATAAAATACGTTAAAAAGATTGACTGTAAGTCGGCAAGATCGCTGTTCATCATATTTTAAACAAGTATTTATGCCAAAAGTGGTCACGGTTGGCACTGATTTAAAATACATTAAAACTAAGAAAATAGGAGGATATAATTTCTCTTTATTGAAGTACTACCACTGATAGGCCCGATAAACAGCTCAGATCTACTTGCTTTTAAACAGTGCTAGTAAACAGTCTACGGAGTAATTCATAAATTTCAGAGATCCGAAAGTATTTAGTACTAAGGACGGGAAAAAGTGCTTAGATATTGGACGACCTTGGTCACACAGTTCTATATCAGTGCATCTTGCCCGATACTGTCTTGGAGCATGCCCTGACGGACAAACATCAGTCAGAACGTTAGTGTCTAACTCACAAACATCTCTGAACTTTTAGCATTAGCGCCTTTTAAGCAGATTATTACTAACTAGCATTTGATCAAAACTGCGTACGCGCATACCTCGTTTCTTTTCCGTTCCCGTAGGAATTTGGGGAAATCCTATACTAGTCTGTTTCAGTTTTCGTTTATCAGTTTTCCGACCAGTAGTTTCGACCGTGCGTTGTCTCTGAGTCACTGATTCAGTAACGCAAGATTTTATATAATTATATTGATGATTAATTTATTCAGTTGCTTCACAGATTCTAAGATTTTATGGAATAGGATAAAAAGGTACGCCATTTCATCTTTACGCAGAACTTGAAACACAAATTAATTATGAGGAAATTTTCAAGGAAACTTTGCCTGAAATAGAGATAGCGACTTGGTAAGGAGATGACGCATGCAAAGTGTCAGTTAAAATCATGAGTGCCTCTAACTTTTACAAAATACCGCTAATTTTGTGCGCTAAGTTAGATACTGAGCTGAATACTGCCGCAGTCTTCACGGTGAACTTTATTGTTCACGTTGAGTAAGAAATGTTCTTTTATGACGTAAGAAAGGCACACATTTAGTTTGAAGTTAATTTATATACAGTCTTGCTCATTGGAATTGTGTTAGTGTATTTTTCTAAGTATTAGTAAAGGAGTTTTAGTCTAGTCAAATTTTAGACATTTTTGCCGTCAACGTGTAAAGTATAGGGAGGGAAATATGTTGAAATGTATTCTAATTCTAACTCGATGAGAAAAATATTAACTGGCACCTTTGTTTGGAACATTATCTGTTAGCGCAAGTTATTTATATCATATTTTTTGTGATAGCAATTCAGGCAAAAATATAACTGAATAAAATTAAGTTTAACTTTGATGTATAGGCTGTATCTGACTAAATTATTAGAACAAAAATTAAACACATCTTATCAATTAAAAAAAGCTAAATATTTTTTAACAAATGTCGATAAATAAATAAAATCCTTGGGGAGAAAATATTTTATTCTAACAAAAGAAATCAGTTTTATCTATTCTGTACATATATTATTGTAAATAAAAAAGAGTGACCTTTATGTTCGTAGCTTTCGAAATAGACGCGTTTTTGTTTGTCTAAAACTTTATGGCAAATGTTAAATTTTTTCATATAATAATATTTGGAAAGCTAAGATCAAATACACGATTCAAGAAAAAAAATAAGATAACTAATTTGACTGGCCTATTTACTTACATACTAAAATAAAATTAAAAAACTGTGTAGTCTATACGAATATAACAAAGAGGTAAAGTTTGTGAGGTTCCTCTCTTCAACTGAAACTTACAAGTATTACTAGTATTAATAGAAGGTCGAGGCTTTTTAAATGCTCTCCAGATATATATCGCGAGATATGCAGTCTCAGGAAATATTTCCTAGGTGTCAACGTGGGTATGCATCGAAATGTAGTGGCCAAGGGGCATACTCCGCGTGACAAATGAGAACTGGGGCAGACCTGTGGTGCTTATGATCGCAGGGCGTTATGGCAGAGTAAAGAATTTCACGGAAGCTTTTTTCGGTCCTTGCATGGACCCAATGAAGGTCAATTAGCATCCGTAGCCTGGCTACGTAAGAATGATCTTTTTGGAGAAGCCGAAAGTTTTGTTTGTGCAGTTATGGACGAAGTTATCATGAAGAATAACTACCGGAGATTTATTGTGAAAGACGGCACGGTCGACATATGTATGTCGAGCATAGTACCGTCCGAGAGAATCAATTTGCCGCGATAATCTCTGGTTGCTCTCGTTTAGCTAACGGAGAGTACTTCATCAACATCATCAACAGCCTGTTGCAGTCCACTGCTGGACATAGGCTTCTCCAATTGCACGCCACTTAGATCTATTTTCGGCTTCTCGCATCCAGTTTATGCCAGCCGTCCTGCGCAAATCGTCACTCCACCGTGCCTGGGGACGTCCTACACTACGTTTTCCGAGACGCTGTCTCCACTCTAGAACTCGTTTACCCCAACGGTTGTCGGTTCTACGACTAATATGGCCAACCCACTGCCACTTCAGCTTACTAATCCGGTGGGCTACATCGATGACTTTGCTTCTCTGAAGGATCACCTTATTTCTGATGCGATCCCTCAGAGACACACCGAGCATAGCCCTTTTCATAGCCCGCTGAGCGACTTTGAGTTTATGGACCATACGAGCCGTCAGTGTCCACGTTTCGGCTCCGTATACCATGACGGGGAGGACGCACTGATTGAAGACTTTATATTAGATTTATAAATGTTTAATGATAACTTAGGCACTGCCGTTTAGCTCAATTTTTAGTGTTTAACTCGTTTACGTTCACGTTAGAAAAATAACGTTCTTCAAGATGATTTTATGGTTTTCGCCAAATAGTCGGTGTTCCAAATTTAAAGGCACTTTTTTTTCAACTTTTCCATAATCCTAAATATTCCACACACGATTTACAAACACAATTGGGAGCCCAAGACTTCTCATTTTTATCCAAAATACTACTACTAATACTAAACTCTGATATAAATTTTCTACAGTACACATATTCTCCGCATACATATCAAAAAATAGTCTGGATTATTCAACAACATCTCCTTGAACTACTTATGACGCAAACATTTTAGACACTTATCTTAACACACCAAAATACGCCTGTTATCGATTAATATATACGCTTAAATGATAAAAATCTAAAGCAAAGAAAATCGTACTGCTGAAAAAATTTGAAGGTAAATTTGACAAAAACAAGTCAACCACAGAAGTCGCGGCAACAGACTATAAGTTAAATTTTGTAAACTAGTGTTATTAGCGATAACTCAAATACTAAAACTCAAACATAAATGAAATGGGACCACACGACTAGCACCAGCTTTTGAATATAAAAAGAATCATTAAAATCAGGACACCTAGTGCAAAGTAATTAGGTAACACACGAAAAAAATACGGTCGACTTGAGAACCTCCTCCTATTTTGGAAGTCGGTTAAATATACTAAATAGGATCAAAATCGAACTCAGTAGTAGAAAACATTTACATTTTACTTTTCTTAAATAATAATATCCCTCTTCCTCTATCCTATCTTGCTGTGCCCAACAGGGTCTACAATGATCTAAAATTGTGTATATTTTATATGTACCTACCACTTAACACACATTACACTGTGGAATGCAAATTTAAAAAAATAAATAAATCTATTAGTATTTTATTTTTATTTGCCCCTCACTAGGAATTGCTCCTGTAACGCGGATGCGTTTACAAACATACAAACTCACATACACAAACAGCCAGACCCGGAACAATTACCTGTAGGCCACAGAAGACAGGAATCGAACCCACGACACGTAGCCGTGTCGTCTTACCGTTATTTTTTCTCAAAAATCTTCAAAGCCAAAACTATGTCTCATGGGATGGGGCCTATCTCACGTTTATAAAACCAGTTTTTATTTCTAAAATGCGTCACAAACGGCCTCAAGCAAAATAAAATGAGAATAGTATTGTTACACCAATTTGAAATAAGACAGAATAAAACTTAAAAAAAAAAACAGATTTTTCTTTGTAATCTGTCATTCTCGGACGACAACTTATATTTGCGTGGTCCTTCAATATTCAACAGTGGGAGATTTATATAACCTACCTACTGAAAAACGATTGGAGATGGTGACTGCGGTTTAATCGGGATTTGCTGGATTTACAATATTTTTGTGACGGAGTTTTCCAACAATGAGTATTTAAAAATGCGGGTTTTATAAAAAAAAAAAAAAAAAACATTACTATCAAAATACTGTAATCTGTCTTAACTGGTGTATTGTATAGAGAAAGATTTACCCTAACTCGTCCATAAATAAGATCACGGACAGTTAATGGCCCATCTTCTTTATTCGACAGATTATCTGCTGTTAGATTGTGTACTTATACAATAAACTGTAACTTATGTGGTCTTATTTACTGTATATTGTGTAACAGAATGCAACTGAGTACCAGAATTTTAAATGGAGTGACTTCGGTTAAACCGCGAACTGCCAAATCATGTAATGACTGTCATTGATGCGCCAATAGCCGCTGGTACCAACGGCTTAGCATGTTTTCCGAGGCACAGAAGAGCCTCGGTATGTAATAAAAATAAAAATAAAGATGATCAACCATCAACAAACCAACCTCGGCTAGCGTTGCTTAACTTCGAAGATCGGCCCTTACAGCAGTTATTATTCAGCCACAAGCTCCTCGCATTCAGCATACAAAGGTAGCAATGCAATTATTTAATAACGGTTAGTAAATGTAGCAATCGGGCATTAGGTTCACCTTACTGCGCTACGTAGGGACTATCAATCAATTAATTTAAGTGATCACTAATTAAACGATTTAGTCGCTTGTCTGTATAAACAGCGGCCCGATCAAAGCTTTCAATCACGATTGAATGACAAACCAATTTACTATAGCACCTCCTCCGTATACTATTACTAGTAAGACATAGATGATACGTGTAATCTCATTACTATATACCACTTATGAGAACCCTGTACTGGCCAGCCCTGTAGTGCAAAGAATACTTCAGGTAGAGATGGGCAGGAGAGAGCATAGCTTCTACCTGATAAATCATCATAATAGGGATGTTGCCTGAGTAAAAAATATATGATTATGGTCCGTCAGTTAGATTATAGAAAAATATTTGACACGTATTTTTTCCTTTATCAAATCTATAAAAAATGACGAAGATAAAAAGCATCAAGGATCAGTGGGAGCGTATGACGTCATGGCCCGGTAAAAATTGTAGCGAGTAGTGACGTCACACGAGTTTTCAACGCACTGTATCGTCTTCATTTTTTGTTTATGTGAAAAAAATACGTCTCCAATATTTTTTGGAAATCTATCTGACGGACTAATCAGATTTTTTTAGTTAATTCCTGCCTATTTCAGGCGAAAGCCTTCCCACAGCTATGCATCACCAAAGTATCGCAGCCGGTCCTGTGTCTCTCGACTGGATGCAAAGGAGTAGCCATTGTATATTTCAAACAAACATGATTCATCGCCTTCTAGCGTTTGATGTACGTGCTGTAAAGTAAAGAAAAAAATATACGAAAACATTTCGCCACGAATTTGGGCATTATTCTCGAAATTTCAACGTTTCCTATTCAGGATCAGCAATGGTAGCCAACGTAAACCGCCAAGCGATAACAATAGAGGTGTCCCCAGAAAAGTTAAGCTGTCTTCAAGCCGGCGACTGAAAATGAAAAATGGGAAGCTTAGGCAAAGAATTTTCGAAAGTAATGAGAATTGTAGCGTTGCCATAAAGGAGGTGTAGAGATGCTCACTATACTTCTTTCTTTTAAGCGTATTCTTAGTAGATTATCTTTTGTTTCAGCAAATGATGCCCTAACCGAGCGCCTTTTCTTCATTCATTTAAAACACAATTTAATATGTTTTCAGAAAAAATTACGATCGCATTTGTTACTCTATTCTTAAATAAATTCGATAAAGAGCTACACAATATATTGTAGTAGGTGGTAGTCCATAACTGTACCCCGAAAGAACCCAGCTGTCGCATGCGGAGCTTGTGAACAAAAGTTTCACAACAACATTTCAATCCGAAATTTACAGTCTCACAGTGTTACGTGGTGTTTTGTTTCAAAGGTTTGGTGCCCATCAACTACCTGTTTGGATGCAGTGACAAAGAACCCCCATTGTACAAGTCTCGTGTGATCATTTTACAACTTTGAGAAAAAGATAAAAATGCATTTTCATAAAAAAAGTGTTTTTAAATGTATTACAATTTTATGCAACTTTTGGAATAAGTAATCACTACACATAAAAGGCTAAAATCTAAAAACAATTGAAAATCCTCATTTCGTATAATCATAATATTCAAGGAGTCTTTATTTTGCCATTCGATTTCCTGTTTTTAACTATATCTCTTGCACAATGTCAGTTAACTAAGTTATGTATGTTTGAGAATAAACAATACTACAAATATTTTATCTTTGGACATATTTTGAACAGGCGAGCACCAAGCCAACAAAGTAACAGTAGGTTATTATTTTTTATTAAAAATAATTGTCCCAAGACATAAACAACTGTCCTCAGCCTATCCATCACTCTGTACCCTATTTATTCGGTCCTCCGTCACTACGTACAAATAAATTCGCGGCCTTTTTCCCCCCAAGACATATGGTATCCCCTTGTTTTACAGTATACGGTTACTATTTGCGTGAATTGCTACTTATGGTCAGTTGTTGTGTAACACAGACAAACGTTTATTGCCTTTTTATTGTTGTTAAACTGGTATTCTCGGGAAAACTGCTGTGATTCTTTCTTCAATTGCTGGTGATGGTTTTGTTAGAAACGTGGGTCATTTATGGTCTACGTGACATTTAATTTGAACATGATTTAAGTGTTGTAATTTTAAGCTCTAAAATAATTATAGTCTCCTTTTCAGTTTATCGAATCGTATAAATTAAGAAGTTTTGGGCTGTTACCATAACAGCCCAGATCATCTTAATTTGGTAAAGGAGGATGTTAGAAATATATTTCCAAGGAAAATGAAATGGTAAAAGAAATTAACTTCATGGTCTTCAGCAAGAATGAAAAATAGTATTTTTTCGCTTCTTTCTTTCTTTAAGAAATAATAAATTAAGGTTTTTTTAATAAACTTCCTAGCAATAACTATTATCAGTCAGTCTATCTATACGTATGTATATTTAAGTCTCCCATTACTGAGTGACTGACAGACAACACAAAGCCGAAACTACTGGTCGAAGGAAGCTGAAATTTTGCTTGTAGGTTCCTTGAGAAATGTAGGGGAGCACTAACAGGGGATTTCTAGATTTTTTTACGGTAACTTAAAAAAAAAGATAATTATACGCGTACGAAGTCGCGGGCAAAAAGCTAGTAACGAATAAAAGCTAATAATGATGTGAGAAACAAACATCTAACTACGAACATTAATTTCTCCGTCATAGCTACCCACAAGCCCGTCGTCTTAATAATGAAGAAGCCCGTGTATACTGTGTTCTGTCTATAACTATTTGCCTTTGAAACAATTGTCACGGAACATTTAAAGCGATGCTGCCTACATTGTGCATTGCATTTAAATGTTGTGATATTCTGTTAGTGAGCAACTGAGCATAAAGTATTTTGAAATTCGGCACTCATGTCGATCAATGGTTGTTGTACATATTTACAGAAATACTTTTCAGATGCGATATTTACAGATACCTATTATAGTTTCTGTAAATATTGTATTGCGATAGGTTTAAATACTTCATTGCTATACCGTGCCATTTGAAATGCATATTTTCCATGTCAGAATTCACTCAAAATGGAAAATTATGTCATATTAAAAAATGATACAATTTTCCTTAGTTTTCGTAGAAAAAGAGTTACGGAGAAAACAAAGAAAAAAAAATATTTTGAAAAAGGAATGGCTTACTTAAATTTATTCTAATTTATCATTTCAAGGCAAACCAAAAAGTGCCACAGTGGTGAGTGGGAACCGACTTAAACACAATTTAATGATTATTCTACACAGTACTGAAATCGAAACTAAATCAAATTAATTTTATATCAACTATATTTTTAACACTCTGTTACACACGCCTCTTAAATTGACAGGAATAAACGCGCGGGGCACTTGTGTGCCCCAAAGAGATGGATGGATTTTTGGTTAGTGGCGTAGATTCTAAAATATTTTGTTTACTTGTAAATATTGAGCCCGTCGCAAAAACCAAAAAAAATGATTTTTCAAAAAAAGCCATCATTTACAAGACTATTTTTTGATGTTACAAATATGAGAAAACTCAACAAGGGAATATAAAATTTGTTATTTTTGCTAACATTAGTGACATTTTGAAAAAATTCAAACTTTGGTTATTACATAGGATATTCTCGTATATGGACCTATGTTATACTTATAGTCTTTAGACCCAAGCTTTCTAAATTTACTTTTTCCACTTACTGTTCTGGTCGATTGATTATGATCCCCCACTTTTACTATCATGGCTTCTTTTATTTTATTATATGTAATTTATCTAATTCCTCATCACCAGTTCTGCCTTTTAAATATGCCAGATCACCCTCTTCTACCTTCTCGGAATTTTGGAGCCTTGACGTTGTCAGATGTTCAAGCCTTTTTTGACTTATACGTACCAACACTGAAGAAAAATACTTACGACTACTACTTACTTATAAAAAAATAAATCATTTACTTAGGTACTGTAAAAATAATAGGTACAACTGCTTACTATTGTTATGCTTCCAATAATTACGTTATTACACGCACGGGGCATAGGTGTGCCACAACACTACTAAAACTCCATCTGTGCGCTGGAGCTGTTTATGCAATGCTGACATTCTGACAATAAGCTCAAGAATACTAGCTAAAACTATTGAAGGCAATCAAACCCGAAGTATGTTATTTAAGAAGTAATAAACAATAATCAAAGGCTTGGGCACGCCTGGGCTCCACGCGTGTAATGGAGTTTTAAATATCAAATTAAGAGATGAGTCAAAAAACCTATAAAAGACTACATTTATACGAAACAGTTTTCCTCTAAAGTTGATCTATCATTTTTCAGATACAAGCTGGTGAAAATTCCCAAAAGGTGTAATTTCGAAGGCAAACATCAGGGAATTAAATTTGTATCCTTAAGTTCTGTGATGGGTCATGGAAAATTAATTTTACATGCTCAACTTAATCAAAATGGCCGAAGCTTGAAGCAATCCTAAAGTACCCTTCATCCCATGTTTGCTTAGCATTCTCTCTAGACAATTGTTTTAATTAGAGGTTGTTTAAGCCTGGTGTAATTTAAGTAAAGTTAGTTATGTTTTATAATTTAATTATGATTGTATTTATTTTTAGCCTATACGAATTTTTGGGGTAGTAAGTGCGATAGTATTTCGATTGATAGTGTGAATATACCATTCATATAGTCAGTATTATTAAACATGTACCTATACGCAGATCTAAGATATAGGTATTCAATTTTTTAGAAACCTCTATTTTTTCCTTCTCCTATTTTGTTTTGAAAGAGCTATCCAATGATACCGCACACGATTATGTTTGTTGGAATTTATTTTTTCATCCCTCAGTTACATGTATGGAGTGCCACCACTAAAATTATTTTGTTCCATAATATTTTCCACAGCATTCAATGATGCTGTAATATTATGGATTTTTTTTAACATAAGCATAACATAAGGAATGGCTTTAATAGTCTCCGAGTAAAACGAATGTGACATATGGACGGATAGACATGACGAATCCATATAATTCCGTAGCCAAATGGCAAAAAACGGAACCCTAAAAAGCACTAAAACTTATCAACTTACAACAGAATAAGGCATGTAACAAGAAACGTAATATTGAAATATATTATACGTATTGTCGTTTCAACTTCAGTTAGCATCGAGTGTCAGTCATTTTAGTCGCCTGAGCAGTCATACAGTACTGGCAGCTAAATTGCTTTTGTGATCATTATTGTTCCTTTGGATGTGTGCAACGAGCCAGTATTATTGCCTGTGCATGCTGTTACTGACTCTGTATTGGTAATTTTCATACTAGTACTAGTTTGTATTCATTATTGTTTCAACAACTGAATAAAATTTTACGACTTAGTGACAGGAATAAAAGGGGAGAAGAAATTAAAATGAGTAATTTCCTTTTCCTTCACATTCCATGGAATCCTGAATTTTTATGCTTCAGGGCGTTTTAATAATTTTGTCAAAGGGCTGATGAAAAGAATGCAAAAATGTCTAGGTAAGGTTATTTTTAAGTCCAAGAATAATTTATTTACGAAAACAGAAATATTTGGAAGCAAAAATTGTGATTGGAAATCTCGGGAGTTTGTAGTTTCATTCTCAGATTTTACGACCGCTCCTGGTGATAACTTTAAAATACTCCCAAAGATTGTAACCCAATATATAAAACTGCTGACGAACGACAAAATACGGATTCGGTAATAAATATTTTACCTGTTGACTTCATATGATAAATATACTGCTACGTAAACAAATCTAAATGAATTTAGAGACAGATAAAGAAAAATATACATACCACCAAATATATATATCTAGTTGAAAAAATATTTCTAGATAGCAATTCAGCACAGCATACTTACAACAAAACCCAAGTAAAACAAAAATCTGGAAACAAAATTGTGACTATTCCTGCAAAAATACGTAGAGATGTACTTTCTCATTCGAAAACTGGCTTACCTTGTTACAGAGATAAGCGGGGAACATACAAAGAAATGTCTTTCTTTACAAAAACTCTTTCTTTTTTGTTAGGAAAATTATCTCCAGTTAATTACATAAGAGGTAGACGTGAAGAGAAAGGGAAGAGAACGGAGCGTGCCCTGAGAAAATGTGCTGAAGTTTACGCGGCCCTTACATTATGCTAAGTACACTCATTTTTAGGTTAGTGGTGGTGAGCTCTTAACATTATCTACAGGATTTATAGCAGTTTATTACTTGGCCCATAGGTAAGTATGGTTTTATGAAACACTAGCCGCGCCCCGCGGTTTCACCCGCATAGTTGCCGTTTCAATGAGAATAAGGGGATAAAATATAGCTTGTCACCCGTGGGTAGTGTAGCTTCCCAACAGTGCAAGAATTTTTCAAATCGGTTCAGTAGTTTCGGAGCCTATTTAATACAAACAAACAATCAAATCTTTCCTCTTTATAATATTACTATAAACTAACTATAAATAATCAAAGTATTGCGTTATTGAGGTGTCCGGTATGGCTTGGTACTACTGGCATTTAATCTACCTAGATACGAAATGTTTATCCCAGTATTGTAAAACGGGATGGATAAAAATGCAGGAGCGAATAAAAACTAAACTTTTATTGCGATTTTCACTTAAATTATTTCTAACAAAGCATCTGTTTAAAAAATAATATTAGATTAAAAAATTAGAGAACATAAGCAATATTTAAATAACGTAAAAATTCCAATCAATTTTTCGTTTTTATTCACCCCTACATTTCTATCCACCCCGTTTTACCAGGTTAATGAAAGTCTGTTTCCTTTTCGACCCAGTACAAAATTCAGGGAAACTCTTAAAAGTAACTGGGTGTTCTCGTTTTAGCAAAACCCAAAGAGCGCTTTTCAGAAGTATTTTAAATTTCAGCGTACTAATCTTTCCTACGTCGGTTTAAAATGAACTTATAATTAGTAACAGTATTTTCGCCTCGAACTTAAAGGGCAGCAAGGTCAAATCCAAATATCTTAAATTAACAACACATTAATTAGGCTACGCTACAGAAAATTATGAACTTTTCCGCTAATTTCACACTGTAGATACATTCTGGCTTAAAAATAACCTACCTTTATTTCCCTATAAAATACCAGAAAAATTTGATTAAAAAAGTAAGTGGTCTAAAGTAAACAATTTCCCATCGCTGTAGTTCCGCCATGGTTAAACATAAAGAAAAAAGAAACCCTTCAACATAAAAGGGTTTGTACTTTTTAAAATACCTTCACAAAAACTGTTGGTGGACAGTAGCAATCGAAAAGAAAAAAAAAAGTCCTGCTGAAATTAATCTAGTCTATGAAGCTTCCGTTGGCTTTGCTTATTCAAATGACGCGCTGGCCGGCGCTACACCGACGCATGCATTAAATTTTGGTTTCTGTAAACTGCTTCTTACGTATGAAATGCATACGTTGCATAATACATCCGCTATGTATTATAACTTAACACCACGCTCGTGAACTCTGAAGGATTAGGCTAAGGTTTACTATCGCACATTCCTAGTTTATCTAAGAAGATTAAAGAGTTACTTAATATGTACATACTCGTATGTACCCATATTATGAAACAGGAACAGACATGTCTGAACTATAAGTACACTTAAATTGTTAGGATGTGTCTCACTGAATTCACACGAACGAATTTAAAAATACTCTCACAACAAAATTAATCAAAATAAATGAGGTTTTCATTCTATTACTGGCTCCTTTTACGTAAAACAACAGAAACCTAATAATCACGTGCTAAAAATAATCGCAAATTCCATAGAAACAAAACCGCGCTCCGTAGCTGAAGACGTTTTAACATTATACAAACCGAAACGATTTCACCAGAAGTCTTCTACTGTTACCAATTATTACAAGTTCAAGTTGTACGCAGTGTATGGCACCCGCCGCGGTTCAAAATGACGTATACGTCAGTGTGCTCCCGTCCGCTCCTTACTCAGTACCACGCAGCCTCTTGCTGAGGTAACATCGTCCCGCGGTAGATACACACCCCTATTATAATTCGCCTCGTTCGACCTAACATTGTCGTGTGGAGTGCAGTGAATAAACGTGGTAGTGCTCTTCGTATGTTATGGTCGCCTGGTACCGGACCGGAGTTATGTTTTTAAATGAAAAATGTGAGTACTGTTTTATTGTTTTTATTTTTAGGGTTCGTTTAATGAGGATGACAATTTTAATTACGTTGATTAGTATCATTATACTTTGATAAAAAAAAAAAAACTATTGTGATTATAACAATGGAAACTTGAGTACTTCAGATAGCAAAATGATTTTCTACTTTATTGAATACGAATGCGTTTATTCAAATTGATATTTTTTTCACCACTAGTTATGTATACTGTAATTAAAATAATAATTTTGACAAGCAATTTTACCCACAACATTCAAAATTTTAAGTCGGATAAGTATTTCTTATCGTCCACTTTTCAAAAGGAAATAAATTCACTCAAAAGAAGAACCAATGAACTACGTTGAAAAGCTTTTCAATTTTGTGAAAGAATTTCTTTAGTGCTCATTTCTCAAATATTCTTCAGTTAAATTTAATAAATCTGTCTGTAATCAAACTTTAAAGACATTTCACACGGTCTGTCACAGTTTAAGGCTGAATATTAGAGTGATTTCAGAATGTAGGTATATAAAATTCTTATATTATAAGAACTCGCTTTAGACCTAGAAAGTTCAATCTTACTCTCCTGTAATAGGTAAACATTACTTAAAATAAAATTCAAGAATCATAAAACTATACGTATTAGAGGGAGTAGATTTTAGCGAGTAGGTAGCCATAACCTTCAAAGTCATATAAACCGAGGACATCCAAGTGAATTGAGCTTTCATTCACTGCGAAAATCATTTTCCATCGAAATGCTTTGAGTGTGAAGAACTCTTATAGGAATCGGCATTCCAATTAAGAATCAGAGTACGTAGATGAACATTTGATTTTAAAGTTGATAAGATATCTTAGAGTTGTGTGGTCAGATATAGACACTTTCATGGAGTTACACAGCGGCGATGGGTTTCAATGAAAGAAATAACCGAAGGAACAGAGGGGCAATTATCTTATTTTTAAGAAAGAAAGTAAATTTATTTGTCACATACAGATACACATAATGAAGACACAAATAAAAGTAAACATACATTTTAAACAATAACATTGTGTGACCCGCGGCTGCGCTAAATAGGTCCAGTTCATCAAAACGCCAATTTCATATGTAAAGATCATATGAAATTGGCTTTTTGTATAGGAGGAATATAAAGTTGTTTTTTTATTTAATTAATCAAAGATGATCTTTTGCCATCTTATAGGTAGTTCAGTTTTCCTTTTACTAAAAACACCATTCGGACAGGAATCAATAAAACCTTTGAAGGCGGTTTGAACTGCCCCATCGGAATTGAATTTCTTCTCTTGAAAGAAGTTTTCCAAATTTCGAAAAAAAAAAATGTTAATCTGTCGGAGCAAGGTCCGTGGATGTCTAAGAAATTCCAATTGAAATTTGTTAGCCGTCTGTTGTGCAGTGTGTGGTATAGCGTTGTTCTGAAGCAGCAGTGGACTAGAGCGCTTGACCAATCTCGGTTGTTTAGCAGCTAGCTTTTCCATCATGGTTTGTAGTTGCTGACAATAGACATCTGCCGTAATCGTCAGGCCAGATTTAAGAAAGCTGTAGTGATCGACACCGGTACTGGTCCACCAAATGAACACAAGTATTTTTTTTTTTGAGTCAATTTCCGCTTGGGGCATGATTTAGCTGGTTCGTCAGGGTACAGCTATTGCGATGAGCGCTTCCAATTATTGTACAGAATTTTTTTTTCGTCACAGGTAATTCGATTTAAAATCCTTTCATGATTGTGCCGTTAAGTAATGTAACGCAGTAGTCGACGCGCGTTTGTTGATTTACTTCACTCATATCATGAGGTTCACCTTTCATGCTTTTTCACCTTCCCAGTTTGCTGTAGAGATCAGTTTTACAGAATATTTTTGTTAAACAGGTTACAAACAAATGCGAGTCGGACTCGCCCACCGAGTGTTCCGTACAAATTTGTAGGTACATGTTATAAATAGTTCAAGAATCGAGTCTTGCAGTAACGTCTTTTCCCAGCTATACCCAAAATTCGGTTTCCTCGACCTATAATTAATTAAAATGTTTAGTTTTTAGACTTTTCCGTGTACTTTTTTTTTAGGAAAAGATGATATTACTTGCCAAATTTCATTATTCAAAGGTCAACGGAAAGTACTCTAATTTCGATTCCTTTGAGACTATCGAATTATTATATTTTTGCAGCCTAAACGGCCTTATCTTTTTTAAAGTTAACTAAGAAGTTCGATTTTTCACAGCAGGCATTGTAGACTCGAATATAGGGCCTTAATTTCAGCTCGATACCTCTTTTCGTTACTGAGATAAAGAGTCTTAACAGACAGACGGGCAGACAGACAAAAATGTTATCCTGTAAGGGTTCCTTTTTTTGGCTTTTGATATCTCAAAAATATCAGTCTTCGTGACAGTTTTATCAATTATTTTTCTTATACTTACTTTTTTAGGGCAAAATTTTCCTATATGAATTTAATTTGTGAAAATACATGTAACT
This sequence comes from Hecatera dysodea, assembly GCA_905332915.2. Lineage (NCBI taxonomy): Eukaryota > Metazoa > Arthropoda > Insecta > Lepidoptera > Noctuidae > Hecatera > Hecatera dysodea. The sequence goes on from HG995302.1 coordinate 10,379,112, forward strand.
TTATCTATAAGTAGTAATTTGAAGAGCAATTAAGTTGATATTTTTGTTATGAAAATGATGCTTCTAGACCACTTGTCTGCACTATGTGGAACGTTAGCTATTCTAAATAACACACAAGAGTGGTGTCATCGGTTAATCTCGTGTCACAAAAGCCAAAGACTACCACAATTTGAATCCCTATCTTACGTAAATAAAGACAATTACTATGTATTTGTATTATACATATCATATTACACAAGGATATAATATATAATCTTCATGTGAGCCTATCCGTTTCAAATTCAAACATTCCTTGCCGCCAAATACAATAATATGAGATTGAGAGGACATTGCCACGTTCAACCCAGAATTATTGTGTGAATATCAAAGTTATAATACCATCGTTACACACAAGTGGAACAACATTTATCATTCTGACATGGTCTTGTCATGACAATAAATAATAAATTTATGTTTATTGATTGCTAACATCATTGCTTTAAAACTTTGACCGGTGTTATCGAATAATCATATTAAAAAACATGGTACTTAAAAAGCAATTTGATTCTTTTTTCATAGTAACGTGAATAAATAAACCAGTAATTAGTCAGAAGTCGGTAATAATGGGGCGCTACTATTGCTAGCATGCTTTGCTAATTGCTTACATGTTACGGTACACGGCTTGTATGCTTTTCATACGGGTGATAAAGGATGTGGCCTGATACGGGTATAAGGATGTGCGTATTTTGCGAGGATACGTATCGAGATAATTAATTTTCCAAACATCGTATGGTGCTGCGCTGTAGAGAAGGCTTCACTCCAGAATTGTGTATGGGACGAGTTTGAAAAACGTGTTGGAGGTATATGTTTAGGCCTAATGTCGAGTGGTTTGTTTCATGTGTACGTACTAGACACTACTTTCTCGCACAGCGAATCTGATTCGCATCTACGCACCATTCAGCCTCCTCGTACCGCTATGGTGAAAAGAGCCACACCATAAAAGTATTTGTATCACTCTTCGCACATAACGTCACTAAAAAGTAACTCCGTACTCTATACAAATTGATTTATTTATGTTACGCGTACGTGTTTGAGTCACAGAAATTCATGTGTCCCTTAAATCGGTCCAGTAGATTCGAAACAAATAGTACTAGACAATCTGACAGACCGACACACAAACAAGTGACCCTATAAGGGTTTGCATAAAACAATTCTGAGATCCTTCAAACGCAATTCAGACTCAGGCATGAATGGTTCAATAACATTTTATTTTGATTAATTGTCCTCATTTTCAACTTTCTACCTACTACGGTTCATGAGATACGGCCCGCTGACAGACAGGCAGACGGACGGATGGACTGCGAAAGTTTAGTAATAAGGTCCCGTTGGCCTTTAGAAACTGTACCCTAAAAAGCATTAAAATTAGTCAACCGTGGTAACCGTGGACTTTCTTAAAGTTTCTTGTCGATAGGTTTTAACAAATTTGAACCGTGCTCCTGAGCGATGTACTGACTTTTCATAATGGCCCTTTCAAACACATAATAAAATTGATCATAATGCTTTACTTGCTGAATGTTAATGGTTTTTAACCCATGAAAGTATGAAGGGAAGATTATTTATTTATTCAAACTTTATGTACAATAGTGGTACATGGGTGGACTTAATGAAACAAGACATTCTCTACCAGTCAACCTTTGGGTTAAGACAACACCGTGGTTGGTGTACAACAAATAAATAAAATACAAAATGACTCTTGAAATAGCTTCAGATCACGGTGTAAACTTAAACCGCCTTATTCCAAAACAAGGTTTTTCTTTAAACCAGGTTTAAACCATTGAGCTCGGTTTTGTATTTCGAATCTTGATCATGTCAGAATAAGATTCAAATTACAAACCCTGGCTCAATGGTTTAAACCTGGTTTAAAGAAAAACCTTGTTTTGGAATAAGGCGGAAAAAGTTTAGTTCGAACTTGATAAAATCAGTACATCGTAAATCGTAAGTTCGTAACGCACGAACGCACGGCTGATAGTAGCGCGTATAGCGCGCGCGCGCGTACAGCGAGTGACCTTAAAATCAGTTAACATCTTATTTTATTTGTACTAAGAAGTCAAAATGAAAATACGTGTTTAATAAAGATCGTTTAAGTTTAATGTGTCAAAGTTTATGCACTGCATAAAAATACTCCCGTACCTATACATTTATTCCTTTAACAATTTTCGTTTTCTGTCGAATGGAACAAAATGTGTTCCACAAAAATAACCAAATAATATTCTAAATAAACACACGTAGGTAAAGTTTCGTGCAAAATCCTTCATAAAAATATGAAATTTCTTTTTCACTGTGTTGTTAGCAAGGCTTTACTGTCAAGATTCGCTTTCGGTATGGCAGGAGACAAGTCTTCTGTGGATTTAAACTTTGTTACAAAAATTGTTAACGCCCTTCAAGCTTTTTTGTCACCTGAAAATGTATGTTTATTTTATAAAGCGACATTCACAAAACAAGTGTTACAAAGGAGAATATTTTTGAGGTTTTTGTATTTTACACACTCGGTCTGAAATAGATGGTAACCCTTTTTTGTTCTTTTTGTTTAAAAATGTGCCGTTTGCCGTGGCGTTTTTCTCTTGTATCCATTTTAGTATTTATACTAATGTATAATAACTAAAACTGAAACGATTATTTGTTTGGTTGAACGCGCTAATCTGAGGAAAAATGAATAAAAATATGTTTAAAATATGTTTTCAGATAGAACTAGTACTTTGGTACTAGTTCTAACTGAAAACATATTTTAGTGTTGGATAGCAATTTTCCCTCTATCTTTTGTCTCGCAGACGTAGTTGCGCGACTCAGTTAGTTAATAAATAATTTTGTTATGTTCAATTATTTTTGTAGATCTAACTTGTGCCTTTATCATTGTATGCTAAATAAAGCAACTTTAACAATGTGTCAACAACCTAATGTTTCGTCATTAATTTTCAGACTACAGACCTTTATAATTTATCTATATTGTATGTTGGATACCTACAACGTAGACAAATTAGTAGCGAAGAATTGAATATATACAGATATCTACTTACGAGTATAATAGTACCCACCAACTTTCCTACTTAGGAGGAAACTTAAGTATGTATGACGTACCACTACCACAAAATAAAACACTAGCATTAAAACTTGACTTTTACCAAACTTCCAGAAAATAAGTTCGAAATCCTATATTCTCGACCGAGTTTTGTGAGAGCTCCCTTTTACACAACTTATAACTTATGCGGTAGACCCAGTATAGGTAAGTAGGTACTTTTCGAACCCAACACTTACGTTAATCTATTATTCTCTTGGTATTAATCGGGCTGCCAGTGTATCAACCTTAAAATTACTAAATGGCCACTTATATATGAAACTAGCTGCTGCCCGCGACTTCGTCCCCGTGGAATCCCCGATTTTAAAACATTCTTTATCGCTGCTCCACTCCTATTGGCTTAAGCGTGATGATATATAGCCTAAAGCCTTCCTCGATAAACGGTCTATTCAACCCAAAAAGAATTTTTCAATTCGAACCAGTAGTTCCTGAGATTAGCGCGTTCAAACAAACAAACCAACAAACAAACAAACTCTTCAGCTTTATAATATTAGTATAGATATGTATGTCAGATTTACGAGGTCTCTAATAACTTCGTTCTAAATTTCGATCGTTGTATTCTTAGTAGTGTATCGATTTAATGGTTTACTATCGTTTGATATATTTTGAGCTTAAAATTGATAGCCGTTGTAGCAGTTTTATTCTCGTATTGCATGAAAAATTACTTTATTAAAATATTGTATACATTTCTGGGTACAGCTGAAGTAACTACAATATTTTTTGGGTTTAAGAACAACTGTTGAAACAATTGTTTTTAGTCTACGAAATAAATCAACTAACAATAAAATCGATTTGTTGTTAATTTAATGGAGTTGCACCTTTGTATTTAATATTCATTAACTTTGCACCATCATTCCCCGAAGAAGATTTTAACCCTTAAAGAGAGCCTACTAATAGTATTTTACGGAGCACAAAGTAGCACAGAAATTATGTTGAATAATATTACCCAAGCCGAATATACCACTGGATATTCACCCGCAACGCCGGATTCCGTCTTCACATAGCCAATATTCCATTTCTACGAACAAAACAGTTTGCCTTATCATTCATTAAAGGACTGCTCGCAAGGGGAATTCGTTGCGGCTAGAACGCTAGAATTATTTTCAAGAAAAGGTGAATAGGCATCTTTGAGATAAGCGCTAGTATTAAGGGCACGTCTTGACTTGCTATCTTGTGAATACAATGTCTCCGATAGGCTTTATAGAGGAATGTTGTCTTATACCAACAATTTGCTGATCTGTGATATCATGAGATACAGCGTGAGGTTATGGCTATTTATTCCGATAAATTGGCAATTTTGCTCCAGGCTGCCGTTGACAATTTCCTTAAGGAAAAACTCAAGGGAACAACTTTACTTGACAAAGTCGAAGTCTTAACGCTTGGCTGATACAATTAAGCCACTTTGTCTAGACGAGCCTAATTAAGTCGATTTTCAATGGATAGTACAACCGAAATTTTAATCAATCAGAGTCTAGACTTATTTGTAAGACGGAGTTCTAAATTGAAGAAGTCTCAACCTACTAATCAAACCCTTCTTTGTATGTCTAGCAGTATTGATATTAATGCTATTGAATAAAATAAAAGACTGAGTGACAAAAGGCTGTGATTGAAATCAAAGGTGCCGATGGAAGTAGGTTTCTAAACTAAGACTCTTATTACGTTCCTAATTCACAGTTGGTTTTATGAGTAAAGAACTGAAAGTCTGACATTCGTAAAATATAGCTCGTACCTGAGAAGAGAACTTTGCCGGACCACTTCGCGATTTATTTAACTTTTTACAACAGATTTTGCTGCTTTCTAGCACTTTGCTGTGCTTGTTCGAAACCTCGAGCGCTTTAAAATAGCAGTCGTACTACGTTTGTAGTAGCTAGACTGTTAAAAATAATATATGCTTCGTTTCGGTTTGTAAACGTTGAGTAGAAAATCAAGGGTAGGTGCTTATTAAGTAATTGTTGATAGTGGGCAATTGTCTTAATTACCAAGCTTGTTTAAACGGGTGTTGTATAGAGTGTTGTTATTGGCAACTAGACTACGGGTTTTTTTTATTTATAACTGTCAAATTATTTGATTGTCTGTATAAATATACCACAAAATTATTACATAAATGTTACCTTATCATGTTTTTTTAAGTCTTGCCTTCGCTGTAAAGCACCTCCCTCCTACCATGACGTGCCAAAGCCTTCATGACTCCGTAATGAAAAGAAGATAGGTAATACTGATCGTCCCATAGGTACCTAGGTATAGTTCCGTCTTTCTCATACAACAGAGTTATGCTAAAACTGGTACATCAATAGTAAGCTGGCTTTAGAATGTGACATGGATGGATAACAGCGACGAGGTAAAGGACAATGGCAGCCGCCCATACATTGTTTTAGCTGAGGTGAAATTCTTACGTCTTTAAATGAAAAATATCTTGTTTAACTCAGCGTCACCTTCTGAACTAGTATGTGCAAGAATTTTGGTTCAAGAAGGCCGAGAAAAATAGATATTCAGTCATGAACTTTTGTAGGTTATGTCTATTGTAACTTGGTAGTTAAAGGGCCCCCGAGACGATCAAACACACTTTACAAGTCGTCATTTCACGTTATATTCAATAGGTATCTAAAAAATAATATATAGTAAAACTGGTTTGAGGCAGCCAGTCGCCGAGATCATTGTTTTAGGTATTGAAGCAATAAGATTTATCTAACATTCTGGGATTTAATAATTACTCGCCAAGTTTTCGCACGCTTAACAAGTATTTATAAAATCCTAGAATGTGTGTAGAAATATCGAGTTGATAAGAACCAATAAAACAAGTTTTATTTTTAAATCTATATTTATTCTTCTTCATCCTCTTAAAATTATTTCATGCAGAAATTCTGTGGGTGTGGTAATATTTTGCCGATGTCAGGCCCATCCTAAATACCAGACTAGCGTCATTACATGAGCGTTTACTGATTCCTCTCCGGCCAGGAATATCATTCAGTTGATACACCGGATTCGTGTCGATTTGCTCTACGACCTGACGATCTGGCGGTATCTAGCAAACAACTAGTTCACCGATAAGTAATCCAAAACAATAAGGCAAGATCGGCGTCCAGTATAAAAAAAGCTCAATGTCACAGGGAAAGTCTCGCGAGTCCTTAAAAACGCGCAGGGTCACACAGGGCCATATCACAGTCCATAATATGCAGTCCGTACAAATGAAAATAAAAAAATACGGGAAAAAACAAACGAGAGCAGTGATTGAATATGGTATCAACCATATATTCAACCCAACCAACAACAATCGTCAGTAATCAATCAAACTATTTTTTTTTAGATTCGGGATACTAGTCTTTTTGCCAGTCATTAAAAGCAATTTATTTATTTTTACTTCAGTGTTTTGACCTCCCTGCAAGGAACACTTACACTTAAAAATAAACTATATTGTTACTCCGTTTAATTATTCACTTGCTCCGTAATAAAAAAAACAAAACTGATTACAATTAAATAATGCTGTACTTACTGTCACTTGGCAGGATAAATATAAAATGGCAACACTACACGGTAATTAAAAAGTCAAATAACTTTTCATTTAAAATATCTTTTTTCTCCGGCCTGATCTAGTAAATGTGATACATTGAAAAAATATAGAATAATAATGGATCTTCTGTCGTATATGAGTCACTTTTAGACGCTTAATTTGAAGTCAGCTAAAATTTCGCCATTGTTCTTTGAAAATGAAAACAATATAAGTATCTAGTTTTAATTTCCGCGAATATTAGTGGGTTGCAGGTATGCACCTCCCTCCCGCCCGCTATATTATGCACATGCAAGATTATAGGGCAAATGCAAGGATTTTATGCACATGCAGGAAGGCAAAGCAAAACCCAACACCATTACCGATACGTGTTTCGCCTCTCCACGAGGCATCCTCAGGGGACGTGTTGACTCGCTGACCGTTCAGTTGCGACGTTCCCTGAGGATGCCTCGTGGAGAGGCGAAACACGTATCGGTAATGGTGTTGGGTTTTGCTTTGCCTTCCTGTGTGTTAAAATGGATTTCCGCAAAGTAACGCCTGACTCAATCAATTTTTAGCGACGAGGTAATTGAGTATTAAAAGCGCAAATCAAGATTTGATAGAACAACTTTTACTACCGAATAAACCCTGAATTCGCTTAAAAATATCAGCTGTTCAGTACAATTTGTCGAGATACGCACATAAATTTATATGGCAGTCAATTAATTTCAACGTAGGTCTAGTCGTAGGTAGTCAATCTTATTCGTAATAATGAGTAGGTATGTACAATGACCCCTTTTCCGGTATTTCCTATATTCTGTTACAGGTTGTATATTATATATCAAGCAAAATTCTGCACAGAATAGGCTTAGATTATAATCCTAATAATCTTATAAATGTGAAAATTTGTATGTTTGTTTTTTAATAAATAGTAAATAATAACTAGCACTTCGCCCGCAACTTCTTCCGCGCAAAATTAGTAGGCGCATAGTATAACCTATGGGGCAAACACCATTTGTAGAAAGCCCGTAGACAATACAACTTGACAATTTGAATACGAAACGAAGAGGGGGGGGGGGGGGCTAAAATATTATCGTAATTTAAAAACGCACCCCTCGTGTCACAGAAGATATTATTTTTGACGCGTTATAAATAGAACACAAGTCAAGCGATGCGATACAATCCAACCAATCACAGACTAACGCGTGTTTGTCAATTGTCACGTCAAGTTTGTGATTAAATAAATAGTTGATTTGAAGTGATAAGCAGTCATAAAAACAGTGCTATTCAAGTCTGAATCAGTAAATGACATCAGATTTGCAACTGCATGATTTCTTGAAAAATGATTTATTTGGAACTGTTTAGTCGTTATTAACCGACTTCAAAAATAAGGAGGAGGTTTCTTAATTCAATCGTATATTTTTTTATGTGTTTAGCGTTCGAGTTTTTGTTAAAATTTTATTTCCTATATTTTAGTGAGTTACATTTTTAGAATTGTTTCCTTAGGCTTAGAGGAAAAAAATCGATAGTTAATTCGTACCTACTTGGCGCCAAAAATCGGCCATTTTAATTCATATATAAATCCCCCTTCTGGGCAGTCGGGTAAACATTCACGCGAAAAACATAACCTCTCCTCGCGCGGAGTCGAGTAGAAAGATTCGAAGACGAAAAGTGAACTGCATTTTGCGGCACAAACATATTTAACTCAACGTGAACCAGCTCTCTCGAGTATTAATGTGTTTTAATCCTATTATATACAGCATGTTTTTAATTTTCAAACGTACCAACCGCATAAATGTAACGAATAAGCCCGAGCTCGTATTAGCTATACATTTTTTGCCAAGTCTTGCAGCAGATAACAGTCTAGCTTATTACATAGCACTAAGTAGATGTGCTTTTTGTGTACTAGTTTCTGACCCACTTCAGCTTCCGTGACGTAAATCGTAATTGAAATTTTGTTCATGGAACTAGGATACTGAGAAATTATGTTAAAAACACCTATTTGGTCGAATACTGAACATAAGTGATAGTTTTTCATATGTCACAATATTTCATGTGGAGATTTTACTTATCAGTGCTTTGTTGGTTTTTAAACGTTGCCCCACAGCCAGACCCGGAACAACTATCTGTAGGTCATACAAATATTTGTTCCGTGCGGAAATCGAACCCACGACACGGAGCGCAGCAGCCAATCGCTCAACCACTGCGCCAACCGTGTCGTCAACCGTGCCGGGTGCAAGTCATACTGTGAAGCGTGAGAATCTAAGTTCGATTATGGGTCGGGTTTTATACTGACAGACAACGCACAGCCGAAACTAACAGTTTTAGAAAGATGAAATTTGGAATGTTAGTTCCTTAGGGAACACTAAGAGCTTTTTCTTGCGACTACATAGGCGTTCTATCCCGCTTCCGATGGAAGTTCGGGAACCCCTTTCTTAGCACTCCCTTCCTCAAGGAACCTAAATCCTAAATCTCAGCTTCCTACTCTCTTTCTCTTTCTTCCTGCTCTTTCTATCAGTTGCTCAGTCAGTCACTCATCAGAAACGGAAAAATTATATATACGTATATATATTGATCGTATATATAAGTAAATATATATATATATATATTCGTTTTAGAACTTGATAAATAACGTGTCAACAATAAAACTCGTGAGTATTGTCATTAGTATTACGCGGAAATAGTATTTATGATATGAAACTGTAGTAATAAACATTAAATATGCACACCACAACACTAGTGGCAGTGTTCCAAAAATTACATAGCTATTTTAGAGGAGTCATTATATTCAGGAAACAAATGAACTGATACAATTCATGCATAGTGCGGAAGCTACGACAATAACTATACTAAACAAGAATGGTTTCATAGCGCTACCAACATTTTTATTAAACCTGTATTATCCTACTAATATTATAAACGCGAAAGTTTGTAAGTATGGATGTATGGATGTTTGTTACTCTTTCACGCAAAAACTACTGAATGGATCTTGATGAAATTTGGAACAGATATAGATAAAAGTCTGGAATAACACATAGGATACTTTTTATCCCGGGATTATGTTCCCTCGGGATAATTTCCGACATTCACGCGGGCGAAGCCGCAGGCAGCAGCTAGTTTTAAATATATTTTGCCTTGAATTATTAGTACTTTATGGATTTCTGGTACAATACTAGAGGAGCTATTATTTTAAAGAGCATTCGTGGTCGTATCGCAATGAAATACTGTCAATATTAACTATAATTTCCTTATATTTCACAAGTTCTTGAAATTGATTTTCACTGAGGTGATATCATTTCAGTGACAGTAATTGTCAAAAATTTGAATTTGAACGTTTTCAATTACGAAAATTGGCCTTCTGGTTCAATTAGGTACACATTTAATTTAACATTCAAAACGGACAAATTTTAAATGGATTCATGATATAGCAAGAGTGTAGTATGGGAGACCGGGTCAAAATCGTATAGCTAAGGGTTTAGGGTTGTAGGTCTTTCATATTAAAACACTAATTTATCTATTCAACAATTATAATTAGTCAGTTTCATAAGGAACATAATCAATTGCACATATTTGGAATAATTCAAATACCAAACAATAAAAACGAAAATTATTAAACTTCTTCTAATTACGATTTTGCCCCGACACATGGGCAAAACCGTATATTATATACGACTAGCTTCTGCCAGCGACTTCGTCCGCGTGGAATAGTTACTTTACCCCCGATTTTGAAACTCTCAGCCATCGGGCTGAGAGTTTCAAATTGACAAAAGATATACATGCTGTTTCGGGATATTTTTTAGATAATTTTATGTAGAACATTTCCGTAATACATGATTTCTATGTAACTTTAACCATTAAGGCTACACACGCGCCGGAAGCTTAAAAAATGGAGTAACTTCTTCCGTTTTCCCAACATTTTCCTTCACTGCTCTGCTCCTATTGATTGTAGCGTAATGAAAAGTATACTATAACCTGCCCAGGTGTATGAAGAATAATTGTACCAAGTTTCGTTAAAATCGGTCGAGTGGTTTTTGTTTCTATAAAGAACATACAGACAGACAGACAGACAGACAGACAGACAGACAGAAAGACAGACAGACAGACAAAAATTTTACTGATTGCATTTTTGGCACCAGTATCGATCACTAATCACCCCCTGATAGTTATTTTGAAAAAATATTCCTTGTACAGAATTGACCTCTCTACAGATTTATTATAAGTATAGATACGAAAAAAAAAACGGTTTAAATCGTCCCAAGCCTTTGCGAGTGGAACTGTCCAGATCATTATTCTGTCTAAATCGGTTTACTCTGTCTTGTAATGTTGATTTTGGTACCTCAAAAGTCCTTTTATAATTACGCGGCATTTTAACTGCACCTATAATCAAATAAAAAATAAATAAGTTTATGTTCATTCATACAGGTCAAAATCATATAGTAGCCGGTTTTGCCCCGTACGGTTTTGACCCAAGGCTTAATGTATAAATATATCACTCAGTACTACATACGCAAACCAAACTCACCTACTCAAATATTTGTTAATTATGAGTAAATATACACACTTTAACATAGTTGATTGGACACTTACCTATTATACACGTAAATTACACTATTATTGATTGAATTTTTACAAAAATAAGATCAAGTACGGCGAAAAACAATAAAATCGAATATTTTGATAACGCGCGTGTCTGTAGCGACAAGTTTTTGTTGACAAATAGCTCCCATTGGTTTACGCCACTGAGCAGCTTGCGCGCGGGAACATTGAATTATTGACAAGAATAAACTTGCTGTACTGTTTTACCCCGGTATACGGTTTTGTACAGGTCTCCCATACAGTGTATATAATTTTCTTAAAAGTTTGACACAAAAAGGTAAAATTGAAATTTTTCAATTTTGCCTTTTATTTCAAACTTTTTAGTCATAACTTTATTATGAACATCGTACAAACCCATTACTGAAAAACTTTTTTTTTGCAAAAACATGTTTACTGCAGCGCTCCCTCGTGAGTTGTCACCGTAACACATACCTATCTAAGAAGATGCATCAATCAAATCCGAACCCATCACTGAAAACCGTATAAAAATCGAACCAGTAGTACTGGAGATAAATGGGAACATTGGTTTGCACAAACAAACAAACATCCTCTCAACCCAAACACATACACTGTCTCCGTTCCGTCGTGGGTAAAAAAGTAATTTTAACTATCTCCCTGTTAATTATAAGTGGTTAGTTACAATACTTTTATTGTGCACGAGGTACTTAATGGAATGGAAGAGTTTTATAAAAGCTTCGCAAAAAATAAATAAAATTGAGCCACAATTTAATTTCGTAGTTGAACTGTTTCAATAATTACGAGGAATACTGATATTCTGTTTCATGAATAAAAATGAATAATTTCAAGAAACAAAAGAAAGTATAAATACTAACCTGTATTTTCTGATTTACGTTTTTATTTTACAACTTTATTTGGAAGCTATAAATTCAGGTTTATATGTCACAATCGAAAAAAAAAAATGTCCGTATGCCCAAATCTAAAATACACCGTATTTCCCTCTTGGGGGTCATTAGTTTCAAGCCAGTAAATTCGTTCCCCACTGAAAATTTATTAGTGAAACAAATTAGGATTAAAGTACAGGTTTTTGTCCGTATTTGTTTTTCCTGAAAAATAATATATAGAAATAGAAGTTTGTGTGCTGTAAAAAACCGTAGTGTACATTTTCACTGTACCAACTTTATCAGAAACAAAAATAGGGTAAGGTTAATTTTTGGAGTTGGTGTTTTCCTCCCTTATTACCTACTAAGACTACCAGCCACCGCAACAGCAGAAGAAGACGACCGGGCATCGGGTAATACAGGGCGATTCCCGACCACCGTAGGCGCGAACCTGCAAATGGCGAGCTATGGGTGACTCGCCGTCCGACAGCAAACAGGCCCGGGTCGACAGCGCGTCTTGTTCCATGCGCGCCTCGAAGAGCTGTCAGCAAAGAAGAGGGGACCCCATAGGGTCATTGCCAGCTAGGGTTGCGGAACTTGTTCGAAAGAGTCGCCGAAGCCCTGGAACGCAAAGGGCACTAGAAGGATCACGGGTGGGTTTTAGTCAGTAAGAGTATGGCACTCCCTTACGCTCCGCCCATTTTCTGATTTCCTATTTAGAAAAAAAGGCTACTTAAGATGGGCTAGTTAGTTAGTGCAGGTATAAGTTTGCGTGGGATTACCTCTTGATTAAACAATAAAGTAATAATTTCTAGATAGCTCATAGCTCACACCGTTGACAACTAATAGCATCCTTCTTATACCTACTTAACTGGGTAAAAAAAATCAAATATAAGAATAATATTGTTTTAGGTATCCAGTCTCGACAGCAAAAATAAAACGATAAAATAGCATATCCAGACTAGTACTTTAACTTATTATGTATCACAAGCACCTTTACCAATAGCCATAAAAGTAACTTCATTACTCGGCTGTCGTAAAACTTCAAGCACATAATTCTTGCTTACACACTGTTAACGTCTTGCATTACAAGCTGATACAGAATCCTTAAGATCAAAAGTCAGCACATGACGCTTTCGAAGAAAGGCCTATAAAAATGATAAATTATTCTTAATGTAACGTTTGAGCGAGTGCTTATGTCACACGAACTAAGGAATAAGTTGTTTTTGCGTAATACGGTTAAAATAGCTATGTTACTGAAATAACCGAATTAGTCCGTCCGTAGATAAAAAACAAAATGCGAACATCAATGACGTCACCATCCAGTCTTGAACTTTGATGCTCTTTATCTTAACTTGTATTTATCGATTGACACGGCTAAAATTAATTTCCAATTATTTTGGTAAATCTAACAAAAAATAAAATTATTATTTGTCTACGTAGTAAAATATTTTATTGCTGAAGAGGACGATCCTGTATATATTTATTATCAGTCCATATAAAGCTTAGCACAGTGATCCTAGGCGCATGAGAGTGCCAACTTCAAATTGTAAAGTGGGAAACATGCAGAGGCAACTAACCACCGATAACGGTCCCTTTCCTTTGCTTAGCGAGGTGACGACGAGATTTTATAGCATACATTAGATAAGTAATAAACACGGGTCGATGTATTTTACTTGTTCATTGTCCGAGTCTTGTCATCTGCATGTGCGCAGCATTTTAGTTTTTTAATTCTTATTTCTTTATTGTACACCAAAAAATAACTTATATTGGACATAATAAAGTGAATGTAGAAAGGCGAGCTTAACTCAAACTTGAGTTTTCTCCTAGCAAAGCTTTAAGTGACAGAGAGATTAGCATAGAGGGTAGGATCTAGTGCACAAATTTTACAATACAAAATATTTTATCATACATACATAGATATACATACATAGATATACATAACTACATACATATATAAATACATATAATACTAAAATATATATACAGGGTTATTTGAAAAATACTAACAATCTCTTAAGAGGCCATTGTACTCATAATTATGAACAACTTTTACAATGGGAACAAACCTGAAATTGCGAAAAATAAGTCAGCTTTTCCCTACAACAGCTGATTTTTTTTTTGCGTCGAATATTATTTACACTTTTTTTTTTAACTCTTTTGGTGTCGTTGATAACGGATCAATATTATTAGATGTTGCATCCAACCTCACAATTTTCTATCTTTGCCGGAAAAACCTTTTTAAGATACCAAGTGGACAGCAATTTCTGTAGCGAGAACTTTCTGTTAAATAAGCACATGGCTCCTAAGAGCAGGAAGACATTATGTAAGGCCCATAAAAATGATATATTATTCTTAATCTGAGGACATGGTAGTGCTTAACCGACTCGAGTTAAAAAGGATGTAGGTACTGCCGGTATATTTCTTAAAGCGGTATAATGCTTGAATCTTTCGTCAAATACTAATACGAAGAAACAAAAAATATCTAAGTCGAAAACATTGGTATCATGGACTTAGTGAAATCAGTTAACACGATTGGTTTGTGGTTTTGTTGTTTAGCATTTAGTCAAAAACCGGATATAATATATCCGGTTTTTGACTAATAGTGATATTATCACTATTTTATGCTATGCTTGTCGCAAATATTTTTTCCTTTCTTTTTTTTTTCTTCAACTGCGTAATATTCATCCATGTTTGCTATTCTTTTTTTCAGAAAAAGATAGCGCACTCAATGTCAGAATAATAATTATTTTCTCATATGGTAAGTCTCATTAGTCACTACTAAATCGTATTAAATACAAATCCCGACTCTGGTTTCACCTTAAACTTTGGCAACTAAACTTGGCAACCGCTTTAAAGCGATGCCATAGTAATAGATCGAAATACTTAGTAAATGCTGTATGTACGAAAAGACAGGTTCATGTATAAATCGAAAAGTATTTGTATTTCGAGCCATTTGTTGACAACATATCATTTATTTCACAAAGACATTGATAGATAGAAAACATTTTCTCCTCTTTCAAAGGGGTTTTCCTGAGACGTTATAACTCTTTCATCTTCGTTCAATTGATCATTCAAGGGTCTTCCAATTTACATAAGTTGCTCAGGAAAGATCTAGAAATATAATAATAAATGTGACGAAGTTTTACTGAGAAATTTCCCTGAGATCCTCAAAGTTAACAGCTTTTTTTAAATGGCTACAATAATTGGCAATATCTGTTCACAATATTCCATTCCGAAATATGTATTAAGTTCCTACTTTATCAGACTTCGAAATACATGATATCATTCGAATTTACAATAATAAGTTTTACAATATACTTCATATGTGTAGAAGGAATTTGTCTTAAACTGTAATCATTGACAGGTTTTGATCAGAATATTTATAAATAACCCAAAAATAAACAGTTGCGAGATAAATTTCTAAGAATGACATCTTTTAAAACTTAAGCTTTCCTAGTAAGAGCTACCTACTAAAGAATAGATTTTGCCTATCATTGCGTTTCATCGATTGAAACTCGAGTATTACGTCCCAAATCTTCATCCTTTATTCAGCTATAGATTTGATTGAATACTGCTAGATTTCGTTTGAAAATACATTGAACACCCACAGGAATTTGCAAGTATCTCTATTGAATAATATCGGATATGTAGGTATATCTCGGTTTTTCGGAGACAACAATAGGGAAACGGGACAAAGACCCAAAATACTCCCTTATTGAGGTCACCCTACTTCTTTTATGATTCGAGATTTCAGGTTTTAAATTACGAAGAACCAGAAGCATCTTCGGTGAGGAGGATTCCGAATGAATTATCGCAAAAATGTTCACTTAAAATGAAATGTCACTTGTATGAAGTTGTATTAATAAAATAAATTGATCATTCTTGTCCTTTTCCTGACTTCGCTTATTTCATTTACGTCATTTTGATTACACTCCGCACTAAAAAAACGTCGCGACGATCCGATTTGAATACATACATTTTTTATGTCTGAAATTCGTTCCAAAGCGGCACAGAAGGTATTTTTAAATGGAATAAAAGAAAAAGTAACATTTTGTCATGCTAATTAAAATAACAGGCTTTATAAAATTAGTCAGTTTCAAAGAGATGAGTGGAATAACATTACTGTTTTTTGTTTCGAATAAGACCTATTTTTTTAATTCAAGTACGCTTTTAACATAGCATTTTCAAATTAAGAGGTTGCGGTGAAAATAAAATGAAGTAGAGGGACAAACTAATTATTTTATAGCAGCTTTAAATTTGACTGTTTATAAATACTTGGCTCATAAAAGATTGATTATTGTAGTATTGTAGGTGCAATTGATATTGTTCTGTTTCCCATTCATAAAGTCCAAAGGGTAATAATGAAGCTTAAAGTTAAATCATCGTCAGGGTCAACCGCTTCTGGCTTGTTAACCATAATCTTGTGCCAAGGTGTCACTTAGTGAGATCTACAATGCATGTCATTCGAATTATACATTTGGCAGAAAATGGCTAGAGTAAATGGGGTAAAATGGCACTAGTTGGCTTTGGATTAAGAATTTGACACTTAAAAGTGTTGCCGTATTTAAACTTGACTTTTTCCTTGTTAAGAATTTTAGGGAAGTATGCAATATTACCTTGCGATATGCATAACTACCTTGCTATATACATATGTACATAAGTTTGGATATGTTAGGCCAAGTTCGAAATTGACATTAAAAAGCTTCTACAAATAAACTCGTCATAAATGTCATTCTTATTATTATTACTACATTTTAAAACAAATGAGATTAAAAATAAAAAGCCTCTATATATAGCGCTAATGATATCTGTCTCGCGAGAAAATGATGGAAGATTTCCTATGCATGGTTACATTTAAATTTACTTGTTTATATATAATTAATTTGATGACATTTGTGTTTGTTGTTTCAATTGTTTTCTTTCCTTAATTTCTTCAGATATATCTCTCACACTATTATATACTAGCAGCGCCTCGCGGTTTCACCCGCGTAGTTCCCGTTCCCGTGGGAATATGGGGATAAAATATAGCCTATAGCCTTCCTCGATAAATGGGCTATCTAACACTGAAAGATTTTTTCAAATCGGACCAGTAGTTCCTGAGATTAGCGCGTTCAAACAAACAAACAAACAAACAAACAAACTCTTCAGCTTTATAATATTATAGTATAGATTATATCACATTATTATTTATCGTTCACTACACATTTACATGTACGTATGTATCTATTTACCTCTATATTTAACACCTTACAAACTGATTTACATCCGTACACTTCAACGTTAGGTTCAGTTGAAAACCAGCGTCAGGCAGCTCCTAGTTGTCTGGCATTTTGCTGAACTGGACCTATTTGGCGCAGCCGCGGGTCACATAATGTTATTGTTT
This sequence comes from Hecatera dysodea, assembly GCA_905332915.2. Classification (NCBI taxonomy): domain Eukaryota; kingdom Metazoa; phylum Arthropoda; class Insecta; order Lepidoptera; family Noctuidae; genus Hecatera; species Hecatera dysodea. Next base: position 10,396,529 of record HG995302.1, read on the forward strand.
TAAATTTAAGTTTCCTTTTATTTGTGTCTACATTATGTGTATCTGTATGTGCCAAATAAATTTATTTTCTTTATTTTCTTTCGTTGAAACCGCGGGTTTCACCCGGTATGGTTTCAGATTACTTTTTATTCCAATTATAATATCCACTTTTCCTTCGGGTTAGAGGGTAAAGCTGCGGGAAAAGTATTTGTTGATTTTAATATTAAATTTTATCTTTAGAGGAAAACGATCAACAGACACTCAAAACTTGTTTACTTTCTTATTCTTTTAGCCCGAACTTATTTAGTTGGAGGCTGCAAAAACAACTTTACTATAGGTATTTCTGAGAACTTGTTTGTTTTCTGAAATACGTTTTATAGAAAAACCTGATGCAAATAAGCGGAAAACTTATCTCTAGCTTTGACCTTATGAACTGTAATGAATATTTTAGCAGTACACATAATTAATAAAAGTTACAGATCATATCTTATTCAAGATTTTTTTTTATAATTAACTCACCCCAGTTTTGTGTAAATCGATAAAATGATAAAGTTTTATTATTTTTAGGATAAAATCATCTTATCTATATAGTCAAACTGTTACCGCATAATTGGCCATGACACAGCCTAAAACTAAACAAAAAAACTATTTTTTTGTACGTCACGTGCTAACATACATTGTTCGAATAAATTGAACGCTTCAATAAACGCATTCAATTATTTCTGGATTATTGAGACTAGTTGAAAATTATTCCAAGAGAACATACTCTCGGAGATGAGCAGCCGACTTACGAATTGTAGGTCGCGGGTTCAAACCCAGCCAGGTGCATTACTTTGTGTAATGTAATAAACACTACTGCTCTCAAAACGGTGAAGGAAAACATTTTGAGGAAACGGGCATGTCCTAGAACCAAAAAATCGAAGACAAATGACATTCACGAATCCGCACTGGCCCCGCGTGGTGGATTACGGCCCATTCCCTCTCTTAGAGAGTAGGGCTGTGTCCCAGCAGTGGGAACGTTAAAAGCTTGATTATGCTATATTCTCGGGATATAACATACTACCATGTCTTATTCCAGAACATGTTCTATCTGTTTGCTAGTTTCATCCAAATCTGTTCAACCGTTAAGACGTGAAGAGGTAACAAACAAAATGTCTACTTCTTTCTTTCGACGACACGATTGGCGCAATGGTTGAGCGTTCGCCTGCTGCGCTACGTGTCGCCGGTTCGGTCCCCTCATGACACAAATGTTTGTATGGTCTTGTCTATGTGAGTTTAAATACTTGTGAATGCACCCATGATGCGGGAGTAGTGAGGGGCAACGTCTTAAAAAAGAACAAAAGAAAACCAAAAAGTTTGGAGACTTTTTTTAAATTTTATCTTTATCAAGGTCGGAATTATTTTACAAAGTTCTGAAAAAGGTAGAAACTATGTTTTTACGATCACTAAGGAAAATTTCTATTCTTATTAACATTGTCATCGTAAAAATAAAATCAAATTATATATTCAGAGGGAGGCCACATTGTGCCCCTTACCCCCATCATACCCTTGTTCCCGTATGTCTTCTGACATTTATGTCAGAAGATGTCCATTTGTGAGTTACTATAGAAAATAATACTGAGAATTCACGAAGATTACACATTGGGACAACTTTAATGTAGATGATTTTGCAGCTATAGCAATATAATAAGTTATTACGTGTTATTGTCAACATAAGAAAACCCACCTTCCTTATAAGCAATTCTCTTCACAAAAACCGCCGAATAGAACAGTAGGTAACCTTAAATACTATTTTCAGGTTTCCGTAGTTACTGACCTATGTTCTATGCATCAGTGTCGTTATTTATTTTTTACATTAACTTCACGTCTTGTTTCACGTGTTTACTTGATTCACGTCAGAATCGGGGTACTCAAAATAATATCTTGAAATGATTTTGCTATATTACACGCGTAGTAATCATAGTGTAGTTCTGAGAAATTTGATGTATTCAAATAATTATACAAATCTCATCAGTATTACCTCAAGAGTCGTTGTTTAAAAAAAAAAGCATCCAAAAAAACACCGAGTTCCGAAATTAAAGTTATTTTGTACTTTTGTTTTTTTTTGTTTAGAAGTCGGTTGTATTTTTTGTAAAAAAAAATTTTTTTTATTACTTAATGCACTACTATTTAATGAAGGTCTGAAGTTGCTCTGATGATGAAGCCGAAATAATATATAACTTCATTCTTTGTTATTTATCAGGTCAAGTGGTTTATTTGTGCTTCGAATTTGTGTTTAATATTTTAGAAGTCCATTTTTTATTATTGTTTTTTATGATGATACCAACAGCGAAATGTACCCCATCACAGCGTGCCGGAGTGTTTATAAACTGGTCTAAACAATAAACAGACATGCGATTACAGCAATCCCGGAAGATCTGCTAACATTTATTGAAGAGTTATTTTTCCTTACTCCGAAGTTCTTCATCAGGTCTTCACCATAGTAGAAAGGGATCACCTCCACACTACGATGCTCTGCCGAATCATTGTATACAGTTTTTTTTTCTTCATTAGTTACAAGGTATAACTCAAATACTCCCCGTCAAAGCTCACTCAAATTGAACCACATCACAAACACCAGCTATCAAATATAAAAATAATCATCAAAATCGGTACAGCCAGAAAAGGTAATGCGGTAACACACACATATAAAAATACAATCGACTTGAGAACCTCCACTCTTTTTTGAAGTTGTTTACAAAAGACATCATGTTTTGGTAACACATTACTCATACACGATATGAATATCATTAAAACTTTTTAACTTTATTCTCCTCAGTGTTTCTGTCAGCGATTCTTTATATTCTATTATTAGATATTTCTTGAATGTAAATGGTATTAAAATGTAAGTAGTCGGCTACAAGTATCTAAAAGGGTACGCTAGTATTTATAATCATACTTTAGTAACTTACTTACTAACCACTTTATAATACACAGTTATTAGTACAAGTGGTTGTGTTTTATCTATTTAAAGTTATACATTATGTCACAGGTGCACAGGGATTTTTCGTGTGTGGCACAAAAACGAGAAAAAAAACCATAACTAAAAATTATTTTGTGAATGTTATTTTTGTTACGGAATTTATTTATATTGACTGATTTTTTTTTTATAAATGACATAATATATTATGATGTGCTCTAGCTTAAAAAAAAAAAACATTGTAAATAGGCTACCTTGTATAGATAAAATTTATTGCCAAATTATATTAACTACATATATTACATTTATGAAAACAAACAACAATAATTGTACCTTTTACTGTAGTAAAATAAATAAACAGCAAACGTTGCTATTGCATTTAATCAATCTTGAAATAACGTATACACTTACTTACGAGTACAAAGGAACCTGAAAGCACTTTCTAATACACCTTTTGCCGCCGGTAAGTTCCATAAACCCCCTTGAAAGGGATGTTAATGACACTCCATTTTTGGAAGTGTGCTCTTTATGATCAAAGATTCAGCGGAACGCGTTCTTTGAACTACAGTTTTTCTATCCCCTTTTCATATTTGTTTACACCTTCGTCAACGAAACTTTTTTATTTGCATTTAAGGTTGGGATAAAGAGGAAAATTCAGCATATCTTCGTGAAACAAACAGTCGAACCTACTTTTTTTCCGAAAATCACTATGCTTCGTCTACGTCTCACGTTTCGTCGGAGAAAAATGAAAATGTACATATCTTATGAACAACTCTGCTATAACGTTCGTTACATTATTCCTTAGATTTTTTCCAAATAGTAGTTGTTTTGTTCAAAAAGCTTTTCCAGTAATATTTTAATAGAGCCTAACAAATTTGGAGTGTGAGTCAAATATTTATTTTTGGTTTAAAATTTTTACTGTAAATGATATGATGTAAAAAAAATTATGATATTAAATTTCCGAATGACGTGATCTCATTTTCAACGTAATTCTTTTTTACATAATTATGTAACTGATAAAAACTCAATAATAAACCAAAACACAACACTGAATCTTTTCAGAAATCAATGAATAAGTTAATACTCTTACAGTTTTATAGGATTTTTATATTCTCTGTCTAATCGAATATAAAAAGATATCCTATTTAATTTAATAATATAAACAAAAAATGTTATTTGTGTATTTTATTTTTAGTAAGGTAGTATTTATTAGTAGGTTAGTACATTTGTATGTACTAACCTACTATTTCGAGAGTACTAAATAATTGTTTTGAAGACGAATCAAAGAAAATACAAATAAAAACGAATACATAAACAACTTGTTTATTGGTATCTATCAATAACAACTTATTTGCAAGTCAAATAAGACTTAGGCTTACTTTTAAACAGTAACTGATATCAAGAAACAGAATTTGAAATAAGCTATAAAAAATTGCGTAGTTCTCTTCAGAAGTACTTCGATAACTCGATGAAAGTCTTGATGTTAGGGGCTATCTTCAAGTTTGACTTCGACATTTTGGTCTCGATTCAGCTGACTGATTGCTTTGCTGAATTCAGTGGGAATTGTAAATGAGTTTATCTCCTTATATCTGGTTCGTGAGAGTTGTGCCGTGCATACGTTATAACTTCATTCTTTGTTATTTATCAGGTCAAGTGGTTTATTTGTGCTTCGAATTTCTGTTTTACTGTTATTGTTTTTTGTGCTTATGAATAATTTACATCAGCAAAAAAACCAGTTCTATATTAACTACATGTTTTCTGTTGAAAATTCGGACAAGTGGTGTTAAATGGGCAGTCTAATGTGACGATCATAATCGAACTTCTCACTAACTAACTGCTTTTAATATTTTGTGTGTGTATACCTATTGAATTGGATTTTTTTTTTTGCTTTTAAGTACTTGACATATAGTGATAATAATTATTGTGTGATAATTTTGACATTTTATTTCATTATAATAATATAGGTTCTCTATTGTATTACCTAACTTTTAAATCCATAATTTAAAGAGCCATAACTTTTTTTGTCCTAATCATCATTTGTCCGAATGATAACTTACCCGAACTTAATATGACCTAATATCTCATGCCATAAAATTAAAATCTCTAAATATAATATGTCCTAAACCCGTTTGTCATAAATATTACAATCAATAATATACAAAATATATAAAACCGTTTTCAATAAAAGTTATAAGTCCTAAATTCAAATTACAAATAAACAAATAATATTCTTAGAATGTATAACAAAGCAATTGCTATGAGCTTCTCTCATTTGTTATAATTAAAAATATTTGATGATGCATTATATTTTTTTTATTATATATTACGTAAATAAATATATTATACATGTACTTAATAAAGCAGTTGATTGTGAAAATTTGTGGTTTTTGTAAGCAAGCAAGCATGCAGCATGAAAGCAAGCAGCATGCAAGCAAGCATGCAGCATGCAAGCAAGCATGCAGCATGCAAGCAAGCAAGCAACATGCAAGCAAGCAGCATGAAAGCAAGCAGCATGCAAGCAAGCAGCATGCAAGCAAGCAGCATGCAAGCAAGCAGCATGAAAGCAAGCAGCATGCAAGCAAGCAGCATGCAAGCAAGCATGCAGCATGCAAGCAAGCATACAGCATGAAAGCAAGCAGCATGCAAGCAAGCAGCATGCAAGCAAGCATGCAGCATGCAAGCAAGCATACAGCATGCAAGCAAGCATACAGCATGCAAACAAGCAAGCAGCATGCAAGCAAGCAGCATGAAAGCAAGCAGCATGCAAGCAAGCAGCATGCAAGCAAGCAGCATGCAAGCAAGCACGCAACATGCAGCAGGCATGGTTTCTGTCACGGCTCCGGCGCTGCGGGGCTCCGGCGGTCCCACGCGAGTTTATCGTCGCAGATGGGTTTAACGCTCACCACTGCAGCTTCGGCTTGCTGGCCGGCTTCGCCGGCCAACCTCAGCCGCGGCGGCGAGTGTTACAACCACCTGCTCCTCAACTCGCGGGCCGCCTCGCCCCTCCGCGCCTACGCGATTTTAAATTACACTCTAGGGGTAGGGCAGACAAGACTACGTGGAGTCGGATTTACAGCGATTCGTTTCTGTCACTAAAACCTATTTTTAGCAAATGTTTTAAGATTAAAATATTTATTATAAATGAACATTCGGAATAATACACATTATTCAACACAATACTTACTAGGACATATGACTTTAGGGCATCTAAAATTAGGAGATTGAATTATTATAGTACTCGATATTATGACAGAATACTTTTAGAACTAAAGATAATTATGCTAACCAAAATTTCGGGGTTTTGAACATTATGGTTATTGTAGTTTATAGCAAACGTGTTATGGATAATGATTTTCGGACAAACAATTTTATGAGAAGTAAGGGAGTACCAATAATATAATATAATAAAATCCTACCTTCAATATATGTATATTTTTTTTAATTTCTACACCTTTTTTTTTTTTTCTGGATGGGAAATCATCAAATGACCCCTCCCGCCCTGGGTGGAGCGGTAGGGAGTGTCAGACTTTTACTGACTAAAACCCACCCGTGATCCTTCTTGTGCCCTATGCGTTCCAGGGCCGCGGTAACTCTTTCGAACAAATTCCGCAACCCTAGCAGGCACCGACCCTATGGGGTCCCGTCCTTGGTGCTGACAGCTCCTTCGGCGCGCGTGGAACACAACGCGTCGTCGACTCAACCTGGTATCGGACGGCGAGCCACCCACGCTCACCGTCCCCAGGCATCAGCCACTGCGCAGCAACACAGCGGCCGACTTGTCTCTGGAGGAGGCCGAAATGGGACCATTACTGGCACTCCATCTCAGCACCCTCCCGAGCGTTGGGAGTCGCAGCACCCGCAGCAGAAGCGGCAGAAGCGGCGACGGAAGCCGCGGCGGCGGCAGAGGCGGCGGCGGCGGCGGACCTCTTGCCCTTGGTCGGGGCGGATGGCGCGCAGGCCCTTCCCCCAGCCCAGTGCTCGGCCGGCTTGCCAGCAGCCGCACATGCACTGCAGTGTGGCGTGGCCTCACACGAGCCGGCCCGATGACCGGGCTGACCACAGCGGAAACAAAGACCGCTGCGGTCCACCTCCGAGGGGCACATAGCTCCCGTGTGGTTGCCCACATGGCAGCGGTAGCACCTCAGAGGCCTGGGTTCCAGCAGTTTTACCCGCGCAGACACCCATCCCACCAAGAGCCTTCGCCCCTCCGACACAGTTCTGGCCGCCGTCACGGGGCAGCTCACCACAAGGGTTTGCATGCCCGTGCTGTCAGGCCGGAGGGTGCCCGCCTTGACGAGCTCGGCAGAGCACCCCCCAGTCCTGGCGACGGCGGCCAAAACCTCCTCTTCCGTCACGGAGTCATCCAGGCCCACTATGCGCATGTCGATGCGCTTAGTCGGCCTGGACACCCGGACCTCGTCCGCGTGTAAGACCGCCCTCAGCCTTTCGGCCAGGGCGTCCGCGAACGGGCCACTCTCCGCTCCGGCGAGCTCGAGCTTCCGGGCACCGGTCAAGGTCCTCCTGACCCCGATGCCCCCGCTGATGCCCAGCTCTTGGAGGCTCACCGCCTCCTTCGCCCGCTTCAATACGGCGAGGTAAGTCACGCCCCTCTGTTCCGCTTCCGGCTGCAGTGTTAATACTACAGCCGCGGACTTCGGGGCGCGAAGCCTCGCCGCAATGGCATTGGCCTTCCGCCGCTGCTTCCTCGCTTTCTTCTTGGCCGCCTCTTTGGCCTTTCTCTTCTGGCCAGCAACCTGCCACTCCGCCTCGGCCGCAGGAGGGTCCGAGGGTGGGGGTGGGGGCGGCTGCGGCACCACTGGCGCTGCAGCCTTAGCCGCTCCTCCTTCAGCCTTCCTCCTACCTCTCTTTGCCGGGGCCGACTTGGTCGTCGTCGGCGTCGCAGCCGCCGGCGTCACAGGCGCCGGCGCGGCTGCCCCCTTGGCCTTTGCCTTCGCCTGGCCGGACGTTCCCGGGCTGGCAGCCACGGCGGCCGCGTACGAAGCCGCCTTCTGCTGCTGGCCTGGGGCCTTCTGAGTTGCCACTGTTGGGGGACGCCGGACCATGTCCTCCAGCACGGAGAACTGCCTCCGGAAGGGAGCCAGCTCCTGCCGCACCAGGTCACGCACCTGGCTCAGCACTTGGCTCCCCTCCGGCGCTGCCGGACTCAGTCCCCCTCGCGGCTCCACAGAGGCCGCTCTGGCCATCCCCGCAAGGTCCCTCCGGAGCGACTCATTCTCCCGAACGAGTCGCTCCGTAAGAACCGCGAGGCGGGCGACCTCCGCCCGCAACTCCGACGCCTCCTTTGAGGCAGGCCCGCCAACGTTGGCCGCCGCTGCCGCCAGGATGGAGGCTTTGGCCGCGCCGATGGCCTCCCTCTTCGAGGACTGCTTCCTCTTGAAGGCCACGGCGCGGATCGCGGCCTCCACCACCTCCTCAAAGTTCGCCCTCTGCTCCTCGGCAGCGGGTGGTACCTCTCCCGCGGGCTCTGAGTCGTCAAGGTCGAGAGGAGGCGAAAGAGTAGAGGGAGCCCCACGACCGCTCCCCCCAGGGCGACGCCCCTCCTCCACCACCCCCCCGGCCCGACGCTCCACCTCCCGGGTAGAGGGAGCCAGCCCCCTCCCTGCCTCACAGCCCCTGCCCCGCCTAGCGGTGGGGATTTTGCGGGCGGAGGCAAATTCGCCCTCGGAGGACGACCCCCCGGTATCCTCCCGTCTGGGCCGCTTGCGGAAGAACTTGACGTTCTCCGCAGCAGCCCCCTCTCTTCCGTTTCCAGAGCCCGCCGAGCTGACCGTTACTAGGTCTGGCGCGGAGCCGGAATCCGACTCCGCACCACCCCGGCGCTCAGGCGAACCCTCCTCTACAAACTCGTGCGCCATCAGCTCCTTAAAGGAGTCAGATCGACTCGAGTGACTCGGAGCCTCCTCGGCTCTTGTTGCCACTGGCAAGCGGAAGGTCTTTGTTGCCCACCCCATAGTACGAAGGGCAGCCCGCCGAAGCGGGGCGGGATTCCCCGACCGCTGAGCAGTCGGGACCCGCCTGGGGACTTATTTTACATCGGCCTTTTTTCATGGTTTTTCCTTTTAGAGGGTATGGTCCCTTGCTCCTCCGCCCTTTCTCCCTCACAGGGCCTCACCTCCTACCCGCTCACTGCCTTCTCAGCCACGTCTGATGAGCAGACGCGTACCAGAAGGCAGCGAGCGGGTGTGTCTCTCTTGGTCTGGTCCCTCACTTGCGACCTTCCGGCATGAGTGGCTCTACCGGGAAAGCTCGCAAGATCATTGGGACGCTCAAGCCCCACCACGACGACAACGTGGAGACACATTCGGTGGGGTAATTTCTACACCTACAGTGGTAGTGTACGTGATCCATGTTTATAATAAGATCTTGTATGTACCGTATACTCAGAAATAAATGAATTATTATTATTATTTAACGAAATAGAAGTTGAATTTGATTTAATAAAAAAATATACTTTATTAACTTATTTGGAATCTGAAAAACTTTTGTAAAAAACGTTCAATAGGTTTTTTTTATTGATTTGATTTAAGAGTCTAAAAGAGATTTGAAAAATAACGAAACTAAGGAAAAAATGCAATGAATCTTATTTACTTTAAAAAGATTTAAAGATATTCGTATCATCAAGCAAGTTTATCTGCTTCGTAATTTGGTTTTTCCGGCACATATTATAACATATTTTACATCTTAACTATTATCTTATAAATTTAATTATATTGCCCTCGACATCATTTAGTTCCTCATCAAAATAAGGCTCGTAATAGGTTATTCAGGACACGTTCAGGTTCCAACTAGCCTCGAAACTCCATTAACCCTTATATCGACGCAAGCGCTCCGAACCTCGCAATACCTTAACTATCTAAACACAAACCGCTAGTTGTGGCTTAACCTCCTCTGGATAACAGAGTGCCTACTTAATTTCTCATACACCTCGCAGAATACCACCTCGTGATATAAAATGAAAATTGCCCCGCTACAATTTTATAAGCAGACAACTACCCACGTTAACCGCAGCCCTGAAAGTTTAGCCGTAGCCAACGGAAACATTTCTTATTCAGAAACACGCACGAACCAATTACGTTCATTTAAATTATTAAGTAACATATCTAAGGCAATCTAAGTTTGTTAACAATTTTGCGAGATGTGTTTAGTTATTGACCGTTTTGATAATCTTGGCTTGGCTCGTAACACTTACAGGGTGTCTCTATCTCTAGCAAGAATAATGTTAAAGTTTCTACGGAATTTGAATGTCCGAATTCGAAATCAGTTTGGCATTAACTATACCTGATACCACGTTAATTGTCTCAAAGCCACTTGTATTCATCCAACCTCAATAACCAATAGCGCGAAATCTATCCAATACATTTTGGCAAACTCAATAATCTTAGCACCTTTGGACAAGTTAGGTATTAAAATTATGTATATTTCTAGGTTTGCTGGATGAAAACACTTGTACTAGCTGGCTCTGCCAGAAGGCAAAGGATTTTAGTCGGATAACTAAGGAATGAATCTAGAATGCTTCTATCAGAGTATGAAATGATTAAAGATAGATGGAAGGCTATTCCATGGGCACGCCGCCATTGCGGCGGTAAGTCCCCTCTTTGAGGAGTGGCTGGAGAGACGCCACGGCGTCCTCACCTTCCGCCTGACGCAGGTGCTCACCGGACACGGCTGTTTCGGGAGGTACCTGTGTCGGATCCAGCGGGAGGACACGTCCGGGTGTCATCACTGTGTGGATCGCCCGGAGGACACGGTGGAGCATACGGTGGAGGTCTGCCCTGCTTGGGCGGAGCAACGCCGTGTCCTCGTGGAGGCGATCGGCGGCGGCGACCTCTCGCGGCCGGCCCTGGTTCAAGCCATGGTCGGGAGCGAGGAGGCATGGGAGGCGGCCGCCTCCTTCTGCGAAGCAGTAATGCTAGCGAAGGAGGAGGCGGAGCGCGTGCGAGAGAGGGAAGCCCCCCTATCCAGCCGCCGCAACAGGAGAAGACGCCCCGGGCGTCGGGAAACGCAGGGCGATTCCCGGCCACCGTAGGCGCGGGCCTGCGGATGGCGAGCTATGGGTGGCTCGCCGTCCGATAGCAACCAGGCCCGAGTCGACGGCGCGTCGTGTTCCACGCGCGCCTCAAAGAGCCGTCAGCAAAGAAGACGGGGCCCCATAGGGTCAGTGCCTGCTAGGGTTGCGGAATTTGTTCGAAAGAGTCACCGCGGCCCTGGAACGCAAAGGGCACAAGCAGGAACACGGGTGGGTTTTAGTCAGTAAGAGTCTGACACTCCCTTCCGCTCCGCCCAGAGCGGGAGAAGTCATTTGATGATTTCCCATCCAAAAAAAAAAAAAAAAAAAAAAAGGCTATTCCAAAACACTGAAGAATAAGGAAAATATCTGGAATGGTATTTTAAAGAATAAAGTAGGGGTTAGTGAGAATGGTCAGTGTGGATGAAGTGAGAATAGCAGTGAATGGAATGAAGAATAGTACAGCAATTGGTCCGGATGGAATATTAACTGAACTGAAGAAGTACGGTTAGATGATTGGGTGTGGTTAGGTTAATTCTTCAATAAGTTGTTGCTAGAAGAGGTAATGTCTGATGAGTGGTTCAACAATTCATTGGTGCCTCTTCTAGAAGAAAGGTGATGGGCTAAAGTGCAACAATTATACAGGAATAAAGCTAATGACACATAGTATGAAAGCTTTTACAGAACCAATTCGGTTTTATATCTATTCAGGGTACAACGGATGCCATTTTCACTATCCGTCAGCTTTGTGAGAAATACAGAGCTGTGCATAAAAACTTGCACATGATGTTCGTTGACCTCAAAAAGACATATACCTACACTCGGCGCTCGCTAGCCAGTTCCTCTGCTTGAACTTGGCTTGACACGCTGCCGCGTGTCTAGATGACCGGATGCCTTCAAGGTTTTGTGGTGGGCCCTTAAGAAGAAAGATGTGCCTGGGAAGTATGTACAGCTGATACGGGTGAAGAACAGTCGATGAAGCCAGCCCGATCTGCAGTGGGAACACTGACCGCTTAAGTGTTGCAGTCGGTTTTCGCCAACCTTACCTCTTCCTGATAATAATGGACGCTTTGATGTCGGAAATCTAGGAAGAGATTACCTGTTGTATGCTATTTGCCGATGAAATTGTGCTGGTTACCGAAAGCGGCATACAGATCCAGAGCAGTTTAAAAACACGGTGGCAAAGACTAGAGATTGTTGGCCTGAAATTGACTGAACCAAAACAGAATATCTATTCTATGATTTGAACGGTCTCACCAGTCCTTTGATTATAGCTCACCGGAATGCCTATTCCGGTAGCTCCGACTTTCGGTACCGCGGGTGGCTTATCCAGGGCAATGGCGATATAGACCGAGACGTAACGCACCGGATCAACTCAGGATGGACGAGATAGCGACAAGCCACTGGTACCACTTGGGACCCACGGATGCCCCTCAAATTTAAGGGGAAAATCTATAAGTCCGTGATAAGACAAGTCGTACTATATAAATTGGAATGTTGAATTTCTGTGAAAAGAAAGGATGAAAATAGATTGCATGTAGTGGAGGTGGGAATGTTTAGATGGATTTACGGAGGACGAGGATGGATAAAGAAATATGTACATTGGAGGTCGCTTAAAGTGGTTCCAGTGATGGAAAAGTTAAAAGGGAACCGCTTGTCTTGGTATGGTGAAGAGGAGAGATAAAAAAACTTTTTACAAAAAAATACAACCGACTTCTCCACAAAAAATCAAAAAAGTACAAAATAACTTTAATTACGGAACTCGGTGTTTGTGGTTCCTTTTTCATTTTTTGAACACCGACTTCCGAAATTAAAGTTATTTTGTACTTTTTTGATTTTTTGTGGAGAAGTCGGTTGTGTTTTTTTGTAAAAAGTTTTTTATTTTTCACTTTTTAGTGGTACCTAAACCCCCTCCCCTCCCCCCACCTAAACGAACCAATTACATTAGTGTAAAAAAACGCACTGCTCCAATGCATAGTAAACTAAAAGGTCGTCAATGTAGACAATGTAGATATTTTTTTTTAGATTTTTGTTGATTTCTCAAAAACCGCTCGTTCGATTTCGATAAAATTTTCATGGGACCATTTGGGAAGTATACCCTTTCCAACAAAAAAAGAATTTTTCAAATCGGTTGGCAAGCGACGGAGTTATGCGCGAACAAACAATAAAAAAAAAAAAACATACAAACATCCGAATTGAGAACCTCCTCCTTTTTTAGAAGTCGGTTAAAAATGCATGTAACTAAAAAAGTTTTGAAAATAAATGTGGATGGACAGAGAAGGAGACGGAGACCTAAGAAAAAATGGATGAATTGTATGAGGAATGATGATTAAAATTTAATAAAATAGGAACCTGATTCAATCAAATTAAAAGTCAATGAATATACTAAAGACTCTACTGCAAAAAATATTACTAGAATGAATCGTTAAAATATTAATAATCACGTCATACCTATTATCAAATATTAATGTCAGTTGTTTTTCCAGGTAAAAGGCGAGCGTAATGCGTACACGCCTGTGATGTCTCTAATATGCAGTGGGACGGCCTCTTCTTCGTGTTTCTAGCATTATGCTGCCTTCATACTGCATCTGGTAAGTCCAATATGAGTATAATACGCTTAAGTGTGTCTAGTTAGCACTATGCCTATCACTCAAAATTCAACTTAAAATGTTTCTAAATAAAGAATACAAAGCCAACTCAGTTATAATGCATAGCATGTCGTGTTCGCAAACGAGCCTCTGAAACAGCACAATCATTTATAAAACATAGCCTAAAACTTTAATAATATAGCTACAGAAAAATCTCTGCACCTAGCATCACAAAAGCAAAATTTAGATAAAATAAACAACGAAACAGGCATTAAAATTCTAGAACACTTACTAGCATGAAATTGCACAAATACAACACTTCAACTTACAACAATAAAAATACAATAACGGTTTTTCAATGTTGCCTTATAACGTATTAAAATAATAAATTGAAACAAAACCCAATCACAGAACAGAGAGTTTCGCAAATGGCAATTACATAACCAAGCTCGCAGCACAACTAGTGCATCCATACTTTATTTATATGTCGGTCAGCATAACCAATATCTGGTTGCAGTATCAACTTTTGATTATTTGAAACATTTGACGAGTATTTTATTGGTATTCTACGTTAGTTTTGTGGTGAGTTTAAAGAGAAAACTGATATCAATGTTTTCAGTACTTGTTTATTGAATTCAGCGGGCATTTTTTTAAACTTGTTACGAAAGTTAAAATCCTCAAAACCAAAGAAACTGAAAATCAAGTTAGTATTCATCATATTAAACTTCAAAATAATTATAATATCACCAACGCTTGAAACATTTAATTAAAACAACTAATAGTATCTTTGATGGAAAATTCATTTAATTCAAAAACGAATTAAATACTATGAATAGTAAATAATTAATTTTAAAATAATATAAATAATATTACAATTTAATATTTATATTTCAATAATGCAATCAATCTTATCATAAACATGTTCAGATTGAAAATCTGAAGTTTCTTATAAACTTTGTTAAACTTCGTAATTAAACACACAGGTATTCAAAACTTAATTGAACAAAGTTTGGACAGTAGAAGTTTATAATTTGCAGTTTAAAATTTATTTTTAAGCATAAAATATAATAAGGTGTTTATTAAAATATTAATGTTTTAGCACTGAATTAGTTTTAAGTAAAGTAGTATTCAGGTGCAGTAGTAGTAACTAGTTAATTACTTGACAAGTTATCAAACGAACGTCTCGTTTATCTAACATTAACAAGTACATATAAAAGTAAAAATAAAGATATTGGTTAAGAAAGGAACAGGGATATTTAAAAAGTAACGATATATGTACGTGTAGTTATTATAAGATTACATTTTTTTTTAATAATAAGACGTCACATAGAACGCGAGTAAGAAACACTGAAAAAGTGTTGAAAATGATCACTCTGCCTTGACTTTCTCTAGTATAAAATATAATAGAGATATTATTCATAATATAACTGTTAACTTAAAGAATTCATGCTAAATGTATTATGTAGGTACAAAAAAATTAACTGTACATGCGCATGACTTATTACTTTAGAAAACGTTATTGTCAAGTCTGATATTATCTTGGGCTAGAATTTGAAAGAGATAGTGAGATGTATTATTAAAATGAGAACCTAAAGCATTTTCTCTGACAAATATTTTAATAAAACGTCCACGATTCAACTTAAGAGATGGATGAAAACTCTTCTGAGTGTACCGTTTTTATTCAAAACCATTTTGAATTTTCATCGTTTGTACGGAGTTCTCTTGAAATTTCTTTATAAAGGAAGTTAAACAAATCAGAAAGTCGTGACAGGAAATTCATAACACCACATTAAAATATTGAATGGCTATCGAATGTAAATACCTGCCTTGGAGTAAAAAAGTCTTTTTCAAGGATTATCTTGAAATAAAATTCGATCTAATGGCAATATAACAAGATGATGTGCGGATTATTGAATTAACATTTTCAATAATCTTTTCCTTTGCAGTAGGTCGACTTGCCACTTCTTCCTAAGCCGGCTTATTTTTATAATGGAAAAGTACTAAAAGTAACAATATAACCCAACCCAACGTATGAAATAAAAATGTAGAAAATTTACAAGTGAAAATAATAAAAAGAAAAGCTTTTTTAAAGCAAGACGTCATTGATCTGTGCAGAACCGTTGCGCTTTCCTGAAGATTATCGAACAAATGTCGTTCGGAGACGCCGAAGCGATGAGAAGGACAGTCTTGCCCTGTCCAGAGAGATATTCAAAAACATCACCAAGCAACTACGCGAAAATATCAAGCGTGAAGGAGCGACTGACAGGAATGATCATTTATTACAGAGTAAGTATCGATTTTCGCGTCCGCAGTAAGGGCCGATACACATGGATTACGGCCACATCACACCGCAGCGAAAAAATTAGACCCAATTAGCGTGCAATAATGAGTTTTGCAGTATCTTTGAGTTGTCAGGGGGTTGTGGTTATACTTCTTGAATTAATTGCTCATACCGTGGCTGCTGTGTGGTCGATACCATCCATTTTGATTTATTGTGACAATGCCAAAAAATGTGGTCGCTTATCGCTTAAATAAGATTATATACAATTTCATTATTGTCCCAGTGGTGTGGTGTGGTGTGGTTATGGTACGTATGAAAGCGCCCTACGTCTTGGCCGCTCGTGGTCTCGTTTCTATAAAGAAATATGAATCTGCTGACTTTATTCAAGACGTTTAAGGCGTAATAGTATCAGATTTCAAACATTTCTTCTTTTACGATGCTGCAACGATCTTATCAGAATTGAAATTCAAATAGCGCTACTTCCTGATTTAAGAGAGAGATTAAGAAAATTACTTTTTTGCGCTTACTTATTTACGTTTAAATTGTAAAATAATGTAGAAAGCGTAATAAAATGCCGAAATACTGATCGAGTAACATTATGTCTGTGTGTGTCTGTGATTACGAAGCATGGAGTATGAATTTTATATGAGATAGTTTTACCGATAAAAAATCGTAATTAAGATCTTCCGCGATCCTTTTCAAAGTAATTTACTTTCCCAAGCGTTTAATTACCTCCAGTACTGCAATAAAACAATTTATTCTGAAAGTTGAAACAGATAACACTGTACTATCAACTCGTTGAAAAAGGTCGTTTCGTTTTGCATAGTAACTTTTAGGACGAACAAAATTTTACCAACATTGTACACGGGCTTGTACTAATAAACTACATAAAAATTTAACTAACGTAGTTGTATTTAAATAATGTTCACTATTATCACTTGTGTACCTGTATGTTTAGTTATTTGACTTAATGTTATCATTTTAAATTAAATATTTAAACACACATCATTGCACTGTTTTCACTAATTCAGGCACATTTTCAACACATTAGCATTTACTTAGTATTTTTACGTATTTTTTGCAGCATTTAATTGTTTTATCGTCATATCTACAGTCATGGAACTAGATTGTTCACAGATTGACACACTACGTCATTTTTGACATATTACAACTATTACATACAATTACTGTACTATTTATATTTATGAAAAGAGGTTGAGTTATATATGCCACCCACCACATGAGAGGTTTAGTAAAGCAGATATATCTGTACTAGTCAAAAACATGTTCTATGTCACAAAACATGAACTTACTAGCTCAGTTTCTGCAGATATACCTCTCCGGTAGTGGACCATAGCATGGTTGACACAGGCGAACTGTCAATTAACTGTTCAATGAAGTTCCGTGACTTTACTTAAAACTGCCCAATGCTTATTACTAAAGATTTATTTCATTTATCCAACAGACAAGGTAGAAGAGCCTCGCCCATATGTGCCGTTTCAAAGCTACGCTCATGACCATCATCATGAGCACCACTGGGGTCCATACTTTGAGGAGGAGAAGTACACTCAAATGACGGCACATGTCGGAGCGGAAGCCTTGCTGAATTGTAGGGTCGTCATGCTCAAGGACAAAACGGTAAATACATACGTACATATATGTTCAGCCATAGCATTTTAACATAGATATTTTAGGCAGAGTTTAAGGGGCACCGTTATATATTATAAGATCTCCATTGTATGTTGCGGAATTTGTTCGAAAGAGTCACCGTGGTCCTGAAAGGCAAAGGAGATAGAGATATGTATGTATGTATATATTATATTTGTATTTATGTATGTAAATATATAGATCTATATTATCTAGTACACTGGATCCTACCCTCTATGCTGATCTCTCTCTATCACTCAAAGGTTTGCTGGAAGAAAACTCAACTTTGAGTTAAGCTCGCCCTTGTACATGCAATTTATTATGTATAATATATTATTAGTTATTTTGGTGTAAAATAAAGAATTAAAGAAGAAGAAGACACTTGGAGGAACACGGGTGGGTAAAACCCAGTCAGTAAAAGTCTGAAACTCCCTCCACTCCGCCCAAAGTAGTAGAAGTCATTCGGTGATTTCCCACCCAGAATAAAAAGGTCTCCATTATCCACTTATTTTTATAAAATGATTATTGTGTACTTATTATGAGAATATACAAATATTCTTTTAGTATTTTTATAAATCGTAAAGTGCGGCAAAAAATACGTTAGTAATCATTGGGTCCATCATTAATTTCCAAATACTTCTAAGAAATTCTTTTGTATGAATTTCCTCATTGCCCAAAAGCTTTATGAGCTTTTTTATTTAAAATCTTTGCACCTTTGATTTCATTACGAAACGAAAAGAATTTGTAATTTTAGTAGTTAAAACATTTCGTTTGCCAAATAAGGTTCTTTAAAAGAAATATACATAAGTCAAAGGCTGAGTGTCCGTAATTTACAAGTTAAGGAAATTAACCATGTTTATATGAATATTAAGTACGTCGGGAAAGTGAAAAAATTAGAGCAATTATATCACTTGTCCTTACAAGTCATATTATTGCTCGTATTTTTTACACTCAGTGGCAAAATAAAATGAATCAATGGTCACATGAAATCTAAACTAGTCTCTAATTTAAGAGTTGGTTCCTGAATATAGTTTTCTTCTCAAGAATAAGTCAAACCCTTATTTAATTTCTAGGTTTTTAGGCTAATGTTTCACAAATACTCTACGTCAAATTCTTTATTTAAAAATTTCGGGGTTAGTTAATTTCTAAGATACCACATTTTTTTTGTTTGTTTCATGTGTTTCCTTTTTCATTCAGGTGATGTGGTTGAGAAACACCACGGAGTCAGCACAACTCCTCACCGTTGGTCCAGCGTTATATGCCGGTGACAATAGAATAGCAGTAAAATTCCAATACCCAAACAACTGGAGGCTTAGTATGAATCCAGTGAAGTTAACCGACGCTGGTCACTACATGTGCCAAATATCCACGCATCCCCCGAGAACAATATTCACAAATCTCACCGTTTTACGTAAGTACAAACAGATCAATAAAAATTCTTCACTCAGAATTTCTTTCAACCTTTTGTTGAAACGTTTAATTAAGCCATGCTATTGTGTGTATTATTTGTGGGACTGAAAAGCTTCTCTTTTTTATTTCTCACGTCTTTTCTCTTCGGTATTTATTTTGGCAGGCCATTTCATTACGTCTTAATCGCTTTTGATATTACCGTTTAAGGTAACCTATTTTTACGCTGTAAATATCCTTAATCTCCATTTGCATTTAACAGCACTTAATGACGTCGTTTCTTAGTATTTATGAGATTTAGACAAATTAAAGTATTTACTTGGATTTATTAGCGAAGCTCTCTGTGCTTTTAGCCTATTTCTCTTTTACTTATGTTTTGTCAACGACAGCGGAAAAGTAAGGTCCTAAAAATGTAGTAAACTTTTTATTAGGCCCTTGAAGTCCTGTTTGTGCTTTTTCTGGGAAAATAACTGAAACATAATTATGTTTTGCGTCAATGTGAAGGAAATAATTCATATTTTCCGAGTCCCTGATGAGCCTAGAAAATTATGAAAGGGAAAAAATATTAGATAATTTATTTTATTTAGGCCAAAGAGCAAAATTTCAGGTTCTTTCATATAATAAGGTTGCGTTTTCAGAAATTAAAAAATGAATTTTCTTTCAGCTCCGGTAATATCTATAAACGGTGATGACACACATGATGTGAAAGACAGATTTTATAAAGCGGGTAGCGCGATAAAATTATCCTGTATCATATCAGAGCAGTACGTGTCATCTATATCCACTAAAGCGCCGGTGACGACGCCTTTGCCTGCAACCACACCCTTACCCACAACTACAACTACAGAATTAACAACAAAAATGAGTACAACATTCAATAGAATAGATATAATGATGAATAAAAGTTGGAGTGTCGAAACCACGACGATCACTTCGACTGTTAGTGTAAGTACTTCTACTAAGAAAGCACCAGAGAAGACCACGACTGAACTGACTACAAGCAAACCAACGACACCTCCTGTAGAAAATAATATTTATGGAATTGTTTGGAAGAAACAAGGGAAGGAGTTTACAGAAAATGTCTCGTGGCGAAATATGAGGTAAGGCCCACTTTTTAAATCCTTTTGTGGCTTTGACAACTGAGGTGGATGAGTTTATAAATTATCCGCGAAGCTTATATGTATATCTAATATATAATTTGATATATATTCAATTCAAATGCTCTGTGTGTTTAATGGACAGGCCCAAAATGTCCGAATTGCCTTTGCCCTATTCAAGACATTTTCTAATACTATTTCTGGAATCATCATAATTATACCCTGCTTTCTTTTCAGCGCTACTATCAGTGTAGCATCAGCTTCACAAAACGACAGCGGGACGTATTCATGTCACTTGCAAAACCATTCTCAAGTCACCATCAATGTTCACGTTTTGATCGGTAAGTGATTTTATGTCTGACTCCTCTCATTATATAACAATGGATGAAGCAATAAAAAGATTTTAGCTTGAAAGGACTTTCGTACTTTTTGATAATCTTCTAAAAAGCTATATAAGAGTGACATTAGCCTTTCTCATTAACTTGATTTTGATTAAACAACTATAAAATTAAGCTTATTAAAATGAAGATGAAAGTCACTATGCAGAGATAACTAAAATATCACTTCTAAGTACTTTGTCTCTTAAGGTGACGTAGTATTTCACAGAGAACAATGGTGAAGAGATATAAGTTAATAAATACATGGATCCAGTAAAACTTTTTCGTTCACAGTTTTGTACAATATAATAGAATAACTGAGACATATTAAAAAGTTTGTAAAACATAAAACTTTAATAATTTAATTCTTTTTATCAGGCGAGAATCAAGCTGCAGTACAACATAACACTGGGAACAAAGGAACGCTTTTCTGGCAACCACAAGTCTTAGGTTTAGTTTCTTTCGCTATTCTCCTTTTGTTTTATCCTTGATGATATAAAAACTTCTAAATTATGATGTTAAAATAAATCACGAGTACGAAGCATAAGTTTTCATTGAAGCTAAAACTAATGAACGTCAGAATGATTGAAGGCGTTAAATGTGATGTTTGCTGAAATTCAAGCAATTTTTTTCATTTTTAATAAAAGTATTTTCATAGATGTGTCAACTGGGGGCAATTTAACTGGGCGCCTTACTTAGATTGGGATTTCACAAGGAACATGTTTCAGTTTGTAAAGCATCGGACGGAGCTTACATGAAATAGGTATCTAATAAATAAATCCACTATCGGAGAGTAGATTTGTGGATCCAATTCGACAGGAGCTAAAATTTGAGGTATAACCGAACTATCCTCGTGTTCATTTACAGACAGTTTCGAATCAGGCCAACATATAAAGGATCTGTAAACATATTTTTGGTCGTTTAAAAAACTTTAGACTATGACACGTTCGACCATGACTTAAAATTAGACTTAACTAAAGTTAAGTACCATGCATATAAACCTAGCCTAGAAAATGAAAATTCTTCTGAATCAGTTTTAATATAAACTCAAATAGACCATGGTTCCATAAACGATCAAAACGATAATTTTCCCAAGATGTAAAGACGCAATTTCGTAAAAGAAATCCGTTGATTTACAAGTGACATCACGTTATACACGACAATGCATAAAATGCTCGTAAAATGGGTTTAGTACTTTTTATAACTATGCAATGAGTGAAATTACGTAAAGTGATAATCCACCGATATGAAATTTAAAAAAAATGTGTACATATAATTTTTCATTGTTCGAATATTTGTTCGTTCAGATTTATGATTTGTTGATCTTTATTTTATCGAAATTGGAAATATTTACACCAAGTGTATTTAGTTTTAAGATATTATTGTTACTTAAAGTAAGGTTAATACGAACATAGATTGTACATAATGAATTCCATGATGATAAATGATTTAAATTCTTGAAGACAGATTAAGTTCCATGTAATATCTGTAGCTTAAAAATATTAAACTTAACATGTATTTTACTACAAAATGTACAGTTAATGCTACTGAACTCTTAATCTAAGGATTAGAACCTTTCTTGTTTGTAATATAAAATTAGTGTTAATGTGAGGCGAAGCCAAAATAGTAACTTAATCTATAAGATATTTTATATGTTGTTGCACATTTTTGTTAATAATACACAAATTTCTCATCTGTAAAGAAAAGAAAGACTATGTTAAATGACTGTAAACTATAAAATAAACTTAACATTATACTAAAGTCATTGAAGAATTTTATTAGAGTTTCATCCTACACCCTTACTACTAAAATGTCAATAGGATACTCAGGGTTTCTAACAAAAGAGAGCTTCGTATAAAGAATTTTCAAATTCTTTTGTATATATCAACTGTAACAAAATTGTCCACAATAAAGATGAAACAATTAGATTAACGAACTACGTTGCTATTACGTGTTGAATGTATACCTTGCAATCTTTTAGCTTACCAATTTATTCTACGTAGGTAAACTTCAAACTATTCTTACTTGCGAAACACTGAAGCTTACCGTAAGTTTGCGTAGCTTTTAACCAAATTGAACCATCGAATATATACGAGTACCTTATCATTGCTGACCTGCGCCTTATGCATAACATCGATTTTTTCATTTCGAAGGATACTTTCTTGGACAAAAATTGCCCAACACGGTCGACGTTTTATCAGCAAAAACACTTACTTTGAATGAACCCGTTTAAAAGACGCACCTCATGAAATGCAATATATTGAGATTTGTATTATATTTATAGAGCTGTGAAGCGGGCGAGCTAATCTTCACCTTCCAGCAGAAAATGGGAAAGGAGTTCATCGATGTAGAAAATCAATAATATAGCCGACTACAAAGGGTAATGAAGAAAGCAACTTTGATGTTTCTATTAAGGATGGATTGCTCGATGCGCGTTTGTCCCTTCCAATCGCCATCGTATGGTAATTGGTTTCCAAGGTGCTGAAGCTTACCCTAATTCAGCCCCTCATATAGCTGCTAAAGTGGGAACAAACTCGATTAACGATGATTAGGTTTAGTGAGGATTAATGTTGGTCAATCACTTTGTGGATAAGTGGCCAAACACTGGAAACCATGGACCGTGTACAAAATAAACGAGGATTCGCCAGAAAACCAAATACAGGCAATCTAAGGACCCAAAATCTCTAAAATTTCATTAAAAAATATATAATTTTTATAACAGAAATAAGTACTTATTATGATAGCATTATTTGTCTCAAAATATCAAAGAAAACTCGTGTTTTAATCCGGTTTTACGATACTCGGAAAGAAATTAACAATACTAACAAAAGTGTTTTATTAAATCATAGTTAGAATGAGACCTTATGACGCGCAATGATGAAATATTTTTTATAAAACGTCATATTCCATTGTTCTTACCACAACAAAGATTGCGAAAAGACATTGAGTTTTAGGCTCTTCGTGGTTAAACAATACCGCCAGCTTTTGGCTGAAAGTCAAAGTAATTTTTTATTCAGTAATTAGGTCGTTACAGACAATTTTAAGAGCCCTTTTTTAATCTACCCGCATTTCAGCTGTGACGAACTCTGAGAACAAATGCCGAATGAAAACTTGGTTTGACTTTTCTTTTTGTTTTAATTTTATTAATAATTTTTGTCTTTGTAGGGACATCTAAAAAAAAAAGAACACCTAATTACAGTATCAGTTTTATAACTATCTTTTAGTCGCTGAGTATTTTTATGAAAAAATCCAGGTAAATGTCAAACGCCAACAAAGTAGCGGATATCCTCTTACCTGAAGAATACTTTATACTGTATTAACAATTTATATAAGGGGATCCTTGACTGTACCGTGAGTGTATTAAGAGGCCAAGTGGACATCAACAGGCTTATAAGGATCACACACTTTTCTTTCCCTCTACTGAAGTTACCTGTATAACATTATTCACACTTATACACATGTGTTTCTGCATTAATAACAGTAGCACAATAATAATTAGTTTACTTGTATACGTTATGTCAAAACGTAATTTCGGGAACTTTATCTGATTAACCGAGATCCTCTAACAACATTATCAAGTTACCATTATGAGATATAAGTATTCATACTATAATATTACATCGTGTGTATTAAGTTGAGTATTCGAAGTGGTGTAAATCTTAAAGGTGTGAAAGGAAAAGGGAAGGGAAGGGGGGTGTTCTGCTTAACTTTCACCTTTTGTCTTTAAAACTGATAAATTCGAACAAAATAAGTATTAAATCTTTAGTATATATATATATAAATATCAACAGTAACTCGTCAAGTTACTGTTGATATTTATTTGATAGTATCTAGTATTAAATTTGTTGATATATGGCTGTTACACACAAGGTAACTTATTGGAAACCTACAAGAAGTTATGTGAAAAAAGAGTTTAGCAAAGCTAAGATTTCAGCCTCTGCGATGGAAAAAAAGACATATTATGTATGTAGCAATTGTTATATTTGAACATGTGACTATTAAATATTCAATATATCCTGTAGGCACAATACATACATACATATCAACAGATCCACATGATGTGACATCATAATGTTATAACAAAGATCTATAACCGCCTTTTTCCAGAGATGTTCGCGGAACGAATACCGCTGATTGACTACACTAATGCTACGATGACAGCTGAAGTAAGGAAGAGGACATATCGATTTTTCGCTGACTTACAGCTATGATTCAGGAATCGATGTATTGAAGTAGTTACGTGATAAGTCAATATTTCAGAAAGATGTTTTTTCATCGTAATACTTTTTAGCACGCTGCGTAGTTTTGTTTGTTTTTATAGTTGTAAAACTTGAGGTATTGGATATTATAACATCATATAGATAATCTGATCATCTCGGATGAATTGGAAGACCCTTAATTGGGCACAGTCACAAAATAATTCAGGTCTCAAAGTACTAACCTAATTTCAGGTACAATTCCAAACATTTATTAAACATAAACCATCGCAATGATATTTCAAAAAATAAGTCAAACAACTTAAACGATCCAAATTCTATATAGTTCGCAATATCGAAGATAAATATTGTCACATTGTGACATTCAGCCCTGGGGAGAATCTTCTCAATATAACTAAGCAGGTAGGCATACAACTCCACACTAAAATTTTCCTTTGAAAGGCCCCTCACTCCATCCGTGTGATATCGGAAACCTTTTTCAGTTCACTTTGCCTCGCTAACGCTATGTTTAGCGTGTATTTGGAGTTTGTTGCAAACAAATTTAAATAAAAAGTCGATTTTGAAAAAGCCAATTGGTTACAGTTGTAGTCACTCTTCTTAACTTTTCTGTTTTGATTTTTGACATTTGATCTCATTTTTATTTTTGGTTATCGTGATTAGAGAGCTAATAGACACCTTACAGTCAATCGAAACAGGGGTTTCGCTTCGATTTGATGGCACGATCGACCCTTGCAGATGCCTGATCACTTCTGGTTTGAATGCCGACCCCTTATTGATGGTAATACAGATGCTAGCGGAGAGTTACAAACTTGCGCTGCTGTGCGCATAATAAATGTGGAAATGAGGATAGCGTTTAGATGTCGGGCATTCTCCCTACTAGTCGTAGTAAGAACAAACTGTCAACTATTATAGCTGTTAACTGGGTCATATCAATAGGGAATATGCATGAAAAAAAAAAACAGATACAGTTTATCTTGAAATATCCTGACTGTAAATTTAATGTATGCAAATACAAAAAAAAACGTGACATAACTATTTTAAACCAATATATCTGTCCCTCTCTCGAGTCCGCTGTTATCTGTGGCAGTTGTATAGGCGTCATGAAATTTGACGTCGAAGTTCGTATCGGTCTTCTTTTTCTAATTGTCAAGTATGAAGCTTTATAACTCCACCGCTGAGGAATGTATTTTAATAATTATTTCATAATTGTTTACTATTGCGATCGGTAACATTGGCCTCTCCCTACTATGGCGTGTAATTGCCACCTTGGTTTTATTTTTAAAAAGATCAACTCATACTATAGGGGATACATTTAGCTGTGGGGTATCCCAACTAAAAAGTGAAAAATAAAACACTTTTTTACAAAAGAAAAAATACAACCGACTTCCAAACAAAAAAATAATAATTTCGGAAGCTGGTGTTTTGGTTATTTCTTCGTTTTTTGAACTCCGACTGTCGAAATGAAAGGTATTTTATACTTTTGTGTTTTTTTTGTTGTTTAGAAGTAGGTTAGGTATATTTTTTTTTGTAAAAAAGTGTTTTATTTTTCACTTTTTAGTTGGGATACCCCACAGCTAAATGTATCCCCTCACAGTTTAAGTTGTCGTGTTATATACTGGTAAACAATAAACAGACATGATTTCAGCAATGGGAAGAAGATTTGCTATCATTTATTGAAGAGTTCCGTTACTTATCTCCGTTCCTCATCAGATCTTCACCAAACTAGAAACCACCTCCAAATACTAAAATGCTCTTCCAAACCATCGTTTACAGTTTTTTCTTTTTTTTTTTTTTACATCGACAAGTGAGAAAGAGTACATCATCTATGTAGTCGAAGTCACGCATAATTGGGGATAACTCGAATACTAGTCGTCAGATCTAACTCAAATTTAAATGGCACCACATGACAATTATCTTTCGAATATAAAAAGACTCTTCCAAGACAGAAAAAAATAAAGTCGACTTGAGAACGTCCATTTTTTGGAAGTCGGTTAAAAACGAATAGCATTTATTATTTTTTACAACCGATTCTTAATAGCAATACATCGAGAGGTTTCTCTTCAAAGCTGTCATAAATGGCTGTCACAATTAATGTCAAGCATTCATATACATCTTAATGAGTTTTTAAATTATGCTTTATTTTATCAAATAGAATAAGCTTTCATAAAGTCACAATAAAATACTTTTATAACATTATGTAATGATGTTCCACGTAATGTATTAGTAGAATATATCTTTTGTAGTCAAAAATAAAAATGGGTAAATGGTAAACTGTTAGATTTTATAACTAAGTTACACAGACGGCAGTACTCGTATTTTGAAGGAGCGTACGTAATCGCATCCCAATCGCAAACTGTCAAAAACACTTCTTACTTCCATATTCTTTCACAAAGATTGTCAAGATGAAATTGTAACTTGAGTCGGAACGCTTTTCAAGTACCAGAATTGCCCCTTTTTTCTGCATGGGAAATCATCAAATGACTTCTCCCGCCCTGGGCGGAGTGGAAGGGAGTGTCAAACTCTTACTGACTAAAACCCACCCGTGATACTTCAAGTGCCCTTTGCATTCCAGGGCCGCGGTAACTCTTTCGGTGACAAATTCCGCAACACTAGGAGGCAGTGGCCCTATGGGGTCCCGTTTTCTTTGCTTTGAAACACGACGCGCCGTCGACCCGGGCTTAGACGCATTTGGACGGCTAGCCACCCATAGCTCGTCATACGAAGGCCCGACCAGAATTGCCCTTGTGGTGAAAATTACCTTATAGGTCAGAGTGCTTATTTGACAGTCCTACATGTCTCCGACAATACTGGAAACCATATAATCATTTTTTTTATTAAAATAAGAAGAGACAATGTAACAATGTTTGCTTTCGACAAGAAATGGAGTTTAGAAAATCTTATAACATATTTTGTAACCTACTTTTAAACAACATTGCTACCTCAAAACACTCCTTAACTCACTAGCCATAGATACTATTTTATCTTTTCAAAGCCAGTTTACTACAATATGTTCCCGTAAAGCTCTTACGAGTCTGACTCTATGTAATTGTACTCTGGAGTCACAGCGTACGCGTGGGATGTTATTTGCTATCATACTTTAAGAGGGATTTCAAATGAACAATGTTAATTTGAAATCTTCTCTGCTCCTTAAGTACTGTCGCACTGCACGGAAATATTGTAGTTATTTTATAAATTACTGTTTAAATTAATATATAAATGTGTATGTAAATGCATACCAACATTAGATGCATTATCAAAACGAGATACATGTTTTATAATATATGTCAACATGTCACCGGATAATCGCAAAATCCGTGAGCGTGAGAGTGAATCTTAATTTCTCAAGTATTATAAAATACATGAGAAATTAAGAACTGTCCACAAATTGTGAACGGAACGATTTTCTATTATGACACAAATCCAAATTTGATACTTTAGGTTTTACAATATAGCCAGTATACCTATATCCAAATAACGTGGTGTCTTATACTTTGAGTAACATAGATGGCAAGAAGATTATAAAATTATGTTTTGCATAATTTCCTACTCCCAAAAGGAGTATGTATTGATCGTAACTGATGGATGGATTTTCCTTTGGCAGAAACTTCATAGCGACACCTATGAAGTTTCTGCCAAAGGAGAATCCATAAACTAATTACCTCTCTCATTTTCCCAAACAAGTAGTTTTAGCGTAGTGAAAATAAAATTAAAGTTCGCCTTTTATCTTTTTGATTTTGCTTTCTATTGCCAATATCCGCTTACCTAAAAGGAAATAGCCTTAGAGAGATCATCTGCTTTATTAAAAACATCTTATTTTACTAATACTTTCAGAGGTTTTTTCGCTTCAGTATTTCTGAAAGGACATCTTAACAAAAATTAATAAATAACTTAAAACTGTGGCCGAACATTATCATCTTATCTTCTTTCGATATTAGAAAGCTCGTTTAGAAGTTTCTCTTCCGCTACAGTTTCCTTTAACTTTGAAAACTTGTTCTTTACCTGCCGGATCGCCAACTAATCAACCATATTTAACGGAACTCTTTCAAACGATGTCCTTTTGATGTACAAAACTCGATAATGTAATATTACTTCATCGTTAGTGCGTTAAAGTTAACGGACCTTTTTATTTCCTTTAAAAGAAATAGTTTTTTTGAGACTTGTATAAACTATGTCTTGAATTCAAATACCAACGCGTGTTTTTATTTTTCTCAAGTTAATAGAAGTTAAGCTCATGTCAAAGAGTTCTAAAATCTAGTAATATAAAGTTCTCCGATCATCGCAGGACAACTTGTAATGATTCTGCTTGAACTTACGCCTTTGTCCTGTAAAGGCAGGCTGCAACTACGAATCATTACTCCTTTTGCTCCGCTTATGTTCATGCACATGTGGCTGTGTCTGTAGTGCAACTTTTTAGACGTATTTGATCGCGTTCTCCCTGAGAGTAACGCACTCTCTGCTCGTGTTTCCACGCGGAAAGTTCAAAAACCGAATAAAGCGAAACCGCGTCAACTACTTCAAATTGCAAGTTGATTCAGTTTTTTTTTTTTTTAAATGGCCCCTCGCAGTTCAGCACACTAAGGCTGGTTACTGCTCAACCGGACAGTTGATTCAGTGTTGCCCGCACGCAAATTATAGTAACATAATTCGGTATTCTTACTTACAATGTTTAAATAAAGAACATTCAATAGTATATATAAAATTAAGTACACAAATAAAATTATTCTATTTATTTATTTATTTATTATATACTTAATTGTACACCGTGGTTAACAAAAAAAAAGAGAAAACTACAAACTAAAACACATGTACAATGGGCGGCCTTATCGCATTCCGCGATCTCTTCCAGGCAACCTGGAATGGACAGTAATTGCCTGGACATAAATGGGGTTGTAATCGGTGCAACATTACTATAAATAATTCAATATATACACAGATAAATAAATAATCTTAACAATAGATACATATATACCAAATACATAGGCAATAGATAAATGGCGAACATCGATATCACAGCGACAAGTAATGCTCCTTCACGAGCCTTTTGAATACAGGTAACGATTGAGCGCGTCTTACTGGCACTGGCAATGCATTCCACAAACGAGCAGCCTGAACAGTAAAGGATTTATCCAAAAAATTTGTGGAATGCATTGGCATTTTAAGTCGCAAGTTATCCGATGACCTCAGAAATTTAGTGTGGGAGTCACAGAGAAACTGAAAACGTCTCTTAAGATAAAGAGGGGTACAAGGGGAAAAAAGCACATTGTATAAAAGGGAAAGAGTATGAGCATTCCGACGAAGGCGAATAGGCAACCACTTGAGTTTTACTCGGAATTCAGAAACATGGTCATATTTACGTAAACCGAATATGAACCTTATACAAACATTTTGAAGCCGCTCAAGTTTGTCGAGTTGTTCCTGAGTAAGGTCCACATAGCTGGCATCAGCATAATCAAGGATGGGGAGAAGAAGTGACTGTGCAAGCGCAATCTTGGTGGCAGTCGGAAGAAAATTACGCAGTCTCCTCAAAGAAGCCGCAGATGCAAATAGCTTGCGGCTGACTTCTTGGAGTTGGGCAGTCCACGAAAAGTTCCTGTCAATGATTATCCCCAAGTTCTTAACTTTCTCGGAGAGGGGAATAACCGTGTTGTCGAAAACAACCTGGGGAAGAGTTGCCCAGTCAATTCTAGAAACCATCCTGGAACTACCCACCACGATAACCTGCGTCTTTATGGGATTGACCATGAGTCCATACCGCATGCTCCATTGGCAAATACGAGCCAGATCTTGATTAATGGTGATGATGGCCTCGGTCAGATTCCCAAGAGGAGCTCGTGAATAGATTTGAAGATCTTCTGCATAAAGATGATAGGAAGAAGTTAGTTCATTGGATATTGAGTGTATAAAAATTGCGAAAAGTAAAGGGGATAAAACGCCACCCTGTGGTACCCCGGCAGAAGTACTACACCACGAGGATGATGACTCTCCGATGCATATACGTTGCCGGCGACCAAACAGGTAACTACGAAACCAGTCAATCACCGATGGAGATACATTAAGAGAGCATAGAATGCCAAGCAAAACATCGAAATCAACTGTATTAAAAGCGTTGCTAAAATCAAGTAATGCCAAGACCGTAACATTACCACTTTCCATGGCTGACCTAATATCCTCAGTAATATTCAGAAGTGCTGTAGTAGTGCTGTGACCAGGACGGAAGCCGGACTGAAAGGGATTGAGGAGATTATTTTTGGATAGAAAATGACTTATTTGATTGTGGATTAACCGTTCAAGGACTTTGGAAAGGAATGGTAACACGGATATTGGACGGAATTCAGAGAAGGATGTGGGGTTGGGCTTTTTTGGCAATGGAATAATTTGAGCGTCTTTCCACGAATTAGGAAAAACACCACTAGATGCAGAAAAGTTGAGGATGTGGCAAATGACGGGAAGGATTAAGTCCAGCACGGGCAGTATCATTTTGCGACTGATACAGTCACTTCCTACTGCATTAGAGGTAATCGATAGTATGCTCTTCTTAACATCACATGCGGAGAATTGACTAAAAACAAATGGAGAATAACTGGGAGTCGGAAGAGATGAAAGATGATCCAATGTATTCAATTTTATTGTCCTATCAAAATTGGACGAAGCTGTAAAATGACTATTCATTGCATCAATGTTTAAATCTTTCGGTATAGACTCTTGCTGTGTTTTACCAACCCCCAATGATCTTAGAAAATTCCAAACTTTGGATGCGTCCCCATTTTGGACAGAGTTATGAATGTGTTGGCGATTTGCATTCCTACATACCTTATTACAGCGATTGCGGATTGCGGCATATTCGTCCCTATTTGCATCAGTAGGTCGGCGCTTAAATTTAGACTTTGCCGTAACCTTCTTGTTCATTAACTTTTTAATGTCATCTGTCAGCCACGGCGCCGGCAAATGTCTAATTTTTACAGCTCGAACAGGCGCGTGAAGGTCATAAAGCTCAACTAGATTTGTTGTGAAAATTTTAACCTGCTCGTCGACCGACGTGGATGCAAACAGGGGAGACCAATCTATATTACTCGCATCCTCGCAAAGACTGTCAATGTTCATCCCACCAAAATTACGTTGCATGAAAATTTTAGCTTTTGCCTTAGGTGGGCGAATTTTATATGAAAGGAAAATTAGGTCATGGTAAGAAAAAGCATCAGCTGAGCATTGGCCATGCTTAGCGACGTGATCAGGAGAGACAACGAGAATCAAGTCAAGAAGTGAAGGAGTAGAGTTTGGAAAATGGTGAGTGGCACTTAGTGGAAGAATTAAAAGATTATTACAAGCTGTAATATTAGTCAGAGACGCAGAGCGATGGTCCTTTTTGAGGAGGCAAGTATTGAAATCACCCATGATTATACTGTGACTGTATGAAGGGATCAAGATTTCAAGAAGTTTTTCAAAGGAGGAAAAGAAGTTTATACGTAAAGAAGGACAGTAATAGACACCAAGAAGTAACTTCGAATGATGTAGTGTGACTTCAAGAAAGAGGTGTTCACCAGCGTTGGCTGGAGGTGGCTGCGTTGACATATTGACGATAGAGAAAGGAATATGTGCACGGAGATATATGGCAACACCACCACCGCCACCAGCTATCCGGTCGTTTCTAATAAGTACAAAGCCGGGAAGAGAGTAACTAGTTGAAGGGAGACAAGGCTTAAGCCATGACTCAGAAATAAGAATAGCATGGATATTTTTGCAGTCAAAGCTTGCCAGCATATCGTGGAAATGAGCCGGAATGCTTTGGGCGTTAATATGAATAACATTAAAATTCTGAGGAACATCAGAGAACTGCGCTGTAAGACTTTCTGCAAGAGATGGAATACTCACGAAACTGTCATCGTTACTTGTGAGAGAGAGAAAACTATTACTATCGCTGCTGATATCGAAAGGCATAAAATAATAAAAATATCCTATCTAAAATGTAGCTAAAAGTCTAAAACCAAATGGTTCATTCACCTGCCAGTTGCGTTATTAAATTATAGAAGTAAAATTTTAACATTTTAAAATCACAACACAGTCCGAGTAATACAAAAAAAGAGAGAAAAAAAATAAATATCGTTAATGTCTAAAAACAAGAATACGTCATAACCATACAAATAAAATAGCTAGGGACAGTGTGACGCTACTTGGAACGGAACGCACTGGTGAGATTGACATAAACATCTCGCTTGACATTGACAGTGACAGATTAAAAACAATAACATAATATTACCCGGACATTGAAAAAGAAAAAAAGAAACATTACGGCGCTGAGAGATCACTTCTTTAAAGCTGCAGTACGCTTGCCTAGCCTTGCAGTCTTCACAGCAGCAGTGGACGCTGGTACAGGCGTTTTAGGACCATGCTGCTCGGGCTCGCTGGGAGTCAGAGGAACTTTCGCAATCTTGTCCAATTCAGCGAGAGACTCAACCCGGTGCCGCGTATCATTGGGACCAAGGACATACACACTGCCCGCCTTAGTCCAACATCTGGTTACGCCGCATCTTTCCCTCGCAGCCAGGAACACGTCGTGCCGCCCCTTTGTTAGGAATTCAGACATCGTTACTCCTGACGCCCTTAATTTCGTTTTGGAAAACCAAATTTTGTCTCTGACCGCAAGACTGCCAACCTTGAACAAGATAGGCCTGGTTTTACCGGGTACTGCTCGCCCCATCCTGTGACAGCGGTTGATGTCAGCAACAGTGAAGTCGCTCAGCTGTAACTTGCTATGAACAACCTCAGTGATCACCTTGGCAGTGTCCTCTTTCTGCCCTTCAGCTACACCATGCAGCAGCAAGATCTTCCTTCGTCCGCGCATCTCTATTTGGTCAACACTTCGCGCCAACAAACCAACCTGCTGTTGAAGACTGTTGAGAGCCTGAGTGATGAACGCACGGAACATTGTGAACTCTGTTGCGAGGCTTGTAGTTGTAACGGGTGATTGAGGAGTCTTCTGTAACTCTTTTTCGAAGACGGACATCCTTGTATGAAACAACTCCTTTAGTTCACTGAGAGTGCTTGTTAGAGACTCCATAGTGGTGATGTGTCGTATGTGTAGTGAATTCTGGTTTACAGTGGGAAAATTGTGGAGATAACACTACACTGGCAGGTATATACTGTTAACTTTTAAAATATAGCATTAATAATCATAAATACTGTTTATATTAAATAATATTGAATTTAAATTAAGAACAATTTTTTCTATGAGCAACTGTTACAACTACCCACAAGTCAATCTCTACTAATTGGTCAACTAATTGGTTGTATTCAAGTCTTTTTTGCCACCTTTAGCCGTCATTTTGTTTTTGTCAGTTTTCAAGTTTATCATTGCATTAACTTCGGTAATTGTATTCGAAAGTTCTAATAAAATTTAAGAATTTCTAATTCAATGGAACTGAAAAACGCTCCAAATTTTTGGGTAGCCAATTTCCCCAAAACTCGTGAAATTCGACGAACCAAAAATTTTGGTTAATCTTAAACATTTTAAATGACATTTAAAAACAACAAACAACTTTATTACGGAAATTTGATGAAAATTACGGCAAAAAGATAATCAGTTTTAGGCAGCAAACAGGTGAAAATTTGGTAACTGTTACATCCAACACATTTACTTCGCTGATGGTATGAAAAGGCTTCCGACTTTATTGAGACTGGTACAGTGAATAGACTGCTTTAGAGGCATCGAGAGGGGCGCGGTTTTGGCATAAACGGTAAATACGTCATCATCATCTGCCTAGCCTTTTCCCAACTACATTGGGGTCGGCTCCCAGTCAAGCCGGATTCAGCTGAATACCAGTATTTTACATGAAGCGGCTGCCTACCAGACCTCCACAACCCATTAATTGGGGAACACGGCACTTCTTGGCAAGACTGTTGTCAGATTTTCTGGCTTCGACAATCCGTAACGACTGCCAAAGATCTCCAAATGACAGCCGGGACCAACGGCTTAACGTGCTTTCCGAGGCACGGAGAAGTCTCGTTATGTTAAGATGGTCACCTATCCACAGACCAACCTCGGCAAGCGATGCCTAACCTAGATGATCGACCCGTGCGGCTGTACGTACATTTCACAATTAAAATAAGCAAAAGACATCTCAGACTTGCAGCAGAAGCTGGACGGCCTACTTGATTCTTCTTTCCCCATCGGTCACCGGATGAACTTTAACAATATCCATTTGACATTTTTTGTGTCATGTTCAACTTACATTCACACATTTCAAGAATACGTTTTCTTATTTTATTTCCGTACTTATTTTAAACGATTTTGATGCTAAAATTAATTTACGTATTTTATTATATAAAATTATTATTATTATTAAATTATAATTATAATAAAAGCAGTTTTCATAAAAACAATCTAATGTTTGATGCAATGAAATTGAAAATGGTAAAAAGACAGATCGAACATTGCAATTGTTTTTCTCGATAGAAAATTTCTGTCCATCATGTATTCCTTTATAATTTAGTTGGTTACTAATAAAGTTGAATAAAAAATCAAATCAGGTACAGGTAGGGTAGGTACTTTATTAGATAAAATAATTCTCGAAACGCGTTTTTTATTCACACACCACCTTAAAAATCAATCGGATCAAGCTATGTAATTTCCATGTTTATGTACACAGGTAAATATCGAAACAAGCTTTTATATCATAAAAATTGCATAATGACGATATTGGTTGATAGTAAAAATTATAAAGGAAATGTAGGTTAACGTCAATTTGTATCAAAACTGAATAAGAGCTGTCGGATGACAATAACGGAAAACTTTTTATTTCATAAGATTATTTGACATAAACGAACTTTTAAACACTCTGGCCATACACGCACGCCGGTTAATATGCACCTGATCAACAAACACTAACATTCACAAAAAATCGGCTCGCCAAAATGGCACCTACCTTCCTATTCAGGGATGTCCACACACATGCCCGTTGTCAGGTTCATTTTATCCGTAATCCAAGGGTCAAAGCACCCATTATGAATGGTCCTGCTAAAGTAATGCTCATTCCACAGGGCCCTTTATATGGTTGTAACGCTAATCTCAAAATATGTACAGAATAAAACGTTCATGGGCGTTTTAATTGTTATTTGTGTCGCCGGGAAGCTTTAACGCGAGTTATTTATATGACCGACCAAATAGGACAACGATAACGCTACAACACAAAAATATTGTTTGTTTTAACTGTTAACTGTATGCTATGTTTTAATGTTGAGTTATTTGAGTAAAATTATTAAAGACTCTATTTCACAACGTGATGCGATTGTCTACTGTGTATGGAATTTGATATAGTATTACAGTTTCTTGTATGATATAGTAGTAAATCGGCTTCCAGTCTAACTAGGTGCAAAGTGCCTGCCGATATTATAAATAGAGATATCTAATTATCTGCCCTCCATAACCTAGTAACTAGGTATCTCGGTACCTTTTGGTAAAACCAGTGACAGATTTTGCGGGCCCTGACTTTCTATAACGACTGTCAAACCGAAACGGGTTCAATATACAAACTCGGATCCCTAAAGATATATTATCCTTTTCCCTAATATATCTTGTCGTACGTACAAACGGATGCAAGACCTACAAACTCAGTACAAAAAGAAAAAACATAATCCATTGCTCTAATATATTTTGTTAAATAAACCGAAAACGTAAGGCCGTTATCGTGTAGCCCTCTATGTACGTGATAAGAAACAAAATGTGGATAGTTCCCGCTTCAATTTTGTTTGCACGGCTTTTATAGACCCTGTTTAGACCTCCTCCGCTACATATGCATGTACCGTAAATATAGGCAATAAAGTTATGTCAAGGGATCTTAGTGAATATTTTGGGTTACTGTCACATGGAAATTCTTAGTAAAGGAAGAGTAAAAGTCCGTCTCTTAACTTTGGTCTTAGTTTGTCGGGTAAAAATCCGTCTTTTAACTTTGGTATTAGTTTGCCAAAAATGCTTTAAACTCAGTAGTAGGTACACGACGCCTTGAAAACTGGAAACTTAAGAAAACAGAAAAAGTAATGAAATACGGAGCTATATTAAGCGTTATAAAACCTATGCTAAAAGAGACATAACTGCTATCATCTGACGTAACGCAAGCACCATACGTACATATATAGACGTTTAACTTATACATACCTACATACATAAGAAATAAGAGTGCAATATTGATTATACGAGTAGTTTAAGTTTCAAGAATAGATACTGACCTAATTATGTTGCATTTCTTACTAGCGACCCGCTCCGGCTTCGCACGGGTGCAATGTAGATACTAATGTTTCCTCTACTATAACATGTATATAAACACATCAAAAGTATCTAGGGATCAACATATATTTTTGCAATAACTTTTCTCCTGATTGATATTAATTAAAATTTTCTTTAAGGATTCATCAAATAAAGTGTTTTCGTTTGTCACAGTAACGATAAACCAAGTCACCTTTGCATTAATAAAGAAATTTGCCATTTTCCTAATAAAGGGATTTTTGACATTTGAACCACTAACATTAAAGTTCGAAAAAAAGACTGAAATAACAGTTTTCTTTAAAATTTTATTGGGTAACTTAAACAATTAATAATCCGTGTTTCTACCGCGAACACTAACAACACAAGAACATCGGTTTGGCATACTCAAAATGAGTTCATCCAAATCACGCTGTGGAATGGCCGCCCATGTTCGTTGCAACAACAAAAAAAGGTCTTCTTGCGACTGGATACCCTCCATATTCGGCAGAGCTCTTCTCTGTAGCATATCCCATGCATGCTCAATCGGGTTCAAGTCTGGCGACTGAGCAGGCCAGGGCAGGACATTGATGTTAGCTGCGGCGAGAGTCTGTCTTACAACTCTTGCGGTGTGCGGTCGTGCATTATCATGCATTAACTGAAATAAGGGACCGATTTGCACTTGTAGAGGAACGATGACGTCTGATACAATCGTCTCAGCATAAATTTGAGCGTTGAGGTTGCCTCTGATCCAAATCAACTCAGTTCTTCCGCCGATCCAAATACCCGCCCATACTATGATGGTTCCACCACTATAAGGATGGACTTCCTGGCAGGATTTTAATCGCTGTTGGCGTCCAGGGGTTCTCCAGTGTCGTATACGTCTTGTATCCGGTCTCATACCAAAACGAGACTCATCAGAAAAGCACACGAAACGCCATTGTTCTTCTGCCCAATTTCTGTGTTCAAGAGCCCATTGATATCGAATCCTACGATTGTGCATTGCTATAGGTGGTACCCGTAGCGGTCTTCGGGAATGAAGGTTCACTTCATGCAAGCGGTTTCTGACTGTTTGGTCGCTAATTAAGTTCCCTGAAGAGTGATGAAGCCTCACGGCTAACATCATGGCGGTTATTGTTGGAGCTCTTCGAGTTAAGATTTGAATGTATCGGTCTTGTCTCCGTGTGGTGCAGCGATACCGTCCTCCATGGCGCTCAGCCAAGGTAAGCGAAGAGCTCTGCCGAATATGGAGGGTATCCAGTCGCAAGAAGACCTTTTTTTGTTGTTGCAACGAACATGGGCGGCCATTCCACAGCGTGATTTGGATGAACTCATTTTGAGTATGCCAAACCGATGTTCTTGTGTTGTTAGTGTTCGCGGTAGAAACACGGATTATTAATTGTTTAAGTTACCCAATAAAATTTTAAAGAAAACTGTTATTTCAGTCTTTTTTTCGAACTTTAATGTTAGTGGTTCAAATGTCAAAAATCCCTTTATTAGGAAAATGGCAAATTTCTTTATTAATGCAAAGGTGACTTGGTTTATCGTTACTGTGACAAACGAAAACACTTTATTTGATGAATCCTTAAAGAAAATTTTAATTAATATCAATCAGGAGGAAAGTTATTGCAAAAATATATGTTGATCCCTAGATACTTTTGATGTGTTTATTATACATATAAACCTTCCTCTTCAATCACTTTATCTATTAAAAAAACTGCATCAAAATCCGTTGCGTAGTTGTAAAGATTCAAGCATACATAGGGATATAGGGACAGAGAAAGCGACTTTGTTTCATACTATGTAGTGATATCATTTAAATTAATGTTTGTATGCCATATACTGTAGCAGGACACAGAGACTCATTACTCTGTAATTATTCCCACCATTATTACCTGTGTAAACAGATTAACGTATTTGATTTTATATAATTTGAAAAAAAGAGCCATATAGTCAGTTCAAACAATGTTTTGTATAAGAAAGAAAGAAAAATAACTGCAAAAGCATACAGTACAGTACTTCTCGATTTGCCACATTTCAATATATTTTACGCTTCATGTATATTTTTGACTAACAGCAGTATGAGTTATTTAATCTTTGTATACCATTTAATTTATCATGCCAGTAATATTAATTCATGGTAATACCAGTCTATTATTGTCCCACTGCAGGGCAAAGGCCGCATCTCATGCAGTGACAGAATTAATCATAATGCATGCATGTGGGTAATAAATTCATAGAACTATAGCTAACTTTCCTAGCGATGTGTTTCTTTATTGCATGACATTTATTCTCAAGAAGCAAATATTGATACTATTTTAAAGTGGTGACTGTCACAGACGTGTATGGCTACGCCTACGCTAGCATATTCTTGTAACACTATCAGTAAAAAATATTCCATATCGTATTTCTTCTGGCGTGAAAGGACTGAAGTAACTACATTCAAAGTAGCCTGAGTTATCAGCTCAACGGATTATGTTTGAAAATCAACACTGAGATATCTTTTCAATACGTTAGGAAGAAGATAAAATATGACTGTCATCGTATAAAGTCCGCTTGATTTGAACTTTGTACCTATACCAAGCTGTTAACGCAAATAAATACACACCCAAAAACACGATAAAACCCCGAGCAAAAAAGAAAAAAAAAACCAGTGGAGCAGACGATTTGTTACTTTTACATAGGACCCGTATGTTGTCATTGGGCACGGACCCCTAATTATTCATTCCGTTTTCATTGACAAGATTCTAGTACATTTGCGCCGGTGTATTATTGCAAGGATTTAGTTGAATAATGAATATTTATCAAGTGATGTCATTCGTCTCATGATTATTCATTAGCTATTGTAAGCATTAACCTAACTATGCATCCACCGGTTTTCCATACACTATCTTGTCGGTAATATAATAATGCGGTTAGATATACTGCTTGATTACTGTTGTCTGCGAGAAGAACCTTAAATTTTTGTAAACTCAACTCAAACTCAAACTCAAACTCAAAGCATTTATTTCAATTAAACCCTTTACAGGCACTTTTGAATTGTCAAGTCGAAAGAGGTGAAGCTATCTGCACGTTCCAAAGCGTAGATCTCTATGGAGAAGAACGTGCAAGAAACTCCACGGACACTCTTTTAAATCATGTTCTGTATTACATTACGTTTAATACATCCTTTGGTGCTTCTATATGTGAGGACAATGCAAAGAAAAAAAAAGAAAGGAAACCACAAAACAATTCAAAGTATAAAGATTAAAACAAATCAGTGGCA
The DNA here is from genome assembly GCA_905332915.2 of Hecatera dysodea. Taxonomy (NCBI): domain Eukaryota; kingdom Metazoa; phylum Arthropoda; class Insecta; order Lepidoptera; family Noctuidae; genus Hecatera; species Hecatera dysodea. The sequence goes on from HG995302.1 coordinate 10,436,604, forward strand.
GTTAAGAGGTGACCAGTCTCAACCGACGGCGCCCGTTCACGAACCTGACGCGTGTATCGGCACCGTTTAGCTCAACCATTTTGAAGGGAACCGAACGATCCAACACGCACGCCACCATCAGCGAGACATTTGAGCGAGCATGACATGCTCTCAACTGCCATTTTAGTTCAAGTCACAAAGTAAACTATAAGGTATCACATGTAAATGGCTCCATGGTACTCACATTTACAATATTTGAAAATGAAATGCTTCTACAGTATACAAAACTATGGTTTACATTAACCAAGCAAATACAGTAAAAAAAAGATAAATTATTTATTCTCAAAATAATAATATAATAAAAAAAGAATAAATAAATGAGACAAAAAAAAAAAAAAAAAGAGGGCGAGCATCTCTTCCAAATATATAATCCTAACTTGTTAACCCAAGTGGTTGAGGCTGTGGAGCAGGACCGGCATTTAACCAAGCATTTTTATCAAGGATATAATCTTCCAGTTTATAATATGCTTGCCTACATAGTGTGCGTTTTATGCATGTTTTAAATTTTCTCTCATTCAATTGAAGAATATCGACTGGTATTTTGTTATAAAATTTTATGCAATACCCCATAAAAGAAGTGTGTACTTTAGCCAATCTAAACCTAGGTTGATCTAATTTGTTTTTATTTCTGGTATTAAAATTATGCCTGTCGCTGATCTTATTAAACATATGAAGATTTTTCCGAACATACATAATGTTTTCATATATGTATTGACAAGGTACCGTCATGATGTTAATTTCCTTAAACAGTTCCCTTAGAGAATCGCGCTGGCGGAGATTGTAAATGGCTCTTATTGCTCTTTTCTGCAGAATAAAAATAGACTCTATGTCTGCAGCCCGTCCCCATAGCAAAATACCGTAAGACATGATACTATGAAAGTAACTAAAATAGACCAGTCTCGCGGTATCTACATTAGTAAGTTGACGGATTTTTCTGACAGCATATGCTGCTGAACTTAGCCGTCCTGCAAGTGATGCTAAATGAGGACCCCATTGTAGCCTTGAGTCGAGCGTTATCCCCAGGAAAACTGTGCTTTCGACGAATTCTAGTTTCTCTTTATTCAATACTATTTCCTCAATACTACTTTTAACATTCGGTAAAACAAATCTAATACATTTAGTTTTTTTTTCATTTAATACTAAATTATTAGCAGTAAACCAATTTTGGACCTGCTGTAGGGAGTCATTCACTTCGTCAAGATTTGCGGAACGTCTATTTATCTTAAAAATTAAGGACGTATCATCAGCAAATAACACCATTTGTGATTGTTTTTTCAAAAGATAGGGTAGATCATTAATGTACACTAAAAAGAGGAAAGGACCCAGTATTGAGCCTTGTGGTACCCCCATTTTGACTCCTAAACCACACGAATTTACACCGTTTATTTGAACTTGCTGCTGTCTGTCATTTAAATAAGACTTGGACGTAGGATATGAAGTGACCATAGTCAGCTGACTATCACAGGCTATTTTTTATATACATATATTACAGCTGTAATATATAAAGACGATCTATACCTAGTAAAACAATTTCGAAATTGGGTCAATAACTTCGGAGATGTCACAAATAATTTGAACACTCTTCATATAATTTTTTTTTTTGTAATTTAAACTTTACTGGGCAAAGGTCTCTCATGGTCAATATTACTTGAGATAAACAATAAGAAATTAAAATTGTCAAAGCCATAACGTCTGCCAGCTACATAGTATCTCCCAATTTACCACTACAATAATAAAATAGACAATTACTGCTAATACTTATACAATACAGTCTTACATATACACTCGAGACGGTAGCCAAATGTAATCTATTTCTTACTCCTTCGAATGGTATTAGTTGGTATACTCGGTATCTCCCTAAAGGGCTCAACAATCTACATAAAATTGTTTATGGGCTACTGTTACTCATTTTTATGTTCATGTGTAACTTTTTATGGCTACCTATCTACACTTATTCTCATTTATTTTTTCCACAAATCTCGAGATTTGTACTAAATGGAAAAGCTTAATAAAATGAACAATATTTTTATGTAATTTAGGAAAGGAAGGTGGGATATGAATCTGTTTTCCTGGTTGACGACTCTGTCATTGAAATGTGTTAGTAAAAAACGTATGTAAGTCAGTCAACATTTTGATTTTAGTTATAACAGATCCACATTTTATCCTAGTAAGTAACTTTGGCATCATATTTGGATAGTAACATTCATTCAATATTTTTGTTTGACTAGAACAAAGTCTGGCTCAAAGCAAAATAATTTCAATTTAAATAATGTTATTGTATATACTAAACTACAGCCGAACGAACAATCCTTTAAGAAAAAATCCTTTAAAATCTATCAAAATCCGTACAAAGTTTCGGTTCTACCAACATCGCCCTAAATTGTTGTTTGTGTAGACAACTTAATCCATCTCCGGTTCGCAGACCCGGGTGAAAATTTTAACACGAAGAGACGAAATATTGGATCGTTTACAACGAAATTCAGTCTTCAAACATACCTTAGATAAGGTGTGTAATAAAAGCTGGATCCGAGTTTCTGACGTGAGTTATAGCGGTCGGTAGTTCTTTCTGTAGCGGTTCTCATGTCTTGAAATGTGAAGTGAAGTTAAAAGGGTCAGTAAAAAGTAATGGGTGGAACTCTCATCGCGAAACATACGGGTTTGTTACAGATAGCTAGTTTATTTGTATGTAGATATAGGGGATGTAATGTTTTACTGGGCAGGAATATTTTGCTGAACTGATTTTGTCTTTACATGATTACTGTTCTAGGGTTTGTGAACAGTCCCGAATTTAACTTGTAAACCACTTTTTTATTTTATTTATAGCTAATCCGGAAGATAAAGCGTTGGAGGATCATCCACAAGGTGGGCCTAGTTTGGCAGAAACTGGGGGCATGCCACCATTGTGCGATAAGTTCCGTCTTTGACACGGATGTTTCGGGAGCTACCTGTTTCGGATTCGGCGGGAGTAAGCGTCTGGGTATGTGTATACGGTGGAGGTCTGCCCTGCTTGGGTGGAGCAATGCCGTGTCCTCGTCGAGGCAATCGGCGGCGTCAAAGCACGGTCCGTAACGAGCTCCATCTGCGAAGCAGTTATACTAATGAAGGAGGAGGCAGGATGCGTGAGGTAGAGGCAAACCTCAGATCCGAGACAGTCGACGCAACAGAGTAAGATGCCCCGGGCAACGGGAGTCGAAGGGTGATTCCCGGCCATCGTAGGCGTGAGCCTGCGGACTGCGAGCGATAACAACCAGGCCCTAGTCGACAGCGTGTTGTGTTCCACGCCTCAAATAGATGTCAGACAAGAAGACGGGGCCCTATAGGGTCAGTGCCTGCTAGGATTGCGGAATTTGTTCGAAAGAGTCACCGCGACCATGGAACGTAAAGGGCACCGCACTAGAAAGATTATGGGTGGGTTTTAGTCAGTAAGAGTCTGACACTCCCATCAGCTCCGCCCAGAGCGGGAGAAGTCATTTGATGATTTCCCATCCAAAAAAAAAAGGTATATCATAACATAAGTCTGACAGTGTCCGAGTAGTCATTTGATGATTTCCCAAAAAAATCTAAATAAAAATCTTTGCAGACTGCGGGAATCCGATGATTGTGAAAAGCACAGGAGTGTTGGAAGACGTCTACTACAAGGATGACAATGATATGCTGCCCGTCTGTCGAAGTGTGATCATAAACGAAGTAGAAGATGAAATGTTCCTCATATTGGAAGGTTTTTAAACTTTACGAATTACATTTTGACGTAGTTTCTACTTGTTTTGAAATTATTGTGTACTGTATTTCACCCCAGTGAATAATATCATCATTAATCATGGGTGATAAATCAACTTTTTTCCTCGCCCTTTCCATTACAAGACAATGGTAACATTTTCCGTATTTACTTGGCGGTCGAATAAGGATAATAATTTGGGGGTAGCCTACCAATTGGCAAGGGAAGAACTTTTACGAGTCTCTCTTGATGACAGAGAGAAATGTAACTGTGGCAAAGTAGGCACTTGAGAGGTATCGAGGGATAATCTCCTAACCTTTGGATAAATTACGTCAAAATTAGGGTGTGTTAAAATCTTTTATGCGATTGATTGATAAATGATAAATGTTATTTATTTTGTAAGTAGGTTAAACTAACACTTTTACACTTCAAATATTTCTGGTAATTTTAAGCTAGATGAAGCAAGCCAGTGTTTCTTAGCCGACTACCCTGAGAAGAAACACCGAAACAGACTCAAAGGTCTGTTTCGGTGTAACTCGTAAAGGACTCTCCTTTAAACTCCATACAATCCGTACTGGTCAAATCATGTAGGTTGATGTCTGAGGTGGCCTTTTGAGGAGAGTGCCATACAGATTTTAGTGGACCTATGTGTGCAAGCATTTGTCAGTTACCGTGTAGCTCAAACTTAGAACTTTAAGGAGCTCAAAGATTTGACGAACAATACCAAAGTAAAGACATTTGGGTAGCCCGCCTAAATGATTAAAACTGCCAGACTTACTGAAATAAGATCCTAGCATGGCGATCTTCATAATCCTCACATTCACAATATGTTATATGAGAACCATGCAGATATGTGTCTGAAATGGTCTTTTGACGAAAGAACCACACATGTTTTAAGTGGGCTTGTCCATTCAGTGCAAGCCTTTGTCAGTAGTCGTGTAGCTCAACTTACAAACAATAAGGAGTTCAACGACCCGACGAACAATGCCAAAGATTGACATTTGGGTAGGTCGCAAAAGTACTCAAACTGTTAAATATACTTTAAAGAAGGAAAGAAAACATAAAATAATACCCATATATATATAGTTCTCATATTCACACAAATAAATTTAGTAAATAAAATATAATACTTTACTCAGTTCATGTCATATATGATAAATAAATAAAAAAATTAGGTACTTGACAAAGTAAATATTTATGTCACAAAAATAAAAGAATATTGAGGAGCTCATGGCTAAATTATAACACACATGGGTCGATCTTCGAGGTTAAGCAACGTTTGCCAAGGTTGGTCTGTGGATGGGTGAACATCTTAACATAACGAGACTTCTCGAGTTAAACCGTTGGTTCCGACTGTCATTTGGAGATGTTTGGCAGTCGTTACGGATTGTCATAAGCCAGAAACTCTGACACCAGTCTTGCCAAGAAGTACCGTGTTCCTCAGGTTGTGGAGGTCTGGAAGGCAGCCGCTTCACGTAAAATACTGGTATTCAGCTAAATCCAGCTCTTTTTTATAAAAAAATACTGTCTGAATATCAGCGCCATTTCCCCACAACACAACGCCGTATGACTTAACACAATGGGAATAACCAAAGTACACTAAACGTGCTGTCTCTAAATCTGTTTAGCCACGAATTTTTCTAACGGCATATGCTGCAGAGCTAAGTTTTTTGGAAATTTATCTATATTGGTTTTTCATTGTTCATTTAATGATCAGCAACAGTTACAGCTACAGCATACGTGACACAATAAGTATTGATTTAAGTATTTAATTGGTACTCTTACAAAGCAAGGACGCACAAAAAAATACGATGTTATAAAAAAGAAGTATTATGAGCATTGAATTGTTTTCAACAACTTTTGACGACCAGAAAGTGCTATAAGTGAGGTAATGTTTTTGGCCACTTTGACAAAACTAGACTATTAAAATCTTATCACGACAGCACTTAATAGGCACGTGAGAATTATAAATGAGGCACGGTACACTAAAATCATTTTATTTTTTAGTTACGTCACGAAAACGATTGTTTAAATGGAGGAACAGTACCCATTTAGGTTTTAGACATTTAACAAGACCGCCGACAAAAAGATAATAATCAAAGTTAAAAGGGACGACAAAGTAATTAAATTTCGTCGATTCTACCCAAATAAATTGAGGAATGACGACGCGGCGTGAATATTGAGATCAATTATATCAACGGTATTATATTTTAAAGATTCTTGTCTTCTTTTGTAAGAGGAAATAATGGTGGTGTCAAGAGCGTGATTTATTTGCAGGTGACAATTTTATTAATTCCTGTATTGTTAAAATTGAACTGTTAAATTGCTCTGAAGACAAAATTATGACCATTCGAATCATAGTTGAAAAATATTTTGTTCTTTTAACGAAACTGCTTTTCAGACAGAAAAACTGCCATCGAAGAACGAATGGCGTGGCTAAAAATAAAGTTTATTTCAATTTGTTATTCCAAGTCTCAAGTCAAGTTTGATAAAAATACATTTTCATAGGCTACCTACATACAGCTTTAACCTTAGGTTGACGTTCACATGCTTATCTCTCATATCCAGAACTCATAAATTATTTCTAACATTTTCTTCGACATTAATAACATATTTGAACATAAATTTAAGCGTAAATATCCCACATCAAACATGTCACGGCAAATATTTACCATGTGGAAATAAACTCAAATATCTTAATATATTCAGGGAAAAAATTTCCTACTTTGTCACGTCTCAAAAAAACTTTATTTCATCTCACGCCCAAAACTTTACTTCATTTGACATTCATGGAGCATGTGGATCTAAATAGTTTCAGTGAAATATGTACCTACGTTGTTATGAGAGGGTTTTGTTAACAAAATGTTGCTGGGAACTAGTTATTTTAATAATATCGTGGAAAATGTATGAAGTTGTGTGAAGGATCACAGAATAAGTGTGAATGTTTATGTTTTACAGTTTTTAGTACTTTTTCTGTTACTTGCTTCTTTGGACTGACAGTGGTCTATGTTCGTCCTTGAAGAAATGTAAAAAGAAGTCCAAATTCATCGTAGATTTTCTAAAACTAACTCACAACCAAAGCTACGGAATCAAGGAGTGTAAAAGCCAAAATTGTTTCATTTTTTTAATACTAACCGTCTCCATATCATCATCGGTCTCATTTATCTTTGTACCAAAAATTCATCAAACCATTTGCCTAACCAGCCTTGAAACCATTACAAAGAGTAAAGCTTACATAATAACATTAGTATGAAACTGAATAAATAAGTAAATTCTAATTCTATTACTATGTGAGTTTTCTGTTTGTAATGGCTATTAGTAGTTGGATAATTAAAATAATAATATAGTGTTTAGCCATTAATGACAAATTAAACTACTTATCATTTTACACTGCCTCCTCACAAAATTATTCTATTAATATCTCTATTTATATTTATATTGAACGACAAAACGAGAAATGCTCTCTCTTGGAGATCAATCCTTTTTTTTTTCTGGGTGTAAAACATCAAATGACTTCTCAAGCTCTGGGCGGAGCGGAAGGGAGTGTCAGTCTCTTACTGACAAAAACCCGCCTGTATTCCTCCTAGTGCCCTTTGCGTTCCAGGGCGGCGGAAACTCTTTAAGACAAATTCCGCTATTTGGATCCGATCCTGCCTTGCGCGTGGAGCATGGAAAGCAACGCTGTACTTAACTTTATAAAGAAATATAACTGCAAACGAAACGTGCAACCTATTATTTTCTTTCACTTCACAATTTATTGATTCACAGTTAAGTTATTCTACAGCTTTTAACTTTTACAGCCGAACAGATTTAATGTGAATATTTGAAAAGGTCAAGAGCGGGACGTGAGACCAACGTTAAAGTGCCATTTATTTTTATAGGTAAAAGGGTATAATATTTAGACGATCTAATGAAGGCTTGGTTCTCTAAGCCTTCATTAGATCGTTTAAATATAATCTGTAATATAGCTAGTGAAAATTACGAATTTTATTTGGAATACTTTCGTGAAATATGAGTTATGTTATTTGTAAAACTACATTATTTAATTATTGTTTTATGTATTCGTTTATAATTATGTGGTCGGGCAGATGAGTTTAGTCCTAAACACACTTTCTGAGAATGGAGTAGTAGAAACACTTAAGCTTGTTGTAAAATAAATATGAATGAGGCAGGACTGAAATTAAAATGTCCAATAATAATCAATTTTATCAAATCCCCATAACGACCAATGCACCAACTTTACAGGCTAAAACGTAGTCGCCTTGACCTAAGTCGAGCAATTTGTATCTTAGCTCCCATGAGCACAACAAATTTCGAAAATTTCGTCAGAACCCTCGAGGCAGTGGGGCTGAATTTAACAAAATTTGCTTCCAAAGTTAAATTATTAAAGAAAATATATCAGAGTATAAAGGATGTTCCAACCAGAAAAGCCCAGTAACAAGCTGTTTGATAACCCTGACGGAACATCACTTTATATTTTTTTTTATAAACCTGACGAAATCGTAACATCACATTTTATTGTTGCTATTTTGACAGTTTCCGCTGACGCGAATGTCATTTTGACTGTGCTTTCAATGTTTAATTTAGGTCAGAGTCAATATTTTAAGACATTTGCTAAAATTCACACTGGCTGAAAGATTTTTGGTTGTTCTGATTTTATTTACGAAACCATTTGTCCGTAAAAGGTTAAAAAGTAAATCATCACGAATAAAGTTTTTAAATCAGGAAATAAAAAGATATTGGAGAGTTTTCATTAAAAAAAAACTAATTTTGTGCTAACAATAGCTAATATGTATAGTATATATAGCTATACTAATCTACTTCCTCGCTATAAAGTTCTCTAAAAGCTTGATCAAATTTGGTTCGCCAACCCAGCTTGATTTATTCGAAAACGTGAACTAGATACAAAGTATTCATAATATTATCCGATCCGCCACAATCATGCTGTAAAAATGTTTTGTTGGCTGAACGAGCTTTGTTAGCAGGTAAAACTATTTTCGTAACAAAATAACAAATAATTTGGCACTGCCGATATTAAAGCCAACTTTTATTAATTTGCAAATAATACCACACCCTGTAAATCAAACTTGAATTATACTGGTATATCGGAATCATTTAATTTTCTTTTTAATAAAAGCAATCAATCAATGATTTATTTATTGCTTTTTGTATTGCTCATTTCAAAATACAGTTTTACTTTCCGAATATTGCGAGCGGTAAAATTTCTGTTTTCTTTTTTCATCAGCAATTTCATTGAAAACTGATTGTAACGAACCGAGCAGATTTATAGCCAGTTCGTTTGATATTTCATAATCCTTATTTATTTGGCTTCACAATTATTGTTGGATAACTACTCGAGACGTCATTACTGCAAACGCGTTATTTTTTATTATGTCTTCGAACACAACAGCCATAAATCGCTTTGATTTTTTATTTACAAACAACAGATTTTATTTTTATTATAAAGCACCCTTATCAGCTAGCTTACTAGCTGCTCAGTACGATTGCAAATAATCCCTGAAACGATTTCTATTAGCATTATATATTATCGCTGGTCTTCTTCTCAATTTCAGGCAACACTTTGTAGAATATTCACAGTAGCCTTTAGGCAGAAACGTAACTCCTCAGGAACAGACATCTGTTAGTTGCACTATACAATGGTTTGCCACAATATCCTAAACCAATAACGTTAGTAACTGTAGACAGTCTATAGACCCTTAACACTTGATTGATGCTTCAGCAATATTCGACGTCTAGGAGCTTGATCTGTTTGCAATTACAAGGTGATTGAGTGAATCCTATTGGTTGGCCTTGTATTGTGATTACTAGTTTTTGTTTTGACAGACGGATCGAACTTATAATTAAACTAGAAGCAACTACGAGTATATCGCCAAAAACCATAGATTCGGAATCATGCGCAGTGTTCCGAATGAATAATTCCCGTAATCTGTAACAATAACTTGTATCATTATTTAATCATCTTATTTAAATCTAAAATCATTAGATTTTCATACGGACAATCGGAACCCCAAAAAGAACATTCAACTCCTAAGAATTCAAAACAATTTATTTAAAACACTTTGAATTGAGGACAACTAATACAATAAAACTATTCCCAACTCATAAATACGTTTTACAAAGCCCAACAAAATTTTGGAAAACTAGTTCAAAATAGATTACTAACTAGCAGTGCCCCGCGGTTACGGTTACCTACATAAGTTTCGATCCCGTGGGAATATCGGGGTAAAAAAAAATAATCCTGGTTTTTAACCATCGATGTGCCAAATTTCATCCAAATCCGTCCAGTAGTTTTTGCGTGAAAGAGTCCATCCATACTTACAAACTTTCGCGTTTATAATTAGAATTTTCTACAAGGGCAGTACAGCGACCAGACAACTAGTAGAAAATAATAATTCATAAAGTCTCATTACATTAGCCTTTGTTTTCAGTCATGCTAATTATATTGTAATTTAAGAGGTGGGCTACAAATCCTGCTGGACTATTGAAGTTAATCTGGGTTAAGTAAGTTTTAAAAGCTGTTTAATCCACACAGCACTTTGCTGCGGCCTGCTAAAAAGTTAACTCTCTGCTTCAGCGCTTATTAAATTCATTACATGCTGTAAGAAAAAGTGCAATTAGCTACAGGAGAAGCTTGGGTAATGTTGTACCCTAACTAGTTCAGAACGGTTTTTATGCAATATCTTAGGTTTTGTTCGCTTCTGAACAACTACAAGTCTGTTAATAACTTCTTCAGTGCAACGAGTGGTTTTAAAAAGAAAAGATTGTATAATTTTCCTAGTGTTTTAATCAGTTTTCTTTAGTTTCTGATACAGGAGGGATACTATTGTTCAATAACAATCAACATTCCGATCGCTGACGTCATTGTGTCAAGTCAAAGGCGGTCAGTGTGTGTCCAGTTAACCAAATGTATTGACACACAGCTGTATTGAGTCATACATTATACAATGCAGCACTTACGAATGGTGGACACAACAGGGCTGTGCCTGACGCGGTGGCCGTTTCAACTATGCAAATTAATTGCTTTGCCACATACACTAAGCCAAGCACCGCAAACTTCATTGCTAGATTATAAAATAAGGACAAATTTTATAAAGCTCCGGTAACTGGTGTTTGAATATTTTAGTCTGTTTAAAGGCGTTTTAGTTAATTGATTTGTGCAAATTTGTCTTTTCAGCCTCGGTGGCAACCCAGTTTTATGCACGAACTAAGATGGCAGATAGCGCGCTGTTAACTTGACACCAAATTACAAAATGTCAACTATCGTAGAGTATTGTTATTTGAATGCTTTTTATTCTGCTCGTAAATAAACAAAAATCTCTAGGTACTAAGCTATTGTAATGATACTAACCACTGAAAGTAAATTATCAAGATTAAAAACCAAATAAAAATTGTTAGTTCGATTAATGCAATAGGGTATTTTATTGTAAAAATCTAATTAGTCACGTCGCTGGTAAAAATTGTAGCAACGTAGTGACGTCACGTGAGTTTTCAATGCACTGTATCGTCTTCATTTTTTGTTTACGTGAAAAAAGAAAAAATACGTGTACAATATTTTTTGTAAATCTATCAGACGGACTAATTAGATTTTTACAGTAAAATACCCTATTCTGTATTACCTTTTAACTAACAGAAACTAACGCACCAAAACCCAAAACGGGACGGACTTCCTAAAATGTAAAACGGTACTTTTTTGTGTCTGCGAAGATCGTAAATTTTCAACTCGACGCTCCTACCTCCCAGGCTTCCGCTCTCAGTGCAGGCGAAAGCGTGTTTATTAATTATTCTACATGCATTTAAAGCAAACATGAAAACTTTGCAACCAGGAAAAGCGAATTCTAAAATGTGAGAAATACGATGTACTTTAGTGCTAAGATTTTGATTTTGTGAGTTCGTACTGTCTTGAGATTAAATCTGATCTTTTTAGTAAAGTAGTTTGGAAGTAAGTGCAAATATGGTACAAATAAATAGCAAACGGTTAAATATGAGAAGAAAAATAATTAGTAAGGTAAGCACTAAGCAGGGTGAAGAGATCGCTTAGTAACACCTAACAGGCGCACGGGTCGATCAACTGGCTGACTGTCAGAAGACACAGTTTTCTATTTTTTTGTAACTTGAGTAAATAAGTTTTTTTCGTACCTCTTATAAATGAATAAATTCTAATTTTATAACATCAACAATTTCATCATCTGTATATGATTGTGATTTCACAAGTCCACCATCTTGCAACGCAGGAATTTGGGACAGAATGATCCTCACATAAATTGGAGCCCTCTGCAATAAATCTCAGCTATGGCGAACATATCTGAGAAAAGTTGTTAGGAGGACAGATGGGCGAAGATCTGGACGTGTTTATAGGGGTTCCCGGTACTTTATCTTCCTTTGAAGACTAAGAATACTATCCTGATCATATGTCAATCTAATTTACTATAAAGAATCATTACAGAAGACAGTACACATACACTAGTCAGCTCATAAAAAAAAGTTTTTTTTAAACGTTGCCCCACACTAGTATTTACTCCTGTATCGTGGGTGCGTTCACAAACATGAAAACTCACATACGCAGGACAACCAGACCTGGCAACAATTATCTGTAGGCCATACAAACATTTGTTCCGTGCGGGGATCGAACCCGCGACACGCAGCGCAGCAGCCGAACGCTCAACCAATGCGCCAACCGTGTCAAAGTAAGGTCTGAGTCACACAACATAGTGATAAAATATAAATAAAATTACCTTAATTACAAGTAATGTATCTACTGCTGTTTTAAACGTTTAGTTGGCACTTCGCGCGACGCAAGGAGTTCACTTCCAGTCAATTGCGACGCGGACGAATTTTGTGATGTTAAGTGTATATACCTATATAAATAGTTAGATTCAAATTTTATGTACTGCAGAAATCTAGAAATTCCTTGTAACAAACGCTGTATAGTATAGTGCAGTAGAAACAAGAAACTTCCTACGTTATATAAATAGAAACTGTTTGCGCGTTCTGCAAGTTAGCTCCCCGTGCTTGCTAATTAAAACCACGTAAAATCATATTCTGTATTTGTCGCGTTAGACGATATTAATAGAGCCAAATCTGGGTAGGGAATAAATGAAAGTTCGCGTGTTTACTGTACTATTTTGTATGTTTCCAATACCTACGCTTTTGTATTTCAAATAATAATACATTTTAAAGTCAGTATTGGTTGGATAAACTTACTGACATGTTTTAATACCATTTTCCTGTGACATCGTCGGTTTAAAAATTTCAAACTGCATTTTACCTGTTGGATACCTATACAGTAATCATTTGTTATGCAAAACGTAACTTTTACGTAATTTAACGACATTAGATAACACAAATTTATCATCACTCAGTTGTTTGTTATTTCTGTATATTCATATTTTTTTATCATCCTTATCAAAGCCATTTACGTTTCATCCTTTTGGCATATTACTTTAACTGCCATCATAAAACATAAATTCATTGCATGTAATGTATCATCTACAAATAGGAAGAATATCTTCTGTGGTTATCAAATAATATTATCTTACGTTATGTTGTTTACCGCATCATGATTTAGATGACATCAACACATATCTTGGTGTAGTTCCTGAATATACGCAGAAAACACGAAGAAGAATCATGATAAAATATGGCGTCCGTTTCGATGTTTATGCAAATTGTAGCTTGTGGGAAAAAAATAAATGGTCTAAATATCAAACAAAAGAAAAATAATAGGGTAGAGATCAAAGTTCGCAGTTATGCTACAAAAGTATGGGTTATCGAATTTTCCGACCGATTCTCGTCTGCCAGTGCCAAGAATTCGAATTTAAAACTCAAGCCATATTAATGCAAAATACTTTTGCTGCGCCAGCTGCTAGTGCGCTGGGTAATTTACAAAGATTGTAAAGTTAGGGGAGTCTCTGCGATTGACTTGAAGGCAGCAGCTTGACGTTATTTTTCACAATTCTAACGTAATCTTCTGCCACTGTTCAAGGTTCGAGGAAAATAACATTAAACTACGACAGTCATGTATTGTGAAGTCACAGAAAAGAAAACTAGTATTCTCAAACATTTTTTCTCAAGGAGAAAGTAAGTTAGCGTGAGTAACGAATAGAGTGTGACAAATACTAGCATCCTCTTGGGAAATTAGCACCGTATGGCAGCGGCTTTACTGAATCCTAAGCTACACCTAGAACAAAGATTCTCGTTGCAGTTCTGGTAAATTAATGAATAAAAGGATTCTACTCTGTTTTCTTTCAGCCTTTTTGTCTTTTATAACAAATAAAGGTTCTTATTTTTACAAAGAACTTCTTGCTTTTTTAATGCCAGTTCTATTTCTGCGACGGTTGAATAGGCTTTTAGATAAAACATTTCAGTTAGAAAGTTTTATTTTTATGATTACCTGAAGCAGCCTTTGCTGTAGCATGCAAAGAATGCAGTAAATTTTAAAGCTCAGTAGTTGAATGCAATTGCAATCTTTAAACAGTTACTCTATCATATAGTTGTGATGATAAAATGAGAAACTAATCAATTCTACCAAATAAATCAGTAAAATAGATTCTTTCATAATATCATACAAAGTATTATGGCAAAGACAGACACCAAGCGGTAGGAAAACAATGTTTTTTTTTATAAACTGTTCTTTTTCTCAGTGACTTGTGATTAAAACCCTGATCACGTCTTTGTGCTGCCGTTGGAGACGTGTTATTCCAAGTTATTAACTCGAATGAACGTCGACGTTTTAATTTAAGTTCGGGCTGGCCAGGAAATTTATAGATATACCTACATAGATTTAGACTGCAAATGAGTCTTTGAAAAGTTTATTCAGAATCATAAAACTGCATGAACACTGGGTAATAGGACGTTGCTAGAAAGTTTAATTAGAACTCTCTGACACCATTAATGAGCTATTAAAAGAGTGCACGTATCAGCTGTTTCTCTCAAAGCAGAAACTTATTGAACGGAAATCACTGAATATCGAGGTCAAAGTTAAATTAAATTATTTGTAATGTCAAACGATTTATTTTTTAATCCACCTTTTAAAAATAAATCAATTTCAAGTCTAAAAAAAACAAAATTCCAGTTTTGTGAACGCTTGATAAGTTATCCTCAAGGTAGACCACAGGTTGGCACGCCACCATTGCGGCGATAAGTCCCCTCTTTGGTTGGAGAGACGCCACGGTATCCTCTTCTTCCGCCTGGCGCAGGTGGTCACCGGACACGGCTGTTTCGGGAGGTACCTGTTTTGCATCCAGCGGGAGGACACGTCCGGGTGTCAACACTGTGTGGATCGCCCGGAGGACACGGTGGAGCATACGATGGAGCTCAACACTCCCTTCCGCTCCGCCCAGAGCGGGAGAAGTCATTTGATGATTTCCCATCCAAAAAAAAAGAAAAGGTTTATCACAGGTCTACCCCGTATAATATTTTTAATTTCAGAAAAAGATTGGAATTTATTCAACTAACCTACTCGTACCTCTTTCTTTTGTTTTTGCGCCGATTATTTTCTTCCAGCCTGTCCGCGTCGAAGATAACGAGACCTCTTTCAAGGTGCCTCATTTCCCAGTAAGTTTGTTATTTTTAATTTTAGCCCACCCACTTTCTTCGAACGGCGCTAAGGAGACCACCTCGGATTAAATTTTGTATTTATTTAACGCAGGTACAGTTTAATTTTGTTCTAGGGCCGGTATCAAAATTTTGACGTCACAATTAATTGTTTAGTACGATCATAATTACGACGTCGTAAAAACACCTTCGGTACTTGAGTTAAACCGTCAGTTTGGCCAACATTTAATTGGACTATAAAGTGTCTACGTTACTGTCCTAAATAATGATAATTTAAATTATGAACAAGTTTTAGGTCACTGAAATTTTACTGAAAGGAAAATTAATAAATAAGACGGGTATTAATGATGTTTAGCATTAAAAGCTTTTAGAAATTTGTGTAGGCTGGCAAAACTAAAAAGTAGGTAAATTATCCTGCGCTAATGGTTATCTTTTTTGTAATAACAAAAGGAAAGTGACTACATGATCTACTTATCAAAGTCACACTTTTCTTTTCAAGAGTACTGAGATTGATATTCAGCGCAAGCATGCGTGGTATTAAGAAAACGTGACTTCCTACGTTTCCTGGTGCGCCCTTTGGCACGGAAACCACGAAGAATATCACGATCGTATTATAATAAAAAATATATCTTTAGTAGGTTACACTATTATTGTGGCGTGAAAGCTCGCGTTCGACTTTCGATAGAAGAGTTCATGAGTATCATTTACGGTATGTTAAACTAACTTGATTGAATTTTGACTATGTATAAAAATAACTAACTTCCTCTAATGATTTCAGGAAGTTATCTTCAGATGCTCTGATACGAATCGTTATACAATATTTTACATTGATAGAAAGTACTACGAAACCTTTCTTACTATAAGGCTACTTTTCGTGCCAGAAAAATGTGTGGGTTCTACGATCGAAAAAGCTAATTAAATGATTCGATAATAATAATACAAAGATTGCAGGATTTTTATCAAGCAAATTGTAACTAAGCTAGAATATTCGGAGCTCCTAATACCAGCTTCATATCAATTAGGAATCAATTTTATTCCACTGCGAAAATCTAGGGGTAATCTGGATCAATGTAACTTGAGGCAGGGTCCGAATGTTCAGTCTAAAATAAAATAAAAAAAATCCTTGATTTTGTTTCATCCAATCGTATTCTATCTACCAACTTACACTTACATTGAACACTATTTAAAGCTGGTGTTGCAGTTCAACCGCGATCAGTTGTCGATTTTTCAAAGACCTCGTCACTTGAAAGCGCTCATCGCGTTTTTGACTGTAAAAACGCGATGAGCGCTTTCATGTGACGAGGCCTACTGAGGCATACCAACCTCATCATACCTTCGGGTAAAGAGGGAATTATGGCAAAAGGTCGAAGTTGTGGACGTCCTTATGAATAGGAAGTAATGTGAAAATATAACATTCGCGTGGATGTCACCTGCACAAGTCCGAGGCCATGAACTTTCATAGCTCTTGGAACAGGACACTATCAGGATCCTAGCGCCACCGAACCACACACAGGATCCTGTGAACCTATCCTACCTTTAAGTAGGATGGGTTCACATTGGCGTCGACGGTGAAGTACTTGAGTCTAGCCCGAAACCCGATGGAATATTTCCAACGTTTATTTCCCAAGCTGGGGCGAGCCGGGGCTGCCTTCAAGCGGCTCGCCGGAGCGAAACTCTGCTGCCGCGGTAAATTAAGTACTTACCGGACACAGCGGGAGGACACGCCTGGGTGTCAGCACTGAGTTTATTGTCCGGAGGACACAATGGAGCGTACGCCGTGCTTGGGCGGAGCAAAACCTTGTGCTCGTCGGGTTTTCGGCGGCGGCGACCTCTCGTTTCCGGCCCTAGTTCAATAAACGGCCTGGAGCTAGAAGGCATGTGAAGTGGTCACCTTCTTCGGCGAAGCATTAATGCTAGCGAAGAAAGAGGCAGTCTCACCCAGCCACCGTATAGGCGCGGACCTGCGGATGACGAGCTATGGGTGATTCGCTGTCCAATAACAACCAGGCCCGGATCAACGGCGCGTCGAAAGAGTCATCGCAGCCTTGGAACGCAAAGGGCACTAGGAGAATCACAGGTGAGTTTTAATCAGTAAGAGTCTTGCATTCCGTTCCGCTCCACTCAGAGCGGAGAAGTCATTTGATGATTTCTCATCCGGAAAAAAAGGCAGATGATGAAGGTTTAGAGCATAGACACCCGATATAATTCAGCAATACTTTTAGAGGAATATCGGTATGTAAAGGTGGTCACCTATCCAGAACAACCTTGGCAAGCATTGCTTAACCTTGAAGGTCAACAACACGTGCAGCTGCAGCTTATTGTTTAGCCATGAACGTCGTATACGTATATATATGTATTTTAAGTATTATTTTAAAGACACTATTTTTTTTTTCCTTGGATGGGAAATTACCAAATGACTTCTCCTGCTCTGGGCGAAACAGAAGGGAGTATCAGACTCTTACTGACTAAAACTCACCTGTGATCCTTCTTGTGCCCTTTGCGTTCCAGGGCCGCAGTGACTCTTTCGAACAAATTCCGCAGCCATTTAAAAGATACTAAAACATGAATTTAGTTTATTGTCTTTGAAATGGTAGTTGTAGGTTGTCCGATCTTTTTCCCAATTTATTACGGCTCAGTCGGCTGGTCTCTGCGGCTTTCCAGTTTTAAAACCTGGCAATCCCGTACGAGCCTTTACGTTTATAAGTTGAGGCTTAGTCAGCCAAGCAAATGTGCATCAACAGACCATTGAACCTTTAAATCCCTGGCTATTTATTAATCATTTCCAAAAAACGACTCTTCTTCATATTTATTATATGAATAGATTTAGGTAAACCCTCAATATTTGGTTTTCCCCTTGGCTCTAATGACTGCTTGTAACGATTTTTCACTGATCGAATGAGTTTCTTGACGGGACCTTTTGGATTCTCTGCCACTCTTCGACTAAAGCAGTTTTCAGTTCTCTTATCGACGGTGGCGCTGGTCATCATCTTCGCCTTTTTAGCTCGCCCCTCATACATATGTTCCATCACATAAGGGTCGAGATTGGTCAGTCTATTGTGAATATCCTAAGTTTTTTTTTCAGCTGATATACCACAGTTCATAGTTCTCAATTTACAATCCACAATAATTGTTTTACCAACATAATAATGAAGTGATTCCAATTACGATTTGCAAATAAATAAAAGTGTTCAAGAATTATTTTTGTTTTAAAAAAGTTCCCATTTGGTAGGTACTTACATCTGTTTTGAATAAATTATGATATAATGACTATTAATATTTTCACAAAGTCACTTATTAAGTAGAATACCATCCGAAATAAGAAAAATTGAAGAAAAACTTAAAAACCGGCAGTTTTTAATTTTAGATACTTCTAATTAATCTCAATTTGAACCCGACGGCATCAGTATTTGATTCAATTTTTTTTACTAGATTCATGAAATTTTCTAGAAAAATGTCTATGTGAAATATTTTCTCATCGTTGGATCGGTCAACATACCTAATTATAATTTTCAAAATTATTCATAAACGATAGTCTTAAAGAACATATTGTTCCCCTTATCATAAAGCTATATAAAACGATGATTGACGACCATTATAATGGCTTATAATTTCTTTATACATGTCATAGCAGATATGTATAAAAAAATCATCGGGTCATCTTTTGCAGTAGAAGTAGACAAAAT
The DNA here is from genome assembly GCA_905332915.2 of Hecatera dysodea. Classification (NCBI taxonomy): domain Eukaryota; kingdom Metazoa; phylum Arthropoda; class Insecta; order Lepidoptera; family Noctuidae; genus Hecatera; species Hecatera dysodea. The sequence continues at coordinate 10,455,615 of HG995302.1, forward strand.
ACAGGTACCCACATGGGATAGTATCAAAATAACATACATAAAGCAGTTCAAACAAGAATCCTCTGAATGTGAGGAAGAAAATATAAAAATATCTTTTTATGTTTTCTTCCTCAGAAGTATCGATGGCTACTTTCATAAAATAAAAGTATAAAGACTGAGAATTAAAGTTATCACCTGTAGGGCAATAATATAAATAGTTGAAACAACTAACACTCTTGCAATAACACAAGTAATAAGCAAAGTACTCAAATTATAATATAAGTCGAAAATCAGCCTGAAAAACATGACCGAGTTTGAATTACAATAAGATTTTAGTTTATTTGTAATTTCAAAAACATATTGCCTCAACATGATGAACAAAACCACACATAATAAATGGAGTTGAAATGTACTGCTCTGCTTCCGACAGTAATTTTGTTGATGGAAATTTTAAGTGGATACCTTCCTTATTTTTAGTTAAAATATTACAATGGAAGTTGATATTAGTTCATATTAATTCATTTTTATTGTCTACTACATTTGAAACTAAACATTATAAAATAATAAATGTGTAAATACTACTCGTAAATAACATAGAAAAATCAATACAAAACAAAAATATGTAAGTTCACTGTAATATTATTGTAGTTATGTAAAGTGGATTACTTCTTTAGCACGCAAAAGTATTCTTATTCTGACGTGAAATTAATTCATATTTTTCGCAGAGTATACTTGAGCAACTTTATGACACTTAATTTGTCAGTGTCCTGAATTGTCGAGCACACCGTCACTAAAAACGGGCCTAGTTTCGGAGTTGTTGCTTTAAAATACTTTTTGTCCCGACTGTATTTCGCTATGAATATTTCATAATTAATTATCAAGTGAGTAATCTATTATTGAAATCTCGACGGAGTAAACGAAACAAGCTGTTTATTTTATGTATATCGTTGTTCGAATCATTTAGTGTTCGCTGAATGCAGTAGGTACTGAAGTGTTTTGCAATTTACAGACTAAATGACTAAATGGTCCTAGTTAAAAGTTGCACTTGAGCAATGTTTTACAAGACCGAAACAATGTTTAGATTTCTTTTGCATCCCTTTAGGTTCATTAATTTGATATTTACTTGTTTCGTATTTTATACTTAATTAACTCAATGCTAAAAAAAAAAAAATCAAATACATAGTACACCGTAAAATACCTATGTTTCCGTCTGATGATATTGCGGGCGAACCTACCTCCATCAACAGATAACTACTCAAGACGATCAAGGAATTGAACCTAGGACCTCATGTTTAGCAGTGGAGCTTAGTATTCACTAGACCAAAGAAGCACTACATTACTGTTTTGAACTGTATCTTCTATCTCTATTGGTAGGAAAAAAAGGCGTGATATTGAATTTAATTTAAATACTGTACATGGCCCCATAAATTCAAATGCTGAGGGTAGCTCAGGAATTTGAAAACTTCTTTGCTGTTATTCCTCGTAAAAATACAGATGCTCTTAACTTGTCACCCGCAATCTCTACTGCCTTACTTACGAACATCTTTCATGGGGTACATATTAGAATCAAATGAAAGGAAATTTAAAACCTATGTTAAAAGCACACTTTGTAAACAAGCATAATACAAGCTAGATGATTATATTCAAGATAAGAATGCTTGGAAAAATGCTGGTCCTGCACCATAGGACAACATTGGGTGCGTGTAGTAGACAAAGCCAAACTTGTCGGTCTGTATGTGTTGATTTATTTACTATGTATACAGGAGCCATACTACGGAGTGCCAATGCTTTCATGATTCAGTGTGAAAAATGGATAGTGCTATTCGTTTTATATAACTCCGTCTCTCTCTGACACAGGAAGCATGATGAATTTAAGACGTCATGGTTGGGCTACTGGTGTAGTTACTGATCGTTTATATTTAATTTAGCACACACTAATCAATTGTTGTTAATTATTTAATTAAATCAATGGTTGAAAAAATTGTAATTGTGAGAATACTATGTCCCTTAATTGCAAATTTATTAATTTTACCTCTGCTGTGATTTCTTTGTTGTACCTATTAGTAATATAGTACTTAGTTTTATTTGGGTGCACCGTCCTCACATATATTTGGTTAATGTATAAAAATATTGTAAAACTTATATTTGAAAAAAGTAACTATGGAATTTCTTGTCCGTTCTTCTCCATTAGAATCTACTTTTTGCGAATGGACCCAGAGAGTTACTATAATATTTTTATCTTCAAAATGTTTCGACGTTCAAAAGTGCTGTTTAATAGTCCAGTTGAAATAAATGAATTGACTTTGGCTTTATCGAATACCACTATTAATATCATCCTCTGTTGTATGAAGATAGTTCCAAATAAGATATACAATGATTTATAGTGACCATAAACTGTTATTAGCATCGCAACCCGGATATTAATTTATAAACAATAGCCCACAATCTATGTCGTACAATAGCCTACGACCCGAAAACCCAATCTGGGGCGAATCTTGAAGCAAGGAATTTCACAACAATATCAATGGAATGTTAATGGGCTAACACATTCAGTACAAAGCTATCGTCAAAAAGAAACAATGGAATGTCGTCAGACGACAATTTTTTACAAATTCTAGGAGTGGTAAACATACTTGACTCTAACATTCAATAAAAAGATGTTGATAAAGTTGAAATTGGTTAAATTAAATTACCTAGCTAGATGAATAAATAGAAATGTCGAACTTGTTAAGATAATAATCATTTGCACTCGCGAGCAATAAACTGAATTCACATCATCGCGCGTTGCTCATTTTCTTTTTTAACTATTTCTATGCTATGTACTATGGGGGCCATAATTATAACCCTCAATATAGCTGCATATTTCTCCCGAGTGTAAACGTTATCTTTTGTGTAAATTAGTATTCATTTTACGAAATTTCCTATGATAGCGCGTAACGTAGGTTAGAAAAAGAAACAGGAAGGGCTATAAAAAAAAACTTCTGTTTAATTTAATTGATACGAGTATACTTCTAAATACAATAGCATTTGACTGAATTGGAATCAAAACGTCGATCAATCTGATCAAAACCACAGGAAATAATCTTCTGTCGGTAAACAATGCATCCAGTTGGTAGTCATTGATATGCAATCCGCAATGTGAATATGCATATCTATGTTGAATAATACTTAAGTAGTAGGTGTATACGAGCTTTTATGTGGCGGTATTATCCTCTGCAATATTAATTATTAATAATGAATTGTTTCATCGAAACTACTGGTAACATCTATTAAGGTTTTTACGATTGAAAACATTTTAATCTATAGTAATGTTTGAAATGCGAAAATAGTTCAGTATATTTATTTTTTACGGATATGCGTAAAAACTTTAGCTGGAGTTAGATTGAATATTAGAAAAGGAAATAGGATTTTATCCTTAGGCTAATTTCAGACTTTATGTTTGCCAAGATTCAAGAGGAAGCTACGAGTAATTTTTAGGATTCGATTACTATTTTCACAGTTGCTTACATTATGATAGCCGCAATTTTCCAGATCTGTGCATATTTTATGAGGCGGACAAACCACAATAATGTGTCTATGGGCGGTTGACGTTCGTTAGTGGGACCACAGAGTAATGTTGAGACAGATACTACGCGTAGTTAGACAGGCTGTTAAAATTAAACGCCTGTTTAATGATGTGGATTGATGGGTAGCTTTCAAGCCAACGTTAAATGTTAATGGTTGGGAATGTAGTAGTTGGCAAGTTTTGAAAACAGAGTTAGACTTGTCGTTAACTAAGTGTTAATTTCATGTACTAAAATTTTGAAACTAAATGGAATCAGAAAATTTATTTTTCATTTAACTTAATATGTGTATAACGTACGAATCTAAATTTATTAAGACATATTCATGTCTTTATTTGCATATTACATAGAAAGTGTAAGATCGTAGCCAGTGACATTATGCACATAGTTTCTGCCTATCCTGTGGGCAAATTCTATGCCCTTTTAATTACGTTGCTATGTTTTTGATAAGGTTTTGATGTCAACTTTGTCTTAAGTCACCTGTTTACCAAAGGACAGGAAATACGACTACGAAACCTTGTTTTATAACTACTAGTACTCAGAAAAGGAAAATTTTCCTCGATATGTGGAATGAAAGTTGGTATTGGCTATTTTTTATTTTTAAGTGAGAATACAAACTATGTATCTGTGTGTGTGCTGGCAGAAACAGGATGCGAGAAGCCGAAAATAGATCTAAGTGGCGTGCAATTGGAGAGGCCTATGTCCAGCTGTGAACTGCAACAGGCTGTTGATGATGTTGATGATATACTTTGCATCATTAAAATTTATATCTGCGTTATTTATTGTTAAGCAAAGTTTTTTAGTCCATAACAAAAAGCTTGGATTTGCGATTACTGTGCGCCATTCTTAGCCTACAGGAAAATACTGTAGCTTATTTTTTAGAATAAAGTACATATTTACTTAAACAAACCTATTTGCGGGTCGCGAAAGTATACAGTGTATCAAAAGATTCAAGATTCAAGATTCAAAGCATTTATTTCAATTAAACCCTTTACAGGCACTTTTGAATTGTCAAGTCGAAAGAGGTGAAGCTATCTGCACGTTCCAAAGCGTAGATCTCTATGGAGAAGAACGTGCAAGAAACTCCACGGAAACTCTTTTAAATCATGTTCTGTATTACATAACCTTGGTTACATCCTTGGTCGCTTCTATATGTGAGGACAATGCAAAGAAAAAAAAATAGAAAACTATAAAAACAATTCAAAGTATAAAGATTAAAACAAGTCAGTGGCAGTTAAGAGGTGACCAGTCTCAACCGACGGCGCCCGTTCACGAACATGACGCGTGTATTGGCACCATTTAGCTCAACCATTTTGAAGGGAACCGAATGATCCAACACACACGCCACCATCAGCGAAACATTTGAGCGAGCATGACATGCTCTCAACTGCCATTTTAGTTCAAGTCACAAGGTAAACTATAACCTATAACATGTAAATGGTTCCATGGTACTCACATTTACAATATTTGAAAATAAAATGCTTCTACATTATACAAAACTATGGTTTACAAAAACCAAGCAACTACAAGTAAAAAAAAAAAGAGAAATTATTTATCATCAAACTAATATTATATAAAAAAAAAGAATAAATAAATGAGATAAAAAAAGGCGAGCATCTCTTCCAAATATAAATCCTAACTTGTTTATCCAAGTGGTTGAGGCTGTGGAGCAGGACCGGCATTTAGCCAAGCATTATTATCTTGAATGTAATCCCCCAACTTATAATATGCTTGCCTGCATAATGTGCGTTTAATACAAGTTTTAAATTTCGTTTCATTCAGTTCTAATATATGGGGAGGAATTTTATTATAACACTAGCTGCTGCCCGCGACTTCGTCCCCGTGGAATCCCCGATTTTAAAACATTCTTTATCGCTGCTCCGCTCCTATTGGCTTAAGCGTGATGATATATAGCCTAAAGCCTTCCTCGATAAATGGTCTATTCAACCCAAAAAGAATTTTTCAATTCGAACCAGTAGTTCCTGAGATTAGCGCGTTCAAACAAACAAACAAACAAACAAACAAACTCTTCAGCTTTATAATATTAGTATAGATTTTAAACAATACCCCATGAAAGATGTGGCTACTTTAGCTAGTCTGAAACCTGGTTGAACTAATTGATCCCTATTTCTAGTAGCATAATTATGTCTGTCGCCTCGCTTACTAAAGAGATGTAGATTTTTTCTAACGTACATAATGTTTTCATAGATATATTGACAAGGTACCGTCATGATGTTAATTTCCTTAAACAGTTCCCGTAGAGAATCACGCCGGCGGAGATTGTAAATGGCTTTGATGGCTCTTTTCTGCAGAATAAAAATTGACTCGATGTCTGCAGCCCGTCCCCATAACAAGATACCGTAAGACATTATACTATGAAAGTAACTGAAATAGACTAGTCTCGCGGTATCAACATCAGTAAATTGGCGGATTTTCCTAACAGCATATGCTGCTGAGCTTAGTCGTCCTGCAAGAGATGCTAAATGAGGACCCCATTGTAGCCTTGAGTCAAGCGTAATCCCCAGGAAAACCGTTTTATCGACGAATTCTAGTTTTTCCCTGTTCAACACTATATCACAATCACTACTTTTGACATTTGGTAAAGCAAATCTTATGCACTTCGTTTTTTTCCCATTTAAAACCAAATTATTAGCAGTGAACCAATTTTGGAAATGCAAAAGGGCGTTATTTACGATGTCAAGATTATTACTACGTCTATTTATTTTAAAAATCAAAGAAGTGTCGTCAGCAAACAAGACCATGTTTAGCTTGTTTTGCAATAAATGGGGTAAATCATTTATATAAACTAAAAATAAAAAAGGACCCAAAATTGAGCCCTGTGGAACGCCCATTTTCACGTTTAAGCCCGATGAATTAACACCGTTTATTTGCACTACTTGCTGTCTATCATTCAAATAAGATTTAACAAGGCTTAAAGCTGTTTTGCCCAGTCCGTAGTGCCCAAGTTTCAGGAGTAATGTTTCGTGATCCACACAATCAAACGCCTTAGATAGGTCGCAGAAGATGCCTATGGCATCTTGTGCCTCTTCCCACGCATTAAATATATGCTTCAGTAAGGTGACACCAGCGTCAGTAGTACAACGTCCTCTGGTGAAACCATACTGTTTATCATGCAAGATGTTATTCGTGTTAAAATGATAAAGCATTTGATTTAGCATCACTTTTTCAAATACCTTGCTGAAAACTGGCAACACGGATACTGGTCTATAATTATTTGTGTCTGTACTGTCCCCGTTTTTAAAAAGTGGTATTACTTTACTGAATTTCATTAGGTCCGGAAAGACTCCTTGATCCACACACAAATTAAATATTAAAGCTAAGAAAGGGGCTACAGTCTCAATAATTGAGGTACAAACTTTGATAGACAATCCCCATAAATCTTCCGTCAGTTTAATTTTGATTTGTTTGAAAGCTTTCATTACTGTTAAGGGGTTTATATGCTTAAAATTAAATTCTGTCGGGCAGGCTGACACATTCGACTGTAATAAATCAAAAGCAAGCGAAGGCGAAGAATTTAAAGCTTCAGTAGTTTTAATAGGGATACTGGTAAAGAAATTTACAAATTCTTGAGCAACTTTTAGGTTATCACTAATAAGACCCTGAGTAGTCTCTAATGTGAAATCCGTACTATGTCTTTTATTCCTGTTAGTTTCGTTATTTATAATTTTCCAAACCGTCTTTACTTTGTTGTCTGCTGTTTTTACCTTTTTGCTTATGTATAAAGCTTTAGCTACCTTACAAGTATTTTTATAAATTTTTGAGTAAGTAGCTACATACTTATTAAAAGCTTCAGTATTAATATAAGGCTTAAGGCCGTATAGCTCGTAAAGTCTTTCCCTACTTTTTCTGAGTCCTTTAGTCGCCCAGTCACTAAATAAAAACTTAGGGCAGATAGTTTTAGTTGTCTTTTTAAAAGTATTATTGAACTCAGTTTGGACAACAGAAAAAAATTCTTTATATAGAATATTGCCATTATTCATTGTGAAATCCCGATCACTTAGCTTGTTGCTTAAAGTGCTGTTAAATTTATTTAATTTACCTGATGTTATTGGTCTTGATTGTATCTGCACTTGTTGTATAGGTGAGATGGACTCAAAAGTTACCGTTAGCCCACTGTGATCAGAAGGAAGACAATTTACAATGGCTTTTTCTAAGTAGTTGCAGCAACAAAAAACATTATCAATGCATGTAGCAGTCGTTGACGTAGTTCGGGTTGGTTCAATGAAGACATTTGATAAATTAAATGACCTAAAGAGGCTTAAAAAGCGATTGCTATCTGAATTATCTTCAACAATATTAATATTAAAATCTCCACAGATAATTAAAAGTTTATTACCACTTGCAAGTTTTGCCATAACATCTTCCATCACCGACTCAAAAATAGAATAGTTTTGATAATTAGGGGGTCTGTAAACGCACACTATGACATGCTTATCTAGCTCAACACAGGACAGTTCAATGTTATGTTCAACTGACAGTTCAACTATATCTTTTCTAGTTTTATATTTAATAGAGTGCTTAATTAAGATAAGTGAACCCCCGCGCAGCATTGATTTACGGTTAAAACAACTGCCCAAACTATAATTATTATAATTAAGTATCATTTCAGAATCCTTTAGCCAATGCTCTGTTACACAAACAATGTCATACATTGTTTTTTCTAAAAATAGTTCAATTTCCAATTGCTTCGAAGAAAAGCCTTGAATGTTTTGAAGGTATAAAGTAAAGGATTTCTGATTAGCTCCCTTTTTGTTACTGCTAGAAGATACCGTGTTGTTTACAAGCTCAGCCAATTTGTCTATGGTACCCTCTGTTGTCTTATTACCTAGTTTAAATTATTTGATCCAGCAACCAAGACATTAGTACTATTACTAATTGTGGTGCTAATACCAGAATAATAAATGTTACAATAAAATTCCTCCCCATATATTAGAACTGAATGAAACGAAATTTAAAACTTGTATTAAACGCACATTATGCAAGCAAGCATATTATAAGTTGGGGGATTACATTCAAGATAATAATGCTTGGCTAAATGCCGGTCCTGCTCCACAGCCTCAACCACTTGGATAAACAAGTTAGGATTTTATATTTGGAAGAGATGCTCGCCCCTTTTTTTTCTGTCTCATTTATTTATTCTTTTTTTTTTATATAATACTTACCTATTACTTTGATAATAAATAATTTCTTTTTTTTTACTTGTAGTTGCTTGGTTTTTGTAAACCATAGTTTTATATAATGTAGAAGCATTTTATTTTCAAATATTGTACATGTGAGTACCATGGAGCCATTTACTTGTGATAAGTTATACTTTACTTTGTGACTTGAACTAAAATGGCAGTTGAGAGCATGTCATGCTCGCTCAAATGTTTCGCTGATGGTGGCGTGTGTGTTGGATCATTCGGTTCCCTTCAAAATGGTTGAGCTAAATGGTGCCAATACACGCGTCATGTTCGTGAACGGGCGCCGTCGGTTGAGACTGGTCACCTCTTAACTGCCACTGACTTGTTTTAATCTTTAAACTTTGAATTGTTTTTATAGTTTCCTTTTTGTTTCTTCGCATTGTCCTCACATATAGAAGCGACCAAGGATGTAACCAAGGTTATGTAATACAGAACATGATTTAAAAGAGTGTCCGTGGAGTTTCTTGCACGTTCTTCTCCATAGAGATCTACGCTTTGGAACGTGCAGATAGCTTCACCTCTTTCGACTTGACAATTCAAAAGTGCCTGTAAAAGGTTTAATTGAAATAAATGCTTTGAATCTTGAATCTTGAATCAGAGTACTTCGACATACTAATTATGTCTGAGTTAATATTAAAAACTAATAGCCTCGCTATTTGACGTCTAAAACTAACAGGCAGATACACAGTATCCCTAGTCGATTTAAGCTTATCAACAAAATTGTTGATGTCAAAAAATAAAAGCTTGTCACTATGGTGACTCACTAAAAATTGCATATGCTTATTTAGCATGTGTATATAATTATTTTGCCTATAAGATAGCTGCTCAAAGTATGGAAAAGCACACAAAATGATCTTCTTACAATTAATCTTCAAAAGTTCAGTTATACTATCGGTAATATCATTATTTGTTACATTTAAACTATTCCCTACAATAATAGTTATTATGGAATTAATATCATACTTATTCTCAGTAATAGATAGTATGCGATGGTAGGAAGACTGAGGAGTGCAATAATTTTGAGAAGGAAAAGGAAGGCTGTTACTAACTAATTTCCCTAACCCTCTTCCTATACTGTCTGAAAACATTACTGACTGTAAACAATCCTTGCTATTAGGAGTAGAAAAATTACTAAATGCTGAATTTATCACTTGAGAAGATTTTTGCACAATTTCAGGATTGTCTTGGATGGGAGCACAATCCTGAGTACTCATAGCTTGGGATGGGTCCTCTGTTACCACAGGCCGGAGGGCATTGAGGTTGCATTTGTCCTGACAAGTACACTTGGAGTTGCTAAGAGTCAGCATGTCTACTCTGTCGACTAATTCATTTGTAGCTAGGATATGTTCCTTAATTTGGTTTTTTGAACTTACATATTTATTATAAAGCGACTTAAGTGAATAATCCAAATTTTGTATTTCGGATTGTAAGCGCTGAGTGTCAATTTCATAAATATTTATACTATCCTCTAATTTAATTTGGTAATTATTTAATTGATTGATAAGAATAACACGTTCCTTCCTCAATTGAATATTTTTGGAACAGTGTTGTTGATGTTTTTTGAATTTTTTGCATCTTTTAATGATTTTATTCAGCTTTGCATATTTTTTTATTTTATTCTGACTTAATTTATAATTATTGTTATTTTTTAACAAAGAATCTTCAGTGAGATCAATTATTGTTAAGGAAGATGGGTTACAACTAGAATGTAATACTAATTCATTATATAAATGGCTAGTTTCCTTAACCTGAGCACATTCCTTTTCCCTCTGCAATTTGAGAATTTTGCTGTTAGCATGAACTATTTCATCTTCTAGATCCCTAACTTTACATAAAGCCTCCTCATATAAGTTGCTGCAGTTCTTAAAGCTGTCCGTGATCACCCGCAGTTGGTCACGTTCATCAGCAACATCTTGATATTGTTGACTGAGGTCAACCAGCTCCCGCTTGAGGCATGTGTTTTTATGGACAATGTTCTTTATTTCCCCCTCACTTTCCTCTCGCAAAAGTATGTAAGAGCATGTAAAAGCATTCGGTGAGTCGAGAGCGCTGGCAGAAAATAATTAGAATAAATTGTTCTCATTACTAAGTTGAGAGGAACAGGCTCAGTGCGCCGAAACATGTGCAAAATCATACATCATAACACATGGAGGTAATAAGGGAATATTCACTTGCAGATGGCCAAATGGCATTTTATATTTTTAATTTGTATATAAACGTTATTTTAGTTATGTATATTCGGGTTCTAGATCGATGGTATGATTAATCAATATACATAATATTATAAAACTCTTGCGCTATCGAGTGATTGAGTGACTAACAGATAATGCTCTGCCAAAACTACTGGTCGTAGAACATCTACAACTACATTTCTTGGGTAGTGTAAGGGAACCAATAGAGGATTTTCCGAAATTCTCACGTAACAGAAAAACCGGGATATGTGCATACGAAGTCGCGGGCAAAAGCTACTTCTAAATAGTAATCTATTTTTTCCGCTGTGCAAGGACGCATTTATTAAGTTGTTTATTAGTTATTATTGAATTTTTTTCGGTACTTGTTTCTTTTACTTTTTAACCGACTTTTAAAAAAGGAGGAGATTCTCAATTTGACTGTATTTTTCCTTTTTTTTTTCTTTTTGTGTGTGTTACCTCATGAATTTGTACTGGGTATCCCGATTTTGATGATTCTTTTTGTATTCAAAAGCTGTTGCTTGTCGTGTGGTCCCAGGTATACGTATAATTTAAATTTGATTGAGATCTGACGACTAGTATTTGAGTTATCTTTAATAATGCGTGGCTTCAACTACACTGATGATGTTCTGATTCTCTCTTGTCGATGTAAAATAAAACAACAAAATTGCAATTGCATACGATAGATGCAGATAAAAGAGCATCTTAGTATTTCAAGGTGGTCCCTTACTAGTTTGGTGAAGATCTGATGAAGAACAGAGATGATAGGAAACGGAACTCTTCAATAGGTAAATGATAGCAAATCTTTCGGGATTGCTGAAATCGCATGTTTGTTCATTGTTTACACCAATGTGATTGGCACGTTTAGGTGCCCCTCCCCCCCACTACTAAAAAGTGAAAAATAACCGGTCGTTTTTTTCTTTCTATTCATAAAATGTATTGTATATATTATTGTCTCTCTAAAAAGCTTTACAGTTACATTGAAAAATACCTTCATATATTCCAAAACAGAATTGTTATATACATATCTTTAGTGTACCAGTTCATAACTTTTGAAAATGTTTCTAATGATATTTTAAACCATTGTTTTTCCATTCGTAAACTTTGATAATGATTTGTCAGCCATTTTTGTTTTAATCAAAGCGTGCTGTCCATTTAACACCTAATATTACTGATCGAATGGTCTAATACACCATCTATTAGTGCATTTCTCTCAAACATAGTGAGTCACCACAATTGCCACCTCCACCGCTTACTAACGTGACGTTGATCAAAATATACTAAACACATTTCCATTTGCTCGTTCGGAATATTCGACACTCAGCGAGAAGTTGGTGGCCTTGCTGCGTAATGAACGAACTTAGCCACTGAAAGGGTTAAAACTGAGAAAGTCACGACTCTGTTATGAAGAAAATTGGTAATTCATTGCTTAGATTTACTTTACTGGGGTAATGCGAGTATCGGAAAAAGTTTTCCGTCGCTAATAAAAACATATGACAGTTCGAGTATTAGTAACGAGACTTCGGTAATTCTGTTTCAAGCTAAAATATTTCTTTTTCGTCTTTGGTAATGTTTTCATAGAATTATGGCTTCGTGATTGAAATTTATTAGTTTTACATTTACATTCGTATGATTTTAAGAAAAAAGATTTTCGCAGTAAGATATTTTTGTATAATATTTTTACGTCTATTTTAGGGCTACGGTTAAGTAAAACTTAACTGAACAAAAAGCACTATGTAATGTTTACGAGTACGTTAGGTACAATTCGGATACATATTAATGGCCATGGCGAAGAAAGGGGTGGCGGAAAATTGATAAGAAAATGTTGCCGCTTTTCCGTGATAAAAACTGCAAAACACATTGACATAAAGAATATTGGAATGTACTGACATGTTTCCAGGCCACTGATAATGAACCCCATAGTAAAACATTCTGTAAGAAAAACCCGGAACTCTTACACTCATATGACATTTCTTTTATACAATATTTATTCCGGGTATATTTATGTTAGTTTATTTGGCTATATCAATACTGAAATACGATGAAGGTTTTTTGTTACATTTCATCGATGTTACTTGGAATTTTAATCGTTTGATGTAATTTTCATCATCAATTCTTATATTTACATCCAAGAGTTATAATTTCATAAACTTCAGTTGACATATAGTTTCACTTCAATGAATTATGAAAACGTTAGTATTGTATAATGTTCATTATTGTTGTATAATATTTGTTCGAACCGTCAACAAGACATGCATGGAATTAGTAATTGCGTCCTATGTAATTATTGCCAAATTATTGTCTCGTATAAGATGTGGTTTGTATGTGTGCTGGATCACTAATTTTATCGAATGAACATTCTGCTTCAATTACGGTCGTGACCAAGGGTAGTTGACACGGCACGACTCCTATTTCTGCCCGCAGGCTTTAAAGGAACCTCACATGAATGAAATTGTGGCCATCCCATTCGAACCTAACCCATCCGTGTCGGGGTGCTTTGACTTCCGAGCTGGCGCGGTCGCTCGTTGTTCGCTAGTTAGACAGAAAGAAAGAGAGAAAATAAATTTATTTGGCACATACAGATACACATAATGTAGATACAAATAAAAGGAAACATAAATTTAAAGCAATAACATTGTGTGACTTGCGGCTGCGCTAAATAGGTCCAGTTCAGCAAAATGCCAGGACAACTAGGAGCTGCCTGACGCTGGTTTTCAACTGAACTTAACGTGTACGGATGTAAATCAGTTTGTAAGGTGTTAAATATACAGGTAAATAAATACATAAAAGTTACATATACATGTAAATGTGTAGTGAACGATAATTAATAATGTGATCTGATAGATAATATCTAGTGTGATAAATAGATTTGAAGAAATTAAGGAAAGAAAACAAAACAACAAACACAAATGTTATCACATTAATTATAAACAAGTAAATATATAATTAATTTAACAATAAGACCAAATGTCAATTATAAAAGATGATAATTAGATCAAAGAACGTTATACTAAATAAGAATATACTATAATATAAGTGTATACATATATATAAAAACGGATAGAGATATATATATATTTAACGGACGATAGAGGAAGTGCTGTTATAAGATAATATACATTATTTTGTTAAATTTACTGAAAGTTGTAATAAATTAAAATTATGTACAGCGTTGTTAGATGAAGTACCTATAGTTATGTCATTTGTGCATTATAGCTTTTGAACATAGACTAAATATATAACACTAAACGAGCAGCATCCGCTTATTTTTTGCTATTTACTTTCTATTTCTATTTCTGGGTAAGCTCATTCCATCGTCGACTTTGTCTCTGTCACCTGCGACCTAGACTAGAGTCAAGAGCATATCCATCTCACAATAAAAAATAAATTAAAAAAAACTTTACCTAAGGTAAATAAAGGCACCGTCAGGATAATATTTTTCGTATTTAGAAACCCAAACCATACAACAGCATTAATATCTGATTTGCAAACTTTATGATAGGGTTTTTGCTATAGACCCAGATAACATCTGTGGTTTACATCTTTAAGCTATTAGGAAGTGGGGCAAAAGATAAAAAGGGTTTTATTTAGATACCTGAAGTAGTTAAGGTTAAGAAAAAGGTACAGCTAAATGTATGGGCATTTTCTGTGTCTTTTTTTGATATTCTGAATCCTATGCTGCTTCTGATTGGAGTAAATAAATCTCATAGAGAGATGTCAGACTCGATTGTACAGATCAAATCAAATATTTTAATATTTTCAAAATCATCATTCAATAGTCCGTATCTCATCACTATTTCTTGAGTGAATAACGGTACCTTTCAACCATGCTATCCCCTACCGCCTTAAATAGGAATTACTTTAGTGTAAACATTACATATAGTTTAGTGATCTTTTATTTTTTGAATGTAAATATATTTATTAAATTTTACCCCACGCTTTAATTATACTATGTATTAGTTAAACGATTTACTTTTTACAGACAGACAGTAGTGTTATGCGTTTCACATCAATGCTAAAACTTTTCAGCTTCAATTATACTTGTGTATTATAAACTCAGTATAAAATGTTTGTAGAGGTAAATTAATTTTTCTAAATTAATGATTTATTGTACACAATTACAATAAGATATTTTGTTTGCACTTTGTAATGTTTTGTTATTAAAGACTTTCATAAATCACTAACCTTGAGAGCTGTGCTAATGACTGCAGTACTTTTCCAAAGGTAGGATGTTTTCGGGCTCGCCGTCCGACAGCAACCAGGCCCGGGTTGACGGCGCGTCGTGTTCCACGCGCGCCACAAAGAACTGTCAGTAACGAAGACAGGGCCCCATAGGGTCAGTGCCTGCTAGAGTTACGGAATTTGTTCGAAAGCGTCACACAAGAAGGATCACGGGTGAGTTTTAGTCAGTAAGAGTCTGACACTCCCTTCCGCTCCACCCAAAGCGGGAGAAGTCATTTGGTGATTTCCCAACCAGAAGAAAAGGTAGATTATCTTAGTATGGATCATATTCTTTAAAGACACGAAACATAACCCACGCTAATGTAACTGGACATTTTGAAACAAAAATTCATCAGGCACGAAAATCATTTTACACTAAACAGTACAACTTTCACTAAAAAAGTTTTTACTTCATGCCCCGAAGCTATCACTAAGTATGTGTCAGTTTTTACTTAGAAAAACTGAATAAATGCCAGCAAAAGTAAGGCAGAGTTTTCTTTTGGGACAGCACTTGGCACTTATTTAGAGCTTAAGTTGGCGAATCATTATGTGGGATATTGGCGAAAAGTAAGTAAATAGTAGACATTAGTAGTACTTTTAGTAATACTTTTTGTTTTTGGATTTTTACCTTATTAAAACTACAGCATTGGTATTATCATCATGTGGAAGGGGGCGCCGTGTCTTTTAAATAATTAATCCACACATATCAGGGACACTGCCTTGGACGTGGACGGACCATGGTCTTGATGTCATTTTTTGTGTGGATTAACCCCGAAACAGCGATCGTCTATTGGACACATCCTTTACGACAAAAAAGTTCTTACTATTTTACCCTACCCTAGACAGGATATCTTGAGGGAGGAGGAAAATCTACTCAACTTATCTAAAAAGACATCCTTAATTTTAAGGACTGCTCATTTCAATAGAAGTAGCTCTTAAAAGTTCATCTCGTTCACTTTATCTCCAGTCATTTTCGCGTGTAACTTCGACTATTTCGCAAGTTAACGTAAAGTCCAGTGCTAGTAGCAAGTAGGTTAGATCGAGCTACTTTTTTAACTAGTTAGATAACAGAAATTTGAATTCATGGAAGAAGGATGACGTGAATGGTACTCGTATTTGACTATTTGAATACCGTATATTATGTACTTTAAGAGTACATAATAAATAGGTATTTATGTTCAAAGTCATGCGATTCTTTCGTTTCTCGAAAAACACATTAAGCCATTGGTGCCATTAATTAGCAGATCTTTGAAATTGGAAGCGATCAATTCTGAAACAAGTCTTGCCAAAGGGTATTGTGTTAATCAGTTACTCGGTTGTGGATGTAAGAAGAAATACTGACATCCAGCTTCATTTTCACTGATAGCCCACACAAACATAATTCGGAAAAGATTAGGCATGCCCACTGTTTTGTTTTTTCTTCTTTACAAACTCAATCTTGGGGTTTTTACCTGATTGGTTGGTGTTAAAATGGTTTGATGATCATTTTTAGTAAGCCCGTTATTCAAATAGCCAATAACGTATCAATATTTCCCGGTTGTTGGCTAGTTGTAGTTTTGTCGAAGTTATAAGCATAATTTTATTCCAACTTTCCAATTCTCTAATGGACTGGTTTGGTATGTACTTAAAGGACACAGTGTATTCACTATGTCCTTTAAGCTGCGAAGGCAGTATCCGACAAAGTGAGTACATCAAACGAAAGGTGTGTGTTATACAAACTTATCTCACCACATCGAATCAGATAAGCCTACAAAGAAAACACAAAAGCATCAACCTCTTTGTAACGTGTCAAAATTCAAGGCTTTTTATAAAATGGACTGATAAAATAACATTTCGGTTTAATCCATTCAGAGTTTCAGACACGATAAACCGTTGCCCTTAGATTAACATAATGGATAATGTTAAAAGGGACTGTGAAATAAGTTATCTACAAATGCATGGAAAGCAAAAGGATTTCCCCGTTTTTGTGGACACGGGTGTTACTATTGTCGTTTAACAAAGCTTTCGATTTAAATATACATAAGTATTCACCCTATAAGGATTAAAGAAGGAAAATATCCGACTTATTGCCTTTTCATTTTCTTAGTTCATTTTGTAGTTTACAAAATGTTACCCCGTTATTATGTTACAAAATATATGTATTTCTTAACAAGTAGTAGAGTTCCTTGGGTTTACTAAATGAGATCTGAATGACAGCAACCATCGTGAGAACCCTCAAGAATGGGTGATACGATGTCCCCGGTCAAGGTCGTCTTGGCGGAGTCTCTTGACATTGACAATGCCTTTAACATCCTGCCCTGGAGTTTCATAAGGGAAACACTCCGGTATCACCGGATGCTGACCTATTTATGTCGCGTGGTCGAGGCGTACCTGACGGACAGGACCCTCATCTACTCCGGTCACCAGGGAAAGTGTAATCACATCACTGAAGCGACTACCAGCACGCCATCTGAACGGAGATTTGTTGTCATCTGACTGGCTCTGCTGCTGTTGTCATCTGGCTGGGGATACTGTTACTTTGCGGAGCAGAAATACTAGCGAAGAAGGAGACTGACGGCGTGACGGAGAGGCTAAACTCACGCCCCAGCCGCCGCAACTTAAGGAGACGCCCCGGGCAGAGTCGCAGGGCGATTCCCGGCCACCTTATGCTTGGGCCTGCGGAAGGTGAGCGTTGGGTGCTTCGCCTTTTAATAATAACCAGGTCAGCATAGTAGTCAGGGTCCGCTAGGGCCAGTGCACACCAGGGTTGCGGAATTTATTTGAAGGAGTTATCACGGTCTTGCAACGCAAAGGCCCTTTGCGTTGCAGGACAAGCGGTAGGAGGAACAAGGATGGGTTTAGTAAGTCAGTAAGAGTCTGACACTCCCTTCCACTCCACCCAGCTGGAAGAAGTCATTTGACGATTTCCGATCCATAAAAAGGGCACAAATTCTTGGAAATGAACTTAGGTTTTGCTGTACGCACACTAAGTTTCCAAGTCACTCATCTTAAATGTAAAAAGTTTTAGCAATTTAAGGTCGACAAGCAGATTTTTTTGAAGATCGTAAAAGATAAGCATGAAAAGAATCATCTTTTTATGTTGCTATTTCAGCGAGAAATTCTTTAATCTTTCTTATCTTGAAAAAAGTAAAAATTATTTGCTTTGTTAGAACAAAAACTAGGCCTGTGAGTTGATATTAATTGAAATGAAATGCAAAATATTAATCTTTCTGGATTGAATAAGTACCTGTGCATTAAGTGCAGAATTTGCCAGAGATGCCACCAACTGCCCCAAACTGCTTGGAAAGTGATCTCTTCTTTTTTACAAGTATTATGTGTTTTTGTTGTTTATTTATAGTATATCAGATAAAGAAAATCACTCTTGAAAATGATCTCGCTTTTGTGAAATAATCTCAATAAAGATAAATTTCGTAGTATCTAATCCGACATGGCAAAAAACTTTTAACAAAAAAATACAACCGACTCCTACACAAAAAAAAAAAAAAAAAAACAAAACAAAAAGTACAAAATTACTTTAATTTCGGATCTCGATGTTTGTGGTTGCTTTTTCGTTTTTTTGAACACCGACTTCCGAAGTTGAAGTTATTTTGTATAGAACTCGGTTGTATTTTTTTTTGTAAAAAGTATTTTTTATTTTTCACTTTCTAGTGGTACACCCCCGTCCACCTAAACCTACCAATCACTTTGGTGTAAACAATAAACAAACACGCGATTTCAGCAATCACGAACGATTTGCTATCATTTATTGAAGAGTTCCATTTCCTATCATCTCTGTTCTTCATCAGACCTTCGTTGAAATACTACGATGCTCTTCCAAACCATAGTACACGATTTTATTTTTTTCAATTTACATCGACAAGAGGGAATGAGAACGTCGTCAATGTAAACTAAGCCACGCATTATTAGGGATAGCTCAAATACTAAGTAGTTGTCAGATCTCAATGCAATTAAATTAAACGGGACCACACGATAAGCACCAGCTTTCGAATATTAAAAGAATCATCAAAATCGGTACACCCAATAAAAAGTTATGAGGAAAGAATGTTTCTAAAATGTTTCTTACATTTAAAAAAATACAGTCGAATTGAGAACCTCCTCCTTTTTTTAAGGAAGTCGCTTGAAAATATTAATATTTCTTTATTTAATACTTAACACAGGCAAACGTCTTGCGGCGGACTTAATGCCTAGGTACTTATTAGTTACACATATCAGTGAATCCAGCTGGTGAAGCGTCAATGCCTTTTTCAATATAAAAAAATTAAATAATAATATTTTAGGATTTGTCATATAATACGCATAATATGTTAGTATCTCAAATTAAATATTTTAGTTTCTCAATTGATGAATCCTCGCACCAATCTTGTTGCCGCAGCGCCCATGTATTTAAACTTTCTTGAGTTTTCTCGCCATGAGGCCGATAGAGGGCGTTAGCGGACAGACCTTTTCGTGTGACCGCGCGCAACGCTGTATGTGCGGTCGCTCCGCCTTTTGAAAATTCCTTTTTTGGTGAAACCTTGATGATACTCGTAAAATAATTGGACCTGCATCTGTGCTTCATTGAGAACTTAGAGTGCAGTGTTGATTTTTGGAGTTTTAACCATTACACCGGTGGATTCAACAAGATTTTGCTCGCCGGCCGGCAGCCTATACCTACAAGACCATCAAGCGCGCATGAACGTGGTATCTTCACATCACCCTAGGTCTAAGTGGGATCTCTGGATTGCCAAGGTACGTGGGCATGTTTTGCTGCTAATAAGTCTTTGGTATTGGTTTCTCGCGGATTCACCAAAGGGGAAATTAATTTATTTTGAGGTCCGCCATTACACTTTTTAACATAGGTTCGTAATTCAAATTCTCTCACAACCTACACAAAGGTGCAGGCTATTTACACGCCTCACCATATTTTTTGGTCCTTCGGAGCCGCACAAATAACCAGTAACCTAGATTTTTGCGTAATTGTTTGGTAAAAATCATATAGGTTCAATAACGCACAATAGGTCCTTATTGATTTACGTAAACTTTTGGTAAATTATTGCCTATAAAACGCATCGTAATTGACAATAGAATTTACGTGGTTTGTTGGTAAATCTGTTCAATTATTTATTCGCTTACATAGAACGACATTACGTATGTATTGGTAAAGTTCATTCTATGTAGGTAACCGCATTTTAAAATACGCTTTGATAATAAGGAAATAAGTAGGTAGTTACCAACTCATTTCGGCTTTGTATTTTTTCTGTTATTGTCTTCGTTTGTTATTTAACAAAATGACGGATAGACAACTGAAGCCTGAAGATTTACTGACGATTCTTCATGAAAAGAAAGGATTGTTATTTAAACGCATTAATCGATTGTATGATTTATCAAAAAATATATCGTCGTTCGATTCGAGGAAAAATGAGAGTTTTATGACTGAGTCAGAGACAATTGATGACATTCGAGATAAATTTGAATCCTTTGTCGATCAAATAAATCAAATAAACATGAGTTTAAAACCTGGTTCGAGTGCCGACTATGCTTGTTTAGAATCCTTTGAAGATTTGTATATTCATATTAAACGTGTTAGGAATAAAATAAACAGTAATCAATCGCCATCAACACCCAGTAGTAACTCAAAGACTCTTTTTGAACTTTTTGCTTAAAATAAAGTTGCCTCCTATTGCGCTGCCGTCTTTCGACGGGAAAACTGAGAATTGGCCTGTTTTCTATGAGTCATTCAAGTCAAATATTCATGATAATGATCAGCTGACTGACTCACAGCGTGTGCAGTACTTGGTAGGTAGGCTTACGCACAACGCATTGAAGGTTACCGCTGGAATTGTGCCTACGGGTGATACTTACAAGTTTTTATGGGATAGTTTAATTAAAAAACATCAAGATAAGCGATCACTGGGTACGCATTATTTAAATAACATATTGGATTTAAAAAATTGTTCATATAACGCTAATAGTCTCGATTCTTTCATAGAAACATTTAGTGCATCTATTTCTGCCTTAGAACAACTTGGGATTTCGGATCTTGCTGATTTTATTCTTTTGCATTACGCAATGAGAAAAATCGATTCACAGACTATTCAATCGTTTGAACTTTCCATCCGAGATGTTGAAATTCCCACAACGAAATTATTGATAAGTTTTGTTCAAGATCAGGCAAGGATATTGGCACGCTCGAATTTGTCTCATTCGAACGCGAGAAACTTTAGTAGCCACCCCGCTTCCGCGCCTCGCGAGTCACGCACACATAAAAAAGCGTTTGTTGTGAGCGAGTCAGCTGGTTCACCCGCGATCGCGGTTCCATGCTGCGCGTACTGTAATGATAACGCTCATGTTCATTTGTATAACTGTGCTAAGTTTAAATCCGCATTGACTCCTAGAACAAGGTTCGAGTTCATTAAATCTAAACGTGGGTGCACGAATTGTCTGAGCACATTGCACGGATTGAGTAACTGCAAGTCAACATCAGTCTGTGACTTATGTAAAAAACGCCATCATACAATATTACATTTTGATAAAAAAAAATAAACCGCAAACAGCTGATGTTAAAGCGACGAATTGCAATGTAGTCGTCGCGTCGCCTCCCGCGCCGCAGTCCCTCGCACCTCCCGCGACCCCCGGTACGTCCTTGTCTGTCCCGGTTTCCGCCGCGGTGCCGCGCTCTTATGTTCATTGCGATAAGGTCGATATTTCCGCACGGGTGATTACGTCAGATTCGTGTGATGTGACGCCAGCGTCTTCGGCTCACAACTCGGCCGTGTTATTTGCAGCTGATGCAGCGAAGGCTAAGGAGATAGTGCTGTTATCGACAGCTCAGGTTTATGCGCGAGCTAAAAGTGACAGTGCGGGTCACAAAACAATAGTGAGGTGCTTAATTGATAATGGCTCGCAGAATAATTTAATAACTACAGCCTGTTGTAGGAAACTTAATTTACTGATAATTCCTTTGAGTAATTCCTTTGTTAAAGGAGTTGGTTCTGTATCGCGACCGATAATAGGTTACGTACATTTAGATATCGAGTCTCGCGTATATCCGGATCAAAAATATACTATTCACGCGTTAGTAGTTGAGTGCATTACGGACCAGCTACCATCGCACCATGTTAAGTGGGATAGCCATGTAGACTTACACACGCTTCCGCTCGCAGATTTAAGCTGGAATATTCCAGGGGATATTGACCTAGTGTTGGGCGCTCAATTGTTTCCGTACATTTACTTGGGGAATAAAGTCGATCTTGGTTCACGCGCCCCACCTGCATTATTGACCACATTCGGGTATATCTTTATGGGTGATTTTCCGCATAATAGTGATAATTTAAATTTACCTGACTCTTCTTTCACGGCATTGGCTCTCAATGATTTATTACAAAGGTTTTGGGAATTGGAAGAAATTGATAATAAACGTTTTTTCTCTCCTGAGGAAACCGAATGTGAAAATATTTTTTCCTCGACCGTTTCACGGGACGATGTGGGACGTTATACCGTCGCGTTACCTTTTAGTAAGGATCCCGCCGAGCTGGGTAACTCCCGCACCGCCGCGTACCGTCGGCTTATTGCGCTTGAAAGGAAACTCCGCCAATCGCCGATGTTGCGGAAAAATTATAATGCAGTGATCAAAGAGTACATCGACAATGGTTACTTAAGTCAAGTCGACGAATCTGCCATTTCCGATGACGGGTACTATATCCCTCATCACGCTGTTGTTCGGCCAGACAAACCGATGCCGCGCATTGTATTGGATGCTAGTGCGAGAACTCATACTGGGTTATCTTTAAATGATGTACTCCATATTGGTCCAAATTTACAAACAGATTTGTTTATTCTTTTAATAAATTTTAGACTATTTCTCATCGCTCTAAATGCTGATATTAAATAAATGTATTTACGTGTTGGTGTACCCGTTGACCAGCGTAAATACCTACGCATTTTGTTTCGATTCAATGAGAACGAACCTATGCGAACCTTCGCTTTTAATCGCTTACCTTTCGGACTTAAATCGAGTCCTTACCTAGCTATGCGCACTGTGCGACAGCTGGCCTCTGACAGTCCGCATCTTCCCAAAGCTGCTAAAGTAGCAGAGACCAGTCTCTATATGGACGATCTGGTGCATTCTGTGAATAATGAAGACACCGCCATGCAGCTATCGCATGATCTTGTAAAGATGTTTAAATCGGGCGATTTTGACCTTTTTAAATGGTGTAGCAATTCACCCGTTCTTTTAAACAGTTTTCCCGACTCGCATCGTAAGTCCCTCGATTTTCACGCTGGGAGTGATGTGTCTAAGGTTCTAGGCCTTTCGTGGGAACCTTCTCAGGATAATTTCTTCTTCACTTCCGCCCAAGTAGCTGAGAAATGTACTAAGAGAAATATACTCTCGATAGTCGCACGCTTATTTGATGTTCTCGGTTTGGTCGCCCCCGTAATCTTTTATGCCAAGTTGCTCATCAAAGAGTTATGGCTGAGCAATATTGGTTGGGATGATCCCGCTCCTGACGACATTTGTAAACGCTTCTCCGTTCTCATGCAAGAGTTTCCATTGCTGGATACATTACGCATACCACGCCATGTGGGTGTCACCGATGATTGTTCCGTTCGGATAGTCGCGTTTGCTGATGCTAGTATGGGTGGGTACGGGTGTGTGATTTATGTACACTCTAGTGGTCCGTCCGGTGTCATAGTCCGCTTACTTTGTGCGAAATCAAAGGTTTCACCTACCAAAGTCACGACTCTTGCACGTCTGGAGCTATGTGCCGCCGTGCTCATGTCAAAATTGGTAAAAACTGATCGCGATACTTACGCTTTACGTGTTCCTATTGCAGGAATTTACGCCTTTTCGGATTCCACGATAGCCTTATCTTGGATACACTCTTCTCCGCACCGCTGGTCAGCCGATTTGTCTGGTCAGCGCATTAATTTGTCACAGCGCAAACAGTTGTTACATAGCATGGTCCAATCCTTCTGGAAGAAATGGCACCTAGAGTATCTGCATACGCTGCAAGTCAGGCAAAAATGGGCAACTCCGGACAAACCCGTAGAAGTTGGAACTGTCGTACTTGTGGGACAGGATAATTCAGCTCCTCTAAGTTGGCCATTAGGAATTATAACTGAGGTTTATAAAGGCACGGATAATGTATCTCGTGTTGCAATGGTAAAGATGAAGTTCGGTAACTTTAAACGTGCCATCGTTAAATTATATCCTATTCCAACGCAATAAACGTTAACTCGTATACGATACTCATAGTCTTAAGGTTTAGGTTACGGTAACGTTTGTTTTTCGCATTTAGTCGTAGAGCTTAAACTTTTTCTGATCATAATCTATGTCTGTAAATACTTATAATTTATTTCACTTTTCTTTTTGAAAGCACTCGCGTCCTTCCAAAGCCCCCGAGCATGGTGAAGCGTCAATGCCTTTTTCAATATAAAAAAAATAAAATAATAATATTTTAGGATTTGTCATATAATACGCTTAATATGTTAGTATCTCAAATTAAATATTTTAGTTTCTCAATTGATGAATCCTCGCACCAATCTTGTTGCCGCAGCGCCCATGTATTTAAACTTTCTTGAGTTTTCTCGCCATGAGGCCGATAGAGGGCGTTAGCGGACAGACCTCTTCGTGTGACCGCGCGCAACGCTGTATGTGCGGTCGCTCCGCCTTTTGAAAATTCCTTTTTTGGTGAAACCTTGATGATACTCGTAAAATAATTGGACCTGCATCTGTGCTTCATTGAGAACTAAGAGTGCAGTGTTGATTTTTGGAGTTTTAACCATTACACCGGTGGATTCAACAAGATTTTGCTCGCCGGCCGGCAGCCTATACCTACAAGACCATCAAGCGCGCGTGAACGTGGTATCTTCACATCACCCTGGGTCTAAGTGGGATCTCTGGATTGCCAAGGTACGTGGGCATGTTTTGCTGCTAATAAGTCTTTGGTATTGGTTTCTCGCGGATTCATCAAAGGGGAAATTAATTTATTTTGAGGTCCGCCATTACACTTTTTAACATAGGTTCGTAATTCAAATTCTCTCGCAACCTACACAAAGGTGCAGGCTATTTACACGCCTCACCACCAGCAAAACAGACAGTTTATAACCGAAATCTTTATTCGTGATATCCCAAATCCAAATCCATATACATGCCTAGATTTATTAGAATCGTCAAATATGGAATTCAAATCAAAACTGGTCGTTACAAAAGTTGTACACATGTTATATTGTAAAGCACATTCGGTTCGAAACCTGGAAACCGTACGTTTTACGATTTGTTTGACATGAATGAATACTGACGTGAATTATTACCTTCCATACATCTACGCCAAATAGATGGGCATATTTTATGACGAACGGAATGCGATATTACGAGTCGGAAAAACTGTGATCCCTTTCACAAGGATTTATTGAATCACGTGATATCCTGAAGAATTATTTTTACCTAACACTCACTTAGTTCTCGTAATTGGTATTATCCACCTGAAGAGAAATCTTTATCTATGTTACCCGCATCAATGTCGTGCCAAACATACCTGTCTGATACAGATTGTTTGTCCCTGAAAGGATTTTCTTCGTACTCTTGTGAATTTGACAGCGAACTGTGAAAGATTTTGGCTTACACGCTGTTGTAAAAGTAAGAGGTTTAGGTTGGAATTTCTGTACCTAAAGCTAACAAATGCGTGTAGAAACATGATTGTATGTACTAAAAACGTCTTGCAGACCATGGCTACGTCGTAACTGATTGCTACGGCGTAGCCAATGTCACTGCTACGTGATGTCGTAGCAGAAGATCGATGCGGTTTTTATATATTTATTGATAAAACAGTTTTTGATTGAGTCAGGCGTTACTTTGCGGAAATCCATTTTAAATTTGAAAATGAAAACAATATATCTAGTTTTAATTTCCGCGAATATTAGTGGGTTGCAGGTATGCACCTCCTTCCCGCCCGCTATATTATGCACATGCAAGATTACTGGGCAAATGCAAGGATTTTAAGCACATGCAGGAAGGCAATGCAAAACCCAACACCATTACCGACACGTGTTTCGCCTCTCCACGAGGCATCCTCAGGGGACGTGTTGACTCGCTGACCGTTGAGCCGATTTACATAAAACATAGTTGAAAGTCTTTACAGTTTAAAATAATACCGTTAACATATTTTTTGTGTTTTCCTATTACCTCAGTACTAATCACACCTTTTTACACAAACAATTTACCCGAAACAAAACCACCGACACATTTGATCGTTCATAAACAAAACATAATCATTAAAATAAACGCTACCGTTAAACCGATTGCTCACAAAATATCACGCTGAACAAATAAAGCGGCTATAAACATAGATAATATTGCTGGCGTATACGGCGATAAACATCATAATATTATTTTTATTTACTTTCGCAGCGTGACTCCCTCCCATAGGTAAACAGTAAAACAAAACGACCGTTGCTATGGATGAAGGACTTTGCAAGAGAGAGGCCTCCACTGGTAGCTTCTTTAATCCCCTGCTTTGAGACCTCGAGACCAGTCTTGTCTCACTAACCACTATTAGAAAAGCGACGGGAGCCTAACCTCATGAATTATTCATTCAAGGATTCCCGTTCGTACCGTCTTGACTGATAGCGTCGTCGAATCAATAAAATCCTCCAAGTATAACATCAGACGGTGTATCAAGCTTTTATTTCTTGTGAGATGATGGTCCATTTGTCTGAATGTGTTTTTTTATTGGTTGTCTATCAGTGTGATTGTCCAAGTCGTACGGCCGTCGGTTGAGGTCAACTGGTAAATCATTCTTGGAAATACATAGGTATGTACCTACACTTGCCACCTTTGATGTCATTTGATATAGTGGTATCATATTGTATGTAGATTGTTTTCTTAGTAAGGCAATTTGCGGCGCTAATTGCATGGCCTGCGGTAGTAATTAGAGACCAGCCTGCTCCGCTATAGCATGACGTGTCATTTTCTTTACTACACTATTTGTATAAGATAATACTCTATCCTTTACAGATTTTCATTATTAAGTACTTTGTCTTGGCCGGCGAAACTTGTTTGCTTACTAATTAGTTTGCTTAACAGATTAAAAATAGTTCTCCCCCAACTTTACAGTTTTATAGTTAAGAACTTGCAGTGAAGTTGTTAAGAGATCGTTAAGATTGTTTAATTTTACAGGCAAGGTATTGTGCGCCCTCTTTATCATTCCGCATAATATATTGCAATTATATTCAGAGTTGACAAAGTTTCTGAGCTCATAACACCCGATCTCCATAACATTATAACTCCAATTCACATCTTAGACAATTAACAAGTAAATTCTCAGTAATGCTGAAAGAGATCACTCGCTGAAAACATTTTACTGAAGAGTACTTAAAACTTTGGTCCCTTCCCGTTGTCGCTTGAAGCCATTCTCCCCTTGTTTCTCGTATTGCGGACGAGGCGTTAACCACCACGGAGATTTATGAAAGTGGCTTGTCTTTTAAGGCACTCGAGGGCAAAGGGGAGTTATTATCTATGTTCACCGTCGCCTTAATTTTGTTTCTCCTTTTTAGGGCGTTGCTTTTAATTTCGGGGGCTACGAAGTTTCCGTTGAACTTTCATAAAAGTAAATACAGACTATTAAGGACGGTCCGCGATGGAGCAACGTCTCGAAACGGACGCCTTCCAACTGAAGTGTTTCTAAAAGCAATTTCAAATGTTCATGTTTGGAATGGGGATGAGATTCGCCACTTTCAGCTAGTTTACTGCCTTTCGCAGTGCACGACGGAAAAGATAAATCACTAAATATTACCGAACTTTAAACAAGAATTTTGTAGTCACATTTACAAGAAAAAAATCTTTTGAGTTTGGAATTTTATAATAGAAAATAAAAGTACTAGTAGGTACAGTGTTATCGTTTCAAAGAAAATTCAGGGTTTTGCGAAAACATTTGTTTATAGGGATTATTTTTTTTTGCTGATTGTGCCCACCAGGGAAATAATAATTTAGAGATTTTTTGTATTTTTCACCATAACACATCTAAGCATACACGTACCGATAAGATAAACCCATTGCCTTGAATAACCCCATAACAATGAATGCGCCTATAAAGATTCCTATATGTTCCATAATTTCTATCACGATAAGGGTATGGGAAACAGAAGTATTTTCATTGCGCTAATAAAAACACATCTACAGGCGATTACTGAACTGTTTACTGAACGTGGTGATTATATCCATTCTATATGACTATGATGCATCTAAAGGTCGACTTCTAAACAAAAAAAAAACAAAAAGTATAAAATAACTTTAATTTCGGAAGTCAGTGTTCAAAAAACGAAACAGCAACATAACGCAATATCGTGATGGGCCTGTAGGTGTTATAGCGACTATAAAAGCTACATGCCCTCTACGATATTACCAGTCATAGATAAGGTAGGAGGAAAATACGTTTGCCACCAAATTCAGAATTATTACATAAAAACAATGTGTTATCGGATTCTTAGTTTGGCTTTCAGCCTAATAAATAAACGTCAATGCTGCTTTCTAAATTTACAGATGAAATAAATAAACATATAAATGATAAAAAACACGTCATCCTATAATTCATTGATAATAGCGAGGCATTTGATACTCTCAGGCATAATACACTTGTAACAAAGTTTGACAACACAGAAGTTCCAGGTCCGCTTTTCGACTAGTGCAAAGATTATTCAAAAGACAGAACATGCCGTGTTAATATTGTCAATGAATTCGGTGACGAAGTTGTCGTAGCTACGATAAAAGCACAAGGCTCGGTTATAGGACCCTTACATTATTTAGTCTACGTTAATGATATGGACAATGTTAAAAACCATTGTTCAGTCTATCAATATGCAGACGAAACTTTTCTCATAACATCAGATAGAAACCTATCAAAGGGTGAGTAATTGATTCAAAATTATTTCATAATAATTTATGTAAGTGATAACATAGTGCCGGACTTGTGCTACATGTTGGTAAAACTAAGACTATCCACGTTCATTCCAATTACTTAGTCAACTTTAACTACGTAAAATAATTGCACACACTGATCAATGTTTGCATGAAGAGCAATCATTTACGCTTGGTTGCAAATGTGCTTCATTGGAAAGGGTTACCTACTAACTATACTTAGGTCTAGTCGCTGATGACTGATTTAACTAGGTCTATCACATTGATATCATATGCGATAAACTGTGAATGTTAGCCAAATTTTTAATAATAAAATACAAACCTTTTAAAATATTACTTAAACTGTATAATGCACTCCCAGTATCAATAATTTCATATATGGAATCACTAGCTATGGCAGAACGTTTAAAACTTATTTAGATAAAACATTCAATTTGCAGCTTCGTTTACTAAAAATTATAAACCAAAAATAAAACTAAACAAAAGATAGCTCGCGAGAAAAAAAAACTAGTATAAAATGTGCATGAAGTCTTATAGATATCATCCATAAGAAAGAAAGGAATTTCCACAAAGCAGACGTGCATCGCATCGTTCAAAATGATAAACTTTTAAATTGCCCACGATAAGATACATCCAAAAATAAATGGCTACGGCACTGTCGATAGACCAATCCACGTACCACGAACACAAGTACCTACCGACTTGTACTGGGAGTTTGATGCTATCTAGAATTAATTTAAACTTCATTCTCCTTTGCATATCAATTAGTTCGATGTAGCAAGTTCGTAGGTGAACGGTAAACGATAAGGGGTGTAACGTAATTCAATACCATCTAAAGTTCCATTGGCCCTTTAATAGTAACATTGTTGTCAAAAGCTAGGTATTTTTGTGGCTTTTCCCAAGTCAAAACCTTTCCCACAGAAAAAGTATTGTATGCCCTAAATTTAGTCATGTTCTATCATATTATCTATATGCACTGCTGAGGCGTGATTAATTTACGAATCAGTCTGCTCAGCCTTTTCCTAATTATGTTTGGGTCGCACACACACAACAGAGAGTGCCTGCTTGTGTAATTTCCACAACCAACACGTCGTTTATCAAGTGGAGTGGGTACAACTCTACTTGACAAGACTGGTGTCAGATTTCTTGGCTTGTGTTTACCTGCCAAAGATCAAAAGATGACAACCAAACCAACAACTTAATTTGTTTTAAAGAAATCACGGTATAGCTACGGACTAAGTTAAGCACTGCTTATCGAGGCCAGCACTTTTTTTTTCTTTTTTTGTTTAAATAAAAATATAATTGATTTATATGACAGCCAGATTTATAAGAAATACTACTTAATGGCTATATGGGAACGGGAGCCAGTCTTGTGTCTCGAAAGTATACTGATGCACTTCGGTGAGAGATGGCCGATTCATTGTTATTTCTTCACTCCGAAATCGACAGTTGACCGGCGGGCGTGGACATCCAGAAGCAACTCAGAGAAGTTAGAGAAAGGGCTGACATCAAGTGAACAGTGAGGTGAAGACTCAAAGAATCGAAATTGATCCCAAAAGGTTTAATGGAGATGAAATGAAGATTTTCTGCTGATGCACTAAAATGCCCGCTATACTACCACACTAGACTGGTAAACCCTCAGTCCTGACTAGAATCTGAGTTAAACATTTGTGGGATGAGCTAGCTCAAGAAACTTATTCGGTCAAATTATTAGGACGGGGGCGGGGGGATAACAATAAATATTGTGGGATAAATACTTAAATTGTGAATATGTTAATTTTAACGTCCACAACTTTGGTCTATTGCAATAATTCCTTAAAGTTAGGTACAATTTTTTTTATTTTTATTTTTTGAAAGCTAACTAGCTAATTTGAAAGCTAACAAAATTAGCTTTGAAACGATATACCACAACCTATAGCTCATTACAGAGAAATTGTAAAAAAATTGTTTAGAGCAACGCGCGATGAAGTGATTCCAGTTTTTTGTTCGCGACTGTAGAACTATTTGCTTTCAAAGGTTCCGTGTTGGCAAATATCCAAATCTATGAATTATTTATTTATAGTTAGAGTGGATATTGAGAGATTTATGATGAAGTCATTTGAAAGCATTAAAAGCAAAATGACCTCCCGTACCTGCCTATATCCTATTTTCAAAATTATGAAAATATTCGTAGGTTTATACATGTAGGTTTTGTATATGTAGGAATCCACATACGCGAGATCAAGTCCTTCGAAAATGTATCGTTTATAAACATTAAAAATTCAATTCACCTCACTCCGTTTCGTAATTATATTTACATCTCCGAAATATAAGTCTGAAGGCAATATCTACATATATACATACATACATTTTCACTCTCGCAAATATTCCTAAGACGCTGGGAAGACGGGCAACGTACCCGAGTGTAACATATATACATACAAATTTCACTCATCATTAATCCTTTAATATTAAGATATTAAAGGATTACGTTACCGCCGAACCAGTAAACGGGCTAAGGCCCGTTTACTGGTTCGGCGGTAACGTGGTACCTCTATGGCGGTTGTTATCAAATATTTACATACACACCCTTATATGCCCGAATATCGCTGTTAAGGCAAACACTATCTGTTCCAAAGGTTATCAAACTTGGTTAGATTACAAGTTGAAGTTGTACCTACATATATCGGGATTATGCAGAGTATGTATCAATTTTACATTAAGGAAATTGTTTCTTCAACTGGCAGGCAGTGTGTAATGTAATCACTTAGTGTGCACGGTAATATTATTTTAACAATTTTCAGATGATCAAACATCTAAAATTTTTTAAAAGATTTCGTATTTTTTATCAGTTGACAACACGGTTGGCGCAGTGGTTGAGCGTTCGGCTGCTGCGCTACGTGTTGCGGGTTCGATCCCCGCACGGAACAAATGTTTGTTTGGCCTACAGGTAATGGTTCTGGGTCTGGGTGTCTGGTGTATGTGAATATTCATGGTTGTGAATGCACCCGCGATACAGGAGTAAATCCTAGTGTGGGCCAAAGTTAAAAAAAAAGTTGAAAGAGTTTCAAATCATGGGTTTTCATTTTTTGCACGGAACCCTATCCTTTTTTCTAAAAAAAAAGTAGTCTAACTTACAGCTAGTGAAAGTGCTATCAAAATCGGTTCAGCCGTTTCGGAGATTGTCTGGTACAAATAGATAGGCAGACTAAAAATAAATAGGTTTTTGCGTTATCAGTACCGTATACATTTTCATATATATTAAGTAAAAATTATTTTGATATACCAAAAAGACACTTCAATTTTATTTATTTGTATAGATTCGACCGAACGAATTCGTATACGCAAGAGGTGTGTTAAATGAACTTTATAAAATAAATTCGACCACTCCAACATTCGTAGGTATATTAACATCAATCTTCTAAAGCCATCTGACGAATCGAATTTAGGACATTAAATGTTCTACGGGTGGATAAAGAAAAGGGACTCCGCACCAGGATGCCACTTGAAAAATAGCTTACCATCAATATGCCTTCCGCATGCGGGTGAGAATCCCCTTCACAAGTCAAGCAATTTCTTTAAGGTGTTCAGTCATATCAAAGCATCATATGATCCGGATATAGAAACCACTTTCTTTGACAATGAGGATAACGTTTTTCATTACTCATTTGTATGGTTGAGCATTTTTTTAACGATATTTACCTATGTTTATCAAATTGAAAGTTGGGTTGTAGTTTGGCATTGTTTGCAAAAGTTAATTTTCAACATTAATCTTTCGTGATGTTTATGGTTCAGTACGGCCTTTTTTTATTATAAGTCCTATAGAATGCGCGCATAAGGCGCGATTACGTTGAAATTTTGTACACTTAAAAGAAATATATTTGTATATACTTCTGTGATTCAAACAGGAACACGAAGCATTAAATACACTGTGAATATGGGTTCATCCTTATCTCCAAAACTACCGACGAATATTCGTCGAATTAGATAGGATATATTATTTACAAGAAAACTTATAAGTCAATGGTTTTTAAGTAACGTGACAAAAGTATAATACGTTTGGAACCCTTTGCGTTCGCGTTCAACTCGCACTTGGCCGATTTTTCTTTTTTAAATTCTTATCAGCAAAGTTTATTTGTCTAAAAAGGAAATATCTACTTATAAAATCTAAAAATCTGATTTGAAAACTTAGTTATATAAAACAAGCGCGCAAAACAAAAAATAACAACTATAATTTACAGCTGGGCACCTTAATACAAAAAGCTGCCGGTCATTCTACAAGAATACTTTGGTTATCCTAATTACCAGCTACTACTTCGTTCTTGCACTAAATCACAAAACAACTTTAAACAATAACAGCGCCTAGCTTTCCAGGCATCAAAGCACTCTAGAAAACTGTAACGAAGTCTCAACAAGAGCAGCAGACGTTTTGAATTCCAACAATATTGACAAAGATTCTAAAAACAAAAGGAAAAGAGGATCTCGAGACCCCTTTCATACATTTGGCAAGATGCCAGAACAAGTAATGGTAGTCAATATTTGCGTTTTGTAATACTAAACGACGCTCTAAGAAGTCTGTTTTAATTGTTCGTAAGCAACTAAATTTTATTGTTTTAAATAGAGCTAAAATCATTTACTTTCTATTTTCTTTCTTTTGTTGCAAGTTCCATCTTAATATTTGTTTTTACTAACATACTTAACTACTACGAATACTAGCGTTAAGAAATAGTTTAAGTTTATAATTTGTGTGCATACCAGTTCTGTGAAAGTAAATAGTTTATCTTTCTTAGAATTTCTTATTTTTAACCGACTTCTAAAAAAGGAGGAGGTTCTCAATTCGGATGTTTGTATGTTTTTTTTATTTTTTTTTTTTATTGTTTGTTCGCGCATAACTCCGTCGCTTGCCAACCGATTTGAAAAATTCTTTTTTTGTTGGAAAGGGTATACTTCCCAAATGGTCCCATGAAAATTTTATCGAAATCGAACAAGCGGTTTTTGAAAAATCTAAAAAAATATCTACATTGTCTATATTGACGACCTTTTAGTTTACTCTGCATTGGAGCAGTGCGTTTTTTTTACACTAATGTAATTGGTTCGTTTAGGTGGGGGGAGGGGAGGGGGTTTAGGTACCACTAAAAAGTGAAAAATAAAAAACTTTTTACAAAAAAATACAACCGACTTCTCCACAAAAAATCAAAAAAGTACAAAATAACTTTAATTTCGGAAGTCGGTGTTCAAAAAATGAAAAAGGAACCACAAACACCGAGTACCGAAATTAAAGTTATTTTGTACTTTTTTGATTTTTTGTGGAGAAGTCGGTTGTATTTTATAGCTGTCTCTTTCACCTAATAATCATAATCAATATACGTTCAATTAAAAAAAGTATCGGAAATTGATACCTCATTTTCTTACATTACCAGAAGGTGATGCATGTTTAGTTTATAGTCTAGATGATTGCTTCAGTTTGATTTACTGTCTAGGATGACCCACAGATACTAAACCTCGTTAGACAACTGGAGTTCTGGGTTGAAGAGCTTAGGTAGGCGGTAGTGGCCTAGTGCTCGCTTTTGTGTGAACATGACTAGTTCAGTTTTAGTGGGGTTTACAGACAGGTCATATTCACCGCACCATCTCTCCACGATGTCTACCTAGTGCTTGTTGAGTGAGGTTTCAGATCGTTCCAGTCACCTTCCCAGGCACGAGGATTGCGAGGTCATCTGCATAATCTATTGTGTAGTAACGATGTGCGCCAAGTATGGTAATAAGGACATTTATCACCAGGTTCCACAGAAGAAGGGAGAGCACTCCTTCCTATGGGCAGCCTCTAGCTATCAAGGCCATCTGCTGCTCCTCCTCAAGACGAGCCAATCGTTTGCTTAACATATTAGTAATCCAGTCGTTAAATAGGTACCTGTTCTACACCGTGCTTGGAGAGAGCGGCACGTATCCCCCCAATGCAGCAGTGTGAAACATAATATCGGGACCTGTTGCCTGGTGTGAAAGATTGGTAGCTTCTGATTACCCACTGAAGTTTTTCCAGCGTAATCATCATCTTTGCATAAAGCCAATCATCCTCCGTTGGTGTTTGAATAACTTCAAGACAAAAGTGAGTAAGCACCGTGGACTGATCCTGTCGGAAAAATAACTTGGATAGGTACGTTAAAACTGTAGTCACCGATCCGGTTTTTAGCAGCATCATTCCGGAAATAGTTTGACTTAAATGAACACTCTTCCTAGTTAACGAATCATCAATATTACCGAAAGAAATACAAGTGAACCAAAATTCATCTTTCCAATTATGTCATTGCTTATTTAGCCTTACTACGAAATCAATCAATTCGATTTGTACTAACATGACGTACGCCTAACATGCACTACTCTACTTTATACTTGAATAATCCTCTCCGCATCTATTATATCTAGTCGAGATCGGTTAAACGCATAATGCCTGCATTAACTTAATGACTTTCAGATGTCAAAGCGCCGAAGACATATGTAGATATGG
The DNA here is from genome assembly GCA_905332915.2 of Hecatera dysodea. Classification (NCBI taxonomy): domain Eukaryota; kingdom Metazoa; phylum Arthropoda; class Insecta; order Lepidoptera; family Noctuidae; genus Hecatera; species Hecatera dysodea. The sequence continues at coordinate 10,491,149 of HG995302.1, forward strand.
CTCCGAACAGCTTAGATGATTATGATCGGTGTCTGACTTTGATGTGAACATTATTATCTACAGTAATATTATGAAAAGGAAACATTTGTACTTTTGTATGTTTGTAAGGAATACACTCAAATATACTGGGCCGATTTGATAAAATCTTTCACGATAAGAACGCTACATTATTTCTGAGTAAGATTCAGACCTACCGCCGGCCGGGATGTAACGAGCTCTAGTGTATTAAATGAAAATCTGTTACAGTGCCAAGGCTGACCATATGGTCTCTGATTACCGTAGTAATTAGTATCAAGGCCTTCGCAGTACATACAAGCTTTTATCTGGTAATGAGGTTATGTATATTGTTAAGAAAAGAAATATAGGAATTCACGATTAATGAGATCTGTGACGATTTCGACGATTAGAAACGACTCATTACTACCTAAACAAAGAAGTATATAAAATCGTAATGTAAATAACTAACAATCAAACCAAAAACCAAATTTTATCAATACAATCTTGTGATAAAACCAGACAGAATTTTGATCACTACAATTTCCTATCACAACGGACTGTCCAGTTTTCAATAAAACCCAGCTTCGGAATGATATCCGCAGTTTCTCGTATTACCTGTTTTTTTTTTCTATAAATTTCTCTAAGACGAGCGACAAGTGTTGAGTTGGGTAGTCCAGTCACGTTTGGCAAGACCAATAGCCTACTGCCTAGTGTAGTATTTGAACAACCGCTCGTGTGCACTATCCTGTTATTTGTCTAACACAGTGCTAGGTTAACTCGGAGAGACAACCTGCCTACGACTGCGGCGGACAAAGTGTGTGTTCAAATCTATTGATTTGAATCAAGCTTCTGTTGTATTTGAGTCATATAAAAGCAAAAGCAGCAACATCCCATTTTGTCATTTTCTCAAATTTGAATTTAGTATGATGGTGTAACATCAACTTTTCTTACCCGAATCTTAAAATTGAATCAAAACTAGCATTATCCTGTACTTAATAAACATTTTAAATTTGGGTTGGTGGAAAAAGAGCAATATCCCATACTATTTTTATGCTACTGTCATGCAACGTCAAATAAAAAGTCGCCTAGCGCCTTTTCAGTAAACTGCTTTAGTTTACGTGTGATCGTTGTGACTTTGCCTCGGTGGTAAATAAATATAATGGAAATATGATAACGTATCTTAATAAGTTTTTATTTAGATCTTTAGTTAAGTGTTTGCATAATTCAGCTTATTTTTATATTATTGGGAACGAAAAAGACTTTATCATAATATTCCATCCTTATTTCATAGAACAAAGAACAACACATAAGTAGCACCACTTAAAGATAATTCGAACGAAAAATATTTATAACTTCCAAGGATAACAAAAACTTAACTGCGTAGGTATACCTTGAAATGATATTGGTACTTTGGTTTGTACTTTGGCTTAACGTAATAAGTACCAAAGAACTTCTTATGAAACTTTCCTCCGCATTGAGATTTACCTCATTTCTTTCAAAGAAACAATTTGCGAGTATTTCTGTGTGCCGTAATCATAATATAATGTGAGAAAATATTTCCTCAAGTGTGTCTAAATTGGAAAAGCTAGGTTAATTTGGTATTCTTTTGCGTTTTGCTTCGTATTTGATGTCAGGAAATTGGTCCATTTGTCGTCCTAACATCATCCATCATGGTAATAGGATAAATGAACCACTTCAACTTCTATTCCATCGTCAAACTAATCTTTATAATTGTGATTCTTATTCTATATCCGTAATGAGAGCTTTTTGACATAATCCGGTGAAGATATCAGCTATTTACGTATTTAGGTTAGTAGATTAACCTATATATTTTAATGCTGACCTCATCTCTTAGTAAATAATAAGTTAGTAGAGCACCAATTTAACAAGGTCCAATATCTAATCCTTTTTTTTTTTTTTGGATGGGAAATCATCAAATGGCCCCTCCCGCCCTGGGTGGAGCGGTAGGGAGTGTCAGACTTTTACTGACTAAAACCCACCCGTGCTCCTCCATGTGCCCTTTGCGTTCCAGGGCCGCGGTAACTCTTTCGAACAAATTCCGCAACCCTAGCAGGCACCGACCCTATGGGGCCCCGTCTCTGGTACTGACGGCTCCTTGAGGCGCGCGTGAAGCACAACGCGTCGTCGACTCAGCCTGGTATCGGACGGCGAGCCACCCACGCTCACCGTCCACAGGCATCAGCCACTGCGCAATAGCACAGCGGCCGACTTGTCTCTGGAGGAGGCCGAAATGGGACCATTACTGGCACTCCATTTCAGCCCCCTCCCGAGTACCGGGAGTCGCAGCACCCACAGCAGAAGCGGCAGAAGCGGCGACGGAAGCCGCGGCGGCGGCAGAGGCGGCGGCGGCGGCGGACCTCTTGCCCTTGGTCGGGGCGGATGGCGCGCAGGCCCTTCCCCCAGCCCAGTGCTCGGCCGGCTTGCCAACAGCCGCACATGCACTGCAGTGCGGCATGGTCTCGCACGAGCCGGCCCGATGACCGGGCTGACCACAGTGGAAACAAAATCCACTGCGGTCCACCTCCGAGGGGCACATAGCTCCCGTGTGGTTGCCCACATGGCAGCGGTAGCACCTCAGAGGTCTGGGTTCCAGCAGTTTTACCCGCGCAGAAACCCACCCCACCAAGAGCCTTCGACCCTCCGACACTGTTCTGGCCGCCGTCACGGGGCAGCTCACCACAAGGGTTTGCATGCCCGTGTTGTCAGGCCGGAGGGTGCCCGCCTTGACGAGCTCGGCAGAGCACCCCCCAGTCCTGGCGACGGCGGCCACAACCTCCTCCTCCGTCACGGAGTCATCCAGGCCCACTATGCGCATTTCAATGCACTTAGTCGGCCTGGACACTCGAACCTCGTCCGCGGGGAGGACCTCCTTCAGCCTTTCGGCCAGGGCGTCCGCGAACGGGCCGCTCTCCGCTCCGGCGAGCTCGAGCTTCCGGGTACCGGTCAGGGTTCTCCTGATCCCGATGCCCCCGGTGATGCCCAGCTCCCGGAGGTTCACCGCCTCCTTTGCCCGCTTCATCAGGGCGAGGTACGTCACACCCCTCTGTCCCGCTTCCGGCTGCAGTGTTAAAACCACAGCCGCGGACTTCGGGGCGCGAAGCCTCGCCGCGATGGCGTTGGCCTTCCGCCGCTGCCTCTTCGCCTTGCTCCTGGCCGCCTTTTTGGCCTGCCGCTTTTCTCTAGCAACCTGCCACCCGGCCCCGGTCGCAGGAGGGTCCGAGGTTGGGGGTGGGGGCGGCTGCGGCGCCACTGACGCAGCAGCTTTAGCCGCTCCCCCTCCAGCTTTCCTCCTTCCCCTCTTCGCCGGGGCCGACTTGGTCGTCGCCGGCGTCGCAGGCGCCGGCGCCACAGGCGCTGGCGCGGCTCCCGCCTTGGCCTTCGCCTGGCCGGACGTTCCCGGGGCAGCAGCCACCGCGGCTGCGTACGAAGCCGCCTTCTGCTGTCCCGGGGGCCTCTGTGCCGCCGCTAACGGGGGACGCCGGACCATGTCCTCCAAAACGGAGAACTGCTTCCGGAAGGGAGCCAGCTCCTGCCGCACCAGGCTCCGCACCTGGCTCAGCACCTGGCTCCCCTCCAGCGCCGCCGAACTCAGCCCCCCCTGCAGCCCCTCAGAGGCCGCTCTGGCCATGCCAGCCAGGTCCCTCCGGAGCGACTCATTCTCCGCTATGAGTCTCTCCGTTACGGCCGCGAGGCGGGTGACCTCCGCCCGCAACTCTGTCGCCTCTTCGGACCTGCCGACGTTGGCCGCCGCCGCCGCCATAATGGAGGCTTTGGCCGCGCTAATGGCCTCCCGCTTAGAGGACTGCTTCCTCTTAAAGGCCACAGCGCGGATCGCGGCCTCCACGACCTCCTCCAGCTTGGCCCTCATCTCCTCGGCAGTGGGAGGTACCTCTCCCGGGGTCTCCGAGTCGTCAGAGTCGAGAGGAGGCAGAAGAGTAGAGGGAGCCCTACGACCGCTCCCTCCAGGGCGACGCCCCTCCTCCACCAACCTCCCGGCCCGACGCTCCACCTCCCGGGTAGAGGGAGCCAGCCCCCTCCCTGCCTCACTGCCCCTGCCCCGCCTAGCGGTGGGGATTTTGCGGGCGGAGGCGAACTCGCCCTCGGAGGACGACTCTTTGTCGTCCTCCCGTCTGGGCCGCTTGCGGAAGAACTTTACGTTCTCCGCAGCAGCCCCCCCTCTTTCGTCTCCAGAGCCCGCCGAGCTGACCGTTACTAGGTCTGGCGCGGAGCCGGAATCCGACTCCGCACCACCCCGGCGCTCAGGCGAACCCTCGTCTACGCAACCGTACGCCATCAGCTCCTTAAAGGAAGCGGACTCGGATGAGACGACGATTGGGAGCCTCCTCGGCTCGTGTTGCCACTGGCAAGCGGAAGACGTTTGGTGCCCACCCCAGAGTACGGAGGGCAGCCCGCTGAAGCGGAGTGGGATTCCCCGACCGCTGAGCAGTCGGGACCCACCTGGGGACTCATTTTGCAAGCGTCTTTTTTCATATTTTGTGCCTTTTAAGGGTGCGGTCCCTGTTCGCTCCGCCCCTTCTCAGGGCCCTCTCCTCACCTCACCTCTCCACCTGCTCGCTGCTCCCACAGTCACGTCTGATGATCAGACGCGTACCAGAGAGCAGCGAGCAAGCGTGTGTGTGTCTCTCTTGGTCTGATCCCTCACTTGCGACCTTCCGGCATGAGTGGCTCTACCGGGAAAGCTCGCAAGATCATTGAGACGCTCAAGCCCCACCACGACGACAACGTGGAGACACATTCGGTGGGGTCCAATATCTAATCCTTAAGGTACAAAATACAAACTCGCTAGGTACTAAAATAAAAAAAAAAAACAAAAAAAAAATAAAAAAAAAATACGATAAAGAGGTTTATATTGACCTATTAAAAAAAAAAAAAAAAACTTAGTGAACATTAAAAGAGATTTATATTTTTTAAGGATGGGATATCATCAAATGACTATTTCCGGCCTTAGATCTGAAGAGTTGGCTAATAAGATTAGGTAAACACTAGCGAGTTTTTATGAAATACGATAAGGAATAAAGCCTCTTAAACTTCGCTTGCTACTACACAATTCCCAGAATGGTAAAATAATACCTGCTTACATAATAATACTCGTATGCAGTCGACTCAGCCCTCATACTTCACTTTTGAAAGCTCGCCACAGAATTTAGTTCCATTGCGGAATAGACTCCATTAAACTATTGTTCGCTTTGATTCGCTCAACTTTTGCAGGTGTTAAGACATTCCAATTTGTTTATGTAATTAATGTGTACCCAAAGGTGTATCAAGTATCAACTAAAGCTACATACATATGTATGCTTGAAGCCAATTCTATCCGACGCGTTTGGAGTTCTATGTAAGAGCCGATAAATTATTCCAGTAACTCCCATCCTTTCAGTTGACGTTTGGCTTTGATAGCTAGTACACGCAGCAAATTGAGCGTTTAAATGTTATTCTTTTCAGCTGTAAAAGCAGGAGAAAGAAAAATGTTTAACCTTTCAGAAAATCAGCCAGTCGGAAAATTATTTTTATTTCTTGCTGATAAACAAAATATATTTGCCTTACAAAACGTGCTGTGCGAGCAATATATCAGCCCTAGCTGTACTGTGTGCGCTAGCTATGTGAAAAAGTTCTCTTAATGAAACTCTTTGCCCTAACCAAGAGTTGAAAAACTTTTTAAAGAGATTGGAATTCTCGCAGAAGCATCTCAATTAATTTTTTTTAAATTTTATGTATAAGGTAAAATATACATTTATATTATAAAACGACATCGACAACTAGACATAATTACACATGACTATAGAAAAATGCACTAGCAAGGGTGCTGGCCCTAAGCCTAATTTCAATAAATAACTTAGACTTTTTTGCGATTTTCTCTACCAAAATAAACCAGGAAAATATAACCACCTTGAAGGTGAAAATATCGGCCGTCGTATACAAAAATAAATGCATAGTTTTAGTTAAAAGTATGATGACACGAAAAATTTCAAATTATATTGGGCAACTGGTTCCAACACTCAAGTGCAGTGCTACCAAAATAGAAGCTACTTATGTACATAAATTAGGAAGTTACCGGAATATCAGTCTTATTACTTAATCGTAAGGCTTATTATTTATAATTATGTGAAACGGGGAAGAATTCAGAAAAATACCAAGTATTTGTGTCAGTGCAGCCACCAACAGGAAAAGCTCGAACATCCCCTTAATCAGGCGAAGTAAATCACTTCTTGGTATCTAGTACTGTCTATCGTTACGCGTTAATTGCTTTTCATCTTTCTAAAAGCTTTTAGAAATGCTTAATTCCTTTCCTATGACTATCGGCACAATCATAGGAGATTTTAATACTTGTCACGTGGAGAAAGACCGTCGTTTGCATTCCCTAACAAACAAATAATTTCAGTTTCTAATAATGTTTCCATTATTTCGCTAAGAGCCAATTACCATTTTCCAAACTCTACACCTTCACTTCTTGACTTGATTTTTCTCTTCTAGTCTAATTGCATCGCTAAGTATGTTCAATATTCTGCCGATGCTTTTTCCTTTCATGATCTAATTTATCTCTCATACAAAAATCACCCTCCTAAAGTTAAAGTCAAAATTCTCATGCAACGCATTTTCATGGTTTATAACGTTGACAGTCTCAGTAAGGATGCCAACAATATAGATTTGTATCCGCTTTTCACGTCTACTTCAGTAGATGATCAAGTCATTTTTTTTTTTCACGACTAAACTTGTTGAGTTTTGTTATCGAAACGCTCCTGTTCTAATTATTAAGGTAAAACAATTACCTGCGACGTCGCGGCTAACGGATGAAATTAAAACTTTCTTGAATAAAAAGCTACGAAAAAGTCCAGAAATGCTCAAAAAAGCGTCGTTTTAATGACGCTAACAGGGAAAGATATATCTCAATTCATAGACACTACAATAAGGTGTATAGGGATACCAATCGCCATCACATTCATGATTCGATTTAAATGGGGATGCACCCAAAGTTTGGAAATTTCTTAGGTCGTTGGAGGTAAGGAAAACCCAACAAGTAATATAAAGATTTAGAAATTGATGCAATGAATAATCATTTTTACTGTTTCTAATTTCGGTAGCACAATAAAGTTAAATACGTTGAATCATCTTTCATCTCTTCCGACTCCTAGTTATTGTTCATTTGTGTTTTAAGAGTATACTATCGATTACTTCAAATCCTGTAGTGTGTCATGTGGAAGCGACTGTATCAGCCGTTAAATGTTACTCCCAGTGCTGGACGTAATCCCTCCTCAATTTTTCTGCATCGAGCGGTGAATAATATTTTTTTTGCGGTTTTCCATTTTCCGGTGACACATAAACTACATTCTTAGATATATATGTAAATATTTAACAGTCCAGGCCGCTTGTCTATGGAATGCATGACCGGTGTCAATTAAACGCGCAAAATCTTTACCTATATTTGAACACTACTCGTCACTCTTATTCCTCATATATTTATGTATCTATTTTAGTATATTGTTTTGCGTCATTTTTTTTACTGTTTTTGTCCCAACTAATTTTATATTTGCACCAAGCGCAACCCCATTTTTCGTCCAAGTCTCTCCAGGCCCAGGTCTCTATCTCTATCCATTCCAGGTTTCCTGGAAGAGATCGCGGAATGGTATAAGGCTGTTACTTGTATGTTTCTTTAGTTTAGGGTTTTCTGTGTATTTTTTTTCAATTCGGTTACAATAAAGTATTTATAAATAAATAAATACATATACTCGTACTTTCTAAAATGAATCATAATGTCATCATAACCCTAAAACACTTACTGCTGAAAAAGGCAAAAACTAAAGTCCAGATTCCCTAAGCAGTTGTGCACGTCTAAAAAGAGCGGTCCGAGCAATAATCGAGCCATGCGACGTACAAAGTTGCAACAACATACACTTTGAAACTTGTTTAGAAAACTAATAAAATCTTAGTTAAGCTCCATGCAAAATTTTCAGTTCCAAATCGATAGAACACAATTTTAATGTTCCGGTCGACGCAACTTCTTAACGGCCGTGTTTAGTGGCCTTAAACCGGTATTATTAGTGACAAAATAGTGGCCGGGGCACCATTAAAGTGGCTCGTTTCTATTACCGTGTCTCTCTATAGTGTCCCCAATACGTACTTAAACACAGAAATGTGTTTCGATTGTTATCCGAAGGTTATGGAGGGTAAGTGGGTTTTGTCTTGTGGGTATTATACTCTTAGGCCGTGTTTGTGTTTCTATTTTGTTTCATCTTCTTTAATTTAGGAATACGAACATTTATTTCGTTTAAAACGAGACTTGTGTTTGTACATCAAATAAATTATAGTTAAGTAAGTTCTGTAGAATACTATGTCTTATCTGTAGTTCCTTATTATCCGGTAAAACAAAAGTTTGCCTGTCATTTGTTTTAACAGACTCCGCCTCGATTTATTTTCAAAATTACTTAATGGAATACTATGAAAACCAAACAAATGAACATATTTTTTTAACCGTAATACCCTCCTCGCTAAAAAAAATAATGCTAAATCAGTATTTTAAAACGATCTGATACGGTTTAAAGCACTAAGCAAACTTAAACCATTGTTTATAGCAAGACTTTAAAAATATTGCATAAACTCTCAAGCATTTTTTTTTCCTAAAAGCGATTAATACAGACCCCGACGCCATGAACCAGTACGTACAACTATACCGTGAATAAAAACGTAGCCATACTTGTTTCATCCACAAAAATGGGGTTGAAGAGTGTTGTAACTACTCGCGTCAGACAAAGAGGTTTCAGGTCAAGGGTCGCTGGGCAAGTGCGGCCCAAATGCGGCGCGTGCAGTTTATAGGATCAACGTAACTTGATTACTGCAGCCTTCTTGGGGTATTAGAAGAATATTATTGAAGTGCTTTGGACCGCTATTAAGTAGAAAAAATACAATACGTTTTTGGGAAGGAAATCAAATAAGCACATTAGTTGAAAGGAGAAATAGTAATCTTATTTATCGTGCACCATACAACAAAGCTTTTAAAAGATTTTTCAGGAAACTTGTAAAAATCATTGGAATTTACATTCTAGGGTTGAGGATTTTGTTCGAAAGAGTCACCGCGGCCCTGGAACGTAAAGGGCAGAAGAAGGACCACGGGTGGGTTTTAGTCAGTAAGAGTCTGACACTCCCTTCCGGAGCGGAAGGGAGTGTCACTCTTACTGCTAGCCTACTACTTACGCCCAGAGCGGGAGAAGTCATTTGATGATTTCCCATCCAGAAAAAAAGGGTGGAATTTACATTAGTCAGCAACTGTAGATTATTATTTTACACATTTTTAGGTCGAACCGCCATTTTTATTCTTTAGGTTAATTTATATTCTTAGATTTTTGTATTTATTAGACGGTTCCTAGCAGTGCTCAAACAATAATACTGCAGTTCCGTTGTATAAAAAGGGTAACATTTCAATTTTAGGCAACTCAACAATTCAGTTATTCTCCCATGTGCGCAATGTTGAAACCTTTGCATTTTTAACCTAAAGCTGAAGTGTTTTCGCCATTGAAATGCGGGTCACAGAGAATATCCATAGTCATGTTCCAGTTTTTAAAAGCAATGCCTTTTCATACTTGAATGGACTGAGAGTGATTGCCTTTTTTAGTTTAATTTATGGACATGGTGGACATAATTATACAACGTGTTGTTTTGCATCCTCGTCAAATTTCAGGAGGTTGTCATAAAATACATAAATAATCAATTGAAAGTACGGTACCGGTCAATAACCAATAAGCGCTGCTTTTTTTTTGTTATTGAAATTTAACAGTATTTCAGAATAAAATCCCGAATACCACAGAATCAGGCGCCTACGCACACAGCGACAATGCAGCTGTGTGCGTGAGTGTCGACGTCTTACCTACGAAATGCTAGTTCGTACCTACGTGTGCGATCGTGCGATGACCTACGGCGACCAGTAGCAATAATTTTACCTAATTTTATTTCGGAAATCATCTACTTTATTGTCATAAATTTCGCTTGATAATTAACTCATTTTTGCATCATTGGAATACGGAAATCTTACTAATGACAGTAATACTACTTAGTGCGCCAAAGAAAAGTTCAATGACCTGTTATCAGATGATTATTAAAATGTTAGTTTTGCTTTATTGCTATCCGTCAACTTAAAGTTTTCGTAATGATTTTGTTTTTATTTGTGGATTAAATTGGTTGATTTGAAATTTTCCTTCTTACTTAACGGGCTTAGGACCGGCAATAATACCTACCTTAGTTGGTATGTAACCGATCTAGGTACCTACTAAATCAAAAAATGTTTTCTACGTTTGATGGAAATGGAAAGATGTGCTAGCTAAGTGTAAGTAAGTGGTGATACTTTCGAATCTTAGGTATTATTGATTCACTTAAAAATCTGAAATCGACTTATTTACAGTAGGTAATAAAATTGATTAAGCTAACAACGTATTTACAAAATGAACAAATAAATAAATTACCTACCTACTTATGTTAACCGGAGGTATTGTTCAGTTTCCATCACCACACTCTTGGCACAGTCGACCACAATGTAGCTGGTTTTCTTTCAGCCTACGTAAAACTAACACCTTCGTTTTTAAAGAGTCGAAAGCACTAATTATCCTTGCACGTAATTTTGTTACACTTGTCACTTTTTACGTCTCAACTAACTTTTTAACGTCTCCTCACAAAATAAAAGTTAAGAGGCCACAGGTCCTCCGCGACCGATCCAGTAGTCAAGAAACCTTTCACGCTTCAGTAGGCGCCACACTGTGGTGTGGTGCACTCCAAAGCGGTCACCAGCCTCCCGCGTGCTTGCCCGTGGTTCTCGCTGGAAGTATTCCAGGATGTCTTCCTGCAAGGCGACAGGCAGGCCTACGCTGCTGTGTGCTTGAGCATGGCGGGTACGTCAAACTGCCGATGATCCCGTAGTCTCTGCGTAGCAGCCAACATGACGCTCTGTGATGGGGGTTCCCGATCGGGAAACATTTCCGTGAACATCCGGATGGCTCCACGTAGGCTGTCTCCACTGATGGCATAAAGGCGGACCATCTCTACCAACTCGACATTGGAATAATTTTGTCCGTCATCCTGCACTTTGTACCTACGTCTGAACGATGTACCGAGAAAGGAATTCGCAAAACGCGCGCGCACAGCAGCGACCCGCGACATCAAAGAAACTGTTGCTGTTGGATCAGGGGCCGCGCCGCGGGGCGGGGGGAGGCGCGGCTAGGCGGTAGGCGCCTGCGGCCGTGCGCGGGGGATTAGGTACCTACGAATTTGTCGAATGATCGATGTATTGTTTGCGTTTGTTTGTGTGTGTGAAAGCGCAGTTATAAGGCTAGGAACAGACGGGCCGCATTTAAATACGTCTTGTTCACACGTATATCCGTAAATAGCAAAAATAAATTTAAAAAATACCTACTCATTTTATTGTTGATTTGGGTCGAGAATCATTAGCATAATTACGTCCGTGAATTTGACGAGGATGCAAAACAACACGTTGTATATGGACATATATATGGATTATAATATGGACATCCTAATAAAATACCACAGGCATATAAAGCACTGCCAGTTAACTTGTTTAAAAAAAAGATTCGAGATTTATTAACGGACAAGTGTTATTATAATATAAATGATTTTATGAATGATAAATTTTATTAATCTTTAAATAGCATGACATTTTATTATAAATATATTACTGACTTATGAATGTTTATGACTGACTATTATGTACCTGAATTGTGACATTTAGTAATTTAAGTTTTAATTTTGTAATTCTTATTTTAAGTTTTGTAAATTATATAAATTTGTACGCCTTACGGGTGAAACATGTACGTACGAAATATTGAATATTGTGACATCCTGCATGCTTGCATGTATACGCATGTTTTGACAAATAAACTATCTTTATCTTTATCTTTATCTTTATCCTGAGAAGCTCGTGGCTAAAGAATAACAGCCGCAGCGCCATCTTCAAGGTAAAGCAACACTTGCCGAGGTCGATCTATGGATGGGTGTCCATCTGAACATACCGAGACTCCTCCGTGACTCGGAAAGCACATTAAGCCTTTGGTCCTGCCTGCCATTTGGAGATCTTTGGCGGCCGTTACGGATTGTCAAAGCCAGAAAATCTGACTGTGTTACCCTATACATAAGTTGTGAAGGTCTGGTAGGCAGCCGCTCTTCATAAAATACTGGTACTCAGCTAAATCTCATTTGACTGGAAGCTGACCCCAATATAGTTGGAGAAAGACTAGGCAGATAATAGAAATGGTGAAACAGAACATGGTGTCACCATATCCATCATCTGACTTTTAGTGTGGACATGTTTCATTTTTATTATGAAATCCGTTTGATGCAGTTTTTGTACTGAATGGCAATTAGTGATTGGAAAGGGTTGTTATCATTCATATAATTAATGACTAGTTTATAGCCATGGCATCGCTCCCCTGGTCTATTCCATAGAAACCGTGCATTCAAAATTCAGTATATGGCACTCCTAAACAGCGAAGAAAATTTCACCAACGGATCAGTACAAAATAAACTTATCACCAATTTGGATGTTATCTACTAATAAACTCATCAAAAGTGTATAGGCATCAAGTAAGTGTTAGAGTATCGCCGCAACTGAGCAAAATTACCTATTTTAACTTTTTTTTGGATCATTATTGATTCTTATTACTGAATTTCACTAGTTAGATAAAGAATTTTCTTCAAGTTTTGATTAAAAATAGAAAATCTATTGTCAATCAGGATTCCTCTAAAAGTGTGTGATAGCGTTTTACAAATTCTGCATCGGAACTGAAAAATTCACATTGTAATTTCAAACTCAAACTCAAAGCATTTATTTCAATTAAACCCTTTACAGGCACTTTTGAATTGTCAAGTCGAAAGAGGTGAAGCTATCTGCACGTTCCAAAGCGTAGATCTCTATGGAGAAGAACGTGCAAGAAACTCCACGGACACTCTTTTAAATCATGTTCTGTATTACATTACGTTTAATACATCCTTTGGTGCTTCTATATGTGAGGACAATGCAAAGAAAAAAAAGGAAAGGAAACCACAAAACAATTCAAAGTATAAAGATTAAAACAAATCAGTGGCAGTTAAGAGGTGACCAGTCTCAACCGACGGCGCCCGTTCACGAACATGACGCGTGTATCGGCACCGTTTAGCTCAACCATTTTGAAGGGAACCGAACGATCCAACACGCACGCCACCATCAGCGAGACATTTGAGCGAGCATGACATGCTCTCAACTGCCATTTTAGTTCAAGTCACAAAGTAAACTATAAGGTATTTATTTATTTATTTAGAAAAGTACTGCCACATCACAAACATTTAACATTGAATATTACTTAATATTTAATTTATGGCCTGATGCATGTGACAATAATGGCGTACATAACATTGGCAATTCATCGGTTCGAAGATGAAATACAATAATTAATTAAAAGAAAAAAAAGAGAATACCTAATGAAATTATACTTTGAAATTCAAAATTAACAAATAATACATTAATAATTATTGAAATATTAATATAAATGTTTGATAAATGTCATGTGATAAAAAAAAGAAGAAATGTCAATATAATAACAACAAGTCAGTTATAAAACAATAAGTGATTAACGATTAAAATTAAGGTGTATTTTTTATTTTGTTTTTAAATATACGCAACTTATCGTGGAACACATCAAGATCGGGTATTACTGTGTTAAGGGAATGATACTCATCAATTATTCTACGGAGAGGTGCTTGCCGTCCCAAATTAGACTTTACAGGTGGGGTGTAGAAAATATGTTTGAGTTTTCCGCGAGGATAGGTACGGGGAACCTTTAAAGGCATGTCCTCCAGAAAGTAGCTACACTGATATTGACCACTCACGATTTTGTGAAAGAAGGACATGTCTAATAAAAGTCTCCGTTCACGAAGAGAACGCATTTGAAACCTCATTAGGCGCTCTTTGTAGGGATTTCTGTGGGAAAAACCGCTAGAATTATAAGCCAGATACCTAGTGAACGCTCTTTGTATGCTCTCAACGCGCTGCGAATGCACGGCATAATACGGATTCCATACAACGCTGGCGAACTCAAGATGACTGCGCACCAAAGTTTGGTAAAGCAAGATTTTGGTGCGCTGATGTTTAAATCCACTCGAGTTACGTTTTATAAATACGAGCATTTGAGCTGCTTTTGTGACAGACTGGTTAATGTGCGAGGTGAATTTTAGTTGACTGTCAACTATCACGCCAAGATCTCGGATTTCGTTAACTTCTGCCAGTGCTGTACCATCAAGCTTATATTCCGTAGCTAATTGCTTTCTTTTTCTAGTGAATTTAATGTGAAAGCATTTACTTGCGTTGAGTGTCATACTGTTACAGCGACACCATTGTAGTATCGCCTCTAGGTCACTTTGCAATTGGCGAGAGTCGGCAACAGAATTTATGGTTTTGTATATTTTGAGGTCATCGGCAAATAGTGACACCTTACAGTGTCTTATTTTATCGACTATGTCGTTAATAAAGATTATGAAAAGAAGGGGTCCCAAATGCGATCCCTGGGGCACACCGGTATTTGCGAAATAAGTTTTCGAGTTAAATCCATTTACAGACACTGACTGAGGTCTCTGTTGCAAATAAGACTCGAACCATTTCAAAAGTGGACCATCCACACCGAATCCATATAATTTCCTCAAAAGAATTGAATGGTTAACTCGATCAAAAGCATTGCTAAAGTCGGTGTAGATGGCATCAACCTGCCTGCCTGAGTCAACTTCATTAGATACATTGGAAATGTAGGGGACCAAGTTAGTGACGATTGAGCGACTACGTCTAAAACCGTGCTGTGAATCCGAAATGCTACTGTCTACAAGCCGACAGATCACAGGATAAACAATCGATTCAAATAGTTTAGAGAAGCAAGACAGAATGGAAATAGGGCGATAGTTTTTAACGTCAGAATTTTCCCCTTTCTTAAAGATTGGTACAATGCGTGCTTTTTTCCACTCGGACGGAAATGTCCCATCCGCTAATGATCGGTTAAATATTAAGGACAGAGGCAGAGCTATCGCAGAGCCGCATCTTTTCACAAATACCGGCGGAATCCCATCCGGGCCAGCACCCTTCGCAGAGTCGATCTTTTTAATCGCTTTAAGCACCTCAAATTCTTCGATAGTCAGTGAACACAATATTTGTTGTGGGGACCCGTAGCACTGAGATTTAAGCGAAGGGTTATCCGGAGGTGTTGAGCTGGGCAAGTAAATTGAGGCAAAATGTTCTGCAAAAAGATTCACAATGTCAGGGCCTGTTTTTACGACCTGATCTTTCAAATTCATAGTTGCAGGTATGGACGAGTCACCCCCCCTTTTATCTATACTAATATTATAAAGCTGAAGAGTTTGTTTGTTTGTTTGTTTGTTTGAACGCGCTAATCTCAGGAACTACTGGTTCGAATTGAAAAATTCTTTTTGGGTTGAATAGACCATTTATCGAGGAAGGCTTTAGGCTATATATCATCACGCTTAAGCCAATAGGAGCGGAGCAGCGATAAAGAATGTTTTAAAATCGGGGATTCCACGGGGACGAAGTCGCGGGCAGCAGCTAGTGTTTAATAAAGCTCCAAAAAAGCTTAGGGTTTTTTGGGATATTGGCTTCGATTTTATTCCTATAATCTGAGTAGCATTTATCGTACATTGCGTGGCATCTAGAGCGGAGCAGATGGTATTCAATTTCGTCTCTAGGGTTTCTGTAATTTTTTAAATTTTTCCGAATTTTTTCCTTTTCTTGTAATAGTTTGATGAACGAAGTGCTGAACCATGGAGGAAACTTCGATTTATTAAGGGTTTGTTTGGGCACAAATTCTTCTAAGAGATCATCTAATATTTTGTAAAATTTTAGCAGCATTGAGTCAACATTTTCACAGCCCGATAACTTTGTTTGCCAATCAACATCTTTCAGATTTTTAACTATGGATGGATAATCTGCTCTATAGAAGTTATACCTAGGCTTGCATTTGGGCTTAAGATAGACAACTTTATTGTAAGGTAAATTCAAAAGTAGATTAGGATGCTGCTTATAGCATTTGCTCAGCTCGCTCGAAGGGCTTACAACGTATGCATCTTGGCAGCTAGTTATAACTAAATCTAAAAACCTGTTGTCACTGTTTGCAATTGAATTGACTTGAAAAAGATTGTTAATGAAAATAAAGTCAGTAATAGAATGTCCCAGAGGAGAGTTATGGTTTGAGGGTACCATATAATTACCATCTTTATAAGGATCCCAATTAATAAAACCCAAGTTAAAATCACCTAAAATAACAAGATCATCGGCCCGATCGGCAATATTATCTGCGCTATCTAAAAAATACTTAAGAGTTTCGGTTTTAACTGGTGGCGGTAGATATACAACGCATATAGCAAGCTTCCTAGTACTTGAGCCAATGTTAATCTGCAAAGTGACCCACAAGTCCTCCACACTTGTTTCCCAACTCCTGACACGAGCAGACGGTATATCCTTGGAAACGGCCAAAAGCACCCCACCGCCGTCCTTTTTAGAATTACTACTGCTTGATCGGTCCCTGCGATAAACAACGTATCTATCATCGATCAATTCGTGATTAGAAATATTTGATTTGAGCCAGGTTTCAGTAAATGCAATAATCTTATAATTCGACATCAGAATATTTTTTGAAACCTCGTTAGTCTTAGTTCTAAGGCCCTGCACATTCTGGTAGTATATGTCAAGCATTGCGGTCATCAAATACACCAATTCATTATTATCAAAATACATTAACAACTTATACTAAAAGCTTAAGACTATCCACATTTTTAATTGCTATAGCTTGATGTTCCACTGTTTTCCGAGTAAAAATTCGTCCATTGCGAACCCATACAAATTTATAAGACATTTCCCGTGCTTTTATACGAGATGCAGCGTGGAGTGATTTAAGTGCCGGAGTCAAATGCTCCGAAACGTAGACAGGGCTTACAGTTCCTCCAATTCCAAGATGCTGTGTACAAAGCTTCTTCTCGGGATCCTTATGATTAAATTTACTGACTGCGGCCAAGATGCTATCACGAGAACGAGGATTACGTAGCTTAACAATCACTGGTCGAGGACGTGGATTGTCATTGCTAATTTTAGCAACTCTGACAGCATGTTGGATATCTTCGTTAGCAAGCGGATTTTCAATGACTTTGGATAGTTGAATGACTGTGGTGACCAAATTCTCTGATCGACTTTCCGGGATACCATTTATTTCAATATTTGATTCTCTCATATGTAGTTCAACAACGTTCAGCCTAGCAGTGAGATCTCTAACGGTTGTTTTAAGCCTCTCGTTATCACATTTTAGTTCAGTGATAATTGCAGTGTCACTTTCGAATTTAGATTTCATCTCTTCATACTTTGTGCTCATAAATTCAAGAGAGTCTCGGAAACCATCTATTTTGTCGAGCACATTTTTAAACTCGGTCGCTACAATTTTTTTAATGGTGGTGTTCAAGTATCACATGTAAATGGCTCCATGGTACTCACATTTACAATATTTGAAAATAAAATGCTTCTACAGTATACAAAACTATGGTTTACATTAACCAAGCAAATACAATAAAAAAAAGAAGATAAATTATTTATTCCCTAAATAATATAATAAAAAATGAATAAATAAATGAGACAAAAAAAAAAGGGCGAGCATCTCTTCCAAATATATAATCCTAACTTGTTAACCCAAGTGGTTGAGGCTGTGGAGCAGGACCGGCATTTAACCAAGCATTTTTATCAAGGATATAATCTTCCAGTTTATAATATGCTTGCCTACATAGTGTGCGTTTTATGCATGTTTTAAATTTTCTCTCATTCAATTGAAGAATATCGACTGGTATTTTGTTATAAAATTTTATGCAATACCCCATAAAAGAAGTGTGTACTTTAGCCAATCTAAACCTAGGTTGATCTAATTTGTTTTTATTTCTGGTATTAAAATTATGCCTGTCGCTGATCTTATTAAACATATGAAGATTTTTCCGAACATACATAATGTTTTCATATATGTATTGACAAGGTACCGTCATGATGTTAATTTCCTTAAACAGTTCCCTTAGAGAATCGCGCTGGCGGAGATTGTAAATGGCTCTTATTGCTCTTTTCTGCAGAATAAAAATAGACTCTATGTCTGCAGCCCGTCCCCATAGCAAAATACCGTAAGACATGATACTATGAAAGTAACTAAAATAGACCAGTCTCGCGGTATCTACATTAGTAAGTTGACGGATTTTTCTGACAGCATATGCTGCTGAACTTAGCCGTCCTGCAAGTGATGCTAAATGAGGACCCCATTGTAGCCTTGAGTCGAGCGTTATCCCCAGGAAAACTGTGCTTTCGACGAATTCTAGTTTCTCTTTATTCAATACTATTTCCTCAATACTACTTTTAACATTCGGTAAAACAAATCTAATACATTTAGTTTTTTTTCATTTAATACTAAATTATTAGCAGTAAACCAATTTTGGACCTGCTGTAGGGAGTCATTCACTTCGTCAAGATTTGCGGAACGTCTATTTATCTTAAAAATTAAGGACGTATCGTCAGCAAATAACACCATTTGTGATTGTTTTTTCAAAAGATAGGGTAGATCATTAATGTACACTAAAAAGAGGAAAGGACCCAGTATTGAGCCTTGTGGTACCCCCATTTTGACTCCTAAACCACATGAATTTACACCGTTTATTTGAACTTGCTGCTGTCTGTCATTTAAATAAGACTTTACTAAACTGAGTGCAAGTTTACAAAGTCCGTAATGTTCTAGTTTTAAGAGCAAGGTTTCGTGATTAACACAATCAAATGCCTTGGAGAGGTCACAAAAGATTCCTATGGCATCTTGGGCCTCTTCCCACGCTGCAAATATATGTTTTAGTAAGGTGACACCAGCGTCAGTCGTACAACGTCCTCTGGTGAAACCATACTGTTGATCGTGTAAGATTTTATTGGTGTTGAAATGAATGAGCATCTGATTGAGCATCACCTTTTCGAAGACCTTGCTGAAAACCGGCAACACGGATACAGGTCTATAATTATTGGTGTCTTTACTATCGCCGGACTTAAAAAGTGGTATAACCTTACTGTATTTCATTATATCCGGAAAGACACCTTGGTCCACACATAAATTAAATATTAAAGCCAAGTATGGTGCTGTGGTCTCAATTATGGATGTGCACACTTTGACGGACATACCCCATAGGTCTTCGGTCAATTTGATTTTAATTTGCCGGAAGACCTTTATAACTGTCATAGGGTTGATATGTTTGAATTGGAATTCAACCGGGCAGTCTGGAACGTTTGCTCTTAATAAAGCCATTGAGACCTCGGGTGACGAGTCTAAAGCTTGAGTAGTCTTACATGGTATGTTAGTAAAGAAATTCACAAATTCTTGAGCTACTTCAAAATTTGAGCTTATGGCACCATGTGAAGTCTCCAGTAAAAAATCAGTGTTCCGTACTTTATTTCTATTAGTTTCATTAATGGTGCGACCACATCATATGACACGAGAAGAGATGATAAGAGCAGTCGGAATGTTGCAAGCTGCTTCTGTGTGTGCTGTGGTGGCAACTTACTGTGGCTGTCGATGTTGGCACTACAGGCACCCAAAAGCGACAGCCATAGTATAAGACATAAGCCGCTTCTGGACACGCTATCGTATCACAAGCAGCGTAGCCGACCGACATGCAGGACGATCTCTCATCCTCACTACAGACATCATCTCCACTAGCAGACAATATTTTGGATATACCGAATATCCAAAATACTGTTCGACAGAATTGTACCATGACCGTCACGATTGGCGATAAGGCTTCACAGCTTTTTAGGCCCTTAATAAGCGACCAAGACCTACGTTCCCGAAGGCCGCTGACAGGTCCACCTACAGCAATTCACAATCGTAAAGCCTGTTTAACACAGAAATTGAAAGGAGGAAGACTGGGTTTATGCGTTTCCAATAAATTTTGTTTTGTTATGAGGCCGGATACAAGACATACTCGAGTTTGGAGGACCTCTGGACGTCAAGAACGTTTGAAAATTTTGGCAGGAAGTTCATTCATATGAAGGGTATCCATATGAATGTACTTCCTGGCAAAACAATAATGGTTTAGGCCGGTAGGTATTTGGATAGGTGGAAGAACCGATCTCGGTTGGGTCAGGGGCAATCTTAATGTTCAGATTTATGCGGAGAAGATTATTTCAGACGTAATCGAAAAAAATAGTTAAACCGAATCACCCAAACGATTTCGCAAAGGGATTTTTGCGAAATCGCTTGGGTGATTAGCCGTTGATAATCACCCAAACTCCTGGACTACTCAATCACCAGACCTCAACCCTGATATGAAATATTCTCCAAAGAAGAGCTCTATCTAGAATGGATGCCCTGCATTTTTTCTAAGTAGTCAAACAGTTGTTGTGGGCAACAACTTTATGACTATTTAGAAAGAATGTGGGTGACTATTCCTCAATGTAATTTTGATGAACTGATTTTAAGCATACCAAATCGTTATAAAAACTACAGCTATTCGTGTCAATGGCAGAAACACGGATTTTTTTTTAAACTTTTCAAATAATATTTTATAAATCTTCTTGTTGCCTTTTTCTGCCATTTGATTGACGACATTAACTTAGGCTAACTTACAATTTGTAAAAAGCTTAATTACAAAATCCAGAGATAAGTTGCAAAGCTTAAACATGGACCAGTATATTTGGTAAATTTTAATTAGAGTATCCAATATATATGGTTTTATAGAAAAATGTACTTGATCCCGAAATACTTTTGTTGAGTGTATGCGAGATTTTGGATGGCTTGACGTTTGTAACTAAATCATGTCAGAACGGCCGAACAGAGCTTAATGGAATTTGGCACAGGGGTAGATTATAGTTTGGTATTTTCATCCAGGAGTTTTTTCCCTGGGGATAATTTTAGACAATCACGCGGGTAGCAGTATATTAATTTAATAAACTACAAAAATTCTCCGATATAAAATTACCTGTTAATCGCAATGATTTCATTACAGTTCTAGAACTTGGTAATTGACAGGACTCTCGAAATCAAATTAGGAACAAGGCTACTTGGAAATCTGACGTCAGACAAAAGTCCAAGACATCGTCGATCGAATAATGGGACTCGAGTGAGTTGAGCTAGACACATGATCAGACAATGTAATGGCAGCTTGAGCCGAGACTTGTCCAAGTGGGAACTAATGAACGAGAAACGTCATCGGTCCTATTAGTACACGAGTGTGCTAACATTTCTATAATTTAATGACAGTTTGAATTTATTTGTAAGATGTAGTTATTTGGTTAGATGCACTTGATCATTTTATAAATGTTACGAGCTTCGGGTTCGTTACAATAAAATCAGCCAATTAAATAACCAAAAAAATAACACTTTAGTTACTTAACACTAATTACACTATAAACTCACTAATTACAAAACACAATCGCACTATTAATCACTTGAGTTCGCAGTCGAAGATCGCTCTCGAAGTTATCACTTGTATCGCAAATCCAATACTGACTCGGTCGGTTTTTTTTTTTTTATAGGACCACTCGCAGTTCAGCACATTAAGGCTACTGCTTAACCGGGCACTCCTGTGGTGGCCTTAGATTCTAAGGCCCCCAGCCAGGGCCTGACTCGGTCGGTTATATAGGACGCTGAGCAGTTCCAGAACCTTACATTGTAGAAAGTTCCAGAAAATTCGCGTACATTTCGGTCGCGACTGACTAGGGTCCGAGAATTCTAGAATGTTCCATCATAGAAAATCTCGAAGGTTCCTGATTCTACTAGTTCTGCTACTCGATACTAGATGGCGCTAGTGGTAACTAATCGTGGCTTGCAACATTAATATTAAGTTGATGACCGTTGAGACGAATACTTTGGATGAATAGGAAGAAGTGTTGTAGCGACCCTGAATGCTGAAATGATGACTAGTAGAGAAATATGGAAGAAATAAACTTGTCGCCGGCCCTATTTGAATTAGGATAAGCGCAAGTGAGTGATGATGAGATGAGATGAATATTAAAATTCCAATATATTTTCATACAAAGAAATTAAACATATTCAAATATAATTTATTTTACAGGATAGGCTGGAGAACTTGCGTTAAGGTAATAAAAAAATAAGTGCCCAATTTGGCAAGTATTAGAAATATCGAGGATTCTGCCATGAAATAAGTTACGCATTGTTTATGCAGAATATTTATCAGAAAATTTAAGGCATCCTCATCTTAATGCAAAAATATCCGCCGACGGTCTTCGGGGTTGAAAAGCAAAGATTTCGATCTTATATTAAACATTAATTTTCTTCACAAATACTTTCTTCAGGAGCGACCTTTTGTTGGGTATGTTTAACGCCAAGTAACGCGCCGAATTTTAAATTATCTCTAAATATAAATCTTTTTTGTAGAGTTGTGAAATCTTGAAGAGTACTTTTTGCCTTCTTGTTATGTTGACCTCTCCGCAACGTGATCAACCCTTTATATAAGTTGAAACTTCATTGCTACAATACACTTTTACGGCCTTGCTATAAATATTACAGTTACGAACGAATTTTCGACTCGAGCTTAAAATAAGTACAAAAAAATCTTCGGTCAAACTTTGAATCAAACAGATGCCTGCCAACATCGGTAGTAAAATACTTTGTAAAACTAAATAGATCCCTAGCCATGTTATTTTACAGTTTTGGAAATATTTCTACCGCTGTAACGTGTTAAGGAGAATTTAGCGTCACAATTCTTGCTCATAAATTCGGCTCCACGGGGATTAAAAAGTTAAGCGGAGGCATTATTTTTCTCACGTAATTACTTTGTTAGCCGAAATAAGAAAAAAAAAGCTCTTTAAACTGGTTTACGGTGGGATGAACATCCATTATTGACAGATAAGTCTTTCTAACTTTGAGCGTTTCATTTGAAACAGTTTTTAGAGTAGCGTAATGGATTGCAACAATCTCGACTGATGGATTGGTCTAGTGCTTGATTTAGAGATGTAATTCCTATAATTGTTACTTTTATTCAATTACTCTGAAACAAATGAGCCCTTTGTATCGTTCATTGTAGAGGCCTAATACTATTATAAAAACATATTCTCTAATATCATTAATAGCTTCCCCACAACATACGACTTTAAATACATTATTCAGAAGATAATAGAGCAACATTGTATTTTCTCATTAAAACAATACAATTATGTATGTAAATCGCTGAATAACGAGCTAATTTAAGTGTCTTAACCACGTGCTTTGCATATTCATAAGGGATATAATACAACCTCTGCAGTTTAGTGTTAATGAAGTTATGGTGTAATATTAGGATGTATGTTTTTAATTAAAATATTTCAGCTACAGTAGGTATTTCATCCTGCATACTCTAAATCTGCACACATCAGCTCCATAATCCACTCCATAATCTCCTTTTTTTGATCATCGTAATTTTAAAATAGGTCAAGCCATTGTCTCTAAAATCCGCCAGTTCATTTGTTCGATTCTTTTTATCTCTCTTAACCCTGGTAGTCCTTTGAATCATACCCTTACAAATGCCATCTTAATATACATCAGGTCATATTATCTGTGCCCTGAGGGACACTAATCCATGTGCCAGTCAATATTGCCACAAGCAGCTCAGTACATATAATAGCTCTCAGCCGGTGGCACCGGACTAACCTAGAGGTCACTATGCATGCGAACTTATAGACCTTATTATCTAGAATGGAATATGTCACCTATGTAAATTCGATAAAATATTATCCTATAAGAAAAGTCAACGAGGTCTGATCGAAAAGCAAAAGGATATTTTGTTTGTAAAATAAAAATAAATATTCGGGACCGCAAATAAATTATTTCAACAGCAATACGAAAGTGTTATTTTGTTTTGGAATCTCGCAGGTGTAGGTCGTCAGAATTTATATAGGGAATATTTAAAGAATAGAGAAATACTGACATCATTTTTTCAAAGGCTTTTGCACTTTCATCGCAGTTGCAAACTGACAAAAACACCAGTAATCCTCAAAACTTATCGAAATTTGAATTTGAATTAGTCTACACACGAAACATAGGTCTAGTCACTACAAACTGCACTTCCATTTTTTCACGACTTGGTTTTGATTTCGTTTCCATTAACAAACACCACACAATAAAAAAAAACAAATGCACACTGGCCGGTTACAGCGCATCGCGCCCGCCGTGTTCCTCATTCAAACGTAAAACAACACAGCAGAGCTTTTCTCCTCCTCATTAACTTGTAAATTAGATCCTTTCAACTGTGTGACATGACGTCACCATGTATTTAAGCTATGCTCAGCACGCCCAGTAATACGATGGGTTACCATTTGCATATTATAGTCTCGTCCCTTCCCTGATTCGACATGCAGGTTGACTCGTTAATTTAAATTATTATCATTAGGTGATGTTTCTATGTATGAAGAGATTGCATGGAGCTAATAACTGCGGAACGAAATTTTAACCATTATTATTTATAATATTTTTGGAATAACATCCTAACATAGAGACCATACAACATAGAGCCTTTTAATCACACCAAAATCTTAACTGGCTTAATTCGAAGCCAAGGCATTGAAATAATAATCCAATTTCATCAAATACATAGATTTTCGCTAAAGATGAAATTTCACTTTTGGACCCAACGAAAAGCGGCATATTAAACAAATTTTGGACTAAATCTAATCGACATTCACAACATTGAGAACAAAAGCGCTAAGTATAATAAATGTGAAATTAAACTTGAAATTTAAGTCGACTTAGAAGTCGCGATAGCGAAACTCGGAATAAAATGACCTCGCCAATTGCTGCGGAACAAAGTTATGTAAAATTGGGAATTGCAGGGAACTGTACTAAGAAAACATGAAACTCCAGAACTTTAAGTCACATTTTAGAATACATTGCGCCCTTATTACAAATTCATTTCATAGTATTAACTGTAAAAGCTCTGGGCAACGCAATGTAACACAAAACTAAACTTAAGACTTCACATTTTGTAATTACATAGTAGGTACAACGAAGCGTTGGACTGGTGTCGAGATCACAAATTTGTATTCCAGACTCACAATAAAGTTCATTTAAATATAAATGCGACAAGACCTTTACCCAGTAAACGCTGTTACTCCTATAAACTCAGTCGTAATTTTTTATGACGATCGTGGAAATAACTTTGAACATTTAACAAGCCTTAGCAGCCAAATATTATGACAATGCGGGGGTCGGTAAGTACCGCACAACATGCTTGCTGCGGCCATTGTTAACTAAACACAACGTTAATATAAATCAATGAACTTGGTCACAGTTCAAATTTCTTTATTAATGCTCCAGTGTAGAACATACTGTCGCAATAGGGTAGTTAACTAAAAAAATCTAATTAGTCCGTCGGATAGATTTCCAAAAAATATTGGACTCGTATTTTTCTTTTTTCTCGTAAACCAAAAATTAAGACGATACAGTGCGTTGAAAACTCGTATGACGTCACTACTCGCTACAATTATTTTTACCGAGCCGTGACGTCACAAGTCTCCACTCGTGATCTTTGATGCTTTGTATCTTCGTCAGTTTTTATAGATTTGATAAAGGCAAAAATACGTGTCCAATATTTTTCTATAATCTAACTGACGGACTAAACATAATCATATATATTTTTAACCCAGGAAACATCCCTATTATGTGTATTCTATGACACGTAATACATCTCATCATACATACAGAATCTATGGAAATCGTGCCAAGGTTTCCGGCACAGAACACCAAGGAGACAAAAGCTTTATTTTATTGCAATAAACCTTAACACAATACGGAAAACATGGAACTATAAAACATGACGTTGCTGCAATAAATCCTGGCGTGATTTAAAATTTCATATTGCATCTTCGGTTACGTCAATTTTCATACAAAATTCATAGCTGCAGCTTTTAACGTTTAAGCAACAAAATTGAGGCATTTCTTTTCCAAGACGTTTATTTTAGTTTCATGAATAATTTCCATTTCATATAATTTTGTAGTAGCTATAGTGAGAGTACGTAAATATTTATTAGGCAGTGCTATACTGAACCTGTGATTTGGAATTTAAAACGGTTCTATTTTAGATTTAAATCTTCACTAATAGCGAACGAATTAAGTTAGTAGAAATAACCGAGTCCTTATTTCTGAGACTAAATCGACGGGTCTTTTAGCTTTGCTAACTAAGACAAAGGTTTAAAACGCTGAACACACTAGATATCAATGGAAATTAAATACCCAGTGGAGTTTTAATAACTTCTGTTCGGTCAATTATTTACATTAACAGAGAATAAAGGAACTGGTCCGGAATGTGGACAAAATCGATCCAAAGTTAATTAGGTCCATCTATATTTGCGGTCGTGCGCCGGGCTTTGCATCAAAGGGCTTATTCTGAACAGACGTTTTATTTTGTTTGGATTTCTTTCCACGACAGATATGCACGAAACATTTTTTTCTTTTAATAGGGGTTTATTTTTTCCTTACTCGAAACCTAAATTGAAGTTGAATATTTACGCACATGAATAGGGTACCTACTTACGTAAAAGGATATGTAAAAAGATCCATCAAATGACATGTTGACTGTAGAAATTCGAGAACACAAAGGGAGGCCTAACAAACGCTGACGTAGCGACTTACAAAGTCCCTACAAAGATTGACCCAACCAAAGCAAATAAGTTTGAAAGAATATGGGAAACTTCCCTTGAGGTTATCTATTGCTATATGTGCGTGGGTGGGTACATTGATTGCTTGGTCAAATTATAAGTTCACTTTATACATAGTAATTTACCGATTGTTATATTTCTACCTTTTTCTTCACAAATCGTCCTACAAGAGTCCCAGAACTAGTATTTAACTTGTATTGAATTTAGAATTATAGGTTAGCCAAAGTCAAAGCACTTATTTAATTTAAACCATTTACGGGTAGGTAATTTTGAATTGTTAAGAAGTCGACGAGGTCGAAAGGTAGCAGGATTTATACGTATATATAAACTTTATAAATGATAAGATTTTATTTTAAATCTTTTACAAATGTACAACAGTTAAATCCAAATCCAATACGCAAAATATTGAACAAAATGTTTTCCTTTAAATAAAACAGGTGTAGCCTACAGTTATAATCCCAAAAAATAACTAATATTTTTATTAAACAATAAAAATATTCGCCAAAAATATGAAAAACGGAATAAGAGTCCTCGCTCACGATTCGGACGTTTCCGTCGTGGATTAACCCGATTTTGCGCTCAGCTGACGAGGGAACTGGCTCAGATGCATATCAAGATGTAAGCGTTGCGGACCGACAGAGCTATAAAGGTAAATACCATTGTGGCGGGGAACGGACCCGAGAACCGGCAGTTAGCTTCATCAGATACTACCTTAATATTTGCAGGAAACCTAATTTCTACGTGTGGATTTTTCTGCTTTTGAGTAGCTTTTCTTTACGTTTTATAAAATGTCTGCGTCTTTTAAGTATGCCTGGTTCACATGAACGAGAAAAAAAAAATAAGCTGTTCCTTACATTTATGTTCGTAATACAAATAATTCATCAAAATATAGGGAACAGCTGATTTTTTTCGCGATTTTATGGTTGTTCCCATAGAAAATGTTGTTCATAACGATGAGAATAATGACCTCTTAAGAGGTTGTTGGTGTTTTTCAAATATATAAACGACTTTAAAAAAATGCAAACTGTGAAATTAAAACGACTTCAAAAAAAACCAGCCAAGTGCGAGTCCAACTCGGAATCGCAAACCGAACTCGGTCCCGAGCGAATCTTCTTTACGTAACACGTTAGTTTCAAATCATAGTCTCTTCTGGGTTTTCATATAATTTATAGGCAAATAACTATTACATATCTGTATTATTTCAAAATTTTAAACTCAGTAAGTACTTTTGGAGATAATTGTGTGTACATGCAACATGTAATTTCTCATGAATAACTTCAAAACCGAATCGAAACTCATACAAAATTGCTATGTCAATTAGTAAAGTTGGAAAAACTTTATATTCATTTTTTTTTTAATTTTCCCCCCAAAAAGTGATGCCATTTACAAAATTTCGTTACATTTTCGTGTTTAGGTCACAGAAGATTATATATGTACTAAATTTTAATTGAATCAGTCCAGTAGATTCGGAGAAAATCGGCTGTGACAGACAAACATAAGGATCCTATGAGGCCGTTTTTCCATATAGATTTTGGAACCCTAAAAAAGGAGGCGGTTATCGTGATAATTTACAAGTACTAACAGACATAATTTTAAGCACTTTCTGTTTCGGATCGCTATAAACTATGTCCTAACTAAGGTCCAAGGTCAATTAGAGCGTAATCTAGTTAATCAAAGCCTAGACCTAAATTGACGATCAATAAACTGATTTTCTCGTTTAGATTGAGACCTGAATCTAGACAGCATTAAATCTTGCGTGACTTTTATTAACCGTATGGATAGTCAGACATTGACATTATATCTAGGTGTTATCATCTATGTTATTTTTTAAACAAACCCGGTACTTTATTTTCAGCCCCTCCTAAGAACCAAAATCAACAGTGGCAACCACCAGAAGCTCAATGATCCCCGAGAAAAAAATCAAATTCATGTCTTGGATTGCGCAACGAGATTAGTCAGAAATAACTCAAACATCTTCATTACTTAGATATTATTGATCAAACTGAGCAGATACTCTTTTGACAGTCGGCACTACTACTATCCTTATCTTACCATAAAACAATAATGTTCTAGTGATGTAACGAATGTTTGATTTTTCACATTCGCGAATGCGAATGCGAATGCGAATATTTATCTTCAACATTCGCGAATGCGAATGCGAATATTTAAAAAATTAAAAAAAAGCGCGCGTAAAATGTTTGACAGGTTTGTCGTTTCGTGTCGGCCATGTTTAAATTCAACATAGCCGAGCCGATATTGGTTAATTGAATGAATTTAGTCACAGAAAGTTCATTCTAAGAATTTTGTTTTGAGGTTAGTTTTATGTTATTTATCAAAGGTGAACGGCAGATTTCGTACAGCAAACTTTTTTTGTTGTTCTGTTATAGAATTTGTACCACTTATTAAGTCAATTACACCATTTTATTTCGTGTAGGTGCAGCATTTTTAGAACTTGGGATTCATGAATAATATCAATAAAAAGATTTGAACAAATAAACGTAAAAACAAGGTAAACTAAACGCACTTTCTTTTTGTTAGGTTGCCATATGTAAAATAACACAAATATCGAAACGATAATTAATTATTTATAAATAGAAATAGCATTAAATATAATTGAACACTTATATATTATATGTATCTGAGAGTGTATTCTTGTTGTATAAAATCATAATAGTCACGATTTAATGAAAGATATGATTTTTGTCATCAATAATGTTTTGTTCATATGGCAATTAATTATTGACAGGTAAAGAAAATCTGTTTTTTTTTTGTTGTTGTCAATTTCAGACTTCAGTTCAGTTCTTTGCTATTGTTTTGGATTGTGGTTTGTGACTGCATCTGAGCAATTTAGCGAATTATCTGGCTGTTTTTACGTTGAATTGAGCATCTGCTCCTCCGTTCTCTATCTCTTGATAGTAGTTTTGCGAAAGGACGCTTTAAGCTGTGCTGTGTGTGTATGTGTGTGCAATGTGTTAATTGCAACGTTCGCTTGTCAAGTACAATACAATAAATGTACATACTTTCAAAAACAAAGTATTGTTTTATTTACTGACACTCGACACCCATCAGAACTTCATCATTACCAAACTGTTGCAGTCCGCTACTGAACATATTTTGTAGGTATCTCCTAATGCATCTCACTGTGCAGATACGATTACTAGACTCAATATACCTATTTAATGGTAAGTAAAACACTACAAAGATAGCGACAAGTAATCTAGAACATTTATTTTATCACCAAAACAATGTTTATGAGTACTTATTTGTAACACTAGTACCTACATAACCTTAAAAATAAACTGCTTATAACTTTTATATCCCAAGTTCTAAAAATCTAAAAAGTTGAAAAGGGCTTGCCTATCATAGTAGTTATCAATTAAAACAAACAGTATCCCAAAACACGAAAATTTATTAGCTGTACGAAGTTCCCATACAAGCCTGCCATTCGCCTTTAACTGATATTTAAGGGACAAAGTGGCATAAAAACATGAGTAAAGCACACATCAGCGAAGTTTGGACTTATTTTACAATATGTGATGCTGAAAATGTTAATTGCAAGTTGTGTGATAAAAAGTACTCGCGCAAAGGCAGGACCACTAGTGCTATGAGAAATCACCTGGAAGCTAAACACAAAAATGAATATGAAGAATTGAAAAAAAGAGAACATGAAAAGCAAGATGCTGCTAAAATTAATTCTTTGGCGTCCTCTTCGCGACAATGTATCAAAACTGACCTTAAGCAAATTTCTTTGAGTGATTGCGTTGAATTAAATAAAAAGTGGGATAACAACAACACCAAGTCTTTGGTGCTGGATAATTTGATTGGCGAAATGATCGCACTGGAGGACTTATCATTTAGTTTTGTGGAATGTCTTGAATTTGTGAGATTGATTAACCAAGTATGCCCTTCATATGATTTAAAAAGTCGGCAATATTTTACTTCCTTCATTTTTGAGAAATTATACGGCAAGGTAAAAGGTAAAATTCTGGAATTAATCAAATCATTTGAAAAATTAGCATTAACAACTGATATCTGGTCTGACTCTTGCTCTGGAGTGTCGCTGATAAGTTTCACTTATCACGGAATTACCAATAATTTTGAACGAAAAATGACTGTATTGAATGCAGAAGTATTCAATGATGGGCGACATACAGGAGAAAATATAGCGGCAAAGTTAGAAACTATGTTGTCATCATGGGGAATTCCCAAAGAAAACGTATTATATATTGTTAGAGATCGTGGCACTAACATGAAAAAAGGTATTTCTTTATTAAGTATTAAAAACATTGATTGTTTATCGCACCAAATCCAACTTGTTGTTAAAGAAGGGCTTACGTCACAAGAATCTATCATTGCAGCCATTAACAAATGTAAAAAGATAGCAACACATTTTCACCACTCTAATGTTGCTCAATATGAACTTGTTAATCTACAAGAAAAGCTTAATCAACCAAAGCTCAAGATAATCCAACAGTGTGTTACGTGGTGGAATAGCACCTTTTACATGCTAGAACGCATTTTGAAAAACAAAGATTCGCTGTGCCTTTATGCTTCCACCAGCAACAAAATTTCACAACTAACTTCAGAAGAATGGATACTTGTGGAAAAATTCATTACATTGCTTCAACCTTTTGAAGAAATAACTCGAGAACTAAGTGCAGCCAATGTTTCCATATCATCTGTGATTCCGTTATTGGCCACTCTGGAAAAGGTTATTGATGAATTTGAATATAATGCATGTGACGAGTATACTTGTTAGAATTTACTAGGAACACTATACTTGTTTTAAAACAAGAAATGAGACACAGATTTTCTCACTTAGAAAACGACATATTATTTGCTACAGCAACGTTTATTGATCCATACAAAACGAAATTCTTCAAAAATCCTTCAACAAAAGATCAAGTCATGAAAAATATTTTAGATTCACTTGGAGATGAGGACTTAAGTTGGCCGACATGTTCAAAGCCAAAGCGTCCTAAAATAAGGAATCAGGATAATGAAAACTTGGGCTCCAGTACCAGTCTTTCAGAAAATCTGTGTCATTAAAAGAAACTATGAAAAAGATGATGGACTCAAGTGAAAGCGAGGAAGAACTAGATAATGATATTCCAAATCCATTAGAAGTATTAATAAAAAAAAATGAATATGTTTTGGATAAACGTATTGAAAATGAAGAAGACCCACCTCTTTAGTGGAAAGTAAATAGCAACAAATATGGCATTCTTTCTCCAGTAGCCAGAGAATATTTGGTAACTCCGCCCACAAGTGTCCCCAGTGAAAGAGTTTTCAGTGGAGCTGGACTACTTTACACACCTCACCGAAACAGGCTGCACGGAGAAAGAGCCTCCAAACTTTTATTTTTAAAATTCAACATTCCTTGCTTCAATTCAATTATTAAGAATTAAAAATTACAACAAATATAATCATTAAATAGTCAACATGTTATTAGAAAAACTATATTTTGTGTACCTTCTTACTAACTTATATATAATTATTTTTATACATAGATAAATAACTTGCAATTGAAACCAAATGTTAACATAACAAGTATTAGAAGTTTACTTTAGTTTAAAATAAAAATAATTTTGTTTTTGAAAAAAGGTTTATTTACAAATAGTTAAGTATTCGTTGTTTTGTTTTTTAAGTTTATATTTCATTCATTATAAATATATTTAATTTCCTATATATAAAGTGGAATGAAAAAATATACATTTAAAGCCAAAGGTTATAAATACTTATTACATTAGATATTTAAAGTTTAATAATTTTGTTTCAAGTAATTGTTTAGTTTTTTAGTACATAGAAACTGTAAACTTTATTTAAAAATGATAGTAAAGTAATAATATACTACTAAATAAATGCAAACCTAACATAGTTGTAACAAGGCTGATTAATGTTAGATTTGATCAGATCTCAAGTTCTTTTTTCATAAATAAGACTTTAATTTAGAATGTAGAAGGATGATTTAATAAAAATATCTAAGTGTTATCTATTGTATTATTATTTCATATGCATGCATATAATAATTTTCTTTTTGATTATTAAAAACATTCGCAAAACATTCGCAGTAATTTCGCGAATGCGAATGCGAATGCGAATATTAAAAAATATGCGAATATCCGCGAATGCGAATGCGAATATTCGTTACATCACTATAATGTTCTGTGATAAAACTTCAAAAATAAACACAATTATTCTGCATTTTAGTGTGACCACGCACATCAGAATAAGCGAACTGAAATTGAAATTTGCTGGCCATAAGCTATGTAAAATCGATATTGATAGGACGGATATTTTGTTCTTGAGTAGAGACCGTGAATCAGCAAAAATATGGTGTGACACTCGAAGACTATGGCGATGGACCAAGGGCGAAGTTGCTATGAATCGAAATGTATGTCGTCGATCGGAAAGCCCTGTATCCAACAGCGGACTAGTCTAAGCTGATGATAACGCAATCATACTATTTATTATTTATGTACCCAACACGCAAGTTGATTTGTAGCCAGCCTTGTAATAGCTATACAGTTTATAGCTATATCACTTTCAAAGTTCAGAGATGTTTTTGTTGACATTAACTTTGCTAATCTCGAAATACGGGTAAGTTACGGTTGCCAATTCTGTTAAAGTCAGCTTTGAACTTATCTCATCATATCAAAGTGAAATATTAGATACCTAAATACTTTATAGTGAGACGCTTTTTCTATAGGTTCGGCTATAACTCCAGGGCACGCCACCATTGCGGCGATAAGTCCCCTCTTTGATGAGTCGTTGAAGAGACGCCACGGCGCGGCGTCCTCACCTTCCGCCTGACACAGGTTTTCACCGGAAACGGCCGTTTCGGGAGGTACCTATTTCGAATTAGCCTCAGTTCTCTCACACGTCAGGATGTCAACACTGTGTGGATTACCCGAAGGACACAGTGGAGTATACGGTGGAGGTCTGCCCTGCTTGGGCGGAGCAACGCCGTGTCCTCGTCGAAGCGATCGGCGGCGGCGACCTCACGCGTCTGGCCTTGGTTCAATCCATGGTCCGGAGCAAGGAGGCATGGGAAAAAAGGTATCTAACTCCATTTTCAACCCCCGATGCAAAAAGAGGGGTGTTACAAGTTTGACGTGTCTGTCTGTTTGTCAGTCTGTCTGTCTGTGATCTGTCTGTGACTCCGTAGCTCGCGAACGGATGAAGCGATTTAAATTTAGTTCATTTTGTATGAAAGGTAAGTTAAGGGCGAGTGTTTTTAGACATGTTTGATGAAAATCAATTGAGTCGATTAAAAACTGTGGGGGGTGAAAGTGGGGAAGAATAACCGAATGCCTGCAAATATACTCGAATGGGGTCTCAAATGAAAGTGCACTGAAAGAGAATATTGATGACTTAGTCAAGAGTGTTCTTATGAGTAACCTATATTTTTAGAGGCACAAAATAAAAAATTAAATAAAATTTTAAAAAACCCCCGACACAAAAACCATGGGACCACATCAGAAGTGAATCCTCTACAACAAAAAAAATTAAATGCATCTACAATTGGACGGAAATATCGGTGAACATACATAAAAAATAATATATGAGTGTTATGAAAAAAATAGTAAATGATAAATAATTTAAAGCGGTCCCCCAACGCGACATATTTTTTCTAGAATTATTAATACATACTTAGGTACTTTAAGATTGAGTTTTTTTTATTTATTTTTTTACATTTTAAAGCGGAATTTTTTAACTCTTATTTATTGGTATTTAGCAGGTCTTACTAAAACGGAATAATCGATGGTAATCCAACGCCAAGATGTTTTTGACGTAATTATGGTTAACTATCCTCTATACATAACCCTCTGAATAGAGCATAAAATGTAGTAAAAACATGAAACAGTAACTCAGCCGGTACAATTTAATCCGTAATAGAAACTGCCTAACTCAAAAATAATTATTTCAAGAGGAAAATGAAGGAAAAAAATTAAAACCGTTTTTCACAGGCCCTGAAAAAGTGCGTCTAAGTTTTCTTCTATATCATAAATTCGACCAATTACGGGAGCGGCAAAAGGGGCCATTTGTCACAGAGTAAAAAAAAACGTGGTTGGTCGGCGACCCGTCAGTCCATCTGTCTGTTGTAGACCTAACTCAAAACGCTGTTGACTGACAGACCTTATATATAACGTTGGATATTGCACCGCAGTGAAGCGTACGGACACAGCTTAAACAATTTAATAAGTTTTTTTTTTTTTTTTTTTCATTTATTATTCTTTATTTTCTCGTCATATTTTCTGACAGCCTTTGTTGTAAGGTTTTGTTAACTGTGGCCGACTCGCGTACCGGGTACAGGCATTCCAAATCTGTGTATCATTATTGTCTGTCAACTACTGTTAAGACAATGCAAAATTAGCTTTCTCACTTACTAAATATAATTAATTCGTATTGTATTTCTTGGGCGGAATCTATTAATTGCTTGATGAGTGTCATCGAATTGAAAAATTATTATGCGGCTTAAATGTTGTTTCAATAATAAAAAAGGACATTATTTGTACTACTTTCAACCCAATAAAGGTTATTGAAAACTGCACATCGTGATATCAAATATTGGGTCTGGGTAAATTCTCAATGAAATAGAGTGAAATGAAACTGTATCAATGAGTTTGGCAGGCGTTTTGCTGAGCAAGGATCATTCAGGGTTTATTGTTTAACTTGAAAGTATTTTCGACTGCGAAAAATTATTTTTTTCGGGTGTAAAGCAATGATGCTTGGTGATATGGATAGTTACAATTTCTACAAATATCATAATTTTTTGACTTACATACTTAGTCGCACTATAACTAATATAAATCTTCCCGGTCTTCGCGATGCTGAACTTCAATATTTAAAAATCCCATCATACCCAGAAATTGGTTCACCGAACCGCCTCAATATCCCCGATGACACATCTCCGGATGCAATACATCGATAACATTCACTTGATCGCACGTATACAGGCTAGTGATAAAAAAATTCTTCTGCCTATTCACACGGCCTTATCTCTGTGACCATCGCTGCCTTTCGAACTCTGCTGAATTCTATATTACCTTTTGGCCAACCAATCGCATACTGAATCTCGATCTTATTTGCGATTCACATAACGACCATTGATGGCCGTAAATGGTGTACGGTCTATTGATCAGTTTGGATTACCATTGCGTGTACAGTGATCGCTCTAGTTGACATTCGATTTGCCTGAAGCGCGGTGATTTTGGGTTTAATGTGAAGTGATAAAATTGCACTTTTGTGTCGTAAAACACTATTTATTTTCGATACGTGTACGTATATGCAGTTTGAATTCGAACTGGGGTTTAACATTTTTTATTGTGGTATAAACGAAGAATATTCATATTTTTGGTGATTTTGAAAATTATTATCATCAAAATTAATAGCTATTAACAAAGACAGATATTGTGGAAGTCTCTGACTCTGTTAGTAATATTCAAGTAAATCAGTCAGTCATATGTCAATCATGCCTAAAGGTAGTAGAAAATTATTAGCCTAAAACCTAATGTATTTAAACTAAACACATACTAATATCACGTCTAAAAATTACAAATTATCCGCTAGTGTAGCAAAATAAACATCAGAAACTCATTAATTAAGATAATTACATAGGAATCGATGTAGGCGCCTCTCTCAATTAGCAACAGTGTTCGGAAGTTAATTCCGTCTCACGATAGATTCATAGCTGTACTTCCATTATGTTTACTAAATTAACTTAAAGGGGAATGCCGATTTTAGGCCTTGCAATGCCCAAGAAATTTAATTTACTAAAAAAAAAATGTAAATTTTACGTAATTAACTCTTCTATTTACGACGCGATACAAGTTAGCAACATTTTTTAATAAAAAATAAATATTGAAACGATACAACGAAATAAACAGACATTTCCTAGGTTGTCAATTTAAAAATTGTACAAAATAAAGATTTGTTGCAAAACATTTACACATATTTGTACTTTATTTATTCGTTTTTTTGTTTATAGAAGTCCCAATGCTTTTTATGTTAATATATTTAGATTTGTAATCAACTTACAAAATATAATATAATGATTTTAAAATGATCTACATAATGCACCGATCGATACTTTGTGCAATGGCAACACTAAAACTTGTCATTTGACAATATTAGAAATGTCATTGTCAAATCAAATGTAATATTAGAATTGTCACTTTGTTTGCATTTGCATCATAGTATTCGCTGCGTGTATTTTGCTATTAAAATCGACGTTTTTGACCATGAATACTGACTCTGGCGATTCTCCTATTCTCATAATGACAACCAACAACAATTTAGCTTTAATATGTTATGTAGGAAGAGTTTTCAATAACTTTTTAATACTTGTGTAGGGCACATTAAAAAATCCTTATAATTTGGAAACTCCAAGTTTTTTTCAATAATTTTCTTTTATCAATATATTATTTGTGGGGCATACTAATATTAACATTCGATGTTACTTGTGGGCACTCAAGGCCTAAATCACTATGGCGGCTTGGCATACCCCTTTAACACATACCCTTGGGATCGATACAATGGTATTAGGTAAGCTTAAGTAAATAATTTAAATTAATACGTATATCATGATTTTGTTCACTAAGCGATCCAAGTTTTGGGAAAGCACCATACTTATCACATCCAATTAACATTATATTTAACAAAAAGAAAAGTTTTTTTTTTTTGTTTTTTACACGTGTTTGAGGAATTTACCCATCTTCTCACAAGGCTACGGGTAACGCTAGAGATTTAAAAACTTTTGGTTTTTTAAATCGACAGACTCAAGACCGAGTACCGATATGGTACGAGTATAAATATTTAAGACACTATTACTTATATGTTCCTATCTGTATAATATCTGTAAAAACTGTTGGTAATTAAATAAATAAATAATACTTGTACTATATCAGGTGTATTACGGTTTTGTGTTTTCAAAAGGGTTTTTTTTTTTATTTGAAGGTCATATGACCAGACTCAAGTCTTGAGCAATGACAGTAATAACCTGGAAGTCCGTCGAATAAACAGCGACTCACGATGCAGAAACCTCGGCGACGTCGAGCAGACACGTCTGGTGTAAAACGACATAAAAAACCAATCCCAAAATAGCTAGGGAAGGGAAAAAATATATAACCATAATTATACAAATATTTGGTAAATATTTATTTTTTAACACATAATTTTGCATTCTAATGTTGATGTCACACTTGCGTTTTACATTACTAATTGCTCGCAGATCTCGAACAAGCATTCATAGCAAAACATAAAAATCATCGAAAAGGAAGGTTTTTTTTTTTTTCATAGAAAACTATCCCACCTTATTGGCTCATACGTTACCTAACATTTAAGTCGGCTATTTTTGTAAGTATACTAGACGAGGTTTCACTTTGCTTATACATAATTTGGATTGGCATCGCATGATAAAAGTAGATATAATATATCTCATACATTCGATACATTTGAGTTACGGCTTCGATACCTGTATTAATTTCAGATAGTATGTAGGAAAAAATTGACATTACTATAAGTAGCAATGATTATTATGAAACTCGGTCTTGGTGATAATAATTCGTAAACGCTTAAAAAAGATAATGTAATTAGGCTACTAGTATTTTTCGCATGTCAAGAAGGAACGGGAGCAGTTTTCAAATTGCAGTATGTAGAAATTGATCTCCCGCTCTGAGCGGAGCGGAAGAGAGTGTCAGACTCTTACTGACTAAAACCTACCCGTGATCCTTCTTGTTCCAAGGCCGCAGTAACTCTTTGAAACAATATCCATAACCCCAGCAGGTGCAGTATCCCCTTACTTATTACTCTCGGATACTTCTGATTCATTTATTATTCTCTTTCCGATAACGAAACAAAAAAAAATCTAAATACAATTGAATAAATACGAAGCAAATTATTATTATATTAAGAGTTCCGTACACAACGTATAACTAATTCTATTACTAAGCCGGCTCTGTCCGTCCGTCTGTCAGTCAGCGGGCTGAATCTTAAGAACCGTAATAGGTGGATTATTGAAATTTTCACAGAGTATATATTTCTCTGACGAACACCAAATAATACCAATTAAATTTAACTAAGCTTTCTTTGAGAGTGAGATTCGCAATTAGGCTGTATTTTTATATATCGCCTGTTTATATATAAAACCAATACTAGCGATGTACATATGTACCAACAAAACGCCATACCTCAGTCAACAAAACAAAACACTACAGAATCCTTTGACAGACAGTATGTAAGTAGAAAAGTACAAAATATTTCGCGTGCTCTATGCGTGAAACTGTCGATAAACGTGTACATTTAAAAGATTCATGTACCGGTCATGTGCAGGCTTCGGTCAGTGTATTATTGTTGTCAATTAATTAAAATGCCGAAATAATGGCTCTTGCGCAACGCTGACGGAGTTTGTAAACAAATTTTTAATTAATACATTGTATGCTTTTATTAACCCACCGCATGACTCTATATTTTCCGTTTGTTAAACACTTCGTCATTATTATAGCTTGTTTTAACAAACAGACGTTTTAGTTATAAGGTTTTTATAAGTAGGATTTTTTCCTAAAAGCTGTTTTTCGTCGGATTTCCCACAGGAAAAGTGACCTACGAAGGATCCGCAACGTCGCATATATCGATACTTGTAAAATCTATGGTACTTGCCGTTGCCTTAGGGATATAAAAGTCAGTAAAAACAAGGTCTCTTAATTGTACGAACACGAAAAATCACGTTTATTGAATGGAAGCCCCATACAAGAAACACAATTTATGATTATTTTTCTATTAAAAAAAGCTCATACCTACACGTTTGAGGATAATCAAATCAAAAATAAACGCACGTAGATACCATATAACTTTGGAATGATAAATCAAAGTGTTGGGAATCACCGTGTACGGGGAATAATTCAGATCAATAACAGAAAGTTCTAAACGTGATTTATTACATCACATACCCACAGCAATATGACAAAAATATTTGCTTCAATAAAGATCTCTTTTTTTTTCGAAATCATCAAAAGACTTCATTAGCTCTGGGCGGGGCGGAAGGGAGTGTCAGACTCTTACTGACTAAAACCCATCCATGTTCCTCCGAATGCCCTATGCGTCCGCGGTGACTCTTTCGAACAAATTCCGGAACTCAGGCAGGGACTAGCCCCGGCAGGCCCTGGCTACTATCCTGTCATTTCTTTAAGGTGCACCTAGAACACAACGCTCCGTCAAACACAACGCGCCATCGCCTGGGCCTATCGATAGGGTCTCCGGAGCATGAATTGAATCTGGGCCGAAAGAGAGAGGACGCCGTCGCCGATCGCCTTG
This sequence comes from Hecatera dysodea, assembly GCA_905332915.2. Classification (NCBI taxonomy): domain Eukaryota; kingdom Metazoa; phylum Arthropoda; class Insecta; order Lepidoptera; family Noctuidae; genus Hecatera; species Hecatera dysodea. Next base: position 10,531,167 of record HG995302.1, read on the forward strand.
ACAAAGACATTTATTTTTATCAATTGCTTACTATACTAACAGTTTGCACCAAAGCGTATAGCAAGCCAACAACATTATATTATACTTAAGAACTAAAAAAGTTTACACAATTTTTGATCATCGATCTTTGAGGACACGTAAATACATCGACATCCGGTTCCTGAGCAATCAGGGCGTTCAGTAAACTATACTATATACTATACTCCACTATGTTACTATACTATGTTGGTCCGCCCAGACAGGGCAGACCTAGATTGTGTCCTCCAGGCTATTCACACATTGTTCACACATGCGGGCTTGTCCTCCCGCTAAATCTGAAACAGATAGGTAGTTCCCAAAACATCCGTGTCTCCTAAATGGGGGACTTCTCGTCACAATGGTCGCGTATCCAAATAGACATACTGGTACGTGATTTTTAATAACACTACGTGGGAGGCTGATCTCTTCACAAGTACCTATTGTAGTAACTAAACCATTAAAATGAAGTTTTTCCTGATGTTTATTTCAACCATTTTTATCACGGAACGAAAGTGCTACTCTACGTTGAAGACTTTTTAAACGGACCTAAGTAGTCCTTCAGACTCACCTTTTATTTATTATTTTTACGGTTTAATTTGTATCTTTAAGATCTTTCCCTGAGAAGTTGGGGAATGGACTGAACAGCCAAGATTTTTATTGCGTTTAACAATTTTAAAATTGATTGCGATGAATTCAGACTTATAAGATTTAAAATCACGTATTTTCCACAAAATCTTGACTTTTCAATTCGTTCCAAAGTCTAGATTAATACGTTCTTTCACACCCAAATTAATGAAACCAAACTGAAGAACTTCAGTTTAATTTTATTAATATAAAACTAAACTCAAGTTCTAACATTTTTTATCTACGCAATGTTGCGTGAAAAGTGATTGCAGTAAAAAAGATATATTTTATTCTATTTTCGCAATGAAATAACATATTTTTAATGTTTCGCTTGTCTGTGCAAATGCCTTTCACAGTTAATGATGCATCATCATTCAGGTTATTCATCAAAGTCCAAGAGAAAGTTTATTCAGTATGACAATGAATAATATTCTGGAATACAATAGGTAGGTACAACGACGATGGTTACTTCCGAGCTACGAGTAATCTGCGATTGATGGAAAAACGCGTTATTGTTGTTTACTTAGTTAGAGAAATATAGTTACAAAAACACATTAATTCTATTGACAACTTTTCATTGATGTACAACATTGCTAGAAGTGACCTACGGAATAATTGCTCAGTAGATTCTGAATTCAATTCACACACACATATGTATATGTTTTCAAATCACATGTTTAAAAATATTTATACAATTAATAGCGCTGCTGTACTGTTTTAGTAACATGACAAGATGTTACTTAAACAAGCTGCATCTGCAGATAGTTGCACAGTCCAAATCAGTCCCTAACTAGTCTAAAAAGACCATCCATCCAATTAGTGCTCTTCACAAAATCACATTTCCTCGAAAATCTCACTTCAGCAAAATTTTCTCCTCGCCGTATTTACGGACTACTTGAATTGGTAGCAATTAAACCGAAGGTGGGTAGGCTCTGTCATTCAGAAGTCAGTCGAAAATGCAGTGAGAGGATTCCTGAGTGTACCCCATAAATAAACCGGTTTGACTGGCATCCGCCCCAATAATTAGGCGTAGTTATTTGAAGGCGGGAAGCAATGAAGGAGATGTATGGAGGTTTGAATGAGAAATTGAGGTAAATAGAGAGTCTATTAATGTGCTTGTGTAAGGTTAATGAGTCTCGGCCTAAGTCGTAGCCCAAAAGGTGGGCTAGGTCAATACCATCACGGTTGAGAATATAAACAGAACATTGTTAAGTTGTTGTGATTTACAAACTTAAGATCTACCAGCGTAGTTTTGTTCCTGTTGTTGATAGTCTACATAGAGATAAAATGAAAATTAATAAAGTGATAAAAAACAACATGAGGTGTGCACATTGACAAAACTGGACATACCTGTAAAGGAATAGATGTTTGTGAAATACCTAAAAAAAAACATGTATTTGTATACCAATCTATATGAATAAGTTACAGAAGTTTGGTAGAACCTACAAAATTGTGCAATCAAATAAATAAAAAATAAAATTAAAAAAAATGTTAAATTCATCAATTTCGGCGAGCTTATATAAAATTAAGTTAGATATTTTATTTAAATTAATTATTACTGATCATAAAAAAAAACAGATAACATGCTAGAATATATTAAAATTGTATTATTGAATTAAAGAAATGTCAATAAAATAATGACAAATTAATAAGTAAAAGGATTGGTTGTTCCTGACTGGTATAGTCAAAAACAACCAATCCTTTTACTTATTAATTTGTCATCCATACTGAAACAATTTTTTCTCGAAAGTGAATGGTCACTTTAAGGAAAAATCGTTTCAGTATGGAAATATTAATTTATTAAAAAGAATTCGTTTCCTTTATCCCTGTCAAGACCAAAATTGTATAAAATTGTCCATTTGTAATTACGCTGCCATAGCTGAAACCGCTCGGTGAATAAATTCCAAGAAATATGTAAAACAAAATTCAGTGTTGTCGACTTAAATCGCTTGCACTAGCAGAATGCGGACATAAGTAAAACAAAAGCGTTAATTTATGTTTATTTTTCATATCTCGGTTCTGCTGACCTGAATAATTAAAAAAGAATACAAAATATATTTTATAAGATAACTTTATTTCAGAAAGAAATATTAATTATAATAACGATTGTTTCGTATATTAATTAATCTGAGGATTCAATAGAAGTGCATTATTGTACGATTGTTATTTGATTAATACAAACGTTTATTTGCTATAACATCGCATATGAATAAAAGTTGTTGAAAACGTGTATAAAATACAGGCGATATTCACTATTCAATTTACATACAAAGTTTCCAATATCATCGGCACAAAGAAAGAGTTTCGTTAAAAAAAAAATCCGTTTTAATCCAAACCCTTCAGTGTCTATTGATCCTGACTTGAATATTCAGCGTACAACCAGACCAATATTTTTTACACTCCAATTCGCATCCACCTTTCTTTTTCGTGACTAAACTTCTAAGTGCCCTTGAATATAACGTCTACGCAGAAACATGTTTTCAAACCGCGGAGCGTTGAATTTCTTATCCTCTTTAGGTTAATGAAACTACACATCGGGTGGGAGGGTTTGTTGGCAAGACGTTTCTGAAAGTGGTGCTTGCCATAGTTCGTTCAAGGCAAACGCGCAGATTATATTGGTAGCGCACGGTATTCAACGATGAACTTAATTTTAGAATATTGAATAGTTTTTTTTTTATTTTGGATGAATGGGTTATGATGCCTGAATATTAATTAAGAGATTTTATTTTTAGATTATGGAAATAGCTGAGTAGGTAATTATCTGGAACTTTAAAAAAAATTGCTAGTAATAGTATTGATAGTAATCGACAGAAAAACAGGTCTTAGAGTAGCATAGTTGCATATTGATATCAAATTAACAAAATGGCGTACTTACATGCAACGAAGGACATAGAGATAGGATAGAATATTCTACAGATAAGGTCATATCCCAAACTAGCTGCTGCCCGCGACTTCGTCCCCGTGGAATCCCCGATTTTAAAACATTATTTTTTTTTTTCTTAAGCGTGATGATATATAGCCTAAAGCCTTCCTCGATAAATGGTCTATTCAACCCAAAAAGAATTTTTCAATTCAAACCAGTAGTTCCTGATATTAGCGCGTTCAAACAAACAAACTCTTCAGCTTTATAATATTAGTATAGAAGAGGAAGCGATGTTTTTAAAAGGTTTTTGCTTTATCTTGGGATATTCCCCAGCCGTTTTGGGTAGGAATTTCCAAGTTGGTAACGGTGTTGCCTCGTTTGTAAGATAACCCAATTCAAACTCTGTTCACACCTTATTATAATATTAGTTTGAAAGATATACAAGACACTAACTCCCGTATTCAAAGCCACTGATATTGAGCCCGAATCATGCATGCAATCTTTAATACCATCCCACACTGGGCCCGCGTGGTGGGCCGGGCCATTCCCTCTCCTAGAGAGAAAGCCTATGTCATGTCCCAGCAGTGGGAAGACGGTAAATTTTTCACTGCTTCATCCACCCATGCATGTATATATGCCCTATTCATTTTTCGTCATCATAAATGACCACCCAACCACGAAATAAATATTAAAAAATAGTAGAATTTTTAACTGTTTGTTTTAACTTTTATCTGCTGTCAGACCTGTGAAATATTACACAAAATTTATGAATTTGTCAACCTCAGCCATTTTTAACGTGATTGATAACTTTTTGTTTGTTTTCATATTTACAATAGCTATCGTTTTTTGTGAAACTATTCTACATAACATTAATTATGAGTAGAATAACTATTAATCAAAATGTTACATGAAGAAACTTTTGCAATAACAATTAAAAATGTTTTTATTCTGAAACACGCAATAAAAAGTAATTACTGTTTTAATTTTCGTTCTTATGATTATTACTCTTACTTAATTGAAACGATTCACAGTTAACTAAGAAAATGTTTTTACGTACCAAACTCTTTATCGTGCTTGTAACCTGGTCTCGAGCAATACGAACAATTCCCACGGGATAGCCTCAATTCAGGTACTATTTGTGCCTACAACTTGTATGAAAATCTATGAAGGTATGTAGGTGTGAGGCCAAACATCGACTACGTAACCCACGAATAAAAAACATTCTCCAAAGTGTGTTACACATTTTCCTTTCGTCGGCAAACCGGTAAGAAACCTTTTTTCATTTTAATCTCATATTATGAAAACACGGCATCGCCTATCCATTGGGTAGTGAACAAAGCTCACCATATCTTTTGATAACCGTCGGTAATCTCGACCAAAACCGGCGCAAGTCAACGAATTCCTGAGATACGTGAAGATCTCATTTGAGAGGGTGATTCAATTTTAATAAGCCCCTCTAAGCGGCAACTTACATTTTCAAGTCTCGTTGCGACGTTTTACGCCACTGCTCATTGTGCCAGCGATTCTCTTCAAAAGAATACTTATCTATTATGAGAGAAAATGACGCGGAGAAAATAATATTCCGGATTTTTTTGTCTATTGTCCTTTTGTCAACGCACGTCGGATTTACTGCCTCTAAGATGCAGACTAGCTGTTTTTGTCTATTAATATTGCATTTTTTTTAGCATAAAGTACTTTTGTCTCCAACTGGCTTTTCATTGGGGAAAGACTTTTGTTTTTGTGACTCAGCATTGTTTGATTAAAGCACTGATTTTATTAATACTTGGAGTTTAATTAAGTTGGTAGAAATAATAAATTATAATTATTATGTCTGTTTTGTTTTCAACAATGACAAATGAATGCCACATCACCGCAATAAATACAAAACGAATTAATACGACGTCATGTATTAATTATAATTGGCCAAACATTTCGACCCATTAAATGGCAGCCACATCTTGCCCACAAAACCCAACATTACCATATTATGCATTTATTTTATACCTCATAAAATCGCCGTTAAATTGTGATCTAGTATATATATTCACACCTTTACACGTCTCATGGCTTTCCACCCGACATATGAATATATTTGAATAATTCACATAGGCCCGTCTCAAACGCTTTTGTACACTGCTTCCTTAACGAGCGAATGGATAATAGAGACCGGCAGCGTTATTTTCTAAGGAATTAGGTATTTTGTGACTAATATTCTTTTGAAAAGGAGCTCAATTTCCAAGGGCTAACGGAGTTGACTTTTAAATTATACTTGTTTTACCGTTTCCATGATCAATCACGTTTTGTTTAAAACCTTTCTGGATTAGGACGCTAAATATGACTAAAATATGTTCTTAATAATATTGCTAGTTTTCTGGCTTACGTTTACTTTTTTTAAAGTAATAAACTCAAATCTTTCAGTTTTCAATATACAATATTTATCTACTTCAACATAAATATTTCTCACATCAACATAAATATGTATGTCGAGGTCAGCTTTCAGTCTAACCGGAGCAGGTGAGTTCCAGTACTCAGATTTAGTATTTCTGGTTTCAATAATATATTTCCCATCTGAACAAAAATAAACGAAATAACATTTCATCATCTTCCTGCCCTTATCCCATGTTACTTGGGGTCGGCGCAACACGTTTTTTTCTTCCATTCTGTCCTGTCAGTGGTCACTTTAGCGTTATGTAGTGTTTAAATAACATTTAAACACTACATAACGCTGAATCAAGTCCAGTCCAATCTTCTCATTTTGCATTCCAGACAGAATGTTGGCAAAGTTTTCATAATCCGAGAATATAATTCACAATCTTTATTCCTATTGTGAATAACCCAAATAGAGCTCGCGAACCCATTTGGAGGCGTAAATGAATCTTCCAATTGTCGCCATTTGCTGGTGCCGAGTATAATCTCATTCTGTGTCGACTCGTTAAGTGCAATTGCACTACGCCAAATTGCATCCTGAAGTTGCTAGGTTTTCTTTGAACAAAAGAGTGGTCGACGCTTTCTTTTTAGGGTTAAGTATTTGTGACGCTCGCACAATAGGGTTTCGCTATGTGTTGCTACAATTAGATTGCTATCGTTCTTAGTGAGATTACGTTCCTGTTATGTACCTAACAGTCGCGCTAAGTACAGAAGTTATATTGAAGTTCGTAGGTACTGATATAAGTGTAGAAGCGTCTAACCTCATAAGCCTATCTTTGAAGTCTATTTAAGTTGCGTGGGTTGTAATCCTTCGTTAGGGTAACATATTTTAAAATTGATACACTACCTATCAACCGTTGCCATGCCGTAAATATAGGAGTTTGGTAGGATTAAATCGATTTCCTTCTCTACATTTAGTGATCATTTCTGATTTCACACAAACGGAGCGCTTATATAGCAACTACAAATAAACACGCGATAGTCCACACACAAGAGAATGTCGAGAAGTCCAATATTAATGTAGTCAAGCTAATGCTAGGTAAATACGACAGTGTACAGCTTAGAACAGTAACAAATTGTGTTCCTACTAAGGCAGGTAACTAACTACAGAGACACTTAAGCATTAGTGTACATATGTATATGTGTGTGTTAAATGAATTACATTGCGCGCGAGATGCTGCAGTCTTGTTATTAGCAGCCATAGTAGATACAATGGCTGTTGTTATGGTATTTAGTGTCAACTGATTACTGATATTTGAGTCACTTAGAAAAAATAACTAAAAATTTGAAAATCCCCCGACACATAAACCTAAATTCCCTTTTAAAAAAAACTCTATCTTAAAGTACCTACCTAATTATGTATTATTAAATAAAAAAAAAATACATCGCGTTGGGGGACCGCTCCAAACCTAACAATTTAATTCATTAACAGCCTGTTGCAGTCCACTGCTGGACATAGGCCTCTCCAATTGCACGCCACTTAGTTCTGTTTTCGGCTTCTCGCATCCAGTTTCTGCCAGCCGTCCTGCGCAAATCGTCACTCTACCGTGCTTGTGAGGACGTCCGTGACAATTTACTTACAAATAGTCTATTACCTAACCGGTCCGCGAACGCGACGTAATTTATTTAGAATTATGAATACATAACTACTTAGGTACTTTAAGATTCAGTTTTTTTTATTATGTTTTACTTTTTGAAGGGAACTCCGGTTTCTTTGTTGGTTTTTTTTTCTTTAATATTTTTAAACTTATAAGAATACCCTCGATTAAGTTATCAATATTCTTTTTCAGTGCGCTTTCATTTGAGACCTATTCGAGTATATTTGCACACATTCGTTTATTCTTCCTCACTTTCACCCCATAACTTTTAAACGGCTCAACTGATTTTCATCAAACTTGTCTAAAAACACTCGCCAAAATTATGTATGCAAGAACAAACTTTGTTCCCATCAAGGCTCAATCAACATCGATTCCATTTTTCAAGACGCTTTTAGAAACAGAAATTCAATCCATTTTCGATCGCGTGTCAACCGCACAAATGAGAGTCGAAGTCAATCCGACGTCCCCAAAGCCATGCCTAATTCAATAAACTTTAATTTCCGAACTTTTATATTAGAAAAACAAAGAGAAATCGATTTTAAGTTTACGAAATTTTCTCACCGTCTTTTTTCCTCGCGTTTTCGGTCTTACATAATTTTGTCGCCTCAAAAGTTATGGGATAAGGGCTCAAGGGGACACTAACGACCGGGTTTTGTGTAAGAGATGGAAATACTTGGCAACATAAGTTTTGCTCGCCTATTTTTGTTAGGATAAGAATAGTATGATATGAACTTGAACACCTGTAGGTTTACTCTGTTTCAATGTATTTTATTTTTCTTTTTTTCACACTAGGACATCGTTTGATGCCAACTAGTTGTTCAGTTTGCTAAAATCAATTTAAAGCTCTTGAGTCAAAGCTCGTGAGGTGAAGGATATAAAATCTAAATCATAAACTATTTTCAATCATAATGTACTTCGAAAGACACTATAAAAATGGGAAATGCTTACCTAAATTAGAAACAGTAACTACTAATATTATATTAAACAGTTTAATATGTTAGTCATTCACCAGTACCTACCCGCCACTTTTTTCCATCGCATGGGGCTTAATAGGACGAACTAACAGAATGTACGAGTAAATGCAAAAGTTCATCTTAATGAATTGTTTCTTCACTCGATCTCGGGTTAAGTAAACGATAACTTAATTAAGGTGCTTCAACACTAGATATTATCTTAACAAACTAGGTTAGTAAATCTACAGACAAAGATATTATTCCAGTATAAAATACTTCTATCTTCATTGTCTACATTAGTGGGAATCAGACAAAACAGAATAGGTTACTATCTGCTAAAGGGCCATTTACACGTCTGCCTACCATTTAAGCACTAAAAACCACTTAGTCTCAAGAGTTTGTTCACTGATATTGTTCCTGCTCTTGTCTGCTCTGTAAATATTGTGTCGACGGGAGCCGAAAACCAACATCAGTTATATTAAGGCGAAGTAACGTAGCGTTACACAGAATTTAGCAGCTCTTAATAACTCCGGTAACCGCGATCATGAGTATAAAGGTAAGTGGATGGCAATTGACCTACATTACCTTAAATGAAGTCATTAGCAAATCAGGTAAATCGCCTCCTATCCTCCCCTTAAATGTTAATTTTGTGAGCTTTTAGTCTTCATTACGAAGTATTAATCAAAGTTATAAGGGAACCGAATTAAACGATATTTGACACGGAAACGGGGATGGGAAATCAATCTGAAATTGCCAGTGACGCGTGACGATGAACTTGAATCGTTGTTTGATTTGATTCATTGTTTTCTGGATCGTTAAAAATGTCCGACATTGTGAAAATTGCTGTAATTTTTACCGCGTTTTTGCATTATTCTTTTTTGTTTTTTGTACTCCTGCTATAAATGGGAACTACATGTAAAGCCTACCTTGACTTATTTAATTTTGAGACCTGTTTTAATTATGATATTAGTTTTATTTAAACTGTCTGTTGTTTTTAACAGTTAAATTATCTATCAACACAGAAAAGTGATGGTACTGATAGACTTCAATTTTAGTTATACTAATGATCCTCTCGACTGAATTTCGTTCAAGATGGCCAATATTAATATAAATTAGTCAAATCGCACGAGGTCGTATCAAGTGGGTACGCTCTCTGTTCACAAATAACACAGATTAAAATTCTGTGCCTTTACTTTTAAAGTTCAATGCGCAATCTGACACAACTTAGGCTCTGCTCGCTCTGGGTGGAGCGCAAGGGAGTGTCAGACTCTTACTTCCTTTCGTTCCCGGACCGCGGTGGTTCTTTCGAACAAATTCCGGTTAAACCATGAACACCACTCTCAGCAGTCGCGCTTGCAACCCATCAACCAGAACACACCCACCAACAAGAATATATATCTATTAATATTTATTTGAAACTTACTAATGAAAATTTTACAGTTATGAAAGCAAGCAACGGTATACTCTAAACATAGCTAACGCAGCATAACGGTAGCTCGGTAAACATTTGAATTTTACAATTATCGATCCCCTCGTTTATTATATATTTTGAAGTTCCATTTTTAGATTGCTAGGCGCAATCCTAAGATAGGATCATATCTTTTGAAGCAAACAAAATATGTTTTACTTTAACACGTTCGAGGACGCTACCACTTGAGACTGTGTACCAAAATGACACAGTAAATGTCCATACAAATTATACGACGTATGAGTACGTAGCCTCCCATGAAAATATATTGTTTTAAAGACATCATGACACAACCGTTTTATCACGTTATCGTATAAATACGTTATGTCATTAAAACATCAATTTCACAGAGTAAAATTATTAATTCATAGTAAAATAGTATACTGTCTGGCTAAGGAATAATACATAAATCAAATAAACTAAATATTTACGATGTTTTGTCGTGGCAAATATTACGATAAGCCACGAAATGTTTAGCGAACGCGAGCGCAACCCGCAGTGACGCAGCCGCACTGAATGTAGGAGCGCGGTAGGCACGCGCGACGCATTTACACGTTGTGCGTGTGTGAGTACCGTTCCCGCCCACTGTCAACGGCACTTATTTGAAATAGTTTAAAACTTACTCTACGTGACAGTAAAGCTTCGGGTATTTTAAATGTTGTGACACAAGATACATTCAATAGGATTTTAACTTGAACGTTCATCGGATATGTACGTTCTGTCGTAAAGTAAAAAAAATATTTGGACGTCATTGTACGTTGTGCCATATCAAAATTTCGAACGATGACGTATAATCTCGTTCTGTCCTCGAACGTGTTAAAAAATGTGAAGTAAAGATTGCAATAATCCGTTTTACTCTGGTTCTATAAACGGCCATCGTATTTTTGAATTACCATATCTATTGGAATTTACTGCTACTGGAATTTGCTCTTCAAACTTTGAATTGAATTTGTTTAAAGTTTATACAGATTTTAAAATCTTGTCATTGATAAAAGTATCGAATATGTTTTGAACCTTTTAAAAACATACAATATAAGCAAAAGTGGATACTTGAGATTGATTAAATAACATTCAACTTATCGTACGCAACTTATATAACTCAATCAGGCTCGTAGCTTGTATCTTTGACTCTTAGCAACACTTAGTCACAAATACTTGTAGGGATTCACTTACACATTTAGGTCGTACAGGGTTAGATAACGCCCGAGGTAGGCTTTAAGACCTTATCGCCTTTCCAGGGATTTGCACACATTAGAGGGTTCATTATAAAGTTTTATCAAGATATACTTTCACCCTTTGTTGAAGAATGACGTTATAACAAACGTGAATTACAGTTGGGCTATTTACAAGTATAAGATTTTATTTTTTGCTCTAGCTGTATTCTGACCTGAAAGCCTTGAAAGGTTTACAGTATTCAAGAAAACTGTAAATTGCCACAGACGGCAAGGACTCGTGGTGAGAGAACATTTTGATGCCACTCATAAAGGAGCTCGAGATTGTTCAGAATATTATTGTACTATTACTCTAGTTTTAATCAAAGATGCAAAGTGAGTGAACTGAGTTAAACGTATTTAGGGGATTGTTATTAGAAGTTTATTATCAGGGGGATCATAATAGGAATTGATTGCAATGGTTCCTTGGTTTTACTTCGATTCAATGACTTAATTAAGATTGTTAAAATAATCAATCAATCACTTTCTCATTTATAAAAATGATGTACTAGTTCATAATTTTTTCAATGAGGAAATTTGGGTTTTTGTGATCGGGTAAAAAGTTTCAACAGGATTTTTTCATAATGTGTGTTCCTTTTTATTACAAGTTTAAGGTTACGGAATTTATTCGAAAGATTCACCGCGGTCCTGGAACGCAAAGGGCACAAGAAGGATCATAGGTGAGTTTTAGTCAGTAAGAGTTTGACACTCCCTTCCGCTCCGCCTAGAGCGGGAGAAGTCATTTGATGATTTCCCATCCAGAAAAAAAAAGATCTGGCAACTACTTGCTTATAAAATAAATAAAGTGGTTAGTCCTGTATCTTTCGTTCCTTCCCAGCTCGAATCAATTTACCGCCTCAGAGTGCTATGAGAGTAAAGTTTACAGAAAATGTACTGTACCTGTTTGCGCACAACCTTGTGCACTGTAATATATTCTGTACTCTTGAATAATCTATATTGAGATTGGCCACTGAAATTCAGTCGAGAAGATTATAATGAATCAATCATGCCTCAACGGACGAATGGATTTGCAGATTTTTTGGAACACGTGTAGACGATCCTGTAGGAATTATCGATTTTTAAGTGGGCGAAGCCGTTTGCAAAAGCTAGGGTTCCGTAATGTTTTGTCGTTTGTTTCTAGAGCTAAAAGTCTGCGACAACTACATTCATTACTCTGTTGTTATGCTGCGGACTTCATTTTTTCAATTAAAAGACATTTGATTTCTGTATACCTTATGTATAGGCATCAATGGTTTCAAGAACCACTTTTTGTAATTCGAAGATCTCAAGATTACCATCGTTTCATTTTATTTATCGTACTTATTATTTATAACTTTAGCCAGAACGATAATCGAAATAGAATAATAGTTAATCTACTGCCATCATTGATAAGCATTAACTGTGACGATGGGGTTCTGTCATCTAGCTAACCACAGCGACTACACCCATGACTTCTCATGGAGGTTATACCACCTTATATGATGAACAAGTATTATCAAAATCACTTATATAAAACTTATTTACAAAAAATACTTCAGATCAAATATTTCAGAAATCTGTGTTTTTTTTTTGTTTCTACGTTTTCTGACACCGACTTATTGTAAAAAAAGATTTTTATTTTTCACTTTTTAGTGGTAATAACCCACAGTATATCAGCGTGGTATAAACAATAAAGAGACACACAGTTACAATTTCAGCAACCCCGGAAGATTTGCTATCATTTATTGAAGAATTCCATTTCCTATAAGTATCCGAAGTTTTTAATCAATCACGAAACTAAAAAGGGACCTCGAAATACGACGATGCTCTTTCAAACCACCGTGTACAGTTTTTTTTTTTTTAATAATATTCATCGATAAGTGAAAATGAGAACAACTGAACAACATCAATGTATTTGAAGCCAATGAAATACGCATTATCAGAGATAACTCAAATACTAGTTGTCAGATCTCACTCATATTAAATGGGACTACAAGACAAGCATCAGCTTTCGAATACAAAAAGAATCCCCAAAATAGGTAATCCTAGTAAAAAGTTATGAAGTAACACAATAAAAAAAAATGTCGACTTGAGAACTTCCTCCTTTTTTGAAGTCGGTTAAAAAGTGAGAGACATCTTTTTTTAAATGTTATAGTTATTGACTAGACCAACATAGTAAAATAGAAACATCAAAGAGAACGAAACTACATAATAACACTCGATTTATTATATTGAACGCCTTGGAAGAACGATCCATCAAATTGAATTTCGTTGACGCAGACCATCTTATATTCCCATCCATTTTTCTATTGAAACGTAATATCAAAATTGTTTCAGTACTTGAGCAATTCCTGGTATTCTACACGATCTGAAATTGGACGGTGAAGCGAGTACAAACGACTGCATCTTGGGACAGTTCACAGAGCGCAGAATCCTCACACGGGCGGCGACTAGTGACTTCAAAGTTACTTTTCACGGTAACATACACTAACACACCTGGGGCCTATTTGAACTGAACCGACAGACTACTATTTATACTCAGTCAACTATCACATGATTACACGATTACATTACATGATTACATGACTATTACATGATTTTTACATAAATCTCCTACGGAAAACAGCACCATCACAAAAAGTAGTCTTTTTGACAAAAAATGACAGTTAAACATGGCGTTAAATTGTACGAGACGTTTTGACATAGCTGTCTCTAGTAGTCTCGGACCAGATTCTTGGTCCGAGCTAGTAGTAGACGTCAAATCGTTTCGGAGCTCTATGGAACGGCACAAGACGCTTCTGTACTTACTAAGGACTTATTTGTGACAAAGTGTTTTTTTATTTTGATTTTGAATGAGCTGTTGAAAGGATATCTTGTGTTCGTTTTATTAAAAAAGTAAAAATTTCAATTCCGAAATATCACCTGAGAACACTGATGACGTGGTCGACAATAAGGCAAGCTTGCATTGAAGTAACCTACTCACTCTTGACTTAAAGTCTAACTTCCCGGTTATAGCTATCAGAAAGGTTCATAGATTCTGGTAGGTAGTTCCATTCTTTATATAATACCCATAATTAAATTATTCCCAACAGGTATTATGCCAATGAATAAAAAGTCACCCTATACTACATACACTTGAAAGTTAAATGTTCGGAAATTATTTAAAAAATTGTAGGTCTTAAGAATAGAATAGAACAGAATACCTTTGCTTGGCGCAGAAGAAGGTACAGAATTGCGCTGAGCGTGCCCATACCGAAAGGGTTACCATCTCAGCATTTGCTGGGCGTCATACACCCTGCGCTGGTTTTCAGTTGGCAGTAACAAACGAATGTTTAACATAAAGGTTACTAAAATACAATGGACTCATGTTATACCTAAAAATACATGCCTTAAGCTTGAACAATCAGGTCGTATTCTCTGTAGCAAGAATTTGAATGTAATAATATCTTTAAGTCAAGTATGTGGAAACTTTAGTGAGTTTGCTTAGATTCTCAAGAAACGAATCTATCTCAAACTTAATTAAAATGGCGTAAAACTCTACAATTTCTGAGTCCTGTTATTATTCCACATCTAAATTTTGTAGACCTGCCTTTTTAATTGGGAAATAAATATAAAGAAGGTAGTGAACATTTCTTGAAAAGAGCAGAAAGTGGTTGAAAAATCTTCAGTCCTATACTTCTTATATAGAATTTACAGTGAAAATAATAACATTGATTGAGTCAGGCGTTACTTTGCGGAAATCCATTTTAATTTTGAAAATGAAAATAATATATCTAGTTTCAATTTCGGAAATTAAAACTAGATATATTATTTTCATTTTCAAAAATGAAAATAATAACTTCAAAGCACAAGAAACAGTCCATATAGAGGACAAAGCAATAACATTAACAACAGGCGTAGCACACACGTCTTATGTGACAGCGGAAGTGCGTGCAGTGAACGCAGGGAGCCAACGGCTCATATATACACAGCCTTACACGACATTTATACAGTAAATAAATGTTCTGTTCTCGCTTCCATGGTTCAGTCAACATAAAGTTCCCCTACGCTAGAAATTTTACGTCAATTATTGCTTAGCAACAGTTGCTTATAGAATGATTGGAAAAGAAAGCAATATTAATTCCTGGTCCTGTTCCTCGCATTCAGCAAACTCCTACGGCTTTCACCTAGTTATTGGTCCACTTTGTTTCAAAGCCTTCGGGTACCTTTGCAGTTGCAATTTCAGAACCTTTAAGCTCCATCGAACCACCGTTCTACAAATAATATGCCAAACCGACTACCTTTGGTATTACAATTGTTCAGGCTATGTTGATGTCTTCAATATGATGTTGAAGGACCTTGCAATAATTGGTTGTGACTTCCGTCACCGTATTTCACCAATATTACCCAAAATTCCGTTATTTTCCTTGCCAGTGTAGGCCCCCCTTACACGATACTCGTACTTTTACGGTAAATGAATGCTCTGTTCTCGCTTCCATAGCTCAGGCAACATTAGTCCCCACAGTCACTTATCTCCTTTATATGGCACTTGTGTCTTTATATGTTTACACAACATTACCACGTAAGAAAATGGTACTTTTACGTACAAAACGAGGCAATTCCCTTGATTGTACGATGCCGTATTCTAATGACCATCTTAGTAAGCATTTTGTAATTTTGGTCTCTTGACAGTGCTATAATTTATGGTGATGTTGTGACTGATGTGCGCGTCCTTGTGGAATTTTTTAATGGAATACGGATTAAAATTACTTGGCTTAAAATAATGCTTCGCATTTTGAAAGATTCAAACACACTATTAGATTATAATCTACCTCTGTGACAAATTTCATCAAGATCCATTCAGTAATTTTAGCATAAAAAACACCGGTTCATATACAATCATGCGTTCATAATATTAGTAAGGAAATAAGAATTCCTACTAATGACATCTAATCCTCTGGGATATTTCACATTCGACTTAATTCTAATAATTATATATTAGCATAATTTCAGTAGAAATTAATATATTCATACATTCACGCCCGAGGTTGTTGATGTTCCTTCAACTAATTTACCCTAACGACTGCCACAATGTAGGGAAAGATAGTAACTGAAATTATATTTGGGTGAAAATCAAGTGAAGAGTATCCTTGATAACTCCCCTGGGTGATGTACCGTCGACCCTGAAAGTTAATTAAACGAAGGCATAGGGAATGTGTACTGGATGACTTGAAGACGAAGTATTTTTGTGTAGGGACGATAATTGGTCTAGGCTGACTTGTAGTTCTAGATATTCTTTTTTATTAGGCAAATACATTGTTATTCGGTCTAGAGTGGTTTCGTTCCCTTGTTATGTTATCTGTTTGTCTACGAGTAAATGCGTCATATGAAATTGTTTTTTTTTTTTTTTTCAAACTATTTACATCGGTACTTTGTCTAATTGTTGGGTAATGTTCTCCTCTGCCTTTCTCGTTCCATCTCTGCACGTTGCTGTTGTTTTATAGTTTTTTACCTGAAAGATATCTAATCAACGTATATGCCCACTGACGGTCGATTGACGGACCGTAGGCAGTAAACATTTTCATTGACCGTGCAAAATTTTCACAAATTACAAACTATTGGGGCCTCTGACCCTTAGACGGTTTACGATGGTGACACGGAACCCTCCGTATCACATTATATCTGAGAGTTTGACTAGCAATTGTTTTTAAGCAAAATAATAACGTTGACCTTTATTTTCCTTCAGGAAACTCTTGAGTGTTGACTGAAATATTTCTGATACTTTGTTTGATACGTTGACTTGTATATATCTATTTCCCTATCCTACTAATACAGACTTATTAATAAATCAAGCACCTAGAATGACTATTGTTTGTAAGTTCATATAGCTGTAAACACTGTTAAATGAATTCAATTATAACTTTGTAATGCCGAGTGAGTCATCAGTTAAGTGGATTAAACTGTAAAAGATGGGGAGATAGCGTCTTCCCGCTTATTAATTTTATTGTTGTTACATTGAAGGTTATGGCTGAACCATTTTATTGTTATTGATAGGGATTAAACCTATGTTATAAGTCGCTTGAAGGAAACTTTCTGTACTCCAATCGATTCAGTCGTCATAAACTCGCAAGCAATAAAATAGAATCACCACGAATTCATACACCAGGCTACGAGGGAGATGTCCAGCTCCAGCGTAGTTAGAAGACCGGAGAGCTACTTTAATCGAAGAGTGGCAGGAAATCCCACAGGATTCTATCAAGAAACTTATTAGGTCATTAGGGTCTTTGGGGGTAACACAAAATATTGAGGGGTAAATAACAAAAAATGTAAATATTTCATATTACTTTTATTTATTTAAACTTCGACCTATCATAGTAATTCCTTAAATTTGGGTTGAAAATCAAATAAATTTAAAATCTTTCTAAATATTTATACAAAGATTTTAAATTTATGCAGTGAAATTGCAGATAAATTGTAATGAAATATTTGGAGCAACGCGCGATGAAATGATTCCAGTTAATTGCTTGCGAGTGTCAATAAAAAACAATCTTTATAATTATACCAATTTGACTGAGTCAAATAGCGTAAATTGATATCTCAAAATATTCGAGAAGGCAAAAAGAAGTAGTAGGTAGGTACTATATGTATACTGTACTCAATACCGTATCGACAGGAAATCTTTCCAAATACTCAGATAGGTACATAATTATGCAGCTTTGACCAACATACGGCAATTTCATGTTCCTTAGCAAAACAATATATTTTACTCATACGTAATAATCTTGTCTCTCATTTTTTGAGGGATTTTTTAATCTGTATTTTTCCATATTTCGTTAATCACAACAAACCGCGTGTTACTTGATGAATACGTAAATACCTAATACGTTATCGTATTAATACATAAGCTTACCTTTTATCGTCGTTTCTGATAGTAATATGGTAACAAGAAATAAAATACTTCCCCGCTTAATTTATATCGACTCTTTAAAACATACTTACAAAGAGAGTCTTAATCGCGTCTCAGTGTGTCAACGGCCCATAACAGTAACCGTTATTGTCTTTCCTGTCTCGAGAACAGTGTGGAAATCTACCAGATTACCTAAAATCTCATTACTGGGGCAATATTGCACAAGTGGCTGATTAAACTGTCTGGGCTATTTTTGGTAATCTTGTGGAGATAACGATGGGGCTTATCAAGGTTAAGTTAAGTAAGGAGAGGTCTTATGTAATGTAAAATTGCCTTATATTGCACCTACATATTATATAATATGTAGGTTCAATATTTTATAAGGCAATTTTCTTCCCTTAAAGGCACCAATAACATAATGTACATACATATGTATGTATATCGATTATCATACATACGTCATATGTCAACGCTGACACTACTACGTCATTGCCTTACTCCACATCGCTCGATAAAAAATACATACGAGTAAGTAAAATGAAAAAGAACACGAAATTATGATATTAAAGCTCTACCTTTTCAATACTTTAATTTTTTCTGTCATTCTACATGTCCTCCTATCCCCTATGACAGTGTGACGATAAGAGAGGTATTCCCATTTGCACTATTGAATGTTATAACTTTATAAGCAATACCATTTGTATGCATCACTTATACCGATTCCAAGTATTTTCGTGATAGTACCACTTTCCTCCTTTATCGCAAGTGCAAGATGGAAAATATGAGAAGAGCGTAGCAGTGTGTAACATTAGTTTGAATAATATCGGCCTGAGTATTTACACTGAACAAAGAAGGAAAGAGCATTGGCGATTTTAGACGAGCGGACCAATTGGGTGAAATCCTTATTATTATAATATCTTGTTGTTTTTCACATAAACATTTTTGTCGTTATGTACATACGCTCTCTAAATGTACAGCATATTTTTTCTGACATATTTATAAAAAATGGATTATATAATATAAAATCCATTATTATGCATGATCAATACAGGAGATTGTGTGAGAGTTCGTTTTGAAATCAGGAAGTAGATTTTCTCTCGATATTTTCACAGCAAATGAGATCGTAACATCACTTCCCACCATAACCACGTCGAATACACTTATCAGATTTAATATTAAATGATTAATGAATTGCCATCATTTTAATATGCGTAGGTAAGTAACAAGTTCTAACGTTATTAGCAAACATACAAGGTGATGTAACAGATTTATTATTGCCAACGATCAGTCTTCGCAGTGAGCCGTCTCGCGTCACGACAAACTGATACCGCACGACGAGTGATGGATGAATAGCTAAAACATTAATTTAAAACTTACACGGCCCTCGGTTTGGAAATTTGATAAGGGAACTGTGAGTATTGAGGAGGATTTAAATGCGGATAATTAGGGACAAGCGTTTCCGATTGTTTGTCTACTATAACTAAATTACTCAACCTAAATAAACCTTGATAAGAAGAAATAAAATGAAAAATTCTGTTTTACATATCTAAAGACAGATGCTAAGCAATATTCGAATAAGACCATATGTATGAACGTAAACGAAGCCGAGTATGTATGTCTGTTTTCTAGACCACGGAAAAAAGCTTCTTTTTCCGTGGTAGAGTGTATGACAAAAAAGCTGCCACTACTCTGAAAATGCCATAAAGCCAAGAAAACTTTCTAGATTGAATCCAAAAGACGTTAAAAGGTATCAGAGTTTCAGAGAAAAATCCAAAAGTGAAATAAGAGGCTACGAAACTGGTCTCAATAGAAATAAAGACTACACACTAAGAAACATAAAAATACACTAATCAAATCACCACAAAAATCGTCCAAATCTATTGCAAGTCCATCTCAAGAATATTCCCGTTATAATGGATGAGTATTAACCGAAGTTTGCGATAACTCGGAGCGTCCAGACGGTCGTGGTCCCAATATAAGCAACAAAGCCAGTTGTATATCGTGGATCTCAATATTGTACGTGTTTTGAAGAGAAATGGATAACTTAAATGGGATATGGTTTAGTAAATGCATAAATAAAGTGACCTACAGCAAAGTCAAGCGATGGTGCTTTTGTTTTTGTTTAAAGGATGGGTAATCATCAAATGACTTCTTCGCTCTGGGCGGAGCGGAAGAGAATGTCAGACTCTTATTGACTAAAACCCACCCGTGTTCCTCCTAGTGCCCTTTGCGTTCCGGGGCCACGGTGACTCTTTCGAACAAATTCCGCAACCCTGGTAGGCATTTCTTTAAGGCGTGCGTGGTTCTGGGCCTGGTTCTTATCGGACAGCAAGCCACCCAATGCTCACCGTCCGTAGACCCACGCCTACGGTGGCAGGGAACCGCCACGTGACTCCCGACGCCCGGGCCGAAGCTGTGGTACTTCTGTGTAGGTATTGGCTAGGGTAATTGATGGAACTGCTAGCTTTATTTTGTGGGAATTGCTTCACTTGTTTTTATTTTGTACTGAAGCTCGTATTTTGCAATCAATTGGTTACATTCATTTAACTTAGGTGTAGAACACGAAAAATCATGTATGTAACATGATACTTCATACTAAATATTATTTGGATTTAATTATATTATTCCCTCTTTATTTATTTAACTATACATACATTTTTATATTTTATTATATTATATTTATTATTATTCTTAAAAAAAAAAATTGAAATCACAGTCCTAGATGTCCATATAAATGAAAGGAAGATGCTCATAATATTGACCGTTGGTAGGAATAGAGGGAAGCGTTTGACCAGCAATGGACAGTACGGGCTAGAAATAAATAAATGGAGAGGACAGAATTCTTCATATAGAATAGAATGCTCTTTATTATGTACACCATATAAGTTTCAGAAAATATAGATCAAGAAAACATTACATAGGGTGACACAATGGGCGGCCTTATCGCTACAAGCGATCTTTTCAAGAGCAAGACAACCTTTGGATGGATTTTAAAATCCATATCATATAAAATCCATAGGTAGTCTTAGGTGTACTAATTATATATATAATAAATACATAATAGATAAATATATACAATAATCATTATGAAACAAAATACATAGAACCCAAATAAAAACGATACGATCGGTACGGACACGGGTATATAATTCTGTCGAAATTAAAATTATTCATTTACCATTACAATTAATACAAAAGAAAGCTCCTTCTTCCCTCAACATAATTAACAACACAATGCTTTTAATACAGAAAAGGTAAATTAATCACAGGTTTGTTCAAGAACTACTGTTGAGTACCGACAATTGTTCACAACTTGAAGAAAAGAAACACTCGGAAAAGATTCAGCCATTTCTGAGAATTGTTTTAATATCTTCTAATGTGAAAAATAAAGTGGTTCCCTTTTTTGTGTACTGAAAAGGAAATTGAAAAACGAAACATTTATACAATGTTTTGTATTACAATTTTTTTAGAGTTTTCTTTGGCAAGTTTTTGTTCTAGAAAAGCATCGTTTGATGGCTATGAGAAACTCATTTCAGTCAATTAACGTTTTCTATCTAATGGCAAATAGTATTGCGTACCTAACTTGGGTTTGAATGACCTAGCATAGCTTGCTGTTTTTCCCTTAATTAACATAAAATGAATGTGATCTCCATATTATAATGATAAAACGAAAACGAAATACGTAAACTACAATAATATTTGTCAAATAAAATTATGATAAAACCTAACAGACTCATTACCATAAATTGAAACATTTCGTGGCCACTACAATTCATAATTTCAGTGAAATTAAATTATATTCATCAGAACTACACAAAGTTAACCTCCAATTAGAACTACATGTAACGTCATTCGCTAAACCAAACATGTGTACTCGTTAATGAGAATTTCATTTGAATATTCAAAGCAATTTAATTCAGGGCTTGACGTGTTACAGCAACGACACTTAAGTACTGCTTTTTTTTTTTTTCTGTAACAATCTTGCCATCAGAACTCAGTTGAACTGAGCTTGAAGTGAGTTGCCAATTCCTAATGTCAATCGAAATGACACTTCACCTTTTCACCGTGAGTTTTTGTCCCAGAATACACCGTTAGTATTCTTTCAAATGCAATTACACACTTTCATTTTATGAAGCGCAGCTTTTAATTCGCTTTCGAATACGTACAAATACGAAGTCCATAATTTGCATACTAAATTGTAGACCAAATAGAGGCCGGAGAACATCTGCCTTAGATAAAACCATCCCAGTTTCTCAGTGCAAAGTCGTTTGCATAGCTTGCCTGCTCTCCAAAGATAAAAATGCAACTATCTGCTCGCTTTCATCGTTTTCGTTTTGTAAGTCTTGTTCGGTGCTTGTGTAAATTGATGCGACTGTACCTAGATGGAATTGTCTAGTTAATTGTAGTGGGTGTGAACATGATCTAGACATCGTAATCCGTTGTGTGAGTTGCATAGTCTGATGTTTGTTAACAAAACATGGTGTTGGAATGGTGGGACTAGATTGTATCATGTACATAATTTGTTCTAGCTAATTGATATTTCAGTAATTATCGGAGTCTACAATCTATTTTACAACGGCAAAATGATAGTAGAGCGTAACTTTGAAGGTAAAATAGCATTTTATTCACTACCTTTATTGTTTAGTTATAAAGTTAAATACCTTTTTTTTCTTTAAATTTACGCATTTCAAATATTTTTAATGAAAAAAAAAAAGAAATAATTTCACTATGTATTTCTATTCATAGCTACAAAATTGTTAAAATTATTCTCTACTGATAAATCTGAAAGAAGACTCGTCAAACATACAATTCAGTGTGTTGGAAGTGATTCGGGTCCGAATAGGGAAGGCTTACCCTGATAAACTTGGCTAGCGGGGATAATTTCATCACCATCGGAACCCGCCAAGTAAATCAAAAACTATCTTTGTAAGATATAAAAGGATTATCTATTGTTACTTTGATCTGAGATGTTTTATCTGAAATTGAAGATCTGGTTTATTACGCTCTAGAAAAGTAACTGCATGAGTCTGAAGTGCATTTAGATTCTTGTTTTAAGTGAATTCGCAAACTGGTTAGTTAACTAACTAGGTGATTGGCGCCACCATGAACAAACAATAAAAAATATAGGTATGTAGGTGTCTGACTCATCCACCTCATTCTAAGACCCGGCTTATATTATTTTATTATGTTTTGTGACACCTCCTGACGCAATTGATTGGCTAAAATGCTATTTAAAATGATGAAAAAGAAGTACGCCTGACAAGATTCGTTTGAATGTGTATCTCGCGCGACGACATAACACGACACACTTATGAAAATCTAGCTTATTATATTCTACAAGATAGTCCGGCCTACAAGTTTAGTCTAGGAAAGAGGGATGATTAATAAATTCTACTTACACAAGTCCTTAGCTGCCTTTTTCTCATAAAATACCGTAAAAATCACATAAACATTTACCAGCGCGAAGTTTTCACATTTTACTTAGTTATGAATATTTATAACGGCAAATAATACCTGCGCATACGTTAAAAACTTTATTTATCTCGTAAAGAGGAAGGTGCGAAAACTAAAAATGCTTACCTTGCCTAAGTTTGCTTTTTTCTGCGACAAACATGTAAAAAGCAGAATGTGTAGAAATACTAAGTCGACTGTTCTACCATAATAAAATATTTTGTAGGTTACAATTTTGAAATTCTCACAGTTATAGCTATTTTCAAAACTTTGTCAATTTTTTTTAGCTTATTTTTACGACGTGTAATATCACGCCACCATTGTAGCGATAAGTCCCCTATTCAAGGAGTGATTAGAGAGGCGCCACAGCTATGAAAAGCAAAGGGCATTGAGGAACACGGATGTGTTTTAGTCAGGAAGAGACATTCCCTTCCGCTAGCCCATAGTGAAAGAAGTCATTTGATGATTTCGCATACACAAAAAAGAGTGTTTTTACTTCTTCTTTAAAACAAACTATATAATCCATCTCAACAACAGACTAAGTAGTAATATCATAGAAAACTAACTAATCAGAGAATTCTTTAAAAAAATAATCACTACGCAAAATCAAAAACATCCCAGTCTCTTCGTACTGTTACTCATTCACAGTTCCCAGCAAATTACGCTTAACAAAGATCAACAGTAGGAAAAAAGAAGAAAGATTAGTTTCCGACTTTATCGCGTGTTAAATCGACGATCCGTTGCAAAGGCGCGTACAGATTAATCCCGCTTGCATAAGACTTTTTTCACATTTCAACGGAATTATGCCAACTTTGATCCGATAACTGGAACAGAGTAAGAATGAGGAAAGAAAGTGCTTTTATCGGAAAGTTTCTGGCCCATGGAGAGCGAGGATGTGACACATATTTCATGATAGTAATGCGGTTCCCATGGACTTTGAGAGGTAATCGCCTAAAGCTTCTGATGCGTTTAATCTTCATGTTATTTTGTAAAAAGGAGAGAAAAATAGCTGGAAAAATATGTCCACATTTCTCAGACCGAAAAATACCTCCAGAAAAAAAAACGTTTCTTATTTTTCGTTGTAAAATACAGTGTTTGCAACTACTTTGGTCGAACGTAATTTTGTCATTCCTTCAAGGACCTATTTAAACAAAGGCCTTTTGGCCTTTGCTTAAATAGCCCGCTCAACAACTTAAGAAAAGTAAAATTTAAGTAAATTCATTGAAAAATAACCGCAGATAAATCCGCCGCCGGGTCATATTCTCGGCTTACCTTCACCAAAAAAGGTAATAAAGCCCCTGACCCTCGCATTTCAAATGTAAATCTATCCCGTCGACTTGCAGACATTTAAACATTTATTTTCTTGCCTATTGGACGAAGTGCGACCGACTTAGGTTCAATCCGAATTTTACAGACCACCGAATAAAAAGTTTAAGGTTCCTTTTAAGCTATAAAAGTGACATTCCGTATTTTGTTCACAGTTAAAATATATTCGTGAATACATTGGGGATAAGGTTTATTGCACGGCAACGATATAAATAATGAAAAGTGTCACTTTTAAACTGTTTAGTAGGTGAACATCGTACAGCATTCTCTCTAATAATTTTCATTTCTAACTTCCACGTGCAACTGGCAAATCAATTTGCAGATTTTTGCTATTGAAAGAGGAACAATGCTAATCATTTGATAGACAGTTCAATTTACACATTTTCTACAGGAAAAACTTCTTTATTTTACGATGTGTCACTACGACAACGTAACGCATTCTGAAGAAACTCGTCTACATAACTAATAAGATATGTAGACGAGTTAATGATAATGATAAATATTATTATATTTATCGTTATAATTTAAATTTTAACTTTAGCAACAGTGATTTATTTGTCAGAACAAATATTTCACCGTTATAACGTCGCTCGTGTCAATAATTACTAAAAGGATTCAAAAGGCAAATAGTCAGTGTTTATCGCCATTTTCATCGTGCTGGCTTACTAAGTAGGCACATACCTACTTAAAGGGAAAAGTAAATTGAAATAATGCGCAAAACAATTTGCAACTCCCATTATGAAAAAACTTTGTCTATAATTTTATATTTAATTTGTTCCCGAGGTGATTTATGCATCAATTTTGTTTAAAAGCATGATTTACAAACAAAACTTCTGTGTTTAACTATTATAAAAAAACTAAAAGGTATTACGTAAATTTATTATAAGTGGAACAGAAATTAGTTGTCAGTGTAATTTTTTGTTGATAAATAAATTTGATATTACGGAAGAGAAAATGCTTTTTATCACACATAAGAGACCGACCGACTCCATTTTTTCTATGACTTAATTCCAATTCAGTTTAAAAAAAGAAGTGAACTGCACTAAAATTTGAATACTATTCATTTATTATCTAACTATGTATGTATATGCTATTTAACATTATCTGCCAACCCAATTAAAAATTCTGTTTCTGAGACATTACCACCTGAGCATATCGTGCATAATTAATCTTGAAGTGACCGCATTACATTACGAGGGCATAATGATGACGAAGAATTAGTATAAAATAGATTCAATTGATTAATTTCATTTTGTATTTTGGTAGCGACGACCGAAAAAGCAATTCTAACGAAGCATTCAACTCAGTGTAGCACAATAACGTCTGGTAAAATAGCCAACAAATTACATGTTGACTGGGTACAACTTTTGGATTAAGATGCATTCCTATCTAGGAAAAAAAAGCATGGCTGTTATAATTATTATGTAATTTAATCAGAACACTAACGCTCAAAAAATCAGCCATGACAAAAATGTAACAAGACGAACGAGATGAAACACCTCAATTTAACATGCTCGATCCACCAATATTTATGTATGTCACAACCAGGGGTTCGTATTTCATTTACAGCTGAGGCAGTAATTGGCCGGCCGCACAATTTTATTGAATAAACAAGCCAGCTGTACAGACCAGGCTCAAAACGTGACCGTGTAACCTGCCTTAACTCGACAAGCCTGGACGAAATTCATTATGAACGTCTTTGATTATATCGCTGCGTAAGATGTTCTTTTGTTGTTTCTTACTTGAAATAAATAGGTAAGCATTTCTGTGTACGTGGTTACCTCAATTTGCTCATATAAAAATCGAAACAGAATGAATGGAAATGCCTATTATGTGTTCGATTTCGTCTAAGGATTTGATCTGTACAGTACAATATTATAAAAACCAGAATAGTGAACGATCTTAAAAATAGGTAAAAAAATTAATAACCACGTCACGTAAAATATTGTTTTCACTATACTATGTTTGACTTGTACAAGTTTGTTAATCCTATATCAAATAAAATGTGTACATACATAAATGCATTGACAAAATTGGATTACAGCGATCGTGCGTGACTCGAGCGATTGAACTCTTTCATTAGTTACGCACGATGGACGAAAGCTAATTTCAACTGACCGTAAGTCCCTGGACGGCTATTTTCAACTAAACCCTTTAGGCTATCATTTGAATATGTCCCATAGCGCCTAGTCGCGGACGAGGCCTGAAATTTAACGGCTTTAGGTTCAGTGCCAATAGCCGCACTTGAATTTATTGCGATTTGAACTATACATTTTTCAGTTGGTTGGTTTCTTTGTTCTACAAATTTTGTAGTAGTATTTTTATGGAACACAATTTCATGTGGAAGTATTATTAAGTCTGAATTTGAAACTGCTTAAGTAAAATAAGCCACATTGTAGAAAATTCGATAGTTCATGACCTTTGACAATGAGAACTTTGAAAGACAACGTAAACTCATTGCTAACCACTGTAAGCAACACTGTGGCTATATGTACTGAGAAAACATTGCGCTCGACTCCCTTTAATTTTAACAACTGCTCCACGTGTGGCTCTTTTTAAAGCATATAATTGAAAACCAAATTGGTTGTCGAGATAGTTAAAATGATTTGGTCATATTTTTGGCTTGAAGCTATTTTTTAATTAATTATTTTTTTTAGGTCTTGAGTCCTTACTTGTCGTTTGTCTAGCCTAGGTAAGTGCAACTGGGCAAAGCATTTTTTTGCAAAAAGGTCGGTTTAAGAGGTTCTGGTGTCGATCGCATACCTGAAGTTGTCCGCAGGCCGCAGGAGTCCAATGGAGGCTGAAGAAGACGAATAACAGAACTCGTCGTTCTAGCAACGTTTGTGACTTTGTTCAGCAGTGGGCGTCCTTTGGCTGAAATGGTGATGATTGTCGTTTCAATTGTATATTTTTCTACATAGAAAAAATATATTTAAATTATATTTTCAAGAATATTGGCAATGTATTTTTGTCATTTCAATTTGATAAAAAATTATAAAAACAGATCAAAAATAATTATGAACTGCTAACGACGCGTTTTGGTAAAAAGTGTCACTCTTATTTTTTCTTCATTTTTAGTTTACTTGATAAAAGACACAATGTGTCTAATATTTTTAGGAAATCTATCTAGCGGACTAATTCGTTTTCAGGAAAATACCAAATTCTCAATGATAGTATTTTGACATTTGTGGGTTGTCTTTGTATGTAGAAGAAATGAACTGTACAGTGAACAAACACTAGTTAGGTTTCTACAGACTATATAGAAATAAACCGCCGTTGACAGAGCACAGAAAAGTTGCTACAAATGATCGTTAAATTCCACCAGTTTACTTGTACTGGCCAGCTCTTCAGGTAACTTTATATGATACATTGCTTTTATAAGGTTTCTTGGGACTTCTTGAAGGAAGTCTGACAGTGAGGATTTAAGTTTGATAACGTGTATTTGACTTCGGAGTTCTAAATTGACCTTGAGACACAGTTAATTTCCTCTGGCTCAGCCACCGAATTTACTCAATCAGATTGTATTGTCCTCTATACATAATTATTACATAAAATCTAAGTAAGTGTTCAATTGGTTCTCATTCACTAGAAAGTGGTGTGACCATTCATTATTGCATTATTTCGGTATTGGTCTAGTCTCATCGAAAAGTTCAAGGATAGCAACACCCGCTTTTATTTATTAATAATGAAGTCTGACACTTTAATTCGGTGTCTATTTTTGTATTTTACATTTTTGTAACATTGATTTTTTATGTTTAGATTACGAGAGTAGCCGGTGTTCGCAATATACATATTTATTGCCACATCAGCAAATAAATATTTATTACTCAGTACACCTAGTCCTCTATAGCACCGCTTCTGATAATGTTCGTTTGGGGGATTGCAATACCCTTTGGGTAATCGCAATATTACTAATATCGACATACCTTCCGGAAAGCGCTGCCTTCTTCTTTTGACTTTTTATTTTTATGAAAAGATTCGCTTTTTATAGCTATTTTATTACAGTAGATTTTATAGGGCCCTGATTACAAAGCCCTTTTATTACACTTTATAAAAAGCTGTCTCTTTACGTACACGCACCACGGTTTTGAACAAGACGTATTATTATAAGAGTTTCAAATCAAAATCCCACCAAAAACATTTTCATGTAAAAATGTTGCCAAGACGATTTTATTTAGCTTAAAACCTGTGAAAAAGTTCAACTCTAAAGACTGCACGCTCTAAATCTACAAGCTCTACACTACACCTTACTCAAAATATATGAAAATGTGGTCAGATCTCATGTAGAGCCAAGATTTTTGATCTATGCGCCCTAACTTTACCAGACCTACCTTCACAAAGTCAAAATGTCGGATGGTCGTTTTGCTACCGTCACGAAGATTTCATAGGAATTCGTTCATTGGGTGAATAAAATGGCGACGGTCTTGACGGGAGCGCTACCATGCCCCCAGATTTACCTATGACAATCCATCCTATAATGGAAGGCATCCATTTATATATATTTCATGTAATTAGTAACGATATAGTCATAAGTATATCAATTGCAAAACTATTCAAATTTATACTCATTTTAATCTCCTTTTTTATGAATGAGAAATCATCAAATGTCTTCTTCTGCTCTGGGCGGAGTGGAAGAGAGTTTTAGACTCTTACTGACTAAAATCCATCCCTGTTCCTCCAAATGCCTTTTGCATTCCAACACCGCGGTGACTTTTTTGAACAAATTCCACAACACTAGTAGGCAATGTTAATCCCTTAAAAATATTACTTGGCTGTAGGTATCAGGTTCCCAAATGTCTCTACTACCAAAAAGTACAGATACAACAATAAGATCATTTGGTGAAATGAGATTATGGCGAAGGATCGGTAATGGCATTGATATCATCAATTTATGTATCATTGAACGTATAGGAAGGTAACATTAATTGATCGTACACGTTACGTTACAATTAATTACTGCGATATCTACTGAAGCGTAACGTCAGAGGAAGGCCTTAATTAAATCAGTTTTACTCGTGTGTTATAAGGACCTTTTTAACAATTCAAATGGTAAGTAGCAATGATCCTTTGGATTAGGTATAGGCACTTTTGGGTGAAAAGGAATTGATCAAGTACAATACTGTTTGGTTTGGGCCCTAGATTATTCAAAAGATTTTAAATTGACCAACCTATGCCTATGTGTATATTTGTAACTTTAACGGCACAACACGTTCTTTTCTTCTAATCTAACCTGTCACCGACTCGCTATGATTCAACTACTTTCCTTTCATATCATATTAATACTCCATCTTCCGTATTTGATTTTGTATGTATTAAGCGCATCAAAAACACATTTCTGTTTGAGACTGCTACAGTAATTAATACTCTTGAGCAGCATACAAAATAAAATTCCACCAAGAAAAGAAACATTTCTTGGAAACGAGAAATCTTTATATAAAAGTGCCGAGTGCAGTCTTTATTACCACCGTCAGCTTAACTTAGCGATGTTTTACGCAAAGAAACAGTCGCCTGACCCGATCCTTTGGGAACACAGGCTTCTGCGACTTCTGCAGCAAGATGTTATCAGTTTACACTTGGATGCGTTTCCCATCTAGCTGTTAAAATCTCTTTGTTACTCTCGCGATTTAAAAAGAAAGAATACTAAGTAAGTCACGATTATTTAAATTGTAATTTACGTTATAATTATTAATCATACAAGGTCAAACGAGAGTCATTCCTAACCAACCCCACGTTAGTAATTAA
Organism: Hecatera dysodea; assembly: GCA_905332915.2. Lineage (NCBI taxonomy): Eukaryota > Metazoa > Arthropoda > Insecta > Lepidoptera > Noctuidae > Hecatera > Hecatera dysodea. The sequence continues at coordinate 10,561,713 of HG995302.1, forward strand.
CATTCGTACATAAGTGTTTATTTGAGTTCAGTTATTAACTCATTAGAAAAAAAAAATAGTGACGGGATTTTCTTTATGGATGGGAAATCAACAAATGAACGGTGTGGCGAGTGTGACTTGTCGACACAGTGGTGGCGTGCTTAACTGGTGGCTGGCACTATTGTTTTGCTTGATCATGTAATGCGAAACTAACAGAGAATATGGTAAACCTAGCCAGTTTTGAAATGTATGCTATGTAAAGATTTTTTTTATTATAATGTGACATCATGCTTACGTATGTATTTACACCTTGCCTAATGTTTTTGACAATTTGAAAATTCTGTGACAAAATTTTCGAAACATATTGTGGGACTTGGTAAAAATACCAGAATATCTTCAAATAGACATGGTTCCCTAACGACAGAAAGCAGCGGAGTGATAACATTCCTACTTCTAGAAATTACCTAGAGTCTACACTAGCTACTATGAAACTACCATAAAAGTTAAGGCAGATGATAACAGTTTAATTGTATAATCCATTGAACTTTTTCTTCAGTGGTTATTATATCATAACTTTGAAAGAGCTGTTGTTAAAACGAATTCTGCTATGAAATTCAAAATAAAAGTTTTATTGATATTTTCTCTTTTAGGTATATTTACGAATACAAACCTATCAGGAATTTATTTGCGATAATTTTCAGCATGCGAAAACATACCATTTGTAACGAAATAAAAAAATTGCTTCTCTACATGTATAATTTTGACAACAATATAAACCTACAATTTTAAAATTCTAAACACAGACATAACGAGCACGTTATATTAAAATAGGTTAAGTGAGACAAGTCCTTCATAAATAATAAAATAAAACAATAATTGGTTAGAAAAATAAAAAATATATTAACAAATTAATATAGACGCACTGTAAGATATTATCCCTACCTTATTGCTATTCCACCAATTTTCACAAAGCATTTCCAATCGTCTTTAAAAATGTGCACAGCAAAGGAGTGGAACTCTCTGCCTGCGTCTGTATTTCCGAAGCATTCAGCCCAGAAGAAGTCTGTTCATTCCAACTGTTCAGAGATCAAGGTTGAAGTGAACAGACTTCTTCTGGGTAGGCTCATTCCATCGCCGACTTTGTCTCTGTCACTTGTAACTTCGATTGGATCGGTCTGGAGAAATTGCAGCAGTGATGCAGAACCTCGTTCAATGGTAAAAGAAACGTAACAGATGTGGATGCCGACGAACAAACCAATTAATTTTTTTTAAATCTGAATATCATCGCCGTTTAACATCCAATCTTTCTTGTCAAAAAAAAAACTCTTCTTTTTTTAGGCCGAAAAATGTATCCGGCCAGAATGTCAACTTAAAAAAAAGGTTAAGACGAAAGTCGTGTAGCAAAATCTGCTACACATTGCATGTATTTTTGTGTTACTTTATTTTGTTGTTTTTATATGTAGGACTGAGTATTACTTATCATTGAAGAACAAAATAAAATAAAATATATGTTACCAAAAGTTAGGCTCAAAGACACTGTTTGGATTTGTTCTGAAATAATTTTATCTAGAGAAAATGATTTCTTTACCGACCAATATTGTAAGTACCCTATATACTCATAAAGAAATCATGTATGAGTTAATTTTCAAGTCAGGAACTTGGTATTGATGAGAATAATCTCATCATCTCCAGGTTATTGAACTTTAGAATACATTAAGAACAGAACATTTAGAACATCAGTTCAATTAGGTATGAACTAACACGTTAACATCAACTCAAAACATTAATACCGTCCCTTCTAGTTAAAACCAACAAACCTAGAGTTCAATGCCCTTAGAACCTCCATAAAATATCTATCAATCATAATAAAACGTTTACGGGGCGATGGTTTAATTAGCGAGAGGACCCAGTGGCGCCTCTAATACACACGATTACGCATTTAGTTATCTATCCACTGATAGAATCGGATGTGTTAAATCATCGTTTTCTGTGACGGAAGTCAAGGGATGGGTCAGTGAACTTTGTTGTATTAATTAGTTGCTTTGTTGGTCATCTGTTGGTATACTTAATTACTTATGTCTGCCAGAGTTGTGGAATTTGTTTGAAAGAGACACCGGCCCTAGAACGCAAAGGGCATTAGGAGGAGCACGGATTCTTTCATCTAGATGTCGACTTTTGTTGATCGATTTTTTAGACTTATTTTCAATCTAATTCTTAATTTTACTTACCCGCCTGTTGTGTGATGATCAAGATGCAGTAAATAGAGATTGAAATAGGTTCCGCTCATTGAATATAAAAACACTTAGTTCCGTGAATCCGTGATCTCATTTATGTTAGGATTTATTTATTTAGACGACATGGTTGGCGCAGTGGTTGAGGAACGAACACTCCGCACGGAACAAATGTTTGTATGGCCTACAGATAATTGTTCCGGATCTGGGTGTCTTGTGTATGTGAGTTTACATGTTTGTGAACGCACCCACGATACAGGAGTACATCCTAGTGTGGGGCAACGTTTTTTAATAATAATAAAAAAAATCACTAGCTGTGCCCGTGACTTCGTTCGCGTGGATGTCGGGAAAAATATATCACCTAGTTAAAATGTACGTACAGTCAAGTTTTGTTATTTCTAATAGCGGTCAGACGACACAGGGTCATTGTCTGACCGCTATTAGAAATAAGAAAATAAAAGGTTACACAGAGTACCTCTTCCGTTTAAAACACCGACCAGCCCTGATATCTTCTGGTATCTCAAATCCAGTCAGATTCTTAACTTTATTTTAAACTACTTCAAATGAATTAATAATACTGACCAGTAACCAAATTTGAAACAATTTTAAAATTCTAAACACAGACATAACGAGCACGTTATATTAAAATAGGTTAAGTGAGACAAGTCCTTCATAAATAATAAAATAAAACAATAATTGGTTAGAAAAATAAAAAATATATTAACAAATTAATATAGACGCACTGTAAGATATTATCCCTACCTTATTGCTATTCCACCAATTTTCACAAAGCATTTCCAATCGTCTTTAAAAATGTGCACAGCAAAGGAGTGGAACTCTCTGCCTGCGTCTGTATTTCCGAAGCATTCAGCCCAGAAGAAGTCTGTTCATTCCAACTGTTCAGAGATCAAGGTTGAAGTGAACAGACTTCTTCTGGGTAGGCTCATTCCATCGCCGACTTTGTCTCTGTCACTTGTAACTTCGATTGGATCGGTCTGGAGAAATTGCAGCAGTGATGCAGAACCTCGTTCAATGGTAAAAGAAACGTAACAGATGTGGATGCCGACGAACAAACCTATTAATTTTTTTTAAATCTGAATATCATCGCCGTTTAACATCCAATCTTTCTTGTCAAAAAAAAAACTCTTCTTTTTTTAGGCCGAAAAATGTATCCGGCCAGAATGTCAACTTAAAAAAAAGGTTAAGACGAAAGTCGTGTAGCAAAATCTGCTACACATTGCATGTATTTTTGTGTTACTTTATTTTGTTGTTTTTTATATGTAGGACTGAGTATTACTTATCATTGAAGAACAAAATAAAATAAAATATATGTTACCAAAAGTTAGGCTCAAAGACACTGTTTGGATTTGTTCTGAAATAATTTTATCTAGAGAAAATGATTTCTTTACCGACCAATATTGTAAGTACCCTATATACTCATAAAGAAATCATGTATGAGTTAATTTTCAAGTCAGGAACTTGGTATTGATGAGAATAATCTCATCATCTCCAGGTTATTGAACTTTAGAATACATTAAGAACAGAACATTTAGAACATCAGTTCAATTAGGTATGAACTAACACGTTAACATCAACTCAAAACATTAATACCGTCCCTTCTAGTTAAAACCAACAAACCTAGAGTTCAATGCCCTTAGAACCTCCATAAAATATCTATCAATCATAATAAAACGTTTACGGGGCTGTTCGGGTCAATCACCCAACAATAATGAATCTGTCAGCGTAATTGCGACACCGCGCTCTGTGCCTTTATTATTTTATGTATTACCCAAGTAAATACAGTCAGTACGCATTCGGATAGCACATCGGGCGCGACTCAATCTCATCTCATTCACCTCATTAGTTTTAATAGTTTTCCCTTTGTATTAGTTTAATCGGTATTGTTGAAATATAGCTATCTTTATAATCTTTAATCTTGGTTTATCTTAATCTCACCCCAAACACATTGCTATTATTAAATATTTAGCCGGGGGTGAGGAATACCGGGTACCATTATTGAGTTCGTATAGTGTTATGATTTTTATTAAAACTCTGAAAGTTGTAACAGATGTGACTCATTTAATAGTACTGTTGGTGTTTTTGTAAAGCAAAATAATATGTAAAGTGTAATTATATGAAATTATTTATTATTTCCGTTTCACATTACTACCCCCTAGAAGAATTTCTAGAAACTGCATTATGTAACATGGTAATAGTTGTTAATTACACTGTGTTTAATTACATTTTTGAAATTTATTGCAAGCATTCATTTCCACACAGAAGTAACGATTTTTAGGACCTGTTCATAATTATATACAATTAGTTAACTAATTACTACTAAAACTAAAAACGATTAGCTAACATGAATAATTAGTTTGAATTGTAATCATAGCACAATTATCTACTTAATTTATAAGCAATCATTTGATCTACATTCCGAATAGTTTATTAAATTCTACATTAAAAAAATTTAGATATGAGTGAGAATATCCAGCTTTTATCAGTGAAATAATATCAGATCTCTTACTATGGAACTTCACGTTATGGCTAATTTAGTGTAAATTAGAAATATTTAAATAATGATTGTTTATACAGAGAATACAACGTACGTGATGTTTCTATCACAATCCAAACTTTTGGATGATGATAAAAACATCAGCAGTAGGTATACGTTTTATTTACATCCATGATTTCAATATTTACAACTTTATAATTTTACTAAGTATTTTCGAATTTAACTATAAGAACTGTTTAAAAGGTATGTTTAAACAATAAAATTGAAAATTAAAAAAAAAAAAAAAAAAAAAAAAAAAACAATGTTTGGGGTGAGATTAAGATAAACCAAGATTAAAGATTATAAAGATAGCTATATTTCAACAATACCGATTAAACTAATACAAAGGGAAAACTATTAAAACTAATGAGGTGAATGAGATGAGATTGAGTCGCGCCCGATGTGCTATCCGAATGCGTACTGACTGTATTTACTTGGGTAATACATAAAATAATAAAGGCACAGAGCGCGGTGTCGCAATTACGCTGACAGATTCATTATTGTTGGGTGATTGACCCGAACATACTCCCGAGGGAGAAAAAGATAAGGTTAGTAAGTGATTATAGTTAAATGAGTATGAACTTAATATTAACAAGGTGAAAACAATGTTCAAATAATACTAAAATAGTTATGTAGTTAGTTATGTTAAAGGGTGAGATGAAAATAATGTATATAACAAATTAAACAGAATCGCTACAGTTCAGATCAGGAAGAGAAAACACGCGAAAGATAGGGGAAGAACCTCTATCTTCCTTTTTTTGTAAACACTCACTAGATACAGCTAGTCGCTTAGGATCACTTTTCACTAATTTACTACTAGATTGCCCATTTTCCCTAATTTCACTGCACTCAATCACAACACTTTCTGCAACGGTATGTGGAAACGCCAACGCAGTTGCCACAGAGGTCGCCGACTGCTCTGCTGTAGAAGTTGGACGATTTTCTTTGCGTTGCCTTTTCCGCCAACGTTGAAAACCGTAAATGGCCACCAAAACTAAGATAACTGCTATGATGAGATATGTAGCAGTATAAAGATGGATATCGTGGTAAGAGATATCGGTGCTCAAAGGTTCACTCTGTTTCATGATCTCAAGACTTCTCTTGATAGCTTCAAATTGCTTGAGGTTGTCTGAGTTATTGAGATTAAACTCATATGAGATTTCCGGCATTGTTATATTTATCATGTGATTAATAGGGGATATTTCTGGCGAGATAAGCTTTGTCGTCGTGCTAATTTTGCTCGACAATCTTTTGTTCGAATATACCGTAAATTCTTCTGTTTTTACTAAACAGCCTTCCCCAACACGCAACAGACCAGCGCCTGATAGCCTGACCGCCTGAACTTGATTTTCACACAGAAGTTTGATGTTACATATGTACATCGCAGCATAAATAATAATACTTGTTCTCTGATGTTAATTCTCTCCAGTCATTCTTGCACGAGGTAGTTTTAGTTTTACAAGTTCTTGTGCCTGGGATCGTTTCGCAAAGACTATGATCATCTTTCATGTGGTGAATAGGCCTTCTGATATGGCACAGGATAGTCTCAGGATTTTTCAATACGCATGACTGCAGATCCATGTCTGTGATAGTTAAATACGAATCCTTTCTCATGTTGATGGCTGCTAAGCCGGAGATCGTTTCGACTTTCATCATCATGTTACTTTCCATAATGCGCGGGACCGGGATAAGATTGAATACCTCGTAAAGATCCCTTTCAATCAGGGGTATTCTTATTTCTATAATTAAATATTTGCCAGAGTACTTGGCTCTTACTCTGAGCAAGCTGTCACGTGGGTTTCATTTGCTCTCTGTATTTTGCAATACACGACGCAAGCGTATGCTTTTGTGCTGGCGTCGCAAAAGCCATGGAGTTCAATGGTGTCTTTCTTCAGGGTTTGAATCCAACGGGGTATTTTAAACCGAGATATATGGGATAGATCGGCTTTAATATTGTTCCACTCTAACGCGATTTCCTGAGGGACAGGGTGGTCCCAACTGAGGTCTGACTTCCACAGTTCTTGGAACAAAATCTTAAGCTTTATTGTGACTGGTGCTAACCAGCCCAAAGGATCAAAAATCTTAGATATTTGGGATAAGAATTGTCTTTTTGTAAGGATGTCTTGTGAGATAAATTCTATTGGATGGAAGATAAATTGATCATCTTTTGGCTCCCAACGAAGACCTAAAGTTTTGGTTGACTCTGGTTGCTTGAAGTCAAAGTTTTCCTTTTGCGGTGTATCAGAACTGTCTATTATTTCCGGTAAGTTTGATCGCCATTTTCGCAGGTTAAACCCGCCAGATTTGAGGAGGCTGATCATCTCCGCTTTTAGCTGTTGAGCTGCTCTCGCTGAATGTTCACCATGCATGAGATCATCCATGTAGAACGAGTTTTCTAAGATGCCAGGAGCGCAACTTAGTGGATAGTTTGGCCTTTCATCGACGGCTAGTTGCTTCAGCGTCATCATGGCCAAAAAAGGTGCGGCTTTTGTCCCATAGGTAACTGTCGCTAACTGATATTCCTTTAAAGGTTGATATTGATAATCCCGCCAGATAATTTTCTGATATTTCTGATCATCGGCATGTAGCCAGATTTTGCGGAACATTTTCTCTATATCTGCCGTAAAAGCGAATCTAAATTGTCTCCATTTTAAGATAAGGCTCTGAAGGTCCTGTTGTAAATTGGGTCCTCGGCACATAAGATCATTGAGGCTGTGCCCGCTCGAGGTTTTTGCCGAGGCATTGAATACAACTCGCAATTTTGTGGTTGATGACTCAGATCGTTGTACGCAATGGTGCGATAAGTAGCAGTCCGGCTGTACGTGTTGTGCAACGGGTGTCATATGTCCGAGCTCTAGGTATTCCGAAATAAACGTTTTATAGTCACGTGCCAGTGCTGGTTGTTTATTTAATTTCCGCTCTATTTGGAGAAATTGAGCAACCGATTTTGCTTTTGACTCGCCTATGTTATTCTCAAAATTTTCTTTAAAGGGTATTTTAACGACATAGCTTCCGTCTTCCCGCCTAGAGGTTGTAGACTGGTAAAACTCAACGCATTTTTGGTCTACTTCTGACATCGCTGGAGATTCATGAATGTCCTCTACTTCCCAAAATTGCTGTATCTCTTCGATATTATTTAGGATTACATTGCAATGATACGTTTTGTAGTTGCCGCTTAAGATCCATCCCAACTGGGTTTGTTGGGCGATGGGCAACATTCCTTCGGATCGACAGATACCATCCATAAGGATCGTGGAATAGATATCTGCTCCGAACAGGATATCAATAGGCCTACTTTTGTAAAATTCGGGATCTGCTAGAGTTATTTGATTAAGAGTAGGCCAATTCGGCTTAGGTAATGTATAGCTAGGTAAGTTATTTATGAGTCTATTCATTATATATACGTCCGTTTCAAAGATGTAGTCGCTAACCAACGACGAACATTTGATGGTAAGCATGCCCTTGCAGTTATTTTCCTTATTTCCTATTCCTGAGATATAACCGTTACATTTCCGCCGCGGTAACCTTAACAACTGAGCTGCACTTTCTCTGATAATAGATGTCTGTGATCCTTGATCTAAAAGAACTCTCATTTTATGGTAAGATCCATCTGCGGCTTGTACTTTAATTATTGCTGTAGCAAGCAATATTTCTGAGGGTTCTTTAAAAAGCGACGCTACTGTGTTACTTTCTTGCTGCTGAGATGGCGATTTCGTAATCGTAGCTGCATTAGACCCAGATCGATGCGAGGTAAATGATTCATGCAAAATGGTGTTGTGATCTTTATTGCATTCCTTGCATTTTATTTCGGAAAGGCATTTTTTGCCATCATGAAAATGTAAGCAATTAATGCAAAGGTTCAAATTAGCAATAGTGTTTTTCCGTTCATTAGGTTGCAATTCCAATAGTTTTTGACATGCATGAATTCGATGATCATTGGTGTTGCAAATAGGGCATTGCTTGCGATAGTTAGATTTGTTCTTGGACTTTGACGATTGCGAAACTTGATTTGTTGAGTAATTCGTTTTAGGATTGTTGTAATTTCGTTTAAAACTGGAACCTTTTGAAAATGATGGTTTGCTATTGTTGTTGGATTGAGATTGGGATGATTTCTGCGTAGAGTGGTCAAGCTTTTTACGAGAAGTTTCCAGCATCATGAACTTAGTTTCCAAGAAATTAAGGAAATCTTCCAAGACGGGTAACTCTCGTGGGGATTTTAGGGCTTGTAGATAATCCTCGTATGTATCTGCGTCCAATTTTTGAGACAATATACATACTAGAAAAGGATCCCAGGACGACACATCGACTCCTAGGTTCTTGATAGCGTTCACGCTTTCGTAGGTCGTGTCGTAAATGCGTTTTATATGGTTTGATGATTGTTGCTGGTTTGTAGGGATATTCATGAGATTATTAAGATAAGAGGTGAAGATCAGTCGCTTATTATTATAACGATGATTGAGGATATTCCAGCATACAGGGTAATTGTCAGAGCTTATTTGGAGATGTTGGATCAATTTTTCGGGCTCACCTTTGATCTTGCTCTTTAGAAACTGCATCTTTTGTGCATTCGATAAAGACGGGTTGTTATGTACAGCTTCGGTGAAAAGATCTTTGAATGAAATCCACTTGTTGTAGTTTCCATCAAAGGTGACTATCTCCATTTTAGGGGTAGATTTTTCAATATGCGCAACGGACCACATTTTCTTATTGATGTCTTTCTTGATCTTGTTATAATGTTTCTCATAATGAGTAAATTGCTCTTCGTACTCTAAGTTTAATCCGCCATACTCGTTGTCCAGCTCCCAATGAAGTGAGTCAATGGCCGCCCAACGAGATTGTATCGTCTTCAAGATATCTTCAAACTCCCATTTTTCCGTGACCAGATCAAGGTCGATATTGGAAATTGTTCTCAAGAAAGCCTTAAAGTTGGTGGCTTGTTTTTTGAAGAGAGCTTCGGCATTACTCCCTTCTGGTGTAGGGGTTTTGGAAGCAGAATGAGATGCGAGGTTTGAGGTTTGAGATTCCGCAGTAGGTTTGAACGTAGGAGGTTTCAGTTCAGGGGTTTGCGGTCTGTTAGCTAGAGGGTTATAGTTTTGAATGGTAGTTTTAATATTGTTATATTTTTCCTTCATTTGATCGTATTGCTTAGTACTGAAATATGCATGAGATTGATCACCAAAAGACAGTAAAGTCATATGGTTATTATGGAACTCCGTAAAATATTGTTCCAAGGTAGCTAATCGACGACGTAAGTAGTCAGAGGTCTTGCGCTCGGCACCATCCTTCTTGAAATTGGTGAAGAGCTTATCTACGGCTTCGATTAGTTGTTGTTGGGTGGCTAGAATGTCATCCATCTTACAGAGATATAAAAGAGACCTTACTTGGGCTGAAGGCTTCTTTGAAGATCAGATGTCCTTGCGATGGCTGCAAGAACAAACCTGGAATTACAGCGCGATGAGATGCCGCGATGCTGTCGTAATAACAGGGTCCACAGGATCAGCAGGATGATGGCTCGATTCCACCCGGAGTTCCGAGGTCAGTCAGGATCCACAGGATAATGAGATTCGTGGAGAGTAAATCCACTGAGTTCTGTTTGCCAGGGTCTGGTTCCAAGCGAGAAACTTACACAGCGCAACTAGTAGGCACACGCGTAATAGTCCCGCTCCGATGGCTCGAAGGACCAATGTTTGGGGTGAGATTAAGATAAACCAAGATTAAAGATTATAAAGATAGCTATATTTCAACAATACCGATTAAACTAATACAAAGGGAAAACTATTAAAACTAATGAGGTGAATGAGATGAGATTGAGTCGCGCCCGATGTGCTATCCGAATGCGTACTGACTGTATTTACTTGGGTAATACATAAAATAATAAAGGCACAGAGCGCGGTGTCGCAATTACGCTGACAGATTCATTATTGTTGGGTGATTGACCCGAACAGGGGCGATGGTTTAATTAGCGAGAGGACCCAGTGGCGCCTCTAATACACACGATTACGCATTTAGTTATCTATCCACTGATAGAATCGGATGTGTTAAATCATCGTTTTCTGTGACGGAAGTCAAGGGATGGGTCAGTGAACTTTGTTGTATTAATTAGTTGCTTTGTTGGTCATCTGTTGGTATACTTAATTACTTATGTCTGCCAGAGTTGTGGAATTTGTTTGAAAGAGACACCGGCCCTAGAACGCAAAGGGCATTAGGAGGAGCACGGATTCTTTCATCTAGATGTCGACTTTTGTTGATCGATTTTTTAGACTTATTTTCAATCTAATTCTTAATTTTACTTACCCGCCTGTTGTGTGATGATCAAGATGCAGTAAATAGAGATTGAAATAGGTTCCGCTCATTGAATATAAAAACACTTAGTTCCGTGAATCCGTGATCTCATTTATGTTAGGATTTATTTATTTAGACGACATGGTTGGCGCAGTGGTTGAGGAACGAACACTCCGCACGGAACAAATGTTTGTATGGCCTACAGATAATTGTTCCGGATCTGGGTGTCTTGTGTATGTGAGTTTACATGTTTGTGAACGCACCCACGATACAGGAGTACATCCTAGTGTGGGGCAACGTTTTTTAATAATAATAAAAAAAATCACTAGCTGTGCCCGTGACTTCGTTCGCGTGGATGTCGGGAAAAATATATCACCTAGTTAAAATGTACGTACAGTCAAGTTTTGTTATTTCTAATAGCGGTCAGACGACACAGGGTCATTGTCTGACCGCTATTAGAAATAAGAAAATAAAAGGTTACACAGAGTACCTCTTCCGTTTAAAACACCGACCAGCCCTGATATCTTCTGGTATCTCAAATCCAGTCAGATTCTTAACTTTATTTTAAACTACTTCAAATGAATTAATAATACTGACCAGTAACCAAATTTGAAACAATTTTCCAAAACGTTATTTTTTTACGTTTCCGAAGATTTGAAGAAGCTCCTGGCTAAATAATATAGGGATCGTTATTCTAGGTTAATTGAGTGCTGAACAGCCGGGAACAACGGCTTAGCGTGCTTTCCGAGGCACGGAGGAATCTTAGAATTTTAAGATGGTCACCCATCTATAGACCAACCTCGGCAAGTGTTGCTTAACCTTGTAGGGGCTAAAGAATAACAGCCGTACGGGTCGACACCCGTACGTCTGTTATTCTTTAGCCACGAACTCCGTATACGTATAAACTAAGTATTATTTTAAAGACACTAAGTCATGAATCGGATAGGTTGTCCTGCCTTTTTCCCAATTTATTACGGCTAAATCGGCTGGTCTCGCCGTCGGCTTGCAAGTTTTAAGATACGTTTATGCTTATATTAAGTTACTAGCTGCTGCCCGCGACTTCGTCCCCGTGGAATCTCCGATTTTAAAACATTCTTTATCGCTGCTCCGCTCCTATTGGCTTAAGCGTAATGTTATATAGCCTAAAGCCTTCCTCGATAAATGGTCTATTCAACCCAAAAAGAATTTTTCAATTCGAACCAGTAGTTCCTGAGATAAGCGCGTTCAAACAAACAAACAAACAAACAAACCAACAAACTCTTCAGCTTTATAATATTAGTATAGATATGTTGTGACTGAGTCAGCCAAGCAATTATGTTCATTAAAAGACATGAGTGAACGTCATTCAAATAACATAATTATTAATAACGCCATCTATCGACCATGGAGTTGACCTTTATATTTTAACAGGTCAACTGTATGGTCAATAGGTGGTGCATATGTATTTCGGACGATATAACGATAAGATAATAAAATAGTCACATTTTCTTGACGTATTGAAAGTTTCACGAATAACTTAACAATTATTTTGGTGTTATTTCCATGCGGAAATAACACCAAAATAATGGTTATATAAAAACAAAATAATTGTTGAGCGCGCGGCAGAGCTCTACCAATTTCCCTTGGTCACCACCTGAATTTAAGCCGAATGTATGTTGGTACATTTGATATAATCAGTGATCATTAGATCTGCAGTGCTATTCAGTAAGCAATAAGCATGTCACCGTAAAAACCTAAAAGTGAGCTGTGTATTTGTTGCTTTACGTTGAATAATAGTAATACTATTCTTCAACAATCTCACCGTGAAAACTAAGGTGGCTTAAGCTCCAAGTGAGCTGTCAATCACGCTTAATGGACTTTCCACTGTCACACTGTCTGATGTGTTTTCTAGAATCGAAAGGTTGTGGCCAAATTACACATCTTATTCGAGACGGCATCGTGCTTGTAAGTACGCAGGACGCATTAACTAATTACGTACATGTCATGTGGGCGGTTCGAAAACTTATTATAACTTACAATATGAACGATATAACTTTTAATCACTTTATTTTAAACTAACAGCATCCTGCGGTTTCACCCGCGTAGTTCCCGTTCCGTGGGAATATGGGGATAAAATATAGCCTATATTACTCGTGGATAATTTAGCTTTCGAATGGTGAAAGAATTTTTAAAATCGGCCCAGCAGTTTTTGAGCCTATTCATTACAACCAAACAAACAAAGTTTTCCTCTTTATAATATTAGTGTAGATGAAATGAAATTGTATTTCTTGGATGTATATCATATGTTGCTATAAGAATCGATGATTATAACAAACTGGTATTCCGCTGAATCCGGTATGACTGGAAGGCGACCCCAATATATTTAAGAAAAGACTATGCAGATAGATAGAACAAATAAAAATTATATCAAACAAAATCACATCGTTCGTTTTTAAATTAGAAATAGTAATACCTAACATCATACACCCGGTTGAAATACCCTACAAAACTTCAGCAAAGATGTATTGTGTGCTTGATAACTATGTATAAATATATCTTACTAAAACCAATAAACGCTGCACGTCACATAAAAATGTGTTGGAAAAACAAAAAATACCTAAAACTGGTCAATTGTTTCATTATTCACTCCCACGCTTACATTCCCACGAGTCCTTTATATGAAACAAAGTTTTATTCAGAAAAGAAAACAGAACATCGAAAAAAAGGCGAAGGTACCCAAATAGTTAAACTATAAATTCTAAACGCAACCTACGCGCAAAGCTTTGTTTAAAAATACTTTTTCCAATACTCAAAATAACACAAGTTCGTCACACGACACAATAAAATAAAATGACAAATTTTATTCGACCCAAATACTTTTTTACCCGAGGAAATAATTGTTAGTCCGTTAGAGAATAGAGGACGAATACAGATCCCCACCGAATGTGTCTCCACGTTGTCGTCGTGGTGGGGCTTGAGCGTCTCAATGATCTTGCGAGCTTTCCCGGTAGAGCCACTCATGCCGGAAGGTCGCAAGTGAGGGATCAGACCAAGAGAGACACACGCTTGCTCGCTGCTCTCTGGTACGCGTCTGATCATCAGACGTGACTGTGAGAGCAGCGAGCAGGTGGAGAGGTGAGGTTGGGAGAGAGGGCCCTGAGAAGGGGTGGAGCGAAAAGGGACCGCACCCTTAAAAGGAACAAAAAATGAAAAAAGACGATTGCAAAATGAGTCCCCAGGTGGGTCCCGACTGCTCAGCGGTCGGGGAATCCCACCCCGCTTCGGCGGGCTGCCCTCCGTACTCTGGGGTGGGCACCAACCGTCTTCCGCTTGCCAGTGGCAACAAGAGCCGAGGAGGCTCAGAATCGACGTCATCCGGATCCGCCTCCTTCAAGGAGCTGATGGCGTTCGGTTGTGATGCGGGGAGTTCGCCTGAGCGCCGGGGAGGTGCAGGGTCAGATTCTGGCTCTGGACTTGACCTAGTAACGGTCAGCTCGGCGGGCTCTGGTGACAGAGGAGGGGGGGCCGCTGCGGAGAAGTTCTTCCGCAAGCGACCCAGACGGGAGGATGACAAGGAGTCGTCCTCCGAGGGCGAGTTTGCCTCCGCCCGAAAAATCCCCACCGCAAGGCGGGGCAGGGGCAGTGAGGCAGGGAGGGGGCTGGCTCCCTCTACCCGGGAGGCGGGCCGTCGGGCCGAGAGGTCGGTGGAGGAGGGGCGTCGCCCTGGAGGGAGCGGTCGTGGGGCTCCCTCTACTCTTCCGCCCCCTCTCGACTCTGACGACGAAGAGTCCCCGAGAGAGGAACCTCCCGCTGCCGAGGAGCAGAGGGCTCACCTTGAGGAGGTGGTGGAGGCCGCGATCCGCGCTGTGGCCTTCAAGAGGAAGCAGTCCTCGAAGCGGGAGGCCATTAGCGCGGCCAAAGCCTCCATTCTGGCGGCAGCGGCGGCCAACGTCAGCGGGTCTAAGGAGGCGACAGAGTTGCGGGCGGAGGTCGCCCGCCTCGCGGCCGTAACGGAGCGACTCATTGCGGAGAATGAGTCGCTCCGGAGGGACCTGGCTGGCATGGCCAGAGCGGCCTCGGAGGAGCCGCAGGGGGGGCCGAGTCCAGCGGCGCTGGAGGGGAGCCAGGTGCTGAGCCAGGTGCGGAGCCTGGTGCGGCAGGGGCTGGCTCCCTTCCGGAGGCAGGTGTCCGCCTTGGAGGACATGATCCGGCGTCCCCCGTTGGCGGCGGCACAGAGGCCCCCGGGACAGCAGAAGGCGGCTTCGTACGCAGCCGCGGTGGCTGCTGGCCCGGGAACGTCCGGCCAGGCGAAGGCCAAGGCGGGAGCCGCGCCAGCGCCTGTGACGCCGGCGCCCGCGACGCCGGCGACTACCAAGACGGCCCCGGCGAAGAGGGGTAGGAGGAAGGCTGGAGGGGGAGCGGCTAAGGCTGCTGCGCCAGTGGCGCCGCAGCCGCCCCCACCCCCACCCTCGGACCCTCCTGCGGCCGAGGCCGAGTGGCAGGTTGCCGGTCAGAAGCGGCAGGCCGCGAAAGCGGCCAAAAATAAAGCGAGGAGGCAGCGGCGGAAGGCCAATGCCATTGCGGCGAGGCTTCGCGCCCCGAAATCCGCGGCTGTGGTGCTTACACTGCAGCCGGAAGCGGAACAGAGGGGCGTGACGTATCTCGCCGTACTGAAGCGGGCGAAGGAGGCGGTGAGCCTCCAGGAGCTGGGCATCAGCGGGGGCATCGGGGTCAGGAGGACCCTAACCGGTGCCCGCAAGCTCGAGCTCGCCGGAGCGGAGAGTGGCCCGTTCGCGGACGCCTTGGCCGAAAAGCTGAGGGCGGTCTTACCCGCGGACGAGGTCCGGGTGTCCAGGCCGACTAAGCGCATCGACATGCGCATAGTGGGCCTGGATGACTCCGTTACGGAGGAGGAAGTTGTGGCCGCCGTCGCCAGGACTGGGGGGTGCTCTGCCGAGCTCGTCAAGGCGGGCACCCTCCGGCCAGACAACACGGGCATGCAAACCCTTGTGGTGAGCTGCCCCGTGACGGCGGCCAGAACTGTGTCGGAGGGCCGAAGGCTCCTGGTGGGATGGGTGTCTGCGCGGGTAAAACTGCTGGAGCCCAGACCTCTGAGGTGCTACCGCTGCCATGTGGGTAACCACACGGGAGCTATGTGCCCCTCGGAGGTCGACCGCAGCGGACTCTGTTTCCGCTGTGGTCAGCCCGGTCATCGGGCCGGCTCTTGCGAGGCCACGCCGCACTGCAGTGCATGTGCGGCTGTTGGCAAGCCGGCCGAGCACTGGGCTGGGGGAAGGGCCTGCGCGCCATCCGCCCCGACCAGGGGCAAGAGGTCCGCCGCCACCGCCGCCTCTGCCGCCGCCGCGGCTTCTGTCGCCGCCACTGCCGCTTCTGCTGCGGGTGCTGCGGCTCCCAACACTCGGGAGGGTGCTGAGATGGAGTGCCAGTAATGGTCCCATTTCGGCCCCCTCCAGAGACAAGTCGGCCGCTGTGCTATCGCGCAGTGGCTGATGCCTGGGGACGGTGAGTGTGGGTGGCTCGCCGTCCGATACCAGGTTGAGTCGACGACGCGTTGTGTTCCACGCGCGTCACAAGGAGCCGTCAGCACCGAGGACGGGGCCCCATAGGGTCGGTGCCTGCTAGGGTTGCGGAATTTGTTCGAAAGAGTTACCGCGGCCCTGGAACGCATAGGGCACAAGAAGGATCACGGGTGGGTTTTAGTCAGTAAAAGTCTGACACTCCCTACCGCTCCACCCAGGGCGGGAGGGGTCATTTGATGATTTCCCATCCAGAAAAAAAAAAAAAAAAAAAAAAAAAAAAAGGACGAATACAGATTCATGTTTTTCATCGCAGAGCAAACTGTATGTTGAACAATCACGGAGTAAAAACGTTGCTACACCACTATTGTTACCGACAAAGTGAGTGATAGGCGTCTGTTGGATGAAAAAAATTGAGTTCCCTAAAACGTATTCGAAACAGGTAGGTACATTCACGAAGACATGTTAGTTTCAAATAATCTTTAATAAACATACTCATTTTGAAACATATGTGAATGGAAACATACATAATTATGCCGAAAATAATATTAGGATGCGATAATTTTTCATGATGAAAAAATAACATTATACACGAAACATTAAGAATAAAGTATTCATTGTAGGTACTAATTTACGCAGTACACTTTTCAAACATGGGAAAGTACGGTAACTCATGTTCAAGGGTTAAAAAGGCAAATTGTAAACGGAAGAGGGTTTTCCAAGTGATTTCATAACAAATCTTAAAAGCTTTGAGAGTGAGAGTGTACTCGTAATAGTTACGCTTACTCGTGGATCCTATGCAAATTAACACGAGTTCGATACTTTTGAATATGTATGCAGCGTTGTGCTCTCCGAGTACCTAACTAGTACCATCAGAATATGGACGTGCTGCTCCAATGATTTTGTATGGACTTTTCAAAACTATTGAGCTATATGTCCGATCTTTTTTTTTATTATTGATACAAGTTCGTTTCGTATACTTGAGCTCCAATCTTTGATACTTCGTTTCCCGATTATATTGCAGATGAGATTAAAACATTATGATGAAATTTAGGAAAGATTGCACCGAATATTGATAAATGCATTTGGCTATCACCTTAATTCGTTCCTGCTCTTTCGCCTTAAATTTGCATATTTTCTTCGTGTTTCCCATTTATGGAAGCACAGTCATCGTTTAGATCAAATTATTATATATATAATAAACTTTATGTACAATAGTGGTACATGGGTGAACTTAATGCAACAAGGCATTCTCTACCCACTGGTAGAGAATGCCCAAAGGGTCACTACCCTTTGGATTCAACTATTACTTTATTTTTAATGTGGCATTGGACGACCGTGCTCGGACTCAGCTCAATGTCCTCAAAATATGTAATATAAGTTTACCGGCTACCATATTTTCAGTCCATGACACTGATAAATTAATATCCTGGCCTCCATCCTGGTTGAATTTGATATGCCATGCTTCACCGATGCCTAGAAAGTCGCTTGCCCGAATACTGACCTACCTGACAAAGCATCTTCCCAGAGGCGGTCGGACGAGCCACTCTGCAGAGTAGAAGGTTCTCAGGAGAACTCACTGACCACGTCTGCTACTGGACTGCTGAATGTGCGCACTTGCTAGCTGTGGGAAAATGGTCTTTTAACTGTAAAGGAGGAGGATCTCAAATCGACTGTATTTTTTTGTATGTAACTTTATACTGGGTGTACCAATTTTGATGATTCTTTTTTTATATTCGAAAGCTGGAGCTTGTCATGTAGTCCTATTTAAATTTTAATGACATGTGATGACGAATATTTGTGTTAACCCTAATAATGCGTGGCTTCGAATACATTGATGATGTTCCCATTCTCTCTTGTCGATGTAAAATGAAATAAAACTGTATACAATGGTTAGGAAGAGCCTCTTAGTATTTCAAGGTGGTTCCTTTCTAGTTTGGTGAAGATCTGATAAAGAACAGAGAATGGCAACGGAACTTATTTTCTTATCTTATTTCTTATTTAAAAAAAAAACGTTGCCACACTAGGAATTTCCTCCTGTGTCGTGGGTGCGTTTACCAACATACAATTACACATACACAAACAACCAGACCCGGAATAACTATCTGTAGGCCATACAAATATTTGTCCCGTGCGGGAATGGAACTCACGACACGTAGCGCAGCAGCTAATCGCTCAACCACTGCGCCAACCGTGCCGTCATTCAATAAATTATAGTAAATCTTTTGGGATTGTTGAAATCGCATGTCTGTTTGGGTACGCGCTGTGATGGGTACGTTCAACTGTGGGTCACCACTAAAAAGTGAAAAATAAAAAAAACGTTTTTCCAAAAAAATACCATCGACTTATAAAAAAAAATTAACTTTAATTTCGGAAGTCGGTGGTTTTGGTTGTTACTTCGTTTTTGAACACCGACTTACGAAATCATAGTTATTTTATACTTTTGTGTTTTTTGTTTAGAAGTAGGTTATATTTTTTTGGAAGTTTTTTGGCTTAATGCACTGCCGTCGCCAAACCTAAGCACTTACCTCTGCCTCGCTATACCGCTTCAGTGTACTCTCTGCTGTTTTGCGCGACACGCTAATTATTTTGATGCTGTAGTTTAGTTTACTGTATATTTAGTTTATTTGTTAATTTAACTTATTGTTAATAATCTTTTCCGATTCATAAAAACCACCACGAATACTATAAAATCAGTACCAGAAATCGCGATGAATGTCAACTAGTGTTCAGTGACACTAGTTGACATTCATCGCGATTTCTGGAATTAAAAAGTATTAGAAATAGCATATTGAAAATAAAATTATAACTGTAGTACTATTGACGGATAAATTTCGCAAAATTATACATATAAAAACATCGGCATCAGAACACAATAAATGCTTCATATTTTTAATTCCAGCGAAGCTGTTGTTCCGTACTTGATTAATAATACATTGCCCGTATAACTGGCATTGCAAAAGAAAAATAATAACGTGTTGAATAAAAAGGCTTTCTCGTTCAATTTTCACACCTCGGTGGTTAACGAATTTACATTTGTAAATATTAAACGAAGCGGGAATGCACTCGAAAAGATTGGCCGTTCCGATCCCTTGTCGATCTTTGTCAGAGCCTGTCGATTGGGCGGAACCTGAATAATATAAAATTTTCATACGTTTGTGAAACCCTTATGGAAAAGTTTTCCCGCAATCATGAGGATCTTTCCTTTGAATAGGGAATTCTTGTCATGAGTTGCATGTTCTTGTGCCCCTTTTTTGGTTTTGAGGAAAAGAAATCAAACTTCATATTATTAATGTTAGGACAGTGCGTAAGATTTTGAGTGGTATTAAACGTTGTATTTAGGCTATTAATCACTACAATATCGACATTATTTTGCCCAAACTCAATGAAAATCAATTAAGGTCCTATCATTAGAAAACAAACCAAAACACTACATATTAAAGTAGGAATTCCCTGAAATACTCTAGCAAACATCACAGCTATACAAGTTCCACACGAAATTCACGATCGCCCCGTCAATCCTGCCAATTTCTTGTAATGACAGTCTCGCTGTCATCCAGCTGTACGGAACTTTGACTCTATTTCGTGTACGGAATGTTCATTTGTGAGGTTAAAATGGGTCACACGGCGTGCAAGCAAAGTTCAAAGCTGCGGCTTGGCTTTTATTGTACTTCCCTAAGTTGAAGTTTACAATAGCTAGAACTACTAATTTAATTATGCTATGCACTGTTGTACTCCTAAAAGTTTTATACGACGTAAATGGTATGTTTTCTTGTATGGTGATGTTGGTTTTATGGTGTTTTGAGATGCAAGAGATTATGCTAGATTTTTTTTGCTTAACACAACATCAGGTTTATTTACTCGTATCGCGAAGGGTTAGGCAGACTAGGTGTTCACACTTCACATAACTTGTTTTTCGTACCATGACACAGGGGCCGAGTTTATTGCCATCAATTGGATATATATCCCGACTCCGGGAAGCTATGTAACTAAGATATCAAGGATATTAAGATGGTAGGTTTTTTTTGGATGTGAAATCATCAAATGACTTTCGCTCTTGGCCTAGCGGAAGAGAGTGTCAGACTCTTACTGACTAAAACCCATGCCCTATTCCTCCTAATGCCCTTTGCGTTCCAGTGCCGTGATGACTTTGTACAATAAAATCCGCAACCTTGGAAGGTCTTCTAGTTTTAAATATTCCATTATCTAGCCGGAAATTCCACAGTACATATCAGGGTCGTTTAATTTTCATGGCACGGAATCTTTGCACTGTAGTCTTTAGTATTTCATCCTAGATTGGGCTATCGACGTCACTTTCAAATTAAAATGCCAAGCACACCCGCACTGCATTGCAATCTAATCTCAACTAAATTAGTCCTAATGCAGCTGTCCTTTTCTGACTTCTAACTTGGAATTGGGTTTTAGCAGTAGGTCAGACTCTACTTACAATGCTTGTATTTTAATTAAGTAGGAAGATTTTGTTCTAATCAAACTTGAAACGCAGTGATTAGAAATAAAAAAAATCAGCCAAGTGCGAGTCTAGCTCATTTCTTAATGCTAATTCACTTTTTTAATAATGTGCTATTAATAATGAAATTGGTCTTCTTCTTCTTATCGTGCGATGTGTTGCTGATGTGCAGGTACCTATTAAAATTTATTTGCTTCATTGACGTCAATGCTGCAGTAATCTATTCAATCAATACAATCAATTTTTATCAATGGTTCAATTGAATACACATTTGGGACACATCAGTAAAGGGGGCATATTCTCAACCGAACCACACTAGTACCTAGTCGTTGATGGATCAATAATCCCCAATTCGCCAAATTATATTTGCAGTCGCCTACTTGAATACGGAATCGCTACAGAGCATTCCATGTAGGCTACAGCAGCAAAACAACAATATTTATAACTAAACCAAATCAACAAAGATAGTACAAGCAAATATGTAACCAAACCAATGCAGGTTTAGTAAAGATAATAGTCCACTGGTTTCAAACACCCAAAGCTAACTCCTAAATCCTTCAGCTATGAAACTGGAACTAAAGCAAAAGACGATTATCAAAGACAACAGTAAGAAAGGCAGCAAGTTATTAAATCCTTAGTTTAACAGTTAATAGTTGCGTTGTTCGTTATCTCACAAAGGGCGTCCGAGATCGCTGACAAAAGTTTAGCAACCTAAATTAGTTGTAAAGGAGATAATATTCCTAACGCTGACTATATAAAGGCCGTGACACACGTACTTGTAACTTGTACAAAAGTATGCAAGTAACTTGCATGCCATGTCAACTTCTGATTAGTATCCGCACAAGGACACGAAGTTTACTTAAATGAGAAATATGAGAAGTGGTATATTATTTAAGGCTTAATGGCCGTAGGCCCAAGGGTTCGCCTCTCATGCTTGAGGGCGGTCGAATTTTCGCCAGTCCTAATGTGCATTTTCTGAATGAGAAAAGCCGAGTAGAAATATAGTAAGCACAATGCAGCCAACTTGCAAGTTGACTGCATTGTGCCTACCATATTTTACTTTTGTGCAATTTATTGACATGTCACTGTGTATTCCTAGCTTTATTGATACAGCGTTTGCAGTACTGTGGCTAAGCAAAGGAACAAATCCCGCAAGTTATGTTATTACTTCTGCTATAAATAGAAACTATTGGGAACGGAAGGTCGCCGGTCGGTTCATATCTTTGTGTCCATTGCTTCCAGGAGGCAGCGTTTACTACAAATATTTCTTGTGTTTCGTTACTTTTGTATTAAGTACTGATTTTGGGCTGGTCATTTTTTTTACAACATTTTTATCACAATCTTTTATAGGTTGATAAACGGGTCAACGTGCTACGTGTCACAAAAGTGATTGTTGCAAAAGCTTGCCGGCTTAAGGAACACACTTAAAGGCTTCTATTTACCATATCTTGAAATTTAAATATAGTGTAATTTTTTTTATTCTAAATTATTTGTTAGTTAGGGACGTCTAATTTTCTATAGCTGTCAATCCAAACTCAAGACTGGAATCTGATCTATTTCCGTTTCTTTAACATGTTTCTACCTTAACTCCTCTAAAAATATTTACCTGAAACCCAAAGCCCGAGCTACGTGCCTATCCTCTGTATTTCTAAACTTAGAGATAACAAATTGTAAGTGAAAAGTGGGATTCAGTGTTCTAGTTGTTTTTGCAAGATAGAAGAAAAGACTACAGTTATTTAATACTTTTAACCAACTCAAAAGTTTTAATAAAATTATTTTCATGTAGCTATATTTTTATGCCTTTTCTTTCCAAAAATGTAGAAATGAAATTTCAAATTGTTCTTTTAATAATAATTCGCGATGAGAGCTTTATTTCAATTCTCAAGTTGGAATGCATCACTCATGAAAGAGGTTTTAAAAAGTTGAAATTAAATGGAAAAGAGCTGCCTCAGAATTTAATTTATTCACGGATATAATGATAAAAAGCGAACATTATTCTTTTTATCCGTCGGACGCATCAAAAGTGTTTCAGTACACCCGAACTATTTAACTACTACTAGAATTATTAATAATAAACTATCCTATATCCAAACTGTATTGGGGTCAGCTTCTTGTCAAACCGGGTTCATCTGAATACCAATATTTAACGTAGTACCTCCACAAACTGCAAAAGATCTACAAATGACAACCGGGACCAACGACTTAACGTGCTTTCCGAGGCACGGAAGACTCACGGTATGTTAAGATGGTCACCCATCCACAGACTCACATCGGAAAGCTTCACCTTGAAATCCGACGCACGGGTAGGTCTTCTGTAATTAACTATTTTACCATGAGCTCCAGGCGTAATAAGTTTAGCCGCTAAACGTAAAAAG
Organism: Hecatera dysodea; assembly: GCA_905332915.2. Lineage (NCBI taxonomy): Eukaryota > Metazoa > Arthropoda > Insecta > Lepidoptera > Noctuidae > Hecatera > Hecatera dysodea. The sequence continues at coordinate 10,585,118 of HG995302.1, forward strand.
TGCAATTGTAATAAGTATTAATTTATTTTATTTAAGACTTTCAAACAAACATCTACAATTTAGTATATTAAAAACATAAAAATCAATAGCCGTAATTCAGTAAGATAAATGCATACATAAATCATCATAAAGTTCGAATAGCTAAGACAGTGATCACCAATTCAACTGCCAAATGATTATAGCAATATTCCCAAAAGTGTTCGCTGCACCGTTTGCACGAATATACCTGTTACGTAATGATCCGTACGTTTAGCACGAAAATTTTTTACGTGGACCTTCGTTGGGTTACAATAACGATGTTTTCGATCGCTGTGTAAAACTATACTCGCTGTCGCTCGCATTAAAGATGTTTTTAATAGTGATTCCAGTATGTTTTTTATACTTTTTATTCGAAGAAAACTTGGAAAACAACATTATACGTACATATAAGATATTTACTTGAGATTCATCCCTGATATTCATCAATACCAACAGTGTAGCTACGAGTAACTATACCGTTTTGAATTAAAGCCTAATTCCTAATTAGATTGGTATTTAGTATTTAGCGACCGCATTGGCCAATTGGTGGTTATTTCTAATCACACATTGTAACCAACCCAATTTGTATGCAAAGATAGTGGTCAGTGGTCACGTTTCTATGTTGATCGTATCATTTGATTTATCACGAAATTCTCATAATTTATCTCAGAATAATCTTATGTGAATATCGAAATAAGGACGTTCTATGCGGTAACAGTTAATGAGTCAGTCATCTTCAGCTCTAGACAAAGTACCATTACATTAGCGTAAGCGACTGTCAAAATGCCAAAATGTAAGGGATTGATCACGTAGTATTTCAACAGCGTTTGTCAATCTGTCAAGTCTTTTGTCTAGAATATAGTTTGGAATTTTAACAATCGCCTCCGCCAAGCAACCGTTAATTGAATGTCATTTGTCTAAAATCTAGTTTGAAATTTTAACAATCGCCTCCGCCAAGCTACCAGTGATTGTATGTCATTTGTCAAGAACCTAGTTTGATGTTTTAACAATCGCCTTCGCCAAGCTACCGGTGATTAAATGTCATTTGTCTAGAACCTAGTTTGACGTTTTAACAATCACCTTCGCCAAGCTACTGCAGATTGAATGTCATTTGTCTAGAACCTAGTTTGACGTTATAATAATCGCTTTTGCCAAGCCACCGGTGTTGAATATCATTTGTCTAGAACCTAGTATGACATTTTAACAATCGCCTTTGCCAAACTACTGGTGATTGAATGTAATTTGTCTAGAACTTAGTTTAGCTGCCGCAATGACACCTGTTTACGTCAACGGGAAATTGTTTGAAAATGAAACGAGTAAATCTAAAATACTGAATTAAGAATTTCAAGACCTTTGGCATTGAAGTAAAGTTTGACACTAGCCTAAATCCCAATAAAATCACTTCAGAGACCACCAACAGAAAAACTTTTATTTTTCTTTGTTGGCCAAATTATTGAATTAAGTATTCAGGCAGAAGAAATGACAACCTATCTTGAAACTATCAACACAATAGTGCAGTTTACTCAACTTTCTTAACTAATACAAATATCTTCTTTTCATGTGGATAGCTAACTCCGTATCTTATATTACTCCCAGTAGATGGTTAGCTGGAATATAGCCACGTACTAATGAAAATATTCTTATATAATTTCATTTTTATGGACAATGACCCCATTTTTTTAGCCAAAATCTCTTCAGATTATTCGCTGAACATCTAAACCAGTTCTTCACCGTAATATTACAATTTCATAAATTTTGTCTCCGAAACTAACTAAATATACAAAACTTCGACGCTTTAGGTGACAAACTTTATTCCAAGAAGTAAATTGATTATCTACCTATTTCTAAAGTGATTTAATATAATAATTAGTTGTTATTATTTTCGTATTGAATCTAATTTGCTAGAGTCTGTTTTAAATAAATTGGTGGCGACGAGGACAAGAGAAATGTTGTTTGTGGATTTGCATACCCTTTCAAATTATGTAAACAATGTTATTTTGCTAGGTGTTTCCTTTTTGTTTTGATATTTTGTTAGGTAAGGTCCCAACCAGGCGGTTGAAGAACAAAAATAAATAAAAACAAAGGATAAATAAAACATCAGGAACAAATGAAGTTTCCTTTAGTGTTTTATTTATCTTTTGTTTATCTTTTTCTATTCCTTAATTTTTTTGCAAGACTACAGAATTATGAAGATTATGTTGACTCTCTAATCAGATTTCTAGAGCCAGTAATTGTGGCATCATCCCGTTACTCTTGCCCGATCGATTACGTTGCTAATGCGTGCTGTTTTTTGGGGTTCCGTAGTCAACAAGGAACCCTTACAGTTCCGGTCTATCCGTCTGTCTGTCTGTCCGCGGTTTTGCTCAGAAACTTTGGGAACTACAAAGCTGTAATTCGGCATGAATGCACATATTAATGATACCGACAAAACGGTTGAATAAAAACTTGAAAAAATATATATTTTTTATGGTAAAAAAATCCCCACTTGACGTATATACGAGCCTATACTTTTGAATGTTTTTTTTTCGCATCCACCTCATCGTGTGGGGTGTTGTTGGATAGGTTTTTCAAAAATATGAGTCTTCAAAGATCATTTTCCGATTTAGGGATCCGTGTGTGAAATATGAAGTTCTAAAGTGAAAAAATTGAAAAAATCCTTCTACCGGCTGAACGGTTGCTTCTGGAAATGAGAAAAAAATGACGGAAGTAGAAAATATGCTGAATTTAAAAGGAAAACTGTCTCGGCTAAGGCTTCACAAGTGTCAGTAACTTGTGAAGCCTTAGCCGAGACAGTTTTCCTTTATATAATCGATCAACTAAAAAAAATTACTTAAATTGTAGACCATACAAAACTTATCTAAAAGTAGCGGTTTGTTCCGGCTTCGCACGCGGTGTCATTTTTATCAAATAAGCCTATGTTACTCAGGGATAATGTAGCATTCCTTCTAATGGTGAAAGAATTTCTGAAATCTTTCCCGTAAGTTTTGAGTTTACCTAGAACTCAAACTGGTCGCAGTATTAAACAACCAAACTAGTTTTTAATTAAATTCACATTATTGCAACTACGGAACCCTATATTGCGCGTGGCTCGACACACACTTGGCTGGTGTTTTCTTTTTTGTTTTTGAGCTTTTAACATCAGGCTTACTTTATAATTGTTTTTTTTTTGTTGTTCACTACGCTTCTGAGATTTTCTTATTTTTTCAGGAATATGGCAGTAAGTACTTACGAGAGTTTTATCTCAAGTATGACAGACAGACGATTTATCTCACGAAATCTGATTAATACAGGAACTTGGTTGGTAGATCCACCTATTTGTCTTCTACCCCGAGATACAAGAAATAACGTAAGTCATCGCAATATTGTACGGATTTTGTTTTGTGTATTTTTATCACCTTATAAAACCTGACATGAACGTGGCTAAGCGACGGCAAAAAAAAAACAATGGAATGCTTTGAAAAGTGCGAAAATATAAAAAAAAAACTTTATTCGTTAAAAGTTTTTTTTTTATATTTTCGCACTTTTCAAAGCATTCCCTTGTTTTTTTTTTAAATACAATAAACAAAGCGTAAAAGATGCTTTGACGTCAAACAATGGACTTTTTATATGCCGCGTTAGCTGAACATGTGAGACCATTTATTGAAATATAGCAGAATAATCTAATAGCAATAAATGTATAGAACCTAATACAGGTTTATTTAATTTTTAAAACCAAAGCAATAGCTTCTGATTTGTGACAAAAGCAGCTAGCTGTCAGAGCTTTTTATGTCACAATAATTTTAAATTAATTTACCTATTATAATTCTTGACAAAGAAATACTACCGGTACCTATATTTGAGGTGTCCCATATAGGCTAATAAATCCGAATAATCTGTAGGTATTTGTCAATATTTTTCTGTTAAATAAATAAAACATTTCCAAGTATTTCGGTTCCCCAAAGTACTCATCAGCAAAACGGAATCTCAACATTCGTTTATCCAAAATAAAATAGGAACCCAAACCAAAACATTGTAAAACGAAAAGCTAAATTCGCAATAATATTTTAAAAGTTGGGATTTACTGAATACGAATTATACCAGACAAACAGGGAGACATCGACCCTATATGGTAAAGTTAGGATGTAACTGTGAAAAGTCAAAACGTTGAAACAACTTTGATCTGAGCATTGATGTACCTACATTTAGAGAAATTAGTTATTCTGAAACACAAAAACACCAGAATAACCAGGCTAGTAGGTACGCCAGTGCTCCTTATTTGAACGATTCTGGGAAAACTATTCATTTCGAGGCACTTTGTTCAGCCAAAAATTGGCGAGTTGAAACCGTATTTGCGTGAGTGAACTATGAACGACAAGCGCGGACAAATAATACATCGCTCAAGTAGCAGCACAAAACATTGTTTATTATGGTTTCTACTATGGATTTCTAGTCCTAAAATTCTGATAAAAGCAGTTGGATGTACTGCATCTGTTCGGATATCTTTTGTTCTCTTTCCTCTTAAACAAGTTGTAATAGGTGGATAAGTATTCACTAGGTCCACCTATGCTCGCCACTTAGAAGAAAAAAAATGGTATAGGTACAAAAGAACACGACACAAAGTGGAGGAAGTTCAAATTACCGCAGTGTCAAATGTAGCAATGTTTGAGACTACAGGGAAATCTAGAAATGTCTAAACATTTATATGGTTAAAGCAACAACAGTAACCGCTGCAGATATTCTAACTAAGTCAGGTATGCAAGAACTTTAACATGGCAAACGAACTTTCCTGCGCTAAAATTACACCATAAACTTGTTGCTATACGAACTACAGAATAGAAAGAGACAGCACGATGTCAAAGGCTTTCGATTTGAACCTTTCGTAAAAGGCCATTAGTCAAACCGAGCTTTTAAACTGTGTAAATGACGTGATTTATATCGCGGACGCTGATTTTTACTCTTTTTACTTTCGACGTCTATTTTGAAATGTTGCGCACATTCCATTTGGCCGTGAAAGCGAGTAAAATGAAAAAGCCACTCAAGTATAAATGGGACGTCGGTTCCGTATGAAATAAATGGTGAAACTTAGGGTTGCAGCTTATAAGCTACTTTAACTGTTATGTTATTTTATGAGCCTGTTGAGTTCCACTGCAGGGCAAAGACCTCCCTTCCTTCGTTCCACTTTTCTCTGTCCGTTGCTACATTTGAGCAATCCTTTCGGTAGTAGTAGGTAACTAGTCTCGCCAACTCCTCCTGGGCCTACCGCGTCACCGCGTGCTCGAAATCCAATAGGTAGTTTCTTTTGCCCAGTTCTCTTGCGACATGCGGCAGATGTGGTCAGCCCAGTAACATACAATTAGATTGGCAGCTGTGCTGCCTACTATAAAACGATCTTTAAGTTTGACTGACACTGCTCGCTTAGGCTTTTTACGAGGTGTGAAAAGTTTTGTAACTTTCTTTCTTGTAATAAGTACCGTCAGAGATTCTGTGTATTTTCTAAAAAAAATACAGCTGTGTAAGTTTTAGGAACGTAATTTTGGAAAATATTTGTGATTTTGGAGAAAAAAAATCGACATTATGTAGAATGTTTATTTGAGAAGCCATTCCAGTTTAAATATTCCACGACTGTTGTTCAAACAGCATAATATATTATTTCGTTAAAAAATTGAATTGTATTGTATCACAATAGTTTTCGGCTTTGACAGCTGCCACGCTCGACCTGACATCGACAAAGTGACATGAAAAATTCGGACCACAAATAAAAAACTAAAATGCTCAGCAGTGTACAAAAATAATACGTTGAAAGCGGATTATTTCCGTACGAACCACCGCACCGGTCACAATCCAATTTCCTAAGTTTTGGAACGCGACATCTGTCTGCCATAACAATGTATATGAAAAATGCTGAATCTTTTCTATGAATAAGTTTACCTCATCACCGTCATATTTATTCGAACGTAAACGTCCAATTTTGTCGGGGTATATTAAAAAGTCACAAGACATGACGAACTGGTTGATGATAATAGATAAGTGGATTTCCAAAAAAAGAAGCTGTTATGTAACAGTTATCCTCATTGAGGAATTTGCGTAGGTATATATATTATAATAATATTAGTATTTTCTGCCAACGGCTTCGACCTTGTGATTGTTGGATGTAAATTGGTATCCCAAAGGAACATACTTCAGACCATCCTTTCACCAAGACCCGATCAGCCGTTCTGATGTGATTGAGCACCATACATCTCCAAACTCTTGCATTTATAAAACCAGTAATTAATAAGATTATATCATATTATTATGTCTAGCCTAAACTGTCTCACTGCTTGGCAAAGACTTCCCTCGGTTCCTTATTCTCGGTTTAGCGCCACTTCTTCGCAATTCCTAAGGAAAACATCCCAATCGTCCTATCTTCTCCGTTTCCATATAAAAAGTGCTGGCTCTCAGCCTAGTTTGAATAAATGACTATTGGTTTTGATTGATTTTTCATGAAATGCAGACATTTCTTGAAAAATATTGGGATAAAGTTCGGTGCACGACTCATGATTACAGAATCGTGCCATCAATGTGAATTCTACAATAGCAATCAGAAAATTGCCAGTAGTTGCGGTTTGTAAGTAGTAGGAAGTAAAATTAGTAATACTATCTACGCATACAATGACAGCATGTGCATACAAAAATAACGAAATGACCTTACAACTTACTTATATTTAATTTCGTAGGAAGTTACTCTATAAAGCTTCATACAAGGTACCTAGTAGTAGTTACATGTATATTCTTGCATTAGTACATCGCTCTTTGATAGAATTGTATCTAATGTCGATATTGAGTTGGAGTGATGTATCGCCCGAGCGCGTTTGCAACGAAGCACCTTAGTTTATTGCAATAGAAACGTCACGTGCAACGCGACGATAGAGATCATAGATCTTGGAACTGACTGATAGATCGGTCAAAAGATTGGGGCAATAAATTGAGCTTAGTAGAGCACACGTTTAATTTAAATTACTGGAAATACACATGGTGATTTATATTTATTAACTGGCAATCTTTTAGGAGGTGACAGCACGAGATATATTTTTGAATATCATTGCTGCCGCTCGCCACTCCGCCTGCATGATATTGATACCATACTATTGTAAAGTAAAATATATTAGTAGTACCTACAAGATGAATAATGAAAACAAATTGTTTCTCAGCAAGACACAGTAGAATCTCTGTCTCGCAGCAGATCTCAAGTCGGAACTATAAGATGGAACTGCTATGTAGGAATTGCGGGAACTCTAAGTGCGAACTCTAATTCGGATTTTATAGATTTTAGCTTTAGTTCTATTCAAAAGTTTCTTATATTCACAGTTAGGTAAGTGTGTACCTTGGATCCAGCTGATTGATTTCTCATATGTTATAGGTAGTTACTATAGCGTCGAAAATTAAATCAAACTTTAATAACGAGGTTACTTGGTAGGTACTTAACAGAACTAATACGAAATCTACGCCTAAATTCCGTAAATGCCTAAATTAGAATCATATTTCAAATTAATTGCACTAATAAATTCTACTATCATTTCGTACCATAAATAAAATTGTAATCGAAATCGGCAAAGTTTAATTAGAAGGGCGTAATAATTCATAATAAGCACCTCAACTCATATTAATTGATCGGTATCATAAACACCTGACACTGGGAATATAAACGTTTGTTTACTTAGTTTTTGTAAACCATACCTAATAACTTGTCAACTTAACATATTTGCCAAATGTATTTTCAGGGTGAAGAAAATCATTATGAGAAAACGTCTAGGGAAAGGTCAAGGAAAGGAGATTAAGGTCCCAGCTACAGTGAAGTGGTAAAATCCTAGGCTGAGCATATACTCTGTGCTCAGCATGCTTATTGTCTGGTTGAGCAGTAACCAGCCTTAGTGTGCTGAACTGCGAGTGGTCAATTCAAAAAAAAAAAAGCTCAGCATGCTGCGGCATTTGTGTTCGAGCCTTGGTTGGCTCGCCGTCCGATAACAACCGGGGTCGACGGTGCGTTGTGTTCCACGTACGGCTCAAAGAGATGTCAATATAGAAGATGGCGCTCGCTGAGGCCAGAGTCTGAAAGGGTTGCAGAATATGTTGAAAGAGTCACTTAAGTCCTGGAACGCAAAAGGCACTAGGAAGAACATGGATGGGTTTTAATCAGTAAGAGTCTGATACTCCCTTCCACTCCGCCCAGAGCCGATGAAGTCTTTTGATGATTTACAATCTATACTTAATATTATAAAGCTGAAGAGTTTGTTTGTTTGAATGCGCTAATCTCAGGAACTACTGGTCCGTTTTGAATCATGAAAAAATCTTTCAGTGTTAGATAGCCCATTTATCGAGGAAGGCTATAGGCTATATATCATCACGCTAAGACCAATAGGAGCGGAGCAGTCATGAAAAATGTGACACAAACGAAGTTGTGCGGACAGCTAGTCCTTAAATAAAGGCTGAGAACTTAGCTAGACAAATATGTCAAAATTGGACGATATAATTGTCAAAATTGGATGACATGCTCTACTGAAATGTTACGTAGTCTATCTCAAATATTTTGGAATGTAACAATAATTTTCGAAGATAGAATGTCACTTTGTTTTATGACGAACATTCAGGATACATCTTGAAACATCACTAATTATGTAAGTTTACGATATATACAGACGTCGGTACTGTTTCCATTTCATAACACAGTGATATGACTGTGTTATGAAATGGAAACAGTACCGACCTGTTCTTTTAATAAATATTGTTACATCCTATTTCCCTAAAACAGTCTGTCAGGAACAATGAAATAATGATTTTTTATTGCTCAACACACTTCTGATAAAAATGTTTATTGTTTGCGCGACGTAAAGCGAATGCGGGCCGCACTGGGTGCTATATTTTTTTTAATCTCCAATATTTTACGTACAAAGAGCATGAAAAATATTTATAGTGAACAGCGCAGCAAATTCGAAATTTATCCAGAGTGATTTTTTATTCATTGGCAATCTTCCAGAGGGTTATAGTACCTACTTATAAATAACTGACATTTGATTGACTGGTAGATAATGCCTCGTTGCATTAAGTCTGCCCACGCACCGTTATTGTACAAACAGTTTAAATAAATATAACTAGTGTGGAATGCCTGACTTTCAGTACACCACTCCCGTGTGCCTCAAAGAGAAAGTCAGCAAAGAAGACGGGCCCCATAGGGTCAGTGCCTGCTAGGGTTGCGGAATTTATTTTGAAAGAGTAATCGCGGCCCTGGAACGTAAGGGGAATTGAGAGGAACACGGGTGGGTTTTAGTCAGTAAGAGTCTGACACTCTCTTCCGCTCCGCCCAGGGCCCCAAGTTTGCTATTTTTATCACTAGTCATTCCAACAAGATCCCATTGTCATTTTGCTAAAAGTTCGTAATCTGCTAAATTCATAATGGTCGATCATTGGTCGGTCAATGGTCTTGTAATACTTTTTGATAACCTAGCTACTAAAAGCAATGACTGCACAATGACGTTCTAATGATAGGTCACTGATCAAAGGAACTGTCAAAATTTTAGCAGATTACCGCATACGTCTGCCATTATGTACGAGGTTACCACTCTATGCCATTTCTTTCAATGGAGTGTCAGTGGTTGACCATTGGAAAGTCATAGTGACGCTTTTATATCAGTAGATTATAAAACTTGTAAAAATCAACCATTATGAAATGAATGATAGACTATTCTGACACTATTGTAATAGCAGACTTGAGGCCCAGAGCGGAAGGAGTTATTTGATAATTGCCCATAAAAAAAAATAAAAAAAAAATAAAAGGGAAAGGACTGATCGTGATTTCAGAATTTATTAAATAGCAACAGTTGTACATATTCATTGATATTTCAAACCCCTTACCATGTACAGTAATATAAACTCAACGTAAACAGATTTTGTTCATTTTAATAAATCCACTGTCATATTATTTCAGCCTTTGTCGAAAAAGACTCATGTTTTTGCTAGTGATGCAAGTTTTTTAGGTTACCCCGATAAATTGAATACCTCTCGGAGATTGTGCTTCTTCATGTAAATAGAGACCCTAATATCTGAAAAAAAGAACCGTATTAGATACGCATTTCATAATCGTGCCAATAATATCTCCAGTGGGTAGAGCCCAAAATAGGTTGAAAGACGAAAATATTTTCCATGTAAAGAGTGTTAATACTGTAACAGAGAGGGTGTGTATTATTATGACTATTATGGCAAACGTTAAAGAATCTTCACAGGGCAAAAAAAACATTTGTGCGTTTTCGTGGAGTCTCTATTTTTAACGCAACGGCTGAATCCTCACAAATAGAAAACAATCTATAACCAATCACATAATTAAAAAGTTTTAATTAAAAGCAACAAAAGACAAAACAAAGTTTGATTTCCTTCTCTTGTTTTCAATTAATTTAATTACTAATTCATTATGATAACATCGGCGTCGACGGGTCGGGAGGTTTACAAAACACGATTGTTTCAATCTTCTAGTTTCAATCAATCTTAGCTTATAAAGCCACTAATCTGATTAACAAGAATTTTAGAACAAAATCAAGAAGAAAGGCCAAGAAAATAATTTATAATCATCAAAGCTTAAGACAGATAGGGCACGCAGTAAATAAGCTTTGAAAATATTTCTAGTTTTATAGAACGACTTTTTATAAACTTCCAGCGTTTGGAATATATATTTTTTTTGTGCTTTATACGAAAATTTCTGCAATAGAGTGATTGACAAAAAAATCTAGTTGGTCCTTTAGATAGATTTCCAAAAAATATTGGACTCAATTTTTTTTTTATTTTTTCATGTAAATAAAAAACCAAGACGATACAGTGCGTTGAATACCCATGTGACGGCAATACTCGTTACCACGACATAAAGTCGCAAGCCTGATATTTGATGACTTTAACTTTGTCAATTCTTATAGATTTGATAAAGGAAAAACACCTGTCCAATATTTATCGATAATCTAAATAGAATCATATTTTTTATTCAGTAAACATCCCTATTATGCTTACAGTCTGACGCTGATTCCATCCGCAATCTGTTCGGATGTAAGTTGTCAAAGCACGAGCTGCCGACTTATAATGGGTTCAAGCACTTGGTCATGCCTTGCATGCATTGTTTTTAAACTTGCATGCAAGTTGCTTACCGGTTTGCGAAGTAATAAGTAAGTACAAGAAATTGCGGCCACAAAAGAAAAATAGTTGCAGAAAGCAATTATATGATTTTTATATATATTTATAGAAGCCTTAGACTAAACAATTTATACATCTACAAGATGTATAAATTGTTTAGTCTAAGGCTTCTATAATAATAATATTGTCAATGAATACGTCTTACAGAATCTACATACTTTGCAAATTCTCGACGATGATTATGAATTAGGTGTTCAAGTCAAAAGTTCCAACAAAGTTCGGTAATAAACTCGAACGCTAGAAGGCTTATGTCGCATTATCTTCGCGGGAGCAAATTAAATTTAACACCATCCGAGACTACCTATGTAATCTTTAATCAGAGGCAGCCGTTAAGTCTGAGACGCACCTCGCGATCTTCATCGCTTATTCAACAGAACCATTCTTATAATGAAATTTCCCCTTTAATAGTCCACGGAATTGAGACGGGGTGAAACTGCGAAATGTTCACTAATGGCGCGGAACCACGTAACTTAATGTTACGCGGGTGTGCGCTCGGCCGGAACTCAAACTCGCGCACCTATAGTGACGCTAAGTTCTGCGTAAAATGGCCGCGAATTATCCTAAAATATCTACACCCCAGATAAAACCCTCAAGTTTTTTGGAAATAAAATTGAACGGATACCGTTTAGTGCTAATGTTGAGTCGTCAACGAAATCAGCGGCGTTTTTCTTCCTTTTTTCAGCGAATAAGCCCCGCTTAGTAATGTTCGTTGGTGTTTTAGGCAAGGCGATATTTTACAGTCATTTATTCTAGAGGTAAATAAGACCTCTCCTCTGACTTGACGTGTAAAATGTTGAAAGAATTTAAAGCACCCGGTGCCCTTCTATTTTGAATGCAGTAAAGGGACTGATATTATAAAACATAATATATTTGTGCGACATTTATTAGGCAGGAACATTGTTTAGATCTAATATTGCATATATGTTCTTCTTACTTTCCATACAGTTTTTTTCTCTTCTAGTTTTACTTTTAAGTTATGCGAGCCATTCTAACGAACCCAAGCTAACTACTACTACTTTATAAGGAAAAAGCCGGCCATGTCCGGGTCGCAACTACGTGCCAAGAGATCTGGACAAATATATTGTTTGTAACATGTGCATTTAAAACTATAGACTTCTTATAGGTTTTCCTGTGATCTATAGGCAAGAAACTATGTATCTGTATTTATTTTTTAAATTTTAATGTCAGTGTTTTCGGATATAAGGATGATAATTTTACATCTAATTTAAAAATACATTTATTATGACAAAATTTACTTTTGAGACCTATACGCTGAGCCTTTTATTTGATAGGTCACACACAGGTACAGTTTGATAAACATTTTTTCTAGCTTTCTAATTAATTTGTCCCCCAAAATTATCTCCTGCTCAAAATTTATTTATTTACGTGATGCGTACCTATTTGGGTCACAAAAGTTCATTCGTGTACCAAAATTAAACAGAATTGGTCCAGTAGTTTCAGAGAAAATTGGCTGTGACAGACATATAGAGCCTCAATACCTTTGTGAACGCTTTGAGTACTTTGTCCCAAGAGGTAAACCGTGTCGTACTGCCACGTCTCTTCTCCTTCGTACTCCGCGTCACACTTCCAGTCGCTATGGTGGTTCCTTCTCTGTGACTGCAGTGCGCCTCTGGAACTCTCTTCCACATTCCCTACGCGACAGCCCTTCTCTTGATGTGTTCAGGAGGAGAATTAAAGAGCATTTCCTTTCGCTATGGCATAATATTCGTGGATATGTGTATATATATGCTAATATTATATGTATTTATATATGTATGTAAGTATGTCTATGTATGTATGATAAAATATGTTGTATTGTAGAATTTGTGCACTGGATCCTACCCTCTATGCTTATCTCTCTCTATCACTCAAAGGTTTGCTGGGAGAAAACTCAACTTTGAGTTAAGCTCGCCTTTGTACATGCACTTTATTATGTCTAATATAATATAAGTTGTTTTAGTGAACAATAAAGAATTAAAGAATATAGACGAACAGGCAAACAGACAACCGAATGATTCTATGAGTGTTTAATTTTTAAGGGGTTTTCGAAAAAACAACTATAAAAAAATGTTATCTTAATCTGCCCTCACTGAAACTTTACAAGATATTATTTGACATCAGAATCTGACTTTCGTATAACAGCATGATTGCTTGTTCCCTGTAGGATAGGTGACAACCATGATTGACGATCACGAAGGTTTAAAATGACTTGTACATTGATAGTGTAGACTTAGTAACAAGTCTTTGAGACTTGTTCTAGATTTTTGTGAATTAGTACTAAGCTAATGGATTACTTTATGATAAACTGCTGTCTATAATACACTAGCTGCTGCCCGCGACTTCGTCCCCGTGGAATCCCCGATTTTAAAACATTCTTTATCGCTGCTCCGCTCCTATTCGCTTAAGCGTGATGATATATAGCCTAAAGCCTTCCTCGATAAATGGTCTATTCAACCCAAAAAGAATTTTTCAATTCGAACCAGTAGTTCCTGAGATTAGCGCGTTCAAACAAACAAACAAACTCTTCAGTTTTATAATATTAGTATAGATGAAGACAAGAGACCGAAGCAGCCAACAGCGGTTAAATTCAATTTCCAATAATTTATTTATGTGTATATATTATAAGGCTTGGTAAAATACATGACAGAAATACAACCATATATGTACATACAAGTACTTTCAATACTTAAAGGACATAATAAATAAGACACTGTCATTTAAACCTAGCTTTTGGGCTTTCGTCGTGGCTTACATCCCACTGCCTTGCACAAACAGGAGACCTGTGTCCGTTTAATTAATTTCGTACTCATTTCATAGGTATATGAGAAAACAATTGACTCTGTATTGACTGTACGGACCCGCATGCGGGCACCGACCGGGAGACTACAGTCCCGTGAGACAAGTCCCTTACGCAACAATCACTGTAAAGCAATATCAATTATACTCAGACATTCGTGTAATTGAGTATCGCTAATTAGTACATAATTGAAACTATCACTCGTCAAATAAATCAACCAGCTTAATTAACATGTTAGGAACAACTATCATCCTCGGATTAATATGTTTCAATTTATGCCTTTGTGTTATTTGACACTAGTGGAAAATTAAATACCGTTTTCTATTAATTCTGTTTATTTAATTAGTGTTTCTGTTTAAAATAATATGCTGGCCTTAATTGTATCCTAATAGTCGTCTGCTTTTGACAGGTTTGAAAAGTAAGAAGTAAACTGAGGTTTGATTCCAGTAATTTTAGAAGACACGTCATAAATTAAATTACTCCGAAGAAATGATGAAGTATGAACTTTCAGACCTAGATTTAGAATAAATTTATTTCACAATGCCTGTATTCTATCAATTTATATTCCTAATACATGAAAAAGTGACTTTCGACCAATATGCGGAGAGAAAGTATTTGCAAATCGATGAAATATATTTGATTAATATTTGAGTATTGCCTAAAGTTTTAGTTCCTCGATATTAAGAAGTACAGTGCAGTGTGTTTGGTAGTCACACTTAAACCCGTCGGTTTAAGTGTAACTACCAAACACGCCAAGCCCTAGTTACTTACATATATTTGAAAGACAACATAAATCCAGATAGAAAGATACGACGACAAGTCAAAAGCTTAAAAAAACAAAACCGACTTCTAAACAAAAAAAAAAACAAAAAGTATAAAATAACTTTAATTTCGGAACTCGGTGTTTTTGGTTGCTTTTTTGTTGTTGAACACACCGACTTCCGAAATTAAAGTTATTTTATACTTTTTGTTTTTTTTGTTTAGAAGTCGGTTTTATTTTTTGTAAAAAGTTTTTTTTTATTTTTCACTGTTTAGTGGTTCACTCCCAGCTAAACATACCCATCATAGCGTACGTGGTATAAATTGGTGTAAACAATAAACAAACATGCGATTTCAGCTATCCCGACAGATTTGCTATCATTTATTGAAATTAACAAAAAAACCGCTTGTTCGATTTCGATAAAATTTTCATGGGACCATTTGAGAAGAACCCCCCGCCCTTTCCAACAAAAAAAGAATTTTTCAAATCGGTTAGCAAGCGACGGAGTTCGGAGAGCAACAAAAAACATACAAACATCCGAATTGAGAACCTCCTCCTTTTTTAGAAGTCGGTTAAAAACGAAGTGCGACGTATTTTTATTTTTTTATTACACGAGTTACTCTGCTGAACAAAAGAAAAAAATAATCACAAAGAATCGCTAGTGACACGGACTTCTGGTCGACTGGGTTGAACAATAAGAAAACCAGGTTCCGCTTGAAACAACCAAACACTGCAGAAAACGCATAAAATTAATTACATACGACATTTTTTTGGAACGAAACTCCGTTGCGGGGCCATTAGCATAGAAATTAATGTTTATAATAGAGGGACACTAAAATTAATCAATGAAAAATATCGATATGAGGTGGAACGGAAGCCAATTTTCTCGTGGAAAGGAAATTGGTGTCGTAGTGGTTAGCTAAGCAACTGCGGCAGCTTTTGTTCAGCGAATGCCAATTTACATGGCAGCAAACCACCTGATATTGTAATTCTGGAACATTTACGACACTTTGGAATTGAGCTGCAATCACTGTGTTATTGCAGTTGATTTAAGAAAAGGTAGTACTCGATAATTTTTACATAAAACGATAAATCATCCTTTTATGTAAAAATTATCGAGTACTCAGATGTCATAAATAACAGAAAAGTTCTTACGAAAATAGTATTACGTAAATAAAATAGTAGTACCTACAAAGTAGATACATTGTTACAAGGGTTCTACCCTTTATAGCAGAGCATTTAATGTCAATATTATTTTGCATAACAATGGATAGCATAATCTTCACTTCGCAGAAAATTGTTTGGTATACCCTCATTTATCATACATTAAAAAGTCATAATTTTGTAAGTCAGAATACTCTTTAGGCATAAGTCAGAATCGTCTTTTCGCATACGTTTCATATCGGTAGTCAGTTAACTATGCTTAAGGTAATTATGCCAAATAAAATTCTGCCATCTTAATAGTATGCCATTGTAAATTCGGACATATAAACATTCGGCCAAACAATAGTTATCTATACTTATAATAAATCTGTAGAGAGGTCAATTCTGTACAAGGAATATATTTTCAAAATAACTATCAGGGGGTGATTAGTGATCGATACTGGTGCCAAAAATGCAATCAGTAAAATTTTTGTCTGTCTGTCTGTCTGTCTGTCTGTCTATCTGTCTGTCTGTCTGTCTGTATGTTCTTTATAGAAACAAAAACTACTCGACCGATTTTAACGAAACTTGGTGCAATTATTCTTCATTCTCCTGGGCAGGTTATAGTATACTTTTCATCACGCTACAATCAATAGGAGCAGAGCAGGGAAGGAAAATGTTGGGAAAACGGGATCACATAGTGATCTATCAATGCACAGCCCAAACCACTGAACGAATCGAGCTGAAATTTGGCATGCAGGTAGATGTTATGACGTAGGCATCCGCTAAGAAAGGATTTTGATTAATTCTACCACCAAGGGGATAAAATAATGAACGTTTAAGATGAACGTTTGTATGAAACTTTGTCAATTTTAAACCGATCGGGCTGAGAGTTTCAAAATCGGGGGTAAAGTAACTATTCCACGCGGACGAAGTCGCTGGCAGAAGCTAGTACTAAATATTTTTATGCCTTAAAAATATTCGTTTAAAAAAGATTATGCCAAGTGTGTTATGCCAAGTAAAATTCGGAGTAACAAGATTCTGCCAGATAGAGGGAACCCTTGTTACAAATACTCTATACTATGTATTCGTAGTATGTACTATAAGTCCCTACATCAAATCAACGGTAATGGGTGTTACTTCGAGGCATGTTCCATCGTCGAACTCATTATCACTTTCCATCAGTTGAGATTGTGGTCAAACGTAACCCGGCCAATAATAAAAAAACAACACACAATTTATAAAATTAGTTTAATTTCAGAAGTGAGTAATTTTGGTTGTTTCTTAATTTTTTGAACACCGACTTTCGAAATTTAAGTTATTTTATACTTTTTGTTTTAAAAGTCACCCATTACAGCGTACGTGTTATAAGGGTGTAAACAATAAACAGACATGCGATTTCAGCAATCCCGGAAGATTTATTATCATAATGAAGAGTTCCGTTTCCTATCTCCGTTCTCCTTGACCTCTTCACCAAACTAGAAAGGGACCACCTCGAAATACTAAGATGCTCTTCCAAACCATCATAAATATAGTTATTTTTATTGTTTTCATTTTATATCGACAAGTGAGAATGAGAACATCATCAATGTAGTCGAAGCCACGCATTATTAGGGATAACTCAAATACAAGTCGACAAATTTAAATGGGACCATAAGACAAGCACTAGCTTTCGAATATAAAAAGAATCATCAAAATCAGTACACCCAATAAAAAGTTATGAGGTAACACACAAAAAAAAAATACAGTCGACTTCACAACGTCCTCCTTTTTTGGAAGTCCGTTAAAAATATATGTAGTCTATGTTATTCGAATCACTTAAAATATCATGAAATAATGCACGTTTATTGTCTACCTGTGGGAGGACGAGATAGAATCATAGCAAAGGAGAGTGAAAAAAATGTGAGAAAAATAGCGCGGGAAAACAATTCATCTAATGGAATAAAAAATCAAAGACAGGAAATGGGACATCGGGGTCCCTCAACACAAAGCAGGTACCTTTTTTTTGGATGGGCAATCATGTAATTACTTCTCCCGCTCTGGGCGGAGCGGAAGGGAGTGTCAGACTCTTACTGACTGAAACTCATCCGTGATCCTTCTTGTGCCCTTTACGTTCCAGGGCCGCGGTGACTCTTTCGAACCCTAGCAGGCATTGACCCTATGGGGTCCATCTTCGAGTAGGTACCTGCACTGGGCCCACGAGGTGAATAGCGAGAGTCACAGAGAGAAGGCGGGTGTCCCAGCAGTGGGAACATTATATGCGGCTGAAAATATTTTATCAGCATGTAGCACTTGTGTCGTAAGAAATATGCAATAAATCGTTATTTTGCTCACGTCTGTGATGTTGGCACGGTGCACCCACAGATGTTGGTTACGTTTAGAACATTTTAATGTTGTGGTAAATTCAGCCTGCACTGTATATAATGCATGTTAGGACTCCTTAAAGAAAGTGAAGAAGTTAAAAATTATTATGCTGAAATGTCTTTTATAATGAACAACTCACACTCTAAATGACATAGGTGTAGGTCTAGGTACCCAACTGCACATTCTCATCCCTCTATTTGTATCTCGATTAATTTTGCGTCAACGCAATGTGCCTTCTGCTTCTATACATCCCATTACCTGCTTTCTCACCACATACATATTTCAAACAACCCATCTACCATTTCTTTAGTCTTTTTCTATTTAAACAGCCGCCTTCAAACTTCAAACTTTCTCTGTGACATTTTTCTCATTCCGCCGCATCACACGCCTGTAACAACCCGTTTCCAAAATGTACTCAATCGCACATTAATAACAAATCGTTCATTGACACTACTTCTACTAAACCTTACATTCATCTCTCAAATCGATTCTCATCGGCTCGTTGCGCATTCGAATTCAAAGGCAATGCTAGCCCGTTCCCATCACTATGAAAGAATGAAGTATTCCAGATTGCATCAAAATGAATCGTGAGTAATAACGGTGCTACGAGCTTTATGCCTCGTAAGGGTGCTTTTCCACCAGAGATGTGAGAGGTCGCTAGGCGGTGCGAAGATGTGTAGGGTGCGAAAATGCGTAACGAAGCTGTGTAACTGAGTCGTGCGAGGATACGTAGTGGACTATTACCACAAAAAATATTAAAAACTGAAACAATAATATTTCCCTTTATTATTTATAATTAAATTTTTATTGAAACTTATTGTAAAGCTTTTTTTTTCAATTTTTATTTCGTTTTATATATTTTATTTCGTTCTGAGTTCAAATTTATTTATATAATTGCTTATTTTATTTTTTGTGTTTATTTTGTGTCGAGATAGAATATAATTATTCGCTTTTTTTTAGTTCTAATTCGCTAGCCACTTTCCAGCTAAGATGCACTAAGCCTTTAAGGAAATTGAAGTGCTGCCATTGGTGGATACTCGTATTTTCACGCATGCTGCCTAGCTACCTCACACATCTCTGATGGAACAGCACCCTTATGCACCTCGTTATGAACAGTTCTTTTGCTAGCATTTAATGTGCTATTAGTGAATCAAAACTTTTCCCTCCATTCCGTTTCAAGCTGGACTGGAAATTACTGGTGAAACTTCTAGTCGAGCCGGCGTAGAGCCGATTATGTTACATGAACTCTTTGAATTTTTGTATATCTTTGATAGATGTTAGAGTAGTATGTCAGTTTTTAGCTCTGTATAGTTCAATTTCAGTAACAACTGTATTAGTAAAATAATGTCCCGTGTAATTGTTTTTTATTTTCTATATATTTTCAGGCTCATGATAAGCGTTTATGAAGTCGACGGTGGAGCACCCTTAATCTATCAAGGGGCAGTTTAAATTCTGATCATAAGTTCATAAGACGAAAGACGGATGGCACAACAACCAGGACAATTTTGGTACCAAAGAAAAGACCAGTGAGATCTTTTATTTCACGTACGAAAATAGTCCGTGACATAAAATTGAAAACAATAAAAAAGAATAAGTGAAAAGCCATACATTTCCTGACGCCTGATAAAATTTAAATTCTACACAAACTTATTCCTCTGAATAGGCAGTGATTAAGCAATTGCCGAACACCCGTTATTTACCCACTAATCAGCCAAAACAAATTCGAACTAAAATTACCGTGGCGTTGACTAAATCGAATTAATAACCCTAATTCCGTTGATGACCATTTATTGGTAGGATGACGTCAATAAAGCACGGGATGGTTCCGTATATTTGGAGTAATTTGGACTATAAAGTGCCCGTTGGCTAATGAAACAAGAATATAATTAAAAGATAAAACAAGAATATAATTCGATGCTATAACTGTTCAGTTTGGGTGTTATTACTCTAATATTACTACCTACGACTACTGCGTTTGGTGCAGATAAGATAATTGTAATACTGAATGATTTTTAGTTTACTACATTTTTTCAGCGGATGAAATTACTCATTATAATTTATAAAACAGCTGTTAAGACTTTTTCCCAATTTTCGAGCAGGTCTTGTGATTAAAGTACCTAGTACATGTTTATGAGTACACTCTGAATAATATGACTTGTTGTTCTTTATGTTTAATAGCAGTCATTAGCAGTGACTGAAAACTATAGAAGATCTAGTTTTCTTGTCATTGTCCACGGATTTATCTAGACACAATAAAATATGTTTGAAGTTACCCGAGTTGTTTCGGACTCAAATGAAATCCCTTTTCATAAGCCATTCAAGGTGGCGAGGTCGCAGGCAGAATTTGTTTGAAAAAGGCTACAGTCGAAAGTTTTTTCCCGAACGCTGAGGGATTTGGAAGCATGTTTCATTCAACGCAGCATCGATGCAGTCGCTAAAACGCTGCGATACTTCGACCGAAACGCTGCGCCGAGAGTAGAGAAAACGGTATTCAGCTATGCTAAAAGTTTAATGTGTGTGCCCGGCGTTAGTCTTGTTGTTCGACGCTAGTCCCGAGTTGTCATTGGCTAGTTTTGATGCCAAAGAGAATTTTATTAGGCTGTGACGTCCGATGAAGTTTCAGGCTTCCTGCACAGTTTTCATTACGAATACGACGAACTTACTTCACAGCCGGGATTAACATGCAAAAACTTTGAAAGATTCATGTTCAACTCTATAATTATGAAAACAGGAACAGGTAAATAAAAATGCTTTCAACTTGCTCCCAATAAACTTTAAATATTGTGTTTTGAAACGTCTTCAATGTTTTATTTGTTTTGTTTCTCGACT
The DNA here is from genome assembly GCA_905332915.2 of Hecatera dysodea. Lineage (NCBI taxonomy): Eukaryota > Metazoa > Arthropoda > Insecta > Lepidoptera > Noctuidae > Hecatera > Hecatera dysodea. Next base: position 10,606,216 of record HG995302.1, read on the forward strand.
CTCATAAATAATGCATGTGATACCCGTTGGAAGGCAAGATGGGGAAATTATTTAAATAAAGATTTGATGAATCGGGTTTACATTATCGTAAAAGTATTTGTGTTTACACGCAGTGTTTTATCTTATAAGGGATCGTTTAGTTCAAATGTTTTACATACCAAAAAACTACTACTCCGACGCTATTTTCAGCTATATATTAAATGCTGGCAACAACAATCAGTTCTAAATTCGAAATCATTAATTAGAAGATAGAGGCCACTCCTACGCACAACTCCCTTCGCAATGTCCTATTCCAAACAGCTATAATTTATCTTAATTTAACTTTCAGAACCTCCATTTTATCCGCCATTAATTCTACATTGTTTTCTCACGAAAACAGCATATTAGTCTTTCCGCGATTGTTCTAGATAACAACCTACAGAATCATAAAGTTTCCTATCTAAAATCAAATTCTCCTTTAGAAAGAAAACTTGCCTTTTATACGAGGTCAATTTATAGTGGTTCAAGTAATAAATTGTCTTGCTGCAAACAGTCAAAGTTTAATAATGACCCAATTAGCTTAAATTCAACACTAGAACCCAAAAACCCTTGTCTCAATCAATCAATTCCCCTAAAGCGTTTGGAGATTTGTTTGTAATTGTTTAACTGCTTATATAAACAATGGTTTAATTTAAACATAATTCTAGATCATGTTTGAAACAGTCGACCAAGTATGTATTCAGAAGTTTATTGGTTTATTGTTTTATATGCTAGCTATAATCCAGTTAAAAAAATTGAGCTAACAAAGTATGTACTTAATTGCATATTTTCTTTCCAGAATTTTCAGAATGGTATTTACCCTTTAATAGATTTCATCGAACGAGGCACGAGCATATTGAAAGTTCTTTGTTAACATTTTTAAATTGCTTTATCCTGGTGAAGCAACCGAACTCGTTGCTCTGCGCATAAATGATTATTTAAGCTAGTGTTGTATTGACACACCACAACAATTAATAATGTTCAACTTGTTAACTACTTGCAGCTGGAAAAAAAAAACGTTGTAACTATCGCTTGTAACAAGTTAGATGAAGAGAACTAATCAAATTAAAAGTTGTTTCCTGTTAGTATAAAAGTTTGGGGCCACATTAACCCTGAACACTAGGGTTTTTTCATGAAAAGCTGATATGAAAACCAATTGAATTCTAATAAAGGTCGTGTAGTTCGTAGTTCAGAATTAAAGGAAATGAAGTTGTGACGTGGGTCCGGATATTGGTGGCGAGTACAAAAATAGTACGTAGTCTATTTGTAAAGAAGTTCAAAATGGAAAAAATCCGACGAAAAACGGCAACCTTTATTTTGTTAATTTTATGTCTTGGGCCAAATGATTTGAATTCTTCATGAATGTTTCCCGAGATGTGTGGTTGTATTAAGAATTATTTAACTAACTCAGTCAGTCTCAGTCTGTGCGAATTTTAGATGATTATTAGTGGTTACATTATGGCAAGCATGAAACGAATAAGAGTCGTCTCATTTGGAATACAAAGATTGTTTAGAACAAAGCGAGCAACCCTTGAGCTGCAAAACTTGCCTTCAGTTAGATGCAGTTTCTACTTTATCACGCAGTCAGATTACAGCTGCACCGTCTGTGAAGACTAAAATACATTCAACATTTTAGAACAAAATGCATGTTAAATATACAAAACAAAACAAAACACGGCTGTCGAGATAATGCAGCGTTTTATTCGACCAATCAGTGCTGTAATAACAATTACAGAAGAACATAACAAGGATATTCTGTACTATTTTGCCCACAGGGGGCACTTAGCACCAAAATTTCGCACAGATGTACTAGTTAACCTGCACAACTTCATTTGTGTCACATTTTTCATGACTGCTCCGCTCCTATTGGGCTTATGGTGATGATATGTAGCCTATACACTTTCTCGATAAATAGGCTATCTAACACTGACATATTTTCTTCAAATCGGACCAGTAGTTACTGAAAGTAGCGCGTTCAAGCAAACAAACAAACTCTTCGTCTTTATATATTAGTGTAGATTAACTAACGGCCACTGGACGACTTATCTTCTTCTAGTATTTGTGACTTATGTAAACTCAAGTTCTTGCTAAAAAATAAAAGAAGCAAGCACTGTTATATTATGTTCTAAAAGGTTACCTACGACAGTTTTAAAATGCAATTTATTTTCCGAGCATTTTTTATTTGACGAGATGCCTTACAGGAGTGTTTCAAAGAATGTTAACTATAGATATAGAACGTACCGCTTCGCTTCAGAGCACACCAGCCTGTTTATTTTGGTGTGATCTTCAGTTCAATTCCCAGAATTCACACCACATTTTAAAGCTGCAAAATATATCAACCAATTACGTTTTAGAACAAAATGTACAAAAACAAAACACCACAGTACCTTTTTTTAAGTATGGAAAATCAAATTAGCTTCTTCTGCTCTGGGCGGAGTGGAAGGGAGTATTAGACTCTTACTGACTAAAACCCATTCGGACTCCTCCAAATGCTCTCTTCGTTTCAAAGCCACGATGACTCTTTCGAAGAAATTCCGCAAACATAACAGTACCTACTGTAGAAATAATGCAACATTTTATTCAACCAATCAGTGCCGTAATTACAAAGGATCAAAACAGGAATATTCTGCACTATTTTGCCCACGGGGGAACTTAGCAACAGAATTGTGCACAGATATAATTTTCAAATTTTTGTATTAACTTACAGCGATTGAACTACTTGCTGAATCACTGATATGCTACAAAGCTACTATAAATAGGTTTAAGATTAGATTGGTTATTTAGTTTCTAGAAGCAATTATTGATATGAGTACTTTACATGGCTTCTGCTAAGTTTGTCAAACGTAGCCTGGGCAGTAAAGGCGGACCACGTGAGGGAGAGGGGAAACCTCATGCCCCAGCTACCGCAACAGAAGAAGGTGCCCCCCTCGGAAGACGCCGGGCGATTAATGAGTGGCTCACCTCTACGGATGGCGAGCAATGGGTGGCTCGCTGGCCCATAACAGGCCCAGGTCAACGGAGCGTTGTGTCCACGCGCGCCTCAAAGAGATGTCAGCATAGAAGACGGGGCCCGCTAGGGTCAGTGCCTGCTAGGGTTGCGGAATTTGTTTGAGAGAGTTACCGCGATCTTACAACGCAAAAGGCATTAGGAGAAACACAGATGGCCATCCGCTCAGCCCGGAGCGGAAGAAGTCATTTGATGATCTTCCAAACATAAAAAAGCATCAGTCCGCAGTAAAAAATAATCTAAAAGGGTTATCTTTTTACAGTGATGAGTTATTTCCTTGATCTTGTAAAGGTACAACAATAGCGACTGTTGTTAAACAATAATTTGTAAAAAAATGACACGAAATATTATCATCATCAATTTAACTGTCTTTAAATGACATTTACTGCTGTCAAGACATAAGCCTCCCCAAGTGTCACACACACAAATCGGCTGATTCTTGTTGTCAAGTGCTTCTCACATCACAAATTATATCTCAAACATAATAATGTGTTATTTCAATATTGCATTGAATGTGACCACATTTCCTCAATATTTGCATAACACCACAAATACACTACGCTATCAGCTCTGATAGCAAACAAAAGGCACTCGACTACAAAACCGCTTTCCACCATTGCATCGCATTACATCGCCAACCTGTGACGTCAGCCTTCCCTAACGTTTCGACGTTCGTTGACACAGATGTGAGTCACCTTTCCCGTGGCATACCATTTCCGCGGCATTCGGTCCCAACATTCAGTCCTTTGAGGCGAAACATTTTTCAGTATTTGACGTCGACTCAAGGGGAATACGCTTCCAAAATGATGTTTGAAACGTTATGCTGTGTTGGAACGCGTTTACCGGCTATTAAATGTGCGTCTTGACAGGGTGTACGTATTATAGATTTAAAAAAGGTTTTTTTTTCCATTTTTGTTTTGATATGGACAAAAAGTAATCTTCCAATCAAAAATATCAATAGATACTTACGATTTCAATTTTGTGAGCCACATTTAACCATTTCAAGTAACATTTTCGCACTCCACTCCCAAAAGTAAAACCATTAGTCCCACTTCACCCATTCGAAAGTAAATTATTGTTTATCGATGCGGTTATTTCACACAATCCAAACGCCTGCAAACTTCTCACTTATCGATTTAATGCGTACCTGTTCGCTATCAAAAGCGAAACTTTTCACCCTGCTAATTAAACTCCAAACTTACTCTCGCGAATTTCTCTGTTTCTTCAGGATTATTTCGTAAATAAAAGAAAACTGTTCAAGAATAATCCCCCGGTTCTAATTAGTTTTTGAAACCCTATTTAATGGAATTCGAAAACAATTTTGTTTTGGTAATAGTTCATTTGAAATGCTCATTTCGTATTTGTTTGTCAATAAGTACCAATTTAACCTTTTCACTAATATTTCAAATGCCGTTTTTGGAACAAAGGATAGTTTTACTGGCCCAAGATGAATGAAGGCTAACCTCGTAAGGTTACAAGTAATTTCAGCTGGAGACAGTATCACTACGGTCCTTCTCAGTCCCTTGTCTGCTTGATAAATTGATGTCCGACCACTGTGATGTATTAATATCAACCTAAACACACTGTTAACTTTCCTTGTTTCATCTCATCGAGATAGGTAACGATTTTTCCTTATGGCTTGTGGAACCGTTGCTAGTACGATACGTTTGGTTTTATGGGGGGTAAACAGGGATCTCAGTCGCATACAAATGTGACAATAGAGTATGGATGTATATGAGGTAAGATTGCTCTGATATTTGTGTTGTTTTGTACTTGTGTTTTACCTTAAAGATTTCATGGTAAACACGTCTATATGTAATGAATAATAAGACGTACAAACTTGCTCTTACCAATATCTTTATGTTCGTACAAAAGTGCCTATGTGCGGTTATCAATAAAGATTATATCATCGCAATCAAGCATGTTGCTGGCAGATCAGACTGTCGATGGCATCAAAAGGTTCTGGAGTGGCGACAAAACACGCAGCGTACCGGAAGACGCAGCTTTGGAAGACCTCCTAACAGTGGACCGATGGCCAGGCCGTGGAAATTTTCTGGAAGATGCACAGAGCCGGCTGATATGCCGTCTCTTTGGGAGGTACATCCAGCAGCGAACGTCTTTCTTAAGAATGAGCGAATTTCATGATGAAAGCTGCTTTAAAACAATAAAGCAAGCAAGCAAAGTAAAATCTGTTCTTGTTCAGTTATATATGTACCTCAATTTTCATAACAATTTATTTTCCGAGCATTGTTTCTTTGTAGAGATGCATTATGGGAGAGTTTCTGAGAATTTCAATAAAAGTCATAGCAACTTCTCTTCGCTTCAGAATACACCAGTTTGGTTATTTTTAGGTTTGAGTTTGAGTTCAGCTCTCAGAAATTTACACCACATTTTAAAGCTTTGAAAGGTAACAAGAAAGATTCTCTCAGTGATTTTGATATTGTTACAGTCTGATACAATGTCACTTCTGCTTACACTCAGGCTTTGCAGAAATCGTTAAGATAATAACCACATAGGATTTTATGAAGATTTGAGAAATGCGATTACAAAACCTCAATATCAATTTGTCAAAACCCCCGTTTTAAGACATTATTGACATCGATTGTTTTTGATGTAAGATTGCGACTTGAATTTTGATGTTTATTTAAGATAAAAAATTGGCTTTCAAATATATATGTCGATAGTTTTCATATGTATGTATGTCTAACATTGTTGAGGTTGTGTTCTGTATTTCTTATACATAGACACCTGACAACAACAACAAAAACTGCATTTATGGTTAATGATCCTCAACTGGAATTATATTAAAATAGGTTCTTATTCGAAGATCTCGTAAGTAAATAATAACAGCCACACGGATCAATTTTCAAGGTTAAGCAACGCTTGCCGAGGTCAGTCTGTGGATGGGTGTCCATCTCAACATACCGAGATTCCTCCGTGCCTCGGAAAGTACGCGAAGATCGTTTGTAGATCTTCGACAGTTGTTACGGATTGTCAAAGCCAGAAAATCTGACACCAGTTTTGCCAAGAAGTACCGTGTTACCCAATTAATGGGTGGTAGGCAGCCACTCTACGTAAAGTACTGGTAATCAGCAGACTCCGTTTTTTGTTTAAAAAAAATCTTTGCCCCGCACTAGGATTTACTCCTATATCGTGGGTGCGTTCACAAACATGTAAACTCACATACACAAGACATCCAGCCCCGGAACAACAACCTATCTGTAGGCTATACAAACATTTGTTTCCATGCGGGAATCGAATCCGCGATACGTAGCGCAGCAGTCGAACGCTCAACCACTGCGCTAACCGTGTCATTTTTGACTGGAAGCTGACACCAATATAAAACTTGTAACGGAATAAATGCAATACCTCTGAAGGGGTCAGTGTACTCATAAATATAAACAACTTTAACTAAGGGGTCCCATAGTGAAAGTTGTTTATAATTATGAGTACAACCGAAGTAACAACGAAATCGTGAAAAAAAAAATCGACTACCTCATATATTTCAGTTTGATGGATCTCGTAGGTTTTGTATTACCTGACAGGGTTGTGAAATCTGTTCCAAAGAGTCTCCAAGGCCCTGGAACGCAAAAAGCATTAGGAGGAATATGGGTTTTAGTCAGAGTCTGACACTCCCGCTCCACCCAGAACGGAAAAAGTCATTGATGACTTCCCATATCCATAAAAAGGTATTAACCACACTGTATATTATTATAATACTCGTACATAACGTCATTTTGTCACCCTTTCTGCCTTAAATTACTGAACTATCATTTCGAATGGGCAAGCTGTTGATTTCGTCGAAATCTTCTGTCGTTTTATGACGTCACAGGAAATTAAATATGGCGGATGCTTGCAATCATGAAGCTTCACAATTTTCAGTACCTATTTTTCTTCACTGTCGGATTTTAGTGTATTCTATCACGTGTAACTGTTTCACTAAAACCCAACCTAAAATTAGAATTTCACATTATTAATATGTTTTGGCTGTGCCTGTTAGCATATCGTTGAACATAAGTAGGTACTTAGGTCCTATCCCTGACCCTTGTTCACAAAACTAAAGAGCTTAACCGTGCTCCACAACATCCCACACATTAGACAATAGGCCTCGCTGGACTAGCCATCGATTCGGCCTGAAAGGCAGTAGTGTTGTGTCATGGTTTCATCACATTTTAAGAATGACTTGCGAATAATGAAGAGTATTTTTACTGGTTTATTTTTAGTATTTAGAATTTTCTTTTTTTTTGAGTTTATAACTATTTATTTTTATTTAACGATTTTTACACAGGTGACCGTATTCGAATACATGTGACATTCAGCAATCCGCACTGGGCCCGCGAGGTGGATTACGGCCCATTCCCTCTCCTAGAGAGGACGCCTGTGTCCCAGCAGTGGGAACATTAAAAGGCTGATTATGCTATTATGCACAGGTAACTAAATACATTAAAATATAATTTCTAGCAAAAATCTTTACATGATTCAAGAAATTCATAATTATAAATTAAATACATGTTTTCGTAAGCGAATTGCTTTCGTGTCTTTCTGCCTAGTTGTAAATAAATTTTCACGAACACTAACTAAGACAAATGATGTCGGAATCTAGTTTCGATGTAATTTCACCTAAATAATACCTTAAAGCCCTAATACTGTGAACCCTTATTAGACAGCTGTATAAACGAAGAATGTATAAACAAAATGTATTTTAAATTGATGTACAAACTAGGGAATGCAATCTCGGCCTTTTTTAGCGAGATTGATCTCGGACTAAAAAAGGGTGATCTCGCGAGTTTTACGAGATTGCACTCGACTCTCGAGCATAAAAACGTCATATTCATATTCATATTCATATTCATTTATTCACATTTAAATAGGAGTAATTACATTAGATGGTTTTTATGTTACATTATTGGTTCTTATTTTCTATTTAGCCTGCTTAAGGCATGTGAATTTTGCTTAGATATAAAATAACAATAATCATTTAAATTTAATGTCTTAAAAATACAGTCCAATACAATTCAGTTTAATACAGTAAGTCAGATATTTTATCACATTAAAAATAACAATAATATACTCTCTAGTTAAATACAGTCAGTTGAAAATAATAATATGTCAAAGATTTTATGAAATTGTAAACAATGTCTTTTTTTACATACAAACTATAAACATTTTTTGTGAAAATTATTCCTGAAACCATTCGTTAACCGAGTAAATCATTTTTTTAAGAAGTAGCTCTTTAAGCACTTTCTTAAACTTTGGTAGAGGAAGATCTTGGATGGTTGTTGGTAACCTATTATAAATCTTTACGCACATTGCTGAACAATTTTTGTTAAACACTGCAGTTTTTGGTACAAATTCTAACACCAGTCGTTGACCGAGCCTTGAGCTACGTGGATATAAATAGTCACGTGCATAAATGTCACTTGCTTTAACAAATAGGTTAGGATTAGATTTTACGAACACACAAATTTCGAAAATATACATACTTGGTAGGGGTAGTATATTAAGTTTTTTAAAATAAGGTTTACAGGACTCATAAGGGGGAATGCCAACAATGGCTCTTATGCAACGTTTTTGAGATAGAAATGCCCGCTGGAAGTCTGTTGAGTTTCCCCATAATATCAACCCGTATCGTAAAACGGAAGCTACATAACCATGATATGCTAACAATACAGTGTGTTGGGCTGATGTAGTTCTAAGTCTATTTAAAACATATACAAAAGTGTTAACTTTCTTGCATACTTCCTCAATATGTGCTTTCCAGTTCAGGTATTTGTCCATGGTTAACCCTAGAAATCTTACATTGGTGGATTCGTTGATTTTTATACCGTCATATGAGATATGCCTTGAAATAATATTAGAGCCACGGGTTTGAAATTGCATAAAAGTCGTCTTACTGATATTTACCTGTAAATTGTTTCTTTTTAACCACCATACAACCAAATCTATAGTGCTATTTATTTCAATGTCAAAATGATGATCAGTTAAATTTTCGTATGTCAATATTATAGAGATGTCATCTGCAAATAGTATACATTTATCGGAAATAATGTCAGGTAAATCATTAACATAGATAAGGAAAAGAGGCGGTCCGAGGATACTTCCTTGCGGAACGCCGTAACTATTACCAAGATACTTAGACTTCACTTGTTTTACCATTGCGTTTTGCTCACAAGATATTTCGACACATTGTTCTCGATTATCTAAGTATTGCCTTATCCAATCCAACGCTGGACCTCTAATACCATAATTATCTAATTTTTCTAAAAGCAGATTATGAGAAACGAAGTCAAAAGCTTTTGTCATGTCAAAAAATATCACCGTGGTCTGCTTTTTCCTGTCAACATTTACTAAAATATTGTGCACTAAATCAAATGCGGCATGTGTGGTTGATTTTCTTTTTTGGAAGCCATATTGTTCCTTTTTAATTATTTTAAACCTATCCAAATACGATGATAATCTTTTGTGCATGGCTTTTTCAAATATTTTAGAGATGATAGGAATTAAAGTTATAGGTCTATAGTTGCACATTTCTGTTTTGTCCCCTTTTTTATACAATGGCTTCACTACTGATTTCTTTAATCGACTAGGAAAGCTGCCTTGCTCGAAAGATAAATTTATTAGGTATCTTAGTACAGGCACAAAACTGACGATGCATTTTTTCAAAACGTCAGTTGTGATACCATCATAACCAACAGAACTGGTATTATTTAAGGACATGACAATGTTAGCAACTTCATTTTCTTCAATTGGTGTGAGAAATATACTATTACTTGTACGATTTTCGTTTGTGTTTTGCATGTTACCATTTTCGCTGTTCGATAGTTGTAATAAATACTCATTAAATTTATTTGCTATGTCATATGGATTGGTTACTGTGCCATTGTTAGTTTTTATATCCTTAATAAATTCTTCTTGACGGCCATTATATCCCGTGTCATCGTTTATGACTTTCCAAGCCGCTTTACAGACATTGTTTGATTTTGTTATAAAATGGTCATTTGTAATTTTTTGTGACATTGATATACAGCGCCGCAACAAATTTGAATACTTGCGATAGGTAGCTTTATTCTCTTTCGTTCGTTTATTATAGAATTTAAATCGTAGATGCCGTTTTGTTTTACAGCTAAGTCGTAAACCCTTAGTAATCCACTTTATATCACGATACTTAGTGTTAATCATTTTTTTAATCCGTGGGAAACATAGTTCAAAAAATAAACACACCTCATCATGAAAGATATCGAAGGCTAAATTTAAATTTTTTTCTTTGTAAACCGCATCAAATGTTAAGCTTTCCAAACTTTCCCTGAATTTCTGAATGTTATCTTGACAAAAATCTCTCTTTATTATATAAAATTTTGATGATTGAAACATTTTGTTTTTTATCGTCAATTCTAACATCTGTGCTGTGTCGTGATCGGACAAGCCCAGTTTCAATATTTTACCAGATGCTTTTTTTACATTACTAATTACATGATCTATGCACGTATTTAGTCTTGTTGGTTCATTAATATGTAATGTCAAATTATAATTTTGTATAATGTCATTCAAATTTTTTACAACTTTACATTCCTTGAGTGTGTTGATATTAAAATCGCCTGAGAGTATAATTTTGTGTTTGCTGTATTTACTGCTAAATAATAATTTATATAATAGCGTGTCAAAATACTTCAAGAATAACTCAGCATTTGATTGAGGTGTACGATAAATGCATATTATTACCATCTTTAAAGTTGGTATCTCAATCCCGCAGCATTCAAAAATCATTTCCCGAACAAAGCTTTGTATAATACTTAATTCGTTGTATTTTATCCCTTTCATAACGTATATACAAGTACCACCTCGCTTTTTTCCTCTACAGTATGTTGATGCTAGGACGTATCCGTTAATTTTAGCGTTTTTTAAGTCACTTTTTATTAAGAAAGTTTCACTAAAACAAAGTACATGGGGGACGATTTTTCTTATTTGTAAATTAGTAAAAGTAATTTCAAGGATATCTCTTTTGCACAATAAGCCTGCTATATTCTGGTGTAGAATTTGGAAATAAGAATTATTGTTTTTGTTAGGAACGAAATAAATTATTATTATTTGGCTCATTAAGTGACATGGTTTTAGTACTTTTCGCAAAATAGTAGGGGATTGTGCCCTTTTTTGGTTTATTTTCCAATGGTGTATTTGAAACTTGTATACTGGTGTGTCTATTCTGCTGCGATTTTAATTGGAAATAATAGGGTATTGTTCCCTTTTTTGGAATATTTGTTAGATATTTATTTTCATTTTTTGGGATTGATTTCGGCCACGTAGTATGTACATTTTTAGGATTTATATTATTATACGTCAAATATTTTTGCTCATAATCATAATAGTCAATTGCTAAATTAATTTGATTACATATATTAGTAAGATTCACCTTGTCATAATAATCATAAAATGTAATAACGTTATCTCTATCATACCCATTTCCTATACTTAATTCTATAAATTGGCAATTTTTAAATTCTTTACAAATAATTTTTAACAGATTATTCAACATTTTTTCGTTTAAATATTTACTACTTATTATACTTGTTACTAAAACATGTCGATCTTCGAGTAGCTTTAAGACGGCTGAAGTTTCTGTCATTACATGTGTGGGATTTACGTCGTGTTCCCCTAAGGATAATATAACTCTGTCGTTTTCTTTAATCTGAGAATAGTTTTCTTGAATTCCTTTGAGTATATCTTTGGTTCTAGCCCCAGGTTTTATGAATCCATTAATAGAGTATTTTAGGTAATTTCCATTTAGTCGCGAATTTATAAGCTCACTCGATAGCCCTCGGCATTGCTGCCCTCCAAATATGTGAATTTGATTAATATTATTAGCACCCTTCTGATGAATATTATCGTTATTTTCTTCTGATGTGTTTGTTTGATCAACTAAGGTATCTTTCAAGTCCAGCACCGGGTGTTCAGTTTCTTGGTTTAAAACCTGGAATTCATCAGTTTCAGGTTCCGCAAATCTAGAATTGTCAATCAGCATTCTTCTTGATTTTCTTCTTTTTGATTCTATCTGGTTCTTGACATTTTGTGTAGGGGGGGTTGTACATATGTTCTTTAAAGAGTTTATTTGTCGTGTTTGATGATTAACAAGATTTTTTAGTTGATTCAATTCCAAGTGAAGATTTTCTATTTCGTTATTTGCAATCTGCAACTGTTCAGAAAGTAATTGGTTTTCGGTCTTGAGTTTTTCCAGGAAATCTAAATCTTGGCCAGTAGATAAATCTAAGCTTTTTGTGAGTGCTTCCGTTGCTGATAAATTAAATGATGAGCATAAAGATTCTATTGATTTTGCTTTATGTACTCGCTTTGGTCGTATTGTCACATTCATGTTTGATGTGCTAGGTGTTTGATCCATTATTGATATATTGTTCAAATTTTATATTTGTTTATAATAGTTTTGTTAGGTTTTGAAAAAAGAAAAAAAAAAAGTATCATAAAATTTCAGTGTAAATAAAAACGCAAAAAGTCAAAAAGCAAAACTTCTGCACAGGGACGCGAACTTGGGTCTCTGCGATTGAACTGTTACAAACCGAGCGCGTCTACCATTACGCCACATAAACATTGGTTATCTCCGACAAAAAAGACCATCTCATGCGACTTGAATTGTTTTGAATCAAAGATGTTCGTTAGAGTGATTCACGCAGAAGATATTTTGCACAATCACAGTCACTTTTGGTAACTTTTAATGTTTATTTTTTGTTTTAATCACTTTTCACAGCACTTCGGTCCTTACTTTGTTGATATTTTCACATAGTTTTATAATGTTTCAAATGTTTTCACTTAGTTTTGTAACATAATGTTCTCAAATGGTCTTATGTAAAAGTTTGTTTTAGTATTTATTGGACAACTATGCCACTCAGACTTCAGAGGTACTAGCACGTTTTTATAAGTAGTAATGTTATAAAAACAAACAATATCTATTTTTTAATCAATAAAGTAACACGGACTTAATGTTGACTACTCGCACGGTCTACCCGCTTTTTTTGTCTTATTTGAAGCGCGCGGCACTGACACGGACGGAGCTACGATTTGTCGGTTTCGGTGCGCGGGAAGCGGTGGCCTGAGGTAGCGGTCACGGGTAGAGGTCTCTCTCGATGCGTTGTGCGGTTGTGCAAAATGTATAAAAGTCTATTGAAAAAAATCGTAAAAATTAATGTTTGTTTTGTAATACTTATAATACTCATAGTTTTATCATTTTTTCCTAATTTATTCAAATATTGTGATTATTTGCAGAAAAAATAACACATACATACAAAACTGCCAATCTCGCGAGATCTCGGAATTAGCGAGATCTCGCGTAGTATTAGTACTCATAAACTCGCGGGATCTCGCTTGAGCCCCACTCTCGCGAGATTTGCATTCCTTAGTGCCTACCTACTAACATGCTTCCAAAATACTGTTACTTCGAAATAAAGTCATATTTGAAAATGTGTTCTGAAAAACTGATAGTGTGTAATCGATGTAAGTTTTTTTTTTTTTATATTCATTAATATCATACCAGATGGTCCGAAGAGGTCCTAGAAAAAGCAAGGTCTCTCGAGTTCACGACTAACAAAAATCACAAAATATGAACATAGAATCAACTTGCGCTACCCGAACGACATTTGAACTTTCGACAATTGTTTTCGCTGATAGAATTTCACTTTGTCTAGAGCTCACATAAAACCCAAAACAGACAAACATGCACAAACTGAACAAACCTTTTCTACAAACGATCCTAAGGGAATAACGTTTGATCAGCAGGCAAGCCGTAACAGGATGTAAAAGATTAAGAAGGTCCTCTTTAGCGTAGCTTATGTCTCTACTCCCGCAAAAATATCCTAAAACAGCCTCTATTAAAATCACAAATTTGGACACATAATCAGCCTAATGTTTCCACTGCTGGGACACAGGCCTCCTCTCTAGGAGAGAGAATGGGCCGTAATCCACCACGTGGGCCCAGGGTGGGTTGGTGAAAGTCACATGTCTTAGAATGTTTGGTTCTAGGACATGCCGATTTCCTCGCGACGTTTTCCTTAACCGTTTTGAGAGCAGTGGGGATGAAATTAATTACACAAAGTAATCCACCAATAGGGTTCAGTCTGTCCGTCTGTCTGTCTGTCCGCGGTTTTTGTCAGAGGCTACGGGGACTACAAAGCTGTCATTCGGCATGAATACACATATTAATGATGTCGACAAAATGGGAGAATAAAAACTAAAAATGGTAGAATAAAAAAAAAGGAAAAATATTTTTTATGGTACACACACGTCATGTGGAGACGTTTTATTTTTTTGAACAAAAATCATCCAAAAAACAAGAAAAAAAATCCTATTCAACGTCCAGTGGCTAAACGGTTGCTTTTAGAAATGTAAAAATTCACGGGAGTAGGAAATATGCTGAATTTAAAAGGAATCTATCAGGGCTAAGATGACTTCACAAGTTACTGACTAATAGTCGATCAACTAAAAAAAAATGTACTCGGAGAAATATAAAGAAAACTTTCGTTCAAATTGCTTTGAACATAATTAAATTACTGAGATGACGTTGTTAGTAGCGTAAAACACGTTTTAATGTAAATCGCACGCGTTGTCTTTTTTTTCAAATTAGCCTATGTTACTCAGGGATAATGTATTCCTTCTGATGGTGAAAGAATTTCTGAAATCGTTCCAGTAGTTTTTAGTTTACCTATTACTCAAACTGGTCACAGTATTAAACAACCAAAACAGTTTTTAATTAAGTTCACATTATTATGGGCAACTATGGAACCCTATATTGCGCATGGCCCGACACGCACTTGGCCGGTTTCTATGCTTCATTGCTTAAAGATGAAATTTGAATGCCTGTGAACAACCTAATCTTACAATTACATAGATTAGGTGTTTCAAAATAGTTACAATATTACTCAACCTTCGCTCTACCTACTATTAGATTTAAATCAATACCTACTCATTAATTCGTTATTTCTGACTGACTATCAAACACTCAGCTAAGCTATTTAATTGAGAAAGCAGAAATATGGAATAGAAGTTTATTTCACTACGCTAAGAAAGGATTTTAGGAAATATCAACTTTAAGGCCGGGAAATAAGAAAGGGAGCTTTGTACGAAAGTCTTTGTTCTTTGAAGACAACATGTTCGCAGACGAAGTCGTGAGTATCGGCTAGGGTTAGTTTAAACACAGTTTATTCCATTTTATTAAAGTAGCAATAGATATGGGCCGAAGTACGGTATTATTGCCTTTACTTAGATATATTTTACTTTCGTTTTACTGCAGTATGATAGACTCTCTATAAAACAAGAAATATTGGCCGGTGAAAGCTAACAAAATATGTGCCTGCTAAACCTATAAAATACAGGCGCACTACGTTCGGGCCCATATTTGGAATAATCTTGTTTCACGATAAAAAGTAACAAACTTTATTATTCAGCCCTATATTCAGTTACAGATTGCAGATTTAAAAGCATAAAAAATATTTTTACTAAAAAAATACAAACGACTTCTACACAAAAAAAAAACCAAAAAGTACAAAATAACTTTAATTTCGGAACTCAGTGTTTTGGTTGCTTTTTCGTTTTTTGAACACCGACTTCCGAAAGTTTCTTGTTTTTCACTTTTTAGTGCAAGTTAAAGTAAATTTCACGCAACGCCATCTATCGATCCAAAATATTAATATGAAATTTTTGAAAACTGAGAATATTTTACTCATAGTTATTTATCGTTACACGGTCGATAGAATCAAGTGTTCATTTGAGATCATTTTCTGGCTGGTATCCGCAAATGTGTGGTGGTTGCAAGCCATTACCTATGATTTTGTAGGGGTGCCTGCCACCTACATGGCATGCGATCACGGTTACACTTAGACCATTTCTGTACTTGTCTTGATTTTTTTCTGAAATGTTTTACTATTTCATACTTTTTAAATCATTTATATTTTCTGTAGTCGGGTTACAGTTTCTTTTAACTTTATTTTTTATTTCACCAATGGAAAGCTCCATTTTATCGGCGAGTAACATAGGCTATTATTCCCTCAGGAACGAGAACTACGCGAGTGACACCGCCGGGCGTTACTAGTAATCAAATATAATGGTCCATCCAATTTATTGTGACCTAACATGTTTTAAATGACTGGATATATAGTAACTAATTACTGGGTTTCCCAAAGTTAAGGTATTTTAAAAATACCACTAACTTGATTAATTTCTACGTATATTGAACATGCAACTTTATTTATCAGTCACTTTTATTGTTTTTTGAACAACAACTGTAATTACTCCTTTAATTGCTTGAGAAAGACAACGCGAATCTAATTTCTATTGTATTCTCCTTTCCATTTCTGTATAATGAACTTTCTATTTCAAACCCAAGTTAAAGGTTACAATAATGTAAATCTTTTTTTAGCTTTTTGGCTTTAAAAATAAAGTCGACTTCAAAATAACTCATTACTGAAGTGGATATCATCTAAATGAAAAGTTTTTGGCCCCTTAAAACCTTAATTTCTTTGTAAGTGGCAATGGAAGGGCTCTTCAAACTTTTTAGATGAAAAAATGTTTATAAAAAGTTATAAATGTGACGTTCTTATGAGAGTGGATAGTTCATTTGGCGGAGGAACATTTATTGTGTTTTGACTTAATTTTACATGTTTAATTTTAAATTGAATGTATGGTGCACATAGTCTTATACTAAAATTGGCCAATTCATGAAATGGTCTGCTATTTCACTTAACCTTACCCAAACTCGACGAGGAAGCTCCGCTGCGCAGGGTTCCTATTTGTTCTTCAGTGTTTAAAGGAACCTAACATGAATAGGATTACGGTGGATTACTTTTCTCGCTCATTCTCGCTCTCGCCTCGAACCGAACCTCATTTTTTGGTTACGGGGTGAAATTCAAATTGTTTTTTTTTTTTGTTTTGGTGTAGAGATCGTCATGGATGTTCTACGTCCTAGGGGAATAGAGAGGTTTGTCAGACTCCTCCTGACAAAAACTACCTCGTGGTCCCTTGCACCGGAGGCTACAGGAGCACTCAAACAATCTTCAACGCAGCGCCCGACTGGAGCCGCCCCCCGTCTTGTCAAACTGGGGAGTGACTTGCCGACGCCCAGTGCGCCTGCTGCGTGCTGGGATATCAATCGAAATCTCCCTGTCCATTTCCGCTGCCCTTTTTGCAACATGACACTGTCGCAGAATTCCGAGCCAGTCGTATAGCACCGGCCGGATAGTCTCGATGGTGCTGAAGCCGGCGGTGATAAGGCGCAAAAGCCTGTTCCGCCATTCCGCCACCGAGACCTGACAGAGTTCAGATCGGCGCAGCGTGATTTCTTGCTGAAGCCGGTACCTCGCCCTGTGTCCGCGCCTCCTCACGCTACCGATGCAGTAACACGAGGGCTCTCACTGCCAGGTCCCACGGTGGGGATCCAGCCAGTTTGCAAATCGCCTCGTAGGAGATTCTGTGATACTCTTTAATGACTCTGACGGCCATCGCCATCTGTGGTGCTCGTAACACAGCGACACTATGGGCCGTCAGGTCAGCTGCCTACTCCGGGGCCATGGATCGATGCTTGGGTGCCGCAAATTGGGAAGCAACGTTTGCAGCGTCCCGCCGCACCCATCAACTTGGGCGCCAGCCGCCGAAAGAGGGGCGAAGTGCCAACGGCTGTCGAGTGCCATTCCCAGGTACTTCACGCTTGACTCGACAGGTGGAATTCAAACCTAACCCGACCCAACCTCAGCCGCATCATGAAATGACATACTCTACAATATTGAAGCGACTTATACATAAGCTCTAAAAAGGACAGTCAGCTTTGCTTATAATCTTTGAATTGTAGTCGTTTATGATCGACTGGCAATTGTTTAGGTGGACTAATGATCTGGTGAAGGCCGCACAGAAATGGTCGATGTAGCGACGTTTGACGGGAGGCTAAGTTCGGCAGATATTCTTTCGACTGATGATAAATAAATGACTATGATAATGACATCAATTTGGACCTGCCAGTGTAATGCCATCGATCATCGATGTCTCTGAATGGACGAAAAGGTAAGTTCATTTATTTCCATTCGCAATTAACTCACTTACACAGCTTTCACATTGAGTTCATTAGAGAAACAATTTTTTCAATGAATAGGTAACAGTTATATAATTAAATGATCCATACATTCCACATTTCCTGCAACTTCATTTCTTTTTGCTGCCTGCTTCTTCATTTACGCATTTCATGTACCTAGTCTGTTTATATATTTTTTACAATGTTCAATAGACTTGAAACAATCATTTATAATGTAATACCTAACCACCGCAATACATTGATACAATTAAACGAAATGACGTCATATTCGAGTTCGACAAATTAAACCTATTTAAATAGAGAATGAGAATTCTGATCACAAACCCTGACAAAAGCATTAAGCTATATCAAACTTTTCAAAATCACAAATACTAAGATGCAAATCCAAATAAAAATACAAAATAAGATACCATTCCAAAGCACAATATTCGAGAATAGAAATTCCTACCTTACGTTTTCCTGAGTAGTTTCACGTCCATTCGCGTCTCTGATTGTATCACGTCCAATGTTAACCCGGTCATATCCAGCTTCCCTTCGACGTAATAGCGAATGGAAAGGTCTTCCGGTAAGAAAGGACGCGTGCAGCCAACGAAATGTGTTTATGAATTGCTTTATGCTGATTTGGAGGAGAGGAAGTGTAGTGGAACGAGGTAAGAGTTGATCTTGTGTTTGACTTATTGTTTTGTCACTCAACTTTAAGCCCTAAATAATATGTCTGGTTTCTACCATGATAATGTTTAATGTTCTAGTTTTATGGAAAAGTTCCTAAGGTTACAACTGTTTTATGTAAGGAAAAAACTTTGACCCTTCAGAGTTCTGCACGTAGTATTTTAGCCATCTTAAATGTGACCAAAATACTACAATGGTGGTACAAATTAGGGATCTTTATGTCAAGAGTGAATAGGTTATAATTCGCACAAAAGTGTGCAAGTACCTTGCATGCCTTTGTGCGATAACAAGGTCTGATTAGTGAAGTACTTGTATATTTTTATGAAAGTTACAGGTATTACAGTCTTAGTTCATTTAAGTATAAGTGAACTTTTTGTACCATTCTTGGACGAAGACTTTTAAGTACAATACTCGGACCTTAAACACTATACTTGACTAATGAAACAATAATTGTTCTTTTGTTTATTTTTTGCACGGGTTTGATGGAAAACAACTAAACTCGACGACGCAATGCAGCAATAGGGTGTTTTACAGAAAAAATCTAATTAGTCCGTCTTATAGATTTACAAAATATGTTGGACACGTATTTTTTCTTTTTTCATGTAAACAAAAAATGAAGACGAAGTTTTAAACGCACTGTGCATTTAAAACTCGCGTGACGTCACTACTTGCTCCAATGTTTACCAGCGACGTGACATCACTAGCCCCCTCTTTTGAACTTTGATACGCTACATCTTTTTATTTATTTTTTTACGATTTGAAATGACAAAAAATTATGTGTCTAAAATATTTTTTTTTTAAATCCAACGGGCGGACAAAATAAAAAATATAATTATGATTTTTATAACTAGTAAAATACCCAATTCATGAAACCAAACATGTAATTCGTATTTAAAAACAGCAATAAGTACACCTGCACCAACCATCAGTCTCACCCTCCTCAGATCAGTCTAATTAAAACATTAATTAAGAATAATTATTTTTCGCGTTTTTATACCTCTGCTTTCGTCGAAAGAAAATATACCTTTGTTATAATGTTTTAAAAACCTCCTGTATTCACAGACACGTATAACGACCATGAAAGCGCGTTTGCTTTCATTTGTTCCCGTGGAATGTCGTGCGAATTGCGCTGTTGAGCGTAAGTATGCGTAACTCACCTCGCCGTCGCGTCGCAATAAATATTTTTGACGTTTAAAATGTTGCCAACATTACGATGCGTACGCGATCTTTTGTTTTGTGTGGCAACACTTAATGTGCTTTATTGGGCCCCTGAAAGTAGCGGTTCGGGTGTTGTTCTTTTAAGAGCATTATGTTTTCTCTCTATTTACCTACGCTTTTGTATACTATATATAAATAAATTTTCGTTCATTTGTGATAGTCATAGATATAATAAACAAGGAGATATGCCCTGTAGCCGAAAATGTATCGGAACCTGTGTCTCCTGTTTTGCCCTACCACCCGGCAACTACTACGAATGCAGTTCAGTAAAAGCAATAGATACGCAGTCGCGCACACACCCGCATTTCTAAAATCGGACTGTACTACACAATCAATTATAAACCTTATCCCAATAAACACAGCGAAATCTAAGAAAGTTTGGTACACTTTTGTAATATTTCATTCAACAACCGACATTGTTGACGACAGTGTATCTGCACAACTACATCACTAACTCGCGGCAAGAAGCAGCGGCCGTACTATGCGATACATCGGCTTGCTAAAGTATCGTTTTGTGATTTTTACATTGCTCATCCAGTCACTTAGCGACAAACTTAGGTAGTGGTTAAGGAGCAGTGTATTCATAGTAATATGTTATTGTCGCTTTGACATTTGAAAACAAAAATAACATAGTATAAGCAAGAAATATTTTACGATTTGTTGTTTTTCATGATTTTAAAGAGAAATATAGTAAAATACTTGTATTTTGATATGGTAAGTGATTCCATTATTTACAAAGTTTTGGTTTAGGCTTCGGTTTTTACAAGAAAACACTGAACAACACGGAATTCTTATATCTTATAACGCTCACGGTCGGAAGCGCACTAGTTCGCGGATTCGACCATTGCGTAAGACATGCTCGCCCAGACCATGTCGCGTGGACACCGACACGCCCCCTTGCCACTTCTCCTGTATTTTATATTTCTATGGTGATAGTAGTGAAATATTTTATTGATGCGGATATGGCATACACATGCGTGGGCATGAAAGTCTATGTTTTATAATATGTTTCCTGACAAATACGCAAATCGGTGATGAGCACAAACACCAACCACATCTCAGAGCCTTCTTAGAATTACTTAGAAACTATGAAACAAGAAATCGTTTCAAACGAGAATTCCAATCACACAGTACGTAGTGGGTTAAGAAATTCGCAGACAACACGACCCTGTTCTGATTTCAAGTTAGTAAGTATTCCAAGTGTTTATCAAAGACTTAAGTGACCCTCCGGGGTTTCATTCCGGCTTTGCCCTTCGCGGCTCAAGTACCTTTAGACATGATTCCATCAAACATTTGCAAGTCAACCGTTATTCATTTACTATTCTATGTTTATTGATAACATTTTTTTTTTAATAAATTCCTAAAGAAAATCAATGTAACACTGCTCGTTATAACTTTTTCTAAAAGCACTCACTGGCTTTTCCAACATTCAATGAATAGAAAAATGTTAATAAAATTACGATAAATTGAAGGAGCTATGAGTCTGCGATGTAAATTCGGATTAGAAGGCGAACGGGTATGTAAGACATAGTTATAAATTTTATTCATAAAAATATTTGTAACTTTATTGAATGAGTTCTTTCTTCATCTTCACAACTCCGAGTACAAGATAATAAAAACTGTTACGGCCATTTCACCCTCTTGTAAGAGTCACTGAAGGAGAAGGGTTACCTAAGAGCCTTTGATGGACTGGCAACCTGTTATAGCTGCATTTCGCTATTACATAAAATATATTGTATACAGCACTCGGGGTGTAACACCCCGAAGCTTTTGTCCCGAAGGTTATTATATTAATGGAATAACAATTAATGGAAAATAACATATTATGGGAAAGTCCATTTTACAAAAGATTTTCAAGAAATATGACCCCTACTAAATCGAGCCAAAGCTTAATAAACTAATAGAAACTTATGCTTATAGTAAAAATGGCAAAATTCTTGGGATCAAGGAAATACATTCGTCCCAAATAATTATGGCAAACAAATTTACCCTCAGGTTTATCCCTCAAACACTGTGATGAACTGCTGCTGCATTTGCCGTGTTACTTATCATATACTTAATATGTTTTGTGTATGTAAGGTACTATCGCGGTCATGTACGCCTGACCACTTTCGCACAAAAATCGCTTAAACCCTGCGGATGCGCCGAGCCACGCCCCCTTAAAGTTTTGGCCTATTAGGATAGCAATAACGCAATTAGTCGCTACCTGCACTGCGCAGCGTAGTGACGTATCAAGTGTGTAGGTAGGTATTTATTTTATTTTTATTTTATTAACCTGTGCTGGAACATTTTGTGCATAATGTCTTTCAGAAACCTCATACGACAGGAACGAAATCAAATTATATTTTTTCATGGACAAGGTTTTAATATTAGTCAAATCGCTGAAGTAAATTAGTCAATTATTTTAGTCTAGAAAGAACCAAATTTACCATAACAATTATGGTAAATTTGGTTCTTTACCAAATTTATAAAAAAAAAACATAAAGAGTATGGCAGGATAAACATGGGTGGAACAATATTTTTAACACTGTTCTACGCTACCAACATTTTTGAGAAAAATATATGTTATAGAGCATAGAAAGGGTAATTTACAAAAAAAAATTGTGCTAGTGTCTCTTTAAATACGTTAAATTTTGGTTTGAAAAACTTTAATTTGCGATATTTCGTTACATAAATCACTGTAAAGACTTAAAAATATCTTACATAATACTTCTTTAGCGTTTGTGACGTTTGCAAAAGATAAAAAAATACGTTGTATGAGATCCTTTTTTTTTTCAAAATTCTATTAATTATTTTATTTGATAAACTAATGCAAACAGAGGTCTGATAACTTACGAGAATGTTTCTCTTAAGAAGGTGATTTCATGGTAAAAAAATCTATATAACTTTTCCGAGGGGCATCTGACCCATGTTTATCCTGCCATACTAAAATACAATTAAAAATAAAAGAAATATAAACATAAATAAAATTTATTTTACTAACGATGCAAAGTGCAAACTTTACAATGCAAATTTTATCTTGTGCAAGTAATTAAATACTCTTTAGCTTGTTTTAAAACAGTAAAGTATTATATAATAGAAATACATATATAGATTTGTAAAGCGATTGTAATGATTATGCCCGTGGTATGAACTTGTGACGCGTCAACTCGAATACTTTCTCGCTCTCACACGCACTATCTGTTTCAATTTCGATGTAGGTTTTATACAGAGTTATTTGAAAAACACCAGCAACTCTTAAGAGGTCATTGTACTCATCATTATGAACAACTTTTACTATGGGACCAAACCTGAAATCGCGAATAAAAAAAAACAGCTGTTCCCTACATTTTGTTGAGTTACCGAACATGAGCTACGTATGGTATTCCGAAATACCGCTCACCGAAAGGACGGTTTTCCTATAACACTCTACTCCGACGGTTAGTTGAACGAAAAAATAATTGGCCGATGAAACGTTTCGCCGATAATATTATTCATCGACGGTTGGTAGTTCGAATGAATCCTTCGCCGATGTAACGGTTCACCGAAAACACTCTTCAACAACGATTGGTTAAACGAACGAATCTTTCGCCGATAGCACTCGTTGTAGGGGAATTATTTTGCCAAATGGATAGTTTTTCTTTCAGCTTGACAGCACCCTTAGGTCTTGTAGAAGTCATGTTAAAAATACAGGTAATAATAAAATAATACATGGAAGAGTGGCAATAGAAAAAAAAAACAAAGTTTTTATTTAAGAATAAGAAAATTAATCAAAAAGGCAAATTTATATTGTTTTTTACAATAAACAATATGATTATGATTATTATGATTTCTCTATTAGAACTGCGACAATAGAAAAAAATTAAATAAACTGTGCGAACAAAGCAAAAAACAAATAAAAGTAACACAACGTGATAAATTTTTGAAGTTATAGTAAATTGTGAGTTATTATTATTATTTGTACTTATAATTATTATAATTCTTTAATGATATAAAAACATATTTATTTCTTGTTTTTCAGGTTTAGAATATGGGCCAATCCACCCAAGAAAGATTCTTTTCTTGAGCCCGCTGAGAAAAAAATGGAACATTTATAAAACAATTATTGAATTTGCTAAAGAGCAGAAGCATACAGAATGTGTCATTGAACGAATCAACTCCTCGGAACCAAAGCCAAAGCGTAGACGTAATGCACAGGTTGAATATGATGCTAGGATACAAACACACTTATCACAAAAGAGTGAAATGAATATTGAATCTTTCTTGGGTGGATTGGCCCATATTCTATACCTGAAAAACAAGAAATAAATATGTTTTTATATCATTAAAGAATTATAATAATTATAAGTACAAATAATAATAATAACTCACAATTTACTATAACTTCAAAAATTTATCACGTTGTGTTACTTTTATTTGTTTTTTGCTTTGTTCGCACAGTTTATTTATTTTTTTTCTATTGTCGCAGTTCTAATAGAGAAATCATAATAATCATAATCATATTGTTTATTGTAAAAAACAATATAAATTTGCCTTTTTGATTAATTTTCTTATTCTTAAATAAAAACTTTGTTTTTTTTTCTATTGCCACTCTTCCATGTATTATTTTATTATTACCTGTATTTTTAACATGACTTCTACAAGACCTAAGGGTGCTGTCAAGCTGAAAGAAAAACTATCCATTTGGCAAAATAATTCCCCTACAACGAGTGCTATCGGCGAAAGATTCGTTCGTTTAACCAATCGTTGTTGAAGAGTGTTTTCGGTGAACCGTTACATCGGCGAAGGATTCATTCGAACTACCAACCGTCGATGAATAATATTATCGGCGAAACGTTTCATCGGCCAATTATTTTTTCGTTCAACTAACCGTCGGAGTAGAGTGTTATCGGAAAACCGTCCTTTCGGTGAGCGGTATTTCGGAATACCATACGTAGCTCACCGAACATAAATGTAAGGAACAGATTTCAGTGTTGGTCCCATATAGTAAAAGTTGTTCATAATGATGAGTAAAATGAACTCTTACGAGGTTGTTGGTGTTTTTCAAAATAACCCTGTATTAACATTTTTTTTTTATTTATTTATCATTTATACAAAAGAATACGCAACCAAAAACCACTAAGGTTTAAACTTGTGCTATCATGAATCTATCTCAATATCGAAAACTATACAGAATGAGTATTTTATAGGTCTTTAAATAGGTAAAGGTATTCTTAAATAATACTTAAGTAATATTGATTAAGTTTACATTTGATATTTTGATTTGTAATATTTTCAATGCTTTTCACTGTATATCGGTATAAAAATATTTTATTTATTCTTCTCTTCAGAATCTTAAACAAGCAACAGCAACATCTTTTGAGAGATTATTTATTTTTGTAGAGAAACACAGTCAGACTCTGGATTAGACGCCATGAAGAAGAGGGTGTCTTGGAGAATAGACCGCGGGCAACACGTGTATATCTCATCACAGTAGCAAACCATCAACGTGTGGTGGGTGCGAATTCTCTTGTAGAATTCGCGCCAGACAGACAGATTCGTTTTCGTCTTTTTTTTATTCGTTCACGCCGATGAGACTGTTTGCTGAGGAATGCGACGTGTCATTGCGCACAGTTCGTCGTGCTTTACATAGAGCGGGTCTCCATCATCGAAAAAAGTCCTTTAAAAGAGACTACTAAACTACTAATGACTTTAAAAAGTCCTTGCAAATACTTAACGTGTGTTTTGGATCATTATCCTGTTGAAATATAAATCACGGACCAATTAAATGGGCTCCAGAAGGCACTGCTATCCTCCAATTCAATCTTGAAATTTATGAAGGACGATTATTATGCTCCTGACCTCTTGCGAATATTCCTTAGTTTTACCCATTTTCTTCAAAAAATTAAACTCAGAAGGGAAAAAATATTGGTAGACTTTAAGTACTGAGCTATGCAGAGCGTGTGTTCTGGTCAAAATCAGATAACTACCGTAAAAATATTTGTAGTAATTATTCTATATTTTACTTGAGTTTATTTCTCAATAACTAAATCCAAACAAAATTGCGACTTCAAAGATAAACCTCGAAGAAATTCCAACAATAACACTATCATAGTTTTATGACCAGGAGTCGGCAAATAACAATAGTTGTTTACGATTGTACTGTAGATAAGTGTTTTGCGATGTTATACAAACAATTAAACCCAATAAATGATTGTTTTAAAATGTATTGCATGTAACTTAAAAAAATGCAGGTGCCAAATACTTTTGAGCGGTTAAATGAAAAGCTTCAATTTTTGTTAAATAAACAATACTTCCTAAAAATTAAAAAAGTCATTTTAGAAAAGAATTTCATAGGTATACAAAACATTTTTTGGTTTTTAACTTGTCACCCTTTGTTTGGGTATAACTACTAATTATATTATAACCTTGTTCTAACGGTAAACTCAATTTTAGAATGTTTTTTGTTTGAATCTATATTATTTAATTACTGATTTTGTTGATTATTTCGCGTAACTGTTTATTTTCAGAGTTATTATTTATAATGCCATTTCAAATGTTTTGTTAAATAACTATACCACCGACATTATTATATCGTAATTTAGGTAAGAATGTTATTAATAGAAGCTACTGTTTCTAAAGAAAAACTGTTACTTAGAATAATAAGTTACACCCACAAGGAAAGGACATTTTTATTTGAGTTGATTTTATTGCCAACTTCTTCTTTAATTGTGTGTTTTACCTCTTTAATGTATCCAAATTCGATACCTAATATTTTATGAATATCTCTGTTTATTTTATTGATTCCCCTTGCCCTTTCCATTTTAGATTAAGTGATTAGAGATATTACCCGATTATTTTTTAGGATTTCATAACATGTCTATAATAATGTAAAATTTCAGCAAATATAATTTCTACTTTTTGAATTTGTTGGAATTTTAAATTTACAATTACCAACCAAGGCATGCGACTAACAATTTAGTTGCATAAGCTAATGTCAGTTAAGATTTTTTTCTAATAATACCAGTTTGCTATAACAATACAACACGTGCGGTGTGCGTCGCCCGCGCCAGTCTTTCTTTCATTCGTCTATTCAAGATCAAGAGGGCGGGGCTAGTAAGCGCTTTTATTTTTAAGTGCTAGCAAAAATGAGCTTAAAGGTGGCCAGGCGGAAGTGTCCGCGATAGTACTTATTTTGCGAAATGGAAACCCTCTAAAATATACATATTAACAGAGGAAAATCCACGTAACAGTTTTGATGCTAATGAAATTCAATATCAAACTATGACAGCACCAATAAATACATCTGTTAGTCGAAAAATCAAAAGTATCAATCATTGTAAATTGACACTCCGAAAATATTAATGGAAAAAGCAGATTCTTTAAAAACAAACAACGATACAGGAAAAATCAACGAACTACGTTGACGTTATTCCAGGAAATGTTGCGCGGACCTTTTCTTTTTATGTTGCCTGTCGTAATTGATATAATGTGACGTCGACGCTCGTTTCCCTAATTCAAATAAATAAGAGATAGCTGCCATTTGTTTTTTTTAGTTTGAATAATCTTGTAGAATCAAAAGGAGCATGTAGATACGTACAGAAAGAACTTCGTAGAGTCACTTATTTATTCTCATTGAATATTCGTTTAAAGTATCTAGAATGTATCGAATTAAATTTACCAGATATGCTGCTATCAAAATAATATTAATTACGATGAAATTAAAAAAATATCCCAAGAGAAATTCTTATGTCTTATTCCAAGACATGGTCTACCCCTGAGCCAAGCAAAAACTTCCATCGAAACCCATTCAGCCGTAAAGACGTGAAGAGGTTACAACCTACTTACTCACTTTAGCATTTATTTTAGGACTAGCTGCTGCCCGCGACTTCGTCCCCGTGGAATCCCCGATTTTAAAACATTCTGTATCGCTGCTCCGCTCCTATTGGCTTAAGCGTGATGGTATATAGCCTAAAGCCTTCCTCGATAAATGGTCTTTTCAACCCAAAAAGAATTTTTCAATTCGAACCAGTAGTTCCTGAGATTAGCGCGTTCAAACAAACAAACAAACTCTTCAGCTTTATAATATTAGTATAGATTGCACAAAAAATAATAATAGGCACGCAAAATCTCTATTAAAATACAAATATTTTCGATTCATTTTTTTTATCTTACTTCTGGATGCAAGACTATATTATGTTTGTGATACGACTCTGTGATAACACCTGTATGTTATTTGTAGGTTAGTATAGATCTACTGGTATCGCGTGTCCGACTCTCAAGCGTGCAACAATATTTTTTTCAAACATATGAACGCCATTTATCACTGACTCCAAAAATGAGAGGGGTGAAAACCGACACATTCATCCCTGAGGAAAGTATTAGGTACGGTTACCTGAGAGAATGTGTAAGAGCCTAGTATACTATCGCTTCTTTTGAATTAAAGATGATTGGCATATTGTGAAAAAAGGTTTTCTTTAGCTAAGACCTAGTTTCATACACAATAATAATCGTAAAATAAATGTGTCGCCTCAGGAGCTGAAGTGGTTGGGAATACGTACTGCAATACGACACCGATACATGGTGGACATCCCACCCACATTCACAAAACCGTTTTGGGAACACATACATTGTGCTAATGAGTGGAATGCCCTGCCAGAGTCTGTTTATCCTGCTATTTACAACCTGGGAGTCTTTAAGTCAAGAATACCGTTTCTAGTAATAGTTAATAGTAATAGTTTACTTCTAGACAAGCGTGCTTCATTTTCGACCACATTATCGCTTACCACCAGTTGACATAGTGGTCAAATGCTTGCCTATCAATAATTTATCATATAAAAAGATCGTAGACGAGCTTTGTCTGTACTTTTAATATTTTTGTATTTAATTAACTGAGAAATGTTATAAAAAAGACATAGAACTCAAAAATGCAATTTTGTATTTTTTATACAAGTTTTTTTTGTACAAATTTTGTATACAAGTTCATTTGGTTGAAGACATCTGCTTCAAAATTGAGTTGCAAGATTTCACCCGAACAAACATAATGTACATATATACATTGCAAGCTAAATAAAAGCTTTTAAAAAGAATAGTGTGGCGGGCTTGAGACTTTTATGGTACAATCAACTCTCCTTGTCTGACACTCCCTCCCGCTTCACTACATGCGTTAGTAACTATGTCCTATCCATCTTCCTAGCTTTTTCCTAACTTTGTTGGGGTCGGCTCTAGTCTAGCTGGGTGCAACTGAGTGTCAGTATTCTACATGAAGTACTGCTCACCTGACCTCCATAGCCTAGTAACTCGCTAACTCTTGAATGAATGAATTAAAACTTAACGGGTCTACAGAAAAAATAAAGAATTAGTAACAAAAATATAAGCAGTTATAAAAATAATTTTCTTCCCCACACCTGAGGCTATAATCCGATACATCACACGAATAATAATAAAAAGGCAATCTGATTATCTCCCAAAATCTTAGAGATAGCTCTTCATTTAATTTTGGGTAATCATAAAAAAAGTTTTTAACTAGCTATAATGGGGGATGTAAGGGGCGAACTACCATCCTTCGCTCCAAGCCAACCTCACCTGCACGTGGTGCATCCTGCTGAATGACGAACGAGGCTCCGGCGACCGACCGATGGCGGTATATCCATCAAATAGGCGTAGCTAAATGTAACAGGCCGGTGATGGGCAGCAGCGTCACCGGTGCGAGAAGCTACGCCCTGCGATCGCCAACCCGCCTGCCCAGCGTGGCGATTATGGGCAACTCCTCCAAATGCAGTACAACAAAAAGCCACGGCCCCCAGTTCCCGGTGGTCCCGCTATTCCTGGTCATGGTGGCGACCATGGTTACGGCGGGGCGGGGGGTGCCAAGAATCTCCGGGCTACGGGAGGCCACCACAATAACAGATTGACCCTGGCGACGTACAACGGACGCACGCTACGGCTTGACTCGCATCTGGCGCAACTCGAGGTGGAACTTGGGAAAATTAGGTGGCACATACTAGGGTTGAGTGAAGTCCGAAGAAAGGGGGAGGACACCATAACCCTGGAATCGGGTCACCTAATGTACTTCCGAGAGGGAGACCAACAATCCCAAGGCGGCGTTGGGTTTCTGGTAAACAAGTCCCTATCTGACAACGTTGTGGAAATGTCAAGTGTGTCGAACAGGGTAGCGTACCTTATTGTGAAGCTCACCGAGAGGTATAGCCTCAAGGTAGTGCAAGTGTACGCACCGACCTCGACACACTCGGACGACGAAGTGGAGGATATGTTCGATGACATATCGAGAGCCCTCCACTTCACTACAAAGACACAGTACACCGTTGTCATGGGGGACTTTAACGCCAAAGTGGGAGTACAGAATTGCTGCGAATCGGTAGTAGGACACCATGGATTTGGAAGTAGAAATCATAGGGGGCAAATGCTCGTCAACTTCCTCGAACGGGAGGGGTTGTTCTTGATGAACTCCTTCTTCAAGAAACAACCCCAAAGGAAGTGGACGTGGCAAAGCCCCGACACTATGACCAAAAATGAGATCGACTTCATCATGACGGACAAGAGGCATATATTCAGAGACGTCTCCGTGATCAACAGGTTCAATACCGGTAGCGATCACCGACTTGTCCGAGGCTCTCTGAATATTAACTTCAAGGCCGAACGTGTCCTTCTGATGAAGTCCAGACTCCGACCAACTCTGCTCCAGACCATGGCTGGATCTGAAACGTTCCAGGCAAACCTGGAAAACCGATTCGCTGCCGTGGAAACCACAACAGACGTAAACCAGAACCTCGAAAATGTGACTCGGATCCTCAGGGAAGAAGGTACAAGATTCTGTGATATGCAGCGTAAGGGCAAGAAGTCTAAGCTTTCAGAAGGGACTTTAGGGCTAATGAAGGAACGACGTGAAAACCCACCCGTCACTTCGTCGGCAAAGCGGTTTCTAAACCGAGAGATCAACAAGCACGTACGACGCGACCTCCGGCGCTTCAATGCTCTTTCGGTTGAAAGAGCAATCGAGCAGAACCGGGGGTCAAAGGTGTTCGTACAATCTCTTGGAAGAAGCCACCTGACGAAGTTGACCACAGCAAGTGGAGAAGTCGTCTCTTCGAAGCCAGCAGTCCTTTCGGAAGTGGAGGACTTCTATAGCCGGTTATACGCATCGCATGCATCTCGTCCTGATCCCGAAAATGAGGGTCCTAGAGCCACATTGACACGCCATTTCACCGAAGACCTGCCAGAAGTCAGTACTGGCGAAATCGAGATCGCTCTTGGGCAGCTTAAAAATGGAAAAGCCCCTGGAGAAGACGGCGTTACCACAGAGCTGCTGAAAGCTGGGGGTAACCCCGTACTGAGGGAGCTCCAGAAGCTGTTCAACGCTGTCCTTTTTGAAGGGAGAACTCCAGAGGCGTGGAGTAGAAGTGTGGTCGTCTTGTTCTTCAAAAAAGGAGACAAGACCCTGTTGAAGAACTATCGACCCATATCCCTTCTAAGCCACGTCTATAAGCTGTTCTCAAGAGTGATCACGAACCGTCTTGCGCGAAGACTCGACGAATTCCAACCACCGGAGCAGGCTGGATTTCGGAGCGGATACGGCACCATAGACCACATCCACACAGTGCGGCAGATTATACAGAAGACCGAAGAGTATAATCAGCCCCTGTGTCTAGCATTTGTGGACTATGAAAAGGCCTTTGACTCGGTTGAAATCTGGTCTGTTCTGGAGTCCCTGCAGCGCTGCCAAGTAGACTGGCGATACATCCAAGTGATGAGATGTCTCTACGAGGCCGCCACCATGTCCGTTCAAGTACAGAATCAGCAAACAAGTCCCATACCGTTGCATCGAGGAGTGAGACAAGGGGATGTTATTTCCCCGAAATTGTTCACTAATGCAATGGAGGATATGTTCAAGACGCTGAACTGGAAAGAACGTGGCATTAACATCAATGGCGAGTACATCTCTCACTTGCGATTTGCAGACGACATCGTCATTATGGCAGAAACGCTGCAGGACCTACAACAGATGCTGAATGACCTGGCTGACTCTTCTGTACGCATCGGCCTACGGATGAACTTGGATAAAACCAAGGTCATGTTCAACGAACATGTTCTACCGGAACCGATTGCGATTCACGGTGCCGTTCTCGAAGTTGTTCAAAAATATGTGTACCTCGGGCAGTCATTGCAGTTAGGTAGAAACAATTTTGAGGGCGAGGTGAACAGAAGAATTCAGTTGGGTTGGGCAGCATTTGGGAAGCTACGTCGAGTCTTTACATCGTCGATCCCACAGTGCCTTAAGACGAAAGTCTTCAATCAGTGCGTCCTACCCGTCATGGCATACGGAGCCGAAACGTGGACACTGACGGCTCGTATGGTCCATAAGCTCAAAGTCGCTCAGCGGGCTATGGAAAGGGCTATGCTCGGTGTGTCTCTGAGGGATCGCATCAGAAATGAGGTGATCCGTCAGAGAAGCAAGGTAATTGATATAGCCCACCGGATTAGTAAGCTGAAGTGGCAGTGGGCTGGCCATATTAGTCGTAGAACCGACAACCGTTGGGGTAAACGAGTTCTAGAGTGGAGACCGCGTCTCGGCAAACGTAGTGTAGGACGTCCTCAGGCACGGTGGAGTGACGATTTGCGCAGGACGGCTGGCAGAAACTGGATGCGAGAAGCCGAAAATAGATCTAAGTGGCGTGCAATTGGAGAGGCCTATGTCCAGCAGTGGACTGCAACAGGCTGCTGATGAACTAGCTATAATCAAGTTGCGTAAGCAGTTTATGGATCCATTAAATACTCAAGATCAGACGAAATTCCTGATTCTAAGTACCTAAGCAAATTTTTTATAACATCTTATCTTATTAAAAAGTTTCTGTGGTTCGCCAAATTTTTTTCGCCGGCCAGCTTCAAAGTTTTATCTTAATTTTTGAAATGCCTTCTTTTGAGGTGCTTTTGGTTAATGAAATCTTTGGCTAAAATATTAGGTATTACTGGCCACTTACGGGATACCCAAGTAAGAAAGCTTGTCTTCTTTTTTATATTTCAAAAAAAAAACGGAAATAACAAAATTAACAAATTCACTAGACTAATAAAGTATTCCGATCATTCAATTTTGATTTATATCGTTTCTTCATAAATTACCTATTTCATTAAAGTCCTTTCCTATTTAACACGCTGATTTATAGCCAAGATTTTCCCAATCGTTTTCTAACGAATTTTCTCAAGAAAAATTTGATCATTTCCTCCTTGCAAAGTACGGTAATGAAATTCGGGTGGTAATAGAAATCTTATTGATGCGAATGAGCCAACAGGAAACAAACTGAACCGGACGAAGTAGATAAATATTTATTGATTATTTCTATTAGAATGGAGGGGAAGACAAAAGAAAGGTATTTCTATGCAAAGGACTATCTGTTCCGAATTAATGGGACGTTTTATAGTGTCGCAGACATTTACATGGAGATCTTTGATGTAGATAGTTAAAATATTCGATTTGCATACTAATGTAGCGGGCGACGACCTCTATTTGTACTTGCTCTAATGCTCACTCATCCCAGTTACTCGGGGTAAATGGTTCTTGTAATTACAATGGTTGCTTGCCAACAGATTAACCATAGAGAAGAAAATAAATAAATAAATATATATTGCATCAGACAATGCAATTAACGCATTAAACAAGGATTTGGATACAATTTGTGAGTGGATTGAGGCAAATGGGCTTCAGGTAAATCCGTCAAAGACCCAGGTCATTGTTGTTGGTAGCTCTAGGACGAGTCCAAAAGTAATGTGGTCACAGCTTCCCCAGGTAAAATTTAATGGAACCTCTATTCCAATATGTGAGACGGTTAAAAGCCTTGGGGTTTGGATCGGTAAAAATCTGTCTTGGGGTCCGCAGTTCTAGCACGCCGCAAAATTGATGCATCTGTTAGGTCCCTCAGACGATTGCGGCTTCCCATTGCCACTAAAACTGCGCTTGCACAGTCCCTTCTGATTCCCATCCTTGACTATGCTGATGTTAGTTATCTCGATCTCACTCAGGCATAACTAGATAAGTTGATCGTCTTCAAAACCTTTGCATAAGATTTATATTTGGCCTGCGCAAATATGATAAAATTTCTGAATTTCGCACAAAGCTCAAGTGGCTTCCCATACGTCTTTGCCGGGATTCTCATATTCTATTTCTGCTCTACAGTATTCTGTTTAATCCTACAACACCCTCTTAAAGAACGTATCAAGTTCCTTCATGACACACATAATAGACTCTAGTC
This sequence comes from Hecatera dysodea, assembly GCA_905332915.2. NCBI lineage: Eukaryota > Metazoa > Arthropoda > Insecta > Lepidoptera > Noctuidae > Hecatera > Hecatera dysodea. Next base: position 10,640,426 of record HG995302.1, read on the forward strand.
TATTATGTGTGTCATGAAGGAACTTGATACGTTTTTTTCTGAGGTCATCAAAAAACTTGAGGCCCTGTGATGGAGAAAGGGCGGAGGAGTAAGGGACCGCACCCTTCAAAGGAAAAAATGAGGGAAGACAAAGGCCTCTGTAAAATAAGTCCCCAGGCGGGTCCCGACTGCTCAGCGGTCGGGGAATCCCGCCCCGCTTCGGCGGGCTGCCCTTCGTACTATGGGGTGGGCAACAAAGACCTTCCGCTTGCCAGTGGCAACAAGAGCCGAGGAGGCTCAGAATCGTCGTCATCCGGATCCGCTTCATTTAAGGAGCTGATGGCGTACGATTCCGTAGTGGAGGGTTCCCCTAAGCGCCGGGGTGGTGCGGAGTCGGATTCCGGCTCCGCGCCAGACCTAGTAACGGTCAGCTCGGCGGGCTCTAGAGACGGAAGAGTGGGGGCCGCTGCGGAGAACGTCAAGTTCTTCCGCAAGCGGCCGCGACGGGAGGAAGACGGGGAGTCGACCTCCGAGGGCGAGTTTGCCTCCGCCCGCAAGATCCCCACCGCTAGGCGGGGCAGGGGCTGTGAGGCGGGGAGGGGGCTGGCTCCCTCTACCCGGGAGGCGGGGCGTCGGGCCGAGAGGTTGGTGGAGGAAGGGCGTCGCCCTGGAGGGAGCGGTCGTGGGGCTCCCTCTACTCTTCCGCCTCCTCTCGACTCTGACGACTCGGAGTCCCCGGGGGAGGTACCACCCACGGCCGAGGAGAAGAAGGCCCAGTTTGCGGAGGTCGTGGAGGCCGCGATCCGCGCTGTGGCCTTCAAGAGGAAGCAGTCCTCCAAGCGGGAGGCCATTAGAGCGGCTAGGGCCTCCATTTTGGCGGCGGCGGCGGCCAATGTCGGCGGGTCCGGAGAGGCGACAGAGTTGCGGGCGGAGGTCGCCCGCCTCGCGGCCGTTACGGAGCGACTCTTAGCGGAGAATGAGTCGCTCCGGAGGGACCTGGCTGGCATGGCCAGAGCGGCCTCTGAAGAGTCGCAGCGGGGGCTGAGTCCGGCGGCGCTGGAGGGGAGCCTAGTGCTGAGCCAGGTGCGGAGCCTGGTGCGGCAGGAGCTGGCTCCCTTCCGGAAGCAGTTCTCCGATTTGGAGGACATGGTCCGGCGCCCCCCAACAGCAGCAGCGGCGACACAGAAGGCCCCGGGCCGGCACCTTTGTCCATTTTTAAAACAAGGGTCCAAAATCACTACCTCACTCTTTAATTATTTTTATTTTGGTTCTATGCTTTTTTGTTTCATAGAATAGAATAGAATAGAATAGAATACTCTTTATTATGTACACCATTTAAGTTACAGAAAATATAGATGAAGAAAACATTACATAGGGTGACACAATGGGCGGCCTTATCGCTAAAAGCGATCTTTTCAAGACAACCTTTGGATGGATTTTAAAGAGAAAAGGAAATACAGTACTGCAGGCATAATTATTATTGTATATATGTTTCTTCTAATCTATGTATTTATTGTATATATAAATAGTACAACAGTACTGTATTTCCTTTACTCTTTAAAATCCATCCAAAGGTTGTCTGAAAAGATCGCTTTTAGCTATAAGGCCGCCCAGTGTGTCACCCTATGTAATGTTTTCTTCATCCAATTTGTATGGTGTACATAATAAAGAGTATTCTATCTATCTAACTGTATGTTAAACCTTTTATTACTATAACCTAAGTTTTCAATTGAATCTAACATTCCAGAGTAGGTACTCTCAATTCAATGTAATGATAACTACCATCAAAGTCCAAAGTATTTGAAGTAATTCACCTATTCAGTCAATGAACACTTACAAGAGGCTGTAATGAATTAACTCTCTACTCTTTATTGACGGCCGAACCACTGAAATAATCAAAACTTTGTGCAGTCTTTCAAAGTATATTATCCTAACTAATAAAATAATCAAAGTTAGTTATTTAATTCATAATCCTAATATAGGAACAGTAAGCCACCGCCTGGCACAAAGTCTTTGGTATTTAATAAGTTTGGACAAAGATTAATACAAGCTAACAAAGAGTTACAGTTGTCTGAGTCTTAGGAATAATTCAATTTTGTACTTCAAATTCTACACGCTGATGTAACATAAATCAAACTTGTTGGATCCCTTCTGCGCTGAAACTTCAGAGCTTGAACACCAAACAAACTTTTTACAAAATGCAAGATAATACGCAAACAACGTTAAGAGATGCACTCTGTGAAAAATAACTCCTCTAGTAGAATATTTCCTAAAATACTCTCGTTCAAAAGTAGAAATCAAAACTAAAATATGTTGATCAAAATTGGATCAGACATAATAATGAACATTTCCGCGTTTATCGCATCAAATCTAATTCAATCGCAGTGAGATGAGGGCCCAATTTACTCAATATCTGCCTGGAATATCTCGAGTATTCCTTACAATTTGACTTCCTCAAGCCGGCGGCATTGTACGCATACTCTTTAGAGTCGAGTGGATGATTCTTTTATTATCAAAATACCCTTGATTCAAATGGCCTCTTCCAGGGCTCTCGTCACAATAACGAGGGCATTCGTAAAGCAAATAAAACGTGCTCCCTCTTCACGAATTGTGATTTACATAATGTTTTTTGCTTAGAATCGCGTATTCGATAAAAAAGGTATATTTGATATAACGGTTTGCATTGACGTTTACCCACATTCCGTTCCTAAACAGATAGATTTCGAAGACACATCCTACTGTTCCAAGCCCAAAACATCCAAAAGCTGCATTGAAAACACTACAAAATTATAATTTTGAGTACACTGAGCCCAGCAAACGAAATATTACGAACATTTGATTTAGACTTCTGTTTGAGTTAATCTCCCGAGTTGATTGTAATGAAATTTCCTTCAGAGCAAACGTGTATGTAACTACGTTATGAAGCAAACGTGGCCTAGTTAGACACCCGTTTGTTCTTCAGCTTTATATTTTGAATCAAAGCTTCAATGGATTAAATCTCACTAACTGAGCCTGTTGCTCTTTTCGTATATCTTCATGTCGAAAATAAACATTCAAATCTACTTTACTGGGTTCAGCCTACCGATCCAACACCTGAGTAAGCAGAATAATTTATAAAACAAAACATTGCTTAAATATAAGACAAAAATCCCTCAAGGTAAATACCTCATTAATCTCACACGTAGCGAGATATTGTTCGCTCATTGTTTCCGTACGAGTGAGGCTCTCGGTTGCTCCGTATTAGTGCAAACGACGGAACCCTAAGCAAGGACACCGCGAGCACAACGGAACCCCCGCTTGTTCACTTGAACATTCATCAATGTCAACCAGCTAAACAGATAACTAAGCAAGTGATGTATGGAGTGAATTCACTGTGAAACAAGGCCCGGTCAGAATTGACGTGCGTACTGAAAAATAACATTTAAATTTTTCAAATTTTCCGACTGTTTGCACGTGCATCGGAAACGGGTCGAGCATATTTCGATGAAACAGTAGGGGAAGTGGATTAGGCCTGCGTGAAAGTAAGGTTAATCGACCGGCTTTGATGTTGTTACGAGATTACTGCATCGGTTGTACGTGATAGAAACCAACAAACGTGAGACCTTGTGAACATGTTTTTAGACTAGTAGTTTGGTTCCGTTAAATTAAATATGAATTCAGTCAAATGTTTTATAAATATTACAAACTATTCGTAATTTACAGTTGAATAACTTCTCCGGGCCTTGGAAATCTCCGGGACTTGTCGAGATACTCGCTGCTTTGCTGGTAGTCGACACTGTTGATTCTGGCTACCAGGATTTGTTGTGTTTGGAGCTTTGTATGGAGCCATCTCTGATCTTAAAAAAATATGCAAAAAGGCGGCAATTTATACTGACTTCAACAGGTTCAACAAAACACTCGCAGGTTCTGAGTCCAAAAACGTTGGATACTTGATTGATAGGTCAATACTTGTTCCAGTAGCCTATCAATCTTCCTTTTAGTTACCTACTTGTTTCCTATATTTAGGCCAGTCCGCAAATAAGCATCCTATTCCAGAGGTACAAGTTAATCATGCAATTTTCATGCACAAAATATAGAAAAATACTACTCATATTCGATCATCCTCTAAAATTATTACCTATCCATAAAAACACTAATAATGAAAACATATTACTAACACACTCGTTGGTATAATTACTCGAACTTCGGCTACTCTTACTCACTAATGATACAGATTGGTCAATGAACTCGTCTGGACCGAATTCGAGCTTATTTTCCCACAATTTCGAGGTAATCTCTAAATTACGGGAAAAATGCTTTATTCATTAGCTACACCATTAAGGCTCATAGTTCCAGCATCAACTAATCTGACATTTTACCATTTCACCAAATAGAAACATAATTTTACATGACATATTCTATAGGCTAACGTACCAAGTCCTTACAAAAATGTAGGTTCAACAATCTCATCTTTAGGATCTATGTAGGAAGAAATATTCAGAAAAGCTTAGACCTTTGTATCTTACAGGTTAATGCAAGGAGGTTTTGGTATTGTATGTCATTATCCAATAATATGTACATATGTCAGTATTTACAAATATTTCTAAAGAGAATTCGTCTTAGCACACTTGGCAAAATGATTGCTGTTTTTGCCGTATTTATGTCGAAAGCCGAGCGTCAAGCGTCAAGCCGAGAATCAAGCCAAGAATCGAGCCAAGAAAAAAGTGCAAATGAGAATTTCTATTATTGATTTCTCAGTAGCACCCCGGAGTTTCGAAGTATGTGGTGGAACACCCCAGTGCCTCGGAAACCACGTAACGCCATTGATCCTATGCCTGATGTCTCCCCGGCATTATCGTATTGCCGTCACACTGGGCCACGTTAGTAAAGGAACAGTCAGAGCACCTGCGTTTCTGCATACATTTGTGCACTATAATGTCTCCTGATTACTTATCTCCCTTGACGTGGACAACCGAGTTATTATTCTGGGCCTCAAGTCTGCTATTACAATAGTGTCAGAATGGTCTATCATTGATATCATAATGGTTGATTTTTATAAGTTTGGTAATCTACAAATATAAAACCATCACTATGACTTTCCAATGGTCAACCAATGACACTTCATTGAAAGAAATGGCATAGAATGGTAATCTCGTACATAATGACAAATGAATGACAGACGTATGCGGTGATCTGCTAAATTTTGACAGTTCCTTTGATCAGTGACCTACCATTAGAACGTCACTGTGCAGTAATTGCTTTTATTAGCTCGGTAATCAAAAAGTATTACGAGACCATTGACCGACCAATGATCGACCATTATGAATTGAGCAGATTACGAACTTTTAGCAAAATGACAATGGGATCGTGTTGGAATGACACAATTATAAAAATAGCAGACTTGGGCCCCTGTATGGATATCACTTTATCATAATCGGTAGTTGCCTCATTACTAATCAATTAAATATTATAGTCATACCTAAAGCTACAACCGTTATAGTCCTTTTTTTGTAGTTTATGAACAACAAGCGAAACGAGAGAGTGGTTATTCGTCTACCGGGAAGGATTTTGATTGATCGGGCATTGTTTGAAACAACGGGTTTTTACGTGATAACGAGCATCTAAGAGTACTTATTTCCTTTTTAACCTACTTCCAAAAAAGGAGGAAGTTCTAAAGTCGACCGTATTTCTTTATTGGGTACCGTATTTCGAATTTGATGATTCTTTTTATATTCGAAAACTGGTACTTGTCATGTAGTTTCATCTAAATTTGAGTGAGATCTGACTACTAATATTTGAGTTATCCCTAATAATGCGTGAATTCGTCTACATCGACAAGTAAAAAACAAAAAAAAACTGTATGGAAAAGCATCTCAGTATTTGGAGGTTTCTAGTTTGGTGAAAATCTGATGAAGTATGGAGATGGAAACGGAACTCTTCAATAAATTATATCAAATTTTCCAGGATTGCTGAAATCGCATGTCTGTTTATTGTTTACAGCAGTTTATAACAATTACGATATGATGGGTACGTTTAGCTGAGGGTGTTTCGGTGTTTTGGTTGTTTCTTCGTTTTTTGAACACTGACTTCCGATATTAAAGTTATTTTATACTACTTGGTTTTTTTTTTTAGAAGTCGAATGTATTTTATATGTAACAATTAAAGCCTGTTAATGAACAAAAACAAATCTGTATTAATAATAAAAGCTATAATAACCCAAATGTGGGACTAATAATAGCATGTGTTTATTAGCCTCGTCTAGTACCTTCGACCCCTGTCACGGGGCATTTGCCGAGGCCGTAACAAGGGTGCACCCCAAGGTATAAAACCTATGTATAGGTAGGTAGGTTATAATAACATTTTGTATTTAGCTCACGATTATGCAGCATCACCTCTTTATGTGTAAGTGATTCAGCGCTGGCCAGGTTGAATTTATGGGTACTTGGTGCGTCAAATGTTTTATGACATGCAGAACATGCTTAGCTTGAAAATCGGTGTCTGATTCGGGCCTGTGTGGTGCACCCAATAGCTAACGAAGCGTCAGCCTAGTTTTTTGGCTTGAAGTGGACTTCCCATAATAAAGGTCCTTCTAAAATAATAAAATCCATTTCATTATACTTGTTATCATAAATTGCTGGGTCAAAAATCAAATATCTTTTGTTCACAGATGGCATTAATATATCCTATCAGGCATTTTCTCTCAGCACGTCTTTGTTATTATAATTTATTCGATATTTTTCAATCTTGGCCAAACGATAAAGTAAGAATGAAACGCTGACAGGAAAATTCGTCAGTTTGAAAACTTCTATTAACATTAAAATGTCATTATTTATCTAAAAGTGGGACAGTTTTAATGTTTTCTTTGAAATAATAAAGTGTATTTGCGTGTTCGAACATTTAAATTGTGTAGCTGAATAGAGAGTCCCTCGTCGACTTTTAAATTTATTTGTGACAGCACTCTTGTGGAACATAAAGAATGAAATTATTTGGGGGCTGGGGGGGGGAGTAATGTTGTGACGGAAATTATTCACGCTCGAAGCTCGGAGATCGCGTCCGCCATCTGTTGCCGTTGAAATTTGAATCGGGGGCATTTATTATATAGCTGAACTCATTGTTCCATTGATTCGCGTCAAATTGAAAGACTTGCTTCGATTTAGACGTACGCGTCTAAAATTGGCACCCACTTACAAAGTTGTTTGTGAACCGGTTCGACGGAAATCAAAGTGTTCCGCTCGATGAATTTTATGAGGTAATATCATCTATCAAAGTTCTTAACAAGGTCTAAAAATGTTATTTCTTGTATATTTTCACAAATACGTAAGTAGGCTATATTTATCACAGTCAAAGAAACGTTGATTGAAAAATTCAAATTATAAACAGTATTGAACACTAAGCAATTAATTGTTCTATTGATTTCTTAATAAATACGCCCACACAGCACCACCTGGTCAAACTAACTAATAAGTGGATACTTCCAGAAAAAGTAATATAGCTCCTATGAAAACTTTTTTGCTCAAACATTTTCAGTGAAGGGGTCATGTAACTAACTGAAGGAACAAGGTACTACTAGTAATCTATCCAAATTACAAATTTAATATCCGTCTAGGCGCACCACTTAAATTGAATTATTTCAGCATCCATCAAAAAAGTGACGCATATTACGTTGTTCCAGCTGTTCCTTACTTCCACTAAAGTATTCTCGAGTTGCGTTATTGTAACGGTTTTTCCTGGACCGTAATAAAACGTTTCACATGTCGGCCGCACTCGCGGTGACCGCGTGCGGTCGGCGTGAAGCTAAATTGATGGGTCTCTCCATCGCCAATGTAATGGTCCTTCAAAACGAACGACCTCTGGCCAGTAAGTGAAATTCACGTTTGATTAACTTTTACTCAAGGGCAGTGTTTTAGAGAAAGTGCCAGTACTCGAATGCTATACTGGAAAACGTTTATGGTGGTCTTTTGCTGCTCGAACCTTTTTAAAGAGCTTTAAGGTTGTCTTACCATTCAACTCGATGTAGTTCCTTCTTATATTTATCATGCTTAAAGTATGTAGTGCTTTTAGTGGGTACAAAATTAAAGCAAGCCGTAAAAAAAGTGTCGTGAAGTCTGGGCTTATGACCCATTAGCTTGCCGTGTATGTCGTTAGAGGCGATTAAGAGATTATATCGAAATGATGAGCAGTATTATCCGTTTATATAGCGTGTATAGTTATTACTCCCTTGGTGTTAATAACTACGATTACAGAAATACCTCACCTTCTACTAGACCATTAATTTGATTTAAGTGTCACCCTTATAACGGAGACCCAAGTCAGTCGGCAAAATCTTGCTGGAATTGTAATTTAGGGTGTTAATTTAATCATTTGATCTGAAGCATCACGTGAACGCAAGGCTCTTCACGACCAAAGGGCTAGCCTTTTTGGCCATAAAATCAGCATTGCTATTCAACGTGGCAATACTGCCAGTGTCCTGTGTACTTTTCCCGATGACAGCGATGTGGACAAATTTTTCGATGCCCTATGAGTTCTTTTATCCCGCTTGTACGTTTGTAAATATTGTTTACTAGCAGCGCCTCGCGGTTTCACCCGCGTAGTTCCCGTTCCCGTGGGAATATGGGGATAAAGTATAGCCTATAGCCTTCCTCGATAAATGGGCTATCTAACACTGAAAGATTTTTTCAAATCGGACCAGTAGTTCCTGAGATTAGCGCGTTCAAACAAACAAACAAACAAACAAACAAACAAACAAACAAACAAACTCTTCAGCTTTATAATATTAGTATAGATTAGCTTGTATACACTATATAAGAATACTTATGTATCTGTAAACAATAAATACTCAATTGATCTTGTCATAATAATTTTCATTATTTCATACTCTTTATCACTGCATCCACTTTCATCACAAAGTGTTATAATAAAACGCTTTAACTGAATGCTCTATGACGAATTAAATATACAAGTTTCAAAGAGGGTACACGTGGGACGGCTCGACAACAGGAAAGCGAGTCTCGATGAGCTTTTGAAATTTATGCACAAACATTTATCGTACGCTTTTCGGCAAAGGAAAACATCACGGCATGTTTATTCCTAGGGAGTAATTTTAAGGTGCACATAAAATATTGCTGGGAAGCGATAAGAAAATGATGGCCTATTATATTGGTTCGGCGGAGATTAAGGAGTGCAGAAAAGCTTCTGCACTGGTTCAAGGACTACCAAAATTTATCAAGATTAACAAGCGTTAATCTTGATATATTTTGGTAGTCCTTTAACCTATATTGGTCATACAAGTATCAAGAATAATAGTATAAGCCCATTAGGAAATGAAGGTTATTAAAAATCTTCACTTAGGTCATTGTTACGAGAGCAATTTTCCTCATTTAAGCGATGACTCGCACTAGCTTTCTCTATTTACTTTTGGCAAGGTTTCAAGTAATAAAAGCTATTATTACACAGTTTCTTATTTTCTATAAATGTCTATGGCCATTGTTATGTTCTTGTATAGACATGGTTGTGTTCATGTTAGGTTGTGTGTGACACAAGTCCGCAAGCGTCCGCTCAGTTACGCCTAACTATCAACACTGCAAGTAATATGCAAAAAAGTGCGATGCAAAACTAGACGCTAAAAACCATTTATAAGAGGTATATTCTAATACCATGCTAGACACGTAGCTCAAGAACTGTCAAAAAGCAAACACCGACAAAGTCCAACTAAATAATTTTTACCAAGAAGGTCGATGTGCACACCGTAAACTTGCTCATGGAATTTCCTAAACCTAATGTCTGTTGTTACACGTCTTAACATTTGAAGATGTCTTAGATTCGGCGTCAGGCACACATGTAGACCACGACGTGGGTCCAGAACTCCAGACATGAAAAGTTCCAGTTGTAATTTTCCATGTTATAATTTGCAAAAGCCACGCGAAGCCGCAGGCAAAAGCAATTCGTTAATAAAACAAATTTTATTTTGATGATACATCGGAAAACCAATATAAATTCAGTAAACCGATTCAGCGAATCGTATTCATGGGATATTAGGACTCAGTTGCAGTGAAATTCATTCAATAAAAACAATTATTGCTTGTATAAACGCGAACGACACGGGCATAAACAAGGATTATTATTGGTACTTCTTGGAGACAAAAGAGATTGTATAATAAGCACATTTACATCGGTTGGGTGACCACATCCATACTTTATTACCAATAACAGTGGAGTTGGGTATTTATACAAGATATTTTCAAGAAACCCTCTAGTTTATGAACTGTGAATGCTTTCAGTATTATTTCGAGATTGCCTTAAGAATTTGGTTGCTAGTTTTCTTGATAGCTACTTGGTTGGTTCCAGGATTATCTTATGGTAAAAATGAGATTACTATTCAAGCGAGTTGAATGTTAAGTTACTTTGAAATTTGCCCTTGAAATTCTTTGAATGTCTAGGAACTTTTCATACAAATAAAAAGTTCCTAGACATTCAAGGATATTCAAGGGCCCGTACCCGAAGGTTAACCAACGGACCCATGTTTTTCAGTTTATGGTACGGAGTCCGACTCGCACTTTGTCGGTTTTTAATAAACGAAAAACCTTTGCTGCTTTTTACGCACATAGTGATAGACATTTTTGCTATATATCGGCTCTCGAATATGATTATCTTCTAGCTTCTGCGCGTGATAGTTAAACATTATACCAAGAAACATGCTCCCGTGAAAAAAAAGATATAATATGATACCATAGTATATATATCATAATTATATACTATGGTATCATAATAATCTTTTTATTTTTCCGCGAGTAGGTACAGGTGAACGAACTCCAGACCCAGATAACGGGTTGTGGTGGTCTGGTAAGCATCCGCTCCACGTTAAATACTGGTATTCAGCTGAATCCGGTTTGACTGGAAGTAGGATCCCAATGTAGTTGGGAAAAGGCTAGGTAGATAGGCTCTTGACTTCGTGTGTCACTCTTTATAAATATAAGGCAAAAAATACACAGTTCCGGAGTTACAACACCGACAACTTGTCTCTTCAAATCTCTTTAAACATTGTAAAGTCAGTAAACAATATAACTCAAAGTTTTACACCACATAATGGAGCTGTCCGTCCGTGTTCACTTGAGCACGGAAAGTAAATAGATACCTTACCTTAATAAATTGTTCGGAAGACAGAACTATAAGTAACTCTGGCCAATAGAGGGTATTATATTGCCCGTTGTAAATATGATGGACTTACTTACAAACTAATTCCAAGTTAAAGGTATCTTGAAGTCGGTTTAACTATGCTTGTGAATTGGGATATTAATTTCAAAAGGATACAACTACGTATTACAAAAGCATGTAGGAAACTCATCGGATGTCTTTCTATTGCGATTATGGGGCTCTTGTAAGCCTCAGTGTTGTAATTATGGTTTTTAGGATACTAAATTGTTGTTATATTAGAATTGTTTGTTATAGTTAATATCTAGAAGTGCTGACTCTATTACAAGAAAATTTACTGATAGAAAGCTACACTATCACTAGCCACTTTTAATCCTGAAATAATACACCATGATCTCTGAGTTTGTTTCGGTGTTTCTTCTCAGGGTAGTCAGCTAGGAAACACCGGCCTCATCTACGTGTAAAAGTGTTTTTACAACCTACTTACAAAAAATAAATCATTTATTTATCATTTACATGATTCTTGTGGGACAGGCTACGGAAGCGCTTGAGATGTGGTTGGAGAGACGACACGGCGTCCTCACCTTCCGCCTGACGCAGGTGCTCACAGGGCACGGCTTTTTTGGATTCAGCAGAAGGACACGTATGGGTGGCAATACTATATAGATCGCCTGGAAGACATGGTGGGGGTCTGCCCTGCTTGGGTGCAGCAACACCGTGTCCTCGTTGAGACGATCGTCGGTGGCGACTTCTCGCTTCCAGCCCTGATTCAATCCATGATATGGAGCGAGGAGGCATGTTATACGAGGTGGGCTTTATGCGAAGCAGTAATGCTAACGAAGGAGGAGGAAAACCGCGTGAGGGAGACCGCTACCTCACGCCGCAGTCGCCGTAACAAAAGAACATACTCCCTCCCAAGTATTTTGATTATTTTCCATCCTAAAAAAATATATTTTAAAAAAATCCGGCGCCATAGTTTGTAATCCTAAATCGTAATCGTTGCAAGTATTTCCTATAAAAAACTATTATATATATTATGTTAACTATGAACGTATTGGCTTCCCGTCATATTTTATGCAGATTTTCTCTTGCGTGCGTTAATTAAAACCAACTCGCATCATCGAGTGAAAACGAGACTGAAAGCACAATGAAAAATATTACGTTACTAATTGATAGTGTTTTACCTGCAATTCATCGATAAAACGTATTGGAATACTATTTTTGTATTTAGATATATGTATGTATGTAAATTTTATCATTTATAACTTATTTTCCCCTTCAGTGTTTTAGTACGTTATTAGTAAGTACTCCATTTTAATATTAAAGTGAAGAAGCGTGACTTGCATCAAGTTTATTCATGTTTGTTTAATAATAACATTTATAGCATTCACTGCAATTTTAATATCGCACAACAAGTCTTGAAAATTATCCGAGCATAACGAATTGTTATGAACAGCGAACTTGAGACGGCAATTGCTACGTTGCTACGAGCTTCGTAGCAGTGCTACGTATGCTGTAGCGCCGTAGCAAAGTATCGCTTTTTGAAGTGTAGTCTTCTAATATATTTATTTATTAAGTTTTTGTCTTTGTGATTACTCTGATCAAAAATATATTATAGTTATTGAGCAAAGATTTTGATATTTATATGTTCAACAGACATTTTGACTACATAATAGAGTTTTTCAGCAGGTTTGTCGGAATGGAAGTCGTTGTTTCAAAATTTAATCCACTCATTTGATATTTCAGTTGATATTTACACTATCAGTAAGTTGTTACGTATCTTATTGTTTGTCCATGATTAATCTATCATAGATAGGGAACAACATTTTTTATAACTATTACTATATATACACCTTAATAAAATACTATTAACTAAATAAAAATAGTCAAAACATGGCATCGAAAAATTCCTCCCCATCGTTGGACACTGGTAATGTGCTGGTAAAGATTCCTAGATTAATCATGGATCAAATAAGTAAAATGAATATACCACACCCATGTTTCATCCACAAAAATCATACCCATTTATTTCCGAACATACATATCTGACTCAACTTACAGAATCCTAAAGCTCACAAAAGATATTTTATAATTCCCCGAGCGTGTAGTCAGCAGGAGCAATGAATTCTCTGGTGTTCGCACCGTTACAGATTATAGGAGCGATACTGTCGGCGACCGATAGGACCCGGAACACGCCGCAATAAAAGCTTTGAACTTAACAACCTTTAGGTCAGGTATATTGGAAAATTTTCGATAAAAATAAAGTGCTAGATGCAATTTTCCCGATAAATATTGGATGATAAACGTTGTTTTTCTCGTTAAATTGATTCTGCACTTAACAGGGAGAAAAATCTGATAGCGCAACATGGTTTGGAGTTTATTGTCTTTTAGTGGGGATAGTTTTTCATGAAGTTTATTACATTTTTCATAGGAATTTATGTTTTCCATCAGCGTTAAAATTAAATTACTTAGTTTGTGACCACTCGGTTCCTCGTTTTATAGACTATACGTTATTGATAACATGCGATTCGATTTTCTTTTTAGATCAACTCATAAAGTTATAGTATTCAATATGAAAATTGATATCATTAATACATAAGATCCTCGATATACATAATTCAATCATGGTTGGTTTAGAGTTTCCTGGTAATAAATGCCAACTTCAGATCCTAATTGAGTACACACAAGACATAAATTGGTTTCACATTTCAGATCGGCAAAATATCGATGAGACTGATACTTTCATGTAAGTTTCATTCCATATAATAATTGAGACATTTGTTGACCTTTCCCTCCTTCCTTCTGTTTTTGGTGAACCTAATCAATCAATTGAATTATGTCAATTTAGATGATTAGTTAATGCTATTTTGGTCAACCAATTACCACGGCTAACATAAAATTTGTCAGCAGATAGCGGATAATTGATTAGGCTTTAGATACTGGAGATTTTTAATTTAATTATAAACAGTTTGTTATCCTTTGCAACTTGTATGCCTTGTTTGTTCAAGCTTATCACTTTTTCAACATTACTAGATTTAAAAAATTGTCTGTTTAAGAGAGAGAGCATTGGTGCATTTTCATTTACTTAGGTCTTTTTCTTTTCACAGCCACGTATTTATGGCTTTTCAAATCGATTAAAATTTAAAAAGATAAAGTGCATCACATTTGGGGCTGGTGTCGTCACTTGTTGGTACAAAACACTTTTTACCAACCTTGATGTCACGCGTTGGTACATACCAACGCGGGCCATCAAGTGAAATTTGAACAAAAATGAAGACAATACACGACTTCATCTTTTGTTTACGTGACAAAAGAATAAATACATGTTCAATATTTTACGGTTATCTAACTGACGGAATAAGTAGAATTTTTCAGCATTATATCTTGCTGTTGGTCTTGAATTTGTTTTGTTAGTGAATGGTAGTATTAATTGTAGTAGATTGATAGCTTGTCAATTCCGCCTTAAGATGAATAAGTCTCCATGCTTTGTATGGCATATTTTTTCTTTTCCAGTAAAGTATTCCTTTCAACAACATTCGGTACATTTGTCATTATCTCTCGGAAAAAACACGTCAATTCTTCCATCATATCAGCCGGAAAAAACATAAACATATATCTAAACAATCACTATCTTATTTATGTGGGAAACATAAACATTTTGACAGAGAACAGATGTTTATAATACATTACTGGTATTAGGATAACAGTTAGTGGTCAAACGACACAGTAATGGTCTGCGCGATACAACAGTTTATTATTGATATTAACACACTACTATCGTTTATTATAAACTCGTCACGCGTGATACTAATGACACTTCAAAACTACTACGGGCTTATTTCATAGTGTCCAGATAACTATTACTAAATAAATGAAACTGTAACATGTTCTGGAGTGATGATTAGGCGAGGAGTTGGAAGGTCTTCCATGAGCCTGACCTTTGACCTGCAGTACTCTGGACAGGAGAGTAGCAAAGGACTCTTCGTTGTGACACTTGAGTTTTGGCTGAAATAATATTTTTATTAATCAAAATGTTATAAAGCGATGAGAGTATATGTATTGCAGCCAACTAACTTAATCACACATTTAATTAGTGGCCTAGCCTCTTCATTGAACGGCACCGTTTATTTAGCGGCCTAAGTGACATCTCAGCATTTAATTGAACAGTTAGGCAAATGACTTGGTTCGATAACGTTTAATGACTTGCCTAGCCAAGTAGCGAAACAAATGGCACATGGATCTTATAGGGCACCACGACTCGGATAGGTTTTAATGGTATGACGGGAACTACAGTGAGCGAGCGAACTTAGTTCTTGTCATGCCATTAATGTTAGGATCTCTTAAATTTTCGTGAATTGTTCTGCTAAATTATAAGTTAACAACAACTTTTTGCGGTGATGAAACAGGATCCTTGCATCTGAAAGGTTTAAAATCTTAACGTTAAATCCTAAACACGACACATCCCGATGAAATTCTCATGGCCTATTTCCCCTCTTTTACTTCTGATAGTCACGTTAACGGCTGCACAAAGTGAGATATAACTAGTTACTCTGTAGGATAACCCTACAAAAGCCGCACTGTACAGAACATTGAATATCTTGGGACCAAATCGGCGGAGGCCTGTTAGATTTATTATCGACACGCGTGACTGAGTTCCGTTGCCGTTGCTCTCAGGGGTCTATTTTGCAACATGACCGAACATAATATTCGTGGTGCCTAAGTACACGCGTTATATTGGATTAAAGGAATATTTTTGGTGACTTGATTAGAGAAAAGTATAGGGAAATGTCACGCAGTTGTAATGTAGTATTTGTATACATGGTGGTTGTAGAATCTCGACACTTATATATTTATTTTAGAGTACTTCTTAGTCCTGATTCCTCGGGTTTATGTTTATTTCATCCTTTAATCGAATAATTTTAAGCCTCTTGGATTTTCCTCAAAATTGTTGTTTATATTATGATTCGAATAAATGTTTCTTAGCTCAATTGTGATGAGAAATCTGTTTTACCTGAAACGAAAATCGTCTCACTTCAACTACAAGCGTAAAATACTTATTTTTCTCCGCGATGGAAAACACTGCGTTCACTGTCCGCTAAGTTACACGCAAAGTAGCAAGACGTCCACTTACTATTCTTCTTCAGAGCCCAGATCATTCCAAAACTAAATCTTAACCCTCAAAACAAGCAAACGTTACAAACATATCCGTGTCAAGATACAACGCGGCCTACATAGTTCTTCAGCTCAACTTTTACGTCACCATTATTGTGAACAAAGTGTGTGTGTGTGAAGAACAATGCACACAATCCCGATGTGTGTGCCCTACAATGCAATGTTGTTGCATACATGGCTTTATTAACTATTTCATTTCAACTCCGTGAAGTATCCTCATTAAGCTGTTTAGCGGTTTATTGCATTTTATGTTGTTTTAAAGCTTTGGTGAGAGCATGTTTGTAGCTTGACAGAAACGGGTGTGGGACTAATATCGTTGAAGAATACTATGAAATGTGAAAATTATTTTATCAGAGCTATGTGACAAGGAGAAAGGATTTTATGACTTTTGAATAAAATTAACTGGACAAAAGCAGTTAAAGTTGAAACTTTTTAACAGGAACTGACTATCGTCATTTTTAAAAGTTGAATCCATTGCTTATGGTATTATTATAATATAAAGAATATATACATATTTTAATAGTTATTGACTGACGCACTCCCCGAAATTTTACCTTAACCCGATTTGCCTGTCAGGCTTCGGCCGGGGTCGTATGAATAATTTCCGATGAGCTTCTTGCCTCGCTTTTAATAAGGTTTTTCTGCAATTCTAGGAAATAAAGAGGGCATGAAATAATGAAGAAACGAGATGAAAACGCTAGTTGACTTATTAGAGGAGTAGTAATGTACTTATCACCACAAATGACGAGGAATGAAGGGATGTGAGAGTCAACGAAGGGACGCGGTTAATTAATAGTACTTCAAGTGTACGTGCTAGACTTGCGTTATTGACGCAGAATTGCAGGTACGTCACCGTCTAATTAATAAGTAGGTGGCTATCTCGACTTACTCAAATAAGTAGTATTACAGTAGTGCTCAAGTGTCAGCAAGCTGGCCATTGTTCCTCTTTATGGAGGCTGTGTCCAGCAGTGAATGTTTTTCTACTAAAATCATAATCAAAATTATGGTTTTATTGTTCAGTTTCCTTGAGAGTCCTTACACATTAGTAACCCACGTTTTAAACACAACAATTTCAGGGACATTGCCTTAATATGGAACTTTGGGGCCGGTCTGGTCTGTGCCGTAGGAACTCCTTAACCTATCAATATTTTACACCATCTTGCTTAGGCTCATTGGATTTTTGTACTTTCTGTTAAAGAAACCAGACACCTGTTCTGGAGGCTGATGACTGCCTGCAAACGCTTTCATTAACCGAATGAATTCCTGGTAGAATCCTGTTGGATTTCATGCCACTCCTCGTCTAAAACAGTTTCCAGATCATCCATCGACGCTGCAGCTGGACATCTTCCTCGTACCCGTTTTCTAATCTCGTCCCACATATGTTCAATCGTACTCGTTGCATATACATATGTATGTAGTTGCATCAGTTAGGGCTCAGAACACGTCATGACATTTAATTAGTTCCACAACGCATTTTGGTCATTTTTTTATAAGCCACGACGCGAAATTCGCGATGTGGAATTTTGGAACAAACCACAACGTGTTGTGAGCTGTTTTTTTTTGGAATTTGAACGGATATAATACACAAGGGTAAGCAAAACTGGTGCACGTGTCACTTAATAGTTATTATGTGTGACTGTAAAGTGTAGTGCTGTGATGCTCGCAAGAATGCTACTAACCTGATGATGAGAATATTGAACTTAAGGTCACCAATACCAACTGCGTATAGACCCTGGGTCAGTTTCCTTTTTAGGGTTCCGTACCCAAAGAGTAACCAACGGAACCCTATTACTAAGACTCCACTGTCCGACCGTCTGTCCGTCTGTATGTCAGCTGGCTGTATCTCAAAATATATATACTTGGTAGACAGTTGATATTTTCACAGAGTGTGTATTTCTATTGCCGCTATAACAACAAATAAAAGCGCATTTAAATAAAAACCAAGGTGACTCCCAAACAAGAAACGTGTTTTATCGTAGTATCGTATAACCTGGAACTAAGTGCACCAACCATTATTATGGCACGAAAATACTTAAATACTGACTAATCTCATAGTGACGACTTTATTCCGAGCAGTGGGACACAAGTTCAGGCTAACAAAAAGCTAAGCATATGGTATTATTTTTATGAATAAGCCTTTTTATATTGTTACTAGCTGCTGCCCGCGACTTCGTCCCCGTGGAATCCCCAATTTTAAAACATTCTTTATCGCTGCTCCGCTCCTATTGGCTTAAGCGTGATGATATATAGCCTAAAGCCTTCCTCGATAAATGGTCTATTCAACCCAAAAAGAATTTTTCAATTCGAACCAGTAGTTCCTGAGATTAGCGCGTTCAAACAAACAAACAAACTCTTCAGCTTTATAATATTAGTAAAGTATAGATATAGATTTACTAATTGTTATCAACACCTTCGGATAAAACAAAGTCTTTTTGCACAAAACGTTGACCTTACAAAGCGAAACAGCTCTCGCAGGGCCGGAGGCTATAATAACACTAACGAGCACCAATGAGCACCAATGCAATACGGTTATCACTCAAATGTTCTAATCTCGATTTAAAACAAACTCGAACTACTTGCAATGGGTTTGATCCAGAAAAGTGTTAAAGTGAACCTGTCATTTTATTTTTCCTCTGCTAGTGTCAAATCAATGTCAAACGGTGAAATTCATAATTTTACTCAAGAGCATCCATCTCATAATGATAAAAAGAAATCTGTAAAGGTTTTACAACCACGCTCTACGAATTTTTAATAATAAAACTCGTCTTAATAAATTTATTTCAGTGAAGCTCGAAGGAATCTATTGAACGTACTGGCGCAGTTCAATAAACCGAATGAAAGTATGGAGGTCCGTTTCTGTTATTATGTTTATGAATTCATTCGATATCAAAAGTTTGCGTTGCATTCATAAAAGGCTATTCGCATTTACGCAAATATTTTTCTTGATATACAAAAGAATACCCGTTTCGTTTGAAAATGGAATGCGATGAATTACGGTGTTCGTTTATGTTTCTTTTTTGTATTAATATTAAATAAAGAGAGATGCAAATATGTAGAAAACGATGAGGACTGAGGAGAGAGACTGATAATCCAGAGTTTCAGAATAAATGTTAGCATTGGAATTGAGAAGCAAACACAATCGCGTCGGCACTGGCAAATACCGCCTCTCGCTTTTGCTTCGACTTGAGTATTTACATTCTATATTCAAACACATATTTTAAAGTTAATTCAGTGTTAAGTTTAAATCGATATTATGAACCATCCATAATGTTGAATTCTTGTGCAGTTTTCGTGTTTCAGTATGTTTTTGACTGCTTCAATTTAAACTATTTCATCTTCAAATTGAAGCTTAATTTGATAAAATCCTCTTGAGGAGTTTCGCTGATAGAATATCGAAAACTTATTTTGTAGTTTTGACCGTTCGTCATCATCATCGTTATTATAGGTATATCTTGTGATAGAAAGTCACTTTGTCTTGAGCCCAAATGGCGTTTTATGTTTCCGAAGTAAAAATCAAGCAAGGCTTTTCTAAGTAGAATGACTGCTAAAGCAAAGCTAAGAACATATTTTCACACGTTATCTTGGAACATTGTGGTACAGCCATAATAGGATTTTTCCTTCCCAGCACGAACTGCAAGCTTTTGTGCGACACTTTAGTTAAGATTACTGGTTATTTACAACCTCATTGGAGTTTCGCGATTCTACGTTAATTTTTTACCGTTGCACAACACAATCTAACCATAGTTTATATACTTTCCCGAATCGGTTAAAATTGTTTTAGGAACTCATCATGTAAAAAAAGTCTATGCTGGATTCGGGGTACTCCCTTACTTCTCATAAAATTGTTTGTCCGAAAATCATTATCCATAACACGTTTGCTATAAACTACAATAACCATAATGTTCAAAACCCCGAAATTTTGGTTAGCATAATTATCTTTAGTTCTAAAAGTATTCTGTCATAATATCGAGTACTATAATAATTCAATCTCCTAATTTTAGATGCCCTAAAGTCATATGTCCTAAGTATTGTGTTGAATAATGTGTATTATTCCGAATACATTTGCTAAAAATAGGTTTTAGTGACAGAAACGAATCGCTGTAAATCCGACTCCACGTAGTCTTGTCTGCCCTACCCCTAGAGTGTAATTTAAAATCGCGTAGGCGCGGAGGGGCGAGGCGGCCCGCGAGTTGAGGAGCAGGTGGTTGTAACACTCGCCGCCGCGGCTGAGGTTGGCCGGCGAAGCCGGCCAGCAAGCCGAAGCTGCGGCGGTGAGCGTTAAACCCATCTGCGACGATAAACTCGCGTGGGACCGCCGGAGCCCCTTAGCGCCGGAGCCGTGACAGAAACCATGCCTGCTGCATGTTGCGTGCTTGCTTGCATGCTGCTTGCTTTCATGCTGCTTGCTTGCATGCTGCTTGCTTGTTTGCATGCTGTATGCTTGCTTGCATGCTGCATGACTCCTTGCATGCTGCTTGCTTGTTTGCATGCTGTATGCTTGCTTGCATGCTGCTTGCTTGTTTGCATGCTGTATGCTTGCTTGCATGCTGCTTGCTTGCTTGCATGCTGTATGCTTGCTTGCATGCTGCTTGCTTGTTTGCATGCTGTATGCTTGCTTGCATGCTGCATGACTCCTTGCATGCTGCATGCTTGCTTGCATGCTGCATGACTCCTTGCATGCTGCATGCTTGCTTGCTTACAAAAACCACAAATGTTCACAATCAACTGCTTTATTAAGTACATGTATAATATATTTATTTACGTAATATATAATAAAAAAAATAATGCATCATCAAACATTTTTAATTATAACAAATGAGAGAAGCTCATAGCAATTGCTTTGTTATACGTTCTAAGAATATTATTTGTTTATTTGTAATTTGAATTTAGGACTTATAACTTTTATTGAAAACGGTTTTATATATTTTGTATATTATTGATTGTAATATTTATGACAAACGGTTTTAGGACATATTATATTTAGAGATTTTAATTTTATGGCATGAGATATTAGGTGATATTAAGTTCGGGTAAGTTATCATTCGGACAAATGATGATTAGAACAAAAAAAGTTATGGCTCTTTAAATTATGGATAAAAAAGTTAGGTAATACAATAGAGAACCTGGATTCGGCCATAACGGCTAATATCAACGAAAACTAGCCTTCGGTGCGAGAAGATATATCGGGATAGTATCGTGCACAAGTTTCTCATCTTCATCACTCTCATTATCACAAAAACCCAAAAACACTTTTTATCTGAACTGAGAATCGAAACCCAGAAGGACCCCAAATGCTCAGCAGTCGTGCTTGCGATTACAGGCCCGCGTCGGAGATAACCAACGGCGAAACATTTACTTTCTATGCGCGAAGAAATCCAAATGGCATTCACAATTATGTTTAAATGTACTTTAACTGCTATTGTTTGTTATTCTTTTTGATGTGAACCATCTTAAGTCTCCGAGCACGTTCAAGCAATCAGCTTTTAAAAAATGGGACCCGTACACTTTCTTTTCTGAGCTACGCTGAGCAAATATTTACCGAACGGTTCAGAACTTCTCAAGGAAAATCTTGTTGAACACAATAATGAGTGTTTTAGTCAAATAATTTTCAGGGAGTTGTCCTTTAACTTTTGTTTCATGAATGGAAGGAATACTTTATTTGTCAGTTTTAAAAATGCAATCGCATAAGGTAAGTGGGCCTAATGCCACATTAGGCATCGCTAAAAATAAATACGTTTCAACTTATGAGTTATTTTGTTTTTTTTTTAAGAGTGGTCTTTCACCATGTCATTTAGACGGAAGGCGTCAGTCTTACTGACTAAAACCCAACCATGTTCCACCAAAAGCCCTTTGCATCCCAGGGCCGTCGTGACTCTTTTGAAAAAAATCCGCAACCCTGGAAATTGTTCATTTTTAACTTTTGAGTTATTGTGATCGAATGAAACTTTGTACCAAACTTTGGCCACCTCGTAGTTTTAATTCCATGACAAAGGATATAATTCCCTTTTTCCTATAATTCCAAAATATAAATAAATAGTCTATAGGCTGAGCTCTATAGTCCAATCATTTTTAACTTAAGCTACTAAATATATCGAGCAGCCATTTATATTCCTCAAAGAAATGATATGAAATTTGTAAAATCAGCCCTCACTGAAATATGTACATGACTTCAATCGTACCTACTAAAGTTCAAAAAGGGTATTTATAAAATTTATAAAGTGAGTGTATTTGTATAATTACGTGAAAGTGTAGGCGGAATGTGAAAGTTCATTGGGAGTCAGTTTGCGGTTTCTAACATTTGTTCAGAAGTGCGTAAAATACATATTTATCTGGGCTGTTTGTTTGGGCCAGTTTATATTTTGGTATGTGGAATGATATTCTAATGATTGTTTTGATGAACTCGTGTGAATTAATGATAACTTCGTTACAATTTTGGCGTTACTATATTTCATTCTTTGTTTTTCTTTTTTACTACATTACTGAATATTTTTATGCATGAGGGAAATTGGAATAATTTGGAATAGGCACATTTTTTAGTTCAGCTCCTATTGTTAACTTTTAAGAAGATGCCTGCTCCAAGATCCTCAATTAACTAGCCCGCGACTTCTGGAATCAGCCGTCATGTTAAGCAGGCACCACATCTTCGCACCCAATCTGTCATGTGGAGACTTGTGTAAATAAAATCGTTACGTTGTATATCTCTTCTAATCCACGCAACGCATCTTGTTCGTTGTATCCCAGAGGATCGCCAAACTGAAGTGGCACAGCTGGCACATTGCTCGCAGGACAGGTGGTCGATGGGGCTGAAATGCTCTGTAGTGGCGACCGCGTACCAAAAGACGCAGGTTTGAAATGCGTCCCACAAGGTGAAGCGATGACCTGGTGAGGATCGCGGGTAGCCGATGGACGCTAAACGCTCAGGACTGGTTGTTGTGGCGACACTTAGGGGAGGCCTATGTCCAGCAGTAGATGTCTTTTAGCTGATATTATGATGATCTTGATACGATTTTCACTAACAGAAGGGGCGATAAACAAGTTGTGGAATTTGTTCGAAAGAATCACAGCGGCCCTTGAACATAAAGGGCACAAGAAGGATCATGGGTGCGTTTTAGCCAGTAAGAGTCTGGCCCTTCCTTCCGCTCCGCCCAGAGCGGGAGAATTCATTTGATGATTTTCCATAAAAAAGGGGCGATAAACGAGGTAGAATATACATATATTAGTTGAATTGCCTATTTCATGAAGTGGTCGGCCATCTCACATAATGGTTTCACTTCATGAAAAGGCTACTCAAACCTAACCTTACCTCAGCCATATCCTAAAATGGGTAATTCTATAATATGCCTACAACACAATTATTTGCATCACTTTGAAGCCTCTAGAAAATAAAGCCACACAAAAAAAAAAACGAAATCACTATCAACCTTAAAAATACATAACTTCTTACATACTTAGTTTCCTTTGTATTTGCTGACTTCACTCATCGTTTGAATCAATATAAAGGAATAATGCGTAATCTTTTGAGCGGCTTTTACTATCACCGACTTGAAAATTCCTTCTCAAACAATATTGATACAGGTCACCGCTTCGTACAGGGAAGGGCACTGGTAAAAGGTAAATTGTAAATTGAATTACATAAAAGCCGCTTGATTTGTGTAGGATTTTCGAAAAAAAAAAAAAACAATCAATCAATCCGGATTAGTAAGCTGAAGTGGCAGTGGGCTGGCCATATTAGTCGTAGTACCGACAACCGTTGGAGTAAACGAGTTCTAGAGTGGAGACCGCGTCTCGGCAAACGTAGTGTAGGACGTCCTCAGGCACGGTGAAGTGACGATTTGCGCAGGACGGCTGGCGGAAACTGGATACGAGAAGCCGAAAATAGATCTAAGTGGCGTGCAATTGGAGAGGCCTATGTTCAGCAGTGGACTGCAACAGGCTGTTGATGAATTAAATCAATATATGTATATTTAAAACCCATTCCTAAAAAGAGAACATTGCGTCTGTTTTTCCCAAAAGCTTCTTTTCAGGTTTTGAGTTATTTCTTTCACATCTTGTATATAAATATCTCTCTTCTCTTTCTATCTAGCTCTTAAATATTACTACAGTTACAGCAGCATTATTTTTTTCATTAGTATTTGATGAACTTCTTATTAGGTTGAGTATGCTTTAATATATATTAGTAAACAAAGCGATTTTAAAAATTTAATGTATCGCTGTTCAATTTCAAACTACAATATAATGTAATATGAATTGAATTATCCCTGTCCCAGTTTAAAGCTACAGTATGTTTATTTAAAATCACACAGACAACATAACGTACACAGATTGCTTATAGATTCAAGTTGTGTGCGAGCCGGGTCACTTGTAAGCTGTTTGCATAGGTCATTTGTCGACGCGGCTTATCGGGCATTATTTGCCTTGGTTGCCCGATTCAATTTCCTAGTTCGCCCCAATACAGATCCTACATCTACGGTATGGTAACAAGCCTCGGCACATGGTATTGTATTGTTGTTATAAGGGGTTTTCCCAAAGGAAAAATTGTACGACGAATATTATATTTGTAAAATTGTGTGGAATCAATCTTATGTTCAGACTTTGTCCGTTCTGATTATGAGTACGGAAAGTTCAGTTTTGTCTAGGTTTTTATTATATATTCTAGGCACAGAAATTATACAGCGTTTAATATTAAAGTAAAACTTACATTCTTTTACCTAATCATGACTAGGGCCTAACCTAACCTAACCGCAATAGCTACATGAATTTAACTTTATAAAATACTAGCTGCTGCCCGCAGCTTCGCCCGCGTGAATGTCGGAAATTATCCCAAGGGAACATAATCCCGGGATAAAAAGTGTTCTATGTTACTTCTAGTACCTTCCAGAATATGTGTACAAAGTTTCTGGATGATTTGTCAAATAGTTTTTGCGTGAAAGCGTAACAAACATCCACGCTTTCACATTTATAATATTAGTAAGGATTTACAGTAAATCCTTACCAATATTATAAATGTGAAATTTACCGTTCGTCTACGTTGTCATAAATTTACCTACCTATACAATATTGACAAATTATCTATTCATATGATTTCGACGAAATCCTGGAGTCGTGTATAGCCGACATAAAAATGATCAATTCTATTTACAAATTAAGTACGTGTACATTTTAATAAGCAAGTCCACGCCAACATAATTAAAGGTTTCTTAAACTCAATGATGTATTGAAAAATGTTGTTCCTAATAAAATCTGCCAATAAAAATTCACCTCAACGCTAAATTGGAAATAGGTACCAAGAAATTGCCTGACGAAAACATGCTTTAACATTCCAATTTCGCACATTATGAGCTAACTCACTTTCGCATTAGCGGATATAATTGAGACTGGATTAAACCATTCATTATTTATTCCGTTAACGCAATCAACAGTTGGATAACAATACAAAGTTTTTAATTTTATTTGGAACCAATCAGCCGTTATAGTGCGGTCAGCACACAAACAGACTAATTTATTCATTCCATTGTTGATACGCGCAATTGGATCGATTTAGATTTTTATTGAACTCATACCGATGGTTGATCCTTCATTGAGTTTTGTTGATGATGACTGAATCTCATTTCCGTTCTGCCAAATCGATATTATGCAAATAAATACGATATCACTACATAGTATGAAACTAAGTCGCAGAATTTGTATACTTAGAACTTTAAAACTGCGCAACGGTTTTTATTGCGGCGTTTTTAATAGATAATTCAAGAGGAAGTTTTATATGTTATACATATAAAACTTCCTCACACATGTATGTATAATAAAGTTGAGATTTAGTATCGGCATTGCACCCGTGCGAAGCCGGGGCGGGTCACTAGTTTTAAATATTTCATAGTTAAAGTGAAGCTCAACGTATCGATCAAAACTACCTTTATATTCCCTATGTACACAATGATAGAATGTGGTAAGCCAAACAATAGAAAGCTTCGTCATAATTGAAACAGTGTACACGTACATACCTAAGGAATATCTAGTACCTACCTCCCTGCTTGTGTACTGAAACAAAGCGAATGGTTTTGGCTGAAACACTACTCTATTTGAACGGATAATACGTTCAAGTAACATTGCAAAACGACATGATTGGGTCATCGCATGGCACGCAACATCTCGATTAGCCCAGACGGGTCTTTAAAAAAGAACAAGCCCTTAGGAGCAATTGGGAAAAAGCGAGGAAGCCTTTGACATGCAGTGGCTTTAAAAACATACATACGAGTACAGATTTACACATACCACAACAACGGTAACTAAGTAATGTTAAATATAATTATTTAAACATGAAAATCCATTAAAACTCCAAATATTTAATAATTCACAACATGTCACTTTCACCATGAAAAAACAAAAGCCCCGCCACTTGCTGTCATTCTGACTTCGCTAGGGATGTGTCACGCTGCGTAGGGTTGGGATTCCAATTACGGTGCGTATACCGAACACCGTTTATCAGTTCGGCCTTCCTGACCCTCCGGCGTCCTCGACGGAATTGCACTCTGAATTAGCAAGCAGAGCCGTGAAACCTGCAAAATAGTCGTACAAAACCCGCAGGCAGTGCACAAGCCCCGTAGGCGATTAGTAAGCCCCGTAGGCAATGAGTAAGCCCCGTAGGCAATGAGTAAGCCCCGTAGGCAATGTACCAAAGCTCGCAAGCAGTGTACCCAGCCCCGTAGGCAACAGGTAAGCCCCTTAGGCAACAAGTAAGCCCCGTAGGCAACAGATAAACCCCGTAGGCAACAAGTAAGCCCTGTAGGCAACAGTAAGCCCCGAAGGCAACAGGTAAGCCCCGTAGGCAACAAGTAAGCCCCGTAGGCAACAGGTAAGCCCCGTAAACAATATATCAAGCCCCGCAGGCAATTTACTAAGCCCCGCAGGCAATTTAACAAGCCCCACAGGCAATTTACCAAGCTCCACAGGCAATTTACCAAGCCCCGCAGGCAATTTACCAAGCCCCGCAGGCGATTTACCAAGCCCCGCAGGCAATTTACTAAGCCCCACAGGCAATGCATTTGGCTTCATAGCCAGCGTATCAAGTTTAGAAGGTAAGTGTTATTTAGATAAGCCCCACAGGCAATTTACCAAGCTCCACAGGCAATTTACCAAGCCCCGCAGGCGATTTACCAAGCCCCGCAGGCAATTTACCAAGCCCCGCAGGCAATTTACTAAGCTCCACTGGCAATTTACCAAGCCCCGCAGGCGATTTACCAAGCCCCGCAGGCAATTTACCAAGCCCCGCAGGCAATTTACTAAGCCCCACAGGCAATGCATTTGGCTTCATGGCCAGCGTATCAGGTTTAGAAGGTAAGTGTTATTTAGATAAGCCCCTCAGGCATAAGACATTATGGTAATCTTACACGAAAGTATAATTTCAGATAAAATTCAGAGACATCAAACGTTACGACAGTCTCACAAGTAAGTATAATTTTAGCTAAGCCCCTGAGGCAACAATTTAATTTTTACTCACTCCTCATCTGAGGAACTCATCTCTCTTGAGTGCCATACCTTCATTCTGTCGCGAGCAATAATATTTCGATAACCTTTCTTGCCTTTTATAGCAGATGTTACCTCGTATCTGTCATTAGGCAATACTGCTGTGACCTTGTATGGTCCTGCAAATCGCGGCACGAGTTTGCCACTTGTCAAACCCGGCCTCACAATTCGGCGCTCCACCATAACTAGAGCTCCAAGTTTAATCGGTTGTGACTTCCTGCGTTTATTGTCAAAACGCAATTTCATATGTGAAGCAGTCCTCTCAATTTTATTAGCAACTCCTTGACGCAATTCTGTCACATCTTGCTCTACACTTAATGGACCCTGTAAGTCACCAGCTAACCGTGGACGCAAACCACACAACACTTCTAAAGGAGTCTTCCCTGTCCCTTGACAGATAGTACTATTAATACCCAGTTGAATTTTCGGAAGATAGGCATCCCATCCTTTTTGTTTTTCTCCCATGTGAGCTGTCAGCGACGCTAGTATGGTCCGATTTAAACGTTCCACTTGGCCGTTAGCTCTTGGAGATGCCACGGCATTCTGAACATGCTTAATATTCAATCCTTTACAATAATCTTGGAATTCACGTCCCGTGAAGGCAGTACCCCTGTCACTGACAATTCTTACCGAATAACCAAATACTTGACTCAATTTATCCAATGATGTTATAGCCCCTTTTGCATTGGCGCTAGCTACAGCGTTAAGCCAAACAAATTTGGTAAAGCCATCAATGACTGCGAAAATATAAGTTTTCCCAGAACTTTTGCAGAACGACCCAAATGGTCCACATACGTTGAATTGGATCCAATATACCAGGTTGTTTTCCTGTCGGTTTCTTGGTGAATTGACACCCAATACAGCTCTTGACATACTTCTCAACAAATTTCCTCATTTTAGGAAACCAATACTTAGCTTTAATAGCCACCACGCACTTCTCTACACCAAGATGACCATTACCGTCGTGATAAACTTTCATTATATGCCACCTAGCCGCTTTAGGTAAGACAAGTTTGATCCCCTCTTCCATAATTCTATACAAAACGGTCATTTATCACCTTATAATCTTTATTCAGCCCATCCTTTTTATTCTTGTTACCTTCAACTTCCAACTTCATATTTAACATCAAGGCCTGAATTTCTTCATCACCCTCTTGCAAAGTATCATTAAACTCCTTCTCCTCAATATGCTTTACTTCGATAGGGTTTCGACTGAGGGCATCTACATGTTGCATTGATGTACCTGGTCTATGTTCCACTACGAAATCATACTCCTGTAGGTCAAGCCACTACCTAGTTATTCGAGGGGACAAATCCCTCTTGAACCAAGCTAAACGTAGTGCAGAACAGTCTGTTACCACAGTGAATTTAATTCCTGTCACATAAACTTTAAACTTTTGAATGCTGAAAACCACAGCCAATGCTTCCAACTCAAAACTATGGTATTTTCCTTCTGTAGCACTAGTTTGTCTACTTGCATATGCAATAACTTTTAAAATACCATCTGGTTGACGTTGCAATAAAATTCCACCAAGACCAGCTTCCGAAGCATCTGTGTGAATCTGAGTTTCCCGGTCTGGACTATAATAATAATAATATTATTATTATTTACTCTTTCGTAACTTAATACCAGCATGAGCAATTAACCTAAGGATTTTCGTTAGGTTGTTTAGACATTCCTGGACGTCCTTGCCCCACAAAATCACGTCATCAATATAAACTTCTGCGCAATCATGAAGGACTGATGCTAATATTTCATTCATGGCTCTCTGAAACACCGCTGGAGCATTACAAAGACCAAAGCTCATCATTCGAAACTGAAAATGTCCATCAAGTTCATAACTTTAATTATAGTGTTCCCATCTTTAGTTTCTACTTCTTGTTCTATAACATTAATTTCACATCCAGGTTTACGCTGTTCACCATACTTCACCTGAAGAAGTCCAGTTACAATGGGATCCATCATAGCCACAACTTTATTAACACCGGGCAATAGGGTAACCTCAGTTTGAGGAAGCAATCGAATTTTCTCCAATTGAGCGCAAAGATCTGTGATTTCTAAACCCAACTCATTATCATAAATGTTAAGATGAGTAGATGTTTTCACGACAAGTACATTTGGTGCCTCAGTAAAAGGATGTCCTATTAACACATCAAACTTCTGTATATTGTCTGGTACCACATAAAAATGTGTGTATTTTCCCACACCATCAACCTTTAAATGTGCATTAACTACACCTATTGGCAAAGTCGATGAATCACTATAACCTTTAATGACCAATGTATCATCAGTTGCAATATGTAAGTTCAATTGTTTACTAAAAGTTTCCCTCATAATATTGCATGAACTTCCAAAATCAATAAAGGCCTCAGCATCAATTCCATTAATTTCCACCAATTTATAGTATTTCTTATCCGAAAAATCAGAGCAGACAGTATGTACCTTTTTGAACGGTTTTATTACCAGAGTCCTTCTTCCGACATTCCTCGGTAGTATGTCCTTTAATATTACAAAAAGTACACAGTTTATTCTGATTTTTCTTCTTATAGCATTCTGCTTCCTTGTGTCCCATGTGTCCACAGAATCGACACTTTATATTATTTATTTTTGGTGTCTTGCCACACATTTTAGCTTTATGACCAATCTTTCCACATGTGAAACACTTTGGTTTGTCTGGCCTTTCTTTATTATTCTCATATTGCTGCACTACAGCTGAAGATGTCTTAACACTAGCCAGGTATTTTAGTAAAGAGACAGAATCATGACAGCCCGCAGATATAGCACCTACTTCTAAAAATTTATCACCCAAAGTACCAATAATGGCTTCTGTGGTCAATTCATCGGACATCCCGCAAGACATCCCTATACCCAGCTTTTCATAATAAAATTTTATTGGATCCTCCTTCTGTTCTTTTACTTTATTTACAAGTTCTCTAATTTGAATTAATTTATTTTTTGTAAATGGAAATGCTTTTATGAGACGTTCCTTCCATTCTGCCCAGCTCACATCATATGAGAGTTGTCTCTCGTACCATCCTTTAGCATAACCCCGAAGTTTAGATGTACAGTTACAAATTATAGTTCTGTTGTCCCATCCATACATTAGAGCTATACTTTCACAATTTCTTATCCAGTGTTCAATTGATACAGAAGTTATCTGCGGATCGAACTCTGGCAAGATGTCATTACGCCCCACATAACGTACTGTAGTGGTTCCACTGGTACTGGCTTCAAGTAAAGATGTTGAATTTGGAGCTACAGTTGGTAAGGTTGTCAGCGGTGAAGACTCAGCGGCATGATAATTTTTTGTTTGTCTCAACCCTCTAACAAGCCCCTCTAAAGCTTCTATTCTACAATCCTTTCTCCCCAGTCGTTTCCTGTATTTCTTTCTTCTACCACTTTTTTCTTTCACTGATTCCTCAATGGCAGAACTACTGCTTGAGTAATACCTCTTTTTCTTATGACGCCCCATTTTCTATAATAGTTAAGCAATAAGCAGTATTCTGAAAAACAATAACTAGGTACACTAACAATATTATAAATCAACAGTCACTTGAACTTAATTAGCCAATAAGATTAACAACAGTCCACAATCCTTAATCCACACCAGATTAATTATAGTTCTTAGCTGACTCAGTTACTCAGCGGCTTTTAAAATCACTGAATTTAACGTTGTCAATCATAAGTTTAACTTTTACAGTAACAAAGTAAGCAGTACACATGAAAACAAACACATTATAGTTATTTACATCAATAAACGAATTATTTACACCAGCACAGCTCATAACTGTTTTTTTTTTTTATATCCAAGTTCAAGTCAAATAAATCAGAACAAGCTCACCAAGTCAAAGTCTCCATGATACATTTACCATGTGCCTTTCCACAAAGTAAATATCACCAACACCATTTAAAGCACACCAGATCACAATCACAAAACTGATGTTCTATTGTTTTTTTCCTTTTTACACGGTAAGAAAACTTTTCATATTGCAGTCAAAGTTTTAACACAATCTTACACTAAAATTACACTAAAATAGCACGCAAGTGTTTATCCCACTTCTGAACTGTTAAATATAATTATTTAAACATGAAAATCCATTAAAACTCCAAATATTTAATAATTCACAACATGTCACTTTCACCATGAAAAAACAAAAGCCCCGCCACTTGCTGTCATTCTGACTTCGCTAGGGATGTGTCACGCTGCGTAGGGTTGGGATTCCAATTACGGTGCGTATACCGAACACCGTTTATCAGTAAATACTACAACAAATAAAATAAATATTGGTAGTCAGTATTCATAACGTTCAGGCAATTCCTACTTTATTTGGATAAATCCAGACACGTGCACGTGTTATTAATCCGTGAACATATCTATAGGTAACCTCTGGGTAATCTTAAATATTCACATGATATAAACGATATAAATTCAACTGAATATGCAATTTCGAAAAGGGCACATGTCGGATATTTAGTCAAATACGTTTTTTTATACCAATGTGACGGAAATGCTTGTCTACACCCATTATGATCGAAAACAGCACATGTCTGGTATTAATTCTACTATAAAGATCATGGCCTGTACAGAAACAATTTCGAAAAGGTCACCTCATCATTTTTCTGTTGTCAAAAGGAAAATAAGACGCGAAGATTGGGTGTTCACTCATGAACAATATATTGATCTGATTATAAAATCGAGCAATACCGCGAAATTTAACGTTGAAAAAGTCAATACAGAAGACATTAAAGATTTTAAGAAATGGACTCATATAAATTTTAAAGCTAAACCTTTATCAGTGAGAAGTTACGGAAAAGCTATACCGAAATATCAAAAGGTTACTTTTCAAGTAAACCTGGTGAAGTAATCGCAAAAAACTATATAGATAGTGACGTTTCCCAAGAAGTTTACATTCTTTAAAAAGTAAAAGGTACTTTTAGTAGCTTACCTAACTAAGCAAATTTAGCTTATAGTGGCAAAGTGCCTATAAATCATCAAAACAATTGCTGACATTTCAAAGGTGAAACAATACGTACCGGCAGAATTTATAGACTTTTATGAAGAAATTCTACAATGGGTAACTACTACCGAAAGAGAGCCTGCAGATGAAGATTTTTAATAAAAATTCATTACTCATCATTAATATTAGTAAAACTGATGTCAGAAATAAAAATTACATATATTTTAAATGTTTTTTATCTTATTTTATTTATTGTACTCAAATCAGTAAATTTCGAAAAGGGCACATCTCACAAATATAAAGTATCTAATAAAACATTTATATTAATTTTAAAATAAATCAATTTAGCATTTTTCAAAGGCTTATTAACATCAAAATATAACTCAACACTCACTTTTAGAAATTATGCACTAGTTTGAAAAATAACAGATTTTTTTTTTATTCCCTGAACATTTTAAATTTTCAGTGATGTGCCCTTTTTGAAATTGCATATTCAACTAAGTCCTTACTTAATAGACGGTTTATTTTCTAAATAAATAAAATTGTTAGATCCACAGATGAATCTCCACACTTCTAGATAAGAGTACTCCTTTGTCAACCATAATTATCGTGGCTTCATTCATTTTGTGTGAAAAGTCAGTCAAACGCTAACTTTATAGTAACCATACCTAATTTAAAAACAACGTAGTTTTGAAGGCAATTCACAGAGCTGAAAAGCTAATGGTGTCAAAACAAGCCAGTGTTTTTTCAGTACCCAAGCACTTAAACTGGAGGGAAAATAAGAACTACTACGAAATTATTAATCTCAAATGGTAAGAAACCTTGAGCTAAGAGCCCAAATAACTTAACAATATTGTGATCGTAAATTTTTGTTTGCTAAACTTTTTAATAGGCCGAATTGTTTATTTATGACTGTGGCTAAAACGTTTATTTTGAAGTTTTACTAAGATTAAATTAAGAACACTTGAGTTTTTATGAGAGGCTCGACTTTGCTCATCTCGGTAGCTGAATAAATATAAGAGAAAAACGTTTAAAGTACTCAAACGTCCAACTAATGCAAAATCATATTTGAATGTTTCATTACTTGTCAAACCATAAAAAATAAAAAATAAAACAATATCATTACTCAACGTAATTTCCTGTTGTTAAAGTGTCCGTCCACATCAAACAATTTCATACTCACTAATATAAATTTCGCGGAAATTTTGCAACAATCATCCTCCGGTACAATTGATTACATGGCCCTAACATCCGTTCATCAATTGTAGAGAGATAAACGTCAGGCTGAGTTTGCAAATGACAAATGTTTGCTAATGACTCGCCCACTGAAAACCGAATAATTTCTACGAATATTTTACAGGCCAGCTATTATGCTCGACGAAAATAATCATTATTATAGGACTATCTTTTGAGAGCATCGTTAGTAAAATCGAAATACATTTTTAATTCTTCTGAATCTTGACGTTCGAATAGAACTAGATTGCTTGTTCAGTGTATTCAATTGTCAATTGAAGTGCTGTAAACATTGCTTATTATTTTGTTTGAGTTTACATTATTGGACGTGAACAAGATTCAGTTAGAATTATTCTGTTCATTTATTTTCGAACATTCTGAGAACTAATCTTATGTATACTCTTTAGTATTTATGAACGTATTATAATACGAGTAAAACTAACCTTTCTTCGCGGCTTCTCTCGCGTAACATAGATGTTTGCAAAAAAAAACTTATAAGCTTATCTAAAGTATATCTAACTTAGCACCATAATTGATAAAAGACGATTCAGCTTTTTAGACTGAAAGCTATGTTTAATAAGAAACAAGACAACTCATTTTCACATTAGGTCACGCTAGTAAAATGAGAATACCTACATGAATCATTTTACCTACATAATTCATTGATTTTCTATTTAACCAGTTAAATTTATAAAGCTTTTAAAAATATAGTACTCATGTTAACACTCTAAGAACAGAAACCCACAAATGTCGCACCGCATCTCTACGAGACCCCACAATCGAAGCCACGATAATCCTCAGTACAATGACACAAGTAGTTACGCACTCAACGATCGCATTAAAATGGTGCTTAACACTCAACGGATTGTGGGCCTGTAAATAATGGCGAAAGAATAGCTGAGGGCGCCACCGTTTTTAACGTCGGCTGAAAAGACTCGTCGTAACTCCAGAGTCATTGAGAACAGTAATGTGAGTTACGTGACGTGGTACCGGGCACGTACCACGGATCGGTTCGCATAGCTCTGGTTTTGGTTTGGTGAGACTAGCAATCCGTGCGGTGACGCATGCATTTTATTATCAGCGTATAAAAAAAACGGGTCTCCGTGAAAGGCCTTTCAGATGATTTACGACTTGATTTGCCAGTTGTTTAACTAATATATATTTTGTGGGAAGTTCTGTCGTATTCGGGACAAGGTTATCCGTAGAGGGGTTTTCGTTTACGGTTTGGTTAGAAAAGTTAGTACCTGTGACTTGATGTGGCGGCACATTATAGAACCTGCCAAGATGCGCCAAAGATACTATATATTTATCTCTTCTCGAAACGTCTTGTCTTGTTTAAAACTAAAAAAATCAAAATAATTCTCAGGATAAGCTGTACTTAGTGGTTAATCATACACAGTTAGTTTCAATTGTCTAACTTTTACAGCATTGGAGAGTTACTAATACTTTTAGAAACGACCATTTCAGTCATACTGACTCACAAATGACCATCGCAACTTCTAAGGGTTTTTGAAGTACTTATAGCTGCTTAGACTGTAATAAATTTGACACACTGAAATTTTTATAGCTCAACATACATTTTCCATTCCCACCGTTCATAAATTCCGGAACTTTATACCCTCGATCTGAAGATCTAATATAATTTAAACCGCTCCTTGATATTTTTATAGAAAATATTTTCCAGGCTAGCTTTGTCATACGAACGTAGACCAATGAGGACGAAGCCAAGTTTAGTCCGACATTCGACTCACGTATGTATGTTTGGAAGAGAAATGCATTCGTTCACATAACATTTACTCATATAAAAGATCCTTATAAGATATCTATTTTGCTCCAATTTCACTTGGTGTCTACTTTGAACTAAAGTTATAGATTAAGGACCTTATTTAATCATATGATATGAAATCATAAAAAGAAACAGTTAAAATTAATTCAGAATCTGCAAATCAGTATTTAAACTAATGGTATGGTTATAATTCGTTCATTTATAAACAAGGTGACCCGGCGAACTTCGTGCGAATCAATAAATGTTTTGTCCGCAGAATGTTATGAACTAATCAAGATAAGTGACCATTTCTAATGAAAACTTGTACTGGTGAGTTGCAAGTATCGTTAGGATTACAAGTGGAAATCAGTAAACTAAACTAAACTTATACCTCTGATTCGAGCTAATTTCAATTCAATTAATCATTTAAATTAAAAGCTCATGAACAGTATGTGTTGCAATGGAAATAGAACTTAACCGTGTATGTCAAAGTTTGCTAATCATTTTAAATTCCGAGTTGAAATATAGTCTTCTTTCAGTAAACAAGTTAAACTTTACTTTCCAATTTGTTTTTATCTTGTTATTACCAGTAACCGAACTTGCAACATAACTCAATACAATTGCGAAACATATCAATAAACTTCATTGTCTAATAAAGTTTCCTTAGTTGTGCGTGCACGTGAGTCCATTGAACCGTAAGAGGTCGTACCAAAATAATATAATCGTAGATTTTGTGTGGAATCTACCAAATTCTTGTTGGCTGAAGACGTTTTTCCCGATATCAGGACATACTTCTGCGAGTGATTCCAAACACGTCCGCCTATAGAGTCATACAGCGACGATGCTCTCGTAGACAAGAAATTGCCCCTTTACGGCTCATGGCGAAGATTTTATGCCTTCCACTTACGAACATTGACTTCCGAGGTCGACAATTTCCTGTATTCTGATCGTGTTACGCTTGAGTGAGTGCGATGTAAACGTGTTTAAAATCTGATATAATATTCACTGTTTTATCCAATCAGCCTTGTGATTTTACCTTACATTTTGTTAAAGCAGTTAAGCTTTTGCTTCTGGTTGAAGATAATAACGCCTATACTATATACATAAAGAACAGAAATATTTAAAAAAAACTGGCACTTACAAAGGACTCAAACTTTTCAATAACACCTAATGCGTGTAACGCATTCTTCAAGAAGCACATACACTATGACTTAAGAAGTTCTATCAAGTAGCCCTCATCAGGTCTTCTTTAACCTACAGTACCAGCAGGCTGTTACAATGTTCTTCTAGGATTTTCAAGCACTCCATTTTACGTTGTATCTGAACGGACTAAGGTTGTTTATTCACGCTCCCTTAATTCACAGTTATCCTATGCTCAAAACTTCCCACTCCCGGCCACCTGTGACCTGGGATGTAGCCACGGCTTCTCCATACAACGTATTAAGACAAAGTGCATCGGATCTATTTTAAGCCAAGTATAGCTGTAACGCTAGGACTAAGATGCACTACAGCTGTTTATAATTAGGTCATTAGTTGAAGTCATGGTACATACCTACTTGGTCAATTGTTTTTTCGAATTTATTTATTGGGACTAAAGAGCTTCAATGCTAAGCAATGCTTATCGAGGTCGATCTTTGGACGTCTTTGGATGGTGATCGTCTTGAGATTCACGTATGAGAAGCACATCAAGCTGTTGCACACGGTTGTCATTTATAGATCTTTGGTAGTCTTTACGGATTTGAAGATTGAAAACTAAATAGACGCTACACGGAAAATACTGGTTTCAGTTGAATCCAGTTTGACTGGAAGCCAATCCCAATATGCATAGTTGGGAAAAGGCTATTTATTTATTAAATTTAAGGATCACCAACGAGTGTTACAAAATAATAAAAAAACACGCAGAAATAAAAAAATGGTACAGTTAACGTTATCCTATTTTGCGCAGTCCATTATAGGCAACCACAACTTGCGTGATTTGATAAGTCTTCAACTGTAATAATGACGAAAATGAATTTAATTTATTCAGATATTTTTATTATCATTACACTAATCAAGTAGAAATAAAAACTTACGACTCCTACTAAATAATAACAGTTTTATAATGATGTTGTCCACAATAACTCGGTGTATCGGAGTGGAAACAACTGAACAAACATTACTTGGAGCACATCCAAAACATTGTCTGGTATCGAAGCCAAAATGAGCGGATTGTAGCATTTTGCTAATAAATTACTCTAGTGACTCCATTTTTATAGACCAATCTCATTCATTTGATCAAGATCATGTCCTTATTTAATCAGAGTTTATGAAGATGTTGTAATAGAATCTTTTTATCTCTGGCAGTTGTTTGACGAACGATGAGAGTAATTAGAAATCAAGAAAGTTCCCTGTTTTATCGTTGTGCCACCGCGAGCAGGATTCTTGGAGGTACTCGTAATTCTTCTTAGTTACAAGGTGTAGTAATTTGATTTGCAATCTGCTTTGAAATAACCACTGGTTAATTCATACAAAGGTAATTTAACAATACCTTTTGAAATAAATTTAATACAAAATTGTGTAAAAACATTAAGGGAGGCTTCCCTTAATGTTTTTACGTAACAGTTCATAAACTTTGAAAATATTAAATTTCAAGTTCATTGGGAAAATGAGAATTGACTTCAGATGTTGTGAACATTTCACGAGTTTCTACCGTAATTTCTTTTTAAGATTTACAATGTATTCCTTATTAGGACATTAATGTATATTAAATTGTTCTTAGATACGTAATATTTAGCTAGGATAACGTAACAGTAGTTCACAAGGAGATGAAAGTTGAAGACACCTGCTTTTGACCCGAATAATTTTTCAACCATGTTTTGCTATCGTTTTATTTTGTATGCAATTGGTGTTGATGAGACCTACAATGTTCGTATATTCATATTTTTAATTAAAAACGATACATTTAAAATAGTAGCTCACTGGTATCAGGTCCTAGTTACCGGAGCTCAGAGCTTCATACAGAAGGACCTCTTAATAATACAAGCCTTGTCAAGCAGTGGGTACCGCATTCTGAATAAAGCGCTGATACAGCTGACTAACGAAAGCCTCCTAAAGTGTTACCTGTCCTTTTCTCTTTAAAATCCATCCAAAGGTTGTCTTGAAAAGATCGCTTTTAGCGATAAGACCACCCTATGCAATATTTTCATCACCTATATATATTTTCTATAACGTATATGGGGTACATAATAAAGAATATTCTATTGTATTAAAATGTTTTAAACTAACTTTTTAGATCTATATATCCTGCTTATATATGTGAAGTTTCATTAAAATCGATCCAGTAATTTCGCAAAATAGTGACTTGATAATTTGTATGAAATGCCATACGGCGTACACGTTCTTAATAAAAATATCTGAATGCACACTAGACTTATTCGATTTAAAACTATCATAAAAAGTCACCGGCAATCTTCAGCAAAAAAGCTATTGTGCATGACCCTTTCCATCACAACTGTAGGTAGGTAGATAAAGGGTTTTACACTGAACGTACGTATATTAAAAGTCCGTGGAACGACTGCGTGGACCCTTCGTTAATAAAGATTACCAAGTTAATGCCCCAAGGAACGGGGCAAGCCTCTTTTTGTTGCTATTCATATACGCGTATATACTTATAAGTAAACCTTGCAAGTTGAACTAGGGTTATTAGCACTGTGGAAATGAGCAGCTATTAAGGGAATGGAGTTAGTGCAAAATTGTGCAGTTTTGTAAATCGGCAGATGTAAAAGATTATTTAAGTGTAATTGTATTATCCCGTCCTCATCGAGTCTTCCGTACTCAGTTCAACGACATGGGCTTTTCTTTGAAAATGAATCAGGATTACCACTCCACGTGGCTATGTTGCCAGTATTCTTCCTATTTTTTTTATATATGCGTTTTAATACATAATTAATTGGTAAATTTGAATTTATGTAGAAAAATATTCTAGATTTATATACAATAAAAGAAAAAATGTTACTTTGGACATTGATTCAGCACCCGGCCCGGCTGACACACGGCCCACGCACGCATAGGACACAAATAACATGTACATTAGTGTGTATCACGATATAGTAGTATAGAAGCTGTAACTTATAAATAAATCAGATTTGAATTTTATATTCGTATCTCAGTGAGCCAAGACACCGTTCGCGATCTCTGATCAGTATCGAGGGTCTGCGTGACAGGCAGTGAGTAAACCCTTCCTGCACCTGGACAATCTGCCCGCTATCCGTCTGTTACCTGTACCGTAACTTACCGTACTTATCTATATATTTACTATCTAACCCTGCAAACTTTGTTTTGCCATATCAAATAAAAAATATTTAGGGTTATCAATAGAGGTGTGAAAATTTAGAGTTGTATGTATTTTCGTATGCTGTATCATAAAAAAATAAAAACAAAAAGTTTGTCTAAAAATGAAAATAAAATATTTAGGGGTGGACCACCCTTAACATTTAGGGGGATGAAAAATAAATGTTGGCCGATTCTCAGACCTACTGAGTATGCCTATAAAATTTTATAAAAATCGGTCAAGGCGTTTCGGAGGAGTATGGTAACTAACATTGTGACACGAGAATTTTATATATAAGACTAGGGTCCGAGAATTCTAGAATGTTCTAACATCGAAAAGTCTGGAAAGTTCTTGACTTTATTTATCACGTACTAGGTATATGGTAGGTTAGGGCTATAGGGCTTGTAAGTCTTAGGAATTGTCAGGCTGTTAGGACGGAGTAGGCTTTTTAACATATCATATATTCTTATGACAGCCACACCCTTCACATTACTGCGGCTTCACGTGACGTATGTTGGCGTGGATGTATAATGTTTCAAGTCAGTCAACAAAAATCCCAGAATGATGCAAAATACGGGAACAAAGAAAAGCGTCGTTCTCATGCCATCCTGGTATGTTTACACTGAAATGTTTGGTTACACAGTAGAACAGAAAAAAAAACCTTTTGAAATAAACATTTCACGATTGCTTTGTGGAAAAAAAACTTGGTTAAC
Organism: Hecatera dysodea; assembly: GCA_905332915.2. Classification (NCBI taxonomy): domain Eukaryota; kingdom Metazoa; phylum Arthropoda; class Insecta; order Lepidoptera; family Noctuidae; genus Hecatera; species Hecatera dysodea. The sequence goes on from HG995302.1 coordinate 10,681,203, forward strand.
GTCGCGCTATGCAATTCAGAGACGAACATAAACAGTGTCGGTGGCTCCCGAGAGTCAAAGCCATGTGATGACGTCAGCAACGTCAGTTTTGTTTCTTTGAGGCTGTAAATGCATTCAACGTCTGAATCTCCATTGATGTGTCAAGCTTTTTACGATTTATTTTAGAAGAGGAAATGAATGACATAAAAATACTCTTTCATTCTGAAAGGGAATTGGGCAGACCGAGCCGGAAGTGCTCTTAACAATGATAAATCTATTTGGGTTCATCAAAGGATGGTAAAAAGTTTCGAGGGTCGTTTTTTCTCTAATCAAACAGTGCAGCTTTTTTGGAGAACCTTTTAATCATGACCTCATTCTGTGGGTTTGTAAAACCCACCCATGTTACATCTTAACGAAAGTAATACTGAACCCTTGAAGCTTAGAAAGCTATTTAATTTCTAACATTCCCAACGTAGCCCAAGGGAACCTTTTGTGGCCATGTTCCAACTAATACCAATATTTACGAACACAATGTCAATTCGTTGAGGTCCTGACGTCCACAGATAACCGCTTCGGGCTAAAAGGCAGCTACTTAACTCGTGAAAAAATCTCGAAGCGTTCGACGCGTCGTTTATTAAAATACCTAACTGCAAACAAGATGGCAGCTGTTTTCTTGTTTACATTTTAATATATACTTAAAAGTGAAATATGCGGTTGTGCTGAGCTCTTATCATTATTAATAACATCCTAGTCATTGTGTCTTATGATATATGACAAGCATGAATATTTTTACGTTATTCAGTAAGTTTTCGCTTTGGTTTATGTTTTTATATACATTCATTAACCATTGCGTCTTAACATTACAAAGGCTTGCTTATAAAAGACCGCTTATAAAAATCTGGCCGATAAGAAGTGACAATATGAAAACGGAATAAAATGTTAGCTAATAACACACTGTCGAACTGGAATGTCATAGTATAATTCTTTTTGCTTTGTTACAATGACGCAAAATAATTTATTGCATGATATTTTTAACATAAACAATTATGGGTGAATGAATAAATAAATAAAATAAAAATGTGTGAAAATACAAATAATTAATAGTACTGTTCATTTTACTAATCGTCTCATTTATTTAGTCTGAACAATTATTATAATAATTTTGACACAAAAAAAAGTTAATTAATTGGAGAAGTGACATGATAACTATCTATTCTTTTAATTTATATTCTCAACTTTTTTGTAAAGAAGTACTTACCCGCAGGCTTTTAAATTTGACATGGCTCTTTTTATATCGATTTAGAGCTAGTTAGAGGTTTTTGCGGTATAATAAGCTTTGGCCTAGTATTTAATCGATAAAAAAGTAAATATTACGCATACGTAATATTTACTTGAAGACACCTATGAGAAGTACGAACTTGCAGCCTTATCATCATTTTCTTAATCATCGAATAATGCAGAGGGCTTAGTGATAGCTTTTTTTTCTAATCACTCGATTGCGTGAATGCAAACGTTCGATTATGTCAAATACTATGTACAAAGAGGTTTTCCATTATTATCATCAGATGTCAATAACTATGTTTATCGTTATCACGATTGAGCGAAAGAGATTGAGCGTTTAAAAACTCATACAAGGGCCATTAGAATTTTAAATGATATTTTCATTAAAAGTAAATGTATTTCTTCAATATTTTTCTTTCTGCTCATCTACTCAGCCTACGTCTTGAATTTTATCCTATCCTCTTTGCAACATTTGCATGTCAACTTATTTCCCTGAAGCACTGAGCTCCATGAAGTGCACCGACTTTGCGCGAATAAATGAATCTAAATGGACGTTTTTCTCTTGCCGACTGCAACTCGGTGGTGCATTAGGCACTAGAGAGAAAAATGAATGAAAACTATAGCGAGGCTGCCATTTCTAATCAACAGTGTAGCAAGAACATTACCCAGACAATCGAGTTTCTTTTCAGAAGGAAAAGTCTTCGAATGTTATTTTCAAAGTTCACTTGTAAGTAGCATTGAGCATGCTGACTTGTTCAGTTATTGGATTGAAATTTTCTCTTGATGAAACTTATTATTCATGCTATGTTTATTTTTTGTGTCTTAAAAATGCAAGATTGTTTTATCTTTCGTTACTAAACACCACTTTTTCTCATTGCTGTTTTGTTCATTATTTTTCAAACATTTTTAAGGTCCCTAAAATTTTAATAATGCATCTAAAACAAAAAATAAAACAATAAAAACAATACATTTTGAATACATACCTGGCTATCAATTCGCGCTTCATTTAATTCGCAAGAATTATCTAAATGGCACATCTGAGTGATATTTATGTTATAAACACAGCATCTGTTTTTCTAGCTAATAATAATAAAATTAATTTTATTACTGCTGTAAAGGGGTGAATTTATAATTACCTAAAGGCAGTCTTTTCACAGCCAGATTTTTATTGCCTTTGTACTAACCGAATTTTGTAAAATTAAAGAGGATCGTGTACGAATAATATCATGTTTGTTAAGGATACAAGTAATTATATAATGTTTATAATTAGGTGTACGTAGGCAAGTTAATAAGTACATATTTACATAGTCTATTCGTTAAAGAGACAATGTTTATATACAAATTTTAAGTCATTATACTGTATGGCAATTATAGATTCAGTAGTATCAATAATGATAATTTGAATTTATAGTAAATGGTATAAACGTTTGATACTGTAATTTAAAGCATTATTTCTATTAATCAATTTGCAGCAACTCTTGAGTCAAGAAAGACGAATCAATTAGGTTCTTATTTCTGCAGCACATTCCAATGCATCGATCTGTATGAAGGAAAACGTGCTAGAAACTCAAACGCCTTTAAATAATGTTATCTATGTATGTTTGACATACACCATGTTCTATTTTATTAATTAAATTCATAGTGATACTCTTTTACCTAATAATGCGTGAGTTCTATAAAAAATCTCAGTCTCAATGTACGAATATTATTTAGTATTCATAAACAACCGCCAAGCTTGAACAACGAAGGAATATAATAATAAACTGCCCACTTGTTCACACGGAACAAACACTTTCCTTTTATTAATTATGATGTCATCTGCCTAGCCTTTTCCCAACTATAGTGGGGTCGGCTTCTAGTTGAACCGGATACAGCTGAATACCCGTATTTTACATGGAGCAGCTGCCAAGCGGACCACCACAACCCATTAACTAAATACCACGGAAGTTCTTGGCAGGACTGGAGTAAGATTTTTATTAATAAAGCTGTAATTAATATTAATGTTGTAGACGTTCAGTTTCCAGGTTTACCAGCTACTAGTAGCCAGGGAAGTATACCTCATCAATTTGGTTTCTTTTTCACTATATAATAATTTAGACAATAACAGATAGTTTCTCAAGAGGGGGAGAAGCTTGCGGCTCGTCCCGGCTTTGCCTATTATAACCTCCTATTCCTATTCTATCCTATTCCTACTAATCTTTTCATTATAAATGTGAATGTGAATCTTTGTGAGAATGGATGGATGCTTGGTATACAAAAAAACGATAGAATGGATTTAAACTCATTAAAGAAACCTAGAGCTTTTATTTCAATTAAACATTTTACAGGCATTTTTAGCTGTCAAGGTAGGTCAGTCAAAGAAATGAAACTATTTGCACTTTCGAAGTAGCAGCAATGCTAATAGCTCTAAATAAAATAAGAATACCATGGATGGAAGCATTGGTGCTCTTAAAACCGGGCTCAAACGGAAATACTTCGCACTTCTATGAAGAAGAACGTTCTAAGTTCTATGAAGAAGAACGTACAAAAAACTCCATGGATACTCTATAATTTTTTTTTGTTGGTCGTCATCCTTGAGAAAATATTATCTGGAAAAAATGTGCCTTTCAAAGGTAAAAGAATTTTCAAATGGTTTTATTTACTTGATGTAAAGTAATGCATTCTAACTTTACTGAGCGTATAATTAGATTAAAAACACGAACATGATTAATATTCGTTGTCGAAAGATTTTCAAAAAGATTTAGCAAATAAATGTACGGAGACGTAATTCGTGGAGTTTGAAGCTTGTTTAGGGTACCATCAATCAATGTCGCGCCACAGATAAATGAAGAAGTGATCTATAGACCGGTGAGACATTGGTGTACTGCGGTGCTCGCTGACAGTAGCTCGTGTTGTTTGCTTGTTTAAATTACACTATGATGCATGGACTGCACTGTCCACTGTTTGTTTTATATTGTTTCAGCTTTGATACGGGAGATAATTATGATGAATAAATAATGTTTTGATTTTTTGTCTCATTATTGCTACAAGTAGGTAGTAAAATATTCTTTTTTTTTTAGTTTGTTAGACACAAAAATTTAAATATTAACAAGAAAACTTATTAAAAATTGTGTTGTTGTTGTGTTTGTGTGATGTTGTTGTTTGTAGTTGTTGTTGTATTGTTGTTGTTGTGTTGTTGTTGTGTTTGTTGTTGTTTATTGTGTTGTTGTTGTGTTGTTGTTTGTATTTATGATACATTTATGCAGTCTATGGTACAAATGTCAAACTACTTACCTTCTAAAAATATATCAAACGGTACTTTAACTTTGCTCTTGTATAGAGTACGCAATAAATTGACGCGAGATTTGAATTTTCCGCCAATTTTGCAGCAGTGTTAGTAACTCCAAAAATACAAGTTTGTAGTTGATAGTTTAGGGTTAAAAAATGGAGTAACTAGAGAAAGGAGCGTTTTTGTATATTTAACCTTTTTATTTTTGTAGTCATATTTTTCTCAAAATCTTATGATATGCGTGATCAGAATAATTAACATTAAAAGATTTTTTTTTTTGAGTTATTTGAGATAAAAAAGGTGGCTTTTGGCTATGCAAACAGGCCTCTACAAGGACGAGGTTCAACGCTGAACCTATTTAAGTAAAATGATAATGGAAGAAATTTGCTAGATACACATAACCACGGGGTTATGTCTATGTATTTTATGGTAGAACGAAAAAAATATAATTCTTTAAAATATAACTGTGATTTCTAGCTGAATGAAATCTTGCGTTTTTTTTAGACACCTTTTATAAGTAACTTGTTATTGATTAAACAATAATCCGTACCCATATGTCAGAGCTGAAAATATCCAATTTAACTGTGCTCAAAACACAAATGACAGAAACTTATTTGCAAACATTTGAATATCAAGCCATTTTGGTCGCAACGAAAAATTTAGCCAAAAATATGGAATCACATTCAGATTATAAATCGTCAACGTTGTTACGCTAACATTTATATCGACAGCGCGTTCAAAATCGAATGCATAAAAATGAATAACGTCCGGAGAGGCGGGCGAATTAAATTTTATAAGGTGTAAAATTTTGTAACACGTTCAAGTCAGCTGAGAAACGTGATGAATTTGTCCTCTACCACTAACGACGTACCGGGTCCAATTAACTTAGTTATAGTTCACAAAGGAAATGGTCCCTTGTTTCAGCCCTTGGTACAACCGCACTTACTGTATTAGTTAGTCCTATTGACGGGAGATTAGTCAGATTAAATTTCAATTTTGACGGCATTGATAATAATTGTCCTTTGAGCTTGAGATAAACACTTGATTCAAGTTCTAGTAAGAAGACGAGATTGTTATTTTTAGCTTTAGGTTTTACTCGCTTATCGTTCTTTCTATTAGTGAAAACAGTATCAAAAAAAAAACTTTTTACAAAAAAAATACAACCGACTTCTACAAGCAAAAAAAAAACAAAAAGTACAAAATAACTTTAATTTCGGAACTCGGTGCTTTTGGTTGCTTTTTCGTTTTTTGAACACCGACTTCCAAAATTAAAGTTATTTTTTACTTTTTTGACTAACGATGCGGATCTTTAACTATGATTTCTGAGTTATCATAAACATTTGCTCTTCTATCAATTCTGTCGTATCATAAGCCAATAGAAAAAAATACTGAAAAGTTCCTCGCCAACTATTAAAGTAGCGAAGAAAACCTTTTAATAAAATGCCCGTATCAAGATTGCTTGTCATGAAAAGCCAGCGTAACTTCCCAATCGCCATTCATAGTTTTTAGGTTATTTCCTCGGCATTATTTATCAGTCTTTTATGACAAAAGTAGGCGGTTGCCAATTAGCTTTTTTCAGGTATCCGTTACAGAGTACAAAAGGTCTTTTGTTCGTCGTGTTCTTCGCAAAAATTACGTTGAACAAAGAATCGTCGATACGCCACTGTTTACCTATTTGTCTTTGTTATTGTTTGCTTCTGACAGACTTTTTTGTCCGGGTTAAGAGGAATATTTGCTCCAAATATTGGATGGTCGTTATCTACCCAATTTCCCGGATCACACCTGCGATTAGAGCCATCCGCTTGATATCGATAATAAGTTCGGAATTAGGAAAGTATTGGGTGATTTTCCTTCAATAGATAAAATAAACACACATCACAGTTCGTAAATGCGATCCATGAACAATTTAGGTTGTTACTGGATGAGCATAACTCAATATAATTTATGCCGCTTACTGGGAGTCGTTACAGCGCTACAGCGCAGTAAGTAGATTGCATTAGTTTCATGAAATATTGTGGTTTGAGCTAGACTGTACACAAACTGAATTCTTGAAGAAATTCTCCTGAGGAAGCAAAACTAGCGAAAGACAAATGCCATGTTTAATTTTCACTAGGGAAAATTACAATAAAAACAACAAACAAAACTGATCTAGTAATCCTTTTTTTACGGATATTAAATCATCAAATGACTTCTTCGACTCAGGGTTAAACGGAAGGGCCTACGATTATTTTATTGTAAATGCGAAATCGGACCCGCCTAACTAGTAAAGAACCCTATGAAAAGAGATCTTTAGCCAGCAGAGGGGTATAGGTTGGTCATCATCTATAGTTGTCCACTGCTGGACATAAGCCTTCTTCAAGCATCCAGTGGCTTCCACCAGGTCATCGATCATTCACCTTTTCTACGCCATACACAGACTGGTTTAAATAGGTACCTAATTATAATACTAGAATTCTACAACTCACATTTACCTTTACCCAAATAAAAGTCAATTTTTGTGAGCCTAATTATACGTTCATGTCACACAAACTCATCTGCATACGCTGCATCTGACCAGCCTAACCAAACGGGCTCCGGCAACCGATAGCGGGATAAATATTGAACTTGCCAGAACAACCTGGCCTGTGACGAACAGCGGGACGTACGAGTACCTACTTGCATAGGTAATGATTGTGGCTATTATTGTCCTTTAGACAAGCTTGTTTCAGGAGCAAACTACTCTGCATAAATTAAAAGCTAAATAGCCACACTGCAACCCGGAAGACACGGTGGAGCATAAAATGGAAGTCTGCCCTGCTTGGGCGGAGCACCGCCGATTTCTCGTCAAAGTAATCGGTGGCGGCGATCTCTCACTTCCGGCCCTGATTGAATCCATGGTCCACAGCGAAGGAGCATGGGAAGCAGTCATCTGCTTCCACAAAGCAGTAATGCTAGCGAAGGAGGAGTCGGGCCTCGTGAGGGAGAGGCAAACCAGGCAGCCCGAGCCGTCGCTATAGAAGAAGGTGCCCCGGGTGTCGGAAGTCGCATCGCGATTCCTGGCTACCGTAGGCGCGGGCCTGCGGATGGTGAGTATTGGGTAACTCACCGCCCGCTAACAATCAGGTCTGGTTTGACGGCGCGTCGTGTTCCACGAGCACCTCAAAGATATGTCAGCATAGTAGACGGGGCCTGCTGAGCCTGCCAGGGTTGCAGATTTTAATTAAGCTTGGTACGCATACGCAAATACTGAGGTTCAAAAAGTTATTTAAGAACTTTCACGAAAAAGAGTTAAGAGACAAAGAGAGATCGATCTTATTGTCTCTAACAAATGACATCTACGCGTCCCCGTACCTTATGTGCATGCTATGTATCCGTTTAATTGGCTGTCTAACCTTTTTATTGAATGGCGCTGTTTAATCAACGGCCTGAATTCCATCCAGGCTATACGGCTACTACAACGTTTAATTTTTCTACCAAAGCATCATTAAACTGACCAAAGAACAACTTTAACTGGTTCTGCTTTATTTGTCTGCCAGCTAAAATCAACATAGTTCGATCACCGAGCATGGTAGGTAATTACGGCAATACCCCTTTGGACCGCGCCTAGCCAACATTGTAGTCCACGTTTAGTGGTCCACGGCTTAAAAGACTATGAAAAACTTGTTCTATTAAAAAAGTTTTGCATCTTAAGTAGATGGGAACAACAATAAGTAACTTCACGGATTCAATACATTCTACAAAAATACCTTTATAGCCAAGCAAACTTTTACAGCTTGCGCATTATTGAAAACTGTAAATCCGATTCTTTATCGCTGTATTTTTCATTGAGGAAAAACAGTAAAATAAGTGCTTTATATTCACAAACAGTTTCAAACTTAAGTAATACATGATAGGTATTTTAGCCGAAATAAGTAAAATTAATGAATGAAAAAGGGAAATATAATGTAAAAAAGGGAGCAGTGGTGGCCGAGTGATAACGGCTCTGACTTACGAATCCAGGTCGCGGGTTCAAACCGAGCCAGGCGCATCACTTTGTGTAATTAATTTCATCACCACTGCTCTCAAAACGGTGAAGGAAAACATCGTGAGGAAACCTGCATTTCCTAGAACCAAAAATTCTAAGACATGTGACATTCAACAACCCGCACTAGACCCGCGTAGTGGATTACGGTCCATTCCCTCTCCTAGAGAGGAGGCCTGTGTTTCAGCAGTGGGAAAATTAAAAGGCTGATTTTGCTTATGTATTATGAATGAATGAAAAATGACTAACACAAAAATAATACAATCATTACAAAATATTTTTATTGACCTTTTTGATGTCTCATATACAATCGCAGAACACCCTATATCTTTTTGGAACGAAGTTCCTTATCGCGCGTTGTGAAAGGGCTAGTCGGAAAAAAATCATACGAAAAGTTGTAACGACACTTTTTAACCGACTTCTAAAAAAGGAGGAGGTTCTCAACTCGGATATTTGTATTTTTGTGTCACGATTTGGATGGAAGGGGTTAAGCAGCTGTTAGTGAGGTCACGATTTGGATGGATGTGTTAAGCAACTGTTGGCAAGGTTGCGAAAAGGATGGGTGGAGTTAAGCAGCTGTTAGTGTGGTCACGATTTGGATGGATGTGTTAAGCAACTGTTGGCAAGGTTGCGAAAAGCATGGATGGAGTTAAGCAACTAATAGTGAGGTCACGGTTTGGATGGGTGGGGTTAAGCAATTGTTGCCAAGGTTGCGAAAAGGATGGGTGGAGTTAAGCAACTAATAGTGAGGTCGCGGTTTGGATGGGTGGGGTTAAGCAGCTGTTGCCAAGGTTGCGAAAAGGATGGGTGGAGTTAAGCAACTAATAGTGAGGTCGCGGTTTGGATGGGTGGGGTTAAGCAGCTGTTAGTGAGGTCACGATTTGGATGAGAGGGGTTAAGCAACTGTTAGTGAAGTCACAACAGGTTGCAAAAAGGATGGGTGGAGTTAAGCAGCTGTTAGTGAGGTCACGATTTGGATGGGTGTGTTAAGCAACTGTTGGCAAGGTTGCGAAAAGGATGGGTGGAGTTAAGCAGCTGTTAGTGTGGTCACGATTTGGATGGATGTGTTAAGCAACTGTTGGCAAGGTTGCGAAAAGCATGGATGGAGTTAAGCAACTAATAGTGAGGTCACGGTTTGGATGGGTGGGGTTAAGCAACTGTTGCCAAGGTTGCGAAAAGGATGGGTGGAGTTAAGCAACTAATAGTGAGGTCGCGGTTTGGATGGGTGGGGTTAAGCAGCTGTTAGTGAAGTCACAACAGGTTGCAAAAAGGATGGGTGGAGTTAAGCAGCTGTTAGTGAGGTCACGATTTGGATGGGTGTGTTAAGCAGTTATGTTTGATATATACATATATGTGTGTGTGTATGTATGTACAATTTTTTATTTCATACTAAAGCATCAACTACTTAAGTACAAACAAGGAAAAAGACAAATGCACAAAGATGTACAGAATATCGTGAGAGAAAGAAATTACAAAATACAATTGTACAAAACATAACTGCAGAGAGATCAGATGAATGTAGTGAGACTGATCAATTACCTAAAACTTTAAATCATCGTTCAGACGCGTAAGTATGATTTTTCAAGACAAGAACTTCGTTCCGTCCGGGTGTCCCTTGACACTCCTCTTAAGTTTTTTTTATCATCAGAATCTCCCCATGGATTTGTCTGAAAAAGGCAAACAGTTATATCAGTCTCCAGACTCTGGGAGTCCCAATGGAACGTTCACTCGCTACCTTTGGCACTTCCTAGGGGAAACAAAGTTTTTGCTCCGACAACCTTCTTACAAGCATAGGATTGACAATCTCGAACTATTATAATTATGCTATTTTATAATCATTAAACACCATTATTTTCTGAATGGTGAATGAGACCTTATACCATGACTAAAAAACCCGTTGTATACTAGGTAAACTCATCATCATCTGCCTAGCCTTTCCCCAACTACATACATATATTGGGGTCGGCTCCCAGTCTAACCAGATTCAGCTGAATATCAATATTTTACATGGAGCTAATGCCTATCAGACCTCCATAACCCATTAACTGTGTAACACGGTACTTCTTGGCAAGCCTGGCATCAGATTTTCAGGCTTTTCACAATCCGGAACGCCTGCCAGAATCTCCAAATGACAGCCGGGCCCAACGGCTAACGTGCTTTACGAGGTACGGAGGATTCTCGGTAGGTTAAGATGGTCACAATTGGCCACCCATCCACATGCTAGGAAAACTACTAAAGTTTATTAAAAAACATAAAAGTACACATAAGCACAAAAGCGCAAACAACTTTATAATACTTATTTAAAATTTTCAACTCCATAAAAGCTCAAATACCCATTGTAATGCAGTGTCGTTACCCGGCCACGCCCGCTTTATAGCGTGTGTTTATGACCGACACTCTACGTCGTCTCCAGCCACCATAACTTTGTAGTGACATCGTAAACCACTATGCATCCTCAGAAAGCCGATATGCATGATTGTACTATTTCATAATGTCGTTTGACAATTAATAGCAATAAAGTCTATTATCTCAAATTGTTTGTGCGGTTAGCTCGTGGTTTCCTACTTCATTATTCATTTTGGTGTAATTTTCTTTTTAATGGTGGTAATGGCTCGTTTGCACAAAATCTTACGCTAATAATGCGGTGGTAATAGTACAACATTTCAGAAAATATGTAGGTACCCTTTTTTTTTTGGTTGGGAAATCATCAAATGACTTCTCCCGCTCTGGGCGGAGCGGAAGGGAGTATCAGACTCTTACTGACTAAAACCCACCCGTATTCCATCTTGTGCGCTTTGCGTTCCAGGACCGCGGTGACTCTTTCGAATAAATTCCGCAACAAAACATGTACCTTAAAAATTTGAATGTGATATTCTTCTGCTTATCGAAAATGTACACTTCCACACTAATCAACCACGGTTTACTAGTATGTTAGGTTAACCTTTGATTTGGTGTAGTAAGAAAAGAAGATCAACGTCGACTGATATATTGTACCTTTGATCTTTAGCATTGATTATCGAACAATTTTTTTAACAAAATATTAAGCTCATTGACAACACAACATAGCAATTCCTCTACGATGAGTACCACTATTTTACATATAGTTACTGGATTGTGAAGGTGGTTTATATATATATAAACCACCTTCACAATCCAGTAACTGGGTAAAACGATAACCTTTGGCAAGACATGTATCGGGTTGTAAGGCTATCTTCTCATAACGACAGTCAAAGACATAACAATATAACCCGTTATATTTATATCTTCATCTTAAACTGTTCTGCAAAAATCATAATAATGTAATTAATATAATAATATAATTTTATTTGCTCCAAAAACTTACATCATTGGCTTAAAATCATCATCTACCTAGCCTTTTCCCAATTATATTGTGGTGGGCTCGCAGTCAAACCGGTTTCAGCTGAATACCAGTATTTCATGTGGAGCGGCTGCCTACCAGACCTTCTCAACCCATTAATTGGATAACACGGTACTTCTTGGCAAGACTGGTGTCAGATTTTCTGGCTTCTGACAGTTCGTAACCAAAGATCCATTCCAAATGACAGCCGGGAATAACGGATTAACGTGCTTTCCGAGGCACGGAGGAGTCTCGGTATGCTAAATTGGTCACCCATCGACAGACCAACCTCGGCAACCGTTGCTTAACGAATAAGATCAACCCGTGCGGCTGTTGAATTTAGCCACGCCTCCGTACAGTTCTAAAATACCGTTTGGAAATACTCTGAGATAAAATCACTTATCTAAATATACTTTATGCTGCGAGCTCGCTTTCTACTGCCATTTTCAGTAAAGGCTTTATGTATCAAAATGATATATTATACATGAGTTGATTTTTCAGTTTCTCTGCACACAGTACAAGAAAACGCTTTGAAATACTTTAGTTGGTGTTGTCACAAGTTGGAATAGGTTTTGGTTGTGAAAGTATGTAGGAAAATGCAATTTTTGTTTTATATTTCGGCAGTTTGCTGAAAGTGAGTTATGAAAATTCTAGTTATATTTGGAATCCACACGGGAAAGGAAAGGGTGGCCGTCAACGATAAACCTGGCACTATACTGTGTTGGCAGAAGTGATGAGCATGACATGAAGCGCGGTGAAACGTGGAGCTCAAGACCATTCGCGATACCTCTATCGCGAACGGTCTTGAGAAGGCGTCCACAATAGGGTAGTTGCCTAAAAAAATCTAATTAGTCCGTAAGATAGACTTCCCAAAAATATTGGACACGTATTTTTTATTTTTTCACGTAAACAAAAAACGAAGACGATATAGTGGGTTGAAAACTCGTGTGACGTCACTCCGTGCGACGATTTTTACCACGCCCTGATGTCACAAGCCCCCACTCATGATCTTTGAAGCTTTTTATCTTCGTCAATTTTTAGAGATTTCATAAAGCAAAAAATACATGTCCAATATTTTCCGATAATCTAACTGACGGACTAAATAGGATCATATTTTTATTCCTCAGGAAACATCCCTTGTGGACGCCTTCTGCTCCATCTAGGACACATACATAGGTGTATACAGTAAAACAAAATTATGTTGCATTTTATTTCAATGACTTGTTTCAACAATCTTTTATCTCAAACGTCTCTGAAATAATTTGATATGAGCAATATGTAGTTTTCTTTTATATTTTTAATCATATCATCTTAAAAGCTATTCATCCCAAGTGCACGTAGACTAAATACAAAAGGACAATACGCCATTTAAATATAGAAAAGGTCTTCAAGATCTACATAATTCCAGATCCAACGATTTATTTTATAAATACGAAGGTATCTGCTTACCTACAGGTAATCAGATAATCTGCTGCTGCGTAGTTAAGCAAAATTAGAAGTAAGAAATTGTTATTCCAACTTTTTACGAATTTCCACATACTTGCTAGTATTTCTAGCTAAGGGCTTTTCTTATGTACTAATGTTTTTACTTCGTTTTACATATAAGTAGGTACGGTATTATTTAAGAATCACATTAAACCGTAACTCATCTACGGAGACGCAGTATTTCATTATTATTTCACTAATTTTTTAAGTTAATCGGTACCTATTTAATTCCCAAATGCATACCCAACTGAGCACTTTGGTATGCATTTGGGAATTAGATAGGGTTGCAAATCGATGCTATTCGATCGTTCAAAAGTGCCGTTAATGGCCTAATTGAAATAAACGTTTTGACTTTGACTTTGACTTTATTAAAAACTTAAAAAACTGTTGACAATCACCAAATCATCCAATCAAGTCTCAAATCTCCAATACAATTCATTACCAACAGATTGCTCTATAGTTTCACAACGATAGAACAACGAAGCGAAGCAAAATAATTACATTTTCACCCACTATCCTTCTGATAATGCCGCTGTTATATCCAATTTCAAAGGTAAACAATACTAGGCAAGCGAGGAGCTGAATAAACCTCATATAGTTCGGTTCATACATCTTCATCCTACTGGTAAGGTTAAGTCAACAAGAAGGTTAATTTTAACTGAATATATGTGTTATTCTTATCATTTTGTCGATGACTTAAAATCGTGGAAAACGTCTATAGTTTTTATCAAGCGAGATTATAGTCAAGCCCTGATTTATAGTGAATTTAAATAAGTCTCAATTATGCCAGAACTTCATATTAACAAGGGCTGCATATTTCGGAAACGGTTTTTATCTAAAACTGTAGCTTGACTTCCACCACGTGTTCGGGATCCGACTAGAAAACATGTTTTTGTTATTTCTCTCCCAAACAGCTTTTGAGTATATTTACATACAACAAACATATTTTAGTAAGTATGCTACACTAATTTATGGCATAAACATAATTATCCAAAACTAAATCAAAAATATGACGTCGAAATATTTCCTCCACACCACTGCCCACTGGTGATGTACCCAACAGACTGGTGGCATTAACACGTAAGTTTTCTGGACATGTTTTGGAAAAATATTTTTATAGCGTAGTAAAAAAGAAGGTTTATTTCATTACAAATAATATTCGGAATAAGAAAAGGACAATCACGGCTGTCGCAAGTCGCCATGTCACAGTAGCTCTGCAACACGACGTCGCGTCGTCGCGAGCTCTGACATCAATTTTATCAAATGCGCTTGCCAACGCGATGTGCACACTGGGTCCCTGCTATTCAATTGTAGCGTGATTTATTTAATTTATTATTCTGTGCACGTTATTTTGGTTTTGAATCAAAGTCCGTGTAGTAAGTTCAATGCTGTTTTTTGAATGAGTGGTCTAAAATTGCATTGCATTGAATTGTAAAATGTGATGCAGCTTATGCGACAAACGCAACATAAATCGGAATAAATTTTGCACACATTGATCGAAAATCACGAAATAATGTTATATAAAGAATTCTTCTCTCAAGTTTCCATTCATCTCGGTGTTTATTATATTATGCTAATGCCATAAAAAACAGTGGTGAAGTTTTTGAGTGAGGTCAAGTCAATCTCAGAATTCCGTATGTCGCTGTCATCGCATTGCAAGCACAGGCATCTTATTTACCATAAAATATGCGCTAGCCAATGCAATGTGCACACCGAGCCTTATATTAAAATGTAGTGAAATTTGAATTTTACGGCACGGTTTTGAGAAATCTATTTATTTCATAGCTTTTGCCTACAGTTTTGCTTGAGGTAAGGTAATATCAATCTCCAGGGTTATCTATGGTCGTGGAATTTGTTCGTAAGAGTCACCGCAACCCTGGAGCGTAGAGGGATCACGGGTGTATTTTGATCAGCAAGAGTCTGACACTCCCTTCCACTCCACCCAGAGCGGGAGATGTCATTTGATGTGAAAAAAGGGTACAATCTGTCGCTGTACAAAATTCATCAATATCAGTTTGATGATACAGGTGTGAAACTGTAACAAACGAACTTATGCATTTACAAGATAAGTTAGAATTTGGATTAAAACTTCATGTAACACAAAAGGGACAAAAGCGTACTTAATGCAAAATGTTAAATTATTTTTACTAATCTGTCTCGCAAAGCTGCCATTTTCTTTTCTTTTTTACTATCCTGTTGAATTCATTGTGATAAAATTATGTGTGGTCAGCATTAAGTTCACACCGTTGTTGGCTTAATAATTTATAAAAAACAGAAAACATATTTCACAAATGCTTGATACGATGTTATTAAGGGTTTTTATCTGGAATAAAAAGCATTTTTATATCACAAACTTTGTTTCTTTTACTAAGTTAACTAAAAGCCTTATCAACAACTTGGATATCTTAAACTCAATTGATATCATAACGATGTTTGAAAAATTGCTTTCTTTAATAATATTTTACAAAGATTATGAGTTTTCTTTAAAAAAGTTTGCGACCACTTTTTTACGACTCCATCGTCGCCCTGGGAATAATCCATTTAGCTTTTGCTTGATTATTTTAAATCAAAATGTCAACCTCATTAGATTAATAATAAGATTTCAAAAAAATCTTTTATGTTTTTCGTTCCATTTTAAAATTTAAAATATGAATTTAGTAGACATGTAATTAACTAAACCCAAATTTGCGCCTCATGGGTATAATAATAATCTTAAGTTGCTTTTATTTCAAAGCTAATGCGTCTATTTTAATAAGAAGGTAGGCACTTCAACAAAATTATTCCAATAGCTCAAATCAAATCATTAGGTATCTTTTCGCGAACTCAAACATAACCTTAAAATAAAAAACAAACAGCAAATTTATTTGAAAAATACGTTCAAAGATACAGAGCTACATATAATCGCGGTACAACTTTTACGAAGACGCTCGCGCTATGCACAATCCGTGTCAGGGAACTATGTTGCGGGGCGTCCCAAGTGTGTCCCCAACTCTACGCCCTCGGCGGTTTGAGCTAGCATTACTACTGCATTTACTTAACGTCGTCCCTCAAGAGATGTCGTCTGCTTCGTACGAGACCGCCATATTTTTGAGTAAATTATTTATGAGTGAGAGGAAAAAACGCTGTCTTAACGAGTTGAAATTGTGGCTGCTGGTTTATGCTTCGTTTTATTTGCATTGGTGTTTTACTTATAAGAACATACGAAACAAAGGATTTCTAAAGGACTTCTAGGTTTCAGCTGCAGCTGTAGAAAGTTATAGCTTACATTGAAAACAAGTTTCTTTATTTTTCTGCCTTTGCAGATAGATTAGGTCACTGTGCCATGAAACTCCGTTAATGGTTTCACAAATGAATAAAATCTCTTTATTTAAATTAAAACATGAAGAACTGGCTGAAACTCAAGCAGACAATAGTTTCTTAACATTTACGGGTAACTAAATATCCAAATTTCAAACCTTTGATCTCTGAACAAAACAGCGAAATTTGGACGGCTTTAACTTGCGACAATACGAGATGCAAGTGTCGAGGTGCAGCCATTCAGACGTCTTAGCGCCGGCGAGATTAAAAGATTAGTCACAACTTGTTAGTTGCACAAACAAACATTTATCAAACGTACTTAATGCTTTCACAAAATTGAGATGAATGTATTTTTCGGATTATTTCTTCTTCGTATTTGATTAATTTAGTTTTGCTATTCAGCAAGCTAGTATTATTCTCGAACCTTAGGTATTAAAATAATTGTCTCTCCTACTGAATTCACAGGTAAATACTTTATTCATGGATGAGAATTAGCAAAGCATGGCAACACAAATGAAAATAATCAAATTTAAATGTTAATGTAATTTTCTTGCAGGACAACACAATTTATAACTAAGTAAATTTAAAATTGATTGAGTCAGGCGTTACTTTGCGGAAATCCATTTTAATCTGAAATTGAAAACAATATATCTAGATTATTTGCCCTCCCCCTTTCAGCAGATAATTATGTAAAAGAACTTAATATTATTCACCAAATCGCTATTTCTAACGGATATTCAAAGTCAATGGTAGACAGTTTAATTAGTAAAAAGCAGAAAGAAAGGGTTCGTTCACTATTATATGCATGTCCGCGTACTAATATTAATAGATACATATGTGGCCAGTCTGACCTATATGGGCCCCATTTCAGATAGAATTAGTAATTTACTTAGAAAAAACAACGTTTATGTAGCGTTCAGAACGGACCAGAATATACGCCGTGTTTGTAACGGAAAATATATTTTAGAAAATAGTAAAAAGTCTGGGGTGTATAGGCTGGTCTGTGATGAATGCAACGGGGTATATGTGGGTCAGACGGGCCGTAACTTTGAAATAAGGTATGGGGAACATGTTGCCGCGTACAGAAATGGCCATTCGGACAAATCGAATTTCGCGAAACATCTAATTGATACCGGCCATTCTTTGCGCGACAACAATATTTTTAATATACTACATGTTTGTGATAAGGGTTTCCGGCTGTGTGTTTTGGAACAATTAGAGATTTTGAAACATAGTAATAATAATAATTTTGCACTGTTGAATGACCAGACGAATTTAGTTTCTTCCCCTTTACTGCGAATGTTTGTGGGTAGTTGTACACAAATAACCAACGGTGGCAGTGTATAAAAGGGGGGGTGCCTTGTACTAATTTCTGAGTTGCAACTCAACGGTCAGCGAGTCAACACGTCCCCTGAGGATGCCTCGTGGAGAGGCGAAACACGTGTCGGTAATGGTGTTGGGTATTGCTTTGCCTTCCTGCATGTGCATAAAATCTTTGCATTTGCCTTGTAATCTTGCATGTGCATAATATAGCGGGCGGGAGGGAGGTGCATACCTGCAACCCACTAATATTCGCGGAAATTAATACTAGATATATTGTTTTCAATTTCAAAGTAAATTTAAGTTATAAGGAAAGCATTTTCTGAATTATTATAAATAATATAAAAGAGACGAAATTTACCGAACATATTTTCTATTATGGAAATTTGTCCTAGAATTTCATGTCCAATATTGAGCGGTTTTGAATCCCACCAAGAAAACCAAATCAGCTTTTGTCCGATACAGCTATCCCTGGGACTAACGGTCAAATACCGAAGCTTAAGACCAGACCTCTATAACGTTACGTAAGAAAATTGTAGGTACACACACAAAGCTTGTGACGTATTAAAATACCAATATTTAGTTACGAATTTCTGCATCGTGCAAAGGGAACTCGAGACGCGAGTCACGGCGTTCCAGGGCATCTGTGCCACAAAGATCACGTAACCCAGACGTGAATTTTATTTTACGCATCCGATACCTACCGTTCGAGAATTTAAAAAGGCATTTCACCGCATCCAAGTCGGTCGCTGGCATCGAATATCGCTTTAAATTTTTACCTGTCATCGTATTTTTTGCTGAAACTTCGTGGAAATTAGAAATGGTGTGTTTGGCACGTATGAAAAAACGAATGGCTTCGGAAGCATGACCGGAATTCAGTTCTGTAGATTGAATAGTGAAAGTTGTGTTTTTATTCAAGGACTAAATTTTGCTTCTAGGGCGAATGTTTTCACGACTAGTAATTATGATGAGTAATGGGGAACATGGTCTAAACTACTGCTTATCCATTTATTACTTTTACTACTGCTTTATTTTATACCATATTGATATTATCAATATAGTGCCAGTTATACGATTCCAACCTATACAATTTTCAGTCGAGATAACTGAAGTTCAAAACCACTTCCTCACAAGTAAACCTTACGAAATTTGTCTTTGACGTAAACACAAACAGTTAATAATGAACTACTTATTGCCATGCACAAGTTGCAGCAGTCAATTATGGAAAAGCGGGTTGCCTAGAAGTGCACACAGGAGTTAGACTAACGACTTGTGCACTGCTGCAAACTCTTAGTCATCATTTTCTATTGGCCTTGCTAATCGGCAGCGTGTGTTCTACAGTTCAGAGTTGTTCTTTTATCTGAGGAAACAAATTGTGGTTGAAAAAAAGCTATGATTATAAAACTACTTATACTACTACTACTTTCTTAATGAAAACTGAAGAACAATTCTCGTTTACTTCTAATAACCCTACATTTTGTAAAAAAATGTATTTGACATTTTTTTACTTCTTCTTCTTTTTTTATTATCTGTAATTTAGATTATTAGACATGTGAAAAAAATAAAATAAGAAATCCCAAAAGCCCAAATCATGAAAATTCCATTCAGATTCTACTTTTTAAGACCTGACATGTATTTTGAAGTAGTTTCAAATTTACTACGTAACAAGACACGATCTAGCCGCTCACTTGCATATTGAAATAGGAGCAGCTCTGACGTGCCTCTCACGTCACACCTACGTAAACAAATTCAAAGGATCCGTACACACTGCTGGAAAAGAACTTCGACTTTCACAAAATGTAGTCGAAAATGAGAATATTTACGTTGCTAAACCGGGAGTAATCCTTATTTTAAGCTGAGCAAATAGTTTTTTACTGGGCTTGGATTAACATTTATAATCAGGACAATGTGTTGGAATAATATAACTATAACCTACCATTTAATATTACTTACCGAATACTTAAAAACAAAGAGATATTTCATAGTTGTGTATTGTAGAATGGTTAAGGAATAATAGCAGCCTATGCTGCTACCTCGTTGCTTTACCTTGGAAATTGACCCTTGTCAAACGAGGCTCAAAGCCTCAAACACAAATGACAAAAATGACATTTTTAGATCTTTATCCGTCGCTACGGTACACAGAAGCCTGGTTATCGTGTTACCTAGTTACTGTTCAGATATGCAGTGGTTTCTAGAACAATACCGGTATTTAGCTGCTGTCGGTTATACAGGAAGCCGACCCCAAAAAAGTTCAAATTCCAAAAAATAAATAAAAGAAAACGCGCATACTTCACTCACATTGTCACTCTTAATGCGAACGGACGTGGTTCTTATTCACTCTTCTCGGAATAAGCGTGCTTTAGATTTTAAAAATACATAGATACGTAGTAAAAACTACGTATCTATGTATTTTTAAAATCTACTAATATTATAAAGAGGAAAATTTGATTGTTTGTTTGTATTGAAAAGGCCTCCAAACTACTGAACGGAATTGAAAAATTCTTTCACTGTTGGGAAGTTACACTATTCCCGGGTGACATAGGCTATTATTTTATCCTCATATTCCCACGGGAACGGGAACTATGCGGGTGAAACCGCGAGGCGCTGCTAGTAGAAGTATATAGGTGTTCTTTTGCCAATTCCTGCAGTGAAAACGGCTTGTTGGATTATAACTATTTTGTTAGTAGTTTCCTGAGTCAATCAAATATGATTCCATTTATTTCGTCACGCGTTTTTTAGATTATCGAGAAATATTGGACACGTATTTCTTGCTTTATCAAATGTATAAAAATTGTAGAAGATAAAAAGCATCAAAGAAATAAAAGGGCTTGTGATGTCACGTCTTGTTAAAATTATAGCATGTAGTGACGTCACAACGCATTATATCGTCTAGATTTTTTTAGTTTAAATATCATCGTACTTTTTATGATTTGGTCATATGCATCGTATGTTATTTCGTTGTTTATCGATGAGACGATTTTCATAAGTGTCAATTAATGGGTGCAAAAATGTTTTCTTACTTCGTTATCAAAATATTTGAGGTTTTATTATTATATAATAAATAATGCAACTTATAATTGTCAGGTATTAAGTTTATATATATTCAGTTAACATAACTAAATATGAATATTTTGAACGAAATTAGTTTTTTTTATAATTAAAACATAACACACTTCTACGGGCAAAATAATATTTTAGCCACCCGATAGAGATCTATGTAGTGGTAGCATATTCTATAATTATCACCTTATGTTATTACCTTCACCAATGCGAGTTCATTCTAAACTAAACGAATCCAAGACCGTATCGAGCAGCTTGCAAAACTTACAATTGGTTCTTCGGAAGAGTGTCGTAAATAATAAATAGTTTACAATAGCTTCTGCTCTCTAGACGATTTTATATTTTGAATATTTTCAAAAGGTTATCAGTTTCCTTATTGTATAAGTTTTTTATTGCAATACAGGAAGTATTAAAGCTATCTTTCGTTACGAATTTTAAAACTTTGTTCTTGAATACAATAAGCGTGAAGGTTTTCAACTTTGTTGTAAGTAAAACGATTTGGTTTTAATAATTCTACCAGTAATTTATGTTTTCCATTAATTAATAAATTAAAGTTGCATCAAGTATTTCCAAACACTCAATCTTATTAAGGGAAAAATATTTAAACGAAATGATCCATAATCTTTTTAAGACCCATCATACACTTAGGTTTATAAAAAAATTAAGTGTATTACAAGTTATGAGTTTCAATTAACATAAATTCTGCATCTAGTAGGCCTAAGCTGAAATGACGCGCACCACTATCCCATTTTACATGCAAGCAAATTCAAAATTATGTAGTGGAACGCGTCATTTTGCTTGCTTGGGTAAGCTCTAAGTACAGTATTGACTATTTTTATACTATATTTCTACAGTTGTAAATATAAAGGTAAAATAGAACTGTAAGAATGTTTACAAAATTCTCGTTCAACTTCCTTTAAATTTCTCATCAAATCTTCCCAATCAAGTCGGCATTAAGAAGTAATTTCAAAGGTCTTAAATAGGACAAGTTAAAAATAAGGACGAAGCTCCTTCACGTTTTATTCTATCATTTCTTCACCACGTCGACAAAACAATCGCAAACATTGAAATAGAATTGGAAAGATACAAATGTAGAAAAGGAGTCATACATAAAACATATAGGTATCTACCTACACCGATTTTACAATTACGGCCAAGGTGTACATACCTATCTGCAAACTCATGAGGCACAGAACTGAATTAGAATCTCGTATTTGGCTGAGACCGGCTTCCCAAAGAAATTGAAAATTTTCCATTAAGGGAAATCAACAAAGCTTTACAAACGAAGTCAATGAAAAAGTTAAAGCGGGAGAGAAACGTACCTACTTCAGCCGAACGTCGGCAAGTAGCGAAGCAATTATTGGAAAACTAACTGATATAATTAATTGAACCATTTGAACGCTTTGTGATCAAATGGTTAGTGTGTTTGATCGATTTTCATTCAGCTTTTTAAAAATAATTAAGTAGTGTTAGGTTCATTTTAATGATATTGTACCACGTCATTATTTTAACAACGTGAATCCAACCGAGACTCCACTTAATTAGTGTTTTATAATCGAATTCAGGAACACAGTGGTCTGTACAACCCCAGAAAATAGAGGGCAGAAGTCACTTTAAAACAACCGATCGCTTAGTTACATCATTTATTTCCTTTTACGCGGTTAACCTCGTAAATAAATAGCCATCAGACCAGCGGGGATACCCGCTTGCCTCATCCGTTCACTTCGTGTAAAATATCTGAGAGAACAGTACTGTATATCAGAGGTTCCCAAACTCTTATGTGCTGTTAGGCCCCTTGGCGATTTTATCTGAATCGGGTAAACCCCAGCTGTAGTTATAGAAACAGCCACATAATTATTTAATAACTATTGTTATCGACCGGTATAAATGGGATAGGAGGCTTTAGACAAAGTACCATTCTGCGAATGCTATTCTCGAAAGGGCAAAATAGAAGGATTGATCACGTCACATTTTTGACGTGTTAACAATCACCTTCGTCACGCTACCGCTGACATAATGTCACTTCTCTTGAGCCTGTTGTCTCGACGACCCTGAATTACCTGTCATGCCTCTCAATTACATTTTTTCTTATCATAGACCCCTGGGTGTATCCAGGTGAATAACTTTGAGAATGACTGCTCTATATAAAAAAGGTATCCGAGCATGTTCCAGAACATTTTTATATTACGTGAGAGAGTGCGAAACTGGCACGCAGGGAGCTCGGAAGTAGCGCGCACTAAATTAAGAGCACAAGCGGCGAAATTAAAATCTGCGGTTACATTCACGAGAGGTTCCGACGCTAATAAACTTATGTGAATAAGCTTTACAGCAGGAAATAAGTATTACCCTAACAAAAACGTAGTAAATGAATAAAAACGTAGAAACGTTCTCTCTGAACAAATGCTTTCGTGTGTTAAGGAATAATTTTATTCAGTTTAATATAACAGAACAAAATGGAAAAACAAGAAATCTTATTTTGAGTCACATTTAAGCCATTTTATGTTGCTATTTAAATGACAAGTAGGAACGGAAAACCTGGTTGCATTCCTAGAATATTTCGCACGTGGTATAATATGAACTGGCAAATACTTTAAGCTTGCAAGTGTACGTAATGAAACTAATGGTTGTGTTATTTAAGCTTAGGTATTTATTATTATATGTTACTTTGGAGAAACAACACATCTGGGTTCTCGGTAAATTATTAATTTTGTATTTATTTGGGATATTCACGGGCGCCACGGCACCGTTTTAGTTAGGCAAGATTTATTCGTGTGAATATTTTTTTTTCTTTAATTTATTTTTCGCATAGCGGGATGACCTCGACGCCTATCGACAAGATAAGTCCACTCTAGCCTAGAGCCAGGAAGAATAAAAGGAATAAAGGGAGGTCTTTACCCTGCAATGGGACGGAATAGGCTAAAATAATAAAATAAATACTATCTACTTCTAAAACCCACCCATGTTTCTCCTAGTGTCCTTTGCGTACAATTTGCTTTATTACAAATTACACAACCCTACCAGGCACTGACCCTATGGGGCCCCACCCGACTCAAAGAGATGTCAGCAAAGAAGACTTTCTTTGCTGACATCTCTTTGAGTCGGGTGGAACACGAAGCTCCGTTGATCCGAGCCTTGTTGTAATGAGACGGTGAGCCACCCATAGCTTGCCATTTGCATGCCCGCGCCTACGGTGGCCGGGAATCACCCTATGACTCCCGACATCTGGGGCGTCTTCTTCTGTTGCGGCGGCTGGGGCGTGAGGTTACCATCTCTCGCACGCGGTCGGCGTCTTCCTTCGTTAGCATTACTGCTTTGCAGGAGGTGACCGCTTTCCATGCCTCGTTGCTCCGGACCATGGATTGAACGTCGTCGCCGCCAATCGCCTCGACGAGGACACGGCGTTGCCCCGCCCAAGCAGGATAGACCTCCACCGTATTCTCCGGGTGATCCACACAGTGTTAACAGAATCCGAAACAGGTACCTCCCGAAACAGCCATGTCCCGTGAGCACCTGCGTCAGGCGGAAGATGAGGACGCCGTGGCGTCTCTCCAACCACTCCTCAAAGAGGGGACTTAGCGCCGCAATGGTGGCGCCGCTTGTTATATGGAAAAAAACATGCTAATGATTGATATTGCTTTGATTCGTAACCTGGTTGATTGCAACGGGTAAACTCTACCCGTTGCTCTAACAATATTGCAATCTTTAAAGCCATTCCATCGTACTGTTCACAACTTGGAGCGCTACCAAAGCATCCAGCGTGTGACCGGGCAAAGTTTTAGTCTTCTCGTAAAATAACATAAACATGTACGCATATGGTCGTTTTATTACCCGACGTTAGTTTTGGTATTGTTTTAACGAGTCGATGAAATGGCCGAATTTGAATCTGGGTCACGTTTGGAAATTCTACAAGGTACAAAGGGTTCTTTAGGTCGTGAGTGGATAGGCTGCTTTTGGGCAAGCGTGCACAGTCGACCACATCATCGCGTACCATTAGTTGAGATAGTGGTCAATCGCAAACCTATCAATGATAAAAAAGCCTGTCAATAACTTTATTTTTTTAGTTTTTCTGTAAGAAATAGGTTATTTATATTCGTAGAAAGTAGGAAAAAATAAAAGTTCGGTTTCCTATGTATAGCGCAAACACTAATCACGCAAAACAAAGTACACTGTGTAATGAAAATGTTTTCATTATTATTACACGATACACTAGCAATATTGTGCATTTCATCCATCTTTATTACGTCACTAGTATTACCTTGTACCTATTAAGTTATTACTCGCACAAGCAAACTGTCACAATTTCATATTTTTTGAGGCATCTAACTTTGAAAATGTAACGAATCAATTTGCTTCGTTTTTCCCCAACTATGATGGGGTTGCCTTCCAGTATACCGGATGCAGCTATTCAGCTGCCTACCAGTATTTTACATGGAGCGATAGCCTAGCTGACCTTCACAAAGAAGTTACTGGGTAACACGATTCCCCTTGGAAGAACTCGTAATGACTGCCAAAGTTCCACAAATGACAGTCGGGACCATCACGCACTTTCCTGCAGCAGCAGTGTTGGCCGAGTGGTAACGGCCCCGACTTACGAATCGTAAGTCGCGGGTTCAAACCCAGCGAAGCGCATTACTTTGTGTAATTCATTTCTTCACCACTGCTCTCAAAACGGTGAAGGAAAACATCGTGAGGAAACCGGCATCAACCCGCACTGAGCCCGCGTGGTGGATAACGCCATGTCTGGAGGCTTGTGTCCCAGCAGTGGGAACGTTAAAAGGCTGATTATGATTATGATACGCACTTTCCTCAGTATGAATCACTTCACCTCACTATTTATATTGCAGTTGGTAACCCATTCTCGGATCAATCTCGGCAAATATGCCTAACCTTTATGATCGACCCATACAGTTATTAGTAAGCCACAAAAAATGTAACAGCAGCATCGTCATCTATACAACATCATCTGTCTAGCCTTTTCCGAATTATACTGGGATCAGCTTCTAGTCAAACCGGATTCAGCTAATACCAGTATTTTACGTGGAGCGGCTGCCTACCAGACCTCCACAATCCATTAAACTCAGTAACACGGTAGTTCGTGGCAAGAGTGGAGTCAGATTTACTGGCGTCTGACAAACCGTAACGACTGCCAAAGATCTGCTAATGACGGACATCATTTATACAATATGGATTTAATAGTGCCATAAACTAAAAATAACTCTCCTTACCTGCGCTAGCTTCCGAGCGATTTAGTATGCATTTAACGCATAGATGCACCCTTTGTACTTCAATATGCCTACATACATGAAAGTGTTACGCCGTTCTTTATTCTTTGGAACGAAGTTATGTACAGCTCTATTACGAACAAAAATATTCTTTGGAGAATTTTACCTTTAAGCTGTACCGTACTGTTCGTTTTTACTTTAGGGGGCCAGATTCCAGGAAGTGAAGAGTGGAATTAATAATGAATCGTTATCTTTTTGCCCTTTTGTTTACCTTCAGCTATAAATATAACATCTAAGTGTATAAGGAATCTTTACTTTTCCGTCAGAGACTAGATTATAAAAGAGTACCACTGTCCAATATTTGTCCAGGTATCGACTCCAATGGGTTGAGTTAACTTACCAAATTAACAATACAACAACAACAACAACTAATAATCAAATCAAAAGACACTGATTAAAAAAACCATTACAATTTGTCCGGAAACTGATAACAAGATTAGGCGTCCTTTTAATTTTAATTTAAACAGCCTCTTTGAACTGATATGACTTTTCAGTCCAGTTTTAATATATTTTTAATTCCTGTGTAAAATTTAATTAATTAAACTAAGGTAATAGCTGCCGCTATTTAGTAAGTAAGTGCCTACTGCCGTAAACCATTTTACTGCTCGTACGAAAGTGACGTTCCCTGCAAATAGTGAATAATAGATACTAAATGATTTTAGAGAACAAGTTTTAGTGTAGAACAATAAGCACTAGATTAAAGAATAATAAAAAAAGAGCAGCCATAAGCATTTTTTTAAAACGACACACCACGTGGCTACTAGAAAAATGTCAAAATTCTGTAAAAGATTTTTTAGGCGATAAGGTGCTTTAATGAATGATGATTTTCCGAAATATTTATTTTAACGTGTTAGATTTATTTATTTTTTGTATTTTTAATGTTATAACATTTACATAAATTTTGCATGCCTTAAAGGCAGAATGTACAAGGACTCTCTAATAATTTTATCACGTGATCTGTAATACCTACATTCTATACAAATAGGATGTGGCCCTAACACACTGATTGACTAATCACTGATCAGAAACACATGATATTATGGCGACGATGGTAAAACTAGAATATAGATTCTAAGTACAAAGTGTACAAAGCCACGGGCAAAAGTTAGTGGTAAAATAAATTTTAGAAAAAAGGGTAATTGACTAGCATAGGCGGCCCCGATATTCATTGTACTCGACTAGAACTAGCGTAACATTGAGAATTAAGCCTCCTCCATTAATTCTGCCATTATTGATATTGCTAGTGCCTATCGTGCAGTAAGGAGATTAGTTTCCTTACTGCATGATTAAGCTTAGTATTTAACTAAGCTCAATCATACAGTGCCAACAGGTATTTGCTTTAAACTAGATTGTGCAGAGTTCATATATTTATCTTGCTGAATTCATAAGTTTCTGTTTAAATCTATCATCTTTTTTTAAACTTATGCAGTAGCGATCTTGCTGCACGATTGAGGTTAGCTAAATTGACTTTGCTTAGTATTTAACTAAGCTCAATCAAAACAATGCCAACAGGTTTTTACTCTTAACTTTATTACGTCGTTCCGTTGTTTTTTCTTGAATAGACCGGTGTTTTATAAACTTCTTTATTCAACTGCAATCAAAAAAGTTTCCAACGTAATCGACTGCATTAACTTCAAGTCGTTTTTAGTTTCAACAAACACTATTTTTACGGCAAAATATTGAATGGTTACCAATTCCCGTGACGAATAAATCCGGCGGTGCCTTCAACATTGCGGGGGCACCTTCAACATTGCGGGAGCACCTTCAACAACACTCGCTTATCGACTGCCTTAAATCTCTCTCGGCGAGTTGAGCACTCAACAATTTATTGCTCTCATTGGTTTGCGAAGCGGCCACGGCATAGACGCGTGTCATCATTCCGCCACGCGAGAGTTCGTTACTAATACTT
The DNA here is from genome assembly GCA_905332915.2 of Hecatera dysodea. Lineage (NCBI taxonomy): Eukaryota > Metazoa > Arthropoda > Insecta > Lepidoptera > Noctuidae > Hecatera > Hecatera dysodea. The sequence goes on from HG995302.1 coordinate 10,709,442, forward strand.
TTTATATTTTTCCGCAAAGAAAACACACCTGTTTTTTCTTCTCCCCACTTTGTAAAGGAAGGAAGGATTTTAGTATTTCCTGCGCTTTTTATTTTTCCCTTAATATGGATAGGCGCTGTTTTGCTTCGACAGAACTCGCATGGGATTTGGTTTCGACTTTCCTTTTTGGTTGTTCGGTAACGTGTATCTATGTTTACATCCGACGCTTTAGATCCAACAAAACGAGAATCAATGCATTGTTACTTATTCGAGGTTTAAAACTATTCCGCTTTTAAGCAAAAAAACTGCAACTTTTTGAGAACAAAAGACTGCGTTAATCATACAAATTCACAAAAGAATATGGATATGAAAGCGAGAACCGAGAAGATCCGCGCATTGCCTAGCTTAAATTCATTTGAAATTGAAGCAGTTACAATCGAATTTAATCATATTTTATAATTCATTTTATACATAACCATATTTTCAGTAGGTTTTCAATTATTTGTAAAAATAAGATAGGCCAGGGTAGTATAAACATAACTAATTCATTGGACTTAAGGAAAGTCTTACACAACCCAAACGTAAATATGTTGAAGGTAAAGAATCGGTTCAGCCAAAACTCTGGCATATTTTTTGTATATTACGTTTACCTAACAATGTTTTATGATTTGACGTACCTATACAAGAAAATTGTTTGTTCAAGTAAAGTACTTTTCCGGGAATCTGTTTCGTTTTCTCAAAATAGGAACTTATCAAAACATAATTACGCCCCTGTACCAAAATTCATCAGATAGCAATAACAGACAAACTCAGTTTCACATGTATAGTGATAGTTAAGATATAGTGACTACAATTATCTTAACTATCACTATTACTACTTTTACTTTCAAATTCACAACGCTCACCAGGCATGCATAAATTCATAAGTACGATTATTATATGAAATAATAAATCCACAATCTCCACATGCAGTCAAGCTTATTCCTCGCCGAATTCACGCCGCAACGCTCAGTTATCCGCCATCCGGATACCCGATATTGCATATTTTCATATAAACTAGTACTTCAGCCTCGAGGTCTAGAATAATTGCCGTGAAACTTGGTCAACATCAACCGTGTTTGCCACAATACAAAGTCCAGCGAGAAGCAACTGAAGTGTTTTGAATACTTTGATGAAGTTACCGTAAGTAGGTACGTTCGTGCCTTAGATCACAGAAATATATTGCAGAAGTGTCACATGTAAATATGCGAGTCAACTTAATTACTTTAATGCATTTGTTGCCTTAGTATACGTGAGCAGACAGAAAAAAGAGTTTTTCCGTTATTGTCACGAAATAACGGAAATTCTCCTTTTTTTAGACGTTTTGATACCAGCGAACGCAACTTTCAATGCGGTTAAGTAGTCCTAAACCTCACACTAGACCCTCTGGTCATAGATAAACGCCGGTAATAGGGTTACATTCCTGAAAAAATCTAATGATTCCATCAAACAGATTTCAAAAAATATCATAACGTATTTTTTTTTATCATTTAAACAAAAAATTAAGACGATACAGTGCATTGAAAACTCGCGTGACACGTGTTCACATTTGAGTACATTTTACACAAATGTCACCAGCTCCCCCACTCGTGAACTTTGATGCGCTTTATCTTTACGATTTTTTATCGACTTGAAATGGTAAAAATACCTGTCCAATATTTTATACAAACCTAACGGACGAGCTTATGTAAACAGAGTTATTATTTTTTTGATGTTGGAAAGTACCCAATTCATCCAACATTACCTAATTTACATATTCTTTTTAACTGACTACGACAAAGATAAAAAGTTGAATGATTTTTAACCGACTTCCCATAAAGGTGGAGGTTATCAATACGATTGAATTTTTTTTTGTATGTTACCTCATTTCTTTGTACTGGGTGTCCCGATTTTGATAATTCTTTTTGTATTCGAAAGCTGGTGCTTATTATAATAATTGAGATCTGACGACTTGTATATGAGTAACGTTATCCCTAATAATGCGTGACTTTGACTACATTGATGATGCTCTCATTCACTCTCGTCGATGTAAAATGAAAAAATAAAATTATATACGATGGGTTTGGAAGACTATCTTACTATTTCAAGGTTGTGTCTTACTAGTTTGGTGAAGATCTGATGAAGAACAGAGATAATAGGAAACGGAACTCTTCAGTAATAGTGATAGCAAATCTTTTGGGATTGGTGAAATCGCGTTAGTTTATTGTTTACACCAATGTGATTGGTACGTTTAAAAAAAATAACTTTAAATTAAGGAAGTAGGTGTTCAAAAAACGAAGAAACAACCAAAAACACCGAGTTCTGAAATTAAAGTTATTTTATACTTTTTTTGTTTAGAAGTCGATTGTTTTTTTTTTTTTTTTGTAAAAAGTTTTTTTATTTGGTTTACAAACTGCAGCAACATTCACAAAAATACTTTTATTAACTGTCCCTCTTCGTTTTCTGATCTTTGGTCCCTACCTCAGTCTTAGGAGACGGCAAAGACACTTGCCTTTTGCCTTGCGGTGTACTTCACTCGAGCACCACTTCCCAGGCTCAGCACTCACGGACTTTAGTAAACCATCCCTAATACAGACGGTTTATGTACATTGCTGCATTTTCTTTCAAGACGTTTCGTTATATTTACAGAATAAAAAAGAATACGTACTTTTCCCAATCAATGCATGATATTCAATTAAGCTTGTTCTTAAAATTTAAAAGACCTTTTCTGGAATTTAATTAATCTGTAAAAAAATCCCCTGAAATGTAAAATACATGTATTTTTAGTAATCGAGTATATCAGGATTTTCCACCAAGAATAAATTATACCTGTAAGTGCACTTCATGTTACGAAGGGAATAAATTTAAGATAACACCCGCAATTTAATGTAAGTGAAAATGACAACATACACGTCGTTGCTGTTACTAATAAACATTTTCTTTAAAAGAAACTTCACGACAAACAACTTTACGCAGACAAACCATTATCAGAATAATAAGAATAAAGTTTATTCGTTCATTGTTACATTAATAACCTTCGACTGAAACATAAATATATTATCAGTAACTATATATTAGTATCTTGTGGACGTTGGGCCCCAAACTAGGTAGAACCTGTATCTTGGGGTCCTGAGTTGTGATTCCATTAAAAATATAAGTAACAATTGTGTGGACATGTCTTGAGTCGGATAATTAATGAGTAGGTAGGTTTTTGTAAACAGTGGTACATAAAAAAGTTTTAAAATAAGAAAGAAAATATAATAAAAACAAAATAAACACATCAAAAGTATCTAGGGATCAACATATATTTTTGCAATAACTTTCCTCCTGATTGATATTAATTAAAATTTTCTTTAAGGATTCATCAAATAAAGTGTTTTCGTTTGTCACAGTAACGATAAACCAAGTCACCTTTGCATTAATAAAGAAATTTGCCATTTTCCTAATAAAGGGATTTTTGACATTTGAACCACTAACATTAAAGTTCGAAAAAAAGACTGAAATAACAGTTTTCTTTAAAATTTTATTGGGTAACTTAAACAATTAATAATCCGTGTTTCTACCGCGAACACTAACAACACAAGAACATCGGTTTGGCATACTCAAAATGAGTTCATCCAAATCACGCTGTGGAATGGCCGCCCATGTTCGTTGCAACAACAAAAAAAGGTCTTCTTGCGACTGGATACCCTCCATATTCGGCAGAGCTCTTCTCTGTAGCATATCCCATGCATGCTCAATCGGGTTCAAGTCTGGCGACTGAGCAGGCCAGGGCAGGACATTGATGTTAGCTGCGGCGAGAGTCTGTCTTACAACTCTTGCGGTGTGCGGTCGTGCATTATCATGCATTAACTGAAATAAGGGACCGATTTGCACTTGTAGAGGAACGATGACGTCTGATACAATCGTCTCAGCATAAATTTGAGCGTTGAGGTTGCCTCTGATCCAAATCAACTCAGTTCTTCCGCCGATCCAAATACCCGCCCATACTATGATGGTTCCACCACTATAAGGATGGACTTCCTGGCAGGATTTTAATCGCTGTTGGCGTCCAGGGGTTCTCCAGTGTCGTATACGTCTTGTATCCGGTCTCATACCAAAACGAGACTCATCAGAAAAGCACACGAAACGCCATTGTTCTTCTGCCCAATTTCTGTGTTCAAGAGCCCATTGATATCGAATCCTACGATTGTGCATTGCTATAGGTGGTACCCGTAGCGGTCTTCGGGAATGAAGGTTCACTTCATGCAAGCGGTTTCTGACTGTTTGGTCGCTAATTAAGTTCCCTGAAGAGTGATGAAGCCTCACGGCTAACATCATGGCGGTTATTGTTGGAGCTCTTCGAGTTAAGATTTGAATGTATCGGTCTTGTCTCCGTGTGGTGCAGCGATACCGTCCTCCATGGCGCTCAGCCAAGGTAAGCGAAGAGCTCTGCCGAATATGGAGGGTATCCAGTCGCAAGAAGACCTTTTTTTGTTGTTGCAACGAACATGGGCGGCCATTCCACAGCGTGATTTGGATGAACTCATTTTGAGTATGCCAAACCGATGTTCTTGTGTTGTTAGTGTTCGCGGTAGAAACACGGATTATTAATTGTTTAAGTTACCCAATAAAATTTTAAAGAAAACTGTTATTTCAGTCTTTTTTTCGAACTTTAATGTTAGTGGTTCAAATGTCAAAAATCCCTTTATTAGGAAAATGGCAAATTTCTTTATTAATGCAAAGGTGACTTGGTTTATCGTTACTGTGACAAACGAAAACACTTTATTTGATGAATCCTTAAAGAAAATTTTAATTAATATCAATCAGGAGAAAAGTTATTGCAAAAATATATGTTGATCCCTAGATACTTTTGATGTGTTTAGTACGAGTAGATTCATGGTTGTTTTCTTGTTCTAACTAAATTAAAAAAAATACTATATGTCAACCTATACAAATTGAATTCTAAATTATATTTTAGATTCAAAACAACATATTTTTTATTTAAAAAGGATGTCAGATCTGAAGTCAATTTAAGTCTCATAATCTAGAATTTTCAATTCCAGTCAAGATGCTAAAGAATAACGCCCTTCATAAATTCACTGCGACACAAACTTTGACACTCCGAAAAAAATTAAATTAACTTCTGACTCTTGTAAAAGAGTTCTCTCTGAATGTAATAATTTATGAAAATGTTGAGATTAATATCATTTAATTTTATTATTACAGTGGTGTTATAATACGTATGCAAATAACACGCTTACAATTATCTGGTGAAACTTCGTTAGTGACTCCCTTGGGCAAATTGATGGAACTTCATATTACATAACATAGTAGTTGCACTGAACTGGTAAGGCAAAGGTTTCGTGGCTAAATCTATCTATACTTATAATAAATCTGTAGAGAGGTCAATTCTGTACAGGGAATATATTTTCAAAATAACTATCAGGGGGTGATTAGTGACCGGTACTGGTGCCAAAAATGCAATCAGTAAAATTTTTGTCTGTCTGTCTGTATGTTCTTTATAGAAACAAAAACTACTCGACCGATTTTAACGAAACTTGGTGCAATTATTCTTCATACTCCTGGGCAGGTTATAATATACTTTTCATCACGCTACAATCAATAGGAGCAGAGCAGTGAAGGGAAATGTTGGGAAAACGGGAGAAGTTACTCCATTTTTTAAGCTTCCGTCGCGTGTGTAGCCTTAATGGTTAAAGTTACATAGAAATCATGTATGACGGAAATGTTTTACATAACGTTATCTAAAAAATATCCCACAACAGCATATGTCTATCTCTTATGGTTGACTCACAATAACACGCGTAACTCCCGATAGCTTAGCAGTTCGGAGCTTTCTGATTATATTTGTTTACTCTTACGTTTATAATACTCTCACTCATCCCTAATTAAAAAAAAGTTAACATTATTACCTATTCAATAAAAAAATAATCATAGAAATCGGTATAGAAACACCAAACTTATACATGAATACAATAATAAGCCATCGCGCCGTCGCGCTTTAATACTGAATCATGCTGTAAGATGTTATTGTGATTATTTTTGTGTAACTTTTGTTGCTATTTTATAAAATAGGTACTTATTAGTTGTTTTGGTAATGTTTAAATATTCGTTCAAATTAAAAATTATTAATAAGTAGTTTATTTATTTCTTTTTATTTCTTTTTAGGTGAAGTAGTAGTAGAAGTAGGAGCATAGATTTTTAGATACCGATAGGTTAGTTTTGGCTAATTTATATTCTGTTTTTTTAGTATTAAGTAGGTAAAAGCGTAGATACTTTTATTAATTAATAGTTATTTTATTAATTAGTTATACGTAGTTATATATTTATTTTTAAGTGAAGTAGGTATAGGTTATTATAATATAATTTTGCACAGGCATTTCAGCTTTACTTTCATTTCTTTTTTTGTTGTAAGTTGTACATATTTCACACACACATAGTGATCTATCAATGCACAGCCCAAACCACTGAACAGATCGGGCTGAAATTTGGCATGCTGGTAGATGTTATGACGTAGGCATCCGCTAAGAAAGGATTTTAATTAATTCTACCCCAAGGGGATAAAATAGGGGATGAACGTTTGTATGAAACTTTGTCAATTTTAAACCGATCGGGCTGAGAGTTTCAAAATCGGGGGTAAAGTAACGACGAAGTCGCTGGCAGAAGCTAGTAATTATAATAAAAGCTGCACGGATCCAAGTTTGAGGTTAAGCGACGCTTGCCGAGCTCGATTCGTGGATGGGTTACCATACATTGAGACTCCTCAATGCCTTGAAAAACACGTAAAACTGGTCCGCCTTATTTTTGAAAGTCAGGGAGGCATAGGCAGAAGTCTGACCTGTCTTTCAGAAGATTAAGTGTTACCCAGTAACTGTATCGTGGAGTTCAGACAGGCAGTGTTAGTCGCTCCATCTCAAGAACTAGCACATACTCAGCAGCATCCGGTTAGACAGGAAACTGACCCTATTGTTGGAAAGGCTAGGCTGATTTACTTATTTGAGTAGTAGGTAGTAGTTTAGTTACCACGAAATTCCATAACTTAACTAACCTATAGTTAGAACAATGGTTTCATATGAGGCAGGGACGCCCAAAATAGTAATCTAACGTTCGAGCCATTTAACTAAACGTCCATTTGTCGTCAGGTTTCTAGGTTATGTAACAGTGAGTTGATAAATCGAAACTTGGTGGCAAATTCAAAGTTGTTGGGTACGTATGTACAATATAAAACTTGACAATGTATTCAAATACCTGAGCATTACGTAGGAAGGTTTTATTCTGTTATTACGTCATAAGTAAGGTTTAGGTTATTTATAGTCTTCTACGTATCTAACCATTAATATCATACAAGGCATTGTTAATCATATTCAACACACTTTAGTGATTACTTATTTTTCAAGCCGAGTAACTGTCTTACGTTACGTTCCTGCCTGCCGTTACTTTAAAAAAAAACATCTACATAATCAAATTAAAAAAAAACAAGTCCGCCCATACATCACTTTTGTACATACATTTTAAATATATACTAATTAGCAGATAAACCTATAATATTATATTAATTGGTAGAGATTGAGAAAGACATAAATGTGTCTTGAAACGACATTTATCGTGATCCTTTACATTTTCTAACAATGAAAAACGAACCATAATTTGTTTGCCGCGAACCTACGAAGAGATATCAGAGAGAGGTCAATGCTAAAGTACATTGACCTTTCTCTCATATCTCTTGTGGTGGGTTTTAATAGTGTAAAGATTTTATTTTAAAGCGGGCGATTATGTTATGCGGGTTATAAGCTAATCTTGTGACGCATGTTTGAGCAATTTTCGCTGATAGAGAAAACATGGATAAGAGAACTGACCTGGGATAATTTCGGGAGCCCTCCTGATCAGCAACCGACTACGTGGAACTCTTCCACCATATACTTACCACTACACCGGAACACACATAGCACCGGAAGAGTTCCACGTAGTCGGCTGCACGGGGAACAAGTTGCGGGTGCAATGAACTGTCACTGCACCCGCAACTTGTTCACCCGTGCTAGCACGCCACTCGATACCATCTTCTGGTGGTCTCCTCACGGAGCTCGTGTGTGTTCAAGGGCAGTGTCTGGGATCATAATAAGAAGGGGGCGGAGTTTGTATAGGCCGCGATGAATGCTCACGCGATGATTTATGTCTTGACAGACTTTTTTTTCGGTTTCCATATTGGGCTTTTAAGACTATATGAGGCAAATTATTAAAACTACGTATTTGGCGTCAACAACTTCATTGCAAATTTATCAAGCGCCCACCATACGCACTTGCCGTCTGATCTATCTTCAATCCACGCCTAGAGTATGAGAGAGTATATTGGAGTCCAACATACTCAATAAAACAATATAATTTACAAATACTACTGCTACAAACTTACAATATTTTAGTCAGCCAGATGTAGAACACAAAACTTATCTCTCAACTGTTCTACAATTGCATATGTGTCAGAAAATGTACAGCCATTTCTGTCCTCATATAATTACGTTGATGTTGGATTTGCAACAATGCATAATTTGCCCGTCACGTCATGGACTGTCGTAATTAGAGCACAACGGATGTCTAAAAGCGCTTTAATGTCCCATGTCCCTTTTGAAATATCCTTGCTAATGATCAAAATGCAAATTATGCTTAGTTACAGTGAGCGAAAGAGTAACGGTGCACTTAGTCTATCTGCATTTGTATTTGACGACGTATTTAAGGAATGTGCAGTGATTAATGCAGAAGAGAATACATTATACTAGCTTTTTCAGCGGGTTCATTCACGTTTATATAGATTTGGGTATGAAAGTTGTCTTAAAACGCAACCAGAGTCTAAGCGCCAGCCAGGATTGCAGAATTAGTTCGGAAGGGTCACCCCGGCCCCAGGAACGCAAAGAGCATTATAAATAACACGGATTGGTTTTGGTCAGTAAGAGTCTGACACGAATCAAGATTTATCAAAATAGTTTTTTTTTCTAATTTCTCCTTTATAGGCCTAAAAAGTAAATTAACAAAGTGACTTTCGCACTAAAAATATAGTAAAAAATAATATTAACAATGGTTGATGTTTCACTACAATTTTGCGCTAAAGTCAATTTTAGAAAATGTATAATAAAATGATGGTAGCGAAATAAATGCTACATTAAGTCAGCCCAATTAGACTTCATTTATTATCACTATTTATGTTTCATCTCATCTTCTCGTAAGCGAAATAGCAGCACATCTGCAATACCGGCTGGCATCGATTGCAATATAATGTGATAGCACCATGTTTATTAAATACTAGCTGCTGCCCGCGACTTCGTCCCCGTGGAATCCCCGATTCTAAAACATTATTTATCGCTGCTCTGCTCCTATTGGCTTAAGCGTGATGTTATATAGCCTAAAGCCTTCCTCGATAAATGGTCTATTCAACCCAAAAAGAATTTTACCAATTCGAACCAGTAGTTCCTGAGATTAGCGCGTTCAAACAAACAAACAAATAAACAAACAAACAAACTCTTCAGCTTTATAATATTAGTATAGATTTTCAGTCTTTAATTAAATCAGATTAAACGTTCAAGTCGAATAAAATCAAATACCTACAAGATCATACCAGAAAAAATATAGCCTGTCTTTGTCCTTCCATGTTCCCAAACATAAGTATCAATTAGTGACTCGTATTTGGAAGCATGGATATAGAACGAAGCCTCTTTGTGTAGCGATCCCCCGGGTATATTGAACGACCGGATCTCATAATGCAACCGGGTAAGCTGATAGGTTCCACCGTATTCTGTTTATCCAAAACAGCTTCAAAAAACAAGCTCCAATTTCCTAAATCCTCGACCTAACGTTATTAAGCCTTTGATAAATCTGTTTTTCAAGAATAAAAGAGAGTAAGGTCTCGATCTGTTTTAGATTGACACAAGATTTTCTTGCTGTAGTGTTTTTATATAGATTGATTACGCAGTCTAGTACATTTACAGTGTATAAAAAGCATGTTTATTTTAAACTTCAAATAAAGCAACAAATATTATAATGTGGTGTGATGTGTTTTCGCTTAGGGAAAGCCTATGTCCAGCAATGGACGTTTTCCGGCTAAAACTATGATGATCAATGTGATAAATAATTAATATAAAGATACCAAAAGTTTTATAAAAGCATTAAATAGCATTACATTTTTAATTAGATTCAAAATAGTAAGTTAATTTTATTACAGTGACTTTTCATAAAGCAACCTTGCGAACTCTCGAACACATTTATTTTACAAAGTTTGCAATTTTGATTATTAAAATGAATAAAGTACACGTTTAAATGAATATTTTGTGCGAAATATTTTCACAATTTATGTTACGGGTACTAACTACTAAGACCAGAATGTTCAGTGGCTTTTAGTGTCATTTCGTGTGGGGATTTTTTAAAGACATGCATTTGAGGCACACCGCTAAGTGGATTAAAACGTTGCGGTTTTTGTTTAGAAAGAGTTAAATTGTTGCTAAAAATAACTTTGAAGTCACTTAGTACATAACAAAATTGAAGCAGACAATGTGAATGTTAATGCCAGTTTTATTTATACTAATTAGACTATTATTTTATTTTAATTTTTTAATTTTGAACGTTAACATTAGGAATTATAAAAAAGTGACTATAGTTGATAATTTGCAATGATCAAAGATTTTTCCCTTTTTCTCCTAAAGAATTTTACTTTAGGAGAAAAATCTCCATAGTTTCTATGTTCACATTGAATCAAGCTACTTACCATGTAATGGTTCTTTAAAATCCTTGCGTCCAGTGTGTTCCCTCGTGAACAACATGCACTGAAGGAAATCTTAGAAATTATAAATATTGGAAAGCATAGTAGATGCATTAATGTCTCACATAGAATAAATTAGTTGAAACAATATTTGCTGGACGCTGCTTGGCTACACTGGCTACATTATCCTAATCTCTAAGTCGTTTGGGCTGATTCATGATTGCAGAATAATGTTACTAATACATGCAAAACTAATAGATCTGCCTACATAATTGATCTCGATTATTCCGTCTCGATTGCTAGGTTCGACGTGGATAATGAGTACTCTTTTCTAACGTATCTTTTCCAACTAGACATTGCGGGATCTATCCACAATCAGGCTGACCCACAGACCAAATCATCATCTTACCTCTATAATTCAATTATTGGAGTATACCAATATCCTGATGAGAACCCTCACTGTTGCTACAGTTTACTGAAGATTTACTTAATTCTAAGAAGTGGTTATATCAATCTGCCTAGCCTTTTCCCAAACATTTTGGGATATGATTTCAGTCTAATGTAACTGCACAGCACTATTGAACACTGAGCGACAGGCAATCTGACCTTAACAGTCCAGCAGCCCTATTATGACGTCTTAAATCCATCATGATTTCTGTGTCAGAGAGAGAGACGGAGTTACACAAGACGAATAGCACTATCTCTTTCCCTCACACGAATCATGATAGCATTGGCACTTCGTAATACGGCCACAGTAGGAAACTTATAACACGCTGCCGCTTGGCAGAACTGGTGCAAGATTTTCTGTATTTTGGCTACCCATAACGATTGTCAAAGGGCACCAAATGGCAGCTGCGACAAAAACTTGGTATTTAATGGATGGTCACCTATCCAAGCACCGACTTCTGCAAGCGTGCGGCTGGTGGGGTAGTAAAAGGTTATAATGAAATATAATGAACAGGGACACAAATAATTTCCATACATTTTCGGCTCGTATATGATACCAAAATCCAGCTTATTTACTCCACGATTAAATCCCTTGTGAGAGATTTAACTACAAGTAGTTTATACTACTAAATATAATTGCTGTGGTTGTTACAGACAACTGCTCATAAAGTTGCCACTATGTGGAGCGAGGCTTTGACTTGAATATGAAGTAATTATGAGAGTAATAATTACTTGAATTCATACTACATTCACCTATAGGTAATTTTTCACCTATCACATTCACTTATTAAAGACGCATGCGACAATTGAAGGGCTGTTGCTGCGGCACATTTTTCATTATGTTTTGTTTTATTTCAAAATAAGTTATCACGATAGATTTATCGAACAAAATCCGTCGTTAGATCTCAAATTAAAAATTCAGTACCAAAGTATTATGCATAACTGTTAATTAAGTAATATTTAATAACATTTTAAACACCTTCCTAAAAAACCTTCATTTATTTTACTGTGCACAATAACCTAGATTCCATAAACCTCCCGGTAAACAAGACACCAAAAAAGTTAATGACACCCACAAGACTACGCCAAGATATTTAAGACTCAGCTTTATAAAATGAATGCCTCTCCTCTACCTCAATTTCGGGCCGGTGTCAAAAGCAGGTATTCATTTTTCAGCTAATTAAATTTCGTGGCTCATACTTGTCTCTTGAGCCTCGCATTGTTGAAACTAGTTCAAGGTTCTGCACTACTAAGATAATATCGTACGCTCGGGATTTAATGTTCAACATTTATGAGCCTGAAATGCTGCACGTGATCCCAAAACAAACGATTTTTGATGGTGTTTTTAATGAGGGGTATTAAAGGAAAAAAATATTTAGAAAATGTAATCAATTATCATGAATTGATTAAAACACTACTAATACTACTCTATCAAGAAAGTACAGGGAAAAGATCAATAATACACAAAATTTTAGTCACTTATCCAACTTTAATTTATAACCTTCAAAGTATTCAGGAACGATCCACTTACGCCAGTGAATAAGCCAATCACCAAAACATGTTTTAAATGCTTTTTCCGGAATTAAGTGCAGTTCTCGCCGAGAATTTGCCCTTATGTCCTCTACCGAACGAAAACGGGTGCCACAAAGTAATAATTTGAGTTAAAGAAGAAGTTGGCTGGAACCAAATCAGGGGAATAAAGTGGTGACTTGATGGTATTTGTTGAGTTATTGGTCAAAAATTCTTTCGCAAATGATGGCCTTGTGCGAAGGCGCATTATCATGATGAAAAATCCAACAATTTTCTTTCCACAAACGTGGCCTTTTTCGTCTAATTTTTTCTCTTAAACACCACATAACGCTCAATTAATATTTTTATTAATTGTTAACAGTACATGTTTGAATTTCCGGCAAGAATTCCGAGTGCAAAATATCGGTATAGTACATGAAAACAGTCAAAATAACTTTTGATCGCAAATGGCATGGATTTTTCGGTTTCGGTTCAGTTGGAAGGCGCCTCTCCGAATTTTGCATGTCAAACTCGTAAACGGACGTCTCATTACCAGTAACAATGCGTTTCCTAAATGTCGGATCGGTATTGACTCGTTCTAGCATGTCCTCAGCAACTCTTATGCGATTGATATTTGGGAGAAAATTTAGGTCTTGTGGGACTAGCCGAGCAGCAACATGTTTCATACCCAAGTGATCACATAAACCGGTACGGATCGACTCGTGAGTCATTGGGTGTTGATGGCCCACCAAAGCGAGGAAAACCTTTCATCACATCTCAACCGCTTTTGAAAGCTTTGTACCACTCAAAAGCACGTGTTTTTGATAAAGTCGATTCACCGTAAGCCTTCTGTAACATTTACGGTGACTCCAAACACAAAATTCTATTGGCAATGCAAAATTTAAAACAAACTAATTTTTCGATGTTTTTGTTCATTATGAAATTATAATTCGTAATACACACTAGATATGATATAACTAGAAAACAGCACTATATTTAATCGAAATAACAGATGCAAATCAAACTATGCGCCAAAACAGAAAACATTTGTGACAATCTCTAAATAACAAAAAATTGAATTTAGAACATAAACAAATCATCCATTCCCGATTCTTTTTTGACTGAATGTATGTATATGTGTTTTGTGGCACAAAATAAAGCAGGCTCTTAATAAAGTCTGTTAAGGTGATAATTAAAGAATCCATCTACACAGACATAATCTTTCATACATGTGCTCTCAACATTTAGCGTATTTAAATTGCGAATTCCGTTCCAAGTGTTAACATATGTAATTGAGAACGAACCAAAATTTTAGCACTAAACTGCACACTTACATTTGAAATTAAATGATACCAAGTTGCACGGTTCCAAATTCAAAGCTTTATTTCTACACAGGTCAGTTTATCAGTTAAGTGCTATTAATACTTAATTTTGTAGGCTCGCGAATCAACATCCCAAATTATGTATTGATTCCATCCCCGCATAATTCCACTAACGAGAACCCTGTTTATACTTGCTAATCAGGTAATACATTTTAAATGTACGATATATTGCACACATTATTAGCTATCGAATAAAATTTTAATGAGCAATTTACGGTGATACAATAAAAACAGTAAATTGACAGAACGTAACAAGCTCGTGGAAGCGACGCAATTTGTACGCGCTTCTGTATATAAAGATAAGACGAGGCACCCATAAAGCGAGGCCGGATTATCGCGAGGATGTGGATATAAGTCCACGTTTCATTAGTTACATTAGCGAGATCTGAGAGCCGGCCCAGGATAATATGATAACAATACATTACGTCGCCGTTGAGACAAGCGCTTAATGTCTCCTGGGACTTAATTCAAGCTCGGCTTTACAAAGAATTCTTTTCATTCATTTTGTTTTAGTGACGCTATCAATTTGTCCCGATTTAAAAGCAATTTATTCCGCTGACGCAGTTTCCTCAAATAGTTCCTCGTCGCCGTAAGACTTGTATAACCAACCGCAGAGTTTTCAGATTCTAATCAACTATGAAGAGAAAATCTCAAAGTTTGGAAAGATTTCGCTAAGCTTTCCGAGACTAAGATGGTATTGAAATTAAATATTAGATACGAAAATTTCTTCCACCTAAGCATGGAAAGGCGGTGGCTGAACACAGAAATTGAATTAACCAAATCCCTTTGACTAAGTTCGTGTTTGCTGGCAACTTGGTTAAACTGTGAAATTATTAGCGGCCGCGAACGTCGGTGCTTTTTGCGGCAGCGGTTATAGTGCTGTTTATTTTATAAAGATTAACATGACGCCGCGTAAACAGATTTAAAAGGACATTTTGTTTGTTCTTTTTGACCGCACCGAGATAGGGGTGTTTGATATTTTGGGTAAAATTATTGAGATGTAATAACCAACCTACCTTCTCTCCAAAACACAGTTACTATTAATACATACGACTGCACACTAAAACATTGATCCAAGCCAGGTTTGAACAAAGCCTGTTTGATTTCCATAATACCGTAGACGAAACGATATTTTGTCAGTCCTGAATATATTGTCATAGTAATTCATTCACATACATTTCGTCTCGAATCGAACTTTTGAGAAGATAAGTTCCGGACAAGTCGAGATTATCGACTGAATAAATCAGGAAGCGAGGTGCCCTAAAGATTTATCTCATGTAGAGTGAGGAACACGCCTTACCTTTTATTTGGACCGAAACAATTTGCTCATTTGTCGAAATACATGCTGAGTATAATTATTAAGTATAATAATTAAGTAGTACCTTTAGTATAATTATGTATTATAATGAAGATTTATCACTATACTTTCTGTGTTCATAATCCGTTACTACGAGATATAAACACTCGTTCGTTCAAATAACAAATCAGTCTGTTACATGTACATATGTGTAAGCTGTGGTTGTGTGGGCAACTAGTCTATGGCCACGTACGAAGTTGTTGTTTGAAAAGCCATTTAGCCTTAGTCTTATTTAACCAATTTAGTTTAAACGATGATTTTTCTAAAACATTTATTATTTTAAGTATGACCTCGTGCGAAATCACCAGGGCTAAGCTCTCGAGGATTTCGCACGAGCAGTTGCAGTTTGTCGGCAGTAAAATAAAATAGCCTTTTATTTCTTGCTTAAAAATTACAACAGAAAAAGAATTGTAGATAACTGCATGCAAACATAATACATCAATACATAAAAATTTATAATTTCAATTAATTCAACAAATAATATATAACATAATTTTACATTTCATTTATTTACGTAAATGCATTTTTTTTTAAGTATATTTTAATATTTCTGAGTTTTAAAAATCAAACATCAAGAAGCAAGAACCCCTCTTGTTATGACGTGAAGGCCTCCTCCAGGGACGACCAGCGGTCTCTATCGTTTGCTGTACTTATCCAGCGAGTTCCAGCGACTTTAATAATGTCATCGACCCAGCGAGCCATAGTCGGCAGTAGCCGACATTAATCTATACTAATATTATAAAGCTGAAGAGTTTGTTTGTTTGAACGCGCTAATCTCAGGAACTACTGGTTCGAATTGAAAAAATCTTTTTGGGTTGAATAGACCTTTTATCGAGGAAGGCTTTAGGCTATATATCATCACGCTTAAGCCAATAGGAGCGGAGCAGCGATAAATAATGTTTTAAAATCGGGGATTCCACGGGGACGAAGTCGCGGACAGCAGCTAGTTATATCATAATTTCTGTCATAGTCTAAACTTAGCTTGAGTATTCTTAGCTGTTTTTAGTGAAACCATCAAATGAATATTAAATTCCTTGACACCTTTGTGTTTGCACTCTTCTGTAACATCAAGCCATTAAAGATATGTGAAATCAATCTATTCCAACGTTGTAGGTTAACAAAACTATTTTATTAATTAACTTACTCCGTAAAAGTAATAACTTTAACCTCAGTTTTAAAGGTAATTAATATCTTCAGGAATTGCTCCTGGGAACTGGAAAAGTGAGATTCTTTTAATGAAACGGTATAAATGAAGCAGAAGTATTAGTTTCACGTTATGATATTTTTATATAGCAACGTACATACATATCGTTTCAGTTAGTTCTGTTATATAAGCTTTTTTTAAAGACTCTATAATGGCGTGTAACAGTTGTATATTTTAGCTTTTTTTTGTGAATGCAAGTTTTTTCGACTTGGCTGCTAAATGTGAAGTATATAAATGCTATAACAGGTTGTCAGATCATTGTTGTAAATAGCTAGAACTATCATTCAAGCAGCGTATGAGTTGTCATATTGTCGTTTGTCATACTGACGACACAGTTAATGCGGTAGTTCAGCGATTGGCTGCTGCGCTGCATATCGCGGGTTCGATTCCGGCACGGAACACATATTTCTATGGCCTACAGATAGTTGTTCCGGGTCTGGCCGATTGTGTATGTGAGATTGAATGTTTTGTAAACGTATCCACGATATAGGATAAATTCCTAGTCTGTGGTAATGTTTAAAAAAATATTATCATGTTTTTACGCTGACAGCGGCGTCATCTTATATAGAGCCAATGGTTGAAGTTTATTTTTGACAGTCTCGCCACACTAGTCCCAGCCATTATATAAAGTGGTTTCAGTTGTGTTTTTTGTTCATTTTAAAATAAACTTTTACGCACTTATAAAAATCCATAAATAATAATATGTATTAATAATATGAATCCTGAATCCTCCAAGCACACTGCTGGAGGATTCAGGCCTAGGCTATCGGTTGAGAAGAGGTGGTCAGGCCATATCTCACCTTCTTTACATGGATGATCTGAAACTCTTTGCCCCCAACAATTTGCGACTGATAGAGTTACTGAAGGTAACTGAAACCTTCAGGATGGAATTTGGTGTGGACAAATGTGCAGTCATGCATGTAAAGAAAGGGAAGATTATGGAATCTGAGAGAATTCAACTCTCGGATTCCATACATGTTAGATCGCTCAGCCCGACCGAAACCTACAAGTATTTGCGTATTTCAGAAGCGTTAGGCATTAACGGTGCTGACATGAAACAATCGCTGAAGGAGCGCTTCGTTGGCCGCCTGAAAAAGGTTTTAAATAGCCTTTTGTCAAACGGAAATAAGGTGCGTGCCTTCAACGGTTGAGTCATGCCGGTACTAATTTACTCTTTCGTCATACTCAAATGAACTGAAACCGAGCTCGACGCCCTGTATAGGAGAGTCCGTACACTGCTGACCCAAAACGCGATGCACCACCTACGATAATCCGTTTAACGTGATGAGACTGCACATCCCACGGAACTGTGGAGGTCGAGACTTTTTTAATGCTAAGACTCTCAACCGCGAGATGTGCAGTTTCAGATAATATTTTCTTAAAGCCGATGTGGGTATGCACCGAGATGTGGTCGCAGTGGACAAAGGACTCACCCCGTTGTCCATGGCTAACGAGAACTGGCGCAAACCTGTGATACTTACTACAGATGACTGTAAGGAGGTATGGAGAGGCAAGGAGCTTCACGGGCGCTTCTATCGGGCTCTTTATGGGTCCGATGTAGATTTCTCAGCGTCTGTGACCTGCTACGTTTCGGTGATCTTTTCAGAGAAACTGAAGGTTTTGTTTGTGCAATTATGGATGAAGTTATCCTGATGAACAACCACCGGAGGCATATCATGAAGGACGGGACGGTTGACGTGTGTCGGGCATGTCACCGTCCAGGTGAGTCCATCAGACATATTACCTCTGGTTGTTCTAGTCTGGCCAACGGCGAGTACTTGCATAGATACAACCAAGTAGCCAGGATTGTCCATCAGCAACTTGCTTTGAAATACAAACTTGTGAATTCTGAGGTACCATACAAGTATGTGCCCGACCCAGTTCTCGAAAATGACCAAGTCACGTTGTACTAAGATCGGTCTATCATCACTGATAGGACTATTGTTTCCAATAAGCCTGATATATTGGTGATAGACCGATTAGCGCGCCGCACAATGATCATCGATGTTATCATTCCACATGACGATAACCTCATGAAAGCTGAGAAAGAGAAATAAATCAAGTATCTTGACTTAGCACACGAGTTTGTCGAAATGTGGAATGTGGACTCGGCTGTTATTGAGCCGATTGTCGTTACGGCCAATGGCCTAGTATTGGCCAAAAGCTTCGACGACTATCTGTCGAAGCTGGCGTTACACGGTTGGTTAAAGGGCCTGATACAGAAGGTAGTGCTCCTCGATACGGCTCGTATTGTGAGGAGGTTCCTTTCTCTGGAGCCCTAACCACCGGTAGCTTGGACCTTACTCCCGACACCAGTGGACTACTACTTTTTTATATTTTTAAATTATTTTTTATGTGTTTTTTTTAAGATACATATATTTAAAAATGTAAATTAGTTAAAAAAGTGTAATGAATAAAGGATATTAATATAATAATATTTTTTATTTGTACAGAAAATAAGGATAGTACAGAATTGTGTCTTAAAACTAAGTTGTACAACATTGACAAAAATTCAAGGTCGAACGTCTGACTTCTAAACTAGTAAATAAGCCTGTATCTTAGAAGCCAAAATAATAAGTTAAATCTAAATACTCACATTAACAACATTAAATAAAGCAAAATTTATATAAATTATACAACATTAAATGAAACGTGCTGTAAAATTCAGAATAGGATAAAGCAAACTTTACTTTGTCTGAGTAAATATTTTTATACTAATTATTTGGAAAAATGTAAACATAAACTATAAATATTTGAAAGCCAATTTAATGCTTATTACAAACAAGCAAACAAAACTAATTCTGTCTCGCCATTTTCAATCTTATATATAAAAATTATATTGGGTCCCAAAACTAAATTTTAAGTTCATCAGCAAAGTACCTGTCTGATGTTATTTTTTCATCAAACTGTGTTTAAAAAGACATTTTCAACTTTTGTTATTCGTTCGAGTCTATTAAGAAGTTCGTTTGTTAATAAATTATAATCAAGCAGCGTTGTTGAACTCAAAGTTTCATACTCACACCTACTTTGTTTGAAGTTGGGAAAGAAACTTCGCTGTTTTCGGCCGAACTCCGTGTCTATACACAAATCTCGAACTTCGACTGTAACGCGTATGTGTAATGAACTTTTTAATCTAGCAATATGTATGTCGAAGACGAAACTCAAATACGAGTGAAAGTTTAAAGAAGTTATCATGCAGATTTCGTTGAACGTAGTTTTCATTTCACATAACACAAAAGACGCCAGCACGGACTTACGCTATATTTATTTGTTTATAGCAGCTCCCCGCGGTTTCACCCGCATAGTTACCATTCCCGTAGGAATATAGGGATAAAATATAGCCTATGTCACACAGGAATAGTGTAGCTTCCCAACAGTGAAAGATTTTTTAAAATCGGTTCAGTAGCTTTGGAGCCTATTCAATACAAACACACAATCAAATCTTTCGTCTTTATAATATTAGTATGTATTTGGGAAAAACAAACAATTGTACTAATGTGTGTTACAATCAAGTATAGTATGACATATTATGTACAATCCACGACAATAGCACAGATTATTTGTGTACATTATTAATTAGGTAGGTAAGTAAATATTACATTTTCTACATAGTATCTTAAACATCAAGTTTATATAAATATGTAATGTACTAGCGGCCCGGTACGTGCTTCGCTACGTATAAAGTGAAATAAAATAAACAAATCGGAACATCAAATTCATTTATTTAATCAAAAAAATATTTTATTTAAAATCGAAATCAATTGCTAGCTATTTACAACACACTTAATCCAAAACATTTGGATAAACAATATTTTTTGTTTTTCCATTTTGAGCATAAATAAACAAACGGCTGGGGGTACCGACTCTGGAACAGGCAACATATAACTGGCCATGTGAAAAACAATGTTCCTCCAAATTCACACCACAAACGTGAAGTGTTTGACCTTGGGCCTTGTTGATGGACATCGCAAATGATAAACGCACAGGATATTGTAAACGTTTGAACTCAAAAGGCATATCAGTTGGAATCATAGGTATACGCGGTATCAAAACAACTTCTCCTTTTGATTTACCAGTTAAGATCGTAGCTTCAATCAAATTTGGCAATAACTTTTTCACTGCCAATCTGGTTCCGTTACACAGTTTTGGTGGATTAATATTTCGTAACCTATATTTGCTCGTCTGGCTGGTGGCATTTTTCCCGTATGCACATATGTTTTCGCTTAAAAATCGAAAAAAAAAATTAGAACAAAAAAAAAACAAATTCCCAAGAAGCTGTCGCATATGATGCCATGTGAAATCATATACGGCAACTTAGAAAAGTATACATAAATTCAGGACTCACCGTTTGTATGAATGCACTGCAAATGCAATTATGTGAAAAGAAAAAAATTTATCGCTGATAATATGATTTAATCAAACCACGTCCAAAATGAATTGACGGCATGAATGACATAACAACGTGCTTGTCCTGTCAACAAAACTTCAAAAAAGTTTCTGTGAAAAAAGTTTCTATTGAATTCATTTATTACAAAAAATGTGACAAATGAGGAACCGCTCGACCGATTTTGTGCAAACTTCACATAAACCATCTACTAAATATGCCGACCAAATCCTAAGCATTTGGTTTGGATAGGTGAGCCCGTTCTTGAGTTATGGAATTACAACGAAAAGTGGCATTGATTTTTATATATATAGATATACTAATCAAATTTTATTTTGTTTTTAGCCGTCGCATAAACTATCAATATTTTTTTTCTTGACAGACAGACAGACAGATGATATCCAAATCACAAAAGTGATTATTATATATACGCAAACATTTGTACTTTTTTTTACCTAATATTTATGTATGTATGTACTTAATTGAGCGAAACTACATCGTATTCATATTCAAATGGTTTGACCAGTCAGTTCATCCATGTATGGCCTCTTACCTACTATTTTACAAGGTAAGATGTCAAAGTTACTATACACAGTTACCTAGAGTTTGCTAACGGGTAAATTGGTTTGCTTCCCTCGGAAATAATCTGCACTTCGGCAGCCATAACCGCATGACTAAATGGGCTCAGTTCTCGAATGACAACCAGATTTGATGTACGAGGAACCCAGAACCTTATCAGTTTAAAGATGTTCGGATTCCTTGTTAGCACTTCATCAATAATACACCAAGATTGGAACGCCAGACGTCACTGAAGCCAGTCATCAATTTCCTTTGCTGACATTTGTTCCCTTACGAGTGGCGAGATAACTTGATACACTGCATTATTCTGTTTACCGACAGATTACCAAAACACAAACAAATACCAGATCTAAGAATTAGGAAACGCGTGTCCTATTTCCTTGTGTCATTATTATTAAGAAGCCTTGAGATGTCAAGCGAAAATGGGGTAAGATTAATCCTACTTCCTACTAATATTATAAACGCTAAAGTTTGTAAGTATAAATGGATGTTTGTTACTCTTTCATGCAAAAACTACTGAATGAATTTGGATGAAATTTGGCACACAGATGATTTATGACCAGGATTAACATATAAGATTTTTTACCCCGATATTCTCACGGGATCGAAACTTGTGCGGGTGAAACCGCGGGGCGCTGCTAGTACACGATAAAGATAAAACGAATTATACTGCTTTTGTGGGTATATTTTTGGAAAAAGTAGTTTTATTTATGTTGTGATTTTAAGTTTCATTTTCAAGTTAAATCCAACAGAAAAACATTGTTTAAATTTCTCGGTACAAAAGATGAGTAACTGTGCGCCCAAACACTATTCTCGTACTAGCCCAAGAATACCAGACCATCGTCACAGTAGCGCGCGCAACATTTTGATATGGCCTTCACGTACCATTTACCACGTCCCTGTGTTTCCGTGACGTATTTTTGTAACATATTAACCGATTCGAATTTTGTTACTATTCGGAATCGTCGTTCGTTGGAATCGAATCGGCACTTTATTCGATTTCGACGCGCGTTCTATGTCTACATTCATGGATACTGAACTCAGTGAATTCACATGTTATAGATGGTATTGAAATGTTAGAAAGAGGATGAAACTAAAAATTGAGTCACTATACCAAGTTTAGTTGTGGCTTTGGAACTGAAAATGTAAAGGCTTTCTGAGTGTTTTGTCAGTGTCGTGTGATTAACCACTCTGCTCGACAAGATTTTGACATTTGACACACTAGCTGAGTCGACGGGGTGGTGCATGTTAGGTACGTCATGAATTTCAGGAACTACCTAAACTTTCGGCATCTTAATAAACTATGATAAATTTGTTTCTGCAGCAATTCTCCTTTTTTTGGATAAAAAAACTTATCTATATATATGTATGAATATAGAATGTTTGTTGAAAGTATGTCCTAACGATGTACCTATGTATGTCAGTAGGTGTGTATGTGTGTAGGTATATATACACACATATATATTTATGTTTGTATTTACGTCTATTTCTTTGGAACACCCGGTAGCCTAAACGGCTGCATAGGTTTTTCAGATCTGATAAATTCGATTAGTCATATTGAAACATACTCACGTCAGTCTGCCTAGCCTTTTCCCAACTATGTCGAGTTCAGCATCTAGCCTAACTGGATGCAGATGAGATGAGATACCAATTTCTTACATGGAGCAATTGCTTATTATTCCTCCACAATCTAGTAACTGGGTAGAACATACCTCTTGGCAATGTTGGGGTTAAAGTTTGTGTCAACTGTCAAAGAGGTTCGAATGACAGCCAACAACATGCTTTCCAAGCCATGGTGGAAACTCAATTTGTATTAGATGGTCACCCATCCACTAACCGATCTCGGCAAGCGTAGCTTAACTTCGAAGTTCGATTTGTGCAGACATTATTGTTTATTTATTAAAAAAATATTAAAAAAGCTGTATAGAGCAAAGGACCACTCATGTCACAC
The DNA here is from genome assembly GCA_905332915.2 of Hecatera dysodea. NCBI lineage: Eukaryota > Metazoa > Arthropoda > Insecta > Lepidoptera > Noctuidae > Hecatera > Hecatera dysodea. Next base: position 10,732,993 of record HG995302.1, read on the forward strand.
ATACTCACGCATTCGAAACGATTCAAATGAAATTCAGTGGGTAATAATTATTCCCGCAACCCAAACAAGATTCCGGCTCACACTTTGCCCTTTTTTGATTTGTGTTTTTTTTTTTTTTGCTCATGGATTTTGATTAAACCGTGAAAATAACACCCATGACAAAAACTAGAAAATTTTTATCGGTGCCATTTTGCCTTATTATACTTGTTCAAATTTATTGAAATAATTATGTAGAATTTGACCTTAATAACCTTATTATTTTCTATTTTCTATCTTTGTACCTAAAAGCAGAAGATAGTTTAAGAACCTTAATTTGAAAATATATTTTGTGTGTGTAATTTGAATCGCCCAAAATGCATTTTTCCGTGCCCTGTGTAGAAATATTAGATTGGGACTATTTTTCAGAAACAGGATGACAAAATCGAATAGTATTTCATATTTCAATACAATACACAATTTTCATAAAATTCTAAAAAAATAATCTCTCACTTAAGATAAAATTTATTTTTGTGATACCAGTGTAAATTTCTCTAGATCTACTTAATTACATAAACTACATATAATCTCGTTGTTTTATACACAGCCTGGCTGTGAGTATCTATTATAAAACTCTCAATAATTTTAAACTAATAAAATATTTCCTAAATCCAAGCATATTCTGATTTTTAATAACATAGACAATTCTGCGCAAATTAACCTTGGGACCGATGAATCTGTTGAACAGATTTCTTTCTTTATTGTAGAAAATTCTATTTGAGATACATAATTCTATTTGATAAAAAATAATTATGATTATTGCACATTGTATTTTATGCTTAGTTAAATATTAAGGAATTAATGTCGCTAAGATAATTATGAGCATAATTATATCTAATTGTTTGACAATATAATTTTTTTATTTAATAAGAATAATCATTTATTTTCATTTCATTTCATTTATTTATTTGCATACCATAATGTGAATAAAGGTGTTACAAATAGGCTTAAAGCTAAGGTACAGTTATGGACCCTGGAAGGGCACAGCAACAAAAGTAACAAGGACAATAATTAAATTAAAATTAAATAATAGCATTTCATAAATAATAACATTTTATAATTATACAATATTAATTATGTTTAATGTTCGTTAGTGTAATAGGTGAGTGTCAAAGTAATATTAATTCATTATTTAAATTTATTGCAATTCCGGTCACAGTTTGTCATTTATATATTCATTTATAGTATAGTAGCTTTTATTTATTAGAAATAGCTTTAATTTATTACTAAACATATTACAATTATTTATATTCTTAAGATGTTCCGGTAGTTTATTATATATTTTTATTGACATTACATATGTACTTGATGAATGCATTTTAAGTCGTGATGTTGGAATGTTTAGTCTATTTTTATGCCTTAGAGTAAATTTATTCTGTATATCTTCTCTTTTGTTGTATAATTCGGGATATTTGCGAACAAATTTACAAATTTCAAATATATAAAGGCAAGGCAAGGTCAAAATCTCAAGTTCCCTAAAATGAGGCCTACAACTGTCAGCTTCATCTATGTTAACTAGAGTTCTTATAAGTTTTTTCTGTATGGTAAATAATGTGGGCGCATCAGTACTATTACCCCATAAGATGACACCATATTTGAGCCATGCATAAGCGTACGCATAATACGTGACCAGTGCAGTTTTTAGGTCTGTAGATTTTTTGATCTCGCGGAATGCATATGAGAATTTAGATAATTTCGCTCACTACTATATACACATTTAAATTTAAAAAAAACACGCTAAACTAACTGAAACTAAAAATAGTTAAAAGATGGCGTCGAAAAAATTCTAATATATCTAATTGTTTTAATTAATGCCCATACATAAGATTTTTTAAGTAGCTTTATCAAAAAAAAAAAACATTATTAATTAGGATGTTGTATGACGGAACTCTGAGGTCCAATAGGGTAGTTTACTAAAAAAAATCTGATAAGTCCGTCAAATAGATTTCCTAAAAATATTGGAGACGTATTTTTTCTTTTTTCACATAAACAAGAAATGAAGACCATACAGTGCGTTGAAAACTCGTGTAACGTTACTACTCGCTACAATTTTTACCGGGCCGTGACGTCACACGCTTCCACTCCTGATCTTTTATGCTTTTTATCTTCGTCAGTTTGTATAGATTTGATAAAGGAAAAAATACGTGTCCAATATTTTTCTATAATCTAACTGACGGACTAAACATAATCATATATTTTTTACTCAGGCAACATCCCTATTGGTACTAATACCGAGCCGGTGGAGATTTGCATGTCTAGTACCAATTGGTACTACTACCTAACTTTACGGTTGACTTTTTTTATGTTAACTTTCTAGAAATTTTAAATGGTACTCGTTTTTAGTTCAATTTCCATTAAAACGCCTCAATCGGGGGCCCCGTTTGAATATTTGCTGTGAACGCGATACCCAGAGCTACTAATTAATATTGAGCTTGCGCCTTTATTAGCTCTGACAGACAAACTGCATTCAACCAGCTACGAAATTGTTTGAAGATAAAATGTATCCATATTAATTACCTTATTTAGCTTGCATGCAACTAATATACTATTAACATGTTACTTACAGGCTGGTTCCCAAAATAGTATTATTTATTTATACGATACACGAGAATGTAGTCAGTTAATTGCAACAGTTCCAATCAAAGCAGTTAAGTGAATACCCAAGCACCTTTGTTTATGGATGAGAATTCATCGAAACCCATCTGTGTTCCTCCCCCTCGCTCTGGACCAAGGATTGAACCTGGGCCAGAAGCGAGAGATCCACACAGTGTTGACACCCGGGCGTGTCAACCCACCGTCTCCGAAAAAGGTAGCTCCCGAAACATCAATGGCCGTCGAGTATGTACCGGAAGCTGAGGACTCTCACCATCCTCCTCTCCCGCCACTGCTCTAAGAAGGGACTATTCGCCACGATAGTAGCGCGGAGTTGTGACAGTCGCAGTCTTCATATCGCCATAAGATCCTACCAGAGCTCCGTCCGCCGCGCAGCGATTAGGCTTGGGCGTCGGCGGCTTAGCGCCTCTACGCGCCACGCGTAAATGTGACCCCAAGTATATACCTACTTTAGATTTAGGTAATGTAATACTATTGTAATAACAAAGACTTAACAAAACACTATTAGCAAGTATTAATTAACACTCATTACTAAAGGTCCAACTTTGACAACTCAATCAAAATTTAACGTCGGGCAAAGACATCCTTCATTGGCAATAATTTCATTTAAACTGTGGACTAGACAAACACCGTTTATACTTGTGAACTAGTAACTAGTAGCCAACAATGACAATGAATTAACAATCAACTAGGGTCGGGAAATTGGTAGCGTTTGGACAAATTGCTTATATGCGTAACTTGCGTAAGCCGAGACTATTCTCTCACAGAAACTGGTTCGCGCCATAGGCATTCGAAATCCCTTAGGTTCAATGCAGTACGAAATAGTTCGAATGTAGTATATTTCGAGACAATTGTGCGAGTTTAGTGTACGATGTGGAATTTGAGGGCTTTGTTAATTTATGGCTTGGCATTTGAATAATAGAATCGTTGAGTAGATATCTGATGATTTACTATAAGAGAACTTTATCTATTTTAGGCTCAAGAAATATTGACGCTGCTCTGTTTTAATACCAGTCATGGATGTTTTTTAAAATACATATATGGAGTTCGAATTAACTTAGAAAAACCGTCAGAATAGCTTCAAGAGTTTCAGTCATATTTATTCTATACTATTTTAGAGCAGTTTTTGTATGTATGGAATCTTATTTACGAAAAGAGACCAATAACCCTCCAATAAATTCACACAATTATTTAACACCAGTCTCCTAAATACTCGTATTCCCGAGTTAACGTTTCCTGATTAATTATTCCGGAATAAAAATTTATCAAACCCGCTAGGCTAAAGGGTGCTTTATTTTTTATGAAGATTTCCCCAACTTTTTTCATTAAATTTCTTGAAGTATTTGCAAACTTCTATTCGTTTTAACGCTGGGAAAATCTCTTCACTTTTTCACTCCCTTAGTATTGACCGAAATTCTCAGGAATACCTATAGGTAACCACGTAAAAAGTCAAGTCTCATTTCTCTAGCATTACTTTTCTGGCAACTGAGTTTTTGTTCTTAGCAAACGATGGAGTTACATAGACCCTTTGTCTTAAAACTATACTTTATACTGTCGTTTGGCTAGTAACTTTTATTGTTTTTGTCTACGGAATATTCACTTTTTTTTTGCCCAATAAAGTTTAAGCTTAACTCTAGAACATCCTAAATACTATACAGAACCTAGAAAAGCTTTCTCAAAATGATGTCACGCAATACTTACAAAGACAAACGAAAAAAAAAATATCGTATTTTTTCAACACTAGCAACAAAAGCTACAAAATCCGCTCATTCAATACAGATTGGTTGGTGAAAACGCTTGTGTTGCGTGCTCCCATCCCATTAAGATAAGCCAACCAAAACGAGACGCGTGGCTTACGATTAATGACGGGAAACAAAATGCTGTCTGCAATCCTGTTATATTTGAATGGACCCAACATAACAACCACAATGCATGGGGTGCCCACAGATGATAATGGAATGAATGTACGGGAAACCGCACAAATCATAAAGGCCGCTGATTATGCATTCTCCAGCCAACAGCAATGAAAATAAACATTTGCACAACGTAAAATAACCAATCACTTACGTGGGAAACATGAAGAATAATATAAATGTTCAGATTAAAACAGGGTAGCGTGATAAATATTTTAGGGAACAAAGACAATACAATTAATGTTGCTATAAACTCAACCGAACAATGTGTAAGTAAACATTGTCGACAGTGTACGGGACCGCAAAATGCTGATACATTTCAAGTGATAGAACACATACAGTAAAAGGTTTGTTAAGAAACAAAACTATATTTACATGTAACGAGCTCAGCCTACATTAAAACACTAACCAACCATTTCGTGGGTCTAAGCAATTATGATAGTAATTCTACTATTATAATTCGCGATCTAGATTCTAAACAAACTAATAGGAGTAATAATCTGTACCTTTACGATGACTGTGTAATTAAATATGTGTGGCCACTAATGGAGCGAATACAGATATATTTCGTAATAGACATGTCATTGCACTGTAATTAAGGACATCGTTGTGTTGTACACGCCGCAAACCACAGTCGATATACTAGTACATATCCAGTATATCCTTGATGACCATAGACGTATACCACATCTTATCGGCCAGTGAGGTTGACCAAAGTTGCATCATTTACCCTCGACAAAGGCAGACCGGTGTCTGAGATAGCACTTTAAATCCGCTGACACCTTCTATCATGCAAATACGGCTGTCTTAGTCACAGGTAGCCGTACCGTACTGTACTCATGTCTATTTCGACCTTACTTAACACGTAGCTCTAGGTTCTCAGTTTATGTATGCAGACCTCAATTCTATTGTGGACTGCGTGAATGTTGTCAAAATGGACACTGTGTGCCCTGTGTGGGCGTTTAAATGCGGCAAAGGTCCTGGTCACAATACACTTTGGAATTTGAATGAAACACTTATGTATGTACAATGGGTGGCCCTATTGCATTACGCGTTATCTTACGGCAACCTGGAATGGACAGTAATTGGCTTTACATGAAATAAGACTATCTTTTCTGTTTTTCAATGTACCTATTAAATAAAGACAGTAAAAGTAAATAACTACCGTCGATAAGTAATGAGATTTAAAACACAAGTTGAGGGCGTTATATTGACTCTGGCAATGCATTCAACCGACGAGCAGTTATTGCGAAATATGTATACTACACAGAACTGCGAAGTGCATAGTAATTTTTATAGGCAAAATATTCTACAATTAAAACTCAGGACACGTATTCGATATAAATTGTAAGTACTACTTATTCAAAGGTTCGATGCCATCAACTGTGAGTTGCAGAGTGGTTTAATATTCCTTATTTAACTCACATTGTTGACACGTTGACGTTTACCTTTAATTACTACACTACACTTTGTGAAACCACTTTACGTTCAACCAATATCACAGACAACACACCAATACAATCAAACACAGATATACAATAGTACTACACTCCTAGATCTGTCTTTGTTTACGCTGGATTAGAGATTGTCGTCGATTTATCGTCGTGTCTGATCCAGTCGTTCAATGAAACTGTAATTGATCTGTTCGCGCTAGTAAATCACTATATATAATGGAACGGTACACTGGACTGGAGCGATAGCGGAGCGAAACGTTCGAATTAGTACGAAGTTGGCTTTTACAAACTTCTCGAGCTTTTACGGGAAGACTTTCGACGTTGGAAACGTAGAGAAGTAGAAATGTCGAAGAAGAATACTTGCAAATGTTGGTTTTAGCCTGCACTTTTCCTCTGCTGAGTCGTTTTCTCTGATATGTAAAGGCAATCCTGCTACCGTCAATTTCAGCCTATATCATCCTAGCACTGGGCTAACCTGGAATATCTAAACACAATCCTCCTGTACCCCCCAATACTTTGTTTTGCAGCCTAAATCATCATTGCACTGCTAGGAAAATGCCTGGAATATTTAAGGAAAACACAGTATTTTTTTTTGACAGCCTGCTACGTTACACTTCACCCTCTTCTTCCAAAGGCTCTGGGATGTCAAGAGGTAATCCTAAACAACGTAAAAAGAAAACAGGATAGCAGAATCCATTAACACTGTGATCCACACTCCATTAAAGGCCGACTATACAGCAACCTGTTTTCCTCATAATTTCAGCATCTAGTCACACCCGCTTATTTCAGAGCCCTGTAGGGATTTGGCGTACAAACAAAATTTTAATCATTATTAAAACGGACGGTGGAATGCCTCCCCAGACGTGCGATAAAACGCTTTGACGGCACCAAGAATGTTTGCGACGATTACCTATTTATTCCCTGAGCGATTTGACGCAAACTCGAAATATAAGCTGCGGGGACTTATCCTTGGTGTTGAGATATTTACTTTGTCATTGGTGATTTTACTTGGATTAGATATGATATGATCAGGTAATTTTCTTACATCATAAATATATACAACTAAAGTATTGTCTCTTTTCAGAGGAAGATGATTAACGTAGAGTCAGTATGTTAACCTTAAACAGACCTTATTAATTTCACTAACAAAAATTATGATTTGTGTATTTTGTTAAACATTGTGTAAACTAAAGGTTGAATATACACACTTATATTAAGTGTGAAAATAATTAAATTAGAACAGTAAACCACATGACTGAATTAACCTAATGTGTTTGAAAGAACATTTCATTAATAAAGATTTTTCAAAAGAGTCAGTTAAAACGACATACATAATGAATACAGCGATTGTTTTACAGAAAAACAGTTACGCTTTCTTTCCAATTAAAATGCAAATTCAGACAAATAATTCAGAAAGGGAACTTTTTGTACCCTCATTAACAAAAGCCCCCTTTTTATGTGGGAGCCGTGGTGCAAATGCTGAATGTACGTAATTGGCTTTATATAACGGCTTGTTGAATTAATATCTAGGATAAAGATATAATTTATAACCAAGAAAAGGCCCATATTCAGTTAAATTGATAATTTACTTCTTTTAAATTGTCCAGCTGAGCGCACTTCATTACCCAAGGTTCGCGTTATCACACAAATTTTGTAAGTAAGAGGAAAATAAGACATTTTTATTTATCAGCAGTCGGTAGGTAATCTTCAGATGTGGTAAGAATTTCGTATATTAGGTTGACTGGTAGAGAATGCCTTGTTGCATTAAGTCCGCCCATGTACCACAATCTATACTACTAATATATAAATGTGAATGTAAGTTTGTTACGCTTTCACGCGAAAACTACTCAACCGATCATCATGAAACTTTGTACACATATTCTTGGAGGTATTAGAAGTAACATAGGATACTTTTTATCCCGGGATTACGTTCCCTTGGGATAATTTCTGACATTCACGCGGGCGAAGCTGCGGGCAGCAGCTAGTTGTACATAACGTTTAAATAAATATATTTAAGTGGTAATTTTATAATTCTGATAAAAATGTTTTCCCTTAAGAGTATGTGGCCTACTTTAGTTCAAGACTTCACATTCTCATATTCTCCTTTGAATTCGAGATTTTCGTGAAATCAGCAAGCAGTTAGTCGAATCTTTATGTGACGACACGGCTGGCCTTTTCTTTGGTCGACGAATCAGCATTGCCATTCAAAACCGTTGACAGCGATGTGGACGAACCTTTCAATGTCCTAACTATGTCTTCTTCCCCCTTCCCCCTTTTTACTGGGCTTGTACATTTACATATGTATATTTTCTTTAAAATAGCTTTATTAATGCAATTAGTAATCCTTTTTAATATTTTTAGTTTCTAGCATATAATTGTCAACATTTTTTTCCTTTTCTCCTTTCAGAAGTCTGCTGGAAGAAAATTCTTTAAAAATAAGCAGATGTTTGTACTCATATTTGTTATATTATCTCTTTTGTTGTCTCTCTGTGCACATGAATGGTAAAATGTGAATAATTTCTACAAATGTGAAATGTGATGTGAACCAAACAGTAGCGGACATTTCTGCGAAAGATAATTGCATTGATACACACGTGTGTGTGACAAATACACGTGCAAGCAAGTGTCTTTCATGGAAATGCCCTTCGCGCAAGTATCTTGTTTCAGGTCTCCCAAAGTGCCTGCTAGGGTTGCGGATTTTGTTCGAAAGAGTCACCGCAGCCCTGGAACGCAAAGGGCACAAGAAGGATCACGGGTGGGTTTTAGAGTCTGACACTCCCTTCCGCTCCGCCCAGAGCGGGAGAAGTCATTTGATGATTTCCCATCCAGAAAAAAAAAAGGTCTCCCAAAGTGATAATGCGCATAGAAATCTTCGTCACTGTTCGGCAACGGTCGTATTCCCCGAGCGTCGGAAAACGATATGTATTTAGAGTGGCATTTTCTTCATGCATAATTTAGAAGAATTATGTGTTTTGTGCTAAAATTTGTACCTATCCAAAACTGTACCTATCTCTGGTAGGTAGTATTGATTTAATATTATAATACCTAAGGATATTTTTTGGAAGGAACGGGCTTAATCCGTTAAATCATTTTAATCTAATACACGATTTAATACGAGTGTGATTCTTCCGAATTATATTCCAATCGTTCAATCAAAACCAATAGCTATCAAATAGTTCTGACAGTAAAATTGACCAACCAAACCAAACGACAAAACCAACCAATACGGAATGATTTAAGTTCCGTGTAAGAAAACGCAAATATAAATTGAATTTCTTGTTCTCTGTCTCTTCTGAATATTCTAAAAGCATATTTGACTTTGCGGAATGCAGACACCAAATCGGAATGAGGAAAGAGGAATCGTTTTACATGCAAACTTGAATGACCAAAGAATTCATTGTCCTTTCCAACAAGACGTTATTCATACTGTTAACGCAGCTAACTAAACATTTAGTTTTTTTAAAATGTTAACCTAGAAGTTATTCTAATACTTAAATGTATTTTTTTTTCATACTCAGAGCACCAGTTTATGTTAACACTAAGTTATGTATTCAATTTACGGAAGTTTCATTGGGATTCCCGATTAAATGAAACTTCCGTAACTTTTGATAATCGTATGCTAAAATAACTCAACTTTTTATTAAAAATACTTAGAAGAACTCAACAGCTTTGTATGATCATTTAGACCTTAAGCCATAAGATTTAAATGATCAAACTTCTGGCCGTAACATAACCTTGAACAACTTTTTTACAACATGGAAAGCTCACTCTACTCCTATAAAAATAAAGTTGAAATTAGGTGGACTGTTTGCACGAAAGTCAAAAGCCGTATTGCCGCACGTACCCACAGTGGCGTTAACTTTTGATTGCACAAAACATTAAAAAAACAAAGTTATTATATTCGGGGAGGTACAACTTTTATTTTACAACTTTACAGTCTCATATAAAACGGGTGCACGATGCGATTAAAATTAAAAAGTAAAAGTATGGGCCGCCCCATTTCAGTGTAGTAATAACGAGAGAGCTTTCCGATACTTGTTAAACGTATACAGTGTTTTTAAACTTTTTTTGCATGTAATTACACTGGCGTGAAGTTTCGATTGTATCGGTATTTTCATTGAAACTGATCCGGCCGTGTCGGTGACTTCCCGTGGGTGTCGTCAGAGATTTTATGAGATGGGTTGGGCTGCAGCCAACACACACAAGGTCTGATGATTGTGATCTTTATTGTAGGCTTGTGGGTGGTAAGAGAACTTCAGCACAGTATTTTAAGGTGACACCGTAACATAACTGACATAAACAAAATAGCCAAATTTAGAATACATTTTCCACCATCAATCCATCAATAAGATGCCGACTGCCAGCACGTTTTGATTGATCCATTCATCGGATGTTCCCCTCCCCCCCAAAGACAAATTGCTCCCCAACGCTAACCGAAGCCGGTATCATTGTAAAACTGGGAATGAATTATAATACACCCAACTCGTACATTCTACAACTCGAAATCCATCCATTTTATCTTGCTCTTGAGGTTTTCCTGACAAATGAGATATCCGGGACGACCCTAACGAAAATATCCTTGGGTTTTCCACCACACAGCCGAGCCTTTGGATTTATACGAACGTTATATCATGCAATCACGCCGAAACTTCGTGTTATTTTTCTCCTTATGGTCAAGACTCCTACATTGTGCTCACACATATTTTGTGTCTAGGATCCAGATTTTCATTTCGACGCCCGACAGGGGTAGTGAACCCATATCTCTCATATGAGGTACTTAAATCCAGTCGCAAAACATCAATAACCCGTTTATGGTCACTTGCGCGGTACCACATGAAACTTATATCTAAGTTATTGTATAATATTGTACTATCGTTGTAATAGAAAATATGTCTGTGATGGGAAATTTCGCTCGACTCAGGAGCAATGAGGCGATCAAACAGTAAAACTTTTTATATCACATTTTTTCTTGTAGATAAAAAAAACGGCGCATCGTTACTTTATAGTATTTGATGAAGCTTCTATCTAGTATCATCTTTCTTGAACTCTCATAAACTGTGTTGACAGAAAGTTTTTGTAAATACATAGAGCGTGCGAATTTTCCGAAGTTTCCCCAAAAAGGTCTGTTGATCCTCTAAAAGTTAGATACAAATGTTATGAAGTTGAGTTCCGAAACATACCTAAGTAAAGAACAGAGTTTTAAGTATGTTGGAGAGAATTGCGTCGTGGTGTTAGTCTCAGAAGGGGATCCAATCATTTGACTGTACCTTAATATTTATAGAGCTTTGATAATACCTCAAACACCATTGTTTATATACTATGAAATATATGTACTAAAATTTCACAAATGAATGTCCATGTTTTTTCTGGAGTTTCTACGTAGCCCGAAGTCCAATTAATAGCTATTGGCTTGAACCTTGTTCATGTGACTTAAACGTAAATGTAATTGGCGAAATGTACATGAACAAGTCTTGTATATACACTGGTATACTTACATACTTGCCTAAACTTTTAAAGAATACACGCGTGCTTAGGTTACATAAACTATCAAGAAAAACAAACATGTATCTTATACTGGCGACTATAAAGTTAAAGATTAACAACGCACGAGCATACCTAGCTAGCTAGTCGTTGAATGTGAAGTCAACCGAAAATCGCTCGTAACGTGATTAGTACCAAATTGATAGGTCTCCAATAAAGCGATATTTATAACATCACTCAATTTATTACGCTGAGGCAATAAATTGAGCTTGGCCGAAGGTTTGTTTCACGATGTTGGTCAAAACGATCAGTAAGGGTCTCGACGACCGATATTAGCAATATCCCTGAACCCCACACCAGATATATATGAACTAGTATTTTTGTTCTACACAACAATAATAAAAGAGAGAGAGATTCTTGTTTCTTTAAATGCCAATGCTTTAAATAAGATAGGTACTTATTACAGGTGGAAAACTTTCAAGAATTTTGAATATGGAATAAATCATTGACAATGCCCACAGGCAAGTTCTGACCTCATCCAGAAAAGTAAATAAAACTATTTGAACCATGAACTTGCATGTAGGTGTAATTTATTCATATCTAATCGAATAAATGATTTTTCGTCCTAAAACTAGTTCAAGCATGAAATTATAACGGCAATCAAAAAGGGTTTGATTAGATTGACAAAACTTGGAAATTTTACTCACTGAAGTTGTTCGCCCGCTGTACTAAACAAATGGTGATTACCTAAAGTTTAATTGAAAATCCGGGAATCTGTGATGATAAGGGTTTTTATTATACTCCAGGTAAAACATAAACTTTGTAGCTCGTAATTGGAAGGGACAGTAAAATAAAATTTATTCTTCGTGAGAACCATTTAAAAATTTCAACGATAGCACTGTTGACCACTTTATGGTCGCTACTCAATGTTTCCTCAAAGGGCGTTATAAATAAGGAAGGAGAAAATAAAAAGTTGAGCCAATAAATTAATTCAGTAAAAAGCCAGGAAGTTTTTTCAGGAGCACGTAGTTCGTCCCTTTTCCAAAAAAGAAATAAATATGCTTTGAAAGATAAGCGTGCTGTAAGCGGCAAGCGTGCGCTAACCAGGCTTTTATAAAACGTAGTGAATATAAGTTGAACTGGCAGCGCCCCGCGGTTTCACCCGCATAAGTGTCGATTACGTGGGAATATTGGGGTAAAAATTAACCATGTTAACCATATCTGTGTACCAAATTTCATCCAAATCCGTTCAGTAGTTTTTCGTGAAAGAGTAACAAACGTTCATCCAACCACCCATCCATCCATACTTACAAGCTTTCGCGTTGATAATATTAGTAGGATGTGGAAAAAGTGTGTTTTTTTTATTAAATTAGGATTTCCAAAATGTTACTCTCAATCTGCCTTTTCTCAATTATGTCGGCGTCAACTTTCAGTTTAACTGGATACATCAGAGTTCAATATTTCGAGAGCCAATATTATACACGGTTTCTGCTATCTGACCTTCACATAAAATACAATAAACGTATAACAGATTCAGATTTTCTGGCTTTTTACTATCCGTAACGATTGTGAAAGATCTTCAAATAATGTTATTTTTTATTTCTTAGCCACAAGTTCCTCTGATATTGCGAAATTTGTTCGAGAGTCACCGCGGCCCTGGAACGTAAAGGGCACAAGAAGGATCACGGGTGGGTTTTAGTCAGTAAGAGTCTAACACTCCCTTCTGCTCCGCCCAGAGCGGGAGAAGTCATTTGATGATTTCCCATCCAAAAAAAAGCTCCCCTGATGAGCTGTTGTATTAATTGTATAAATATAACTTACATAAAATCTACAAAGAACCGAGAAAAAACGCACGGAATTGATACGTTTGTAAATATCCTAAAAGCTGTGGAATGTTCCATCGAGGTACAATTTACATATAATATTCCCCTAATTATAACGTCGAACATCTTATTGTCAGTCGCCCCGTCCTACACACCATATTTCATTTTTATCTGATTTCCACAGGATGTGTATGTACATAGACTTTCTTGATAGCAATTTCGATTCGGATGTCAACACTTGAAGGAGTAAAATGCCTCTCGGTTGGAACTCAGGTGCCTCCCAATTATTGACTTATCTTTTTACGAAGACTTGGTTACTCTTGTTTGTATTTTAGTTTTAACTTGACACTAAATAAGTTGACTCAAATGTATTTTTGAATTAACCGTGAAATACGTAGGAGTTTTAATGGGAATTCTTAGTTACTGGCCGTGAATTTTGGAATATCATGTCGCTAGACACGTGTAGATTTATAGATACACGGGGAAATTTGATTGATGTATTTATTCCAATTGACCTTGTAAAGTATGCATAAAATTTTCCTTATTTGTGAAGTATGTATACTTACAGTATTTTTTTTTCCATTATCGTCCATGAAAACTAAAAGAGTAGCAATTACAATAATGGATAAATCTGGCGGTGAAAGCTAGATGATTCGTTTTTGTCAACTATTCAGATAGCGGGCTACTATATTTACAACAAAAACCCGCAAAAACATTCCAAAAACAGAGAATCACAAAGGCACAATGGACCATTCGCAGCTAAAATTTACGGCATTTCGTGGCAACCGCGACATAGCACAGTCAGCTAATGGTACAAATGAAAGCGCGCGACATAGGAAGCAAGAAGCTAAGTTTTTAGACCCCGGACAGGGTGGGAAGCTGGGGCAAAGGCGGACGCGAAATATCAAACATATGAAAACGTCATTTAGGGCTTTATGAAATGGCAGGTCTAGCACGATGCGACTGAGATAAAAAAAAAAAAACTTTTTTCTGTACACCATAACAAATTACAACAAAAGCTTTAAAATATAATGATAGTTGTAAAAATGGGCGGTCTTATCGCTGAAACCTTCGCTGAAGTCTTTTGCAGACAACCTTTGGATGTAATCGACAGAGTTACTGACCTCGCGAGCAATCGACCGTCTATTGTTTTATCTCAAGTAAACACGTCTATACTTAACAGCCCGCAACTACAAGGCGTTATACACTGCGGCCACCTGATTGCGTCCGCCACGCCACCGCGCCCGCACCCGCTTTAGTCACCTAGCCTGCACTTTATACAAGGTCTCAGTAGCATAAGTTCAGTGAAGCGCTTAGTTATGCAGCGAGCGTCGCCTCAGCCCGAAGACGAGTAACTTGTGTGGAACCTTCAAGTCAGCCAAGTTGCACGTGTCCCATCCCGCGATGAAACAACGGCACCTATTTTAATTCGTTTAGACTGTTACGCTCCAATAAGTTTTAAATGACAATGTGTGAATGCAATTGTAAGTTGGCGCGTATTGTACTGTAACACCAGGGAATCTTGGGCATAGCGTTACTTATTGTGAAACACGGATTGGGATTATACTTTGTACTTATTTATGGCATCTGCCTTAAAAAAGCGCTATTACATAACTTGTCATAAAAAAGGTGTATTTCCGTATTCATCATTCAAAATACTCTTTATTTTTTTGCCAGACGCTTCCAAAGTTCTATCGACAAAGTTTTCTACCAGTGATCTGCAGCCAAGGAGGCTACCTTCGTCACAGTACTGTACAGAGAATAGAATCTTAAGAAGAATGACGGCCATTCTTTTTTCATGGTTTGATGAGGCTTGTGCTACATACACGTGATCTCGCCATATCTACCATGATGACGTAGGAATATCTTTTCGTTTGATTTGAATATAGGTATAACAATAAACAGCCAGACTCTTCTGTAAAAGTATGTACGTGTGTATGTTTGTGGAAACTTTGGTGTTGGGAACTTAAAGTGAGCTGTATTCTACTCCATGAAAGGGATTGCTCACTTCACAAAAGTTTCTATAGTCGGAATTTTACAGAATAGTAGGTACAAATACATACATATCCCAATATCTGGCTAAAGATGGTTTGTTTTTCAACGAATAATATTTCCTTATTGTACGATTCACCAGTACCCAAAATACCCAATGAAAACACTTACGTTATAATTTTCATAATGACGAAAAATATGTTCAGTGAACTACTAAATGCTTTCGTTAGAGTGGCGCCGGACGGGGCAGTGATGTGACTGACCAGTGACCACCGTTTACCAGTTGACCTCTCCCGTCTCCACTGGTGATGATATTGATGACTGTAAAACGTGTCGACGACGCGATTGGCGTAGTGTTTGAGCGATTGGCTGCCGCGCTACGTGTAACGGGTTCAATTCCCACACGGAACAAATATTTGTTGTCTGGCTGTTTGTGTATGTGAGTTTATATATTTGTAAAGTAACCGCGATACAGGACAAATTCCTAGTTCCTAGTCCGGTTTTATTTATAAAAAGAGGTATTTATAGGAACAGTAACTTAAAATGAGCTCATTTTAAGGTTACTGTTCCTGTTCGTTTCCAATCGTCTTTTGTAATGCGCACAGCAAAGGAGTGGAACTCTCTGCCTGCATCGGTGTTTCCAAACGCATTCAACCCTAATCTCTTCAAAGTTAGAGTGAACAGGCTTCTTCTGGGTAAACTCATTCCTGTGTCGACTTTTTCTCTGTCATCTGTGACCTAGACTAAAGTTAAGAGTAAATCCAACTCACAAAAAAAAGAAGGGAAAAGCGGATGAGCGTTTAGCTATGAAGTGGGTACAAAACCAGACTCCAGGCTGCTATTGAAAAAATACAGATGCAAGAACCCAATTACATTTTGGCGGTAGGCAAACCCAGCATCATTGTAGAACGCTTCCTTCTGTGTTTTAGGGCTACTATTGTAATTTGTTATGGTGCACAATAAAGAGTATTTCTATTCTAAAAGCAATAAAAATGGCTATCGACCTTTATGACGAAAAATATATTCAATGAACTGCAAAATGCTTTCGTTAGAGTCACACTGGACGAGGCAGTGATGTGAGTCGACCACATTTACCAGTTGACCTCTTCCGATTCAGTAGCGATGCTAATGCCGCTAATTGGTTTAGGAGCCTGACATACAGATAGGCTAACCACGCGTAGTTCGTGCGGAGAAATCTAGTTATTGTGGTGATGACCATCTGAGATATTAACTGGGTCAGCCCTCCTACTATGACATGTCATTGGCATTATGACTTCATTGTGAATAACGATAGCGCTATTCGCCCTGTATTGCGCCTGGCTGGGTTTGAACCCGCGACCTACAATTCGTAAGCCGGGGCCGTTACCACTTGGCCACCACTGCTCTACTATTGGCGCATTACTTTGTGTCATTAATTTCATCACCACTGCTCTCAAAACGGTGAAGGAAAACATCGTGAGGAAACCGGCATGGCCTAGAACCAAAAATTCGAAGACATGCGACATTCACCAACTCGCACTGGGCCCGCGTGGTGGATTACGGCCCATTCCCTCTCCTAGAAAGGAGGCCTGTGTCCCAGCAGTGGGAACTTTTGATTATACTTATGCTTATGCCCTGTATTGCTTGATATCTTTCTCACAGCGGAGTCAAGATAACATTGGCACATCATAGTAGAGGGGGGAGGCTTTCATGTGAGCTGTCAAAGTTAAATGTTTTACCTACCTACTGACCATAATTAATGTTTTGTTATGCCAGAATGGGATAAGGCTGTTTGTTTACGTCGTTCGGCTTTATTTATTTTTAGAATAACTGGGACTTTTAATTCCACGATTAAAAAAGAGTCTTAACAAAATTCAAAGTATTGTAGAATTTAATTCTATTTGATAAATACGTAATTCAGTTTCATCACTCACGCATACTTCTTATGTTTAAACGAACGAAAAATCTCTTTTTCTCCTATTACCAACTTGACTCACCTTTGATTGTCAAATTTCACAGTTCAGAAACGTAGTATTGTAAATTAGTATGTTAGTGGGTACTTTTGAACAAATCAGCCGTACCTTTTAAACACTAGTGTGCACGGCTGATTTGTTGAGCTGGTGTGATGTCCTGTCCTGTCTTTCATAAGGAGTCATTGCACGTGAGGCACCAGGCACCAACTGAGTGAGTATGGGCCTGCACTAAGTCAATTACCATCAGACTTTTGAGGTCGATTTTTTACTGGACGTAGCTGAATACCAAAATACCCATATAATTTTTGCGATTGCTTTTCTAATCTCCACAGTCTAGTAACTGAGTAAATCTAACCCAAGTCCTTGGCAAGATTGCGGTCCGACTTTCAGGCTTCCAACTTTCCGTAACGATGACTGTCAAAGATCTACAAATGACATTCGATACCAACGGTTCATCGTCTTTCAAGGGCAAGTAGTGGTCTCGGTCACTCATCCAAGGATCGACCTCGGCATGCCTTGCTTAACCTTGTATGATCGATGCGTAATACTTCATTATTTAACTAGGTGTCCCTGTGCAGTAAGTAAAACTCCCGTCCTATAATTACAAGGTAAGGTTATGGTAATTCGTTTGAAACTTATTTACGTACTTGCTGAACACCACTTTGCCGTGCACCGCGGCACCGCGTTTGTCGCAACACATAATTTTCAAAGTAGTTAGCATTAGTTATCTCTAAAGTACTGCATTACGTTTCACGACTTTATATTTGAGACTTATTCGATATTATTAATGCTTTATCTGTGTAGCAGTCCAACCCAATCGGCTATCGGGAAACACGATACCTTCAGAAGTATCGTGTTAATGTTTGCTCTGGCAACACTGGTTATCTGACTTTTAGGCCGTGTTTTACTATAGAGCGGTTATAACGCGCAATACAGGATTGTCGCGTTGATTTGTGCGGTAAAGCCGATCATGTATTCGCGCGATGCTTTAGGCTTTTACTTTTTTTTCTCTTTTTCCGGATGGGAATCCATCAAATGACTTCTCCCGCTCTGGGCGGAGCGGGAGGGAGTGTCTGATTCTTACTGACTGAAACCCACCAGTGTTTCTCATAGTGCCCTTTACGTTTCAGGGCCGCAGTGACTCTTTCGAATAATTCCGCAACCCTAGCAGGCACTGACCCTATGGGGCCCCATCTTCATTGCTGACAGCTCTTTTGAGGCGCACGTGGAACATGACGCACAGTCGACACGTGCCTGGCTGCTATCGGATGGCGAACTGCAGGCCCAGGCTTCTGACTATCTGTAGCAACTGTCAGCTTTCCCAAGCATGGGGTCTTGTAAATTGGATAGTCCTGGTCACCTATCCATGGTTCTTTTCTTAGGATGGCATAATCATCAAATTGACTCCTTGCGTTCTGGGTGGAGCAAAGGGGAGTATCAGATTTTTACTGGCTAAACTAATCCACGCGCGTTCCTCCTTATGAATAATCTCTTTGCGTTTCAGGACCGCGGTGATTCTTTCGAACAAATTCCGCAAAACCACGAACCTACTTTTCATAAGCATTGCTAAACCTTGAAGAACCCACGCGGCTGTTATAATTTACTCACGAGTCTCTTACTGTTGCAGAAGATACAACAAAAATATTTCTGTCATCACGTTTGTCTGAATCTCCATAAACACAACGCGTGCTGCGCAATATAAGGCCACCCATTGCGCCGAACGTTATTTCACCTCCCGTCGACTTCACCTTGACCTTACAAACCAAACTCTATGCCTTAAACAATAAAGTAGATTATCGAAGCTCGTTCAACCACTCGTAGACTTGTTTAACAGCTACTGAGTGTTCGGTGTGACACACGCAAATTGTAGTGGAAAGTGCTATAATCGTAAATTGTACGTAAATTGGCTTTATTAAACGGGCGTACTTGCTCCAATAATACGTAGCACTACATGATATACACTATTTATTTATGATCGTAATATGCTATATGTGTCTCGTAAATACCTACTTCTTTCATTTACAGTCCGGTTAAGCAGTAACCAGGCTATAAGATATATAGTGTGCTGCTGTAGTCCCATTCAACTGCGAGTGGTCCCATTAAAAAAAGCTCCTTTCATTCTCCAGGGTTTAGTAGCGAAACTAAATCTGTAAAACAAAAGAGTAACATAAAGTTACGTTTCGTTACGAAAGAACATTTTACATGTCCAATCCGTTTCTCCCATCAATCAATTAGTAAACTCTCTGATTTCGGCCGCCGTTCAATCTTCATGTGTGTTTTTTTTTTTTGAAGAACACAATCCCGTAACGCGAACACAGCGAAAAATACATGAAAAACCAAAGAGATAAAGTTTTATTTAGGTATCGTTTTTGATACCAAAGATGAAAAAGTTTTATTCCAATATAAAATAGTAAACATTTATTCGGCGCAGACACAAACAAACAAAGTAACAGAAATCATAGTAGGTACAGAATTGCGCTGAGCGTGCTCATACCGAAAGAGTTACCCATTTCAGCATTTGCTGGGCGTCAGACACCCAGCGCTGGTTTTCAGTTGGCACACCGCAGTGACATATGGACTGGTATGGTACTGGTATGTACTGGCATGGTAAATACATATAATAAACAAAATACTTAATTAAATATTGGTTTTATAATTATTTGTAAAATTATTTTAAAATTTCGTAAATAAATAAAGTTGTACAATTACATTCAGGTCGATGTGTCTATCGTAAAGAAAAATACATGCACATACATTAACTCACTTCTATTTTGGATGGGAGTTGGCAAAAGTATTGAACGCAACCTGCTACGATCCTGATGAAGTCTTTTTCATAATTAGTATCTATCTATACTTATAATAAATCTGTAGAGAGGTCAATTCTGTACAGTGAATATATTTTCAAAATAACTATCAGGGGGTGATTAGTGATCGATACTGGTGCCAAAAATGCAATCAGTAAAATTTTTGTCTGTCTGTCTGTCTGTCTGTCTGTCTGTCTGTCTGTCTGTCTGTCTGTCTGTATGTTCTTTATAGAAACAAAAACTACTCGACCGATTTTAACGAAACTTGGTGCAATTATTCTTCATACTCCTGGGCAGGTTATAGTATACTTTTCATCATACTACAATCAATAGGAGCAGAGCAGTGAAGGGAAATGTTGGGAAAACGGGAGAAGTTACTCCATTTTTTAAGCTTCCGTCGCGTGTGTAGCCTTAATGGTTAAAGTTACATAGAAATCATGTATTACGGAAATGTTCTACATAAAATTATCTAAAAAATATCCCGAAACAGCATATGTCTATATTTTATGGTTGACTCACAATAACACGTGTAACTCCCGATAGCTTAGCAGTTCGGAGCTTTCTGATTATATTTGTTTACTCTTACGTTTAAAATACTCTCACTTATCCCTAATTAAAAAAAGTTAATATTATTACCAATTCAATAAAAAAAGAATCATAGAAATCGGTATAGAAACACCAAACTTATACATGAATACAATAATAAGCCATAGCGCGCTGTAAGATGTTATTATGATTATTTTTGTGTAACTTTTGTTGCTATTTTATAAAATAGGTACTTATTAGTTATTTTGGTAATGTTTAAATGTTCGTTCAAATTACAAATTATTAATAGTTTCAATTTTATTTCTTTTTATGTGAAGTAGTAGTAGTAGAAGTAGGAGCATATATTTTTAGATACCGATAGGTTAGTTTTGGCTAATTTATGTTCTGTTTTTTAGTATTAAGTAGGTAAAAGCGTAGATACTTTTATTAATTAGTAGTTATTTTATTAATTAGTTATACGTAGTTATAGGTATTTATTTTTAAGTGAAGTAGGTATAGGTTATTATAATAATTATAATTTTGCACAGGCATTTCAGCTTTACTTTCATTTCTTTTTTTGTTGTAAGTTGTACATATTTCACACACACATAGTGTCTATCAATGCACAGCCCAGATCACTGAACGGATCGGGCTGCAAATTTGGCATGCAGGTAGATGTTATGACGTAGGCATCCGCTAAGAAAGGGTTTTGATTAATTCTACCCCCAAGGGGATAAAATAGGGGATGAACGTTTGTATGAAACTTTGTCAATTTTAAACCGGTCGGGCTGAGAGTTTCAATATCGGGGGTAAAGTAACTATTCCACGCGGACGAAGTCGCTGGCAGAAGCTAGTACTTATAATAAATCTGTACAAGGAATATATTTTCAAAATAACTATCAGGGGGTGATTAGTGATCGATACTGGTGCCAAAAATGCAATCAGTAAAATTTTTGTCTGTCTGTCTGTCTGTCTGTCTGTCTGTCTGTCTGTCTGTCTGTCTGTCTGTCTGTATGTTCTTTATAGAAACAAAAACTACTCGACCGATTTTAACGAAACTTGGTACAATTATTCTTCATACTCCTGAGCAGGTTATAGT
Source organism: Hecatera dysodea (assembly GCA_905332915.2). NCBI lineage: Eukaryota > Metazoa > Arthropoda > Insecta > Lepidoptera > Noctuidae > Hecatera > Hecatera dysodea. The sequence goes on from HG995302.1 coordinate 10,754,685, forward strand.
ATACTTATCATCACGCTACAATCAATAGGAGCAGAGCAGTGAAGGAAAATGCAGGGAAAACGGGAGAAGTTACTCCATTTTTTAAGCTTCCATCGCGTGGGTAGCCTTAATGAGGCCAGAAGTGCGTGCAGGACATCATCACGTTGTTGAAGAGCACCGACCCGGACGACGTTCCCGCGTTTGTGGCGAAGGAGCTACATAAGTTGCCCCCAGTCACGTTTGACCACGTCGACGTCACCAGGCTGCTAAAGGACATAACAAATCTTAAGGCAAGTCTGGCCGAGGTACAGTCCAAGTTGGAGGTGTCGAATAACACCATTGGGGAACTACGTGCCGAAGTTGAGTTGTTGCGCAACGTTGTTTCGGTAAATAGGGCGCCTGATGCCTCCAACGTGAGCTCACGTCACGGTGCGAGAAATGCAAGCATCGGCAGTTTTGATTCGGCGAGCGCCACTGCGTCACCCGCTGCTGAAACTGCACGCGTTGCAACATGCGCCGCCGCCGTCGCTGACTCGACGCCGGTCGAGTTAGCGACTCGTATAGGTACGTCGACCCCTAAACGTGCCTACGCTGCTATCGTCGCCACGAATAAGCCTGTGTCGAAGACGAAGAAGGGGAATGAGAAGAGTTGCTGTGAACCTGCCAACAGGGGTTCGAAACAGCTAGGCCCAGCTACGGGCACGAGTGACCAGGATGGCTTCGTGAAGGTGGAGAGGAAGAAGAGGAAGATGCCTCCTAGTCGGAACCAGTGCGGGACCGCGCTGGTAGATCCCAATATGCTGCGTCCGGCAATACCTACGACGCAGCTCTATGTGTCTCGTTTACATCACACCACGAAGGTTGAGGAGATCGTGGAGTATGTTCGAGCGAAGACCAGCTGGACCTTAAGGGTAGAGAAGTTGGAGCCGCGCCATAACACGAATTTCAAGTCGTTCGTGGTGCGAGTTCCAACTCATCATATTGAGACCTTCCTCAAGGAGGAGTTTTGGCCGAAGGGTGTCGTGTATCGGCGATTCCGCGGAAGACTACGCGACACCACGCAGCGTAACACGACGCCGACGCTTCGTGTAAAATAAAATAGTGTATTGTTTTTGTTTTTATATAAATATGTATGATAGTCTGTAAGGTATATATGTTATGGGTCTTTGTTACCCGAAATAAAAGTTATATTATTATTATTATTATTAATGGTTAAAGTTACATAGAAATCATGTATTACGAAAATGTTTTACATAAAATTATCTAAAAAATATCCCACTACAGCATATGTCTATCTTGTATGGTTGACTCACAATAACACGTGTAACTCCCGATAGCTTAGCAGTAATCTTACGTTTATCGTCGGATCGGGCTGAAATTTGGCATGCAGGTAGATGTTATGACGTAGGCATCAGCTAAGAAAGGATTTTGATTAATTCTACCCCCAAGGGGATAAAATAGGGGATGAACGTTTGTATGAAACTTTGTCAATTTTAAACCGATCGGGCTGTGAGTTTCAAAATCGGGGGTAAAGTAACTATTCCACGCGGACGAAGTCGCTGGTAAATAATAAAATTTATTCTAAACGTAACAACCTATTCGAAGAACATAAAATCTTACCGACTAATCGATCATCAATTTATTTTCCTTATTACAACTCAACAGTAAAAATCAAAGGTTTTTACAAAATATCCCTAAGAAATAAAGCCTACTTACAAATACGTGTACACATAACGTATGTATGTAACGTCAAAAGGTCGTGAGAGGTAAAAGTGTAAATTTCCCAGGAGCTCATAAAAGTACCTTCACAACTAAAAACTTGCCTCCCAAAGGACATAAGTTCTTCCCAAATAGATTACTATAGCCTTTAGCAACAGACAATAATATGGCATCTATGGTCGAAAATATACTTCTTTAGCCGGCGTAATGTTTGTCCTGAGAATATTTGATCTTCTCTTGCTCATTACCGAGAGAAAAGTCAGATAATCTTGTTTTAGCTTTTGTGACTAGACAAGTTCGTAAATGTTGGAGCAATCGTAGAGTATTTGTAGGTATTTCTCCTAGTTTGAAACTAATTGCTAATATGCCAAAGACTATTTTTTTAATGCCATCCATACCTAGGATTACACTGGTTGACTGGTCTACCAATTTTTACTTAAATAAATATCTTCTATATATATCTCTTAAATAAAAAAAATATTTTTATTATTATATTTATATCTTAAATAAATGTCGTTATATTAAAAAATAAGCATATTAAATGAAATTAGGTGACATGATCATTTATCGAACATACCACCAAATTTCATTTAATATGCTTATTTTTAATATAACGATCAAAATATAATGAATTATATAATTTATACGTAATTTTATATGATAAAATGAACATTTCATACAATGCACATTTGAAAGTAATTCTTGACTTAAGATTTATGTAATTTTTCTTTTGAAATGTATCTTATCTATCTATCTTTTCAGAATGAGTAAACAAAAAATGAGAATGAATTATTCCGAATTCTTTTGCACTGCACTGTTACACAAACAATTAATATAATATAATCATTTTAGACTTTAACATTCCCGCTGACTCAGCGGGAATGTTAAAGTTAAGTTTAGTAAAGTTAGGGCAGTGTTAAAGTTAAGTAAAGTTAAGCCCAGCAGACCTCAGCGGCGCTGAGGCCTGCTGGGCTAGAACCCTCGTTAAGAAATGTTGTACCTGTGCATTTGCCGTACTGAAATAAAATACACAAATAAACTTTTTTGTATTTATTTAACGTTATAACATTTATGTATGATCTTTATCATCAGTCAGTATAACCTTTTTCCAACACTGCTTGTGTCGGTTTACCGTGTAACCGTAGCAGTAGATTAGAAAATCTGCTGCTACGGTTGGCATAAATTTTGCCTACCTGACATCCATAACGCAACACTAGGCAATACGACGGTTGCAAAATTTGTTCGAAAGAGTCACCGCCCTGATACGCAAAGGGTATTAGGAGGAACACGGATGGGTTTTAGACAGTAAGAGTCTGACCGTTCCACCCAGATTGCAAGAAATCATTTGAGGATTACCCATCCATAAAAAAATAATAAATAATAAAGGCAATACAAAACGCCTTGGTAGGACTGGTTGTAAAACGTTCAGGGTTCAGATTACCCGTTTAAGTATATATCGCGCTGTCCAAAGAAGATATAATTTCCGTTACCCTCTTTATAATATTAATATTAAAAGAGGTAACGTTTGTGAGGTTGTGAGTTTGTGACGTTGCAAGGGGTAATCTCTGGATCTACTGAACCGCTTTTCAAAATTATTTCACCAATAGAAAGCTACGTTACTGTGGAGTTTCATAGGCATATTTTATCTCCATATTGCCACGGAAACGGGAACAACGCGATTGAAACCGCGGGGCGCTGCTAGTGCTCAATAAAGCAAAACTTACCTCAAACATTGCTATAGCAACTTGCCTATGTAGTTATAATATTAGCTTTGACCAAGTTCCGTCTCCCAGGACCAACGTTCAATGTGATGCTTGTGTTGCTGGCAACGCCTCGGGCACAATATTAGTAACTTTATTAATTCCCGGATGTCTTCGACAACTATCTTCAAAAGCAGCTCCACTAATTGGATAGTTCGTGCGTTCTATTTGAAGTTCTAATCAACGGGAGAACCATTGAAATTAGAATGAATTTGGCTTGTCAATGTTTGAATAATAGGTAGGAGTAGGATGTGAGTGACAGATTAATTAGAGAAATATCCTGTCACAGTCTAGGCTGTGGTATCAAAGAAAATATTACATACGTCTTCCTCATCCCTTTGGATATAAAATGTTGCAACATGAAATCCACGTAAACGTGCCATCGTGACTCAAAAATAAACCTTTGACAGAATCCCATCCGAAACCTTGACAATATTTGTAATAAACATTAACACATACTCTCACACCAACACGAACAACAACAAAGTTAATAACGAAGAAGAAAATTTTATTACAAACACACAGACAAACTGCTCACGTACGTGTATCCGAAATGATCGTGAGAGTGGGCGAGCTGGGCCGCATCCCGTCACGTGATCCGTCACCCAGTGACAGCTCAACAGAACAAGCAATAACATGTGTTACATACACCCGAATTTTATTACGATACAAAGTTACCTACGTGGCTCATGAACATGAAATCCAATCTCATTCCTCATTCCACAAAAATGTAGTCTTATAGCTCGCAGTAACGGGCCATATTCATATCCTCTGTAAACAAAACATGACCTGAATTCTAGAAAAAAGGTTTGAGGGACAAAAACGATAAACAAGAAAGAAAAAATTAACTTCCCACGGACCGCAGCGTATCTCATTTGTCTAGGAAAAAAATTCTTAGAGCCTCAGATAAGCCCAAAGTAAAATGGAGATGAAACGGAAGGATATTCGAGATGAAGCCGAGGACGCCATATAAGCTTTAAAATATAGCTGGATACGGGAAAAATCCTTTCACAGGCCAAGTTCGGGGCTCGAATGCAAAGAAACTTGGTCAACAAAGTTTCCGAGTGCTGTTTTTCATGCTTTTAAGACAAAACTTGGGGCAGAAGCGCAAAGATATTTTAAAGACGCATATTTTAAAGTTAGCAAACAAAAATTAATGTGGTGAGAAGATTTTATAACAACACTTTCGTGGAAGTTTGAATATGTATAAAATAAGATTTTTACGAGTGTTTCACGATACAAAATAAGGCAACAAAATTAGAGAATTTATGCTCATTACGTTACTTTGGCAAACAAAAAATGGGAGAAAGAGAGAAAAAAAGAAAGAAATGGGAGGCTTTCATGTGAGCTGTCAAAGTTAATATTTTACCTACCTACTGACCATAATTAATGTTTTGTTATGCCAGAATGGGATAAGGCTGTTTGTTTACGTCGTTCGGCTTTATTTATTTTTAAAATAACTGGGGCTTTTAATTCCACGATTAAAAAAGAGTCTTAACTTTTTTCTCCTATTACCAACTTGACTCACCTTTGATTGTCAAATTTCACAGTTCAGAAACGTAGTATTGTAAATTAGTATGTTAGTGGGTACTTTTGAACAAATCAGCCGTACCTTTTAAACACTAGTGTGCACGGCTGATTTGTTGAGCTGGTGTGATGTCCTGTCCTGTCTTTCATAAGGAGTCATTGTACGTGAGGCACCAGGCACCAACTGAGTGAGTATGGGCCTGCACTAAGTCAATTATCATCAGACTTTTGAGGTCGATTTTTTACTGGACGTAGCTGAATACCAAAATACCCATATAATTTTTGCGATTTTTCCACAGTCTAGTAACTGAGTAAATCTAACCCAAGTCCTTGGCAAGATTGCGGTCCGACTTTCAGGCTTCCAACTTTCCGTAACGATGACTGTCAAAGATCTACAAATGACATTCGATACCAACGGTTCATCGTCTTTCAAGGGCAAGTAGTGGTCTCGGTCACTCATCCAAGGATCGACCTCGGCATGCCTTGCTTAACCTTGTATGATCGATGCGTAATACTTCATTATTTAACTAGGTGTCCCTGTGCAGTAAGTAAAACTCCCGTCCTATAATTACAAGGTAAGGTTATGGTAATTCGTTTGAAACTTATTTACGTACTTGCTGAACACCACTTTGCCGTGCACCGCGGCACCGCGTTTGTCGCAGCACATAATTTTCAAAGTAGTTAGCGTTAGTTATCTCTAAAGTACTGCATTACGTTTCCCGACTTTATATTTGAGACTTATTCGGTTATTAATGCTTTGTCTGTGTAGCAGTCCAACCGAATCGGGTATCGGGAAACACGATACCTTCAGAAGTATCGTGTTAATGTTTGCTCTAGCAACACTGGTTATCTGACTTTTAGGCCGTGTTTTACTATAGAGCGGTTAAAACGCGCAATACAGGATAGTCGCGTTGATTTGTGCGGTAAAGCCGATCATGTATTCGCTCTATGCTTTAGGCTTCGAACTACCTTTTTTTCTCTTTTTCCGGATAGGAATCCATCAAATGACTTCTCCCCCTCTGGGCGGAGCGGGAGGGAGTGTCTGATTCTTACTGACTGAAACCCACCCGTGTTTTTCATAGTGCCCTTTACGTTTCAGGGCCGCAGTGACTCTTTCGAATAATTCCGCAACCCTAGCAGGCACTGACCCTATGGGGCCCCATCTTCATTGCTGACAGCTCTTTTGAGGCGCACGTGGAACATGACGCACAGTCGACACGTGCCTAGCTGCTATCGGATGGCGAACTGCAGGCCCACGCTTCTAACTACCTGTAGCAACTGTCAAAGATCTATAAATGACAGCTGGAAGCAAAACCTTAACGAGCTTTCCCAAGCATGGGGTCTTGTAAATTGGATAGTCTTGGTCACCCATCCATGGTTCTTTTCTTAGGATGGCATAATCATCAAATTGACTCCTTGCGTTCTGGGTGGAGCAAAAGGGAGTATCAGATTTTTACTGGCTAAACTAATCCACGCGCGTTCCTCCTAATGAATAATCTCTTTGCGTTTCAGGACCGCGGTGATTCTTTCGAACAAATTCCGCAAAACCACGAACCTACTTTTCATAAGCATTGCTAAACCTTGAAGAACCCACGCGGCTGTTATAATTTACTCACGAGTCTCTTACTGTTGCAGAAGATACAACAAAAATATTTCTGTCATCACGTTTGTCTGAATCTCCATAAACACAACGCGTGCTGCGCAATATAAGGCCACCCATTGCGCCGAACGTTATTTCACCTCCCGTCGACTTCACCTTGACCTTACAAACCAAACTCTATGCCTTAAACAATAAAGTAGATTATCGAAGCTCGTTCAACCACTCGTAGACTTGTTTAACTGCTACTGAGTGTTCGGTGTGACACACGCAAATTGTAGTGGAAAGTGCTATAATCGTAAATTGTACGTAAATTGGCTTTATTAAACGAGCGTACTTGCTCCAATAATACGTAACACTACATGATATACACTATTTATTTATGATCGTAATATGCTATATGTGTCTCGTAAATAATTCTTTCATTTACAGTCCGCTTAAGCAGTAACCAGGCTATAAGATATATAGTGTACTGCTGTGGTCTCATTCAACTGCGAGTGGTCCCATTAAAAAAAAGCTCCTTTCATTCTCTAGGGTTTAGTAGCGAAACTAAATCTGTAAAACAAAAGAGTAACATAAAGTTAAGTTTCGTTACTAAAGAACATTTTTACATGTCCCAATCCGTTTCTCCCATCAATCAATTAGTAAACTCTCTGATTTCGGCCGCCGTTCAATCTTCATGTGTGTGTTTTTTTTTTAAGAACACAATCCCGTAACGTGAACACAGCGAAACATGCATGAAAAACCAAAGAGATAAAGTGTTATTCAGGTATCGTTTTTGATACCAAAGATGAAAAAGTTTTATTCCGATATATAATAGTAAACATTTATTCTGCGCAGACACAAAGAAACAAAGTAACAGAAATAATAGTAGGTACAGAATTGCGCTGAGCGTGCTCATACTGAAAGGGTTACCCATTTCAGCATTTGCTGGGCGTCAGACACCCAGCGCTGGTTTTCAGTTGGCACACCGCAGTGACATATGGACTGGTATGGTACTGGTATGTACTGGCATGGTAAATACATATAATAAACAAAATACTTAATTAAATATTGGTTTTATAATTATTTGTAAAATTATTTTAAAATTTCGTATATAAATAAAGTTGTACAATTACATTCAGGTCGATGTGTCTATCGTAAAGAAAAATACATGCACATACATTAACTCACTTCTATTTTGGATGGGAGTTGGCAAAAGTATTGAACGCAACCTGCTACGATCCTGATGAAGTCTTTTTCATAATTAGTATCTATCTATACTTATAATAAATCTGTAGAGAGGTCAATTCTGTACAGTGAATATATTTTCAAAATAACTATCAGGGGGTGATTAGTGATCGATACTGGTGCCAAAAATGCAATCAGTAAAATTTTTGTCTGTCTGTCTGTCTGTCTGTCTGTCTGTCTGTCTGTCTGTATGTTCTTTATAGAAACAAAAACTACTCGACCGATTTTAACGAAACTTGGTGCAATTATTCTTCATACTCCTGGGCAGGTTATAGTATACTTTTCATCATACTACAATCAATAGGAGCAGAGCAGTGAAGGGAAATGTTGGGAAAACGGGAGAAGTTACTCCATTTTTTAAGCTTCCGTCGCGTGTGTAGCCTTAATGGTTAAAGTTACATAGAAATCATGTATTACGAAAATGTTTTACATAAAATTATCTAAAAAATATCCCACTACAGCATATGTCTATCTTTTATGGTTGACTCACAATAACACGTGTAACTCCCGATAGCTTAGCAGTTCGGAGCTTTCTGATTATATTTGTTTACTCTTACGTTTAAAATACTCTCACTTATCCCTAATTAAAAAAAAGTTAATATTATTACCAATTCAATAAAAAAAGAATCATAGAAATCGGTATAGAAACACCAAACTTATACATGAATACAATAATAAGCCATAGCGCGCTGTAAGATGTTATTATGATTATTTTTGTGTAACTTTTGTTGCTATTTTATAAAATAGGTACTTATTAGTTATTTTGGTAATGTTTAAATGTTCGTTCAAATTACAAATTATTAATAGTTTCAATTTTATTTCTTTTTATGTGAAGTAGTAGTAGTAGAAGTAGGAGCATATATTTTTAGATACCGATAGGTTAGTTTTGGCTAATTTATGTTCTGTTTTTTAGTATTAAGTAGGTAAAAGCGTAGATACTTTTATTAATTAGTAGTTATTTTATTAATTAGTTATACGTAGTTATAGGTATTTATTTTTAAGTGAAGTAGGTATAGGTTATTATAATAATTATAATTTTGCACAGGCATTTCAGCTTTACTTTCATTTCTTTTTTTGTTGTAAGTTGTACATATTTCACACACACATAGTGTCTATCAATGCACAGCCCAGATCACTGAACGGATCGGGCTGCAAATTTGGCATGCAGGTAGATGTTATGACGTAGGCATCAGCTAAGAAAGGATTTTGATTAATTCTACCCCCAAGGGGATAAAATAGGGGATGAACGTTTGTATGAAACTTTGTCAATTTTAAACCGATCGGGCTGTGAGTTTCAAAATCGGGGGTAAAGTAACTATTCCACGCGGACGAAGTCGCTGGTAAATAATAAAATTTATTCTAAACGTAACAACCTATTCGAAGAACATAAAATCTTACCGACTAATCGATCATCAATTTATTTTCCTTATTACAACTCAACAGTAAAAATCAAAGGTTTTTACAAAATATCCCTAAGAAATAAAGCCTACTTACAAATACGTGTACACATAACGTATGTATGTAACGTCAAAAGGTCGTGAGAGGTAAAAGTGTAAATTTCCCAGGAGCTCATAAAAGTACCTTCACAACTAAAAACTTGCCTCCCAAAGGACATAAGTTCTTCCCAAATAGATTACTATAGCCTTTAGCAACAGACAATAATATGGCATCTATGGTCGAAAATATACTTCTTTAGCCGGCGTAATGTTTGTCCTGAGAATATTTGATCTTCTCTTGCTCATTACCGAGAGAAAAGTCAGATAATCTTGTTTTAGCTTTTGTGACTAGACAAGTTCGTAAATGTTGGAGCAATCGTAGAGTATTTGTAGGTATTTCTCCTAGTTTGAAACTAATTGCTAATATGCCAAAGACTATTTTTTTAATGCCATCCATACCTAGGATTACACTGGTTGACTGGTCTACCAATTTTTACTTAAATAAATATCTTCTATATATATCTCTTAAATAAAAAAAATATTTTTATTATTATATTTATATCTTAAATAAATGTCGTTATATTAAAAAATAAGCATATTAAATGAAATTAGGTGACATGATCATTTATCGAACATACTACCAAATTTCATTTAATATGCTTATTTTTAATATAACGATCAAAATATAATGAATTATATAATTTATACGTAATTTTATATGATAAAATGAACATTTCATACAATGCACATTTGAAAGTAATTCTTGACTTAAGATTTATGTAATTTTTCTTTTGAAATGTATCTTATCTATCTATCTTTTCAGAATGAGTAAACAAAAAATGAGAATGAATTATTCCGAATTCTTTTGCACTGCACTGTTACACAAAACAAATAATATAATATAATCATTTTAGACTTTAACATTCCCGCTGACTCAGCGGGAATGTTAAAGTTAAGTTTAGTAAAGTTAAGCCCAGTGTTAAAGTTAAGTAAAGTTAAGCCCAGCAGACCTCAGCGGCGCTGAGGCCTGCTGGGCTTAGAACCCTCGTTAAGAAATGTTGTACCTGTGCATTTGCCGTACTGAAATAAAATACACAAATAAACTTTTTTGTAAACAGTGATTTATTTAACGTTATAACATTTATGTATGATCTTTATCATCAGTCAGTATAACCTTTTTCCAACACTGTTTGTGTCGGTTTACCGTGTAACCGTAGCAGTAGATTAGAAAATCTGCTGCTACGGTTGGCCTTTGATTATATAATGTCTAGATAGAGCATCAAATGCGCGGAAACGTGTCAAAAAATATCAGCCAACTGTTGGCCTATAAGTACTTACCCGCCGATTAGTGCCGATCGTGCCGCTTTGGTGTCACTACGTATTACGCGCGCTGAGTAATAAACAAAAAACAGCGATAAAATGACGGTATGTGTTATTCAACTGCGACGGAATTATAAAAGGGCACAAGCAGGAACACGGGTGGGTTTTAGTCAGTAAGAGTCTGACACTCCCTTCCGCTCCGCCCAGAGCGGGAGGAGTCATTTGATGATTTCCCATCCAAAAAAAAAAAAAAAAAGGGTAAAAAGTACCAAATACATCACCTATCATCGCTAAGTAACTAGAAAACTACGTATTTATTTATTGTTTTTATGATTACCAAATTACGCCATTTTTTGTCAGTGTTGCCAGTTTCTTTTTTTATTCTCCCAACTTAACATATTTTTTTTGTGGGTATATTCGTTGGTTTATGGTAACGTTTATATAATTTAGTTGACGTAGTTTATTATTCGATTTATAAAAAGGTGGAGTTTTTTTAATTCGTCTATACTTTTACTTTTTTATAATAATATAATTTTGGTGAATAACTTTTTTGTTTATGAGCCAATTTTAATGATTATTTTTGCATTGGGTTCAATAAACCGATTTAAAAAATGCTAAGAGTAATTTTAATAAGATTAATTTATTAAGTCTTTCTTTATAATTATGCTTTTGAAGCCGATGCCAAGTAAAAATTGTTATTAGCTCGGTAAATAATTTACTTGGTACACTCCAATTCAATTTTTATGACGGCTCTGAAGTGCGCTGCTCCCTGCGCAGTACCGCATCCCTCACCCCCGCTGACACTCGAATTTGTTACTGCGCAGCGACTCGCCTCATGTTCCGAGCCGCCATAAAGTTTTAATGCTGTACCGTCTTTTTGTCCTCATTTTGGTAATGATTAATATCTGGTACTGATTAATAGTATTAAATCATAGATTCAATCTGTATAAACTGCCTAAAAAGTTTATTATTCTAATTCGATTAACTTAGCTGATTTAATACAACATTCACACTCACAACTCTAATTAAATTGTATATTTTTTTTTTTTTTTAAAGAGAGAAACAGACACTACTAAAACTGAATAATACTACATACATACAACTGAACTTATCTTATTTTTTTAAATATGTGATCTTTGGGAGAATTCTAGTAGCTGGTATCATTATTCACGCACACAGAGACAAAGACGCATAGTGTAAAACACCGTCCGCACGAACACATGTTTGAAATTGTTGCCTCGTTTTCTTTGCTTTGACAGTAGGGCGACGCTCCATCTAGACATTATATAATCAAAGCGGTTGGCATACATTTTGCCTACCTGACATCCACATCCCAACACTAGGCAATACGACGGTTGCAGAATTTGGAACAACACGGATGCTGGCATTTGGAGGAACACGGATGGGTTTTAGTCAGATTGCAAGAAATCATTTGAGAATTACCCAAAAAAAAAATAATAATAAAGGCAATACAAAACGCCTTGGTTGTAAAACGTTCAGGGTTCAGATTACCCATTTAAGTATATATCGCGCTGTCCAAGAAGATATAATTTCCGTTACCTCTTTATAATATTACTATTATAAAGAGGTAACGTTTGTGAGGTTGTGAGTTTATGACGTTGTAAGGGGTCTGGATCTACTGAACCGATTTTCAGAATTATTTCACCAATAGATAGCAACGTTATTATGGAGTGTCCTAGGCTATTTTATCCCCGTATTGCCAGGGAACGGGAACAACGCGAGTGAAACCGCGGGGCGCTGCTAGTGCCCAATAAAGCAAAACTTACCTCAAACATTGCTATAGCAACTTGCCTATGTAGTTATAATATTAGCTTTGACCAAGTTCCGTCTCCCAGGACCAACGTTCAATGTGATGCTTGTGTTGCTGGCAACGCCTCGGGCACAATATTAGTAACTTTATTAATTCCCGGATGTCTTCGACAACTATCTTCAAAAGCAGCTCCACTAATTGGATAGTTCGTGCGTTCTATTTGAAGTTCTAATCAACGGGAGAACCATTGAAATTAGAATGAGTTTGACTTGTCAATGTTTGAATAATAGGTAGGAGTAGGATGTGAGTGACAGATTAATTAGAGAAATATACTGTCACAGACTAGGCTTTGGTATCAAAGAAAATATTACATACGTCTTCCTCATCCCTTTGGATATAAAATGTTGAAACATGAAATCCACGTAAACGTGCCATCGCAACTCAAAAATAAACCTTTGACAGAATCCTATCCGAAAACCTTGACAAGATTTATAATAAACATTAGGATATACTCTCTCACCAACACGAACAACAACAAAGTTAATAACGAAGAAGAAAATTTTATTACAAACACACAGACAAACTGCTCACGTACGTGTATCCGAAATGATCGTGAGAGTGGGCGAGCTGGGCCGCATCCCGTCACGTGATCCGTCACCCAGTGACAGCTCAACAGAACAAGCAATAACATGTGTTACATACACCCGAATTTTATTACGATACAAAGTTACCTACGTGGCTCATGAACATGAAATCCAATCTCATTCCTCATTCCACAAAAGTGTAGTCTTATAGCTCGCAGTAACGGGCCATATTCATATCCTCTGTACACAAAACATGACCTGAATTCTAGAAAAAAGGTTTGAGGGACAAAAACGATAAACAAGAAAGAAAAAATTAACTTCCCACGGACCGCAGCGTATCTCATTTGTCTAGGAAAAAAAATCTTAGAGCCTCAGATAAGCCCAAAGTAAAATGGAGATGAAACGGAAGGATATTCGAGATGAAGCCGAGGACGCCATATAAGCTTTAAAATATAGCTGGATACGGGAAAAATCCTTTCACAGGCCAAGTTCGGGGCTCGAATGCAAAGAAACTTGGTCAACAAAGTTTCCGAGTGCTGTTTTTCATGCTTTTAAGACAAAACTTGGGGCAGAAGCGCAAAGATATTTTAAAGACGCATATTTTAAAGTTAGCAAACAAAAATTAATGTGGTGAGAAGATTTTATAACAACACTTTCGTGGAAGTTTGAATATGTATAAAATAAGATTTTTACGAGTGTTTCACGATACAAAATAAGGCAACAAAATTAGAGAATTTATGCTCATTACGTTACTTTTGCAAACAAAAAATGTAAACCTTATTTATGAGTTAAAAAACACGTGAATTCTAAAATACACTTGACTTTAATTTTATTTTTCCACGAACTAATTCCTGAGCTATATTCATAAAGCGCTGTAATGAGAAAATTTATTGGAAACACGTTAAACTTAATGCTAGCGCCAACAAAATGTTCCAAAACGAAATTATTTTTTATCCTCTTTTACGTGTTTCATTAAAATGTTTTCTTTGTACGTTTTTACTCCTTTCGTTTTGTTCAAGTTTAGTCCACAATTTATTTGTACCGTCTCTTTGAAAATCTTTCTTTAATCAGGGGTTATTTATAATCTTTTTTTTCTTTCGTCATTTTATCTTTAATAGGCCTACTACATGTAATTTGTACTATTTTACCCTGACAGATTCATTAGTAAATTAGAGTATACAATGAAGTTTCATTTACCGGGTAAAACGGGGTGCATAGAAATGCAGGGATGAATAAAAACGAAACTTTGATTGGATTTTTTAAGTTATTTAAATATTGTTTGCAGCTATAAAAAACTCGTTTTTTTTACCAACGTTTTTTTTTAGATGGATTATGGGAAACCATTAAATTATTTAAGTGGAAATCCCAATAAAAATTTCGTTTATATTCACCCCTGCATTTCTCTTCAAACATTATCGGATTTTTATCAGACTCGTACACTGTTCTGTGTTACAAATCACTATGGCGGAAGTAGTGGGTAACACACGCGCGTAATAAAAGCTAAGGTGCAACGTGTGTAATGTCGTAAGAACAATGGCGCCGATAGGTAGCGCTGTTGTCACGTCGTCGCCATGTACTCTGGCGGGTCGCATTACAAACATGGTTAATACGGATTACGATATGATTTTTCTGGGTTAACTGGCTTGAACCATTCAGCTAATAATAGATAGGTTACTTTAAATATGGCATTGCAGGTACCGTTGCGACTTTTCTTCCTAAAAATTCATAATAGAACCTTCATGCAGAAAAGAAACACTAAAACAACATTCGACGAAACTTTAATGCAAAAGCATAAAGAACCTGTTAAGTAGAAATTACCTACTAAAACGCGCTCTTGGCTTCCTTTGCAAATCTTTATTAACCCATGATTATTTAACATATCCCATCGCAACCTCTGGTCCTAAATAAACAATCAAATACATTTGCTGCTTCTCGCTTCAGTCGCCCCCAAGACAAAAGCAAATAACCTAGAGTAAAGGGCTCAGACTATTTACGACCGGCATATTGCGTTATAAAAAATGATAGCGGTTTTCTCCCCGAGAAGCCTCGTTTGCCGCTTATCGGCCAGACTGATAACGCCAAGCCCGTAAAGGGAAGCGAGTCGACAAGAAATACTTAGCCTTATCTAATAATATTGACAAAGAAATATTTCATAATATTCAGACGGCTGTCACCGAGCTCGATTAGCCTTTTGTTTATCTGCCAAGCTTGCGTTTTTGCCCTATTTTTTCCCAAGAGACGTAAACGTTTCTTACATTCACGCCCAGACGAACATATACTCGTAACTATAGAAGGTTCGACGGCAATAGAGCCCACAAGCGAGTTTGTTACGCAACTCTTTTTTCACGCTCGTGATTTAACAAATGTATTCTTCCAGATTATGTTAAATCTTATCTCCAAATGCAATTCAGAAACATTCAGTCTAATGAAGTGTCCCAAATGCCAAAACTCCTTACTTAAATTTTTTATGGGCGTCATTATTTTAATTAAAGCTCAGTGCAGAACCCAGCGTTTTATTTTAAATTGAAATTTGTTTCAATTGTTCGTACCTATCGTTGGCCACTAATTACTCAAGGGAAGCTAAGAATTATGAGTCTCGAGATAACGATGTTGGAAATTAACACAATTAAACACCGTCTTGAGCGTTTCTATTATATTTACAGGAAACTTATTATTTTTCCTCTACTTAACGTAGTTTCTTCTCTACTTTTTCCCCAGCTATGATTACAGCAGACCAGGGCCCCAAGTCTGCTATTACAATAGTGTCAGAATGGTCTATCATTGATTTCATAATGATTGATTTTTACAAGTTTGGTAATCTACTAATATAAAAGCGTCACTATGACTTTCCAGTGGTCGACCACTGACACTCCATAGAAAGATATGGCATAGAAAACCATTATGACTTTAGCAGATTACGAACTTTTAGCAAATCCATAGTGTTCGATCAGTGGTCGTCAATGGTCTTGTAATACTTTTTAATAACCGAACTATTAAAAGCAATGACTGCACAATGACGTTCTAATGGTAGGTCACTGATCAAACGAAGTGTCAGCATTTTAGCAGATTACTGCATACGTCTGTCATTCTTTTGTCATTATGTACGAGATTACCATTCTATGCCATTTCTTTCAATGGAGTGTCATTGGTTGACCATTGGAAAGTCGTAATGATGCTTTTATATTAGTAGATTACCAAACTTGTCAAAATCAACAATTATGAAGTCAATGATAGACCATTCTGACACTATTGTAATAGCAGACTTGAGGCCCTGAATGACTGGAATTACTTCGGCAAATATAGCAGAAAGTATTATGATTGACTACTTGCTAATCTTAACTTAAGCTACATCGAACTCCGAGTACTCGTTACGAAATTCAAAATTCCGAAAGTCAGGAATATTAAGTATCGGTACTTAAGATTAAGGTTAAGTTGATAACGGCTTAACAAGATTGGCAAATTTGGGAAAGAATTTGTAGCCGGTAAGTAATCCAAAGTTGTATAATCGGCCCACCATCGAGGCTTATCTTGGATGGCACTTGAACAATACAGATGAAACTCAAACAAGCGCCAGTCGATAATCTGCTCCTCGTCTTGATCGCAAATCAGGCACTTACCTCGCTCGCCGTGTACCTCGCTTCTACCATAAACCATTATATTCCGTGCGACGCGACAAACTTCCAAATCATATTTTACGTTGTATTTTATATTTGCACAGTGTATACTCTCGCCTTTAAGCTAGAACACGATACAGTAAGCCAGTGAAGCGCTTGAAACAGAAGATGGCAGACTTAAGACCACTTTGTGCTTTCCACTGAGTGCACTACGGCATAAAGATACATTTTCACGCTGCTGGAGCACCGAGCACGGCCCCTGTTTACTAATAGGTTGTATTAAAACATCGCATTAACATTTCATTAAGTTAATTAGTTTATGTTTGCATTAATTAATTCGTTCTCGTTGTTATTTTTTTGCGAAATTAGGAGTCGTTTAAGAGACTTTACAGACCTTTAACAGGTACACCACTGGTATTCTCAATATTTTTAGCATAGAGCAGAAACATGGTGCACAAAAAGTCGCGAAAGCAAAAAGATCGACGCCTTCGAAATGTGGGTTTGGCGAAGACTTCATCGTATAACATGGACTGCCATGAGAACGAATGAATCCATACTGGCAGAACTCAATATCACCAAACGGCTTTCTGCAATATGCCAGGAGCGTGCCCTCAGCCTTTTTGGGTATATTATGCGTTCATCCAAGCATAATCTGGAAAGGCTCATGATATTGGGCCGGGTCGAAGGAAAGCGCACTCATATAGGGTAGAACACCGGCAAGATGGTCCGATGCCATAAAGAAGATTGCTGGTAGCAGCATGTACAGAGCGGTCCACGCTGCAGAAGACCGCATGGCTTGGAAACGCGTCGTATGTGGTCGCGATCCTCAGCAGTGAGGGAACGAAGAAGAAGATAAGAGAAGAAACTTTAATGCTTTAGCGCTGCAGTCAAGAAGTACAGTTTTGGGTTCGATTTCAGCATAAAAGATTTTTTTAAGCTTGTTGAGCACCTTGAAGTTCTAAGTTTGAACTACACGATAACTGACAAATGCTTGCACTCTTTGGATAGGTCTATTCAAATCTGTGCGGTACTTTCCACAAGAGATTACCTCAACCATCAACCTGCATAGTTAATCCTCATATGATTTTACCAGTACCTATAATTGTATGGACTTGAAAAGAGATTATGACCTCTGAGTTTCGGTGATTCTTTTCAGGGTAGTCAGCAGGATACACCGGCCTCATCTAGTTTAAAATGACCAAAAAGATTGATTATTATATATTGTATGATTTACAACCTACTTACAAAATAATTATCATTGGCATTTATTAATGCTAATTAATAACTATTTTGTAAGTAGGTTACCTACCCCAATTAAACCTAAAATGATAAATATATCATTTTAGGTTAGGTAATTGGGGTGGGTAGTTGTTATTTTGTACTTACACAGAAAAAAAACTACATACTTTGTTACAATTTTATAAAATAGAAATCATTTTCTTACTTATTTATTCCCTTCACCCTCCACGAACCAATATCCTTCGGAGCCATAAAACTATTATGTTTCGTAATGGTTAATTTCCTTGATACTCCGATATCAATTGACCGGAGAAAATAGTCTGGAGCATTATTATAGGCGAAATAGCTATACAATAACTTACGTTGAGGAATGAAGGTAAAAAAAATAACAATCATAATTCTTTCTTTTTGATCTGAGGGGTATTTTCTAGGGCTAATACGTCATAAGCCGGTCTGGCAAATTTTTCTTTTCAAGTTAATGCCTGACTTGCTTGATTGAATTATGTTTGTTGTTACTTACTCTTATTTAGATAGTAAGAATATACCTACTTTAGTATGTACCAAAAATACGAGTAGTCACACAAGCGACATATGTATTTGCCGCCAGCAACGAACTACTGAACGAAATCCTGCATAGTGCTATCAGTTTTCTGTGCGATTTAAAAATATACAACAGTCCGAATATCAACTATCTGGCACTTGCCCACCAGACACAACAACCGTCTGGTCAGAGG
The DNA here is from genome assembly GCA_905332915.2 of Hecatera dysodea. Taxonomy (NCBI): domain Eukaryota; kingdom Metazoa; phylum Arthropoda; class Insecta; order Lepidoptera; family Noctuidae; genus Hecatera; species Hecatera dysodea. The sequence goes on from HG995302.1 coordinate 10,773,195, forward strand.
ATACTCCCTTTTCAAAGGAGGTTAGTGGGACTTCACTTCGAAAGCGTTGATTCCTGGCACTCGCTAGGATTCCCCAAGTCATGTGATCCAGGCTCCTCCGGTGGGGTTTTTTTTTTAAACGTTGCCCCACACTTAGAATTTCTCCTGTGTCGTGGGTGCGTTTACAAACATACAATCTCACATACACAAACAACCAGACCCGAAACAACTATCTGTAGGCCATACAAATATTTGTCCCGAGCGGGAATTGAATCCACGACACGTAACGCAGCAGCCAATCGCTCAACCACTGCGCCAACCGTGTCGTCAATCTCGTCAATCGTTTATATTTAATGTTATACATACATGTAATAGGTATACATACGTTACAATAAATTTATAAATTTCATTACCGTTCATATACATACAGTAAAGCATGTTTATAGTGTGTGATTGTGATGGTTTGTGTGTCTGAATGAGCCTTTTTTTTCTGGATGGGGTGTCATCAAATGACATCTACCGCTCTGGGTGGAGTGGAAGTCATTAGTGTCAGACTCTTGCTGACTAAAACCCGCCCATGATCCTCGTAGTACATTTCGCGTTCCAGGGCCGCGGTGACACTTTCAAACAAATTCCGCAACCGAACTTCACATCCTGTTCCGCATATCTCTATACAACAAGTCCTTTTTTTCGGTCTCGGTGGTTTTTCAAGAGATTAAATTTCCACGAGGCAAGCCTGTGGGCTATCGCTTTCAGTTACCTAGAATATGGCGGCGGCCACGCCGGAGACCTTTCCGTTTGTTCTTGTTCAGACTTTGATCACAATATTTTACCGTTCCGGTTCCATTGGTTTTTGTTCCTTCCGCTTACGGCCCCGGGAAATTTAATAATTCCTCAAAATCCTGCAAGTGATGTTTCGAGGTTCGGATTTAAGATATCTCCGTTCCGTCTCTGGTTCAAACTTTGATGTATTTTAGTCGGAGGCGTTCAGGTTTGTTTTTAAGTTAAATTACTTTTCGTAATTGGATTTTACAGGTGTTTTACCTAACTGGTTCTGTACCTACTCAATATTTACAAACTGACAATGATATTTGAGAGACCAAAAACAAATACTCTTTTCTTTTTTTAGTAGATACGATACTAACTTAAAAGCACCTGAAGCTTTTATCAACTAGTACTCAATACAAATAAAGTCTATATTTTGTTACATTCCAGATAGGAATGAGATCATTTCAGTTATATTGGTACCTGGACTGTCATAGCCTCATCGCTTTATTATCTGCTGAACAGAAAGAGATACTTCAGAGTATTTCAAAACCGTAACAATACATGCATCCTCAGAAACTGCAATAATACAAAGGGTAGCAATAATACATCGGGAACGATACAATACAACAAAAATGCAATTTTGATACAAACTCATACAATGGGCACAGAACCTTGTTACCAATATCATTCGATATTGGGAAGAAAACGTCCCCTTATTGCCGTGTCTTTCCCGAACAAAACGACGGAATGTCTTAGAAATCCTTTTTTTTGGAAGGAAGTAGTGAGAAACCTTTTTGTTCAAAGACTAATGAGCTCCTAAACACGACAGATCAAGGAGGATTCATTACCTTCTGCTGTCGCGGTGCCGGCGACAAATCCAACGAGTAGAAAACATTGCTAGAAAATAGAAATAAATAAACGTTCTTTGCTCTTAACAATTTAACTTTGTTATTTAGGGTGTGGTGGTGGGTGGATTTTAATGCGAGATATGTTTAAATAAACAACAATACATTGTATTATTAGTAAGAATTATGATTAGGTACTGTATTTTTTATTCTATAACAAATAAACATATATTTTTGCAAACGATTATTGCCCAAATTCTGATCCAAAAACATATATGGTTAGCAAGAGCATATAAAAAGTAATTATGATTAAATATTAATTAATTAAGCTATGAACTTCAAAATTAAACTCTAAAAATAAATTTCACTTTCTTAGACAAAACGTTAACCACTTCTCATAATATTACTAATAGGGTTTCACACGTTTGAAGAGGTTTTATAATAATGAAAGACTGTTATTACATTTCATCTTTATAATATACAATTTATTCCGAGACTAGGTACGAAACAGACAAAAGAGTAATAGCGGTTCTACACGTACGTTGATGTTCGATGAGCAACTATCATCAAACATACATCTTGAATCTTGATCTTAAAACATTTTGGTTTGAATACGAGCAGTAAAGTTCTAACTTATTAAGGTATATATGTACTCGTCTATCGGGCTCGAATAATCATTAAAACTTCGAGCATTCACACACGTGTGAACTTAGCATAACTCCCCATAGCAACAAGGAGCCAGAACAATGGTAACGTCATCAGCTTATCAAGCCGTGACTGTCAATTGTTGTACATGATTCATCATAGATTGCTACATTAAGCGGTCATATGGGAATACTCCCTTAGAAACTACGGTTATCAAGATTATAGGTGACGACAGGGTGACAGCCAGTGATAAGCACATATGATATTACTGCCGTGAATTGCTCAGGTAATGCTCTGGGCCACGATTGTCAGAAGTAGCATTATGGCAGGGAGTCAACGCGGCCCTGGAACGCAATGCTCATTAGAAGGAACACGGATGGGTTTTATCCCCATATTCCCACGGGAAAGGGAAATCGTGTGTGAAGCGCTGCTACTACGTTATAAGACTAGGTGACAGTTAAATAGTTTTAACCTTAGGGATTGTGAGAAGTATCAATAGAAGAGAGATAGAGATAGAAGAAGTCTCAAGTCAGTCAAGAGAATCAAATCACAACTTATACACACATTATTTTTAAATGTTGGTAGCATCGAATCTGTAAATAAATTAAAGTAACTTGCTCAGAACTTTTCAGTCATTATTTGAGTCGGATTCTTGAATACATACCTTCTTAATTTTTTACATTTACTGTGAACAAAAGCCTCCCGATTCTAGTTAAGCTTCATACAATTTCTGAAGGTTTATCACATTGTCATATTAATATTTTTTACATAATTCCAGTAATTATAGCAGCTAGGCGCAAAACTAAAACTAATTATGTTAAACTCGTTATCAAACAGTACAAGAAAGTCCGAAGGGTTTCGTGCTATGAATTATTTATTCGGTGACAATGCTACTGACTAGTGAACAAGTTGTTACCATTTGTAATATTTGCGGGAATATCCTTATGTTTTTCCGGAGTAATGTTCATTTTGTTAGTCATTTCAATGCTGAATAAGGCTGGTACAGAAACGTAAGGATTGCAGCAAGAAATGAGAGGGCTCTGCCCAACAATGGGGGAAGTGGAGCTGTGGATGATAATGATCATTATTGAACTCCTTAAAACATAGAACTTTTTGGTCGCTCCTAGCGGTCCAATTTTTCAATAAGATTCTGTAAAAGTGCACTTTCTTTACTTCGTGCAAAAACCTCCCAATTTTATTTAAGCTAGTCCTTAACGTCTGAAGCTATATTACAATGCTATATTATTATTGTTAAGAACACTCAGTAATTGTAGCAGCTAGGCACATAACTAAAACTAACTATGCTCAACTCGTTATTAAACAGTACAAGAAGGTCTGAAGGGTGTCGTGGTATGAATTATTTATTCAGTGAAAATGCTGTTGACTAGTGAACAAGTTGTTACTACTTGTTATTTTTGCGAGGATACATTTATTTATTCCCGACTTATTGTCATTTCACACCAAAGGTATTTATTTATATTTGTGAATCTTGTTTTAATTTTGAATTAAAACTTAAATCCTGCCTGGATGTGGATTTTCTTGTGACAGCAACATTTTAAAGTCATAATATTACTGTCCGAATTCCAGTCAGGTGATCGATATTCTTTTTATGAAACTTGTAGTAAGTCACTCAATGCAATTCCAGAATACAGCTATCTTTCATTGGAACCCACTTCAAAAAAGAAAGAGGTTCTCAAGTCGACTATATTATTTGTTTTTTTGTGTTACCTTTTTTGTGGGTGTACAGATTTTGATCATTCTTTTTATATTCGAACGCTGTCCCTTGTCATGTGGTCCCATTTAAATTTGATGATAATGTTTTCATTTTCACTTATCGATGCATAATGAAAAAAGATAACTATACGATGTTTTGGACGAGCATCCTAGTATTTATTGGTGGTCCCTTTCTAGTTTGGTGAAGATCTGATGAAGAACAGAGATGATAGGAAACGGTACTCTTCAATAAATGATAGCAAATCTTTCGGGATTGCTGAAATCGCATGTTTATTAATTTATTGTTTACACCAATGTGATTGGTACGTTTAGGTTAGGGGGGTGTACCACTAAAAAGTTAAAAATATTTTTTTTAGAAGCCTTTTTTATCATGTAATCATTCTGAACCACACGAATGAATACACTTATTATTTTTAACGTCATTTTTCCAAAACTATAAACAATCCATCTAATAGAATCGTCTTGACTAAGCACAATTAATATTCATTGGTACAACAAAATCTTCAAAAACCAAAGACACGATCTTTCCGTAATGAATAATCATAACCTATTTTCTTCTCAAAACCATTTATTTATATTAATTCAAAGCCTTCACAGGAATGTCCCGCGATTCCATTTATGTCTCGAGTAATTAAATTTACAGCGGGTACCAGCCATATTAGTGAGATAATATGATTAAATTTAATTAACGTAATTAAACATATTAGAAGAAAATGAATGGCCTTAAATATTGTTTTTACATGTTTCATGTGAATATTATATGAGACGTGTTCAGTCTATGTAACCTTATGGGATTCATTTCGACTGAAATGTGTTTATGAATTAACATTTTAATTATGTGTATGTCGTCCTGAGCTAAAGGTCCCATCATATTAGCGCTGCGTTGCGTGACACGACAGGGCGCTGCCTTGCGTGGCTAAATATTCTTTGTAAATATTTGTTATACTGGAGTAAATGTATGACGAGCCTATGTTGCTACGATTGAGAGCAAAATGTTGCACATATGTATATTTAAGTTTAAGGAGAGTAAATAAAAACTAGGCACATGAGCACGAGCTAGCAGTTTGCAGCTGCTTGGATGTAATTAGAGCAGTTTGTGAAGTAAACGGCTAAGAATGCTCGTGTGGTCGGACCTTTACGTCGGAACAAAAACTTTACAATCTATTGCACGACGAAAAACTGAAGCTAGAAGTAACTGTATTGTTAAGTAAAAAATTAAAGCATCATTTTTTAAGCAAAACGAAAAGTTTTGTTCTGAAACCCTATCTCCCCTTTGTATCACAGAAATATTTTATACTCAGTGCTTTATTGTAGTTCATTTTCTTTTTCGTTATTTTACAGAGATAGTACAAAAGATATTCTATATTTAGACAAGAGAGAAAAAATCTCAAAATATAAAATTATAGAGCGGCAATAAATCCTACTCCAACATTCTCTATAGATATATGACCAGTATTAACTTCTACAAGCGTTTGCTATAAAAATAAGATTTATTTGATCTTTCGTTTGCAATCGCCGTCCTGGTGACCCATAAACGGAAGAAGTTTAAATTATATAATATTAATTATGAAGTACTCCAACCCTTCTAGGAAACGTCCGACACAGGACGTGTCTTAAGTAATTAATTTTTCATAATTACCTATAATAAATTATATTGAGTGGGGAAGTCATTATTATTTATCAAGACTTTGCAGTTCTGCTTTGAGAATTTACATCCGGCATGTATTTTGCATAAAGCTTTTCAACGAAAATAATGGTGTTTTTATGCGAAAATTACTTCAGAATACTTGTACAAAGCAGGTCGTGACTAATAAATCAAGGGTCGGCCTTCCAAGTTAAGCAGCACTTGCCGAGTTTGATCTGTGGATAAGTACTACCGTGCCTGGGAATACATGTTAAGCTAGTGGTCTCGACTGTCACTTGTCAGCCGTTCCGCGTAAACGTAGATCTCTGTCAAAGATTCTGTATGAATGTTGAAATACTCGTTTGAGATGTAATAATTTCACGTAACTAAATGATTCAGTTTACGTAAATGTATAACCTTCAACTATATAAACTCAACTTTGAAGCAAAATTGCCACCCATTTTACAGAAACTGAAAATGTTTACTAATATTACTTTTCATTAAATAATATACATCCCAAAACACATGATGATGTAATCATCATCATCACTCAAAACGAAACATTTCTTTCAGTCATATAAAAGTCTCTTAGTAACCATTTCCTACAAAAACTCCTAATGCACGGGTGCTTCAGTTTCATGTGTATTATAACAAAAAACGCGACTGCTACTAAACTTAACGGTTTGGCTTACGACCTCCAGGCCATCAAGACGATTGCCATCTGGTCTGGATGCTGACTCGAAATCCTACTTAATATTACAAATATAAAAGGATGTTCGTTAGTTTGTATGTATGTTCGTCAATCACGCTTTAACGACTGAATAAAATTTGACGAAACTTAGCATGCAACTGGATAATAATGTGATTTTAAATATAGAATTATTATAATAGGTTTTATGTGTATGCGAGTGAAATCGCGGGCAACAGTTAGTTCGTCATAATGTCTACTGTATATAAGTCTTCGTTTATTTGTACAAAGTTTGCTTAAAATCAAGATTCCAATCCAATTGAATCATTTATTTATAATGATTCAATTGGATTGGAATCTTGATTTAGATCTTTGCCTATAAGTTGTTGCTGCCACAAACAAGCAACTGGGAGCATCGAAAAACTTTTGATTCTCTCGTGACGAGATTAATATTAAATTTTCTTATTGGTTTAAAATTGGGTTCACCTCTCTTATTTAATAAGAAATGCATTTAATAAAAAAGTTCTGAAGCCATGGCTTGTTTCACCATCAGTTATTTTTCTAACTTATTTATTATCATATCACAACTAGTTTTTTTTTTTGCGAATACTGTCTTTCCAGCCAATTTAGAACAGCCTTTAGTAAACAAACTCATTTTCATTTTATTACAATAGTAAACATTCTTGTCAGCAATATAGACTGGAGATTTATTTTCAATCAAGAAAACACGTGTAAGCCTACACACTTCGCACTTAGGAGGTTTAAGTAATTTCAAATAGATATTTTCTGGAAAGCCACAAAATACTACGGTATCACAGTAATGGCGGCCATACACGCTTCAATCTGTCGAGAGAGCTACCCGCGCAGGTAAATCAAAGCGTGTATATTGAACTGGTCGAATATACAGGCCGACATGTAGACTTATCCGGTTCACGCTGACGAGTAGCATGTCGGTTTAGCTGATTGCCTCGGTAGAAGTGTAAAAATTAAATGATGAATTATCAAGAAGTCTAACGCGATGGGTGGCATCAAATTTATAACTGAACTAAAATAAAGGACACCTACTGCAGCAGACTGCTTTAAAATTTAACGTTAACGATACGTTACGTTATTAAACGTTTTAGTTGTTTTTTGCAGTCACATTCGTGAACATTACTCGTATCTTTTTAATGGTATTTTGAGTTTTCTATTTATTTTAACTTTATGAACAGCAATTATACATAGGCGGACTTACTAAAAATACAAAAATGTTATACACTTATTATTAGCATGATAATCTTAGTCGTCGTCCTCTAAAGGTCACCAGCTGAGTGGTTTAACACTAGAACGCACACAGATAATAAGGTCATTACTTTCCTTCTATGGAAGAAAATAGACATTTAGTCCACAAAGATAAATCTTTCGCGAGTCCCACATGTGTGTAATAAGTCTAAGAATAATCCTTTACTTTAAAACTATTGTGTATCCGCCTTATTTACGATAGACTTAGCGCGTGAATCGTGCTGGAACGCGCCACCAGAGGTTTTTACACAGAAATACTGCTGCGCAAAGATACTCCATTTCAATTATCTAATGTACTGAGTGGAAGAAAGCAGTCGAGAGACTAAAGTGAACGGATAATGTACAATATACACGTTTTATTCCAGATCTTAATGTTAAACGTTTGCGATAAAAAGCTAAGAAATACAATTTAGCTCAATTCAATTGTGATATATCTCGGTGTTGAGAGAGAACGATTTTATTTTAATGCGAGGTTAACGACGCGCCGCCGCCGCTCCTACCAATATACGTAAATCGCGTCTTCATTGTGAAATTATGAAAAAGAAAAGATTTTATTGTTATCGCTCGCGTTGAAACGACCCGGATGATTATCGTACCTACCTTCGCTGTCAAACGATTTCATTTGGCCTCACTTGGGTAAGTGCCAAAAGTTTTTGATTAGCTACGATTATTTTAAACGGGTTTGATGGAATTATATTAGGAAGTTACCTAGCTAGCTAAACGAATGATATATGTATGGCACTTATAGGTACAAAATCTATGGGTACTCATATCCTTAATTTAGCTAGCTCAAAACTGACCAAAACGGAGAAATCAAATCTGATATTTTAAACATTTGATTAAGAATACTAGATGCTTCACTATGATAATTTAAGCATAGAAAGTCGTTAGAAAAAAGATGCACATCGACTACAAACATACAATTGCAATACAAGGCACATATACAATTGGCCTAAGAATCGCCCTTTTGTTTGGACGGCATAAAGGTCTCTCCTCCATGACTTTAGTTAGACTATTTCTAACTTAAGTCATGGAGGAGAGACCTTTATGCTAATAACTTTTAACTATCACGATGTTAACGAGACCAATATTCAGTATTGACACCACAACATATCAAATTAAGCCGTCTACGACCCAACAATTATCTCGGTTAGTCCAAATAGCCGCAAATATCGTCCGCCCAAAATGCTATGTTCAAATGAACCGAGCTAATGTCACACCCAGATCAAAACGTTCATTTATTTGTTCGCGTTATAATGAACTGTCTGTCTGAAACTGTGGGCTGGTAGGTCTTGGCCTGAGAAGTGCGGGCGCGATTGAGAGTACGGTTATGAGGCTACAGTGTATTGCGAGTTGTTCTAGCGGACGGTAAAGAATAACCGCGTTTCCTCAGAGTAAAACAATTGACGACCGCTCATTACCGAGGTCGAATTGTGGGCTGTTAGGCCTGTCTAGAGTGAAGCGGACGCGTTCGCGGGCTCGTTCATGTGGCCACTGTGCGTCGTCAGTTGTTGTAGCGAACAATAGAGACTAAACGTGTTACTACCTTAGGTTAAAACAATAGTCACTTCAAGGGCCTATCTAATAAAAACAATGCATTAAGCGACAAGTAACAATCTGATAAGCCGATGCTTTTGAAAGTTTCTTTCATACATTGCATACGGTCTTATTCGCAAAAATAAAAACAACAATCATCACGTCATGTTTTTGACAAAAACATTTGTATGAGCGCGTTGCCAATAATATCTATTATTAGTATTTCGCACTCGTGTTGGCATCCGCATAAGCTGGTCACCCTAGCCGAAGCCTGATGCTGTGGGCTGTTACTGTGAACGAGCGTCGCAAATGTCTGTAACCCTCGCGGGATTACTAATGGGTTCCTGACCCTTCGCGCGGCTTTTTCATAAAACAGTCAAAATGCTCGGGAACGCACGTAAAGCTGCAGATATAAACTTACGGTAAATGCTTGTAGTACGGTAATGGATTAAGTATCCAGAATAAGTCCATAAAACAAGTTGTTTAAACTTTTATAGTGAGTATGAAGTACGTTTTAAATGTGAATGTTAGTATTAAAAGCTCTTAGTACATTCGCTCTACTATTTACGAATAGCATAATAATTACGAAGTTGCGCTATGTTACAACGAACCTAAAAATTGCATGAATATATTAAAAGTATACTCAGCAACAGTTATTGAAGAAACAATAAGTTACTGCCGCTACGATAGTGTGCTACGAGAATTGCCGCTACGGCTACGGTTGCTACGCCGTAGCACACGTTGCAAAACTAGTAGCACATCACCAAACGTAGACTCATTGCGGACTCAAAGTGTACTTACCTACACTATTCTTTAGATTCTTTATTAAAATTACGATTACGTACGCTCGAAAGTAGGACTAGAAATGAATGCAACTAAACTAATGACAAACCGCAATAAAAAACCCGTTAAAGTAAGAAAAAACACAATAGATTATGCCGACAGATCCTACCTAGGTAAACAAGTATCATTTAATTAAACCAACAACAGAGTCTAAGTTGAAAGAAGAGCAAATTTAACCTGAAAGAAATTTTGGTCATTCATGGAAATCTTAAAACTTACTATGTACTTCTTGGCAAAACTGGTGTCAGATTTTCTGGCTTCTGACAATCCGTAACGACTGCCAAAGATCCAAATGACGGCTTAACGTGCTTTCCGAGTCACGGAGAAGTCTCGTTATGTTAATATGGTCACTAGAATACAAGGACTTCCAAAATGTTCTTCAATTACTAAGCATTTTGACCATTTGCAAATGCTATACTTTTAATAGCACTTTTGCCCAAAGACAAAAGACGTTTTTTTTTTAAAAAAAGGCTTTCATAAACCTTTTTACCGTTCAAGTTAAACGCTAACTATCTCATTAATAGGTTAGCATATCGCACATATCACTGATACCTCCCGGTCAGCTCATCAGAATTCGAATTTCTCCCTCCCTCTCCCTCTAACTACGCTGAAAAATTTACATTATTCTTTAAAGTACGGTCCACTTGCATTGTGGTGCTTAATAAGGAAGTGATTTGATTTATGCAGTAGTATATATACCTAGGTAAACAAGTATCATTAAAGAAAACAAAGACGAGGTTGAAAGAAGAATTGGTCACTCAAAAAAAACTTTTTACAAAAAATAAAACCGACTTCTAAACAAAAAAACCAAAAAGTATAAAATAACTTTAATTTCGGAACTCGGTGTTTTTGGTTGCTTTTTTGCTGTTGAACACACCGACTTCCGAAATTAAAGTTATTTTATACTTTTTGGTTTTTTTGTTTAGAAGTCGGTTTTATTTTTTGTAAAAAGTTTTTTTTATTTTTCACTTTTTAGTGGTACCCCCTCCCCTCCCCCACCTAAACGAACCAATCACGTTGGTGTAAAAAAAACGTACTGCTCCTTCGCAGAGTAACCTAAGAGGTCATCAATGTAGAAAATGTACATATTTTTTTTAGATTTTTGTTGATTTTTCGAAAACTGCTTGGTTGATTTCGATAAAATTTTCATGGGACCATTTGGAAAGTATACCCTTTCCAACAAAAAAAGAATTTTTCAAATCGGTTGACAAGCGACGGAGTTATGCGCGAACAAACAATAAAAAAAAAAAAAAAAAAAAAAAACATACAAACATCCGAATTGAGAACCTCCTCCTTTTTTAGAAGTCGGTTAAAAATGAGTTATGCTAGATACCTACATACTGCCTTGTACGTTTGCCAATCTTGGGTATTCACGTCAAAAGCCTTAAAGGAAGTGATTTTATTTATGCAGTATATAGAAGTTTTAGACGTACTATCTAGTTTATGGCTTGTGTGACAAGACTGTTTGAAGCTATGAAACGATTTTTAAAACTCACTTTTTTCACCAAAAATGTAAAGACTCAAGCTCTTTATTTATTATATTTTACTAGCTGACCTGCGCAACTTCGCCTGCGTCACATTTTTCATGAATGCTCCGCTCCTATTGGTCGTAGCGTAGATGATTATAGCCTTCCTCGATAAATGGGCTATCTACAAATGAAAGAATATTTCAAATCGGTCCAGTAAGTTTGCAAGTAGGTTTTGCGAGCGGCTCTACTCGTTTGATAGACCAAATTTGGCCACTAGAGCTTACTACGGGAATAAAACATATACTCGTCTCGAAATCTACAAATTTTCCAAACATTCTAATCCACTCAGCCATTGAAGCATGATTAATTAATAAACTAAGTTTAAAATTTTTACTATACCAATAATGTATTCATATACAAGACATTCAACTAAATTGAACTCATCAAAGTTCAGCAATTTTTACCTATACTATTCATAGTATAGGTAAACATTGCTGCATCAGTAGCTTAGCGCGATTAAAGCAAAGTAGCGGATTTAATTAATGCTACCGATGCTGCAGTCAACGCAGCCTACCTACTTGGCCCAAATAATATTATTTAAGGAGTTAGAAATCGACTCGAAAAGTAAAACTATAAAAGTGTGATATTCCACTGAGATATTAATAGTTTTTTTTTGTCAATTGTGGTTCAAGGAATAAGCTTCTAAACTGTAAAACCGTGTAAAATGCGGCAACAATGCAAGTAGCTATTGTATTTCAATTTCAAAATGAAACGTTTGTAAAAGTCAGCGGCGGGTCAGTGAGTAATTGAGTTGCTGCAATGACGAAGCACTTTTTGTACTGTTTGTTTGTAACCTTTAACATAAAATCAATATATCGGGAGTTTAGGTTACAGCCTGCAAACAGTCAGGGAAATGTATTGTTTGACTAATGGTCGTTAAACAAAATATTCATCCATTATGTCAAAAACACCCTAACTAATATTATTTATTTATTTAAGGAAAAACAAACAGTAGCACAATAACAAATAATCATAATGGCTTAAATGCTCATTACATTTAAAAAAAAATTATGCTACCCACTACGGTCTCCACAGATTACAGTTAAAAGTATTTAAAACTAGCTATTTTTTTAAATATTTTCTGTCGCGACATCCGGCGGGTTGACAACACATTTATGCTTACAGATATGATCGCAGTGTTTAATTGTTGTTGAAATACGACTTGAGCATCCTTACTCCAAGTTTGTTGCGCTTCGATATAGATAGGACCCTAGAGATGTATGTGAAAGAGCTAGCTCAAAACTACACAAGACCTGGACAAGTGTAAAAGAGTGGCGTTTTAATGTGAATAATGTACGAGGAATATACTCAATATAGTGAGTATAGTTCTTAAACTGGGATCCGAGTATATGTATGGGGGTCTCATCTATGAAGGGCCGGGCTTTAGTATTTAAATTAAGACCACACACATGTAAGTCCGGTAAAGCACTCGACTACCACCTAGGTTGAACCGCAAGAGGTCACTTTTCCAATTCTAAAAAAAATCATCTATGGACCATTTAACAATAATTTCTTCAAATAGAATCTATGCCAAGACATATGCACTAACAAATGAAACGGGTTTGTTAACAAATTGACTGTGAACTAATCTGTTTCTTTTGTTAATGCATATCCAATCCTTCCAAATCAGCACCACTGATCTATTACGCCTACTCAAAAAAGCTCCAATCACGACCTTCCATAAAAAGAAAACCTCTAAAAGTTTATTTTCGTGCCAACGCTACCTTCCTTCGGATGCAAGTTCGATAAATAATTTAATGGCAGTGCGCCGTCCACAGGACTGTCACTGGCAGCACCACACTCATTTGTCAACGACGTGATATAACAGGTTAGCAGACAGCCGGCCATTTGCATGCCCCTATCTGCGAAGTTAGCTTCGTAACGTTGGTATCACATTTTGTAACTAACTTGGTAATGGGTGACGTGGCTGGCATAATTTTGCAATCAATATCAATGTCTGATTAGTTCGCGAAGTCTTGGTAAATACAGTGCATGCCCGTCTTATAACTTTGATGTTTTTAAATGGAGTAAAGTTTACAAAGCAGTGAATAAATACGAAGAAACACGATAACACAAACTCAAAACCTATAATGCATATGCTTATTGATAATTCACTGTCTCATGAGACACATGTGATCTTCGCTTATTGTTTGACTATTGTGCCAGGGAATCTGTTAATGTCATTAATACAGTGAATTAGCAAGAACTACTGAAATATTGAGTAAGAAGCCAATTCAACGTAAAAAATGTCCTCATTACGTAACACTATCCATCTCGATAAAGAACACAAAATTCAGACGCGGAAAGAAACAAAATCCGTGCTAATAGACCGGGAACCACAGCTTAATTCTCAAAGGGTCAATCAAGAATGTTCCTTTCGTACGTTACTATTCAATCGTTCGCAATCACCCCAAATAGCAAAACGCAACACGAAACTGAACCAGGATAAAATCAACAAATGAAAACGCAGTACGAAACGAACCGGACTGGGTTAAATATCACCGGAATGTAAAAATCAAAATTTAAAACATCGTGATTGATGGTTTTGTTTTACCTCATTCGTCCCCATTCGATTGCGACACGCGAATCTATTTCAGTAACTGGCGTGTATTTTAATCTGATTTTTCGGATGAATTCAAATAAAAACCGGAATGCTGAGGGATTATGGATTTTAAAATATGCGCATACGAGTATACGGAACCGAATATTGGTGTATCAAAGTCAATTCCAAACGGTTGGCGTTTTAAGATAGGCGTTTGAAGTGAGCCCGCATAATCTTTTTGGATAGACGGTTTGATGTCGTCGGTTTGTTCAAAAATGATCTTTCTGCAGGCAATGAAGAATCAAAAGTCGCGTGAAGCCATAATGATGAATTTAATATGTATTACGTCGGCCGCAGAAGCGAGGTTTTTACTGGAAACGACAAAGTGAAGGTTTAACGGTTCGTGAGTGCGTAAATCATGTGTCAGTAATTCTGCATGTTTCTGTGTAAATATTCCATTTACTTTAATTACCGCTTTGTAAGTGATTACTGCGTTATACTGACTGATGGACAACAATATTATTTTGAATAACAGGATGACAACTTGAGTAAGTATAAAGTTTGAAAGTTGTGAATACATCGATCAGGCTTTTAAAGCGTAGCTCGCTCTGCATATTCTTCAGAACAACATACATCACTTTCTGCAGATTATCAAAACTTGGTAAAACCTACCTACTAGGTATCGATATAATCACCCGGAGGACACGGTGGAGCATACGGTGGAGGTCTGCCCTGCTTGGGAGGAGCACCGCCGTGTCCTCGTCGAGGCGATCGGCGGCAGCGACCTCTCGCGTCCGCCCCTGGTTCAAACCATGGTCCGGAGCGAGGAGGCATGGGAAGCGGTCGCCTCCTTCTGCGAAGCAGTAATGCTAGCGAAGTAGGAGACAGAGCGTGCGCGGGAGAGGGAAACCTAAGTTCCCAGCCGCCGCAACAGAAGAAGACGCCTCGGGCGTAGGGAAACGCAGGGTGGTTCCCGACTACCGTAGGCGCGGGCCAGCGGACGGCGAGCTATAGGTGGCTCGCCGTCCGATAACAATCAGGCCCGGGTCGACAGCGCGTCGTGCTCCACGCGCGCCTCGAAGAAATGTCAGCAAAGAAGACGGAGCCCCATAGGGTCAGTGCCTGTTAGGGTTGCGGAATTTGTTCGAAAGAGTCACCGCGGCCCTAGAACGCAAAGGGCACTGGAAGAACACGGGTGGGTTACAGTCAGTAAAAGTCTGACACTTTCCGCTCCACCCAGAGCGACAGAACTCATTTGACGATTACTCATCCAGAGAAAAAAAAAGGTATCAATATAATCAACTCAAACACACAACGGATTTTGTACGTGTAGATAGATACAAATTCGAATATATACAAAACTGATCACAAATTGAACTGTTGGCCAATTTTTTCACGATTCATATTTGTTTGCTCATAAATTCGTTTCCAACTCTACCTCCGACTCTTCGCTTGTTTGATAATGAACATTTTAAAAGGATTTATTACGAGTCACGTAGTTCCCGTGGTAGAAAATATGACTAACATTTCAAATTAGGTTGTTCTATATATGCATGTATTTTTTTATATTGACTATTTTATTGAGAAATTACCTGACCCGCGCAACTTTGTCTTCGTCACGTTTTTACATGAAAAAGGGAAAAAATAACCCCGTTTTTGCAACATTATTCCTCGATAAATAGGCTATTTAACACTCAAAGAACTCTTCAGCTTTATACATTAGTAAATATAGATTTGCCGTTTATGAAACACTTTTTAGACAAAAAAATCGATACAAACGAATGAAATAGGTATACATCTGTATTAATTAAGTTATATTGATTAATATCTTTCTTAATACAAAATTTGGATGTTTAATTTCTTTAAAAATAAATAAAATTATGAATATTTTGCAATAAATTTTGCAGCTTGTTATTGCGCATCGTTTACTTTTCTATGTTAGCCAGTAACCGCGCCTAAGGTCATGTCACGGCCTTAATATAAAATGGATTTGTCACAGCTCTGTTTTCCGCTGTGTTATTTTCGTGAGGCAGAACGCCTATTGAATTTACATTCGCTGCCGCGCCATGCCTGTCACTTCATGCATATGTATGGCCTTATGCAAACTTCAACTTTGCCTTCCATTGAATAAAAATATTTGGAATGTGACGACGTTTCGAGCACTACTTGATACGAGATACACTACTTGAATTAATGGAGTTCGTTCCAAATTAAACAATTAAGAAAAAGTATTTAGCGTCATAGTAGGTACTGACATGCATACAAATTATAAACTTAAAAAAGTTAAAATTCTTTTACGATGGCATTAGCAGTAATTTTTATGATTTACTAATTATTTATTCCTGACAAGATTATTTGAATTCACAAATGCACTTTTACAAATTTACAAGCAGAGACAAAAAATCATTCCGAACTGGATTTATTAAACTGCAAATGTACCATTATAAATCCTGACCATAACCCCAGTACACACAATTTCAAAAATTAATAACCGGAAACTTGGAACATGTCAGGGAAGTTTTCAACAAATGTTACGAGTTGCCACACTGAAAATTCGCAGCGTAGTATGTACATTTGAGCACACGAGCTTTCCAGACGACAAATATTTTCGTACAAGTTCGCTAGTGCAGTCGGCTAGTTCTAATCTTAATTTACAGTTCGCCTCGAGTAGTTTGCTCACAATAACTGGTAGTAAGTTGGTCGGGCAGGCGCGACGGCTCGAATCGCTCCGTTTACAGGTAACTCGACAACAACTTGATGCCATACACTCCCGGTTTATTAGCTTTGTATTCAAGCATTTGTTTCTTTGTGCTAACGTGTTCGTTGGGAAAGGACTATTCCTTTAATGAGAATGGTTTTTTTGTATGACAGTAGAGATGACAGCACTAAATATTGTGTTTATTTTTGTGGGTATGCAAGCAACCCGTCCTAGCTTTGATTTAAGGTAGGTGTTTGCATTCAATTAGTGAATATCGTAACAAAATCTATAGAATTTATTCGAAGTTCCCCCTCCAATTTCCCCTTTAAGTTGAAATTTTCAAAAATCCTTTCTTGACGGAAGCGTACGTCGCATAATTAACCCATAATCCCAATTTCAGTTGCCTAGACTTATTATTTTTGCCAGTAAGAAAGAGTGGGCTTTGACAGTAAGACAACCGATTTTATAACCTAAAAAAGATATTGTATTTTCTATTCACCGATTCAGTTTTTTACTGTATAAGTTTATTCAAACGGAAAATTATAAATTAGTATTTTCTATGACTATAACTGCGCAAAATAAACTGATATTGGCTCGCAGTCTTCTGTGAAACCCACATTCATGCAAACTTTGATTAAAACAGTTCCCTATATTAGCCATTATTAGTTGGAGTTCAGTTAACAAACAATTTTATTAATATAGAGGTCGTTTTATAATGGTTTGCGTAAGGCCGGCCAAACTTGTTCGGGTCAGTGCGTTAGCAATTATCACGTGCTACTTGTACATCTTGATTATGGAGATAACGCTTTATTGGACATTGAGCGAGACTGGACGATGGGGATGGAACAGCTTAATGTGTGTTTCAGAAGTACGTGGCCATACTTTTTTGATGGATGGAAAATCATCAAATTACTTCTTTCGCTCTAGGCGGACTGGAGTGTCGGGCACTTACTGACTAAAACCCATCCGTATTCCTCCCTATACCCTTTGCATTCCAGGGTTGCGGTGACTCTTTCGAACAAATTTCGCAACCAATTGGCCATACTTAAGAGTGATGTTTTGTATCTGATATATGTAAGGTAAGGTATAGAAACGATTGCAAATTAAAAACTTGCCTTTGTTTTTCTTTAAGCCCGAGCACAATATAAACAAAATAAAACACAAAAAGTATAAAAAAAACTTTAATTTCACAACTCGGTGTTTTGCGATTTTTTATTCGTTTTTTAACCGACTTCTAAAAAAGGAGGAGGTTCTCAATTCGGATGTTTGTATTTTTTTTTTTATGTTTGTTCGCGCATAACTCCGTCGCTTGTCAACCGATTTGAAAAATTTGTTGGAAAGGGTATACTTTCCAAATGGTCCCATGAAAATTTTATCGAAATCGACTAAGCGGTTTTCGAAAAATCTAAAAAAAATATCTACGTTATCTACATTGACGACCTCTTAGTTTACTCTGCAAAGGAGCAGTACGTTTTTTTTACACCAATGTGATTGGTTCGTTTAGGTGGGGGGAGGGGAGGGGATGTAGGTACCACTAAAAAGTGAAAAATAAAAAACTTTTTACAAAAAAATACAACCGACTTTTACACAAAAAAATCAAAAAAGTGCAAAATAACTTTAATTTCGGAAGTCGGTGTTCAAAAAACGAAAAAGCAACCACAAACACCGAGTTCCGAAATTAAAGTTATTTTGCACTTTTTAGATTTTTTTGTGTAAAAGTCGGTTGTATTTTTTTGTAAAAAGTTTTTGAACACCTACTTCCGAAATTAAAGTTGTTTTTTTACTTTTTTGTAAAAACTATTTTTTTTTCGCCTTTTAATGGTGACACCCCACACCTAAACGTACCCATCACAGTGTACGTGTTATAAACTGTTGTAAATAATAAACAGACACGCGATTTCAGCAATCCCGGAAGATTTGCTATCATTTATTGAAGAGTTCCGTTTCCTATCTCGGATCGTCATCAGACTCAGCAAACTAGAAAGGGACCACATCGAAATACTAAGATGCTCTACCAAACCATCGCATACAGTTTGTTTTTACCATTTTACATCGACAATGAGAGAATGAAAATATCATCAACGCAGTTGAAGCCACATATTATTAGGGATCAATCAAAAACTAGTCGTCAGATCTCATTCAATTTAAATGAGACCACGCGACAAGCACAACCTTTCAAATATAAAAAGAATTATCAAAATCAGGACACCCATTACAAAGTTATCAGAAAAAAATACAGTCGACCTAAGAACCTCCTCCTTTTTTGGAAGTCGGTTAAAAACGAGTAAAAAGCTCAAAAAGTCCTTTACACCAGATTCAGAACTTTTGCAATTCTGTACCAGCTGTATATTTCGTGTATCAATACTGTCTGCCTTATATACTGTCTGTCTGATAAGAAGTTATTCAGACCACTGAAACCATAGTCACATGAGCAATAATTGGCTATTTGACCCCTCGATCAGAATATCTCTAATACCAACTCCATTCCCAGTGAAATTAATAGACCCAAGTTTAATTGCTTAAACTGACTATATCATCAATGTTTATTAATGTCTGGGAATGCGGGTTTCAGATCTTTTGTAATATTTAAAGACGACAAAGTAAACTTTACAAATTTCTCTACAAATTCACAGTAATTTTAACATCTTACATTCACTATTTAACAAATGATATAATCAGGGCTCCAACATCATGTAACCAACTATAAACTATTCATGTTCTATCAAATTCACTTTTATTGACACTGACAAAACTCGGTTAGAATTGTAGTGCGAGATAGCGTCTGAGTAAAATATGAAGAGTAAGCTACCACGCGAATGTGTAATATGTGCCCTAAATTAACTCGAGTGGAGTTAATTTAGGGCACAGTTTGTTTAGTTCATACTTCGGATGGTACTCGGTTGTGACAACTAAAACCAATTATCTTGAGTCAATCAGTGACTAGATGTATGTATGTTTGTAACTCAGGCTTAGCTCGCTTTGCTCTGCACCGTTATATAATATGTTAATTTCGTAACTATTAGACATTTTTGGGTCGTTGTTATTCAGTTAAATCACAAGCATTTAATATAAGAAAAGTATACGGGTGTGTAATGTTAGGTTTAACCATTTATAATATAAAATCGAACGATATTATTTCATTTGTCATAATCATCTACTGTCACAACAACTTATGGTAGAGAGTATATAGATATAATTTTATTTCATACTAGTGACCCGCCCCGGCTTCGCACGGGTGCAATGTAGATACTAATGTTTCCTCTATTATAATATGCATGTATTATACATATAAACCTTCCTTAAGAATCAGTCTATCTATTAAAAATCGCATCAAAATCCGTTGCGTAGTTTTAAAGATCTAAGCATACATAGGGACAGACGGCGGATAATGACTTTGTTTTATACTATGTAGTGATAAGCTTCAACTGATATTTCAAACACCAAAAGTAATTATTGAAAATGTGTGTAGCTCTGAGTTACTTAGTTTTGTTTTCGTCAGTATCGGTCCACTCTATAAAAAATAGGAATTAAAAATTCAAGGAGAAATATAATTTTCATTACAGGATGCAGATACAGGCAGCGTTATCTTTTGAGGAGAAGATAACGAACCTAACTAAGATAATGAATGCACGATAATAACACAACAATATAATTGTTATTTGTGGAACTTTTAATACGTAGCAAGAGAAAATTGAACATTTTAATATATTATCGTTATTTAACGTAATATATGGCTCATATGCTAAGCCGGAACGGACGGAATCAACACTTCTCCATTCGGCTCGTTCGCCTTGAGCACTGTAAAATGGTTACTTCCCATTAGGTTACATTCCCGATTCATCAACCTGACAGAAATTTTAAAAAATCTGCTTATTTTTTTACGTGTCTTCGACTCCGTCTTGTCCTTCAATCATAATCCCGTAACAGCCACCAATTAGATATGATTTTCACTTTCTCAACCTCAAAATGAAAATCAACCATCTTATTCGTAGTAAACAAAAGCTCATTCAATCTTTCTATTCGATCGAAACTGCAGCTAACAATCTGAGGCAGTAATTTACCCTGTCTGTCGCCGTCGTCGCCGTGCGGACGGTAAGCCCAGCTCACTTCTGCGGTTCGTCGAGGCCTTCAAAGCCTGTCGACGCGGCTACTGCGATGCCATTGCAAACTGTTTTACCTTTCAGGAAATTAATTGAATTTTAACGGTGCATTCATTTCCACAAATACAAAAAAGAAAGGAAAGGCATAGCAAATATAGGCAAGGCATAGGCAGGCAAAGGTAGAAGTAAACATCGTCGATTTTGTTTAAATGCCGTGTAACAAAGGGAAATCTAAAAAAACCGGCCAAGTGCGTGTCGGACCACGAATAGTGAAAGGTTCCGTAGTCCACTGTTAAAATCTCATATCTCTAAAAGTATATAAGCTGTGATGTTCAAACCAATTTTCGTTGGAAGTATATTTTGTGCTATTTCCCTTACTAACAACATTTTATTATTTGAAGACACGTTGGATATCTTTGCGTCAACTGAGCTGAGATTCCTAAGCGCTGCTACTCGTTACCTAGAGTCCATTGCTGCCTCTAATACAATCTATTGTGACCAATTTAATGATAATTTATTATGTTTGTTTTTTAAATAATTGTTTATTTCGGTTTTATTTTAATATTATTGTATTATTTATAATTGTAATTTGATAATTTCCTTATAATTTAATGACATTGTTAATTTCTATTTTATTTTTGATAATTTTAATTTCTTTTCTATTTTTTAATTCAGTGTGTTTTCTTTTAACTTTTTATTTTTGTACAGACCAGTAACTTGTTTGTGTGGTATTTAACTGTTAAGGCAAGTTGGTTATAATAATAAAATATATATATTTTTTTTAGAATTTTAACTTCATAGTTAAAAAGTTAGGGGGGTCACATTTTTCACGAATTCGGAAGCATATCTCAAAAACTGTTGTGTGGCATAAAAAAAACTTTTTTAGAAACCTCTATTTCATTTTGAAAGAGCTATCCTTGGATACCCCACACGATTATATTTGTTAGAAATAGTTTTTTCATCCCTCTGTAACTGAGGATGGAGTGCCACCCCTAAAATTATTTTTTTCTTTTGAATAGCAGTTAACAGGTTGCGTTTACCTAACAATTTTCATTTATGTAGCTTTAATTGTCTCCGTGTAAAACGGCTGTGACATACGGACGGACAGACAGACAAACATGAAGAATCCGTAAAGGTTCCGTTTTTTGGCATTTGGCTACGGAACCCTAAAAATTTAAGGGTATGCCATCAATTGGGCTCGAACTCAAAATCGTTCTTTTACTTTTCTCTGAAAGCAAAACCAGATTTGTAACCTGTCAGTTGCCTTTTAATTCCATGTTATTTTTAGGGCAGCGTACAAAACCAAATTCTACTTCTACTGAGAAATAAATAAAGCTTAATTAATCCTGATCTGGAAATCGAGCCCAGAATTCAACATTCAGACGACACGTGAATACTGATTCAATAGGACATTCATGAAACAGAAAGCAGCAAATTCATAATCCGGTTAGCCTTTTCTGAACTGTGCTCGGGCCGGATTCCTGTCTAATTGGATCCAGCTACATATCTGTATTTTATTATGAAATGACAGTCTATCGGAAGTACCAATTTTAGGGTAGCCTTAACAAGACTGCTTATCAAACTTTCGGGCTTCAAACTACCCATAACGACTGTCAAAGATTTAGGAACAACAGCCGGGACATCAGTAACAGCCACAATGTATCCGCCCATCTATTACCGAGACCCCTTCATGTACACAAACACACAACGTGTAAAAAAATTAAAACAAAAAATAAAAAGGTACTCATTATTATGAACAGCTTTTACTATAGAACCAACGCCAAAATTGCGAAAATTGTTCAGTACAATGGTTGAGTTAGGAACACATATTTATGGGCATTAAATTTTTTTTGTCGCGATTACTAGTCCCCAATCAACGGATCGACCTCACTCGCATTGCACAAAATTGAAGTATTAACACTTGCAGCTGTTATAATAAGGAAACGGAGCGCTTCACTATTAAGTCACCTACGAAGCAGCCCAAACAGTCTCCTGAGGGTGCTGTCCGAGCGGTGGGACCTGTCTCTGATGCAGAGGGGGATGCAGCTTCATGTTAGCGCTTCTCCTCGTGTTTGACTTGTTTGCATAATTTTATTAATTATTTAATTGAATATATTATGTATAATAATATGACATTGCTAATTGTAATTGGTAGGGTAACGTAATTTAATGTATTGCTGAATATTTAATTGTAATGTGTGTGTGTATATTTAAATTAATTTAATGTTGACAATTTAAATTTAATGTTTTTATTCAATTTCTATTTAATGTATGGACTATTTCTGAATTAAATAAATTATTATAATGTTAACATTGCACCCAAACATGAAGCAGAATACTATCTTTACTAAATGTGGATTCTGAACTGCATGAGGTGCATTCACTGTTCAACGAGGCTTCGATGACCGAAAATTGGCGACCGTGTAATGTGATTATCCAAAGCCGGCTAATAGACAGTAGCATCCCGTCGGGACTACAGGAGGCTGTGGCTTTACTTACCTCCAATTTGTTCAGAGTTGAGTTAAACTAGATTATTAGAGAGGGAAAGATAGATTGGTATGGTATGGTACGTTAAATGATAAAAAGTACTTTTTTATTGATTAAACTTTATGGTGGTACATACATAGGTGGAGTTAATGCAACACAGCATCCTTTACCAGTCAACCTCCGAGTTAAAAAGAATTCATTTTGGTAGGTGCTAAATAATAACAATAGCTCATGGCTAAATAATAACAGCCACACGATTCAATCTCCAAGGTTAGTCTGCCAAGGTCGGTAAGTGGATGGGTGGCTTAACATACTGAGACTCCTCCGCGCCTCGAAAAGCACACTAAGCCCTTGGTTCCGACTGTCATTTGTAGATCTTTAGCAGTCGTTATGGATTGTCAGAAACCAGAAAATCTGACTCGTCTTGCCAAAAAGTACCATGTTACCCAGTTAATGGGTTGTGGAGGTCGCATAGGCAGCCGCTCCACGTAAAATATTAATATTCAACTCAATCTGGTTTGACTGGAATCAAACCCAGTAAAATTGGAAAAGGCTAGGCAGATGATGTAGAAGGTGTACAAAAAACTTTTTACAAAAAATATAACCGACTTCTAAACAAAAAACCAAAAAGTACAAGATAACTTTAATTTCGGAACTCGGTGTTTTTGGTTGCTTTTTTATTATTTTTGAACACACCTACTTCCGAAATTAAAGTTATTTTGTACTTTTTGGTTTCTTTGTTTAGAAGTCGGTTATATTTTTTGTGAATAGTTTTTTTATTTTTCACTTTTTAGTGGTTCACTCCCAACTAAACATACACGTCACAGCGTACGTGGTAAAAATTGGTGTACACAATAAACAAACATGCGATTTAAGCTATCCCGACAGATTTGCTATCATTTATTGAAATTAACAAAAAACCGCTTGTTTGATTTCGATAAAATTTTCATGGGACCAATTGGGAATTATACCCTTTCCAACAAAAAATGAATTGTTCAAATCGGTTGGCAAGCGACGGAGTATGCGCGAACAAACATAAAAAAAAACAAACATCCGAATTGAGAACCTCCTCCTTTTTTAGAAGTCGGTTAAAAAACAAATAGTAATAAAAATAGAAACCGTCGTACACCATAACAAATATATTTTTAAGCTATCTCAAAGTAGTTCGAGGGACGAGCTTTGCATATTAGTTGGTAGCAAATTGATGAAAATTGAATGAAGAAGAGAACTTTATTTTAGTTATGGGATATTATCAAATGACTTGTTCCACTCTGGGGGAAGCGGAGGGGACTGTCAGACTAAATAACGTAAGTTACCAATAAATAACACACTAATTAAACATTGTAGAAGCAAAATAAGGGGGACTAAGCAACATGAATTAATTCATTAGTGTACAAGTTGCATCAGACAATTTAATTAATTTACAAAACGTATAATTTAAAAGTTTGCTGGACGGCTACCAAACCCGTGGAGTGTGACGAGGTCACCGCCATTAATTTTTCAGACGCTCTTTGTTTGTAAGACGATGCATTCGCTCCCAACTTGGGAATTTGTAGTTTAACAAAGAAAAAAGAGAATTATTAAAACTTTTGTGGCGATTAACGCAACAAACTGTTAAGTCAAAAAGCGCATACACACAACACAGCAACACAGTTTAGGGTTAAGCTTTATAATAATTAAAATGGAACAGTATCTAATAAATATAAACCTTTTTGTTTGAGACGATTACGAGTTAGGAAAGCACAATTATGACAACATTCGCACGTGTAACAAGCAATAATACGTTACAAAACAAAAAACAAATGAAAGCTTAGCGTAAAATAACAGCTTGATTGTTTGCCGAACCGATAACCCCGGCTCAACAAATATTGTTACACCTAACACCTCGCACAATCTAAATACCCGTCCTATATTTTAATCCTAGAAACATAACGGTGTGTACCTAAGCAAATATGTCTCGGACTAGTTTTAGCCTCACCTAGTTAGGTAGTTAATAATTTCACAGTTGCTGAACAAACTTCAAGCACGTCAAAGGGATTCGGCTAATTTGATTTCTGTGTTCGACGGCCACAAGAGGGTAGCGACGGGCCTCTATCTATCGGACACACAACACGCATTTACGAAACAACTAACTTACCTCTCCTCATAAATCTCTAGGTAATACAATGACAGGCAATTCATTTAAGTCAATCAATTCATTAAAACGTGTAGGTATTCATTTTATTTTAAAGCGATTTAAATAAATCCGATAACTTTAATCAATCGATCAACTAATT
This sequence comes from Hecatera dysodea, assembly GCA_905332915.2. Classification (NCBI taxonomy): domain Eukaryota; kingdom Metazoa; phylum Arthropoda; class Insecta; order Lepidoptera; family Noctuidae; genus Hecatera; species Hecatera dysodea. The sequence goes on from HG995302.1 coordinate 10,798,770, forward strand.
GAAGTCCAGTCGTTTATTACAATATTTATCTGTTTACTTCATCTTTGTTTACTGAACTGTATCTACAGCCAGCGCTTCGCCGTACACGGAAAAATATTAAACAGAATTGATGGTTTTCGATAGGGAAATTTTAAAGGCAGTTCGTCAGTGAATTTCGAAATAATTGAACAGTGAAACCATGTAACAAGTCAAAAGCAATGTAGCACTACTTGTAGGTATATAATCGTTAACTTTGACAAGTCGAGATAAACCAGACAAACTAGAACTTGTTAGAATATTCATTGCTAACCAGCCTACCTGCCCGGCTTGAATATTAAACGCAAATTCTCTAATTATGTCGCCAAAGAGGCTTTATTTCAATAAAGTAAGCTGTTTTAACATAAAACTTACACTTCGTATATGTACGTAAACGTTTCTATTATATTATATATAATATTTGAGTTTAATAATTGCATAGGTACCAACATAAGCATAAACATAACAAATCACAAAGTATAATCTCCGTACCACTCGCTTGAAAGTTAGCGAGTGACAGAAAGCGTTCACTCACCATATTGATAGGGATTCCTAGCAGTTAGGAAACCCTAAAAAGCCCCTATTCACTCAACTGGACAATTGAATCTGGCTCCGGCAATGGCCAAGCTTTATGGAGACAGAGTAATTACTACTGCTACGATTTATGACCACACACCAACATTATGTTCAGGAAATTCAAAGAGGCTTATGGCCCTGAAATTGAAGTTGAACATTTTCACCAATAGTGCAGCCAACACACAAGTTTGGCCACATAAAACCAATTAATCCACTTGATTATTACAGGTAATTTCGTATCTCTGCGAAAAACAATTTAACAAATTACCAACAATATTTAACATTACTCATTCCTGTGCCAGAGGTTAGTTGCTTCCACAAACATTATTAAATTTTGTCCGCCAATATTGTGTGTACCTATTTATTAATTTCGGTCTACGGACAAACCGGCCTTAATTTTCTTAATTGGGTAAATAAGGCGTGTGTTATGAAAAAAAAAAAACAATTTGTGTAATCCGCCTCTGTGGGCAATAATGAAATGTCTAGTCCAGTATAATGAGATAAGTAGAAATTAAAGAAAAAAAAATCTCATGAACACACGAGATTAAATGCTCATAAAATGATTGAAATTAACATAACTACAAATAGCCCATTAATTTTAAAAATCAAATATGTATACTAGAATAATTCTCAAATTCGTTTAAGTAGGGTAAAAATATAGCGATTATTAAAGTATTTCACTTAATATCCGTTTAATTCATCATGATTCACATTGCAATCAGCCTTTTTTTTAATGTTCCCACTGCTGGGACACAGGCCTCCTCTCCAGGAGAGGGAATGGGCCGTAATCCACCACGCAGGCCCAGTGCGGGTTGGTGAATGTCTCATGTCTTCGAATATTTGGTTCTAGGACATGCCGGTTTTCTCACGATGTTTTCCTTCACCGTTTTGAGAGCAGTGGTGATGAAATTAATTACACAAAGTAATGCGACTGACTGTGTTTGAACCCGCGACCTACAATTCGTAAGTCGGGGCCGTTACCACTCGGCCACCACTGCTCGCATCATTCACATTATCAGTGTTTATTTGACATAAGTAAGTGACATTCAGCCAAACAGATCGTAAAATAATCTTTAAACCTGTGCTATTCATTTCAGCCTTTTTTTTAAATATGCAATGGACATTCCCCTTTTAATGCTCTTCGTGATAATCGCAACACAGTAAAGTGTAGTTCTGTATAACAATGTATAGGAATAGTTGTGGGCGTCGCGGCGTCTGCACTTACTCCGCTGAGAGGGTCACGATCCCATGAATAAACCATCGGTTGAATGTGGAACTCGTGTCAAGCGCGAGCGTGTTGACAAACGGCCCATTGACCTGGCGTACCTATTATTGCAACTGTTAAATGAACAACTATGAGTGCGGGCAAAATAAACATGAATGGTGAAACATATACGTAGTGAAACTTCAAATCAGATGGACGGAACAAAATCACACTGCTGATGCAGCTCAATACCAAACTCAATCTCAAACTTTTGAATAATCAAGTCGAAAGAGGTGAAGCTATCTGCACGTTCCAAAGCGTAGATCTTTATGGAGAAGAACGTGCAGGAAACTCCACGAAAACTCTTTTAAATCATGTTCTATATTACATAACCTTGGTTACATCCTTGGTGCTTCTATATGCAACAACAACTTCACTATGCAAAGAAAGAAAGGTAACTATAAAAAAAATCAAAGTATAAAGATTAAAACAAGTCAGTGACAGTTAAGAGGTGACCAGTCTCAACCGACGACGGCGCCCGTTCACGAACATTAGCTAAATGGTGCCGATACACGTATCGGCACCATTTAGCTCAACCATTTTCAAGGGAACCGAATGATCCAACAATATAATAACAAACTGAAAAAAAAAAAAAAAAAAAAAACAGAAAATAACTGGTATTGAGCTGCATCTGCAATGCAATTATGTAAACCTTTCACCGTGTAAGTTTAGGTCAAATGGAATGACAGTTTTTGTGATGTTGTTCGAATAGACTGGTTGGTTAGACTGAAAGCCGTTTCCAACACTATTGGGAACAGGCTAAGCAAGTTATGATGATGTTTAGTGAAGCTTCATTCTGGCTTTTATTTAATAAATAAATAAAGGCTAAATTATAACAGCTGCACGGGTCGGTCGTTCGCGGGCGAACGCTTGCCGAGGTTGTTCTGTGGATGGATGACCATCTTAAAATAATGAGACTTCTACGTGCCTCGGAAAACACGTTAAGCCGTTGGTCCTGGATGTAATTTGGAGATCTTTGACAGTCGTTACCGATTGTCAGAAGTCAGAAAACCTGACACCAGTCTTGCCAAGAAGTACCGTGTTCCCCAGTTAATGGGTAATGGAGGTCTGGTAGGCAGCCGCTCCACGTAAAATACTGGTATTCAGCTGAATCCGGCTTGACTGGGAGCCGACCCCAATATAGTTGGGAAAAGGCTAGGCAGATGATTTAATAAATAAATAAAAATAAATAAAATTTAATTCAGACTATAAGGTTCATAACATATTTCTTAATTTATAATTCAATCTTAATAATTGGATAGTACAGCAAATCTTGCTCCTTATTCATCACAGAACTTTTACTTCCAAGTTTTTCCTTGAGCCTCTCCAATCCAGTTTCCCGACTGATATAACTTCAAGTTGAATAGTTAGAAAATTCCTTTTAATATTTTTAGTAAAAATACGAAGTACGCTCTCCGAACTTTGACGGGCTTCAATCACCTGCCAGTTGGATCGTAGTACCCCTAAAAATTCCAGTAAATTCCATGAACTAATCAAGAATTTTCAAACAAATTTCTTGCCTAAAAAATATCGCTATGATTTCCACCTAGTGGCCTTTCTGTAAATATTTCACTTTAATTAGAAAATCGATCATTCCAAAACGAGTTTGAAATGAAACTGTTGATAAATGGATATTTATAACAGCCTAAGCGTTCAACCAAATATAAATGAAAATTGATGAATCAACATTTTCCACTGACACTCAGTTTTAATAAATACCTTACAAATTAATTCTGACGAAATCCGGAAGTTAGCGCGTTGAAATCACAGTTGAATCACAATCTTCAATTTGCGTTGATACGTTTGTCTGATACCGAGTGTACAATAAAAGCAGTTTCGACACTCAAGTTAAGTCTCTCTGCGAAGCGGAAAAGCAATTAATTAAACTGGTTTGTATAAGAAACATCTTCAACCAACGCGTTGTTGCATTTTGTAGGGGAATCGATGTTAAATTGTTAAGCGAATTTCGATTTGCTCGGGCGTATTTGGAAGTTTGTAGCTTAATTGTATCAATGTCTTGTATGGTTTAACTTCCTTGTTAGTAATCTTCAAAGGGATATGCAAATGAGTACATTGCCAAGCAAATGTTAGGCTACGGCCCCATAAGGACGAAATGAGGAATAAACACTCACGGTCCCCATGCTAAATTTTGACTAGAAACTTTAGCAGGAAACACCTCATACTTTGTATGGCTTGAGATTAGACCGATGGAGAAGTGTAACACAAAAAGTAATATAGTTTAAGACAGATATAGTTGCTACATTTTTTGATTATATTTCCCTTATAGTTTTGAAAATTAATTTACAAAACTTTCAGGAACAAGACCAATCGCCATCACAACACAGTATTTTCCAGTTAATGTAATGAAAGCGACGAGAAATGGCAAGGTTAATATGCTAAACAGGCTCTTCTAACATACACTGTTTGCTAATTAGAGTCTAATTTGTAGAACCTATGAGGATATATTTATGGTCATAACGGTCAAACCCTTTATTCATTATTAAAAAAGTGAACGAATTTCATTAGCACTTATTTTATCTTACTTATTTTTTTTTCTACAGGGAATATAAAATTATACTATAACTTTTTGTATCTCGCGAAATCTGTTTTATTTATAAAGGTAGGCTAATTAACTAAAGACTGCTCTTTACCGAGCGGGAGTTAGTTGAAAGCTCGTCATTGAAGAAGGCGAGGTTATTTAGTAGCACCCTAAATTAAGGTATTCACAGCCTGAGCTAACGTTTGAGTATGAATAAGATAATGTATTGAAGACGCCATTGGATGTGGGAGTTGTAGCTGTTGGTCGGATTAAATAGGCATGCAGAATAATATTCATGAACATTTAAATATTATAACCATAGCCTCATTTAATTGATATACAGGATCAGATATGTATACAGAAGTGCGTGGTCATATGTAAGGGTGATAATATGACCACGCACTTCTGGAACACCCTACACATCGGTATATACCTACTTATAAGATTGCGAAAACTTCTCCACTGATACAAAGCTACAATATAGTTGAGTACCAAAGCTACTTTTTATCCCGACAACTTGCATGTTTACTCTGGTATAGGCCAGACCATGGTAGTATTACTAGATATAAATGCCTAAGTTTGATGGATTTATATTTGTTACTCAGTTACCTCAGAACAGCTGAACAAATCTTGATGAAATTTGACACACACAGAGGTAGATTATAGTATGGGGTACGTACCTACTTTTCATCTCAGGAGTATGTTCCCTTAGGATAACTTACGACATTCACGCGGGCCGAGCCACAGGCGACAACTAGTAAATACATACATACTGGTACATGCATGCGTGTGAAAGACTTACTGAAAAGTAACTGAAAATGAAATCTGTCTCGTAATTGAAAACTGTCTCCAATTAAAGTTGTTGCATCTCACTACTACAAAATCATTTAGTTATGTAATTTATACCTTATAACAAAGACAGAAGTCTCAAGTCTTTATCACATAGCAACGTATCAATATCAGTAGAGTTCAGAAGCTAGTCTTATTCATACACTAAGCTAGTATATTTTACTTACGTAGTACTTTAGTCCTATTATAGCGAGGCTCGCATCTCGTAGGTAATGTGTAAGTAGCTTATTTGCATGTCGCACCCAGGCTGCACTAATTCGTTCTAGTTTATACACTAGTTAGTTCAATAAATGTTCATAAAAAAACATTTAGAGATAACGCAAAAGACGACGCAAGGTTGTCTTTTGCGTTGTTGCGTTTTACCTCCTACAAATGAATAAGCCTAAGGCATTAAGACAGCTTCTATACATCTGTGACCGCTTTACGCTCACAAATGTACAAAGACACTTACTAATATTAAATAAGTGTTATGGATTCCAACACCGGACTTCAAGACGTACGGGGTTGCGCCACCTACACCAATACATGGTGGACATCCCACCCATAAACACAAAACGTTTTGCGTACTATGTTTCCTGTTAGCTATAACTTGGGGGTATTTAAGTCAAAAGTAACGAATAGGTTACTTCTAAGTACGCGTGCTCTGTCATCGACCATATTATTTACATTCCAACAGGGCTTTAGTGCGAGATTTTAACTCGATCGCTTTAATCTTCGATCGCTTTTTTTCTATATAATTTGATATAAGCGAACGTTTACGTCGCTTATGTCAAGTTATATAGTAAAAAAGGTTTTCCGTTATCGTCACCAGACATCGCTTATTCCGTTTCAATGAACATTGAAGTTTACGCGTTAAAAAACTCGCACTCAACAGCTTAGTACGCGTGTTCGCGGACAGGTGGGAATCTCCACTGCTGCGCCACTGGATGCGCTTGCACACTGCCTTGTGAGGAGTGGACAGTTTCCTCCTTTGTCTTTAATGTTATGTACTTTTTATTTTCTGTTGTTCGTTACTTTTTCATGTGTTGTATTTTTGTCTTGTATGATTTTGAGAATGTGTTGTAATTAGTAATTTTTATTGTATGTTTTCAATATATGTTTTGTAAGTGTACCTATGGACAGAAAGTCTGAAATAAATGTTTATTATTAAAACAACTTTAATTTCGGAAGTTGGTGTCAAAAAACGAAGAAACAACCTAACCGAAATTAAAGTTTTTTTCATACTTCGTAGTGTCTTTATGTAGAAGTCGGTTAAATTTTCCTTAATATGTTATACACTTCCCTATGTGTGGAACTGTTGGGACGATTTCGGAGTTGGAATGTAATATTAACAAACAAAAATTACGTCATGACGACAGAAATAAACATCTCGGGGTTTTTCCATGTGTATTACAGCAGTATTTTTAGAAATAATATGAAAGCTTATTATCCAGTCGCTTTCCTTATCATTGTGTTTTATCTGTTATATATTATTTCCACAGAAGACAAAAATAAAGACGACAAAATATTTGATTTCCCAAGGGTCGTGATGAAAGAATTTCATAATGACGTGGAAACCCATCGATTAATGGCTAATACAATACAGGACATTGACATGCGTGAGAATAATTATTGTACTTAAGTGCATTCTACTCTCTCTTTGGCAAACTGTGTAAATAATTGATAGTTTTCCTCAATAATTAAAATAAAAAAACAACAACTTATTAATTTGTGTAATAACAGGGTGTATAAATGCGATACTAGATACAAATAAAGTACTTTCAATTAAAAAGACTACGATTGTGTAGGTCAACTAGTATAAAGTGTCATTCTAACGATTAATTATTATTCTCAAAAAGTCCAAACTATATGGGGTTACAATACCAAAATGGCACATGGTCAACCCTAAATATTATTGACTTATGACATACGCTTTATCATCAAATGACTTCTCCAGCTCTGGGCAGAGCGGAAAGGAGTCTCAGACTCTTACTGACTAAAACCCACCCGTGATCCCTCTAGCGCCCTTTGCGTTCCAAGGCCGCGGTGACTCTTTCAAATGAATTCCGCAACCCTAGCAGGTACTGACCCTATGGGGCCCCGTCTTCTTTGCTGGCAGAACTTTGAGGCGCGCGTGGAATACGACGCGCCGTCAACCGGGGCCTGATTGCTATTGGACGGCGACCTACCCATAGCTCAAATCGCTCTGCGTTTCCCGACGCCCGGGGCGTCTTCTTCTGTTGCAGCGGCCGGGGCGTGAGGTTTTCCTCTCTCGCACGCGTTTTGCCTCCTCCTTCACTAACATTACTGCTTCACAAAAGGGGGTGACCGCTTCCCATGCCTCCTCGCTCTGGTCCATGGATTGATCGGGACCAGACGCGAGAAGTCGCCGCCGCCGATCGCTTCGACGAGGACACGGCGTTGCTCCACCCAAGCAGGGCAGACCTCCACCGTATGCTCCACCGTGTCCTCCGGGCTGAATCCGAAACAGGTACCTCCCGAAACAGCCATGTCCGGTGAGCACCTGCGTCGTGAGAACGCCATGGCGTCTCTCCCACAAAAATCGCTGTTGCCATACTTCCTAATCCTCCGAAATCTGAGATTCTGCCGGAGCTCTGTCCGCTGCGCTACAAAACTAACAATTCCTGAGATTATCACGATCAAACAAACTATATATCTTCATAATATTAGTATTTGTAGATATCACATGCAGTATTTGAGCTAAGCTGCGTAGAGCAGGTTCGATTGCCGCACGGAACAAATATTTGTATGACCTTATTATCCGTGGGTCTGGTTGTTTGTAAATACAATTTATTATATGTCTGAAAACGCACTCACGATATTGTAGAAATTCCTACTGTGGGGAAACGTTTACTTTTTTAAGAACTAAAAAAGAGAGAAAGACCTACACTTTTTAGTCAAGTCAGTAAGCATTGGAAAATATAGACATGCAACTTTACAACAAATAATTTTAAAAATCAAGTCATTATAAACTACTTTAAATTACACGTTAAAAAGTCACAAATTCACAATGCAATAAAAAGTGTCCGTGTAACTAAAAATTCCAACTAGAACTTGTTCAATGAAGGTGGCAGTGAAAACTCCCGTATTTTAGATGGCTTCATTTTTCAACAGTGTTCCAAAGTTCCCCGGTCAGCTTGTCGCCGCAGCTATCGAGATCACGGAACAGATAGACGGGATAACATTGTAACTTGTAACCACCGTTCATGAACGACTTCGTCGAACTGTGATAGGTACGTACTCGTTAAACATTTATTAAAGCAAGTGTAAAGGTTTTGAAATAAAAGGCCAATTTATTAATAATGCGATGATAACTTTATTCGTTAATATTGTAATTAAACTAGAAAAATAGAAAATCCTCCCATGAGAACACAATCCCGGGGTGAACTGTATCCTTTGTCTTATTCCAGGACCGCTATACTACATTCGTTCAGGCGTTAAGACATGAAGAGCTGACAAACCAACTGGTACTTAAGTATGGATTGGAATAATACAAGTATTTAATTACTCATCATTTCGCCAGTAACTTTTAAATCCTGTCGTATAAGGATCGACCCTATTGCTACATCCGGGCACAAACTCAAACTCCAAGCCTCCTATACTATTTTACCCATCCCGTAAACTCAATCCAAACTCCACATTCCAAACTCTTATTATTATAAATATCAGATTAAATTGGAATATAATTAGTTGCATGATCTTTAATTACAATCAGGTACAAAGACGAGCATAATTAAGCAATCATACAACCTAACTAGATGCAATTGGCGTATTGATCATAATGGCTATATTGTTAATTTATTAGCTCCGTTTCATATGATACGTTATTGATAAACGGATCGAGGTAACTGCAGTCACTCAAGTGAATGGCCAAGTCTAATTGCCATATAATTGTAGCCAATCATGTTTCTGGCATAGTAACAGAGACGTCGGAGTTAATGTCATGTACATCTGGATAATTTTGCAATCATGTGGGTCTGGGGTGCTCCACCAATCGCTTTTCGAGTCGATTCTGATAATTTCCAAAAACTGCAAAACCGAAAAACGTTATCAGTAGTGACCACACGCTCCAACTGTATGAGTATATGAGTGCATGTACCCATACAGTTGTAGCGTGTTTTCGTCATGTTGGACGTAATAATATTAGCAATCAAATTTAATTCACTTCATATCCGTGTGTATTATTTGGCTTCAAAATTAATCATTTTAAAAGTTATATTGCTTTTTTTTTCTACAAGAAAGCTAGCTGCTTGTTATTTTCACAGCTTAACATCACTTGATTCCTGTTAATATATAATGTAATAGTTAATTGTCTATGGATGACCATAGTCTGACCACCCCTGATTTTGGTAACTAAATTCAAATTACAATCTAGATCGCCTATCCAGTAGTTATCTTCCAATCACTATGCAATGCCAATGGTATCCTAGAAAACTCGATTCTAAATAAATCGATTCGAAATCTTACCAGACTTAATTTGAAATAAATAGAAACCAAACTAAAATTCGTGAATATTTCAAGCTTACTACTAATACTCATTAGCGAAGTGAAATACTACCCTGATTGAGATACCGAAATATTGTCGTGAACTACAGATTATTTGCTTTTAATATTGCTTCGTAGTACTTGAGATTTGATATCTCTGTTTGCCAATCTAGGTAAATAGAGAAGTTTGCTCGTGGAACATACTCATTTCACTGATCATTTCTTATTCTTTAATACTGGTCCTTAGTACCTGGCACTGCTAGGTACCATGAGGCCATCTTTGTCGAGGGAAATTGGGATAATTTTAAAGTTTTTTTTACAGATACTAACATTTTATTACTAAAATAGAAAAAGAACAATCTGCTCGAGTGCACTATTCGTATAGACTAGCACACTGAAAAACATTCATTGAAATTAATCTGTTGTAAAACACTGCTGAAGAGGAAAATAACGGTTTAAAATCTCCAATAACACCTATAAATATCAATTATTTCTTCCGAACATCCATTTGTTTTGACAACCTCTTCCTGTGAGTAATTTTTTGGGAATATAATCATGAACCATGAATGAATTACTGGATTCTACATGGCGTAGTTAAACCTATAGTATAGCTCTGGTTTGGGTTCAGCTGCCTGCCACAATTGCGGAATTTGTTCGAAAGAGTTACCAGCCTTAGAACGCAAAGGGTATTAGTAGGAACACGGATGAGTTTTAGCCAGTAAGATTCTGACACTTCGTTCAGTTCCGCCCAGAGCGGAAGAAGTCAGTTGCTGATTTCCCATCCATAAAAAGGTAGATGTGGGAAGATGATATCCGGCTTCTTCTTCTTGGCGTGTCGATGGTAAATACAGTTACATTAAATTTAGTGTTTGGCCCAGTATGTAGCAACGGTAACACAATTCGCGGACGCACCCATAAGTTACACAGTACAAGTAACAGTGCATGCGGCGTAAGACGAAAGAAGGGCCTTAGACTGCAGAAAGACACCTTACAATTACTGAAGATCTGAGCCATCCGAGAACTAATAACTAAGACGATTGTCTTTACAGCAGGCGACCTGATGTGGAGTATATTTAGAGTTTTCTAGGCTTATTGAGGTAACGCGTGCCCGGGTGGAAGGTTCTCTAAGAGTTCGATCAAATAATCAGGCTGCTTGAGCTTTTCTCGCCAAAAGTTGCATCTTTCCGTGGTGGTGTTTCCAACAAATGGACTTATGCATCCAAGATTTGGTATTTGGCGAGTAGCTGGTATTACTTGGAACTTGGACTATGCACTTGTGACAATTTGAGGGGAAGGCCTTTGCAAAAAGGCAAGACAATGTTAAAACCGGCGTCAAATAATGAATTAGTTAAGTAGGTAATAAATTATTTTAAGTACTTTATGTTATACTAGCTTTGGCACGCGACTTCATACAGGTATATCCCGTTGTTTCAACTCCCGTAGGAATGTCGGAAAATCCTCTCTTAGTGCTCCCCAAAAAAAATCAGCTTTCTACGACCACTATTTTCGGCTGTGCGTGGTCTGTCAGTCACTCATCAGTAACGGGAGAATTTTATATAATACTAGCAGCGCCCCACGGTTTTTACCGCATGGTTCCCGTTCCCGTGGGAATATAGGGATAAAATGTAGCCTATGTTACTCAGGGTGAATGTAGCTTTCTAATGGTGATACACACACATAAAAATACAAAACTTTCCTCTTTATAATATTAGAGTAGATATATTGATAAATCAAATTTCTAGTTCACTAAAATAATAAAGGCTATTATAATAGTAACTCTGGGTTTGCCGCCAATTGTGTCGCTATACAAGACGCGAGTGTAACAAAATGCTCGAGAAACATTTTCCTTACTAAGACGTGAGCTAAAATCAGAACAAACAAATTATATCCATAAAGGAAACTGCGGCTAAGGCGAAGTGGGGCGTGCACTGGCCCAGAGTTATATTGCTTGCCGGCTCACTGCAATGATATGCCGGCCGCAAGCTACGCGGAATGCACAAACTATGCCCGGATGCTCACTGGAATTTCTTCGCCTCGGGGAAGATATTTTAAGTATAAAAATGTCTTTGCGACTTCCTGCCGAGCAGATAATGTATGAAAAATAGGTTCATAAAACTGAGAACGAATTTATACGACTGACGAGGTTTTTTTGTTGAAGATCGCTGAGAAGTTAGAAATTGAAGCGCTTCTGGGAATTTGTTTTCAATTAAGATCATACAAATTTATTTAAAAAAAATACTGGTAGGATCACCAGCTTTTACTGACATAAATCACAACTAGTATAGAGAATTTTACTGGCAATCTAGATGTTTTCGAAATCGCTATTTCCCATACAGTTCACCAAGCATTGTCCCTTGAGCTCGTCTGTATGATTAGGATAAACTATTCTAGAAGCTCAAATAATAGCCTTAAAACATAACCTCCATCTGCTCCCAAAGTAATCAACGAGTTAAATTTATAGCGTAAACCGTCACAATATCCTGTCGAGAAGTCGGATCTCGCCTTGTACCACAAAAGCAGTAAATCGCTTTAAAGCAACAAGAGGGCTTGTCACTGAGGCTGGATGCAGCGCCTTCGTGATTCACGCAATTTTGCTATCGATATTTACGGGCGAAGTTGTTTCGGCAAAGGATAAGTTATACGTACAGGGTGTTTGCACTTTCAGGTAGATAAACTGGTAGGGTGGGTGATCGTGTTCGTAAATGGTGTGCCATTACTGTCTCTCGGAACGGTACTCGTGCCTCGGAGAAGAATAACACGACTTGAACGTAACAGGGATGTTAGCTACGTAATGTACTTTGACAGTCCATTAGGTTTTTCTATTAAGTCCGCGGGAAATATTGTAGGTTGTTATTTCTATTGAAATAAATGTGTTCATGGCAATTCCGTTCCGTAATGCGATCAATACCTTCTAATATTGGTTGTTAAGAATAATTTGATGTAATTGAATAACTTGTCAATTTCAGCACTTACCATTTTTTTTTAATTTGCTGGTTGTGTAGTTTGGCGTGAAGAGTTCATGATTAAAGATCCACTTCGAGTATAAAATAACTTTAATTTCGGAAGTTAGTGTGTTTGGTATTTTCTTCGTTTTTTGACATCGACTTCCGAAATTAAAGTTGTATGTGTTGTCTTTGTTTGGAAGTCGGTTGTGTTTTTTGGAAAGTAGTATTTATTTTTAACCTTTTAGTGGTTATAATCCTTTAAAAACCTTTTTTGAAGTCAGTTAAAAACGAAGTAGCTTCCTACTTCGTTTTTAACTGACTTCAAAAAAGGTTATTGTGTCAGTACCTATTTCAGTGAGCAAAACTCTAAAACCCTGCTTCTCAAAGTGTCTCTGTAATTCTTTACATTCCTTGAACAGACGGAATTTCTACAAAACTATAGCCATACAGGAATACATACAAAATGAATTAACGAGATACGTCATACGTACATACCTAACTTAGTAAACAAGTATTTATGCGTAGCCGAAGGGTGGAAAGTGGTTACAAGGAAAACTACTCCTAATTATAACACGGGTCTTCTTATCACGGTCTTCCAAGTCAAGGAAGCTTAACATAAAGTCATTTACGGAAACGAAAAACCAAGTCCAAGAGACCCTTTGGCTTATTTATTTAGGAGGAAAATATAGAGATTCAGTTTCGATTAACGTCATTCACTTGGCGACTCAAAGGTTATTAAGTATTTGCCTTTAGTTTTTGAGTAGAACAATAAAAGTTTTTGTCGAATTGAAATAACTCAAATATATTGTACATTGAAAAATAGTTTTTTATTTTAACTGTAACAGCTTTTGTTGAATTGAAATTACTCAAATATATTGTAAATTGAAAAATAGTTTTTAATAACAACTGCAACATTTGATGTGTCGCTTATTTACTGACCCATGTTATTTGTTATGGAATAGAATTACTCGTGGGCACTTATAATATAAACCCACCTAACTATACACCAATTTCTTTTAACATTTTTTAAGTAAGTTGATATAATAATATGTCATCATCATAATAAATATTATTATGATGATGACAATATATTATTATATATATTATTCCAGTTGAGAGACGTCCACTGCTGGATATTGGCTTCCCCCAAATATCGTCACATTGACCGGTTCTGCGCGTCTCATATCCAGCTTATTTCTGTACTTTTCACCAGATACTTGGTACAATTTTATGAAGGCCTTTCAATAAAAAAAATACACATTTTTATCAATAAACCTCATCACGATTTGCACTTAAAACCAAACTTATACAATTCACACTTGCCACTATTTCGGTGTTTCAAACCACTAAGAGCATAAAACAGAACAATTTTATCTCATAACAAGTTTCAATGGCGGCGCCCTTGGGGTACGGTCCGCATAAACTTACAAACGACACACAACTTTACCCGCCGAGGGAGTGACCCGCTCCACTTTTAATACTACATTTACAAAACCCAGTACACATCATGCTCTTAAGGTGCTTTTCTACTAGAGTATTACTACCAGCAAAATTAAATTAATTAAATATATTTTACCAAGCCAGAAGTTGTACAGTAGCTTGTGATTTTTTTTGCATATAAAAACACCTGTGTTTTATAAAGAAAGTTAAAATAAAAGAAAGTAAAAAAGGTAAAAGTTATCAAGATAATTAAATCAAGTCTATGATAGAAATACATATAAAAATTAACATCAAATGAAAATCATTAAAAAAAAAGCCGTGTTCTAAACAACAACAAAAAAAATGTGTTTTTTTTTTTTGTTTAGAAGTTGGTTGTCCACCTACCCATCACAGCGTACGTGTTGTAAACAGACACGCGATTTCAACAATCCCGGAAGATTTGCCATACTTTATTGAAGATCTTCAGCAAACTAGAAAGGAACCACCTTAAAATACTAAGATGACCTACAAACCATATACAGTCTTTAACCGACTTTCAAAAAAGGAGGAGGTTCTCAAGTCATCTGCTTATTTTTTTCATTTTACATCAACAATGAGAAATGAAAACATCATCAAAGTAGTTGAAGCCACACATGATGGTGGATAACTCAAATACAGTCAGATTTCACTCAAATTTAAATAGAACATGTGGTTTCATTTAAATTTGAGTCTGTTTCAATTTGAGTTGTACTGTTTCAATTTGAGTTGAAAATTGGTGCTTGTCTACCAATTTTCGAATATAAAAATAATCATCAAAATCGGTAAACCCAATAAAAAGATATCACACACAAAAAAATACAGTCGACTTGAGAACCTCCTTCTTTTTTGGAAGTCGGTTAAAAAGAAAGTCAGAAACTGCACAGATATGTGTGTGTGGTGTGAGGTGTGTGCTACGCCGACGAGTAATTTTCCAACACAGATGTCTGAGATAGCGAGGCGGCGCGGCGAGGAAGCGTAGCGAAGCTATGAAACGATGTGTAGCAGGCTCTTTTCAGCTATACATGCACACATCTCTCGCTTTGTTATAAGTAAAAGTATCTAGTTACCTCTTATAGTCTGCCTCTAAAATACCACTCTAGCTAAAAAATGAAGTGATGCCATTGGTAGATTTTTTCCGCACAGCTCCTTGTTAACTTACACATCTTTTACTTACACGACTTGTATTAATAGGTTGCTAGGATACGTACTTACTAGAAATTCGCAACACTCACCCTCGCACCGCATAGGAGTTTCGCACATTGCTTATAGAAAAGCGCCCTTATACCCGTACCTACCTATTTTTGTCGAAAGATTTGCAACGGAGAAATGGTTCAGAACTTCACAAGTAGATTAATTCCGCTTCGACGCTAAGGGAAATGAGAATTCTAGGAATTGCAAACGTAAGTCGTAATAGTAATTTATAGTAGCTGATGAAATGACATTCATCTGGAATAGGGAAAGATTTTTGACTATTTTCTAATAAAGAGTAAAAACGCAACCAATATTAACAGTTAATGTATTTTTTTTAACTTGTAACTCTGGTGCAACATTTTATAGGCCTAGGCACCGCAGTGGATTTCGATGGGCCGAATAAATTAACCGAACAATTTTTAATAATGACGAGCCGCCAGTTTTGTATTCCGCTAGTGTTCCATACAGCGCGGCAGCGTTCCATTATACGCTCGTCATTGGAACTTCATTATGAAACAGTCGAAACAAACATGTTATTGTTTGATCATTAACATCCCATTTGTCGCTGCAGCCGCTGCATTGTACGATAACAAAAGACTGAATTATGTCATTATATAGCGGAAGTAGATGGCGGTAATGTCCTAGCTTCCTCGCCACAGCATCGCACTACCGCAGTTCATTAACAGAATTAATGCTCTGTGTATCCTTTGTACCAGTGAAATGCATCCAGAATGTAATGAAACCACCGCGACCGGCTAAGCCATGTGTTACCAAAATTTTCGAAATAATGCTCAAAATAAGTACAAAAATAAGATTATTTCTTAGGGCAAAAGCTCTATGTTTCCAGTTAATTGAAGCAATTGCGGGCAGTTTTAATACACTGGAGTCAACCATATGTTGTTCACCAAAATTTATTTTGATTACATTTTCATATAGTATGCATTCCACCTCTACGCGACACACGGCTCGTATTTAGCAGCTGCTGACTTGAGTAATTCAACAGGGCGGGCTTAATGTTCTACGTTTGTTTAATTAATCCGAAATATTCTTAACTAGCTGCTGCCCGCGACTTCGTCCCCGTGGAATCCCCGATTTTAAAACATTCTTTATCGCTGCTCCGCTCCTATTGGCTTAAGCGTGATGATATATATCCTAAAGCCTTCCTCGATAAATGGTCTATTCAACCCAAAAATATTTTTTCAATTCGAACCAGTAGTTCCTGAGATTAGCGCGTTCAAACAAACAAACAAACAAACAAACTCTTCAGCTTTATAATATTAGTATAGATTACGAAGGAATGACTTGCCAAATAATGTAACTAAGTTTTTAAAACTAAAGTCACTGTCATCGTATATCAATAATAATGGTTGATCAATGGAAAATACCTAATTTAGATAACATCATTATCTTTTTTAGCAAAATCCAAAATAGAAATGTAAATATTCATTTTGTGAATCAACCAAGTTGTACTTCAGACTGTGCAAGCACTAATCGAGCCATTAGATTGATCGGGTACATGCAAACGAATTTGTAATGAAAATGGATGCGCAAATTAGTTTTAAAACTTTCGTAAACCCCGTCTACCCAACTAGGCATTCAACAAATTTTAGTTGGACATCTCTTGAAGGCGGAAAATGAGTGAAATTCAACACCACTTAAAATTTTGGGTACCACCAAATTGCGGCCCTAAGTATCCACCCTATTAACTTTGCACTCACACTTTTTGCTTTAATGTTTACTACTGTTTACAAATTATAGTAACGACTTGCTGGAAACTGGGAATGTTTTGCTAGGAAACATTTAACAGGCATAACAAGTAACATTTGTAGGTTTCAGGCCTTTGTTTATTTCAGTTTCTAATTATTATTAAATTCAAATCACAGCCGTGTTCGTACTTTCTTCTTGGAATTTAGATAAACTTTATAAATTGGATTCCATAGGAACAAAAAGGGTAGTTTTCTTTATGTTACCCTATTTGACTTATATAATATCCTATGTCCACCTAGCTGGGGCAAAGGGCGTCCACAGTAGTCCAAGCAGTATTGAGCTTCACGCTTCAACTCTTGTCCCCCCTCTCTTCGAACAATACGGTGCGTCACCAGGTTTGACGACTACGTTACCTTTTCTCTTGTCCATAATCTTTTTGGGAACGGGATCGGGATCCACCCGCAGCGAGCGACCAATCCATCCCCACTTTCGAAGCTTAAACTGCCGGTCAGTCGGATCTCGTGGTATTTTTCCGTTTCTGGCCAGTAACTTCCGAGGATGCAATAAAGACATGGATTTCTCGTGAGATGTCCTTTGTTACCACAATGGACCAGAAGATTTTGTATTTAACCCTTCGGGTTCGTTTCTGTGACTGCCAAACTGGTCGCAGCTGCGCGAAGGTAGCTCGGGTTTGGGCGATTCGTGAAATCCTCTTCAGGCTCAGACGCCGACCACATTATACTATTGATTAGTTAATCTTGTTAATAAAGAAAACAGAGGTGTGTGGAAAAGTTATAATGCTTTCGGTAAAGATTCTAACAAGTATGTTAGAATCTTTACCGAAAGCATTGTAACTTTTCCTATTATCGCAAAAATGCTACCGTAAAAATGAGAACTTCTTCCTACTTCTTAGCTAACGATGGTTATTTAGCCAGCTTAATGCTGGCTCCGTACAACTCTCATTTAAAAAAATTGGTTCCATTATCAGACATAGCTGAGCTCGAAAGCGCAGCGATTTGTTTGAAAACTTTTTGATTCTCCAAACAATGGACGTCCGTTTAAAACCGAATGATGCAGTTTTATAAATTAACTTGACTTCATGAATATTACTTTCATGTTCAAACTGAAATGGGATACTTGTTATTACCAATACTGTTGACCTAACTACAGAATTTATTCGTATGTAAATTAACTTTGTATCCCATCATTTCATCACAAATACTGCACTGATTTGGTAACATTAAATCAATGCGTCGTAACACACAAACAACAGCGAATAATATACAAAACAGAACATCACTGATATTAAGTTCCCTAACTAGCTGTATAAAATAAAATAACAGCTGCCTGAAAAGTGTACACACATAACACACATGGAATATTATAATCGAGCCTGAAAAGTTTGAAACCAGTAAAAAATAAAGGGAAACTACGTAGTCGATCGCCGCACTATGTCACTTTAAAAACTGTGCGAAAAAGTATTCCTTCGCTACGTTTAAACCAGGAACACAGCACGCAGTGTTTGCGGCCCACAATAGACCGGGGCCGGCCGGGTCCCGCAATCTCGTTTAGAATATTTTGCGGGTGCCTGGCCGCTATGCATGACGCGACATAGTTGGAACTGACGTAGGTGGCTTGCAAGCTAACAACTTTTGTTACACAAAAGCCTTGTTACTACGGTAGTCCTAAATTAAATCTCGATGCTGCTGCTATTTCCATCGTTTTTGTACAGCTTCCAGAGATTTCATGGATGTACTTGGATCAGAGATAACCAAACGAACTGCTTAAACCGCAGTATGTTGACCTACTGTAGAAAATACAGGTTTAATCATGAAAAAAGTCTTTATTAATTTTTAATCATATGATCAGATTTTGTATGAATAAACTTGATAGATATTTTTTTACAAATAGGGCTGATTACGAACTACTTAGATAATAGAAACGTAGACTGATATTTACAGCATTATGCTTTAATTTCACATCACTTACATCCATTAGTCTTTTATCACGATTTAAAATCTATCGAGTTCTAGAAATTTATCAAAACGTGTGACACTATTAAAAATCTGTGCTAGGAATTCAAAACCTTATTTCATCATAAACGCATATTTATTCTTTGTCACATAATATTCTATTGTAAAAGACAAACTTAACGACACTGAGGCATATTACGAAGTTGTGTACAAAGATAACTGTGTCAAATATATTTGAAAGTCACAGTATTTGAATTGTTAAATTGAGTATTCCATTTAATAATAAAATCTTTGCGTTGTTGAAGCTGAAAGTGAAGTGTTTCACAGACACCATTTAAAAAAACATATTACATTGGCTCAAAAAATATGAGCTATTTATGAGCGGTATGGGATAAACGTAATTACGTTGTGGGGCTTTTATTACATGACGAAGTTTATTTCAATTATAATAGTTTACATAACTTATCTAGACTACATTTATTTCATTATCAGTGTAATTAATTAACTTGAACATCTCTCCACTCCATGTTAACCTATTTATGAAAGCACTCATCGAGTGTCAATTTATAAATAACCAAAAGCTTAACCCAAAATGCCCCTTTAAAGAAAATCTGGTTTAAGTACTTAAACAATTACTACAGGGGGAATTTTTAATCTTCTCATTATGAGTAAGGGCCACTGAGATTAAGAGAGAGAATTATGAGATTAGGTGGCAGAATACGGTAAATTATAACCACCAGTAACAAAGTAAAGGCACACAATATTTTTTGTTTATTTATAACATGGATTTGCGGTTCGTTTATTTATTTTATCCTGCGGGTGGAAAGTTTTTGTATGTTGTAGTAACACGGACACAAACAGTCAGCACGGCAAACGGTTGCCATTTGACGTGCCGACGAAATCGTAAAAGTTTATTGGTAGAGAAGGATTTCAGGCGTACAATCTGTCACTGCATACACATGCCTCCGTGTGTATGTTGCCGTAAAAAGCCCAAAGCCATCAGCATGAAAGCAAATACATTTTATCCGAGTAGGATTTCTTATTGAGCTTGTTTTTGAAATAAAGTGTCGTAGAAAAATTCTTTGGAAAACATGAAAATGTAACAATGCTTTTTGCTGCTGCAATTACTCATTTACAATAACCTGTGTAATTGTATAATTGCAATTTATATGCATACATACATATGTATATTATATATTTATATTTACGTAATAAATAAGTAACGATAGTTTAAGGCGTAATGATAGTTTAAGGCGTTGTAAATAAATAAACAAATATTTTTCCTTGATGATCATTTGAATTTCATTACTAACTGAACAGATACTATCCAGAAACGCTTTTCATAAACCGGAACAATACAAGCAGCAAACTCGTCAAACGACCACGTACATAGGTGCTCAAATCTATCTTCATGTCCCACGTATAACTATCGGAGGAGCGTGTCTATGGCAGCTCGCCTTTGTTATTCAGGGTAGGTGATAACACTTACTTGGGCGCATCAGCCTATGAGCCCACTCCACCTCGTATTCCGATCACGGCTCTCGCATAAACTTTCATGGGTAACTTATTGCGTATTTGTGTCGAAAACCAATTACCTACACAGGATTTCGTATCCCTACTATTTTGCGTAAAAAAAAGAGGCGACACTGTGAATTTTAACTTTCCAAATTAATATCGTTTCGTGGGTTTTTTTTGGGAATCGTTTACAGAGTTCCCGTTGTTTTTTTTTTTACGGATGGTAAACTTTGTGTTATTAAAAAGCTGAAAAGTGTAACCCAACAGGGTCTGACTTTCAATTCGGATAAAATATCAATTTAATTATCGCGCCTAAAATGAAATGTTCAAAAAAAACACTTTTCAATGTTCGTGGGTTCAACAAAGGCCTTTTCTGCCCTTTGGCAAGTGTGATACATATAAACTAAAGAGGTGTCCACTAGGAACGCCTAATGAGATGTATATATTAGCGAACACATTGTCTGGTCGCCAGACCGGCGGAGCTAACGGCGCAGTAAACCGGACCGGCTCCGTGTAAGGTGAGGGACGACCCTCGCGACACCTAAATTTCAGAACATTCTCTAAGTAGGTGCTTAAAATTCATGAGACGAGTTCTCTGTCTTCTTGGAAATATTTATGTCTAAGCAATAAAAGGTTAGATTATTGCTGATGTAATCTCTGTGTGAATTGAGTTCTAGTTAGATATTTGAAAAAAAGACAATTGATTGAAGTGTAAAATAGTTTTACTTTTTTCTAACTATTAAAAACTGGCAATGAAGACATTTTGCAGATAGTCATAGAACATAGTTGTACCTTCATCTAATTTATTATTGCTAACCGGATCAAACTGCAACAGAAGAAGACGCCCCCGGGCGTCGGGAGTCGCAGGGCGATTCCCGAGCACCATAGGCGTGGGCCTGTGGAAATGGCCCTGGATCGCAAAGGACATTTGGATGAACATGGATGGGTTTTTTTAGTCGGTAAGAGTCTGAGACTCTGTCTGATGAACTCCCATTGTTAAAAAAAGGCCGGATACCTTTTGGCTTGCAAATAAAGGACACTGACAAAATAAATGATAACCGAATTACACGAGTATCTTGCAATTATTTGAATCGGCAACATAGAACATGCACTTCTTCATGTTTTTTTTTCTTGTCATCATCACCATTGTCTTGCCGTTTTTCCAATTTATTTGATTTAATTTAGGATACCGCAACATGCCTTCTGCTTCCATACTTCTCTGCAAAATAATCCCAGTAATCTCCTCATATTATGTCACACAGTCCATCCATCTTTATTTCGGTGATCTCCACCTCATAAAGCAGTATAGCTCCACGTAATGTTATGAGCCTGTTGAGTTCAACTGCAAGGCAATGATCTGCCTTCCATACTTCCACTATTCTCTGTCCGTTGCTACATTTGACCAATTCATTAGGTATAAGTCTAACTCGTCTCACCATCTCCTCCTAGGCCTACTGCGTCGCCGTCTCTGGTTACAGCTCCATATTCCTTCTCATATTTGATACAATATACAATACATATTTGACGACACCGTTGGCGCAGTGGTAGAGCGTTCGGCTGCTGCGCTACATGTCGCGGGTTCGATTCCCACACGGAACAAATGTTTTTATGGCCTACAGATAATTGTTCCGGGTCTGGGTGACATGTGTATGTGAGTTTTCATGTTTGTGAACGCACCCACGATACAGGTCAAACCATAGTGTTTAAAAAAAAAATTTGATCTCTTACACTTCGGTGCAAGTAAATCCAAGAAGGGCCGCAAACTTATCAGCTCCTATGGTGACATATCAAAATATCATGTTAGCTTTCGGCTTTACAGTGTAAAGTTGTTAAACCGCCGCCGTTTACGACCACCATAACCTTTTCGTTTTGCCAAGTTTACTGCTGACATACGAAATAAGTCCATGATAATATGCCCTGTATTCCCTTCTCTTTAACTACGAGTATATGCATGTATAGAATCGGACTCGCATATTTCCTTTTCGCGGGATACATTTTAATATACTTCCCTGTGTATATCCTATACGATAAAGGCTGAGAGAGAGTAGAGCAGAGTACTGAGTTAAGCAATATTGCAGAGTTAGCCTAATTTTCGGAGTGATTTAGCTGGACTAAAATAAATACTATCGGATCGAGACTATAAGAAAGACCAATGTTAGTTTACTGTAGGACACATTTATTTATACTTGATACCCTAAAATACTACGGTTAACCCGCAGAATGTGTGTCCTGTAGTTTGTACGTCAAGTGCCTTGATTTAATAAACCTTAATAAGTAAGAGATGTTTAAAAAAAGGTCTTTAAGACGCTTTTTCCAAAGATCCATTTTTTAATAAATTGTTATTTGAGGGATGTATTCGGCCATGAGCTATCTGAAAAGTATCAGTTGCCAATCCAGAGTTGAAGACTCTTTTCTCACCACTTTCAGCTTTTAGACGTGAGATAGAACATTTTAAAAAAACACTCTTTAAACTTCGATAATTCGAAAAACATAATATGAACCCCAAGTTCGAGATCGAGTTAAAGTTGTAAACTAGCTCTAGAACACCGCCTTTTCCCCATTTGTTATAAGTTTTTCTTTTTTGTCTTAAGTGTCGTGTTTTACAATTATTTTATTTAATAAATAGAGAATATTGTTCGTTTTTTATAAAGATTTCGTAAAAGAGTGTACACCTTTAAGGTAGATTTTTGAGGAACTAATTTATTTATTATTAAGATCTCATGTAAAATGCCCCAAAAATCACACCAATAAATGAATTTGAATTTGAATTTTGGTGGAACGCACTTAATTACCAGTCACCTTGTTATGTCCAATTCATGCCTTAAACAACATTTACATTGAAAATACGAATGATGAAAACCCCTCGAAAAACTTTACACATTAAAAGGACTCAGAAAGTTTAGGGTGGTAAGTACTTTTACCGCAAATCCTACATATGTACATAAAGAGACAAGCTTTTAATATACTTAGGTACCTACATAATATGGCTAAGTGTAAGTGTGTAATTACCTTTTACCTGACTAATTAAAAACCCATTTAGACCTTTATTTTGAATCGCGAACACCGTATTCTATTTCCTTTAGTGGGGCTAAATGCTTTGTAGAACTAGAAGTGGGTATTGAAAGAGTTAGCCTTTTTGATAAATTGGAGTTGTTTACAATAGGAACAAACTATTAGATAAATTGTTGAAACGAAATATTATTTCTGTAAATAGATTTCTGTCAACACGAGTTCCAGAATGTTATTTATAATATAATATAATTGTTGAGATTGTTATAAAAGTTATACAAATATAACAAAGCTCATCTTTTTGAACTTATCTTTCTTTCTGCATTTGGTTACTCTCGTCGCCAGAAATAAAACTAACTTTATCTCACAAGTGCTCTGTATGATAAAATACAGAAAACGCGTACAAAAGCAGATAGAACAAAGAAAGCTTTGTATTATCTAGCAATACAATTTATTTTGAATTATTTTATAACGATGTGAAAATTCACATGTTTTTTATTAACAAAAGAACTCACAACTTGCATGCAAATATAGCACGGATTTTACACTAATAGCAATATATGACGAGTAAATTTTGATATTACAATACCTTCAACAACGTAGGCATCACTTTATTAAAAGCACTCTAAGCACACGTACGCACTAACGTATTCGCATGTAACAAATTAATAAATCCATAAACCATGAATAAATGATAATTTTATTTCAAGCTTCATAGACTCATTAATATTAAATAATCATAAATCAGTCAAGAAAAAAATTTATAACGTCTGTTTGTCTGTCCGTTAGGTTTTTACGTCTAAACTGCTACTCGAATATAGATGACACATGGCACACCATAGCTCTTGTATACTTTTCAAAAAGGCACCATTGAGATAATAAAATACCCTTTACGCGAGCGAAGCAGGGAACAAAAACTAGAAATATACATACATGCATACATATTTTATATATTTTCGTTCAGTTTTGATGTTGTTTACAAGGTTCAAATGAAGGAATCATTTGAAGCTTGAACACATATTCTATTACGATAACATAATATTCGTATCTAAGACGAACATTGCAAGGAAACCGTCGTGGTATTTCCTTGATCCCTTCAAAAGTGTAGGTCAGATGACCGGTCGGATCGAATGGCATCCTACCCATTACCACAGGACCAAAGTGAGAGGTTTCAATTGGCCTCCATCCAACCCGTATTGGATTCGGTCCAAGTCACGCGGCCTCTTATTTGCGGAGTACCATTAGCAGATTTTAACACTTATTTATTTCATCTCGAAAATTATGAGATGGATCCTCGTAAATCTTAGATGTTTCACCAAGTTATTGAAGCCATATTGGAGGGTATTATCTTTGGTACAGCAAAATATGGAAAACTCGCTTTAGCCTGCCGCTTCGCCTGTGTTAATATAGCTATCGCAAAAAGTAGGCTATTACAGTCTCCAGAATCCCCTCTATGTTTGTACATCACCAAAAGCGGTTCCTCGATTTAGGCATGAAAGCGTCACACACAAACAAACACACTTTAATTTGATTATAGAAATCGGGGTCATAATAATCGTTCATACATTTTGAGACGTCAAGGCGATGGAGACTTCCTACCTCCGTTGAATAACACAGCAACTGCGATTACGGCAACAAAAGTACACGAGACGATTTCAAATCGTTCAGTTTCATCGCTCATCATTATTCCATATCGATTATATCTCCCGCTGTTCCCTACTACCAGGGTATCTCACTTATAACGAGAACGTGGACCAACAATACGAGTACAACAGAGTCATACTATACCAAGTACCAGTATTGCCTCAGAGGAAAACGTCCAATTTGCATTTTACCGCACAACTCTATAGCGGAGAGGCTGTATAGAAAACCGGAACCGTAATACAGGGGTTTGGGAAGAAATAAAAAGGTTCTTTCCCTTTGCTTACAAACCAACAAAAACGGGCTATTGACAACGCTAATGTTCGACTTCCCGTAATTTGGGTATTTCTAAAGGGTTTACTCGGATATAAAGAGATGAGTCAGGTCAGTCAATTTAGTAAATTAGAAATGAATTTTCTTCTTAAGTCTTTAAAAATCGATAAAGGATTATGTGAGGATATCAGCAGGTAACATTTTGTTTATTTCGTAAACACCCACAGGAAAAAGGCGTAAGTCTATGGATATTATGTGTACGCAGATGTTGTATAAATTAATACAAAAAAATACGTGTGGCACTTGGGGGACTGCCGCGGTCAAGTTATTACATAGCATTTTTATCAACTTATGCAATTATATATTTTACGCGTACAGCTATTCACTGTTGTACATAGATTATAGATACCTATACACCTATATACTTTCTCACAAACAGCTGCTTACGTATTCGTCCGATTTCGGAGCAGCTCGTCTCGATCCGTGCGAGCTTCGTACAGTCGTACCATACATACCTACACGTTAAGGTTCAACTAGTCGCGGGCTCGAACTCACTCGTGAACGTGGCCAAAAAGCACGCGGTCTCACCTAGCATTGTGTCTAAAAGAGATAGAATCAGTTATGAGCAGCTAGTCTACACACATACATACGTCTAGTCGCACGCACACAAACGGCTTTCAACACCGCAACGCTGTGCCGGTCGGAGTGGAGGTGTTAGGTTTATTTTCGTTACGGATTTTCTTGATTCGGTCGCCGCGCTCGAAGCCCGCGATAAAAGCTATGCAACAGCTTAAAAACCATACTTTCACAATTTCTACACTTAGATCTTCTTACACTTGACTGTATCTTGCGTTTCGAACTGAATAACTTTGCATGAGTTTCCCTTAGACTCTGGCAGACGTAATACCCGAAAACTCACTGAGCAATACAAAATTTTCACAAAAGAAGTTGCGGGTATGAATAAAGAACCTGGCCACAAATGTTTCACAGTTCCGTAAAATCAAAGAAACCAGTGAGCTTATGTACTCATGATGTATAGTCTAATGCCACTCGAGCGTTCATTTTATACCCTGTATTATGTGGTATTCTTTGATTTATACGTATGTTACGACAAAACTCGTAAAATACGTGTGTATAAATGTTTAAAGGTTTGAAGTAATTATTATAGGCAGAACCACTGTGTTAAATAAAATAAAAGATGAAGAGTCTTTAAAGTCCACAACATTTTCATTGGAGTTCCGCCAAACCATTTTAAAGAGTTGACTGATCTAAGTTATTCATAGACTTTGTTTGATTATTGAGAGTCTGCCTCATATTGCTAGATAGCTATAATCCCTAACGTTTTTTCCAAATAATATTTGTATTATTAAACTGAACTATTACGTCCCATCAAACAGAAGTTCAATAATAACGAGGAAAGATTAGTGTGTTTGTACCGAATAAACTCGAAAACTACCGGACCGATTTCAAAAAATCTTTCATCATCAGAATACCTCATCCCAAAGTAACATAAGCTAAATTAAAATAAATAAATTTCCACCCTTGCGAAGTCGGGACGGGCTGCTAGTCTATTATATAGAAAACCAATCAGTGAACTTCCTATAAAGTATCCTCCGTATGCCTGAAGCTTTGTGAAATAAGATGTCATTCCCATTCTCTTTGTATACCTAAGTGAGGTCTGCTGATCCTCTATAACGTATTCAGAGCGCGGATTCGGTGTCATATAAAACTTATATATTTATACCAATACATTCATACGTAGAAAGAATTTGTTTTTTTTTTATGTATGAGCTGTGATTCCAGAGACGATTTGACGTAGTTTGACAAATCTTCAAGTTGATGTATTGTCTTCGCTTGGTGAATGTTGTTACGTAATTTGATGGATATTTGAACGCTGTAAGAATAAATCATGGCTTTGTTGGCATTTTTGCCAGTAAAGGTGCCACGTGTATCTATTAGAAACACAAAGGTGGAATATTTGGAAAACACGGGCCGCTGGTAGTTTTGCAATTAGATCTCATAGAGAAAATCCGAACAGGCCACCATCATTCTACAAAATATACCATCTGCCTAGTCTTTTCGCAACTATATTGGGGTCTGCTTTCAATCAAACCGGATTCAGCCGAGTACCAGTATTTTATGAAACGACTGCCTATCTGACCTCCATAACCCAATAACTGGGTAACACAGTACTTCTTGGCATAACTGGTGTTAGATTTTCCAGCAACGAAATGACTGCCACAGATCAACAAATGACAGCCAGGTTAAAATGGCCACCCATCCACAGACCGACCTCAGCAAGCGTTGCTTAACCTTAAAGATTGATTTATAAGAGCCCCACCACCACAATATGATACAAGTCAACTAAGTTGCTCAATATACACGAGGCTGTGAGTTGCAGCCTGAGCCGTAAGCGAGGGCGTAAATTAGCCGAGTGTCTAGTGAGCAAGTTGCTCACCGAGTTTCATACGCACTTTTTCAACACGCTTGCGAGGAAAACACAAACATGTATAAATCGTTTTACCATACAGCAACAAATGCGATACAAACAAAATATGAAAATTATGGGAAATGCCGCGCAATTTCTTTTTTTGCTCGCGCCAGATATAAGGTGATTGATTAGGTACATATAGCCATACAGCATACTTCAAAATTGTAATTTTAGTAATCAAATGCAAATTTTTGAGAATTATAAATAATTTGATAATAATAAATGTGTTTTCGGCTAAATTAGGGACACATTATTTGTTCCAAAACTGTAAATGGATTTTCAGCGGCATAAAGCCTATTTGTTGTTACAAAAAAAAATTGCAGTAAGGTACTAACTTAACTTTGTTCTCTACAAAGTTAAGTTAGTACCTTACTGCATTTTTTTAATGTAATAATTCTTATATGCACTAGTGTGTAATATTATTATGCACTTGTGTGTTATAGTTCGGTTTATGGACCTAAGAACGATGTAAAAAGGCTCACTTTACGAGAAAGTGTGTTGAAAAATATGTTTGTGATAGTCCTAAACATAATCTGCTCGTCCCTATCCTGAACATGATTTTTCTTTCTATACATAACAAATTGAACAATTTCGTTCATCCAATGATACACACCATATTTCATTTGTGTATATGGGGATGTTTTGGCAGTTACCAACAGTTACCGTCCAAAGCATTTCAAGACGATAATTAAGCGGTTTCTAATTGCAATTAAAACCCAACCCTATTAGCCTAACTATTGAGTTTAAAATGCATTGGAAGGTGTTCTCTAAGTTTCAAATGTGGGATGCAGCGAGTTCTGTAAGTTATGATTAATTTATTAGTACGACGCGGACCTCGCAACGTAAAGGAGTAAACATTGCGTTTACTCTCATATACATCATTCACGAACGGTCATCTTAGCAAACATTCTACGTTTCTTGGGTAAGTATGGTCTTTATTACGTTTTGAGTAATTTATCATATAAGAATGATAATTTTAGACGTGTTGCGTGTACCTAATTGGCCTACTACATAAGTTGTGTCAAAAACAAGCCCAAAAAGAATCAGTTTTTAATAACAGCTGGAGATAATCCAAAATGAGACACTTTACATTAACCTCGTCCTCTCCTGCACCAACCAAGATTTACATTATCTCAGGCTTGACTGCTTTCGCAAAAAATACCTCTGTAGAAAATTGGAGGCTATCCCGCTATAAGCTGCTGTACTTTCTTTATTTATTTATGTACACACAATATACTTTAAATAGATTTTTTTTACAGAAACCAAGAGTACATAGGTACTGCTTATTTCAATAGAAATTTCTCCCTGCAGACCTGTGACAGAAGAGTGGAGTATGAAACGTAGATACTCTCTTATTTGTTTGTTACTAGGACTAAGAACAATTTTTTTGATTTTTGTCACAAATGGTAATTCATTTTCTTCGATATAAATGTAGTTTTTTATGAAGAAGATAGAAGAAACTATAATCATCATCTATTTTAGTTATGTTGCAAGGTACGTCAAAAAATCTACCCTCTCCTATTCTTTCGTATTGTGAAAGGATACAGCCTTCAGGATAACAGGCCCTCAAGTCTGCTATTAAAATAGTGTCAGAATAATCTATCATTAATTTCATAATTATTATTGATTTTGACAAGTTTTGTAATCAATACATAGTATAAAAAAAACAAAGTCGCTTCCCGCTGTCTGTCCCTATGTATGCTTAGATCTTTAAAACTACGCAACGGATTTTGATGCGGTTTTTTTTAATACATAGAGTGATTCAAGAGGAAGGTTTATATGTATACTACATGTATAATATAGCAGAGATTTAATATCAACATTGCACCCGTGCGAAGCCGGGGCTGGTCGCTAGTCTACTAATATAAGAGCGTCATTATGACTTTCCAATGATCAACCACTGACACTCCATTGAAAGAAATGGCATAGAATGGTAAATGAATGACAGACGTATGCGGTAATCTGCTAAAATTTGGAGAGTTCTTTTGATCAGTGACGTACCATTAGAACATCATTATGCAGTCATTGCTTTTTATAGCTCAGTTATCAAAAAGTATTACGACACCATTGACCGACCAATGATCGACCATTATGAATTTAGTAGATTACGAACTTTTAGCAAAATGACATTGGTATCGTGTTGGAATAACAAATTTATAAAAATAGCAGACTCGGGGCCCAGCTCTATTCTGTCAACGTTTCACCGTGTAAACTTAGGTGGACAGAGTATGAATTGAATTGTAATTTCATATTTTCTTGTATGGGTTGATGTGAGTTTTTTAAAATTAAATTAAAAGATCGCCACCATGTCACGGAATGTCAACAAAAGTTATAAATTACAATTCCCTCAGCAAATTCCACGCGTCTAAATAACCAGATACATAAACAACGAACAGTAAACAACATCACTATTATAACTGGAAACGTGCAAAGTTGACAATGCACACGTTCTAAACACAGACATTTGCACAGCACTGCAACTATAACACGCCGGTGACAACTTCAAATTAGTTTCAGACTATTAGCTAGACCAGCGGTTCTCAAGATTTTACCAAACGTGACCCCATCGACTTTCTCTTAAAATCACTGCACCCCAGCATTGCAACGTTTACAATTTGTCTTAGCTTATCCCATCATTTGAGAGCCGTTCTCCTTGTCATTCTTCACCAGATATGCGTGTGAAATAAAGAAAGAACATACATGTGACTATACAGGTCAAATAACAAAATAAATTTAACTTACACTGACTACTCAGTAATAAAACATAACAATACAAAAACACCTGTACAATAATGACGATATTTAAAAACATAAAAACGCGGCGTTGGCAATCTCATAGGTCCAGTGATGCCACGAACACACTTACAGAATACAGACTAAGTGAAAAATTCACTATTCACTATCTACACTAACATTATAAAGAGGAAAGATTTGATTGTTTTTTTTTTTGTTAGTTTGTATGCATTGAATAGGCTCCGAAACTACTCGACCGATATGTAAAATTCTTCACTGTTGGGAAATTATACTATCCCGGGTGACATAGGCTATATTTTATCCCGATATCCCCACGGGAACGGGATCTACGCGGGTGAAACCACGAGTAAGAAATAAATTTGGCAATTAAATAAACAAGTGTATTTGAGTGGGCAAGTTGTGGATATAAAATAAGTAAAATAAAAATATATACGATAAATATGTATAATAACACTCATCATTTATGGATGTCATAAACAAACGACCAAATGGAGCGCATCACACTAGTTGAGAACCCATGACTAGACAGTCCCAAAGTCAGTTAGTTTACTTTGTAATTGATGTAAAAATGTTGTTAAGGTGATTAGACTACAAGTCGGTGGAAATAGCGAGCGCTATTTGAATGGTGATGTTACGCTTGATCGATCGTGTGTTTAAAATCTTTAGTTTTTATGCTTCAGAACGTGTTAAAGTAGAATAGAATAGAAAACATTTATTCGACACAGACACAACACAACAGCAACAAAATACCAAGTAAAAAAAATATCAACAAAAGAACATAAAAATGATGTAGATTAAAATTGTGCTGAGCTTGCCCATACCGAAAGGGTTAGCATCCCAGCATTTGCTGGGCGTTAGACACCCAGCGCTGGTTTTCAATTGGCACCCCGCAGTGACACACAGACGTGAGAAAATAAAATATATAAATACACATACATACTTAACTTGATAAATAATAAATAATATTTCAGAATATGTAAATAAATATTGTAAAAGAATGTTTCTTTTTTTATGTTTGCTACATTGTCCAGATATTCTTGTTTCTATAGTACCTACAAATCTGTAATATAAAATAACGTAGGCCGCTCGACGCAGGGATATATCATCCAAAGCAAAAACGAAGTGAAGGAAAATACAAATGTGCCTTTCATAAAATATTTATATGTTATAGGTTCTAGAACATTACTTTTTGA
Source organism: Hecatera dysodea (assembly GCA_905332915.2). Lineage (NCBI taxonomy): Eukaryota > Metazoa > Arthropoda > Insecta > Lepidoptera > Noctuidae > Hecatera > Hecatera dysodea. Next base: position 10,830,648 of record HG995302.1, read on the forward strand.
TATTTTCCTTGGCTCAATCATCCAGCGGCTTCCAGTTCAACTGGATGCTATGTGCCCGTATTTTACTACTCATCTTACCTCCATTTACTGGCTAACATGATACCCCTTCGCACGAGTATAGTCGACACCAAATAAATGTGCAATAACGGTCCTTGACCCACCTACATTTATTAACAACCTCACAAACAACCTTAATTCTTAAAACAGAAATAATGAATTAATGCTATATTGAATCGACATCCATCGTGATCCTTTATATTAACTAGTAATGGAAAACAATTCATTTTTTTTGTCCATGTACATACGAAGAGATATCAAGGAAAGGGCAATGACCTTTATTGCACATTTATTTGGTGTCAACCATAGTGTCAGATTTCTAGGCTAGTCAGGCAGTGGGTAGTCCAAAGGACAGCAAATTTGCTGTCCTTTGGACTACCCACTAATTAATGTTCTTGGGTTGAAACGGGACATAATAACCTCTCTTTTAAAAAGTATCTAATCACAATACAAAAAAATAACACAGAGGTCTTAGTGCAGCAGCAGATACTTCCTCAATCTAAACTATCTATTCTTGTTTACGCTTCCCCTGTGCTTCCTTTGGCCAATCTCGTAAAAAGGTGTCGACTTCGGCGCCGGACGTAGATATCCATTTACTTAGCTCCAAAGTCCTTTGTTAAAACCTTTTCCTGGTGCAATACGATACTAAACATACGAACACCATTACTAGGAAAAAATGAACGTAAGTGCTGTTCTTTTTAACAAGTAATTTCAAGAAGTGCACTTTACTGGACCAAACCAAAACGCAGTCGCATTATTCAGACTGATTTACGTCTTCTACCTCAGCGGGAAATCTCTAGAGTAAGAGTTAGAACTTAACTTCTATATTTCTACTATCTTATAGATTTTATATCAAAAAGTTATCCTACCAAAAATTGGGTAAAGTTTTTTTTATTGACTATGTGATAGCCTGAAAACGATCAAGAGTAAATTTGAAAACTACTTATGTATATAGTATACTCTCGATGTACATAGAAGCAATCTCTGCAAGAGTTTATGTTTCAACAGATAAGTATCGAAAACTTGTGTTTCCGCGAAACTTAATTCACAAAAGTAATCAAGATGATGCATCTCGTAACTCAATATTTCTCGTATACAACTCAAAAACAGGAGATTTCGTGTCGAATAAACTAGGGAGCAGATTAAAAGCGGCTCCGGGGGAAAAGGTACGCCATGTTGTTACCCACGGAGGGCCGGGGAAAACCGTCAGCAATACCCATAACGTTTTCTTATCAAGACAACACAGCAACCACGATGCCCATTCCCAGCCGTTGCTCGACACAAAACAACTCACTGATGTATACAATCCCTTTTTATGACTATGATCGAGTCAACATAGGGGATAAAAGCGTCAATGAAAAACGGATAAGCAATTTTCACGGTAACATTATTTAATCAAAAATCCTTTAACAAAATAATTTAAGGGCATGCAACGATAAAATACAAGCGATACGAAGTACGATACAATGATTATCGCAAAATGTGTTGCTATGATTTATTGTAGGTTAATGTTTGGGAAATAAACGATATTTTTGGTTTATATCTTTTGCAATAGGTAGCCGAAATACAAGCACAAAATGATTTCATGTTTGCAGTAAATCTTGAAGAATAATAACTCAGACGAAAAGGGACGTTTTAGTGTGTTTACGCACACAAATCGAACTGAATAATAAAACGGAACATGAAATCTCGAATGACTTGTGCCATGAACGACAAGAAAAAATGTTTTCTGCTTTCTTTACGCGTGGGCACGGACTTAAACACAGAACTCGGCTGCTTAACCTCACTTAATTCGCAAGCAAACCATCGGCGAGGGTCGATTTTACACGCGATAAACCTGCAAAAGGATTTTGTCGAGAATCTGTAGCCTGGGCACTGGTAATATTTGCTGGTAAGACCATAAATCCGTCGGAGATCGGTCGTAATTGGTCGATTTCATGGACCGACTTTTAACGACTCTCCACTCGAAGCGCTAGGGCTCAATGCCTTCTCGTCACAATCACACTAGCAAAATTATGTAATCTGAAAACATTACGAACTAGAAAAGCTAATAAGTTTCAATATTCCAAAGAGCTATAAAAGACGCTTAAGTTGAAAATGCATAAATAAACTTAGTAATTCAAGCTTCAATAAAGATTCCAACTGCTTAGTTAGAATGTATACTCTATCCTTTATTTCAATAATGTTGTACAATTTCTTTAGAAGAACTTGTAATAGTTACAAACTATAAAGTTGTAGATATTGGCCGCATAAACAAATAAACAGTGAATACATACACATAAACGTAAATGAGAATAATTTATATTTTTCTAGAATAACTTAAATTAAAAAGATAGAGAAAAGTCACTGATAATAATAATAGGGGTCAGTCAGCATTAATAACGAAATAGTTCGCATTGTCCATGTTCGTCCGTCTGTTGTCTGAAGCTTAATTCAGTAAACACTGGACCTATTCGACTGAAATTTGGAACACATGCGTAAAATTGCCTCTTTTTCCGGCAAAAATATGGAAACTTATAAATAATTTATATTAAATGGAGCCCGCTACGTACGATGTGTACTTGGTGTCCTTTCATACCGCCAAACACATCAGCTTTATTACGACTTTGATATTCCGTTTCAGACTTAGGGTTGACTCACTGTCACGGCAGAAGTAAATCCACTGCATTTGTAAATATTACAGTAGCCACAATCCTGTCCATGTTTAACGAGAACTTGTTTGTGGAACCGTAATAAAGATAGACAAGAAAGTCCATTACTGTACATTTCTTGTAATACAGGAACATGAGAAGTCTCTGTTACACGCCGACGGCAACAATAATACGTATCAATTAGTTTTCTCAGAAAAAACTTTCATTTTCTCTTTCGAGACAAAACTATTTGGATTAGTTATCAAGCTACGCTTATACATTGTCACTGGCTTTCCCAGCTACTGTAATCTGTCAAATTGTACACGTATTTGATTACAGAATCACAAACTCAAGTTTAGACCGGTTTAACCAGTAGTCGCATCTTACTCGACAACTCCTTGATCCCATCACGTTGACTAACTCCGCAAGTTGACTGTTAACCCATTTGACATCTCGTGACATTTTATACACTCAAGTACATATATCGTGTGTGTATGAATTATTAGAGATTACTATATCTGGACCCTACATTGTAAGTAATTTCCTCCACTCGACTCAACCTCGACTGAGCCTTAATCATTTTTTTTTCTGTTAAAAATTCATTGCCCCCCACTAGGAATTTCACCTTTGTCGTGAGTGCGGTAACATCATCTGCCTAGCCTTTTCCCAACTACATTGGGGTCGGCTCCCAGTCAAGCCGGATTCAGCTGAATACCAGTATTTTACGTGAAGCGGTTGCCTACCAAACATCCACAACCCATTAACTGGGGAAGACGGTACTTCTTGGCAAGACTGGTGTCAGATTTTCTGGCTTCTTACAATCCGTAACGACTGCCAAAGATCTCCAAATGACAGCCAGGTAACAAACATACAATTTCACATACACAAACAACCAGACCCGGAACAACTATCTGTAGGCCATACAAATATTTTTACCGTGCGGGAATCGAACCCACGACACGTAGCGCAGCAGCCAATCGCTCAACCACTGTGCCAACCGTGTCGTCTCGTTACAATTGTTATTTATGAAATTAACAGTAATGATTGTTATTTTTCAAAAAAAGCAATTTTATTTTCTATTTTTAATTTTGATGAATGGAGTGGGGGAAGATTTCTTCAAAGGATTTAAAATATAGACGTGTATGTTACTCCAAAATAAACGAGACTGACTAGACTTGCGAGAAAAGTATCCGCCTCACGAAATAAAATATCATTGTCCTTAATTAGGTACTCCATTGTTGTATTAACTCTCCAACACGACGCTTGCAGGCGTAAACTGCTTTAAACAAAAAATAAACATGGTGTGAAAATCCACCCCTGTAAAATTTTAATGCCAGTAATTATGTTGTGTTCTCCTAACGGACAAAGGACAGTTGGTAACTGATACGTAACATGGGACCACCCAAATTCATTTGAGACACGTAATGAAATAGCGCCGCATTTTTATTAGATTAGCTCCTTTTCGGATAAACATACGCATGAATATTTTAATGAAGACTGTTTTCAAAACAGCCAATATTTTTTACTGATACTTACTAGCAATAAGTGGAACAGGGTTTATTTTTGTATGCTTTCTGAATATAAAATCAGGCATTTATTGTAATGAAAGAACATAAAAAACATTTTTAGCCGCAAAACCACTCTGACCAAGGCGTCTGGAATCTTCGTCCTATGTATACATAAAACCTAGGTTCTATGAAGTCTTAACTAAATTCTAGACACATTTCGCCAACAACTCAGAACAAAAATGGTAAGACAAACATAATTTCTTAAGTTAGCGTCGCGCGTCGGTGACATTAGGGGCACACTCAAAATCCACAGGAATACGCAAGGAGGCATTATTGGTCCATTATAGTCACGAATGAAATGCTACGGTAGACCGCTGACTTAATGCTAAAGTGCTCGTTATGAGGACCTAACAATTGACTTAGCTCTTAGGTTTAAAATTGTGTGAAGATTTCGTTATCTTAGCAGAAAGGTCTAGAGATGTTCCAGATGATACGTTATAATATTTTAATACAGTTCAGACTCTTTAACGCCGTAAAGTAAATGATGTGACATAATCAATGAGAACAATGCTTTAAAATATACGTACTAATTTACGACTCTGTTCCCAAATTGAGGTTAATTGATACAATTAATTACTTTTAAATATTCCCTATAGTGACGGATAAGTATTTCAGCATTTTATTACAAAATCCTCCATCTCATTTTATAATTATATTATTTTATTTGAAACTTTATCAGACGATTTAAAATTCATTATGCCTTGTTACATCAGGCACCGAATATCATAAAATTAATTATAATTACCGATACTTAACAGAATTATAAATCAAGTAAGCAAGTTAACAATGAGCCATTAAATTTATATTAAAAGTGTTGAAATTGCCTTCGGTGTTTAGATCATAATTTGAATATTCAATACAGATTTTGGCAATATTTGTTCAACAATGTATGTCAATTACCGTGTTAAATGTCGTACGATTGGTTTGAGGTTCAAATTAGGCATACAAAGGCGTTAGATGGTAACCGTTTAAATCTTAAATTAATATTAATCATTATCTTAAGTCACTTCGTAATATTTCTTACGATTATAACACCCGATTTCAAGACTATTAATTATATGACGTCCAGTATTTGTTAATCTTTACCTTGTCCTGAAAACCTGTTATTAATGTAGGGTTTGACACGTCATTAGTTCCAAATACTCAATTCAGAACTTAACCCTAAGACTAGCAGACAAAGCGTACTAGTACCTCCCGATTTATATTATTTAACATGTCAGTAGGCTCCGCAGACTGTTTTAAGGACTAAAAAAAACATGATTCGAGAGGTAGACTCAAGCATAAATCCAAAATAACCAACCGAAACATGTTGACAGACAACGCCTGTAGGACCGTAGGCCATGTTATTTGAACACAAGTAATATAAACTGAACAAAGCTCTCGAGTTTGTAAAGCTCGCTATTAACAGTGCAAACAAAATAATATTTTGTCGCAGCACTCCTCCATTAAATAGACAGACTTATGCCAATTAGGTTGTAATCGCAGACGCTACAGGGCAGGTCAAGTTTGTTTAGCCGCTTAGGGCGCTTTCAAATTGTGCAGTTGTTAAGAGTGCGATAGTGGCGTTTGGACGGTGATTACTGTCACTTCAACGTTATGTAGCGCATCAATAGAGCCATTGGGCAGCTATGGTCTTGCGATTCCAATCGCAGTGCATCTGAACGAACCTTTACTACCTAGTACTTAGTTTTATTGTAATTTCGATGCAATAATTTTAAGAGCATTGAATGAAGTTAGTTTTTGGTAAGCAGCTGTTTCACGTAAAATACGGGTATTCAGGTGAATCCGGTTAGACTGGGAGCCGACCCCAATATAGTTGGGAAATGGCTAGGCAGATGATGAATGAAGGTGTTTTTTTTACTAGGTATTATTTTGATTTCTCTGTTTTAAAAATCGTACATTTATTTATTTAACGAAAAGAAAGATTCGAATAGAACGTTGACACGAGGTTCTATGTTTTGGAATAAAACTGTGTACTTTATGATTTAATAAAAAATACAATTTTAAAAAGAAAAACTCTGTGTTGCAGTTAAAAGAAATTTTGTGTAAAGTTTGTGACACCCTTTACAATTAGTGATATAAGTAATTAGAATTACAAAAGATACACAATTGTAAGTGTTAGTTACTTAAAAATTCAGTATTTTAATTACTTATCCTCTCCGAAATCATCAAAAACTTTTACGTAGGTATATCGGATTAGCTGACCCGCGCAACTTCGTTTATGTCACATTTTTCATGACTGCTCCGCTCCTAGGTCTTAGCGTGATGATATATAGCCTATAGCCTTCCTCGATAAATTGGCTTTCTAACACTGAAATATTTTTTCAAATCGGACCAGAAGTTCCTGAGATTAGCGCATTCAAGCAAACAAACGTAGCTTTATATATTAGTACTAGCTTCTGCCCGCGACTTCGTCCGCGTGGAATAGTTACTTTACCCCCGATCGGTTTAAAATTGACAAAGTTTCATACAATCTTTCATCCCCTATTTTATCCCCTTGGGGGTAGAATTATTCAAAATCCTTTCTTAGCGGATGCCTACGTCATAACATCTACCTGCATGCCAAATTTCAGCCCGACCCGTTCGTTAGAGCTGTGCGTTGATAGATCACTATGTCAGTCAGTCAGTCACTTTTGAGTTATATATATTTAGATAGATTCGGATAGATTTTTATTTCGGATATCCGATAGTTTCGATTACGGACCTTTTTAACATCCCTGGTTTAACTTCATTCAACCTCTAGTTTTTAATCATGGCATAATAGGGATGTCTCCTGTATAAAAAAATGTGATTCTATTTAGTCCATCAGTTAGATTATCGAAATGTATTGGACACATATTTTTTTGCTTCATCAAATCAATAAAAACAAAGATAAATGGCATCGAAGATCAGGGGTGGGGGCTTATGACGTCACGTCGTGGATAAAGTTGTAGCACGTAGTGACGTCACAGGAGTTTTTAACGCACTGTATAGTCTTTTTAGTTTACGCGAAAAAAGTAGAAATACGTGTCCAATATTTTTTGGAAATCTATCTGACAGACTAATTAGATTACCCTATTGTGTCTACTACACAGTTTTACAATTATGCCAAAACTTCTTTGTCCTAATCATCATTCGTTTGAATGATAACTTGCCCGAACTTAATATCACATGCCATAAAATTGAAATCCCTAAATATAATATGCCCTAAATCTGTTTTTCATATATATTACAATCAATAATACACAAAAGACATAAAACCGTTTTCAATAAAAGTTATAAGACCTAAATTCAAATTACATAATGTATATTTATAATAATAATTTTGCATTATAATTATTTATTATACATAAATAAATATATTATACATACACTCAATAAAGCAGTTGTTTGTGAACATGTGGTTTTTGTAAGCAAGCAAGCAATTTACAGCAATTCGTTTCTGTCACTAAAACCTGATTTTTAGCTAATGTTTTAGGACTAAATAAATATTATTTATGAAAATTCGGAATAATACACATTATTTGACACAAAATACTTAGGACATAATTATGACTTTAGGTCATGTAAAATTAGGAGATTTAGATATTAAAGTACTCGATATTATGACAGAATACTTTTGGAATCAAAGATAATTATGTTAAACAAAATATCGGGATTTTGGACATTATGGTTACTAAAGTTTATAGCAAACGTATTATGGATAATGATTTTCGGACAAACAACTTTAGGAGAAGAAAGGGAGTACCATAATATACACATAAGCTAAAAGGCCTGCAACATGTTTATTATTACACCAGCATTGTTTAGTTGGCTAACAATATAAACAGTCGGCAATTAGCGACTAACTAATTTACTAGAGAAACGTGACTTGACCTAATAGGACGCTTCCGGCGCTACGGACTATTGCCCCGATGTTTCCACGGATATATGGTATAATTAACTAATCTGTATTAATCCGGATAACTAAACAGAATGATTGTCAGAGTATTAAGAAAATCTCTGACTTGGCTTTTAGTATTTTCAGTTCTATTTCAGTGCCGTAAAATTAAATAGGTAGTAACACCGTGATGTTTTTTCATAAAATGGCTATAACAATTTTTTTATCTGTCAAAAAGCTAAAAGATAAACTATAAAAAAACTATATTAAATACTTACAAAAACGTGAGGTTACAAAAATTTTGACACAGACCAATGCAGACTACTTTAACCTTGGGATTTGGAAAAGCACAAAAAGCCTGCAGTCCAAGAACGATGCGTAAATTACGCCAAATTAGAAACGAAAAGGTTGCCACATCCAATCTCCATGACGTCGCGTATGCCCGAAGGATTCTATGACAAGAAGAAATTGAGGTACCACTTGTACCGTAGATCATTTTTATTTCATGAACTTGGAAAATGTGTCTTAGTTCTTGCTTAGATGCATATCCCAAGTTCTAAAACTTGACTTCACCCCGTATAGCTTGTCATTTATTGACATTAGATGGTTGTTTCCGACTGCGTCGAGTGGATGGATTTTAATGGCACATTACAAAGATTTATTAAACAATTTTAAAATAAACGGATAAAATTATCAAGCGATGACAGGCGCGTTATCATAAAACGAATAAGACTATTATTTAAGTAATTAAATCCCAATGGAATACAATTGCTCAGCCGAGGTTCTACACTACAACTGGTTATCTATAATACTGGTTACTTGCACGTCTGGCGAATAAACCAATGGAGTATCTTTAGCCTAATACAACTACCCAGAAGAGTGTAGACCTTTAAGTAATGGATGGAGCATGACGCAGGTAGGTAAGTACACGGTCGCGTGGGCGCCTAAGTAATGACAAGCGGGAGCACGATATTCGACAACCGGCCTACGATTATTGGGTAAACGTGTTTTGCACCTTACGATGTTTTTGATTTTCTGGTTTTTCGCGTTTAACTGAATAGTTCTTAAAATATCTATACTAATACATAAAGCTGAGGAGTTTTTTTCGTTTGCTTGAACGCACTAATCTCAGAAACTTCTGGTCCAATTTGAAAATTATTTAAGTGTTAGATAGCCCATTTATCGAGGAAGGCTATAGACTATACATATATCATCACGCTAAGACAAATAGGAGCGGAGCACCAATGAAAAATGTTTCGAAATCGGGGGGTTAGTAACTATTTCATGCGGACGAAGTCGCGGACAAAAGCTAGTTGCAAAATAGAGCTCAATTATTATCTAAGTGACTATTGAAATTGAAATTGAAATTGAAAATATTTATTTCAGACTAAGCACACGTAAGTTATACAAGTCCATATTATGTTAGTAGGTGAAAACTTATAGCTATGTTAGTAAAATTTAAAATGAGAGTTGTTTTGGACATGCATGAGTGACCACTGCCTCAGGATTTGGCTGTCCACTCTGTCCGACAGCACACTCAGAAGCGTGTTGGTGCTACCCTTTACGCGAGACCACAGGGAGGCCGTTCTTTTACGAAGCACCGCCTGGAAACCGTCCGTACTGTGCTCAACGAACATGCCAGAAGCACTGCACCGCCATGGGAGCCCCAACAGACCCCTGAACGCGTTGTTATACTGGACGCGCAGAGCATTGTAGGCTTTTTTAGTGTAACAGCTCCACAGGTTGCACGTGTATAACGTTTGGCAGTAGCTTTTGAATAGCGTAACTTTAACGTCACGAGAGCATCGCGCAAACCTGCGAGAAAGCATGTGTGACGTTGCAAAACAAGAAATGTAACTCGCAGCGACATCTTTAGCGGACAAATGGAATCACATTTGACAGAGCCCACAGTTTAAACAACAGATGGCGCTAAAGATCGATCGTCTTTTTAAAACTTAATATATATTATCAAAAAAGTAGATGTAAATTAATTAAAACACACAAAAATTGCATAGAAGCATAAAGTTTAATAAATTTAAATAATTAGGAACGTGTCGGAATCGAGAGTATTTAGTCTATGGCATGGAAGCTTCTCGCAAAGGACTTTTCAATGACAGAGTGGAGAAATGGTGGGTCCTTTTAGACCGCAGAGGTCACAGAGAGACGAACAAATGATATTATAAAGGCACTTGTTTTTACCCCGAAACCCGAGGGGTTTTCAAGTGCATTAAAAGGCTGAACCCTGTGAGTATTTCGTCCTCCATTTGTTTCCCATTCTGAAAGTCCAAAGGCACATGTATTTGACTACGGAGATTTTGTTCCAGGTCTGGCTGTTTTACTAGCCTGGATATTTGAGGTCCGGGATTGATGAATGCCTGAAGCCATCCGGAGAACGTGCATCGTTCAGGTTTGGCTCGACGAGATTTGAGACAGTGTGGCCGTCCATGGTACAGGAAGGCCTTACCAATCCGAAACCTCGTTGAGGAAACATCGCCGTTCCAGGTAACAGCAATCCTGCTGGACTTCTCCCGTAGGCCGCGTCTGTTCGTGGGTACCAAGGTTTTTAGCCTTGGTGCCATGCCGAGGGATTCTGTTCCACTAATTGAGTCGTTGAGTAGACTAATTGAGTGAAGTCTTGCACTAATTGAGTAATTGAGTAGAGAGACTTGAGCATTAAGTAAGTGCTACTTGAGCAGTAATTGAGCTGCTATTAATTATTATGAGGGAGATGCATTAGACCTGTATACTGGGTTTATTTTCATACAAAGAGTTAGGCCTTTTGTTAATGTGTTAAGTAACAAGACCAGTAATAACTTCTTTTTGTATTAAGTTGTGTCACGGGTATACTGTACCATAGTGAGTAGGTTTCTTAACGTGCACAGCCCTGGTTGGTCAATACCCTGCGATTGAGCTAGTGGTACTTATGCGTTCACCTCGCGAATCCTTACAAGCGACCTGAGACGTTGTTTTGTAATATCTCATGTGGTGTACCTCTGTTATACCTTGGTACGGAGACAGGGTCTAACAGGGTTACACATATTAGTGTGTAAGTCTGGGAGGTGTTATTTATGATTAGCTGCCTCATTCACTGTATTTCTATGCAAGGTGATACTTCTTTTTATAGTGAATAAACTTTGTATGTGTATTGAGGTATGTCTTTAATTTCAGTCTTTCCAGATATTTATGTAGATATACCTTTATAAATTTACTTTCACACGGTTGGAAACTTTAGGTTTCATCTACAATCCATAACCCCTGGGGTGGGGAACTGTGACGGGACCGGGGTGGGACAGTTGGCGCTCAACGGTATATAATTATTTTATTATATAAGGTGAACAATTAATACCAACATCTCTCTCTCTCTCTCTCACTCCGAACGCTCAATTAGTGGAACACCATATTAGGTTAAGGCTAGTTTTTAAGATTTAATTTAAAGTGGTGCGTTGAACCACAGTCGGAACGCTTTTTCCATAATTTGAATTGGTATGCTACAGTGTGTAAGTCACTGACCTATTTGTTTATTTGCCTAGCACACAGCCAGGTCAAGTTGTGTATTGAGTATTAATTTGAAAACCAAAGTTCTCAAGGTTACTGTAAAGGTCTGAGACTAAAAATTTCATGTGATAATTTTTAATTTCAAGTTTACCTACATTTATATAAATTGATGAACTTAGTGAAAGATTCATTGTAAAGTTATTATATTACAACACACTTACAGGAGTAAATTCAAAATAAGTTGCAACAGAACATTTATAAAGGAATGCTAAAATATTAAGATTGTGAACTTGTTTACAAGACATTAATTAGTCATGAACACTTCTGAATAGCTTTGATTACAGTTATGAGTAATTTTGCACCTAACAAAACTCAATAACAAACTACTTTGTCTTTGTTAAAATCAATATTGGTTGAAAATGGAAAATTTTGAAAGGTGAACAACGGAACACATTCCACAACTGTATTACAGACTCATGTTCGTTTGTGAGGTGCTTCGAGGTGACACAATAATTAAATTAGTAACTTGCATTGTTGCTCATAGTTGTGACGTACAGGAGACTGTGACTTGGGTGGATTTTGGTACAATAAACAGTAACTTTCACATTGAAAGAAAACAAACAATTATTATATAAAACCTGGTCAGTTACTTAGTCATTAACGCTTCAAGACATATATATGCAGTTCCTTATTGGGTATTAACATTGAATTACGGTCATATCATACGAGCAGCCAACATTAATCATGGTTTTTCTTACATTGAAACCAAACCTAAAAATCAGTGAACTTGACATTTGACGTTTGAGTTCATAGACACGGTGCGTTCGGAAACGTGATTCGTAAATTAATGTCAAGCAACATAAAGTTAATTACTATTTCATTAAAAAATAAAAAATGGAAATCATGGTTAGAATGTGTCTCCAATATAATAAAAAAAAAACAGATCAGTGACAGCGCTGTTTAAGCCAGACAGGGATAAAGATATTCGGCCTTATTTAAGTGAAAAATTAAAACATGTAGTATTATACGGTTTGTTAGATTCAGGGGCAGCAATTTCAATAATAGGTAATGGAGCCCATGAACAATTTAATGATAAATGATAAATGATTTATTTTTGTAAGTAGGTTGTAAAAAACACTTTTACACGTCAATCTTTTTTAGGCCGTTATAAAAACTAGATGAGGCCGGTGTTTCCTAGCTGACTACCCTGAGAAGAAACACCGAAACAAACTCAGAGGTCAAGGTCTCTTTTGAAGTCCATACAATTGTACTGGTCAAATCATATGAGAACCATGTAGGTTGGTGTCTGAAGTGGTCTTTTGAGGAAAGTACCCCACAGATTTGAGTGGACCTGTCCAAACAGTGCAAGCATTTGTCAGTTATCGTGTAGCTCAAACTTAGAACTTTAAGGAGCTCAACGATTTGACGAACAATACCAAAGTAAGGACAATTGGGTAGGCCACGTAAGGAACTCAAACCGCCAGACTAATATGAATGAATGAACCCCCGACGTAGCGATCTACATGGTCCTCATATTCACAATACGTTATATGAGGACCATGCAGATCAGTGTCTGAAATGGTCTTTTTAAGAAGGAACCACACCGTTTTGAGTGGACCTGTCCAGTCAGTGCAAGCCTTGGTCAGAGACAAGTAGCTCAACTTAGAATCCACAAGGAGCTCAACAACTCGACGAACAATGCCAATGAAAGGACATTTGGGTAGGCCACAAAAATACTCAAACAGCCAGACAACGTTAAAAAAATACTTTGAAGGGGAAAATGCTAATAATAACCCATATAGTCCTCATATTCACAATAGGGAATAAAATTAAAATAATAAAAAAATGATACTTTACAAAGTAGGTATTCATGTCAAAATAAGAAATTGTAATGAAATAAAAAGAATACTTTAAAAAGTAAACATTCATGTCAAGAGTAAATGAAAATGAAAATATAAAAATGTCAAACTGTATAAATATAAACAAAAAGCGCACAAAAGAGAACAAAACAGGAAAAAAAAAACATTAAAACATTGGGCCGTGTACAAAACTGAAGCAGCTCAATCCCAAGCCTTCTTGTCCTCAAGATAATCTTTCACTGTATAAAAAGCTTTCTGGCATAGCTTACGTTTTATAAATAATTTGAATTTATTTATGCTTAGTTCTTGAATAGGGCTAGGAAGTTTATTATAAAAATGTATACATTGGCATCGAAACGAACCACCTATTTTTTTGAGCCTGGTTTTAGGAACGACATAATTGTGTTTGTTCCTAGTATTTATGCTATGGATATCACTGTATTTTTTAAACAGATTAATATTTTTATGTGCATACAAGAGGTTTTCATAGATATACTGGGATGGCACAGTCATAATATTAATCTCTTTAAATTTGTCTCTGAGGGACTGTCTGGGACTCAATTTGTAAATTGCACGAATAGCCCTTTTTTGTAAGACAAATATTGTCTGAATATCAGCGGCATTTCCCCACAGCAGAATGCCATATGACATCACACTATGAAAGTAGCTAAAATATACTAAACGGGCCGTCTCCAAATCAGTTAAGCCACGAATTTTCCTAACAGCATATGCTGCAGAACTGAGCTTTTTTGACAGTTTGTCTATATGGGGGCCCCACTGCAGCTTCGCATCTAAAGTAATGCCTAAGAACACTGTGGTATCTTCGGGTTTCAACTCTTCACCCTTTATCGATACAACAGTGTTCACTTGTCGCACATGAGGTAAGGTAAACTTTATACATTTTGTCTTTTTCTCGTTAAGTAAAAGATTATTAGCATTAAACCAGTTAACTACAGTTGCTAGGGCAGAATTTACATTGTCAGTAACTATCTGCTGGCGTTTTAGTTTAAACAAAAGCGACGTGTCGTCTGCAAATAACACTATATCGTGTTTGTCTTTTATGAGGAACGGCAAGTCATTAATATAAACGAGAAACAAGAAGGGACCTAAAATTGAGCCCTGGGGGACCCCCATCCTGATTACAGATCCAGGAGATCTTTTACCGTTGACATCAACTCTCTGAATCCTATCACTCAAGTATGAAGTAAGAAGATCCAGAGAGGCGTTCCTGATTCCGTAATAGTGTAATTTCCTGATCAATGTCTCATGGAGAACGCAATCAAACGCCTTGGACAAATCGCAAAAAAATCCCCAAAGCATCGCATTTGTCCTCCCATGCATTATAAATGTGTCCTAGAAGTTCAACACCGGCATCAGTTGTTGAACGACCCCTTGTAAAACCAAACTGCTTATTATGTAAAAAATTATGTTTATTAAAATATCTTTGCAATTGATTTAAAATCAGTTTCTCAAAAATTTTACTAAAAGTAGGTAGCACTGAGATGGGTCTATAATTCGAAGGGTCTGATGTACTACCTGATTTAAATAAAGGTATTATTTTACTATATTTCATTAGATCAGGAAACTCACCACGGTCTACACAATTATTAAAAATAACAGCTAAAGTAGGAGCTACAATGTGTATTATAGACTTAGCAAGGTCAACAGAATTACCCCATAGATCTGCAGTTTTTTTAACATTCAGTGAATTAAACGTCTTTACAATATCAGTAGAAGTGACATATTGGAATTTAAATTCAGCATCACAAACTGGAACGTTTTCTTTAAGTAAAGCTTCTGCAGCACTGGGTGATGAATCTAGATACTTAGTTGTCGATACGGGAATCTCTGCAAAGAAATCTTCAAATGCCGCGGCGACTTGCGAGTCTGATTCAATAATACTGTCATCAATAGCAAGGCTATAATCACTACTTCGATTGACAGACCTTCCTGTTTCACTATTAATAATATTCCATGTCGTTTTAATTACATTACTACTATTTTTAATTTTTGAACCCAAGTACCTAGACTTGGCTATATAACAAACCTTTTCAAATAATTTAGTATAATTCTTAACATATAAGTTAAACTCTACTGTATTAATATAAGTTCTTTCTTCATACAGCTCATAAAGCCGTTCTCTACTCTTATAAATACCAATGGTTTTAATAGTTAATAGTTAATAGTTTAGGTTATACGTTAGCCACCACGCTCGGGTTTCGTTCATTTGCTTGTGGTTACCTGCTGTTTTTCAAAATACACGTTATTGTTTCCATTACGCCGCGCAACTAGTGCATTGGTAGCAAAAAACTTTGAGAATTATGTTCTTCTCGCTCATGGTATTCCAGAAACCGTAATTACCGATAATGGGGTTCAATTCACGGGATCTGAATTTCGTAGCGTATTAAAGACATACAACATACCTCGAGTGCATTATGGCCCAAGGTACGCTCCACAAGTTAATATGGTGGAAAGATACAATAAAACGGTAATGACGGCAGTTTCGTCTTATGTAAAAGAAGATCATAGGACATGGGATCAAAATTTAACGAAAATCCAATTAGCAATAAACAGCGCAGTGAATGAAACAACAGGATTTTCTCCATTTTTCTTGGTACACGGCCGTGAACCTATTATTAACGGCACTTTTTATAAGAATGCAGACGACTGTGATTATGAAGTAGCTATGCCTCGTGAAGAGTACGCGGGTGAATTAGGAGCCCTCAGGGATATTTTCGAGAAGGTGCGAACTAATATAGTTAAGGCTCATGCCACAAACGCGAAACATTATAACTTGCGTAGGCAACACGTCACTTTACGTGAAGGTCAACTGGTTTGGCGAAAGACTTACATTCAAAGTGACGCGGAGAAGTATAAGGCATCTAAGTTGGCACCTAAATATGAGCAGTGCATAGTGGGGAAAGTGCTTTCACCATTAGTATATGAACTAGTAGGGTTGAATGGAAAACCATTAGGCACTTGGCACATAAAGGATATAAAAATCTATAAAAACTAATCTATGGTAGCCAATATTAAATTACCAGTCGTTGAAGCCGGGGGGATCGTTAGCCGTAGTCCGTGTATTCACGTGTTGTTTGGAGTTCACTCCAACAACGACGACAAGGCATGTGTAAGCGATACACATGCTTATTAAACATTTAATGAACGTGAGATTACCATTCCGTTCATATTTTTATACGGCAAAGAAACCGTTATGTTGCATGTTTTTTTTTTATCCCTAAATTTCAGTATTTAATTTCAAATACGGCTTTGTCCATATTTACATATGAAGCGGATAGTGACTTCTAAAATAAGCCTTCACGTTTGTATGGTTTTGTCCATATTTTGTTATGAAGCGGATAGTGACTTCTAAAATAAGCCTTCACGTTTGTATGGTTTTGCCCATATTTTGTTATGAAGCGGATAGTGACTTCTAAAATAAGCCTTCACGTATATATGGCTTTGTCCATATTTTGTTATGGAGCGGATAGTAATTCCTAAAATAAGCCGTGACTATTATATTATTTTGCCGGGATAGCATTGTTGCTTCGGTGAAATATTTGTGTTGGCACTTTGTTGCTTAACAGTTGTGAAGCTTGCTTCAGTTTAGATAGCACTATAGTTGCTTATCGAGTTTAGAGCGGCCGGTGACTCTTTAAATAAGCCTTTCGCCAATTTGTTTTTCCAGGAGTATAACTACTGGGAAAATTTAATACGTCCTGCCTGGTGAGTGGAATGGACAATTATTGTTTCAAATTATTATGTATCAGCTCGCTGAACATATTTTTACCAGGCGGATCGTTTAATTTAGGAAAACAATGCAGAGTTCCACTGGTATACAGACGGAATTCGGGGGAACTGAAAGAGGTGGCCTCCTGCGAAATGGATGCAGGTTGCTACAAGATGGATGAGAGGAATGATTGGGAATGTATGTTTAAGACGTATGAAAGATTGGGGGGATGCCCGGATTGCAGGAAGTATTGCAGGCAGAACAGGTTTCCTGGCAGTATGGTTTTATTTGGGAAAGATTTTTGCTACTGGTAGAGCATATTAAATAAGTTAATTATTTATTTTAAAATTAAAAACAACACTACCATCTAAACTTTCAGTTTAGAAGTACGATGATACTCTTCCGCTAAAGAATATTGGAGAATAGGTTCTCTACGTTTAATATTATAACACCGAGGGCGGTGTGCGGTTTTTTTGAATACGCAAAAACCTTTTTTGCGGGAAGAGGGGCATTGTGACGTTGCAAAACAAGAAATGTAACTCGCAGCGACATCTTTAGCGGACAAATGGAATCACATTTGACAGAGCCCACAGTTTAAACAACAGATGGCGCTAAAGATCGATCGTCTTTTTAAAACTTAATATATATTATCAAAAAAGTAGATGTAAATTAATTAAAACACACAAAAATTGCATAGAAGCATAAAGTTTAATAAATTTAAATAATTAGGAACGTGTCGGAATCGAGAGTATTTAGTCTATGGCATGGAAGCTTCTCGCAAAGGACTTTTCAATGACAGAGTGGAGAAATGGTGGGTCCTTTTAGACCGCAGAGGTCACAGAGAGACGAACAAATGATATTATAAAGGCACTTGTTTTTACAACGGTGACCCGAAACCCGAGGGGTTTTCAAGTGCATTAAAAGGCTGAACCCTGTGAGTATTTCGTCCTCCATTTGTTTCCCATTCTGAAAGTCCAAAGGCACATGTATTTGACTACGGAGATTTTGTTCCAGGTCTGGCTGTTTTACTAGCCTGGATATTTGAGGTCCGGGATTGATGAATGCCTGAAGCCATCCGGAGAACGTGCATCGTTCAGGTTTGGCTCGACGAGATTTGAGACAGTGTGGCCGTCCATGGTACAGGAAGGCCTTACCAATCCGAAACCTCGTTGAGGAAACATCGCCGTTCCAGGTAACAGCAATCCTGCTGGACTTCTCCCGTAGGCCGCGTCTGTTCGTGGGTACCAAGGTTTTTAGCCTTGGTGCCATGCCGAGGGATTCTGTTCCACTAATTGAGTCGTTGAGTAGACTAATTGAGTGAAGTCTTGCACTAATTGAGTAATTGAGTAGAGAGACTTGAGCATTAAGTAAGTGCTACTTGAGCAGTAATTGAGCTGCTATTAATTATTATGAGGGAGATGCATTAGACCTGTATACTGGGTTTATTTTCATACAAAGAGTTAGGCCTTTTGTTAATGTGTTAAGTAACAAGACCAGTAATAACTTCTTTTTGTATTAAGTTGTGTCACGGGTATACTGTACCATAGTGAGTAGGTTTCTTAACGTGCACAGCCCTGGTTGGTCAATACCCTGCGATTGAGCTAGTGGTACTTATGCGTTCACCTCGCGAATCCTTACAAGCGACCTGAGACGTTGTTTTGTAATATCTCATGTGGTGTACCTCTGTTATACCTTGGTACGGAGACAGGGTCTAACAGGGTTACACATATTAGTGTGTAAGTCTGGGAGGTGTTATTTATGATTAGCTGCCTCATTCACTGTATTTCTATGCAAGGTGATACTTCTTTTTATAGTGAATAAACTTTGTATGTGTATTGAGGTATGTCTTTAATTTCAGTCTTTCCAGATATTTATGTAGATATACCTTTATAAATTTACTTTCACACGGTTGGAAACTTTAGGTTTCATCTACAATCCATAACCCCTGTGGTGGGGAACTGTGACGGGACCGGGTGTGACACATGTTACCCCTTACCGACAATGCCCTGCGCTCCCTATCCTACTGCTATTAACTCGAACTAAAGTTCTACAAGAAAATCTTTCTGTTGCTGAAACTGGGTGCTTTACTTTGTCTCGTTTTGTTACCGAGAGTTTCCATTTTGCATCATTTGGTAATTCATTTGATAGTAGCCTCTATTAAATGAATCTATTTAATCAACTTATTTAGCATGAAACAGTTACTTCGAATTTGTTTAATTTATTCGTCGTATTCGTTCATACCATCATATTATAACACTGCGAGACTGATATTAAGTATTCTACGTGAAATAGAATAATTAATTGATATAAAATATTGCGAATTAAGGATAGTTTTTTTTTTTATTTACGTACCTAGTTCGGTTCAGTAGTTATGAATATGTAGTCAATATGTAAATGACGTATCCACAAATAGTAAAAAAAATATTTTTAGCGAATTAGGTATCAGGAAAGCTTAATGGGAAATTTTAAGGTGGGTTTCCACTATGTTTGCGAACCTCGTGCGCTCCGCGCTCCTGCAACTGCTCCACATAGTGGATACCTTTGCGAACCAAGTTTGCAAACGTATAATGGAACGCATAGTGGCTACCAACCTTTAGATATGTACCAATGGGTAAGGTTTCGATAGGTACTTAGGCACACTTGCGCTGCTCCGCTTAGCACTGGGCTAACGGTCTGGTCAAAGGCTAACTTTACAAATTGCAGTCTTGACAGCTAGTTACCACTGGTTGCGGAATTCGTTCGGAAGAGTCACCGCGGTCCTGGAACGCAAAGGACACTAGATGGATCACCGGTGGGTTTTACTCAGTAAGAGTCTGATACTCCCTTCCGATCCGCCCAGAGTGGGAGAAGTCATTTGATGAGTTCCCATCTAAAAAAAGAAAGGAAATGTCGGACTCTTACTGACTAAAACCCACCCCTGTTCCTCCTGTGCCCTGTTGTGTTATAGGATCGCGGTGACTTTTAAGAAAAAAATCCGCAACCCTAGCTGATACTTACCCGCCCTTAGAAGCCTACCAACTTCAAATTCAGAAAAAATACATTTACAAACTTAAACGAAAGAGTAAAAAAAAAGTAACTCTTAAATAAATCCTAGCGCTATTTTCGTCCAGCAGCACCTAAATAAAATATCTAATACCGTCTAAATCTAAAGGAAACTTGGTATCTAAAGGAAGCGATTCCTATAGTTCAAAGAGAAGTTAAAGCAAACTAAAAAGTAAAAGGAACAAACTAAGTTAGTGTAAAATCTACAGAGAAGTCGTTGTAGCTTTTCATGTGAAACGAACAAGTATCTACTGAACAGTATTTACATGTTACACAGATTTTCGGTGAAGAACGGAAACTGAACATCGGTGTTGTAAAAATAAAAAAAGGAATTTTTTTTTGCACAAGACAAACAAAAAAAAAGAAGCTAATTATAGCTTTAAACTGTGCGTGGCCAGAAAAGGTCCTCAGCATCCTTATATCCTTAACATATGTTAAAAAAAATAAGATTTTCGTTTATACTTGAATGACTAAATGAGAAAATAATATCAAACAAATCAAGAGTCAATATGGTACCTACTTCTAGGCAAGCGTGCGCTTTCTACCAGTGCCTCAAATCTGTTATTACAATAGTGTCAACATAGTTTATCATTGATTTCATAATTGTTGATTTTGACAAGTTTGGTATTCTACTTTTTTTTTAACACGTTGCCCCACTCTAGGATTTACTCTTGTATCGTGGGTGCATTCACAAACATAATATAAAAGCTTCATTAAGACTTTCTAATGGTCAACCACTGACACTCCATTGAAAGAAATGATATAGAATGGTAATCTCGTTCATGGTGACAAATGACTGAAAGACGTATGCGGTAATCTGGTAAAATTTATCTAATTTAAAATTATAAGGTAAACCGGTAAAATATTATTGACTATTTCAGATTGCATAGAACACTATTAAGTAATGTATGTAAAACTATACATATGTATAATGGTCGATCAACAACAGTCAAATCTTTCCTCATTATAATATTGGTATTGGCCCAGGTATGATTGTGGTCAAGCACAAGACTACAATAATACATACAAATAGAAATCAGGCTTTTGTAGTTTTGTACCAACAGTGTTAGGATCGGTTTCCAGTATAGACGGATACAGTAGAATACCAGTATTTTACATGGAGCTACTGCCTCCTATCTGACTTCCACATTCAATATGTCTTCTTTAAATAATTATATTTTGTTCTTTAGACCCAGTAATATAGCAATCTAATAATAATAAGGTAATCTTGTACTGTTACAACGTAACTTATATAACTAGGAAGACTAAAAAAGTGGAACAGTGTTGTTCCCGCAGAATAAAAGCAATTTATTGATTTAATTGTATGAAAGAAGGTCATGCAGAACAATATTATTCAATATTTGTCAAAACATATAATTCATTCTTTACACTCCAAAACGGAACGCAAGGAATGCTACAAATCGTGCGATTTATCGTCACACCGTTTGAAAACACCATTAAATTAATTAAAACACCGTATTTCATAGAAACGTAAATTAATTAAATATTAACGAGTATTTTCTTCTGTAACAACTCGAGAATATTAATAGGTTCTGTTTTATAATTATTTGAACAATGTTTTGTTGTAAAATGTTTTAACAGCTTTTAAGACTGATTCGATTTTATAATCATCATTATGTTTTCTCCACAAAGCGTAGATTTCTTTGTAGTTACATGCTCTGAGTTTTTTTTTTTAATTTTAGAGAACTAATTAACCATGTACCTACATATGAGTATAGCATTGTTAACATAAGTTACGTTTAAGCAGTTACAAAAAATAATGTTTTAACATTTTTGTCAATTAAGCTCTGTACTAAATATATTTAAAACTATAAGTACTGCTAATGACATTAATTGAAACTTATTCAAATAAATTGTATTTATTTAATACTTCAAGCTTATATTTGTGCTTATATCTATTATTGCACTTAATGCTTAGTATACATTTTGTTCTTGTAAAGTCACACTTACAGTCTTTGCAAAAATATTAGTCCTTAATTGGACTTGTTTTACCTAGGAATAAAGCATCAGTTAACAGTCTTATTTATTGAACATAGGAACTAGAAATCAAGTTAATGTTGTTATATGTAAACAACGTATAGGTAGGCAACACTTCTAATAAAAAATATTAACGTAAGACCTAAATTCTAAAAACAGCCAGCTAGTAAAATCAACAGTTATTAGTGAGAAAGAGATGTATAAAATGCCACACGCTCCGGCAACTTAATGACTGGGGTATCTCCTGTTGTTACTAACAACAAATCATTATATATTTCCATCGAAATTTTGGGCAGTGTTGGATAAAGAAGTCTTATTTCCTCTCTTTAAAATACAGAGACCTTTTTTTTCTGGATGGGAAATCATCAAATGACTTCTTCCGCTCTGGGCGGAGCGGAAGGGAGTGTCAGACTCTTACTGACTAAAACCCACCCGAGTTCCTCCTAGTGACCTTTGCGTTCCAGATCCGCGGTGACTCTTTCGAACAAATTCTTCAACGCTGGCACGCACTTGCTGTAGCGACCAAAATACAGAGACCTGCACCTGTCTCCTGAGAGAAAGAAAACGTGAAATCTCTTCACCGTGGCTATACTTAAAAAATATCTTTTCGGGTTCAAAATTCCACAATTTCTGTCCAGTTCAAGCATCGGCCCCATCATCTTTACGGATAGAAAGCATCCTTAGGTCGAATGAAAGTTTTTTGTAGTCGAGGAAATGAGTGTGTGTGAGAACATTCACTATTTACGGTTTATTTCTCCGTGCCAATCTAAAAATTGGAGGTAATTGGCTCTGCACAAAAATGTGCCCCCTTGTTTTCAGAGCGTGGCCGATGTTGCTGTGTCTGTACACTGCTGTGTACGGACACAGCAACATCGGAAATGCTCTGAAAACACACATTTTTTTCGCTTTCTCCTTGACATGGCACGGAGAACCGTATGATTTCCTGAATATTTGTGGCATTGTTTATGACACACAGTAAGTTCAATGCCACGATAGAATTTTTGTTCTGTCCACTGGATCCATCAGCAAACATATAACAATATTGATACCTCTTGCGTCACTCTTCTTGAGAAATTCATACAGTGAAGTCGTTTTGTTCTCTTCATTAAACATGTGGTACATCTTGGGTAGCGTCAGGTTACAATGTAGGTATTCTCTAAGGGAATTTTCCCTGCAGTAATGAGATTCACCCTTTGGAAATCTCTCAATGTGCTGTTCGATCTTTTTTCGAATTATGGAATCATTTTCAATTAAGGATTCTCTACGCCCTCCTCGTTTTACTCTTTCAACTGTACTGTAACTTTTTCAAGTGATGTTTTAAGGGTACGAAAACTTATTCTCAAAGTGTTTAAGAAGAACGTTTGGCCAACTTGGAGAGACTGATTCTGAAGAGGAAAAAAATATTGAAAAGTGGCTTGCTTTCTAGATTCCGGTCCAGCAGTTCCACGTTTAACAGATTCTTTTTTCACATGCCTCACAATAAACTCACGCTGTGACTGAAAATGTCCTTGGTAAGTGTACAAAAAATGACTCAACTGTATTCCACCTTTGTAAGAGACTGGTGCCTGATATAGGTTTTGGGGGAAAAAACCTGTGTTACAGGTCACCAGGCCCCTTTACCGGCTAGAAATAGCTTTAACAATTCAACGTCGACTCTTGCAAGGCCTTGCAAGAGTCGACGTTGAACAATATGAATAGCAGAAAACAAAAACTAAGTAAGAGTTCAACAATATAAATAATGGATTAATAATAACAAAAAAATAAAATACCTACCTATAAATCTGCAGAAGTTATTGAGTCATGTTGTGAGACGTCGTGTGAGTGAATTTGTATCTTGTGCGAAGTGTTAGACTAGTAAGAGATGTATGTGAATAATTGGGAAGAGCAGAGTGTGAGTGAATGTGACTTGTGTGGAGTGAGTGCAGCGAGAGTTTCTTTTCAACGAAGTCAGGAACAGCTATATACATACATACATATGTAATAGGATAGGTCAAATAATAGTTTTATTTCAGAATGGTCAAAAGATGCTCAGTTTTATGATAGTCTAGGGTTTTTAAGTGTTTTATTAATTCTTTAATACAGCTCGATCGAGTTTTTGGATATAGGTTTAGGAATTGGTTCAATTTATTGTAAAGATACTATGGCTATGGCAATAAGTTAGAAAAATAAAATGTGTAAACATCGTAGAAAAAAAAACTAGCTAAGTGCCCTATGTACACAGTTCAGTCATTTTGAAAAAATAAGTCTTACTAACTGTAGTATGTCTATACGACAGGTAGAGAGAATATTTTTTCCCTCCTTTTGCACTTACGCAAAACAAAATACGTGATTATCTTCTAAAAGTTAAACGACACAGATACGACGATACGACGATTAGAGAGAACTTATTCGAAACAAAGTTATCAATACGTAGGTAATGCCAGTACATTACCTACGTATTGATAACTTTGTTACAGATACGTCAGTTTGTGAGATTCGACAGTAAGCGAGGAGGGCAATGAGGTAGTGGTGGCTTGGTCTACCATTCACCCCTTGCTCACTTTTTAGTGATTTTATACAGAATAGACCGGCTGGTACCCTAAAACACAAAAGACACCTTAGGTACATTTCCATTGCTACTGAATTGCAGCTGAAACGTCATTAAACTCCAACAAAGCACGCAAGGGATTACAAACCTACCGACAGAAGCACTCGATAACGGACGAGCATTTAGAGGAATACTTCAAAGCGAGTCAATGTAAGTCCCCCATGCTCCCAGCTTTTGCAGCGGTCCCTTGGCACAGCCCGCAATGGACGCTGCCCGTGCGATTGTATCGTACATATGTACATATGAGTACATACTAGATTTTTGAATAGTTAACGTAAAGGCAACGCTTACAAAAATAATGAATGAGAATTGTCACATAATTTTATATACTTTTCAATACACAAATATTAGTATGATATTCATTTGAAATTAAGTGATGTAATTATACTAATTCCATATTTAGGTATTCTTGAACCTTCGAGCAGGAAGTTAAAGCAGAATGTTTTCGTTAATTAACGTGCTTCATCTATGAATCTCATTTCTTGTTTCATATTCGTGTGATGCTAATAATATAATTATGAGACGACATTATGAGCATTAATATCTAAGAAAGCAGTAGTCGAAATCTTTTAAGTAATATCAATATCTTACTTAGTATGTATCATATTTATTGTATTGTAAGGATCTTCATTGTCGACATGAATAAGTAACTGCTAATAATAAATGTAGGTAATCTCTTTTATAGGTCATTACGCACGCTATCATAATTGGTAATATATATAGCCGTGGAAGTTAGTGAGACCACGAAAAAAAAAATGCCAACTCATTTTCAAGCCTTTGCTTAGATAAATTCCAATATCTAACAACGTATTCAACAAACAAATGTAAACTTTAGCACCATTGCATCGGGTTGATTGGCTAGCCAAAACAATCGAACTGTATTCCGATATCCGTATATGCACAAACAAATATTTGTGCTGTTTTTGTCAC
This sequence comes from Hecatera dysodea, assembly GCA_905332915.2. NCBI lineage: Eukaryota > Metazoa > Arthropoda > Insecta > Lepidoptera > Noctuidae > Hecatera > Hecatera dysodea. The sequence goes on from HG995302.1 coordinate 10,856,403, forward strand.
ATATTAATCTAAATCAAAGCCAACAGCCAAACATAATACGATTAGCGACCACTAAAACACAGCCAGCGAGCCATTCAGCCGTGCTATTATATTACTCAGCGACATATCGACGTAGGTACAGGGTCATCTAACATTCGTGCCAAACGCACTCGGCCAGTTGTCACCCACTGCTGATGCTACATGTCGAGAGATTTATTCATTTGGACGCCGCGTGACGTCAACAGCCAGGCTGTAATGTATCAAACATTTTAAACGATACCGCGCTTTCATTTACTCTTTTGGAAGGGATATTATTGATATGGAATTGATTTGGGGAGTCGTAGGCATAAGAGTACACAAAAGATAAAGTGATGTTTCATGTGGACATTAGTATTGTGTATTGTAATTTTATTTACGTGCAGCCGGACGATTCTAGAAAAAAATAACCGTGACAGGTTAGATGACGTGAGCATGAAGCGTGCTGTCATTCTAATTGTTGCTAAGGTGATAGAATCACTGTGAGAGAATATAACAGAATAGCAATATTAAAAATCATTTCTTTTCTTCAACCTATTGTGTTCCACAGCTAGGCAAAACTGTACCCGGAGGACACGTTGGAGCATACGGTGGAGGTCTGCCCTGTTTGGGTAGAGCAACGCCGTGTCCTCGTCGAGGCGCTCGGCGGCGGCTACCACTCGCGTCCGGCCCTGGTTCAATCCATGGTCAGGAGCGAGGCAAAGGAAGCAGTCACCTCTTTCTGCGAAGCGGAAGCTAGCGAAGGAGAAGGCGAACCGCGTGCGGGAGAGGAAAACCTCACGCTCCAGCCGCCGCAACAGAAGAAGACGCCCCGGGCGTCGGGAAACGTAGGACGATTTCCGGCCACCATAGACGCGGGCCTGCGGACGGCGAGCTATTGGTGGCTTGACGTCCGTAGCGTAATGTTTCACGCGCGCCTCAAAGAGCTATTAGCAAAGAAGACGGGGCTCCATAGGGTCAGAGTCTGCTAGGGTTTCGGAATTTGTTCGAAAGTGTCACTTCGGCCCTGGAACGCACTAGAAGTGCCTTTTGCCAGTAAGAGTCTGACACTCCCTTCCGGTCCGCCCAGAGCGGGTGAATTCAATTGATGATTTACAATCCAGAAAAAAAAAGATAGGCAAAAGTATCCCCCTGATCCAAATTACAAAATGTTTTTTATTTCATGTCGACAGAACATTTAATCACATTGTTTGAGCCACTAGTCATGTTTATTGCAGCGTTGACGATGTTATTAAATATTGATACAATATTTTACTAAAGCTACTTCTTCAGCTATGCTTAGGAAAAAAACCTCAAGTTTCTACGTAGGAAAATAAAAATCTTTGTTGAAAACAAAACAGATACAGAACTTATTCGAATGCATTGGAACATGCACGGACGATGCAAGATAGGACCGAATGAAATGGACCATTTGAATAGACGACACGCCCCTTACTCAGCATAGCGGCATCGGAAGCCTCGGGCGCAATCACCGACGTCCCATAATACCAGCTTGCCAATTCAGATACAAAGGTAATGTCTTCCATATACCTGTGCATGTAGGTACTCGGTTACCAACAACTGACATCGGAATATCAAGACTTGGCTGGCTTTTGCAGAAATATTTTAATAAATCTGCTCGTTATTTGTTGAGATATGAGACAGGAAAAGTCCCCCAGTTCTGTTTTCGATAATAATTTCAAGACTTCAAGTTAAATTGCAGAAATACGACACAGTTGCTCTGAAAAATAAATGGAATCTTGCTCTTTTGATGTTTAAGTAAAGGATGATAAAATTATTTTTAAAGAAATCCGTACTAACACAAAATAAAGTATTGTAATGTTTACTGTTACTTTAATGACAAAAACATACACAATCGAACTAAGTTATTTATAACTCGAGTCAACAAGAAAGGGATGACTTTCTGTTAGCCATAATTCATGGATTATTGTTCGTAATGGAAAGGAAATTGAATACAAACTCGATTATCATAAATAATTCTCAATACAATTGGCTGGGTTGAAATCAATTGACTTGATTTGTCTAAGGAGCAGATTAATTTTTCATTGATTGAAAATGTATATTTATGTATATCGGTAGATTGGTTTTGATCAATCTGTATGAGTAGGTATTATCAATCAATTCGGTGTATGAAATTGAATGAATAAGTACTTTATCTATGCAATCTATTAGATTACAATTTATATGTACGTACTCGTATATCAATCTCTGGCTTTCGAAAATTGTCTAGAAACTATAACTAGAATAGATTGTTTAAAACCATTTTCGTATCACTAAAAAAAACACGCACATTTAACTTTCAAAATTAAAAGTCATGTATGCAAACTAGGCTGAACACTTTTTAAACGTCTTTAACATAAAGACAGACCCCCAAAACCCCCGTCCCCACTTCCTAGTGTTTTAACTGGAACAATGCAGTGGCGCAACAAACTCTCTAGCAATACATCTATACAATAGTATGCAAAGTAATTAATACATGACACAGAGGAAAGAAAAATGTATCGAACATACCGTATTAAACATTCAATATGTTGTGTTTTTCCTTCCTTGAATACCCAATAACGATATTGGAAATCATCGCCAGAATATTCGAAATCCCTAATAATATTTAAAAGGAGAGAACGTTTTCATCGAGTATAAAACTGTTCCACTCATACCCCTAAAAATTTCACGTATCATTACTTGCCCCTACAAAAAAGGCTTTTTCCAGTACCCTTTCATGTAGCCTTTATTTTGTTATTTAGTCATTATGGGCAATATCTTCTGCTTTTTATGCCAATCAATGCTTTTACTGTTTCCTGGTATTAGGAAGCCAGTAGGAACTGAGAAAGATGTTTTCAAAGTGGCTTTATCCCATAATGCAGTTGGAAATTCAGAATGTGGTTGATCATCTGGTGACCCAGGGAGCACAACTTAATAAAGTTTATACATAACTAGGGTTAATTTTATCTGAATCAGACCAGTAGTTCCTTAGCGCGTGCAAGCAAACAAACAAACTCTTCGGCTTTATATGTTAGTAAGTATATCAAACTCAATTGACACGAGTAGGCAGTATAGTTATACACACATACCGGTTATGAGTAGGTACTAACTTACATTTTCTTTCTAATCACCACATCGACCTTTTCTCCTTATAAATCCTTTCTCAAAACACAAACACTCAAAAGGATTTAGAAACAATTTCGCCGATCAACTTCAGTTCCACCCACAGTGAGAGCCGAAATGATTTCGCTGAAAACTGCTTAGACGTGCATAGCGGACTAAGTAAGGTAAGTTTCGGGCTGGCCCGAAGCCAATGTTTGTAAGAAGTTCAGCTCCGCCTTACAAAGGTACTATAAAGTTTCACAAAACTGTTCGGTGTACCGCCTTTGTGTCAGTAACGCTGGCCGCAATTTGGACTTGGAAAGCTGCTACACGTATACTTGGAATTGATAGCGGGGTACGTGTTAACTGGTTTAATTTTTTGTTTGTTACTCACATTTATTTCAAGTAAGTAATAGGATTCATCATTGTAGACAAATTATTTTAAGAACTGGATGGCAGTTTGTTCTTAGCAGCGAGCCTATAAAAACGAAACGGTTTGTAAATTAATGCTAAACAAATCCCCAGTTTCCCACAGCCATCGCTTTCGCTGAATGTTGCGATTTTGATGGTGTCATCCCCTCAAAACATGAGAATCCACCTTTGAGCATCTTTTATTTATAGAGGCCTACTTTTCAATCAAAGTGTATTGAGTAACACGACGCTTCGATCCGCAAGTTTATAGCTCCCATAGGGACGATAAACAGTACATGGAAATTTACTAGGAAGAGGAAACACGTAAAACATATCGAATCTGGGACTACACGAACATAAACGACGTAGAATTTTCGAGAAAATTCTCAAACTTATAAAGATCACGATCAATGCTCTAGCGCTTGAGCGATAAGAAAATGATGAATGTATGATCGAGGTAATATTGAACGTTATTTTACATGACGTGAATTTCAAATGGTGTCGAGAATAGCATAAAATTGTTTGTAGGAAAAATCGCTGTGGGAGGTAGCATATGACTCCTCGTCTCGGCGTCTACTCCCTGTGGGCAACAAACAAGTGTAATCGAAGTGACTCAAACTTTGGTTCTCAACCCACGGGACATGAAACTTCCTATTAAATGGATTAGTTCGTTGCGTCGAGGGCAACTTTTTTTCAGGAAACCTGTCTTTCATTCACTTCTTGTCTTGAAACGTCTTTACTCTTCATTTGAAGAGTTATTTGTATTTTATGTACTAAATGTGTGACTAGAGAGCATTACTTGTACATAAGTTGAGTCTAATAAAATCTGTTTTTTCGACTGACACCTACAGAGGTCAAGGAATATAAAGAACGTCCTTGACCTTAACATTGAGCATCCGGAAAATACCAACCTACAGGACTATGTTCTTGTTTATTTATTTGTTACCTTGCTAAAAAGGATGAATGACATAACATATCGTATAATTATTAGAGAAAAGGATGGAAACATATAAACAGGACAACGAAATGCGACAACTACCCTTAAAAGACCCCATTAATATCTTGTGAAACTTTTGTTTTGTTTTTATTGTTGGGCTTGAGTTTAACCGCTATCTCAGAAGACGGTAAGCGATGATGTGTTCAACGATAGAGCATGATTGCCAAGATAGTACTATTCGTACCTACTATGCTTAAAAACCCCAGGTTGTTGTAGGTATATTTTTGTTTCAAGTTACGATTTTGGAACGAAGTTCCTTATCGCGCGTTGCGAAAGGGGGCTAGACGGAAAAAATGAAGACCAAATAATTGTAACGACACTTTTTGTGTCACGATTTGGATGGAGGGGTTAAGCAGCTGTTAGTGAGGTCACGATTTGGATGGGTGTGTTAAGCAACTTTTGACAAGGTTGCGAAAAGGATGGATGGAGTTAAGCAGCTGTTAGTGAGTTCACAATTTGGATGAGGTCGCGGTTTGGATGGGTGGGGTTAAGCAGCTGTTAGTGAGGTCACGATTTGGATGGGTGTGTTAAGCAACTTTTGGCAAGGTTGAAAACAATAACAAAGGAACTTCGTTCCATCCCGGTGTCCCTTGACACCTCTCAAGTTTTTTTTTTTTTCGTTCTTGATAGCTAGATCACTTAGTAAGAAGATGTAATGATAGAGATTTTCTTCAAGGACGGAGTAAAGGCATATGTACATATATCGTAGATACTAGGTTTTCCCCGCAACTTCTCTCCTCTAGCCTATCTCACGTTATGCATTTTCCAGAATAAATGTGGCTTTCTACCTTAGAAATAATTTTCCAAATCGGATCAGCACTTTCATAGATTAGGTACTCTATAAAAGTTCTGATTCGATTCTATATTTCGATTTGAATAGATTTCGTATTTTTTAGTTTACAGGGGGACCTATAAACCAAAAAAATAATCAAAATCTATTTAATGGAAACTCTGAATTTTTCTAAGCCTTCTGCGAAACGAATGTTGGAAATACTTTTTCAACTCTTTCTATCTCCCTGTGCATTAGGTGTATTTTCCTCTCCTTCTCTCAAAATTAAACGGAAATTAATTGCGTCCCATTCATTAAAACATCTCGAATATTACATTATGAGCCAAACATTATCACGAACATACATACTCAAGATTACGGTAGAAAACGTCTTGAGATTTTAATAGCTTCGTCATGAGGATAATGAAAGGAATGAATATTAATTCGAAGATACTTGAATGGCAATTCATCTTTGCATTGCAAAGAGATTCCGCCTACCATCGCTAAAGGATGCTTCGGATGGTTTATGTACTCGTATTATGTGACATGGTGTCTCTTTCGTTTATAATTTGATTGGTTGCGTATCTTGTCGTATACCGGAGTCTTGTTAATATTGTCAGAAAGGTGCGTGCCTTGTAAGTATACTTCATTTCGTTTCCGTTCAAAAGTTAGTAAGAAGTTACTTTAGCACGAGGAAAATTAAAATAACAAGAAACCTTTTCTTATGCTAGCTTTACCAACTTGTGTTTTTAAAACCCTACTAAGCAGGGCCCCAAGTCTGCTATTTTTATACATTTGTCATTCCAACACGAATCCATTGTCATTTTGCTAAAAGTTCGTAATCTGCTAAATTCATAATGGTCGATCAGTGATCGGTCAATGATCTCGTACTACTTTTTCCCCCCCCCCCCCCACCTACGTCGTAGGTACCTACCCTTCCCCACCGAATGTGTCTCCACGTTGTCGTCGTGGTGGGGCTTGAGCGTCTCAATGATCTTGCGAGCTTTCCCGGTAGAGCCACTCATGCCGGAAGGTCGCAAGTGAGGGACCAGACTAAGAGAGACACACACGCGAAGAATCCCGCTCACTGCCTTCTGGTACGCGTCTGCTCATCAGAAGTGGCTGTGAAGGCAGTGAGCGGGTGGGAGGAGAGGCCCTGTGATGGAGAAAGGGCGGAGGAGTAAGGGACCGCACCCTCAAAAAGGAAAACGATGGAAAAAGGTCTTTGTAAAATGAGTCCCCAGGTGGGTCCCGACTGCTCAGCGGTCGGGGAATCCCACCCCGCTTCGGCGGGCTGCCCTCCGTACTCTGGGGTGGGCAACAAACACCTTCAGCAAACACCGCTTGCCAGTGGCAACAGGAGCCGAGGAGGCTCAGAATCGTCGTCATCCGGATCTGCTTCCTATAAGGAGCTGATGGCGTACGATTGCGTAGAGGAGGGCTCGCCTGAGCGCCGGGGTGGTGCGGAGTCGGATTCCGGCTCCGCGCCAGACCTAGTAACGGTCAGCTCGGCGGGCTCTGGAGACAGAGGAGGGGGGGCCGCTGCGGAGAAGTTCTTCCGCAAGCGACCCAGACGGGAGGATGACAAGGAGTCGTCCTCCGAGGGCGAGTTTGCCTCCGCCCGAAAAATCCCCACCGCAAGGCGGGGCAGGGGCAGTGAGGCAGGGAGGGGGCTGGCTCCCTCTACCCGGGAGGCGGGCCGTCGGGCCGAGAGGTCGGTGGAGGAGGGGCGTCGCCCTGGAAGGAGCGGTCGTGGGGCTCCCTCTACTGTTCTGCCCCCTCTCGACTCTGACGACTCGGAGTCCCCGGGAGAGGAACCGCCCGCTGCCGAGGAGCAGAAGGCCCGTTTCGAAGAGGTAGTGGAGGCCGCGATCCGCGCTGTGGCCTTCAAGAGGAAGCAATCCTCGAAGCGGGAGGCCATAAGCGCGGCCAAAGCCTCCATTCTGGCGGCAGCGGCGGCCAGAGGCGGTTCAAAAGAGGCAAAGGAGGCGTCTGAGCTGCGGGCGGAGGTCGCCCGCCTCGCGGTTCTTACGGAGCGACTCGTTCGGGAGAATGAGTCGCTCCGGAGGGACCTGGCGGGGATGGCCAGAGTGGCCTCCGAGGAGCCGCGAGGGGGGCTGAGTCCGGCAGCGCCGGAGGGGGGCCAAGTGCTGAGCCAGGTGCGGGACCTGGTGCGGCAGGAGCTGGCTCCCTTCCGGAAGCAGTTCTCTGCTTTGGAGGACATGGTCCGGCGCTCCCCAACGGCGGCGACACAGAGGCCCCCGGGCCAGCAGCAGAAGGCGGCTTCGTATGCAGCCGCCGCGGCTGCCAGCTCGGGAACGTCCGGCCAGGCGAAGGCCAAGGCGGGAGCCGCGCCAGCGCCTGCGACGCCGGCGACGACCAAGTCGGCCCCGGCGAAGAGGGGCAGGAGGAAGGCTGGAGGGGGAGCGGCTAAGGCTGCTGCGCCAGTGGCGCCGCAGCCGCCCCCACCCCCACCCTCGGAACCTCCTGCGGCCGAGGCCGAGTGGCAGGTTGCTGGAGAGAAGCGGCGGGCCAAGAAAGCGGCTAAAAGCAAGGCCAAGAAGCAGCGGCGGAAGGCCAATGCTATTGCGGCGAGGCTTCGCGCCCCGAAATCCGCGGCTGTGGTGCTCACACTGCAGCCGGAAGCGGAACAGAGGGGCGTGACGTATCTCGCCGTATTGAAGCGGGCAAAGGAGGCGGTGAGCCTCCAAGAGCTGGGCATCAGCGGGGGCATCGGTGTCAGGAGGACCTTGACCGGTGCCCGGAAGCTGGAGCTCGCCGGAGCGGAGAGTGGCCCGTTCGCGGACGCCCTGGCCGAGGACTGGGGGGTGCTCTGCCGAGCTCGTCAAGGCGGGCGCCCTCCGGCCTGACAACACGGGCATGCAAACCCTTGTGGTGAGCTGCCCCGTGACGGCGGCCAGAACTTTGTCGGAGGGCCGAAGGCTCTTGGTGGGATGGGTGTCTGCGCGGGTAAAACTGCTGGAACCCAGACCTCTGAGGTGCTACCGCTGCCATGTAGGTAACCACACGGGAGCTATGTGCCCCTCGGAGGTCGACCGCAGCGGACTCTGTTTCCGCTGTGGTCAGCCCGGTCACAAGGCCGGCTCGTGCGAGGCCACGCCGCACTGCGTTGCATGTGCGGCTGTTGGCAAACCGGCCGAGCACTGGGCTGGGGGAAGGGCCTGCGCGCCACCCGCCCCGACCAGGAGCAAGAGGTCCGCCGCCGCCGCCGCCTCTGCCGCCGCCGCGGCTTCCGTCGCCGCCACTGCCGCTTCTGCTGCGGGTGCTGCGACTCCCAACACTCGGGAGGGTGCTGAGATGGAGTGCCAGTAATGGTCCCATTTCGGCCCCCTCCAGAGACAAGTCGGCCGCTGTGCTATCGCGCAGAGGCTGATGCCTGGGGACGGTGAGCGTGGGTGGCTCGCCGGCCGATACCAGGTTGAGTCGACGACGCGTTGTGTTCCACGCGCGCCGCAAGGAGCCGTCAGCACCGAGGACGGGGCCCCATAGGGTCGGTGCCTGCTAGGGTTGCGGAATTTGTTCGAAAGAGTTACCGCGGCCCTGGAACGCATAGGGCACAAGAAGGATCACGGGTGGGTTTTAGTCAGTAAAAGTCTGACACTCCCTACCGCTCCACCCAGGGCGGGAGGGGTCATTTGATGATTTCCCATCCAGGAAAAAAAAAAAAAAAAAAAAGGTACCTACCCTTACAAGTATGTTGCTTGTATAGTTTCCATCGACCAATTTCAGTACTGTCCCCTAACTCCTAACCGTTAAGGAGTTCTGTAGCTTCATCATCAGCACAGCAGCATCAGATGTTGATTTAAGTATACCTTACAAGTATCACGTTAGCCCTACATACTACTAAATAGTTTCCATCGACCAATTGCAGTACTGTCTCCAAACTCCTAACCGTTAAGGAGTTCTGTAGCTTTATCATCAGCACAGCAGCATCAGATGTTGACACCCTGAAACATCTATACCTGAGTAAGACATGATTATTACGTAACAAAAGCACCATATGAACGTACAATTTTCGGTGGATGCCCTCGATTTCTCCTGGATCCCATCATCAGATCCTGAGATGGTGAAAATGGGACCACCTTGGAAGTGAACACTATACAACAAAAAAAAATGAAATCCGTTTATAAGACTAAAATATCGGTGAACATACATAAAAAATATATATATATATACATAAAGACGAATTAAGAACCTCCTCCTCATTTTGAAGTCGGTTTAAAATATTTCCTCTTTATAATATTAGTGATTACGGAAGCTGACGAATTAGAGATAAATGTATTCATATTCAATCGATAATTAGATTGACTATTATCGACTGAATATGAATACGTTTAAGAACCAACTCCTAACAGTAACGTACCACTGCATAATCAGCCTTTTAACGCTCCCACTGCTGGGACACAGCCCAAGCAGCAAAATGTGGTCGAGTAATTGTCCTGGAACCACCATTTCATAGGACTATAAAGGAATAGTAAGCAATTACAACCACGGAAAAGGGCCCAATTTATAGGCGTATTTTACCTAATTAAATGTCTATAGTAGAATTGGTGAATACCACTTTTACCAATAACAACCTCATAGTTGGACTACGTAAAACTATTTGCGCCCGCGAAGCTAACTATCAGCACATAATGGAACCAAACACGACAGTAACGACCTTATAGTTGGACTACGTAGAACTATTTGCACCCGCGAAGCTAACTATCAGCGCTTAATGGAACCAAATACAACAATAATGTACACAGTGAATCTGTTACAAGCTCATACAAAGTGTTGTGAATTGGTAAATGTTACTGCGCACATTTGTAAAAATTAAAACATATCCATTTCTAATAAATATTATCTAGAATAGGTATAAATTATGAGTAGAGTGTTAGTTAACAATAAATCAAGATGTATAATGTGTTTGAATGTACACAGCATGGCGCACGTATATTTTCTGTGAAGTATAATAAGTTTTTAGTCAAAATTTTGACGCGCCCCTTGAAATTTGTGTTTTCATTAAGTTGAATTTTAAAATAATGTTAGTTTCAGTAAGACATACAACGAAAAGTCGCCATTTTGACAAAGTTGGTTTTCCCAAATACATTAACAAACCGTTATAGGCTTACTTTGTTTAATAATGGTAAATATCAGAACCATTGCTTGGCCATATTGTTTGGAATTAGAGTTCCGCAAATATTTTTATAACCGGACGGTTCTTTTATATTGCTATTAGATACGTGGCTTATTTTAGTTCTTTTGTTTAGGTGTCAACATTGAAAATGGTAATGTTTTGGACGTCGATCGCTTTTTGACTAAAAGGGATTTTCGAGCTTTGAAAAACCTTAATAATAGTAAAAACCAATGTATTCTTGTACAGGACACCACGGATATAGTTTTGGATACTAAGTATATTAAATTAAGCCTTTATAATCGTGTTAAGATTATAAACATTTTGGTTTATACCACTATAAAACCGCTCCATATTACTTATAATTGTTCCGTAAAGTGAATTTATAAACCATTATAAAACCGGGTAATAAATGCACATAGTTTCCGGTTTGTTTAGTTCTATTTGTCACTCTTATTGGCGTACTTTACTTATAGTAGTTCTATAAAGCTTCTTGTTAGCAGTTATAAGTATAGCTTACCAGTTTATCTACTCTTGAGTGCATTTACACCCTCGCGATACTTTTATAGGTCACCCAAACTTATATTGCACCCTTAATTTCTACCTATACCTAAGTGATTATAAGTTAATGTATAAGATCAGAAATACTATAAGGCCCAACTTACTCCATTCTGGCTATTATAAGCGTGGTAGTAAATACTAGAACCGTTAAGAGAATATTATAAGTGCTGGAGGCCTATAGCATCTGCACTATAGGATAATTTTGCTGCTTGGGAGGGGACTCTAGGAGAGGGAATGGGCCGCAATCCACCACGCGGGCCCAGTGCGGGTTGGTGAATGTCACATGTCTTCGAATTTTTGGTTCTAGGACATGCCGGTTTCCTCACGATGTTTTTGTACGTAACGTACGTACCACTGACTCGTCGCCAATGATAAATTGAATAGATGATTTACGTTAAATCAGTTTCTCATTTGATGAATAGATTCTATTTTAATCAAAGTGCTTAAATAGATGCTAGCTGCTACATGTATCTAAGCTTCAATATTATTTCTATGAAATGTAAACCTCTTAGCGTAACCGCCAATTAGTGATCTTGCTATTGTATTGTATGTGCCTATTTATAGTACAATAGAATCGAGATCAAATCAATTAATTGTTATTTGTAAGTAATAGGGTATTTGACTAAAAAAAATCTAATTAGTCCGTCTGATAGATTTCCAAAAAATAATTGATGGGCACAACTTTTTTTTTCTTTTTTCACGTAAATAAAAAATGAAGACGACACAGTGCGTTAAATACTCGTGTGACGTCACTACTTGCTACATTTTCTTCAGATCAGAATAAATTAGGGAAGAGTCAAGAGAATTAGTATTATATAATGATATTCGTTACTCTTAACTAGCTGTACAGATCATACCTGATTTCCGTATTATATGTTCCAGTTTTTCAGTAGTCAAATTTTTGAAATATCATCGTCCATCTTGCCATATTTTAATAAATCTAGGGACGTTTTACAATCTCACAAGATGTAGCTCAATTCCAATATTTAACAAGAGTCGACTACCATCTGACTTCCAAAACCCATTTACCAATGAAAACCTAGGTTAGACCAGTTGTCCGATTGACTTATTGTTGTCTGGGACTCATAATGAATAAATAGTACTTCAGCTAGCATAAGAAACCAATTTTCATTTCTGATAAGAAACTAAATTTTCATTTCTGTTTTTAATTTTTTTATATAAACTGATAACCTAATCGTGCTTTTCGTAGGACTGTTATTAAGATTGAAATTTAAAACACATGACTCATATAAAATTGGCTGAAATTTATCCAATCCCACGTTAAATTAATTAATTAATTCTAATTCGTGCCTAAGTGTCCTCTTGGGCCCGTCCGGACACAATCCACCAAAAAACATTGCACGTCCTCAATCTTACTGCATTCTCTGTAGTTTGATAGATCAGCTTTTTTATAAGTAAGGAAGGAAGGAAGACCAACAATATCGTTTACCTATATTTCTGTATTTGAATTTTTACATTCAGTCGAGGTAACGTATGTATTTTGGGTTTGATGCAGTGCCACTACGTTGGGACGTCAGTTTGTTGAGATGGGCTGACGGCATTACGGAAATGTATACGGGATGGAGGAAGCTCGGTGAGGCAAAGCGGCGAAGTAAAGTCGACATTTTATCAAGACTTATTTAAACACGTTTTATTTTACAGGATTTGGTTTGGGTGATGGATGGTCTCCATCAATGGCGGTGTCTAAAACTTATTAGTATTTTTTCCATCATGAATTGAAACAAAACAACTGCAGATACTGAAGAACTGCAGATGAATACCAGTTTTTACATTGTGCCTATCTGACCTTCACAACCCAGTAACTGACACTACTAACTAACTAGCTTTTGCCCGCAACTTCGTATACGCATATCCCATTTTTTCCCGTTCCCGTAGGAATTTCGGGAAATCCTCTCTCAGTGCCTCATTACGTAGTCTGGGAAAGCTATATATACATGCTAAATTTCAGCTTTCTACGTCAAGAACTTTCGTCTGTGCGTTGTCTGTCAGTCACTCACTCACTCATAAGGAAGTATATTGATTTAGAAGATATTTGTGCTATTGGGCTTGTATGCTATCTAACTCAGAAAGGTTTTTAAATCCTGGCGTTTTGTTCCACCCAAGTACCTATAACGTAATTTATAAATATAATACGAGCCGCTCAAACATATCCCAAGTCCTAAATCCTCATTTTTGGCCAGTTTAGCTACATCTGCGAAGACAGTCCGTAAAAAATTAGGACCAGAAAACTGCTTTTAGTCTTAACCAGCCTATACAAGTGTAGCTTCACGTACAAAAATCCAGTCTTTCGTTAGGTACAGCTAGGTCATACATAATAAACGAGAGGCGGCCGGCCGGCAATGAGTAATGGTTGGAATAAATCCTAATTCCGTGCATTACATCAGTACGGCTGTAGCGGTTCACGATAATACTGATTTATGAACTTACACACGAAATTGTTTACAGGCTGTAGTTAATTTTGTCTATGGTTTTATAAAATGGAATGTTCTGGGGTTAATCACCTCATTGTGACCACAGCGCATAAGCCTTTGCTACAAATAAGCCTTGCCCATATTATTTCGTGTCACCTGGGGGTCAATTCTATTATTTTTTAAGCAACGTTCGCAATCGCATCTTAGTCGCAATCTGTCAAAATAATCTAAATTTTACTACATTTTTATAGATGCAAATGCGATCGTTGTTAAATAAAACCGACCACAAAAGTTAAAGAAGGATTTTGTTATTTTGAAGTTCTTATGAAGTTTAATTTAACGTCACGTAACAATTTAAGCCAACTATTCAAAATTTAGATAATACCTTAAAGACTTTGATCTATAATATTCAAACATTGTTATCCATAAGTCTCGATAGTTTATTTTCTAGTAATTTAATTGGAAGCAACTATTAAAGCAAATTGCGTCAGTTCGAACTATAGGTACTTTTCAGACAGATCTAAGGCGAAGATCTCTCAAACTGTTAGCCAGAAGACTTTGACACAACTTTGGAGTTCCAAAGTCCCAATACAAAGATAACTTAATACTTATTAAATTCACAACTAAAACCATGTTGCCGATTGTAAGATTACATTCCGTTAGTTAACAAGTTTCTGCGACCTCAGGAGTAAGTTATTAAAATTAATCTGCTCAAGTTGTGAACAGATAATTCTGTGTAGTTGAGAGTCAACATACCTGCGTTGGTACTACTTAAGATTATCGTTTGATATATATCTAATATTAAGAGTCAAGAAATAAATGAAAAACCACGAAGGTTTTTCATTTATTTCTTGACTGATAACACAGGGTAAAAATAGTTATTTGTGCAACAAGAGAGCGAAATCGCTTTTTGCTGTGAGTGCTGATTTTGAATCCCGAGCAAGCGAAGGATCCAACGGTTGAATCACGAACGCAGCGAGTGATTCTAATGTTGCATCCTTAGTGTGGCGAGGGATTCAAAGGCACGAGATGCAAAAAGCTTTGCTCTCGTGTAACACACATAACTTCACTTCAGCAGCGAGAACACTCTAGGAGATAAGATAATAAACGGGAATAGATTGAAATAAATATTTATTGTGAATCAAAATACAACAATACGCAAAAGGTAAGTACATTTTAGGTAGAGATACCAATTCAATAAAATGGAACATTTTAAAAGTTAAAAGTAAAATTACTGCAAGTCTGCAAATTAAAAGTAACAGATTTATTTGGCAACGTTATGGTTGCAAAATTTTCTGTTTCGGTTACGGATTGAGAAGGAACAACGGTGAACGTTGGTGACTCTGATCGGCTTTCTGTATAAGCACACTGTGCGTCGTTGGAAGTGGATGGGCGTGGGTAGGGCAAGGATCCGAGGTCGAATTCAGACTTATTGTTTCCACTATACGCTCACGGATTTTCGGCTTATTTTCTATTGAGTGTTCGATATAGTCTTCTGCAGCCGTATTGGACTTCTATCCCCCGTGACGTTTTAAAGTGGTGAGATCGGCTCCGGAATCAGCCAAGAGCGTTGCCGAAGTTCTCCGAAAGCAGCCGTGTATAGCTGAGGCTCTTCCAGTTTAAGAAAGTGGCAATTTCTCGCGGTATAGCACCTATTTTATTTAATCCCATAGGCTGTCTTGAACAATCATTATTATGGTATTGTATGAAACATCTGTCGATTTTTATATTGACTGGACGTAAATTTTGGTATTTCTCTACAATAGTTACATATTCTTCGCGTACGACAAAAGACCTGTCAGGGTTCATCTTCGTATTTTTCAATTTTATTAGCAGTAATTTATCTGAATGCTTTTGTATATTATTATATTATGAACTGTTAGCTGTAATAGTTCGTTATTGCGACACGCTCCGCTAATTCCTATGATCAGTACAACCTGTAATAAAAAGATTACATAATTAATATGCATAATTTAACATACAGTATGTTTTACGTATCGTAATAAATATTTCAACAGTATTGCTAAATCAGACTAGGATTCATTGCACCTCCAAAAATTTGTATTAGACAGTAAGTACCTTTATACATAACAATCTACACACAAATTTTAATAACTAACAACATAAATTCATTGGTACCACTTACTTTAGCGGCAGGAAAATTGCAGTCCGGAGCTTCATTACGATTTTTTTCTATGTTAAGGGCCGTGAAAATTTTGGTCTCTTTAGCCTTATGTCTACTGATTTCATGCAGCAAAACCTACATGTTTGAGCTACTGAAATGAAAAAAATATTCTTTATTTGGAAACAGGATTCAGGAGTTGTTGTGAACGTTCAAACCGCATAAATATTAACTTTATAATTTATTTCAAAGCAGATAAATTTCTGGAATCCAAATGACGTATCCCTTGTTTACTAACTTGTCCTGTATAAAATCTTCATAGTGATCAGGATCACTGTTATTTCGACAATTTTTTGTCAATCCCAATCAAACATCACGTTCCAACCCTAAAGGCATGCAAATGAATGAACCCGTCCGTCCACGTTTCGCGTCCAATAACAATAAAACCCAACCCAACACCAGATACCATATTTTTACGACCAGTTTCACTACTCGGCGAGCTTTGCCCTAATTAACTCTTCAGGAAAATATATTATTTAATTTCTCTTCATAATGTCAATTTTTTAGTTCCCAGCATACCGTTGACCGGGGCACGGCGCTGCACCATTCATATTCGTTAGCTCGCTGACTGCAAGTGACAGCGTCATTTATTGTTTCTTTTTTTTTCACGACCGCCAGATGGTAGTGGAACGCTCTAAATATAACCCACTAAAAACCTACATGAAAAACATTAATGCAGCTCTCTAACGCCCTGGAAACGCTCGGAGCAATTGCAATGAAAAATATTGTTGTTTTTTTTGTACTTTTTGAAATCATGTAGCGAGAGTTAACAAATCCTTACTTAGAAGTAAGGATTTGTTAACTCTCGCTACATGATATGCTCATAACATAATTAATATTTGTTTTCTTCATCGGTTCAACGTTAAACCTTCAGTTTAGTTTTACGACGTCACTATGTTTAAGCGGTCGCATTATCTCAGACGCCACACGCCGTTCTACAAGAATCTCATTATTTTCAAGAGCAGAAATTCTTTTAAAAGCTCAGAGTAAATTACGATGCACTTCTTTAAATAATTACGTCTATGAAAATGAAAATGGTAGATGAAAACACACCTTAGACTGGGTAACTTTAAACTCTGACTACTGTATACATGTGTTCCGAAGCTTGTATTTGAATACGACGCACGAACTTGTCACAAACTTCAGAACATAAACGTACTTGAGGAGCCACATTTATTGAGTTGTGTACTCCAGCATCAAACAACTATCCGGACATGTCCTTAAACACTATCCTAACTTTTGCCTCTAAACTTTATCGATCACAACTTTATCAATAGTCGGTCTGCTCTCAAATAAGGTAGACTAACCGATAGTTACAAGATTTACAGCAGAAGTTAACTGTGAATATACAACGTCGATTAACTATAACCACTGGAAGTCAAATATGTATCTGAGTGCCGAATTATCGACGTACACTCAGCTGAAGGCCACTTCTCAATTCAAATTTTAAACTAGCCTTGGCGACAGACAACCAATAGGTATTAAAAATTAGTTAACCCGCGCAACTTCGTTTGTGTCAAATTTTTCATGACTGCTCCAAAGTCTCCTATTCTCCCTGTTTTAATGCTCAAGCACTAAACAAAATTCCGAGTTTTATTAAGAACAATAATTTAACATTTGCACAAAAAATATAAGATTTATGAATCGCTTCGGGTAGACATAATTCATAAACATCTGTCGGAGCAATAAAGCTTTAACGATGGCAAGACTTGCTGGCCCTTCCGTTGTGCCATATATGTAACAACACTGCGCTATAGTTATTAATATTAAACAGAGCCTTCTGGACAGTATTTCATAAAAAAAACTTTTTTTATTTATCCACTGGAGCTACAACATCCTCAGGCATAATAAGGCACTCTTTATTCTCTTGCTTATGGTACAAAGTACTTAATAAGTACGTGAAAGTATATGAAACTGTGGACACAAAAGAAACACTAAAGTTGAATCCCCTAGGCCTTGGAACTGCTATTTCTAAGGTTCTCCCATCTAACCTGCATTGTTCTTTTATTCCGAGATATATACATAAAAACAAAAAGATGAAACTCATATTGTTTAAGAGCGTCAGCCGTAACTTTAAGTGGCCTTTTTCATATATTATGCTAATGAGGACCGTAAAAGTCTTCTTCATTAACAATATTTTCTATTTTTTTAACTTGAATATTAATATTGTTATGTACAAAGCAAGGTGACCTCAAATAAACCTAGACGTATTTCGATCCAAAGGAGTGTGATGTAAACGTGTTTTAGTTTTTGAATTTATCTCTATACCTAGGGACCTATCTAAACTATTTCGCACAAGGTTAGACAGGGAAACATATAATACAAGAAAGTATGATTTATTTGAATCGCGACATCAACACATCGCGTCTCGTGCCTCTTATAACAATAAAATTCGGTCCGATATTTCAACCCATCGCAAATTCCTCACGGGACTTTGAAGCCAGTCATTGATTAATTACTTCGGTGTGTAACCTCAAAGCTCTACTTTTAATTGGAGTTTGCTTCAAAAACTCCCGACTTCAGAGGAACTCAAAAAAAAAGAACTTTTTAATTTCTACAAAAGGTTTCGATGTTCATGGTTCAGTATTTTACACTCGGAAAAATTCGAGTTTACCAAAAGGGTTCCCCGTTTGATTGAAAGTGTCCGTTAGGTTCAATGACCTTTGAAAAGTCTTTGTTACGGGCATAGTGCTTTAAAAGTAACGATGCTAGGGTTGAGAGGCACGTGTGTTTTATGACTAAATATAAAAACACCTTCCCACTGTAACTACACGATACATTTACGATCTGAAACTCGCATTTGTATTGGACAAAGTTTATATGAAACTCTGAGTAAGCAAGTCTTTATTTGAATCAATAAAATGGAGTTATTCTTCGTCGTGTTGAAGGAAACTTGTGTTTTCTACTTTCATTGTTGTTTCAATATGCATAGCGATTTCGTTAACATGGAATTTGATGCTGGCGAACTTCGCTGTTCACTTTTAATGGTCGAGTCTCGATGTTGCGGTTACTCATCCTTTTCTATTATCCTTGTCTTCTGGATATATTTCACTTTTTTGTTAAACAGATATCTCATAAAAGCGCACTTTATACCTATGTAGACGGTGATGTTTTTTTTTTTCATTTCATATGTTAGACTAGGTAACTAAACAGAGATGAAAATTCAGCAAATGAACAAATTATTCAAATCGTAGATCTGACGTTAATTAATTTTAATGCACTGTTACATAATTACTTGCCACGAGAATGGGAAAATTGTAAATGAAACACATAACATAATTATGCATTTATTAGGCAAATTCGGCGCCAGGTAATTTCGTTTCGCCAACACATAATGCTCAATTATAATAACAACATGGCGAGTATTAATTTGATTTGTGAGGAACAAATGAAAATAAATGGTATTGAATTACTGAGTACCTCTTTATTGGTATTGAATGGCCTATTTTATTTAGGGTTTCTGATGAAATCGTTACAGTAAATTGAAGGTTTATGAATGAGTTTTTGTTCTAAAATTTTAGATGTGAATGACTGTTGTTAGTTTTCATAGACTCATCTAGTCTGTAGATGCATAAGTAGGTCCCATTAATATTAGTGTTAATTTCCAATCCGTGGTATTTGGTAACTAGGCTGATACGAGTTGTAAACGTCCTTAGGTGCCTTTTGGCCTAGCTCTGTTTTATCCCGCCGTTCTTTTCTGATTAAATTAATCATTTCTCAAATTAATTCATCATCGTTTCTCTGAGTCTCGTTGAGCTTCCACAATTAAGGAATAGTGTATCTGGGTTGTAGCATAACACGTTAATCAAACTTCTCAAAGCATTAGTGGCACGAAATTGGAATTCACAGTTAATTTTACCATACGTATCCTCCAGACACCAACACAAATGAAATTCGATCGATTAATCAACTCGTTGCAATTTTATTATAAATCAAATCACCCCTGTTGTTACTTTGTTTCTGCATTTTATGCTGTATCTATATCCCTGAAGACCATACAGACAGTCAGACACGCTGCGTATGAACTTACAAAAGACCAATAGTTGAATGACTGTTGTATGAGAGACATAAGTGCGAAGTCTGCGTGGTTTGATTGTGATTAAGGTAAAAAATTTACTGTCTAGACAAAACACGCCTAATTCTGACGATAGGTCTTAAACAAAACTGTCTTTTATATGTTTTTGGTCGCTAGAGCAGGTGCGTGCCAGTGTTGCAAGAATTTGTTCGAAGGAGTCACCGCGGATCTGGAACGCAAAGGTCACTAGGAGGAACTCGGATGGGTTTTAGTCAGTAAGAGTCTGACACTCCCTTCCGCTCCGCCCAGAGCAGAAGTTCTTTTCATGTATTATTTTGGTATTTGTGACATCTTTTTTCGAAAAGTAGAAAATTATCCCACCATCCAGGGTATTCCAAATTTAACCGTGGCGTGAATGATGAACACACAGAAGTGGGATGTTGCTGTATGTTCGTGAGTCCCCTCCATGTTCACCATATAACAACACTGCGATCATCACATTGCCAACACGTAGTTTGAAACTAAACTCCGTACGACGGTGGAACCGTACGGCGTACACCTAAAAGGTCCTTAGGGACATAAAAGCGATAGGAAACAATAACAAGCAAATATTATCAGCAGGGGTGCTTCATAACGGTGTTTATGTCTTTATCGACGCAGGGTTGCCACATAAATCGACGTCACTTGCTGTTTGCCGCTCATCTATGGGCTGTAATAAGCTCATGGGTAGAGTAGCTACATTGTTTGGGAGATTTAGCTGATATGTTTTTTCTTTTTTTTAGCTTTTAGCTTTATATGTCCAACTAAAATTATACGCTTACGAATAACGTTTGTATTAATAATATATCTTTATTTCAGACATACGTCCATACATTTTTAACAAATGAATCGTTAGTAAGGTTGTTAGTAGAAAACATAAAAATACAAATAATTAATAGTATTAAGATCGTAGAAGGTGATTTACTGTAGTTTCTGCAGTGGTATCCCTATGTGTTTTAAAACCCGATTTAAATCGACTTAGGCACCTACACTTAAACTCAATAGCGCTAACAAAAAAAAAACATTTTCAAAAACATTGGCTCCCATTCATTACAGATATTTTTATTATCTAGAAGAAAAGTCGGACCCCTTTACCTTTAAAAGAAGAAGGAGAGAAGTTGACACCTATTCATAAATGAGAAGAATATTTCTTATTGATAAAATATGTCCACTGTCCCTACAAATCAGACCCAAAACAACCACTTTTTTGCCTCCGATACCTCTCCTGACAAACCAAGGTATACATATTGGCCGGCCCCCAAGCCGCACACTACAGGTAACGGTGTACAGCAAGCTTCCCCCACCGCAACCGACAGATAATTGACTGAATGATCGTTTATGCATGAACACTGGCCAGCATGAACGAAGAGCTGCTGAATTAGAGATCACATTGGACTATACGCAGCCATTAGATTTAGAAAAAAAAAAAAGCCATTAGAAGATTTCTTGATGGCCTTCCAAATACAATTTTAAAATCTTAGCAACCGTTGACAGCTGTGTTAAGGCGCAGACCCACCGCGGTACATGCTGTACACGGGGCACGTGGCGCATTTTAGCTGCGATGATTAATTTCTTTGGCAACATGGATCTATGTTTCCACTGCAGTACACACTACATACGGACAACTACACGGTGTGTACCGCGTGCACAGCGTTGACAGCATTGAGCTATGCAAGCGCCGTATTCGAGCAAGCCACGTATGTACCTGTCGGCGACCAGAGCAAGTAATAACAGAGCGATCTGGGGGCCTACCATGACCTTATTAAAAACGATTCAAAAGCAAGACATTTCAATTTCAGTTCCAAAACTACATCGCTTCAAATTCGTACCATGACGTCCGATACGCTCAGCGGCATTTAGATCGTTATAAGTGAATGAAAGATCGCAATTTGTGGTTGAATCGCTTTTTTGGTGAAAAAGAGACGACGCTATTAACAGATAAGTATGTTTCGCTCACATTTTAGTGTCAGACACATTCAGAAGCAAGTAACATTTAATTCTTTCTTAGCTCAGTATCAATCCTCAAACATGGTGTTTAAGATTCCACGTTAATACCGTATTTTTTGCTACCATTGTTCTAAGTGGTTATTGAGATTTATTTATATTTTGCTAGGTATTTATTATACGAAAAAAAATACGTTTATTTCGACATAATGAAACGGTACGTTTATTATATTTATTTCGAACGTACCAGAGTAAAAAAAGTTATGTTTGTTGACACTGTCAGGCAGGCGTCACTGTCATTTTGACTACAATGAACTAGATACGTAGTCTTCAGTCCGTGGAGTTGTGATTGCGGTGGGAAAATTTAAATTAAGTTTTGAAAAAAAATTGGTACTCAATTATTTCAAGCAATGTCGTAAGTATTAAACATTGCATATTTTGTTTAGTTACTGAAACTAAATAATTCCTTCGAGAAGACTACATAAACTATGAAATAATAATTTTATCTTGCCTCGAGAAGCCACTTTAATTGTAAGTGTTGGTGACGATGGAATTTCAAGTGCTTTTTTTTGTTGCATTGTAGTCGAAAAAGGAGAGTAACATTTAACCAGCTTGAAGCCTTGTGGGAGATTTTAAATGAAAATAGAGCTCTCGCAACTGGTTACAACAAATCTTCCCAGGCTAGAGAGTATTCCAAAAGGATGTGGCTGACCGTAGCCGATACTTTAAACTCCCAGGGTGATGGTGCAGAAAAGGATTGGAAAGGCTGGTGAAAAGTAAGTAAATTCCATATGTATTACGTAACTGAAATTGCATCACATTATTGCTAAATGCATTACATTGTTACGTGCCAGATTTTTGGCGGCGGTTGGATAGTAACAACATGATCAACACTAGTTTATTCAATATACATATGACTGTAAACTACTGTAATGCTAAACAAAGAAAGGCGCCAAGAGGGTTTTAGGCGGGTGGCAGTAGTTGTTGCAATGCTGGCCAGTGCGAGTCTTTGGCCCAAAAATATGTATAAATATTAATATTGATAATAACTTTATTTATTTATATTATTTATTTATTTAATTTTAAAGAAGGCTTACAGACTAATCAACCAAATACTACAGTTGGTTGTTCTCTAAACATAAATCTGTTGACTTGATAGGATCTTTAAACATTGGGCTCAACTCGGCGCACAAATCGAGCACTAACTCTTTAGATAGCCTATAGCGCCTAATGAATTCGGCGTCCTCTAAAGTATTAAAGGGGTCCATCTGGCCGCGTGACTGGAGTCTCTTTCGTTTTTGTGTATTATGTGAGGCAGAATCTTCCTCAAGAAACTCAAAAAGAAGTTGTTCATCAGACATCTGATAGAGAAAAACAAATGCGGTTAAATAGGCATGTAAAATAGGTTTTTAGACTTTAAAGGCAAAGATTAAATTAAACTTACATTGGTTTTTGTTAAATTCCATTAAAACAACACTAAAAAGCTTTGTTTTTTCTAATAATTTACCAAACGTATCTGTTCTGTTAGAGAAATATTAACTTTTATTGAATCGCTTATTTTGACAGTTCAGTGTTTCAGTTGAGCTGCTCTAAGGACGTCATGGTACCAAAAATGCACAAAATTGAATGAATGAAACAAAAACTTGCGACTCAGTATGGGTCAATCGCTGTCAGATGGAATGGCCAAGTTAACTGACATCATGGTACGAATTAGAAGAACAGTTCAGTTTGGGTCCTAAAATGAATCGCTTTAAGAGCTCGTGGTAGGCACCGGTAACAAATATATGTAATGTAAATATTTCAAAATAAGTGGCAATAAGACCCCGTCCGCGCTCATGGGCGCAAGTAGTGTTAGGCACGACTAGGTAGCAATTCCGTGTAATATATTTTAGTTTTTGTGAAGTTTAGTTTTATAAGTGAGTTTGAAAAAGGTCTAAGATTTTGATTATTCTAATTAGAAACAAGTATAATAAGTATGTAAAACAACTCTAATAAGAATCTTATAGCGATAGAATTCGATAGTTCAAAGAAAATTTAAGTGAATATTTGTATTGTAAATAATTACGTAACTTGAAAATGACCTTTTTTGTTTATAGAGATATCTTTGTGAAATTAGTGTCAAATGGAAGATCTTTGATTAAAAACGATATTACAAAAAGAATTAGGTTAATAGGACATATAGTTTTAGAGATATAATAAAAATTGTATAGTTAAAATTTGACACATCAACTTTTTGTAAGTTTTTGTTCTAGAAACTTTTTAATTTGTAAAGTAATGGTTAAATTAATGGTTTTATGTTATAGAATAAGATTTTAGCTTTGTAATATGTAAGGGTTTTGTTAAGAAACACAGTAAATAAAGGCTCCAAGGGTTTCGGCTTGAAGTGAAAATGATTAGCAAAATAAGTTCAAAAATCACGGTTCTCGCTAAGGTAACAACGGGCCGTATATAAGTAGGGCCGATTTCCGAACTCGACACAGTCGCAACACAGCCG
Source organism: Hecatera dysodea (assembly GCA_905332915.2). Lineage (NCBI taxonomy): Eukaryota > Metazoa > Arthropoda > Insecta > Lepidoptera > Noctuidae > Hecatera > Hecatera dysodea. The sequence continues at coordinate 10,880,483 of HG995302.1, forward strand.
TCGAAGAGGCAACATCAGGAAGAAAAATAGGAAGCCGAAGCCTTAGGAACATAGAGTCAAAAACGAATGTTTTATTTCGCCTCCTCCCGGTACTCCGTCCTGCTCCCGAGGTCCTAGTGGTCCGTCTACATACATACGCATTCAGGGGTGCGTGGGGCGTACGTAACCAGCCTACGAAGAAGCAAGGAGCGTACGTCAACTAAGTGGGAGATTGTCCCAGGACGACTGCGCGGACACTGGTCGTGTCCCTGCCGTCCGAAACAGTACCGATGACATTAATTGACGCGTAGTTTTTCCGTGGTTGCAGTGGACACAATCACATACATTTTCTGGTAAAGCTAAGCCTGAGGCACGTGCGTGACCTCTCCGAGCGCCACGGTGGGGTTGCGCCTTTATGTATAGGTAAACCATAAAGAACTAACGCGCACCTGTCCAATCATGATAGATAACCAGGATACAACCTTTAAAACGAGGAAAGACAATCGTTCCTCATAGTCTTCTATTTTAAATTTACTTTTAATGTAGCCCATATCTTTACTGCATAACATCACGGTAAGCAAAATTCTATTCACGACTAGTTTTTTGTACAATAGGTATATCTTCTACATTCAGTTTTACCCTGTACAAACAAAATCAGTATGTTTATAATTGTTCAGTAGTTTGAAGTTAAGATTATGTATGAATTGAATTTATTTGAACTTTGAATATTTTTTACATTACGAAATTGTCCTCAGTAAAACCATTTCAAAACAAATTGATCGCGCCTTCATAACGATGCCGTCTATAAAATAATATCGGCAAATATACAATCATGGGGCATTTAGAGCGTAAATAAGAGCCCCAAGTGACGAAACGTTTTCCGATAATGGACCCATTAAAATGGCCCACTACTGGAGCACTTTTTTAAATATTTTAAGGCATCATTAGTTTTTATTTGCAGTGCCTATGAATACTACTGAGCGACAGGGACGTAGACACAAAACATTGATGAAGAGTTACAGCAAGCACGCCTTAAAATCACCGATTAATAAGTTCATGCAAAACAACTAGGCAACTGGGTATATGCTTCACAATCATGATCATAACTCTTAGCAGTTTCATAAACTATCAACTCTGAAGTACAAAAAGACTGTTTTACTCAGGTATTGTTGACGAACGAAAAACAACAGCCGCTAACCCTACTTTTCCATTTCAGATAAGAACAGGAAATTAAGGCCGCTTAGCACAAAGAAACTCTGTACAAAAGAAAAATTCTTAAAAAAGGGAACAAAAATAATAAGACAAAACAAACAACCATAAAGTGTTAAAATCCGCACTCACGCAAAGAAAAAGATTTAGGAAAGCCAAGAAAGAAAATGTACCTTGAAACTTTTTTGGACGTAAGGTTGGTAATAAGTAACACCACGGGACGCTATAAATTCCGCTAAGAAACCGCGTTTATACTCGATACCTCCAACATTAATACAGATTTTCTAAGATTATTGTAACTTACTCTCTGGAGAATCGCGGGAAGTTCTTTCTTCTGAAAAAAGTGTTAAGAGAAATATATCGGTCTCCGGCGAAACAGGCTCTATTATAAAATGCTAGGTTTTTTTTGCCTTATTTAGAACCAAAAATCATATTTCTTCTTTACCTCATTCTATATTCGTGGATTTGGTCGATTCGGGAGAAACTCGTGGTTATAATACTATACTAATATGAAAGTCCGTCATCGTAATTGAAAACCCCTACCGTTTACGGTACCTGCTTTTTGAATACTTAAAGTTTGTGTTTTCAATTACGGGGACAGTGCCTATAAACCTACCGACTAAATATAATTATTATTATACGAAGTATGTAACTAAATCAACTTTCTGCACAAATTATGATGATACGTTTCATATGCAAAATTATTAATTCAAACGTTTGTAAGAATTTTTTCTTTGTCTTAGTTCGGGTGGTCGTATAATTTAAAAGATATGTGTAATATATTCTACTTTTGCATGCCGTAAGGTAGAGTGTGTTGGAACTGTTTTTACATCTTATTTTGTACACACATTCATTGCAAATTCATTCTTTCTTCTTTCTGCTTCTACTCAACGTGGTCGCCTTGTTTGGTTTAATTACTGAAAATAATGGACCTAATTAATATCAGCGAAATGTTTTAAGTAGGTACCTTTTTATGGATGGGAAATCATCAAATAACTTCTTCCGGGAGTGTCAGACTCTTACAGACTAAAACTCACCCGTGTTCCTCCTAATGCTCTTTGCGTTCCAGAGCCGCGATTACTCTTTCAAACAAATTCCGCAACCCACTAGGGTTAGGTAGCGGGCCCCGTCTCCTATGCTGACGTCTCTTTGAGACGCGCGTAGTCGCGTACAACACAAGGTGACGTCAAACCAGGCGCCCGCGCCTACGGTGCGGTGGCCGGAAATCGCCGGACGACTCCCGACACCCGAGTCGTCTTCTTCTGTTGCCTCAGCTGGGGCGTGAGATTTGCCTTTACCTTACGCGGACCACCTCCTCCTTCGCTAACATTACTGTTTGGCTGAAGAAGGTGACTGTCTCCCATGCCTCCTCGCTCCGGACCACGGATAAGCAGATACTTTTTCACTATTTAAAGATCTTTGACATGAAATTACACATGTTCGATTACGTAACCAAACAAACGCATAATAACTAACCTGAATATGTAAAACACCGGATATATTTACATTTAGAAGAGCTACATTTCTTAATAGGGACGGCCGGGGCACAATGAACTATTGAATGTTAATTGGTTCCACATGACTGTTAGGTTTCGTTCGGTGAGACTTCCTAAGGGTTCTGTTCGTAATTAATTATTTGTTAAAATGAAATACTGTTTTTGGTTTTAACACGTGTTTTCCTATGCCTTTTTTCTACATTGGTATCTCTTTAAAACATTAAAGTCGTAATCATAGATTAAATTTGTAAAGATAGATTAGAACGTTACAAAAGACGCGTTTACCATACATTTTGATGTGCCACGCACACGACCGCCCGCGCTGCAAGATTAGATCGAGTGGCCAGTTCAGTGTGGCCTAGGCAGGCCTATTATGGGCCAATATGTGGTGACAGAAAGAAGTCAAAACGTGCGTGTAGCCGTTTCGTTGTTCTATATAAGACAATGGTTTTAATAGCAACTTACTTTAACACATGCTAGCCCGGATTGGATGAAAAATGTTTAGTCACATCGAAATCGCGTGCGGTCGTTTGAATTTCAATATGAATATTTCAATTGATAAACCGTATGCCATCAATGATGTAAATATTTTATCTAAACTAAACGATCACTATTAACAAAGCACTAATAAATCGGTACAATGAACACTACGAGCAGTCATGATTTAATTTTAACGTTCCTAATTGCAATAATAAAATTAATTCTTCACTGATTCCTAAATTAAATTGTGAATATCTGTCGCACGTAATTAAATAGAGTCAAACAGTCTATTTACTTAATGATCTGAATACATAGTAAACATTTTATGTTGCAACACTATCACTAAAGTTTATTTAATGTTGCTCACTTCTTAGTCTTTAGTCAAACGTCGGTGGACATCTGAAATCACCGGCCAAAAAAGTATGGAATCCAAACAAATGAGGCGTGGTATTACTCTAAGTGAAATCGTTCAGGATTTCGAGAAAAAACTAGGATTTAAAAATGAAATAAAGTGGACTAGTGCTGTATTTATTACTCTGTATCATGTTCTGGCTGTGTACTGGTGCTACCACTACGCTTTTCCTGTGAAATGGCAATCCCTTGTATTTGGTAAGTAATGATGAGTCACTGAACGTAGTGCCCACTTCTTGACCTTTAGCTATCTCCTTACACTTATTTTCATCTGACTTTTGTCTTACCCTTTACAAAAAATCTATTACGAAAGATTTTAGAAAATAGATCCCCCATTTCATCACACAAAAGCCTTTCTTCAATCATAGTTATTGAGGCACTTAATTTTAATTTTCTTTATTTTCTATTACAATATTACCAGCGATATTCACTCTAAGAATACCAATTCAATTTACAGTACTTTGCAGATAGCAAAACCGTATAACCGTATAGCAGTACGCGCAATAAACAGTACCTAGGAATTAAAAATGTATGCTAGTACTAACTTCTGCTTGCGGCTTCATCCGTGTGGATGTCGGAAATTATCCCAAGGAAACATACTCCTTGAATAAGAAAAGCCTTTGTGGAATTTCAAACTATAATCTTAATCTTGGCCAAATTTCATCCAGATCTGTTCAGCGGTTCCGGCGTGAATAACTAACATCCCTCCATCCATCTATCCAAACATTCGCATTTATATTAGTAAGATTTACATAGTAGATCTGGAGAACAAGTTTTCGTAATGAAATCGTACCCTAAAACTTTACAAGACTTTAAATATGCAATTTTAATTAACTTTCTAGCATTTTAATTAAACAACTAATTATGTTTGCAGCGTTGATTATGTACGTGGCATCTGGATTCGGAATAACTGGGGGCGCACACCGTCTGTGGACGCACAAATCTTACAAAGCAAAGCTGCCTCTCAAGCTATTCCTGCTTTTATGTTTTTCCAGTGCGGGACAGGTAAACAAACCTTAATTAAAACATTTTATTCAGTTAGGGAATTTATATTTTCGTTGTCTTAGGAGTTGAGAAGAAGCATACAATATAAGCTAAGGTCTATCTGACCTCTGAGACCTTTGAATCAGAAACGGCGTGGTAGCCCGTTTAAGAACTTTGCATGATTTGACCTGAATTTTGGTAGGTAGGTATGCGGTGTTTTTTATTATTCATTTTAACATTGAACATTTTGCATTATTCCAAACTCTTGAGATGATTGCAGTTGACTTGCAGTTGCTATATTTAGGTACTTGGAAGTCTTGCTGAGTGAGTCGTATCCTTTTCTAAGCCACTGCTGTTTTAACTTGCACTTTCGAATTTTTACCCGACTGCCCAAGATAGAATAACCTCAAACATTCAAGTAAATAGTATTAAATAAATTTTACCATATTTGTTCAATACTAATTATTTACTTGAGTGCCTACTTTTTTAGAATTCTCTCCTCCATTGGGTTCGCGATCACCGAGTCCATCATAAATACAGCGACACAGATGCTGATCCTCATAACGCGAACCGCGGCTTGTTCTTCTCGCACATCGGCTGGCTCATGATGAAGAAGAATAGCGAAGTCATCCTCCGTGGGAAACAGATGGATATGAGCGATATCGAGAACGATAATATTATTCAGTTTTATGAAAGGTTAGTAGATTTACATTACATATGTCCCACCCTACTTTAAAGACGTATGCACTGCCACTGACGGCAAAGTAGTAATTGATATGGCAATGTTGTGGGCCAACGAGCAACTTTAGCTTATGTACGAGTATTTTGGGATAAGCCCGTCACACTATTGACAAGCACTGCAATTCTTGAGAGATAGAATCAACGGTGGCGGCAACCAGAAAAATGCTTCATTTTGGAATACACCTGTCTTGGATCCCGCTATGAAATAAATAAGAAAAGAATAGTAGAAGTAAGCAAAGTATAGACAGAAAAACATAGTCATCGTTTCTGGTATGGCAACAAGGAATAATCGCACACTGTTTCTTCACAAAAACAAACTACGATCATCGATAAATAACCTGAATTTAGCAGTCCCACTAGTGGACGAACCAGTAACATTCAGTAGATCATTCGTCTTTTTTTGTTGGAATAACAACCGTCCATTTAAAAAGAGAACCTATTATACTATATCAAGCTTCATTTTAATGGTAGTCAATTCCACTTTCACTTGAAATTGAAATATAACCGCAGAGTTAATAAACCGATGGAAACTTTATAATCAACTGAAATATCCGACATTTGTTTCAATGTTTTAAACTGAATTAGGTGCTCTATTATGTTCTACTTTTCTGCAATTTTAGGAAACGTAACAGCAAATTAAATAATACATAAATTTATTCATTCATAGTTTCATTAACACATATTATCTGTCAGTCATTTTGTGAGATTTTAACACGGTATGCCATAAGTTCTTCTGCCATTTTCTTGATTCCGTGCGCCCTTCATCCAGGTGTTTCGCGTAATGGTAACGTCAATGCGCTTTTGGTTTGTAATTTAATTATTTTATACAGAAACTTCACATCTCTAAAACTGATCTTCTGCTACATTCTGCCAACAATGATCGGAGTTCTCCTCTGGAATGAAGACTGGAAATGTGCTGTCGCGTGGCAATGCTTCATCAGGTTCCTTGGCATGTTCCATAGTGAGTTAACTGTCAATAGCCTCGCACACGCCTATGGGTACAGGCCTTATAACAAGTAAGCATTATTATTATGTACGAACATGTTTGCTCATCATACTAACAGCGTTGATTCTGTATAATTAAACTCGTGTCTATAAACAGTGTCTATTTCGAACCATAATATTGTTACTCAATTTCCTTTACTAAATTACAAACATCCAATATACTTCATCTTTCAGGCTTGTTATAACTTAAGTTCCTACCTACTTCCCGTTAAGTGTCACCCCTTTTTCTTCTATAATACTGTTTATTAATGCCATGGGTGTAAATGTTTTCGTCTTATTTACAGAGATATAATACCTGCAGAGAATCGCTTCGTTGCTACTTGCACCCTCGGTGAAGGCTGGCACAACTACCACCACGCGTTTCCGTTCGACTACAAAGCAGCTGAACATTTCGATGTTCTGAACTTCGCCACGACTTTCATCAGGTTTTTTGAGAGGATAGGCTGGGCCTACGACTTGCGGGAAGCCAGTGCTGATGTCATTAATTCTATGGCAAAGAGATTAGGTGACGGCACTCCTGTTCACTTCCCGTTACCCGCAAGTAAATTCAATGAAAGGGTAGCCGGGTGAGATGTCGTGGTCCACATATCGAATTATAAAAGACTATCTTATAGTGAAAGAACATTATAGTAGAAAGCGATTGTACAGTTAAAAATAATCTTAGACGTAATTAAATAGACGAAGTCTGATTAAGTTAAAATGTTTTAGGTAACTTGGAATTATTCTATTGCGACCTAATATTTTTGTATATGAATTACAAATAAAGATTTGCATTTAAACTACATAGTTGTTTTTAAGATATTTCTTACTAATGAATATTTATAGAGACGAGATCCCGGCAGTACCATATCAGCCGTCGGCTCTGAGAAGTATGCACACGATCACGTTTACTACAAGTAAAATGGTTAAATGATTAAATACTTTTTGCAATTGTCACTTTTCAACGACAAACGAGAAAAAAAAATGATGTTTTTCACCTTTTGTATAAAATAGTCCATTGACATTTCTACTTTATTTTATTTTTTATATTTCATATTTACTATTACACAATGCCTCTTATGGACATAAATAATCCCTATATAATAAAATTTCTAGTTGAAAATTATGAAAAAACTGCCAAACTACGTATGAGATGGAACAAACTTCACAGTGAAAAGTTAAATCAAGCTGCCACCTTACAACGAGAGGAGAAAGGGTACAGTGAATTAGATGTGATGAAAACAGCTTTGGAAGCAGGCATGCCTGCTGCAGCCAGAGATAATATATCCGGTGCGAGAAACAGACGTCGAAAACCTATCAGCGACAAAGCCAATGTACAAGGTGTAGCACAAATGAATAAGGGACATTCTATCATCGATGTTGGTCTGGGTGATCCTAAAATTGACCCTAAACTGGCACGGCCCGACTCAGACCTGTCCAACGATCCCATAATGCGACCGGTTGCCCCGCAACAAAAAGAAATACTTTACAAAGGCCGACCATTCTTCGGTCGTGAAGTTTATTTGAAGAAACGGAATGCTGCCGCTCCTGAGGACAAATATTATTTTGCCGAGACTAACGGATGGAAGTATGGCTGGAGATTAAAAGATAGTTTCCTTACCAGGCAGAAGTCACAACACGGTTGTGTGTATCAGTTAGCACGGGAACGGAGCCGAAGTGGACCCAACCCAGATCCCAAACATTACAAAAATCCAGCTTATGATGGAGGCAAATGTATATTAGATTGATTTTACTTTTGAACATCTTTACTTTATTTTAATAATGTTTTTATTTTGTAACAATATTTTTTCAATAAACAACTAATTCAAGGATCACAATTAGTCACAAATCTACATAGTCTAGCGTTATGTCTATACACCCCGGTAGTTAAAGTATATAATCTCAATTGTAGTTTCGGCATATTCTAATTCTGGACTTATGAGCTTTTCACACAAGTTACGAACTTGTTCAAACAGTTCCGTGCACGGCGCATACAAACCGTCAGTGTCTAGGTGACGCAATCCTGACCCTATGTGAATATGGACTAAATCTCAATCTAGTGTTTAAAAAAAAACATCCCTTAGTCTACAATTAGATGATTTGCGTTGATAGTAAAGATATAAAGGTATGCGGTATAGACAGAAAATTCCACAAACCTCCACGATAAGGGTATTTGATATTCGGGCTACTGTAGATTCTAATTGATGCTGATTCTAATTATTCTAATCGCACAGAAAACTGATACCGCGATGCTGGATTTGGCCAGTTAACGGGATAGATGCCATAGCACTGCTTTTTTTTACCGTACAAATGTGCTTCGATAATTTTCTTGTAGTGACATTGATGCCGCTGCATCACTTCTGTCCGAAGACCTGAGGTCGGAACTGGATGAGACATTCATACATCTTGAGATGCTTGCCGGGCTAGTGGAAGATTGGTGTCGTGTTCACGGTGGGGCGATTGCTGGATGAAGCACAGCTCCAGTTGCTGGTTGAGGCACAGCACTGCGTTATGCTCCAGTGCGTCGGATGTGGTACAGTCCTGCGTTTTGCTCCAGGGCGTCGGATGTGGGGCAGCTGACATCAGTGAGTCGGTACGGTGCGACGTGATCGCTGACGTCGACCAGGACAGGTTTTTCAAAGCTCTTAATATAACTGTGGTCAGGATACCCGTAGAACTCCTGGGTACTGGCTGGCTGTATGACTCACTACTCGAGAGCTTGAGGGCACGATGAGGAAGTGATTATGGTGTCATGATGAAGTAGCTGCATGAAAGCTGCGCTGGTGTTAAATGTCGAAGGTCGCCAGTATAGAGGATATGCGGAACAGGCTGCAAAGTCTCACAAACCTCAATTGAAAAGGGAGGATCCTTCGACCATACAGTTTTTATGTCTGGTAGGCAACTGCCCGATAGTTGATATTCGGGCTGTTGTAATGTTCTAATCGCACGGAGGACTCTGATAGGTTACAACAATACAACACATCAAACAAACATAATCAACTGAATACCAAATGCTTGGGATTCATCAATGACCCACAGCCAATTTATGTGTCAGACAATTTAACACCAAAAGCCAGGAGGTTGCATTTTCTAGCGAGGGACTTTGCGAAGAGTTACGGATATGAATTCTGTTGGGTAACAAATGGCAAAATCTATTTAAGAAAGGCAGTAGGTAGTAAGCAAACGCTGATCAAAACAGCTGAACAACTGGCTTCGCTAAAAAATACCCAATGACTGTATACTGGATGGTGTCTTCATCTAAGTAAGGTCTGTAAAACAAGTTCTAACTCCAATAAGTTCCTTTATTTTCTTTATTTTACAAAGTTAATTACAACTATATTTCTGTTCAGTGTCTAAACATTATTATAAAACCTTTAAAAACCATAAACATGTCAAACTTCACAAATAAACATTTTCAGCACAGTTCAAACATAAACCAATTACAGCAATTTAAAAGTAGAATTAATTACATAACAATATATAACACATTCATTCAATTACAACTACACACATACAAAACACAATACATACAAAAAAATTCAAACATACTTATTCCAAAGAAAAGGATTGTTAGTCCGCGCGGTCTCTGGTGTATGGATGTTACGGCTAATTATCGCAATGTTTGTTTACGACATAAAAGTACTCTAGAAAAAATATTTAACCCCGTGTTATATTTCATGGCACTAATTAATCAAACTCTAACTATCATCACTGCACAAAAATGATGTGTACACAGCAAATAAATACCGAACTAGATAACTACCGCGTGTCCAACTCCATAACATGTGAAACAAGCAGTGCCGCTCGATATATAAACAAATCAGATAAAAACTTAACTATGATCACGCAAAACATTCGAAGCATAGGTCGGAATATGTCACAATTCGAGGTTTTTCTTGCAAATATCAGTCTGGAATTCGACATAATTATTTTGACGGAGTGTTGGATGAATAAAAATGTCCTACCACCACCCCTGCGTGACTACACCAGCTATGCGACTGAAAACTGTATGACGCAAAACGAGGGTGTCGTAGCCTACATACATTCAACACTGATGCATGAAGTACACGAACCACAGTTTTCGGGTGCGAACTGCATAGTCATAAAACTCGGAACTAAAATAGCCATCATAGCGATTTATAGATCTCCCTCAATTCAAAATATCGATAGTTTCCTAGGCTCTTGTGACAATGTTTTAAAATCTTTATCGACATTTAGTACCATAATTTTAACTGGGGACATAAATTTGAATATCGACCCTGACCATATGGATGCACGCTCACACATTTACCTCAATATGCTTGCCACGCATGGTCTTTTGCCGGGACATAGCCTCCCAACCCGAGACAAAACCTGCTTAGACCATATAAACATAAAAACCGAATTTATTTCAAACATTGTCATAATAAAGTCATCGGTTACCGATCACTTTCCTGTTTGTCTCACACTAGAATCACGCATTACCCGTAAAGTTGTAAATAAAACTCAAGAAAAGATAAATTATGCAAAAGTAACAGACCAAATAAGACACCACCTCTCAAACAGTAATATATTTTACACGATAAATAACGTTAATTCTGCGGTCCAATTCCTTATAGATATAATAAACAACGCAATCGAAGCGAACAAAACTACTACCGAAGTTCCTCATCGTAAAAGAGTTTTTAAGCCGTGGATTACTCCGGGTCTACTTCGATGCATAAGGCATAGGGACAAACTACATCTCCACCATAAAAAATACCCTAAAAATGATATATTGAAAACTACCTACTTTAGATACCGTAATTTCTGCAACGAAATTCTGAACAAAGTTAAAGACACTCATGAAAAATCTGAATTAAGGAAACATACAAAAAACCCAAAGGAAACCTGGAAGCTAATCAAAGAAATTGCAAACATAAATTCAACAAATGAACCTAACCTAGACTTACTTAAATTAAATGAAACCCCGGAGGAGGCTGTAAATAGTGTAAACAAATATTTTGCCAAAGTAGGAGAAACCCTAGCCAGCAAGATAAACGCAACTAACATCCCAACAAACAAGAATGACCCACAAGTGTGTAACTCACTAGTTTTACTTGAAACAGATGAGCAGGAAGTTGAGCAAATTATTATAAACCTAAGAGAAGACTGTGCTAGAGGTTGGGACAACATACCTGTCAAGATAATTAAATTAGCTAGAGATGTTCTGGTTCCCGCTCTTGTTCATGTTGCCAATTTAAGTTTTAACTCGGGAATATTCCCTACACTATTTAAACGCTCTGTAGTCCACCCAATTTACAAGTCTGGTGACAGAGCCGGTGTCAGCAACTACAGACCAATTTCTGTACTCCCAATACTTTCCAAAATAATAGAAAAACTAATGAATAGTAGACTAATCAATTTTCTAAATAAAAATAAATTAATTTCTCCAAACCAATACGGCTTCGTATCAGGGAAATCTACGGAGGACGCGGTAATAAAACTAACAGAGCATATTGCAGGTAAACTAGACAGCAAAAAGAAATGTATAGGAGTCTTTCTAGACCTAGCAAAAGCTTTTGACACCGTCTCTGTCCCCAGGCTGGTGGAGAAGATGGAGAAAATAGGCATTCGAGGAACACCTCTTAAATTATTTACGGACTATGTAACTAACAGAACTCAGGTAGTTAAAATCAACAAATACATAAGTAATAGTGCAAATATAGATTTTGGTGTACCGCAGGGTAGTGTGCTCGGTCCTAGTTTATTTATAATCTATATTAATGACATATGTAATTTAAATCTACAAAATGGTCAAATAATAACTTATGCAGATGATACGGCGATCCTCTTCCACGGAAATACATGGGCAGAGGTTGCCGCTCTTACTAACGTCGGGCTGAGCACGGTTCTTGGATACCTTAACTTAAATGTACTCACCCATAACGTAGAAAAAACGAAGTACCTCATGTTCTCGACAAAGAAGACTCCTCCATCTGTAAATGAATTGGTTGATCTCCGAGCACACACCTGTAATCAAAACAATATCAATGACTGCAATTGTCTCCGAATTGAAAAAACAAGCTGTATAAAATACCTCGGGATACAAGTTAACGATCAATTAAACTTCCACCACCACGTTAAGTCTTTAAGCTCTAGGGTTAGAAAGTTAATAACAGTTTTTAAGAAATTACGCAGGGTGTGCGACTCGAACCTGTTAAAAACAATATATTTATCCCTGTGCCAGTCAGTACTGGAATACTGTATCTCTATTTGGGGAAGTACACATAAAACTCATATGCTAAACCTAGAAAGAGCTCAGCGAGCTGTTCTCAAAGTAATACACAAAAGAAACTTCCAGTATTCAACGGAGCAGCTTTACAAAGATTGTATGGTTTTAACGGTTCGACAACTTTATATCAGGAGGGTTCTGCTCATAAGCCATAGAGGCTCATCGTTCGACCCAGAAAGGCTGAAAAACAAACGTAGGAAGGATCTGGTTTTTGATCTGAAACCGTGTAAAACAGACTTTTTCAGGAGACAACCGTGCAACATGGGTCCGTACCTTTATAACAAAATAAGTAAAAATATACAGCTACATCACTTACCTATAAAAAAACTAAAACTTACCTTAGATAACTTCCTTCTATGTCAAAATTATGAAAACACTGAAAATTTATTAAAAAGAATTAAATAAATAGCAATAAAAAAAATGGAATAAAGACAAGTTCATTCTCTCGCAAAAACACACACACACACACATACACACACACAAATACGACACACACACAAACACACACACAAATACGCCACACACACAATAAATTTATAATGTTGTAAAATGTACTTACATTAGCACCGCACCGCACTTGTAATGGCAGCTCGATCACGGTGGTGACGGAAGTAACTGGTGCTTATAGCACAGGAGTCTTCCTAGTTTAAGCCCAGTTGCACAAGTGTTGTATCTTGCCACTAAGTAAAAACTCTAATAGGTACTATAATTGTAGATAGGTTTAAGTCTTGAACAAATAAATATTGTTTATTGTTTATTGTTTATTTAGGTACCGCAATTCAGGATTTCGTTCGGTTAGTTCGCGGCTGGCGCGGTAGACGGCATAGCGATTCTTTTTTTTTGCCGTAAAATATTGCTTCGTAAATTTTTCTTGTTGCGGTATTAATGCCACTAGAAAGACATTAATTAGTCTTTACCTACTCTTTATACGTCTGTGGTCTTTACTGAAGACATTGTTCATATTGTTAGGATCATTTTTTTTACCCACGACGGAACGGAGACGGTATATGCGTTTGGGGTGAGAGGATGTTTGTTTTTATTAATATATTTAATGAAATCACTCATGAAAAGAGAACTTCCAGTTTGCTGCAGCGCAAATTGATGGAAATGTGCATTCTACCTATCCTTACATACGGTGTTCAAACCTGGTCTTTGACAGTTCAGCAGAGATTCAAGCTCGAGGTTTCCCAGCGAGCAATAAAGCGTAGCATTCTGGAAGTCCTAACGGTTAACGGACCGCGTTAGGAATGTAAATACTACGTAGTACGTTCCAAAACACAAATTGCCGACGTCACCCAAAAAGCAGACAAACTGAAGTAAGATCGGGGCAAACACGTCTGTTGAATGTCAAACGATTCATGGGCTAAAGCAAACACATGTAGGTCCCAGAAAATGCCCGACAACATCTCAGGAGACGAAACGAAAACGGCGTAACGAGCTTGACACTTATCGGCAGGATTGGTCTGCACTTGACCATAACCGGGAGGAATATATTAAAAACTATTTTTTTTTTATTTAAGTTATTGTAATAGAAATCAGAAATATTCTGATAGAAACACAACATCAGTTTGCACTGATGTTGTGTTTCTATCAGAATATTTCATTCATCAGTGTGTTACTGGGTGATGGGGATCAGTATCACCACTAAAGTAACACGGGTTCCCTACTTGATTTCGAAAGTTGATTGAAAGATGTTCGTAACAGGAATTTTTGCACAAACGTTACATCGCACCAATATAGTATCGATGGAATAAAACACCGTACAGCTGAATTATCGACACACCGTGTTCCATATACATAGTACCTAAAGATCGAAACATCAACTTTCGAAATCAAGCATGGAACCCGTGTTACTTTTTTGTCCTGGTTCGGAAAAATCGTAGATCCAGAGCTAAGTGTTGAAACCCTAAAGCACGACACGTTTCAACAAAACATTGTGTAACGGTCACAATGGGACGGAAACTTTTATCATCTACCCGCGTTTACCGCCGCTCACCGGAGTTCGTTCAAAGTTTGACTCGGCCCTTATATGACTGTGTAGGTGGTGTGCTTTCCTAGTAGACCCTGACCATTTAAACTGGAGGATACATTATACAAAAACATAGGTTTTCATTTTATTACGCTTAGGGATTTTTTTGTTTAAGTACCTACCTACCTACGGACATTGTTTCATATAATATTTCAGAGATTGATTTCTTCTGATAAATTAAATAGAACTTGACTGTGAAAAGCCAACGCTTTTCACAGTCAAGTTCTATTTAATTTACTGCGAACTACAGGTACCAACGTACCTGTAGTTCGCAGACCACTGCAGTGCGGTGTCCCACAAGAGCTACGTTAGGTTTAAAATGTTACACTTTACACCACTAAAAAAAAAAAAGAAAAAAAAAATAAAAACAATAAAATTTTGCCCTGCTTGATTTCGAAAGTTGATGTTTCGATTTTTACTATATCGAACACGGTGTGTCGATAATGCAGTTGTACGATGTTTTATTCCATCGGTGCTTTATTGGTGCGATGTAACGTTTGTGCGAAAATTCCTGTTACGAACATCTTTCAATCAACTTTCGAAATCAAGTAAGGAACCCGTGCTACTTTAGTGGTGACACTGATCCCCATCACCCAGAAACACACTGATGAATGAAATATTCTGATAGAAACACAACATCAGTGCAAACTGATGTTGTGTTTCTATCAGAATATTTCTGATTTCTATTACAATAACATTATTTTTTTAAATAGTTTTAATATCTTTATAAGTATCTGATCAATGCTTAGAATTAATAGCAACTCACAAGCCGGGAATTTATTTATTTAAACTTTATGTACAATAGTGGTACCTACATGGGCGGACTTAATGCTACAAGGCATTCTCTACCAGTCAACCTTTGGGATAAAAAGAAAACACTGGGAGTCGTGGTCCATTCCCGGCTCGTGTGTTGTTTCTAATTCGAACACGATGGTCTAATAGGTACTGCACCAAATACGAGCGCAGAGGAAAGTCTTATACTTTTTTTGTTTGGTTCTGGTTTAATTTGTTTTTTTTTTCTTTTTAATTATTTAAAGATTAGGTACTATTTATATTTATGAATGTGTTTTTTTTATTACCTATTACAATTGTTCCAATAGCGATAGTGTCGATATCGAACTTAGAAAGCATACGAGTGCGAATAGTCCTATTGCACTCGTATCATATGCTTTCTAACAGTACGGAGGCATTTCATACTTCGCTCCAGTGAACTTTCGAACTGGCGTACATCGAGATATCTACTTTAGAACTAACATACTTCGATATTTCAAACTTCGACATTCAGTAGCGGAGTCATAGTAATAGGCTATATTATCGCGAAGCCGAAAACAAAAGCTAGTTAAGCATAACTATGAACCGACTAAAAATCTAAACATAACTATCCAACCGTGTACAACTGGGGCACAGATAATATACAACATACTACAGTGGGGTAATCCCTTCGATATATTATAGTCAATTTATGAAAGTAGGTACCATAAGAAATTATAAAAAATAGGTTAAGTTGGATAACTCGCCACAACAGATACCTACTAGTAAGCCGTACGTAAGAACTGGAAGACATAAATCAAGTTAAAATCTCTCATGTCGTCGCCCGCTTGCGCGTTATATAAAAGTTGGTAACGATAGAAGTTCCTTGTTAAATCCGCTCGAACTCGTAAGACTTGGCTGATGAATACAGGGTTCATGCTAAGAATCCACTGTGAGACTTAGATAACTAGTGATATCCATTTATTTGAAATGAGGATTTTTTTTTATTATTTGGTTTCGTTTTTTCTTATGGTATGTTATGCAACCTTTTTTCCGCCAAAGGATACAATGGTCGACTTTCAAAGATCCAACGACTTTTGTGTAGCCTATGGATGGCTATTAACATCAGTGAACGAAAATAAAACATGGAAGCATTCCTAACTCAAAAAAATGACCCAAAGCACATTGCGCCGCGGTAGGCGGGGCTTACCGATTGCGCCGCTCACGTGTTTAGTTACACGGCCTATTCGTTACATGGTAATTTAAACCCAAAAACTTGGGAAATAAGGTGAATTTTTAACTGTGCATCGTATTAGCAATAATGTTGTTGGTGTAGTTCGGCGAATCAGCGACGAGGTTTCTATGTGTGAGTTTGTTTGGATTTTTGGGTCACGATTCGCGCTTAGATCCCTTGAAGTAATGCTTCCATGTTTTATTTGCTTTCACTGATTAACATACAATAAAATGATCAAATCTCCTAGGCTAAAGCAGTTCTAACCCACCAGCTATAGAAAACAAAGGCAGTTTACCCCGATGAAATTAGGTATCCGGGAACGCACTATGACGTTTCAATGCCATCGTGATTCAGTTGTGAAAAAGGGGTGGTGTTATTATGGTTAGCTTTTTCTCTCGCTGGAATCATGATGGCTTTAACACTTCATAGCAAATCCCCAGTTCGGCAATGATATGAACAAAAGTATCACACTTAAACGATTTATAAGTTACCAATTAGCATCGCCCTCGTGTATGTCCGTAATTATTTCAACGGAACACACTCCCAGGATAAACTAGCCTCTGTGCTATTCCAAACTATAATCCCTGTGCCAATCTGTTATCCAGAGCCATCTTGCCGTGATTGAGTAACAAACATTTATCCATACATCCATCAAAATTTTCGCATTAATAGGATATGAAAAATAGGTCAAGTGAAAACATAAAACTTAATTAAAACAAAAAGTAATTTTAAACTATTTATTTTCCTCAAACTTAATACTAAGTTCTTATCCATAACTATTTACAGTCAACTTTATAAGTAACGTAGCACGCATTCACACATGATACGCCACAGTACAGTCAAATGAACAATAAGTAGACACAGGCGTAGCTCGGGATTTGAGTAACCATCCTATTTATGCATTCATGCAGAATAAAACAAAATAGTTACTTATGAGTTTATGACAGTCTCTTGACTGATTTCGTTTTTCTTGAATACACATAATTTAGGAGTACCTAGTCCCAACAAAAAAAAATAAAAAAAATAACCAGCCAATTGCGAGTCGCACTCCCGTGCAAAGGGTTCCGAACGAATGTTTTTAACATGTTAGGTACTTTAAAACCATAGACATCTAATAGGTTCCCCTGTCTCTATAGACTATAGGATAGGTTTTTACCAAAGTAAAACCTATTAGGTACCTGTATTTTTTTCTAGTACAGTCGGAGATAAGGGGCGGCGGGGGGGTGGTGTTCAATTTTCATGTAGTTCCTTTAATTATTTCAATGATATATTTTTAAAATATGAAAAAAACACATCTGAGATCCTTTCCATGATCCCTTTCATTTGATTTCTCATTAAAAGTGTACATGTTAAGAAAACGTATCAAATCCTGTCCACACCTGTGACTTGGAAACTACCAATACTAGTGCACACAATCATCAGCATCACACATTGTGCTTCCTCTTGGCGGAAGGTTTCTCGAACACTTGCTTCATGCCGCCCTTGAAGTTGGCGAGCCTGGCCGCCGCGCCCTCGTTGCTCCACGCCGAGTCGAACTCCGTCGTGTCCTGGTCGACCAGGTGCGTGTACTTCGTGCGACCGGACCGGCCGAATTTCTTTACTTGCATTACCTGAGGGTATAACATAGAAGATTGTTAAAATACAGGCATTATTTTTTTAAT
Source organism: Hecatera dysodea (assembly GCA_905332915.2). Taxonomy (NCBI): domain Eukaryota; kingdom Metazoa; phylum Arthropoda; class Insecta; order Lepidoptera; family Noctuidae; genus Hecatera; species Hecatera dysodea. The sequence continues at coordinate 10,898,694 of HG995302.1, forward strand.
TAAATGTCGCACCATAATGCCAAGTTAACCTTTTTGGTTTCGCAGAGGCTCTTTTTATGTTGTTAGCTGTATATCCTATGAAAATCTCAAATATTAACACTTTTCTTATTTCTCCTTGTGTTTTCAAAATAGATAAGCTGACTTTGAAAATAAGTCTAAGTGGGGCAAACTTTATTGGACAAATGTGTTCTGCTTTACAAATGGAGAAATCCGCAAAACGGCAAAGCAACTTCCAACACAATCATGTCAAATGTATCAAGGAACTTAACATAACACATAACAGCCACGTCAAAAATATAGAATTTATTATTATTTAGTACAAGTCGTAGCAGTCTTTACATACGATCAAGTATTAAAGGTGTCGCAACTGATACAATTAAATGTCCCTAGATTTTTTTTCCTCTTATTATGTCTATAGCAAACTCATTAAGTAAAACTAACTACTTTCACTAACGTAGTAGGATAAAAAACATAATCACAGCTAAGCCGTTAGATTGTAAAATATCGCGTGAAAATGTGAACTATTTTTTTCTTAACAAGAAAATGTTATATTGGAAACCCCTGAATTTGGATGTTATTTATTTATACAATAATGAGGCTTTATTTATCAAAACGATTTTACATAATATATCGAGAAATTATAATCAAATAAAGCTTTATTACAATCCTGCGGAGTCTGCAATTTTCCGATGACATAAATACACCATTACATAACAATATGGATTGAAATAATTACCTTAGGTAAAACAGTCTTATCAAAGTGATCGTCCAGAGTCGGACCAGAGAAATCTTGTTTGAACACCTCTTCTTCTTTGTCCAAATAGAAGGCACCTCTGAAAAGTAAAGTTATTTGTTTGTATTATATTATACAGGGTTATTTGTAAAACACCAACAACCTCTTAAGAGGTGATTGTATTAAAAGTTGTTCATAATGATGAGTATCATTATGAACAATTTTTACTATGGGAACAAACCTGAAATCGCGAAAAAAGTCACCTGTTCCCTACATTTTGATGAGTTATACGGACATAAATGGATTTTGCCGTTTTATGTTTCGTGAGACAGTGGCATCATTTCAGGATGGCTCGATGAGTCATCATCTGCCGAGCTTTTTTCCAATTATATTGGGGTCAGCTTCCAGTCAAACCAGATTCAGCTGAATACCAGAATTTAACGTAGAGCAGCTGCCTACTAGACCTCCACAAACAATTAACTGGGTAACACGGTACTTCTTGACAAGACTGAAGTCAGATTTACTGGCTTCTGACAATCCGTAACGACTGCCAAAGATCTACAAATGTCAGCCGGGACCAACGACTTAACTTGCTTTCTGAGGCATGGAGGAAACTCGGTATGTTAAGATGGTCACCCATCCACAGACCAACTTCGGCAAGATCGACCCGCGCGGATGTTACTATTTAACCACGAGCCCCTCGATGGCTCGATGCAGTTATTTAGCAGATTTACAATAGCGGTCTCACCTACATTTACTAACATTCAAATGAACATAAAGATATCCTGAATCTATCGTGATACCATTTTCAAGCGGATTCTAATTCATAATATATTTCTCGGATATCTACGAATCTATTGTAGCACCAGAGAACCTCGCCCCTAGTACTACATAATAATTATACTTAATAAATAACACCTGATGTGATTTAACTTCATTGTTATTCGGGGCATCTGCCTTATAAGAGAGCAATAATACATGACTGTTCTATAAGAACAATACCTATTTTCCACATTCGTAATTCAAATACTCTTTATACTTTCGCGAAACGTGTCTATCAGAGACCTGCAGCCAATAAGATAACGTCGTGACCCATTTTTTTCAGTGCAAATGTATCTGGCCTTCTCTAGTCATGCATTTACAAGTCTAACAAAAAAACATTAATAAGTGTAATATTGACAACTGACCTGTGATAGTATTTCTGCAGGAACTTGTACTTGCCCTTGACAGACTTGTTGGTAACGAGCTTGGGGTTGAGACGTTGTTCCACTCGACGTTCTTCTTCCGTCATGTTGCGCATACGCTCTATAGCCAATAACTCCTTCTCGACACTGTAAATATACCAAGAAACCAAGTTATTTATAGTACATTGCCTTAATTTTTTTTGTTCATGAAAGCCATAAATAATGTTTAAAACTCTTGCATTATTTATATCGGGCTGATATTCGCAACCCCGTATAATTAGCAAAATCTCTCTCAATCATGATGGGATTGATTCATCATAGTAAGTTCTTCAGGCTTTCAAAAACTATTCGTAAGATAGAAATCATCACATGATACCGCCCACACCAAACCACCATATGTTAGCGTGTTTCTATTCTATAGCTATATATTTTGGGTTAAACAAATTTAAACAACATATAATAGAATGAACGCAATATCTCTTAAGGGGTCATTGTACTCATCATTATGAACAACTTTTACTATGGAAAAAAAAAAACGGAAATGGCGAAAATATATCATCAATCAACATTTTGTCGAGTTATTTGGAGATCAGTGTATGTGGCAGTTTTTTTTTCGCGATTTTGGTGTTTGGGCAAAGATATAGTGAAAGTTGTTCATAATGATGCGTGCAATGGCCCCTTTAGAGGTACATATTGCGTTTATTCTCTTACACATTGTATAGGGATAGATACATACGCTTCTCTTTCTTCCTTGTCCCGTTTGATACGCTTCATTTCACGCAGCTTCCACGCTTCGTATTCCAGTTCATCATTTTCATCATCAGTGCACACATCGTTGATGTTACCTTCTTTTAACTCGCCCTGGAATTAATTAAGTTATTTTATCTAGGCATAGCGATGCTTTGCAACTTACAACATTATTTCAAAATGGAGGTAAATAGGTACTATTTGTTCTTGGGGTGTGTAGGCAGACAGACATAGGCAGTTGCCATGTGTGTGAAATAAATTGTAATTTCCCCATCTTGTATATTCCAAAATATTGTGATGTTCCATACCAAGCTAAAACTAAAATACGTAGGTTTCTCATGTGAGTAAAAACTTTTTGTTACTGTTACGAGAAAAAAAAAAATTCTAGACGCTGCTACATAAAATATGTATATGTAGTTACCAAAATACTTTATAAATTATATAAACAAACCTGTATATTCCTCTGTTCAGATCTGATGGTCTCTTCGACCAGTTTCAAAGCATCTCTTCTCCTCTCTTCTTTCTCCTTCCTTGCTTCTACTTCTTCTTTCTTCTGTTGCTTTACTTTCCGCTCTCTCTCTTGTACAGTCATCCTGTCTGATGCTCTCACAAATACGGGTTTCACGCGCGGTCCTGGGAATATTAAAAAATTGATAAAGCATGAGCAACATACAGAACATTACATGTTTAAAATTAAATAACATACTTAAAATGAACTCTGCAAAGGAATTAAAATATGAACAGATTCCTTTATTCAAATTAGGATGAGGATCATAACTTTTTGACCGCACTGTAAAAAATAAAAATGTCAATCGCCCATAGTCCCTCACCTTCACTACTTCCTTTCTCTATACAGTATCAGGAAACCTGTACAAGCAAAGGCCTGTCAGTGTCAGTAATGGTCAGGGGACACTATATCCATCGATTGGACCCTTATGTATGTTCCGTTATATTTTTTAGTTTTCGAGAAAATATGTTATTGTTTTGTTTCCAGTTTTTTTAATTATTGGTGGTTTTAGTCATAACTTTTTGATAGCTGTTTCTTTCATTTTTTTTTCAGTATAATGGCTAGAATTTGTGTTCACCTGTTATAAAATACAAAACTCACAAAACTTACTACTTATAGCTCAGAATTTAATCACAAGGTTAAAATTTATATTTATTAAAGAATTTTTTTCTGTTTTTTTATGACAATAAACGTAAAAAATATAATATTGCTCAGGAGAAATAAATTGTGCCAATAATAATAATTCTCCCTATTAATCGAAAAAAAAAATGAGAAATGTTATTTACATATTAAATGACTCACATTAAATCAATTTGACTATTTATGATTGTACCAACTTAGTGCTCCGTTTTCGAATAAAAATGTAAGCTCTCTCTCTCAAAATAATACAAAAAAGTTGTTTTTTTTTGTATTATTGTGGTACGGAACCCCTTAGGTTTCTAAAATTATTTACATTCATCAAGTGTAAGATTTTTTTTTTTCAAGTTGTAATCAAGTGTAAGTCCAACAGAAATTTTAACCCTGTGATCAAATTCTGAGCTACTAGTGGTTAGAATATGGGTGTTATGTGTTTAACAACATGTGAATACACAATCTAGCCGCAATACAGTCAAAAAATCTCAAAGAAACACCAGTCAGAATGTTATGACTAAAACCAACTACAATTAAAAAAAAAATAGAAATTAAAAAAACCATTTCTCGAAAACTGTAACACATTGCGGACCCTAAATAAGGGTTCAAACGATGGGTATTTATATCGCCTGACCATAGCTGGACGCACGAAATCTACTTTCTATTACAATAGTGTCAGAATAGTCTATCATTGATTTCATAATGGTTGATTTTTACATGTCTGGTAATCTACAAAAGCGTCACTATGACTTTCCAATGGTCAACCACTGACACTCGATTGAAAGAAATCGCATAGAATGGTAATCTCGTACATAATGACAAATTAATGATAGACGTATACAGTAATCTGCTAAAATTTTGACTCTTCCTTTGATCAGCGACCTACCGTTACAACGTCATTGTGCAGTCATTGCTTTTAATAGCTCGGTTATCAAAAAATATTACGAGATCATTGACCGACCACTGATCCCACCATTATGAATTTAGCAGATTACGAACTTTTTGCAAAATTACGATGGGATGGTGTTGGAATGACAAATTTATAAAAATAGCAGACTTTGGGCCCTGTACCTTTGCTGGTACAGATTTCGTGCGACACCCTGTATAGCGAACTTCTATTTAACGACGAAAACTCCCTAAAACGTAGATACAAATAACAAAGTATTGTTTGATTTTGTTTGTGACCCGTATAATGAAACACTCTATACATATAGTGCAACAACTACAAAGTAAAAACTTTATAATGAAACTCAAAGAACCGATCATTTTGTATAGGCATAAAGAGAAGAGTTATAGGTATGTATGGAGTGAAAAGAGAAAAACAACATTTGCGAGACAATGCAATCCAAGAGTAATAATAATACACGTGTTCAAGGGCAACAAAAGCAAGACAGTCAGTCGGAGCACACGAGTAAACAAACGGAACAGAGACCAAGCTTCCTAAGAACGTGCAAAATTGTTACCTATTTTGGTAGGGTTGTCACAATGGGTTGTGACAAATTAAACAAAACATTTCAAAGTCAAAGTCAAATCTTTATTGCAGAAACACAATACAATAAATTATACATTTCTAGATGTCACGTGAATGCTGAGTTAATTGTGTTTTACCAAATTAGGCATGCAAAATTGTAATTAATTCAATATTTTGTAAGTTATAATATATGTATGTCAAAAATATGTCAAAGATTAAGATAATGTCAATATAGAACAAATCAAAAGTCATTTTGTTAAATAGTTTTATTATATGCAGTATGATAGAATACTTTACAAATTTCTTACTCGAATAATTTTAGTTTTTGAATAACTTATTGTTTCTTTTAATGATGTTGTACCTAACCTATATAATATAACATGCTACTAACCGTTAAAGAGTTCCCTCGTAAGGAGACAACTCTGGCTGCAACAGCAGTTCATGATAAAAATCGTTCTAAACTATTAAAATTAACACACATAATTCCTAGCTACTACATACCAACCCACTCACATACCTACAAATGTTTAATAAAAGCTTATAATAACAATAAAAAGGTAAAACACACCGTGTAGTACTACTCTCTTCTTATTAAAATGATCATACAATAAGATACTTGTAAAAAAAACTTCAAAAGTCATAGAGGCTGATTTGTTCGCTTTATAGGTGACTGGCAATTGTTTAATGTTGTTAAAACACCGTGGATTTTTTGTTTTTCCTATTACCAAAAGCTCACTTTTTTCTGTGCCATTTACATTGGCGAAAAAAAACATTGTGATACGCTCTTTGGAGAGTTTTCGTTTCGTACACTTCTCTCCTTTAAAATAAGTTTTATCTGGCGTCAACTTGTAGGCGATTCCTGTTTCACTTGCATGAAAAATATCACTTGAAGCATACTTTTCTTTCAAATTTGGCCACACTTTTTCAATCCAGTCATTATGGGTAAAATTTCGTGCGTCGCTATTTACTTTACCGTAGTTGATATGGTGACGCTTCTTAAACTTTTGAAGCCATCCTTTCGATGCTTTGAAATCAGTTATATTAAGTAGTTTAGCAAAATTTTCTGCCTTAGCTTTCATAATCGGTCCCGAGATAGGCATATTGTTCTGGCGCTGCTTACAGCACCAGAGCAGCATGGCCTGATCTAGATCTTCAAATTTAGGCCTTTTCAATTTCTTAGAAGACTTCCCATCCATTTCTGCCTGCAGGATTTTTTCCTTGTTCTTCCAAATAGTAGACACAGTTGATGGACTGAATCCAAAGCGTCTTCCGGCATCACTTTTCTTTTCTCCATTCTCGATTGCGCGAATTAATGTAACTTTCTCGGCAACACACAAAGTCTTTCTTTTACTCGCCATGTTTTCACTTCAAACGTTTAAAAGCGACTGAATAAGGCAGCGTAAAGATACCGGATAGCACCGAGGAGAAGGAGGGGAGAGTAGGTAGTTATGTACAGCAAGTGCACACGTGCAAGGTTAACAAACCCATTTCTAAGTATCCAATTGTACGTACAAAATGTTTACGACCCCACATCAGAAGTTAAGCGTAATCAGCGTTTATTCGGGTTTAAATAATGAGGTATTGTTTATCTATTGAGTTGGGACTCTTACAGTGTAAACACTTTAGACCTTTAACCTTTGTTCTTTATTACGATAAACTCCCTATAACGTAGAAATTAGTACAATTTTGTCACTTTAAAATGCATACGTATGTAGATACACTCTTAGAGCAACAGTCATTCCTTGTTACGAAAAAAGTTGTCCATATTTAAATGTCACTAAATATTTACTATGTGTATTATTGTGTAGTTTATCAATTTACAAAACTTCGCCGCTCCGACCACATGAGTAGATAAACGGAACAGAGATAAAGCTTCGAACATCCGCGCGAATCGGTTGCACTTCTACAAGTACGCGGGGCATGTGTGCGTGACCACTGGCCGCTTGTCGCGTACACAGCGAGACTGGAAAAAACCAGTTTACGCTGGCACAGCCAGTGGATATTCTAAGGGTCAGCGCTAGAGATGAGATATACCTGCCATTCTCCATACCCGGCCTTTAAGGTATGGGTATCACTAAATACCTGGTACAAATACCAGGTATCAAAATACTTCTAAGTATTTGGGTGTGGTAGGATTTCGATAAGTAAACGTATGCGATAAGTATGGTATGCCTCCAATATAATGTAGGTACGATGTTTCAAGTACCTATACGTAATTATGCATTATGAGATATGAAATCTTTCCTTCCTACTTTACCAGACTTAGGACTGTCGCAAAACTTACAACTGACGCAAAAAAATCAAAACATTGTCGACCTAAGTACCACTAGACAACGTAAACATTCAAACACGTAATAATATTCCCTAACATAAACAAACTAAGGAACTCTTTCACGTCGTGACAAATAATGTAATTATGCTATTATGTTCCTTATGCACGTAAAAATAAGTACCCATTTTGTCTAACTAAATTAAATCAACCGAATGTTCATAAAGCACGAATGACGTTTCGGGTCCCTTCGTAAGCTGTCGGGTAGCTTCGGGTTGCTTCGGCGTACCGAACTACCGATAAAACTGGGCGCTACCTTGTGGTAGCGGTTCGTATCGTACTATGCGTCTGACGTCATACCTTCAAGGTATTTACCCAGTATTTCGGTCCGTACCCGGTCTATGTACTGGGAAGCACATACTTGGTATATATACCTCTACCAGTATATACGTCTCATCTCTAGTCAGCGCGACGCAAGTTGTTTGTTTTGTTAGTTGCAAGTTTGAATATTTTAATGTAAAAACATGGTATTTAATTATTAATAATGGTTGTTTATTGTACTGTGTGTACAATAATACTAGAAAAAATAAAAATATATCATACTTTAACTTTCTCTAGCTTTCAAAATAGGTAGGCAAGTACAAATTTGACTATTATTTTTAACCGAATTCTAAAAAAGGAGGAGGTTCTCAATTCGGATGTTTGATTTTTTTTTTTTATGTTTGTTCGCGCATAATTCCGTCGCTTTTCAACCGATTTGAAAAATTCTTTTTTTGTTTGAAAGGGTATACTTCCCAAATGGTCCCATGAATTTTATCGAAATCGACCAAGCGGTTTTTGTAAAATCTAAAAAAAAATATCTACATTATCTACATTGACGACCTCTTAGTTTACTCTGCAAAGGAGCAGTACGTTTTCTTTACACCAATGTGATTGGTTCATTTAGGTGGGGGGAGGGGAGGGGATGTAGGTACCACTAAAAAGTGAAAAATAAAAAACTTTTTACAAAAAAATACAACCGACTTTTACACAAAAAGTCAAAAAAGTGCAAAATAACTTTAATTTCGGAACACACCGAGTTCCGAAATTAAAGTTATTTTGCACTTTTTAGTGGTACCTACATCCCCTCCCCTCCCCCCACCTAAATGAACCAATCACATTGGTGTAAAGAAAACGTACTGCTCCTTTGCAGAGTAAACTAAGAGGTCGTCAATGTAGATAATGTAGATATTTTTTTTTAGATTTTACAAAAACCGCTTGGTCGATTTCGATAAAATTCATGGGACCATTTGGGAAGTATACCCTTTCAAACAAAAAAAGAATTTTTCAAATCGGTTGAAAAGCGACGGAATTATGCGCGAACAAACATAAAAAAAAAAAAATCAAACATCCGAATTGAGAACCTCCTCCTTTTTTAGAATTCGGTTAAAAATAATAGTCAAATTTGTACTTGCCTACCTATTTTGAAAGCTAGAGAAAGTTAAAGTATGATATATTTTTATTTTTTCTAGTATTATTGTACACACAGTACAATAAACAACCATTATTAATAATTAAATACCATGTTTTTACATTAAAATATTCAAACTTGCAACTAACAAAACAAACAACTTGCGTCGCGCTGACTAGAGATGAGACGTATATACTGGTAGAGGTATATATACCAAGTATGTGCTTCCCAGTACATAGACCGGGTACGGACCGAAATACTGGGTAAATACCTTGAAGGTATGACGTCAGACGCATAGTACGATACGAACCGCTACCACAAGGTAGCGCCCAGTTTTATCGGTAGTTCGGTACGCCGAAGCAACCCGAAGCTACCCGACAGCTTACGAAGGGACCCGAAACGTCATTCGTGCTTTATGAACATTCGGTTGATTTAATTTAGTTAGACAAAATGGGTACTTATTTTTACGTGCATAAGGAACATAATAGCATAATTACATTTTTTGTCACGACGTGAAAGAGTTCCTTAGTTTGTTTATGTTAGGGAATATTATTACGTGTTTGAATGTTTACGTTGTCTAGTGGTACTTAGGTCGACAATGTTTTGATTTTTTTGCGTCAGTTGTAAGTTTTGCGACAGTCCTAAGCCTGGTAAAGTAGGAAGGAAAGATTTCATATCTCATAATGCATAATTACGTATAGGTACTTGAAACATCGTACCTACATTATATTGGAGGCATACCATACTTATCGCATACGTTTACTTATCGAAATCCTACCACACCCAAATACTTAGAAGTATTTTGATACCTGGTATTTGTACCAGGTATTTAGTGATACCCATACCTTAAAGGCCGGGTATGGAGAATGGCAGGTATATCTCATCTCTAGCGCTGACCCTTAGAATATCCACTGGCTGTGCCAGCGTAAACTGGTTTTTTCCAGTCTCGCTGTGTACGCGACAAGCGGCCAGTGGTCACGCACACATGCCCCGCGTACTTGTAGAAGTGTAACCGATTCGCGCGGATGTTCGAAGCTTTATCTCTGTTCCGTTTATCTACTCATGTGGTCGGAGCGGCGAAGTTTTGTAAATTGATAAACTACACAATAATACACATAGTAAATATTTAGTGACATTTAAATATGGACAACTTTTTTCGTAACAAGGAATGACTGTTGCTCTAAGAGTGTATCTACATACGTATGCATTTTAAAGTGACAAAATTGTACTAATTTCTACGTTATAGGGAGTTTATCGTAATAAAGAACAAAGGTTAAAGGTCTAAAGTGTTTACACTGTAAGAGTCCCAACTCAATAGATAAACAATACCTTATTATTTAAACCCCAATAAACGCTGATTACGCTTAACTTCTGATGTGGGGTCGTAAACATTTTGTACGTACAATTGGATACTTAGAAATGGGTTTGTTAACCTTGCACGTGTGCACTTGCTGTACATAACTACCTACTCTCGCCTCCTTCTCCTCGGTGCTATCCGGTATCTTTACGCTGCCTTATTCAGTCGCTTTTAAACGTTTGAAGTGAAAACATGGCGAGTAAAAGAAAGACTTTGTGTGTTGCCGAGAAAGTTACATTAATTCGCGCAATCGAGAATGGAGAAAAGAAAAGTGATGCCGGAAGACGCTTTGGATTCAGTCCATCAACTGTGTCTACTATTTGGAAGAACAAGGAAAAAATCCTGCAGGCAGAAATGGATGGGAAGTCTTCTAAGAAATTGAAAAGGCCTAAATTTGAAGATCTAGATCAGGCCATGCTGCTCTGGTGCTGTAAGCAGCGCCAGAACAATATGCCTATCTCGGGACCGATTATGAAAGCTAAGGCAGAAAATTTTGCTAAACTACTTAATATAACTGATTTCAAAGCATCGAAAGGATGGCTTCAAAAGTTTAAGAAGCGTCACCATATCAACTACGGTAAAGTAAATAGCGACGCACGAAATTTTACCCATAATGACTGGATTGAAAAAGTGTGGCCAAATTTGAAAGAAAAGTATGCTTCAAGTGATATTTTTCATGCAAGTGAAACAGGAATCGCCTACAAGTTGACGCCAGATAAAACTTATTTTAAAGGAGAGAAGTGTACGAAACGAAAACTCTCCAAAGAGCGTATCACAATGTTTTTTTTCGCCAATGTAAATGGCACAGAAAAAAGTGAGCTTTTGGTAATAGGAAAAACAAAAAATCCACGGTGTTTTAACAACATTAAACAATTGCCAGTCACCTATAAAGCGAACAAATCAGCCTCTATGACTGGTCAACTTTTTGAAGAGGTATTGCGAAGATGGGATACAGAATTAAAAGGACGAAAAATCTTGCTTCTTGTCCACAACTGTCCTTCTCATCCTCGTATATCGGACCTTCGAAACATACACTTGGAATTTTTCCCGACCAATACAACTAGTGTCTTGCAGCCAATGGATACTGCGATTAAAAGCTTTAAACGACATTTTAGAAGAAAACTATTGATGGAGCTAATTGAATCAGAAAGTAAAACTTATATTAATCTGCTACATGCAGTTATATGTTTATCCAAGGCCTGGGAAGAGGTGACAGCGATAACCATGCGGCATTCTTTTCGCCATGCAGGGCTTTGTACAACTCCTGCAGGTGATGAACCTGATTTTGAAACTAAAGATGACCTTCCATTGATTGAATGGGTCAAAAAGTTCAACATGCCACAAAATTTCACTGAAAATGTACAACCCTACATAGAAGCAGGCAAGAACTTGATCATAGCTGCTTCGTCTGCTGATATAGAAATACTTGATTCAGTTAGGATTATTGAGGATGAACGAGGCGATGAGGAAAGTGACGCGGATGATCTTGATCCGCCACCAAGTATTGAACAAGCTCTGCATGCCACTAAATTATTAGAAAAATTCTTCTACTATCATGCAACTGATCCCACTATATTAAATGATATTAATAAAATACAACGAAAAATACAATTAGAATATTGGCACAGTAAAAAACTTTAAACAATATGGTTATTTAAAATTTTGGCAGGTTGAATTGGTAAGATATTTGAATGAATTCGGACCTACTGTAAAATGAAGATAATATTCAATAAAAATCGAAACATTATTATTACTTCTTGTATTTATCCTTTCCTAAAATCCCTAACAAAATAAAGTACACCTACTGTCCAATTGTACTACATACTGTACTTTGCAAGAAGACACTAACAGAGCTGGCTATTTTTAAGGACAAATAAGCTACTGTAGCATATGAATATGAAACACATATCTGCTCCATGGTTGTTGGGGGTACCACGCAAGCAAATTAACTTGCAGCATGAGACGCTCCACACTGTGATTGCTGATTACGTCATCATATTTTGTTCTCCATTGGGTGAATTAAAAAAAAATTGCTACATATAGAATTTGTTATCATACGAACAGTGCAACTATGTCATTTATAAGTGGACTAGAATATCACATTGGGTATAGCTTGTTAGGAAATTTGTAATTTTGGAATGAAAAACTAAATGTCTTCCTTGGGAATTGGCAGGATGTGGCACAGGATCGGGAAAAGTGGAAGGAGTGGAGGGAGGCCTTTGCCCAGCAGTGGGACATTTCAGGCTAGCTATAATAATAATAACTAAATAAAATAAATAATATTAGTGACATCTTTGAAGCTAAATTGCAGAATAATTAATTACAGTTGTACAGAGAACTTGTGATGATACTCCTCAGCTAGTGGACCCAAGATGAAAGAGTGTTGTATTAGTTATATTTCATACTAGCTGCTGCCCGCGACTTCGTCCCCGTGGAATCCCCGATTTTAAAACATTCTTTATCGCTGCTCCGCTCCTATTGGCTTAAGCGTGATGATATTGTAACGAGTTTTTATTCTCGTTACATGCTTTATGGTTTTATAGTCGATTTCGGAACGCGACACTATTTCTAGTTTTGACAGATGACGTTTTTGACAAGTCACTCTACGATCCTGCAGACGATGGCTGGTCGATAATTTGAAACTATTTTCAATATATTTTTAAATCACTAGTTATCTTGGATATTTTTGGTTTATATTATGCCATAACGTATTTAAAACGACCAAGGACGATGATACTATGAGGATTGACCTTAATTTTTGGTGAGTTAGAATTTTTCTGGACATAATGCTTTCGGATTGAAAATCGTATAGGAATTTTATCAGACGTATTGTTAATTTCAGATATCAATAATTTACGCTCACTACACACGTACTAAATGGAGTTGCGTGGAGCACATTTTTCCTTAATATCGGATTTTTTTACTTGGATTTTTATCCTACGTCCTTTTGGAACATTTTTTTTGCTGAGGAAATCTTTCGTCGGTCATCGCTTCCTTTGGTTATATTCTACTATTTTTATAGCCAGTAAACTGGTAGGAATTTTCCATTATTTTAAATTAACAGTGCATGATGCAATAATATCGCCCATGTACTTACAATAATATCACCTCTTTAAATATTAGTAAAACGTTGAATATAATGTTTAATTAGTTTGAAGCTACGGGCCATTAAATAGAGAAAGGACAAAATATTTTTATTGTTTTATTTCTTTATTTAGCCTCCCACCGGCAGATTAAAAGTCTGACTCTTCCGCTCTATTCTTTCCGGCAATTCCTATTATACTGTGTGCAATCTCCATGGCGCCCGAACTTATTATATAATTTCTTCTATGTTTCTTTTATTTGGAGAACACACCTTCTTTAAAATATATTGTGTTTGTCACTTAACCACAGGCAACCACAAAAAAATACTACATTTGTCGCTCTGCGAACAGGGACATTGAAGTAGCTTCATGACTTTATGGGATATTATTGCATCTATTAATTTAATAGTATTGTTTACAGATTACTTTTTGTTTCTGAAATTTAATATTGTAATTTTTGTAAACAACTTAAATACTTTTGATATTTTCTTGTAGACAATATTTATCTACTAACAATATTGTGTTATTGTGTTTTGTTAACTTTTATTGTTACAGCCTTTATCCTTTTACCCTTACAAAATCAACATATTTGTATGGTAAGACAGTTTTGTTTTGTTAGTAACTCAACAGTGTGAACTAAGTGCGGTGTAACTTTATTTCATAGTTAATTTAAGTGACCTTTAGTTTTACTTTATAATCATACTTTAAGTGATTTAAACTTATCTTGTGAAGTTATTATTGCATCTTTTCACTGCTAAACACTTTGATATTTTCATAAAAACAACTTGATACTTAAATATTTTTACATAACCTCAAATATTTTACAACTTTTTGAAGTTTTGCTTTTTTGGTTTGCCTTGCTCATCAATCATAGTTTTGCTTATTCGTCATGGATAAAGAAGTACAGTGTTCTCCGCCTCAAGCTGTTAATAATAACTTAGAATCTGATGGTGCATGCACAGTTTCTAATGCTAATGCACATGTTGTTGATATGATTAATTTGACAGAAATACAACATCCTTTTGATCATAATGACAGGGTTGCACAGTCTTCTCCAGCTTTTGCAACTCATGCTTCGCCTTCATTTAATTCCTTGAATGCTTTGGTCAATGAACATATTAAAAAGAATTTGCCTTCTGCAACTAGGTTGCCAGATTTAAAAAAGAGTAGAATTAAATTTGATGGAAAAACTTGTGTTAGAGAATTTATTACTGAAGTTGAAGAATACTTTTTATTTAAAAATTTTGATGAGATTTTATTAGTTGGTTCATTTACAGACTTGCTTAGTGGTATTGCTGTTAAATGGTTTCGCACTGTTAGGATTCGTATTTCATCATGGCATGAGCTAAAACTTGCTTTGCTTAAACGTTTTGACAGGCCAGATTTTGATTACTTTTTGGAACATGACCTTCGTACGAAGAAACAGAAGAGTTCAGAATCTCTTCCAGACTTCATTACAGAAATTATGGACATGGCTAGTCGTCTTTCTTTCCCATTGTTTGATACAGTTTTGGTTAGTATAATAAAACATAACATCTTGCCTATTTACACTTCTTTTATATTTGGTAAACATATTGATTCTGTGGAACAATTCCTTGACTTAGCAAAGGAACTTGAAGTTTTCTAGGTTTTGATTTTTGGTTAAAATTTGATTTGGCTAAAGATTTATGGAAAAATATTACTTATGTTCAAAGCAATAAAGTTCAAGTTTGTACTGTCACTTCTGCCAGTGAACTTTCTCCTTCTGAGAAACAAAAAATTAAATGCCACTACTAGAATAATAAATAAACTTTTTGAAAAGGAAATATTTCTTAAATTTGGTTGTCCCAAGATAATTGTTTGTGATAATGGTACACAATTTACTTCTAAACATTTTGTAGAATTTTTGAAAAGTTTTAATATTACTAAAATATTTTATAATACTTTATACACACCTCAAAACAATCCTGTTGAGAGATATAATAAAACTGTTGAAACTTGCATAGCTTGTTTTGTTAAGGATGATCATAGAACTTGGTCTAAATATTTACCTCACGTTCAATTGGCTTTGAATAATAGTGTTAATCTTGCTACTGATTTCACACCCAACTTTTTGATGTTTGGTAGGGAACTTATTTTTGATGCTTCTTTACATCATTTAAGTAACTCTATTGATAACTTGAGTGAACTTGAAGTTTCCAATAGAAAGCACTATGCTGAATCTCTTAATTCACTTGGTGATATTTTTGTAAAAGTTCAAACTCATTTATTAAAAGCTTATCAGCGTAATGCTCGCTATTATAATAAGGGTCGTAGAGTCATTTCTTTTGATGTGGATGATGTTGTGTGGAGAAGGAGTTTCGTTCAATCTCATGCACCTACTTATTTTTCGGCAAAACTTGCACCTAAGTTTATTAAATGTAAAATTATTGAAAAGATTTCTGATAATGTTTATGTTCTGAAAGATCTTAATAAGGGTACTTCTGGACGTTATCATATTAAAGATATTATTAAATTTTAATTTGGTTTCCAAGTGATAGTTTTGATTTTGGTATTTTTGTTTGAAGGGCGCGCATGATAGTGTGATGTATGATGGGATGAATGATAGGTTTACCGCGCTTTGTATGAAGATGTATGTTAGGTAACTTCATATAAATTTATTGAATTCAATTCTTGACTTTCTAAAATATAACTTAGGTCATTTTAAGGTTTATAATGATAACTTTTTCCACCCACATAATTACGTTTTCCATATCAAAAGATCTTATATATATTTTTTATACATTCTTGTATACAATGTCTGGATGGTTATCTACTTATATATACACTCTTCAGATATTGTATCACTTGCATGTTTAGGATTTGCTTCTATCTTTGTGTTAGAATGTAAAAATCTTAGTTTATTTTTTAAGTTACGCGGTTCATACTATTTCCCTTAGTAGAAATGGTATTGATTTTTGTGTTCCTGATGTTTTTTTTTTAAGATTTGCTAGCTCTTGTTTTAGGGTTGGTATTCTTTGTTTATATAGGGATTTCAATACTTGTGGTCTTATTCTCACTTGTAGACATTTTCCTATCCTTTTTTTACGGATCTCGGTATATATTTTTTCCCTTGATTTCGTTAGTTTTTTTTGTTACTGTGCCCGGGAAGTTGGTGGTGTTGTGCCGATCACAGTATACAATCTTTTTGTTATTGTGCCCGGAAAGTCGGTGGTGTTGTTCCGATCACAGTATACAGTTTTTTGCTATTGTGCTCGCAAAGTTGGTGGTGTTGTGCCGATCACAATATGCATTTATTTTCGAAGTTGTTTGTGCTCGGGAAATTGGTGGTGTTATGCCGATCACAACAATCTTCTTTATATTTTTACATCTTTGGTGATGTGATTAGTTAAAACTGTGACAAACGGTTATGATTTGTTCTTGCTAGTCAGTGGCGAAGGTGCCTAACTGTACTCATATAGACATTTTTTGGATTATCTTTATTAAACAGCGGCAATTGCGCCTAACTGTACACCATTAGTATTGTATTTTTGCTTTATACTTGATAGTCGGTGGCGATGGTGCCTAACCGTACTCATATTGGTATTTTTTTTGTGAATTTCTACCTGTTGGTCAGCAAAATTTGCGCTTAACTGCATTTGCAGTACTTCTAGGATTTTACTTGTTAGTCAGTGGCGTAGGTGCCTAACTGCACTCATGTTGGTTCTTTTTGTATTGAGAGTCGGTCGTGTTTGTGGCTTGACTGTATTTTTTTTGTATGCATGTAATTATCTTCAGGAATTTGCATTCGTGGCATTCCTTTGTTTTTTTATATAGAATTTTTGATAATAGACTTTTTGGTTTATTGATTTTGGAATTAAATTTCCTTCGTTTTTTTAAGTTCTTGCTTTTCTCTTTTGGTTTTTAGCATAAAAGAAATTGCTTTCTTTTATTTTTTCGGGGAGGGATGTAATGTAACGAGTTTTTATTCTCGTTACATGCTTTATGGTTTTATAGTCGATTTCGGAACGCGACACTATTTCTAGTTTTGACAGATGACGTTTTTGACAAGTCACTCTACGATCTAGGGATGGGCAAGTGAAAAAAATATATCGATATTTATCGTATCGATATTTTTAAACACTATCGATAATTATCGAGTGAAAAATATCGATATATCGTCAGTCTTCGTAATAAACAATAGAAGAAAATAGTATTTTTTATTATTGCTCGAGCTTAAACAATTTATTATACATATTTAACATATTTTTAGGTTTTGTGATAAAATAATCCGAAAATTGTTAATTGTCTGTTAACTTCAGGTTCATATTCGTCTTACACTGATGGCTTAATAGTATTAGTATTTTTTGTACGCTACCAATAGTCTTAATGCTATATTGCATTTCATAACGATTTTTGCGGGATTTTTTAAAGTTAACAATACGCGAGGAGCATGCAAGGATAATCTAATAATATTGAAAACACGCAACCTAAATTGCGTAAAAAAATAATCGAATTTTATACGAATTCGATACTCTAAAATAAATATCGAATGTCGATATATCGCGATTAAAAATATCGACGATATACAGGATGACTTTGAATAGATGCGACAAAATAAAATGGGAGCTTCAGTTACAGTAACATAGTAATTATAAACTGTTTTTTCTACAATCTAAATCGTTAAAAAAAGTTACGTGGTTGGCGTTTTAAAATGATCCATCGATGTTAATATCTTTATTTAAGTACGAATTATCGGTATTCCAGAAAAATAATTAATATGCAAAATAAATAAGAAAAATTAAAGTATCAAAAAATCTCGTCCAACTAATCGCAGTGCTCAATGATCGTTGTGGAGTACTCGCGTTATTAAACGTTGCCATTCATAGCGGTGATAAAAGTTCATTAATTTTACATTTGGTATGTTCTAAATTTTCTTGACAACACGTATTATTGTATATTTAAATATGTCGCATCTATTCAATTTCACCCTGTATATCGATAATTGTATGGAAAAATATCGATATTTCGATATATCGATATTTTTTGCCCATGCCTACTACGATCCTGCAGACGATGGCTGGTCGATAATTTGAAACTATTTTCAATATATTTTTAAATCACTAGTTATCTTGGATATTTTTGGTTTATATTATGCCATAACGTATTTAAAACGACCAAGGACGATGATACTATGAGGATTGACCTTAATTTTTGGTGAATTAGAATTTTTCTGGACATAATGCTTTCGGATTGAAAATCGTATAGGAATTTTATCAGACGTATTGTTAATTTCAGATATCAATAATTTACGCTCACTACACACGTACTAAATGGAGTTGCGTGGAGCACGCCTATTTATTTGAAAAGGAAAACGGTAAGTTTTTTTTATGCACGCGTCCACGTGCTCAGACTCGGATGATTTTCGTGTATATTAAACTTCATACCTTTTGTTACAGCCCATTGGCGTTTTTCTTGATGGATGTTTTTCTTAACGGATTTTTTTCTTAAAGGACATTTTTCCTTAATATCGGATTTTTTACTTGGATTTTTATCCTACGTCCTTTTGGAACATTTTTTTTTGCTGAGGAAATCTTTCGTCGGTCATCGCTTCCTTTGGTTATATTCTACTATTTTTATAGCCAGTAAACTGGTAGGAATTTTCCATTATTTTAAATTAACAGTGCACGATGCAATAATATCGCCCATGTACTTACAATAATATCACCTCTTTAAATATTAGTAAAACGTTGAATATAATGTTTAATTAGTTTGAAGCTACGGGCCATTAAATAGAGAAAGGACAAAATATTTTTATTGTTTTATTTCTTTATTTAGCCTCCCACCGGCAGATTAAAAGTCTGACTCTTCCGCTCTATTCTTTCCGGCAATTCCTATTATACTGTGTGCAATCTCCATGGCGCCCGAACTTATTATATAATTTCTTCTATGTTTCTTTTATTTGGAGAACACACCTTCTTTAAAATATATTGTGTTTGTCACTTAACCACAGGCAACCACAAAAAATATTACAATATATAGCCTAAAGCCTTCCTCGATAAATGGTCTATTCAACCCAAAAAGAATTTTTCAATTCGAACCAGTAGTTCCTAAGATTAGCGCGTTCAAACAAACAAACAAACTCTACAGCTTTATAATATCGACGGTTAAAAGGAAGTAGAAGGAGGAAGAGGCATAAGCGACATTTTGGTCAAAAATGAGTTATATATGCCATCCTACGTAAAATTTTCCGCTCTTTCGAATGCGCTTACTCTCATGGCTCTACGATGAGTTTTTTGGCGTTTATGCCCTAGCAAAAAAAATCGTTTTCATAGTATTAGTTTTCGTAACCGACGAAAATTCAAGTAATTTTTGCTACAAAGGTGCTTGTGCCCCTACAAAAATGATTTATTTTGTGTTTGTTGTCGGTAATGCTTTTTTACTTCATAAGGGTGTCGAGCTTTCGGTTGTTTATGCCTTTTAAGCTTTTCCCTCACAAAGTACAAACGTTGTTTATAGCCTACTTCCATTTCGTAATTTAACATAGCTATGGCGCTTGTACCCTATATACGAAATTCATTTTCATATTACTCTGTCAGTTATACCCTATTACCATTCAGTACTTTATGGAAGCTATGCAGGTTATGCTCTATTACCTAAATTTATTTTAATATCACACTGTTGGTTATACCTTACTTCCGCGTACAATATAAATACAGTTTTGTCGATAATATCTTATTACTTAAATTAAATTAGATATCATGGTGTCGATTATAACCACATTATAACCTACTTCCACGTTCTACAATCATACTTATACGTCACTTATGCTACAATACCCAATAAGCTTTTTATTATTTACTATTATGTTTGTTACCTTTTTAAATGTTAATATTACGGATACATACCAAGTGTTCGTAATTAATTCTTAAGTTCCCTACCTGCTAGCTGCAGTATTAGCTACCTACCCATCATCATCATCATCATCATCAGCCTGTTGCAGTCCACTGCTGGACATAGGCCTCTTCAATTGCACGCCACTTAGATCTATTTTCGGCTTCTCGCATCCAGTTTCTGCCAGCCGTCCTGCGCAAATCGTCACTCCACCGTGCGTCTCGGCAAACGTAGTGTAGAACGTCCTACATTACGTTTGCCGAGACGTGGTCTCCACTCTAGAACTCGTTTACCCCAACGGTTGTCGGTTAATATGGCCAGCCCACTGCCACTTCAGCTTACTAATCCGGTAGGCTATATCGATGACCTTGCTTTTCTGACGGATCACCTCATTTCTGATGCGATCCTTCAGAGACACACCGAGCATAGCCCTTTCCATAGCCCACTGAGCGACTTTAAGCTTGTAGACCATACGAGCCATGTATGCCATGACGGGTAGGACGCACTGATTGAAGACTTTCGTCTTTAGGCACTGTGGAATCGACGATGTAAAGACTCGACGTAGCTTCGCAAACGCTGCCCAGCCTAACTCAATTCTTCTATTTACCTCGCCCTCAAAGTTGTTTCTAACCTAACCTAACTGCAATGTCTGCCCGAGGCACACATATTTTTGAACAACTTCAAGAATTGCACCGTGAATCGCAATCGGTTCCGGTAGAACATTTTCGTTGAACATGACCTTGGTTTTATCCAAAGTCAAAGTCAAAATGTTTACTGCGAAACAATGTTGATGTTACAGAAAAGTCAGCCAGATCATTCAGCATCTGTTGTAGGTCCTGCAGCGTTTCTGCCAAGATGACGATATCATCTACATATCGCAAGTAAGAGATGTATTCGCCATTGATGTTAATGCTACGTTCGTTCCAGTTCAGCGTCTTGAACATATCCTCCATTGCATTAGTGAACAATTTCGGGGAAATAACATCCCCTTGTCTCACTCCTCGATGCAACGGTACGGGACTTGTTTGCTGATTCTGTACTTGAACGGACATGGTGGCGGCCTCGTAGAGACATCTCATCACTTGGATGTAGGTATCGCCAGTCTACTTGGCAGCGCTGCAGGGACTTCAGAACAGACCAAATTTCAACCGAGTCAAAGACCTTTTCATGATACACAAATGCTAGACACAGGGGCTGATTATACTCTTCGGTCTTCTGTATAATCTGCCGCACTGTGTGGATGTGGTCTATGCGGCCGTATCCGCTCCGAAACCCAGCCTGTTCTGGTAGTTGGAATTCGTCGAGCTTTCGCGCAAGACGGTTCATAATCACTCTTGAAAACAGCTTATAGACGTGGCTTTGAAGGGATATGGGTCGATAGTTCTTCAATAGGGCCTTGTCTCCCTTTTTGAAGAACGGACTAGAAGTGTGGTTATCTTAACCACACTTCTGCTCCACGCCTCTGGAGTTCTCCCTTCAAACAGGACAGCGTTAAACAGCTTCTGGAGCTCCATCAGTACGGGTTTACCTGCAGCTTTCAGCAGCTCTGTGGTAACGCCGTCTTCTCCAGGGGCTTTTCCATTTTTAAGCTGCCCAAGAGCGATCTCGATTTCGCCAATACTGACTTATTTATTTATTAAAACTTTACGCACTTGTAAAAAAAAAAACTGTACAAAGCGGACTTAATGCCATAGGACTTCTGGCAGGTCTTCGGTTAAATGGCGTGTCAATGTGGCTCTAGAACCCTCATTTTTGGGATCAGGACGAGATGCATGCGATGTGTATAACCGGCTATAGAAGTCCTCCACTTCCGAAAATACTACTGGCTTCAAAGAAACAACTTCTCCACTTGCTGTGGTCAACTTCATCAGGTGGCTTCTTCTAAGAGACTGTACGAACACCTTTGACCCCCGGTTCTGCTCGATTGCTCTTTCAACCGAAAGAGCATTGAAGCCCCGGAGGTCCTGTCGTACGTGCTTGTTGATCTCTCAGTTTCGAAATCGCTTTGCCGATGAAGTGACGGGTGGGCTTTCACGTCATTCCTTCATTTGCCCTAAAGTCCTTTCTGAAAGCTTGAACTTCTTGCCCTTACGCTGCATATCACAGAATCTCGTACCTTTTTCCCTGAGGATCCGAGTCACATTTAGAGGTTCTGGTTTACGTCTGTTGTGGTTTCCACGGCAGCGAATCGGGTTTACAGGTTTGCCTGGAACGTTTCAGATCATGCCATGGTTTGGAGCAGAGTTGGTCGGAGTCTGGACTTCATCAGACGGACACGTTCGGCCTTGAAGTTAATATTCAGAGAGCCTCGGACAAGTCGGTGATCGCTACAGGTATTGAACCTATTGATCACGGAGACGTCTCTGAATATATGCCTCTTGTCATTCATGATGAACAAACATGAGATCGACATCTCATGTTTGGTCATAGTGTCGGGGCTTTGCCACGTCCACTTCCGTTGGGTCTGTTTCTTGAAGGAGTTCATCAAGAACAACCCCTCCTGTTCCAGGAAGTTGACGAGGATTTGCCCCCTATGATTTCTGCTTCCAAATCCATGGTATCCTATTACCTATTCGCAGCAATACTGTACTCCCACTTTGGCATTAAAGTCAACATGACAACGATGTACTATGTCTTTGTAGTGAAGTGGAGGGCTCTCGATATGTCATCGAACATATTTTCCACTTCGTCGTCCGAGTGTGTCGAGGTCGGTGCGTACACTTGCACTACCTTGAGGCTATACCTCTCGGTGAGCTTCACAATAAGGTACGCTACCCTGTTCGACACACTTGACAGATTCACCGACCGACCGACAGATCAGATGACCTGATTCCAGGGATAACCCTGGAATCGGGTCATCTGATGTACTAGATGTGCTTGGGGGAGGACACCTGGTGTCCCTCCCCCTTCTTCGGACTTCACTCAACCCTAGTGTTTGCCATCTAATTTTCCCTAGTTTCACCTCGAGTTGCGTCAGATGCGAGTCAAGCCGTAGCGTGCGTCGCCAGGGTTAGTTTCAGTTTATGGTGATGGTGGCCTGCTGTAGCCCGGAGATTCTTGGCACCCCCCGCCCCGCCGTTACCGTGGTCGCCACCATGACCAGGAATAGCGGGACCGCCGGGAACTGGAGGCCGTGGCATTTTGTTGTTCTGCATTGGAGGTATTTGCCCATAATCGCCACGCTGGGCAGGCGGGTTGGCTACCTAACCACTCCTTTTTAAGTAGCTTTGATTTTTCCTTATTGAAAAGATAAAAAATATCTTTTTTTTATTTAAAAAAAGCCTACTATCCGCTTGTTAGTAAATAGGTAAGTAGGTGACATGAAAATTACTATAATGAATAACTATCATCTTTGAAATCTACTATTTAGTGTAAATTAGAATCACTTGAACGGGTAGGGTATACTGAAACAGGCCCCTAAGACTAAGGATCCTTAGTATTTTTGTATGAAAATCGACTCCCTAATACTTTTAAAATACTTCACCCTATTTTACGAGTTAGGGACAAAATTACAGTGTAGTGTAATACCCGTTTTAGCTCTTATCCTGATGAAGGATCGTGTTGGTTGCGCTACTTCATTATTTTGGGGTGTCTTTTCATCCATATTTCCATAGACTCACACAATGCCAAATGTTGATTATCCTTCTTTTCCTTTGCTTTCAAGCGACATTGTGCGTCACTAATGTCTTATATCCTGGTATTGTTTTGAAAGCCGACTGTTCCTTGTGCTCTATTAGCTTCCATACAACCACTGTGAAAAGTACCTTATCCTTCTTTTCCTATAACACTTATTGAACTGTCTAGTCTCTTATACCCTTTTACCTTGCGGTGTGAGAAATCAGTATGTCGCTTAGGCTTCTTATCCTTTAATATTTTACATTGTCATTTGTATCTTATGCCGTATTTCCTCATTAGAAAATTAAAAGCTATTGTTATAAGCGACAAAAACCACTTTAAATAGCGTAAAATCATTAAAACTAAAAATACCGGTAAATGCTCCATTTTTTTCTGATTTTATAACTGTTTTCGTTTTCACGATATCTTAATAAATAACAAAATTACGTCAGTTTTTCTAAAATTTAAAACTTTGAACGGCTCTCCTGAACATTTCACTTTTTGTCGCTTATACCCTATTTCCTTTTAACCGTCGATATTAGTATAGATTTGAGCTTTACCTGTGTCTTCTTCACTGTCTGTGTACTCTGTGTCTGATGAGCCACTCTCTTCTTTGTCACCATCCATCATTTCTTCATCATCATCTCTACCCAAAACTTCTTTCTCGGCTTCCCTTAGAAGACAGAAAAACATAAAATAAGCTTTACCACACACTACACATACTTAAATTTCATAAATCTGTATTGTACACCAAAAAAATAATGTATAATGTGTAATTTAAAATTAGTTATTATTTCCCATACAAAGGCTCTACTCAAAGTTGAGTTTTCTAGAAGTTTTTATTATTTTTATATTCTAAGAAATTTTTGAGTGATACTGATCATAAGAGAGGTTGGTTCTAGTATACACATGTATACTTCATAGCTGCCAAACCATACTGGTTTTTTCTTTATTTTGATATGCAGAACAAACTTACAGCAATACTACTAATTATATTGACACTAGACATAGGTAAAGAGTGCAATTTGTTCATTGGTTGTGGTTTTTACTAAATAGATTATGATATTTGGTCAACAAGAGTCATGCTATATAGTCTATACGGTATGTTGCAATAGTAACAAACAGCAACTTGTATCATGTTGGATTACCTGGCAGAAAGTTTAGCCTTGAGAGCCTGTCGGCGCCTTTCAATCTCTTCCTCATCAAGCTCATCTTCACTCTCAGAACTGTCCCTCGCTTCCTCAACACTACTTTCTACTTCTTCTTCTGGTTCCGCATCAATGATCTCTGGCTTATGTTCTGCACGTCTTGGTGGGGACTGGGCTGCTTGTCGTAAACGGCGCAGACGCGGATCATCAACCTTGTAAAGTTGCAAGAAGATTTTTAGGTTAAATATTCATTCTGGAATCCATAAAATGAGAATTTTTAATGAAATAAATCTGACTGACTGATGACTCTTACCTCTTTCTCAGAATCACTGTGATGTTCCTCTTTCTTGCTGATGACTTGGGGCAGGGTTTGTGGCCTACGGTCAGGTTTCTGTTGCTCTATAAAATCCTCAGTATCAGATTCCTCTGAAGATGACGCACCTTGAGCGTAGTCTGGCTTTTTACCTGATATGTACCTTTGGACTTTCACCTTTTGCATAGAAATCTCTCCTGTAAACGAATATACATTTGGATTTAGCTTCAAAAACAATTAACATGTTGCGGAGGCTATGCTATTCTTTTAATTTAATTATTTCGGGAAAATAACGGGTACTTAAGACCAAGGATCATCTCAAGGCTTACCTTTTTCATTTCGAATAGGAACAGCACCCGCTGTGCTCTGTATGCCAACGGGTTGGGCAGGAAGCGCATTCATCTTGAGGAACTTACTTTATCACAAAACAACAGGGTTTCGTTGAGAGTGATAATATTATGACATTAACAAACAGTCAAGCAGTATGTAGGGTTGCAGTTATAAATTCCTTTGACACAAGTAAACAAAATATTTGGGTTATTTTTATGAAACGAAACTACGAACACGAACTCAGTCTAAATAATTAACAATTTGACATTGTTAAGTTGACATGAGTAGTACATGACACTGACAGACTGGGGCAGAAGTCGGCAGGCATCAAAGACCTTACAATAATATGGACCAGAAATACCTACGAAATACGCGTGCATACCTACTATAAATCTGGCCCAAGAGATGGCGGCCATTGCTAGGGAAGCACATAAGTAATCAAAACCAAAAAGTATCGATATCGATACCAGAGTTACTAACATTTCTTATGGTACATTTAATTTTGTTACTATCAATACTATTAAACTTTGGATGATTAGATTACAAGGGGTGAGAAGCTACATTTTATGAGCGACTGACTGACTTCGAATTTTGTTTTTGCGAGTGACTTTAAGGACAACCGAGGTTTTTTGCGATTTCAGGTTCTGTTCTACATTTAAAGTTGTTCATAAAGATTACTCTGACCCTCAGTATCGCTATTTCAACTTTAAAGGTGTGCATGTGTAGAGTCGATGGAAAACTTAATATTTGTTACTTAGCAAAAAGGGGCCGCAACGGAGCGCTTTTGTAAGGGACCGCGCGGGCGATCGTTTTACGTAGGCTCGGCCTATAGAGTATAAATATTGTAGAAAGATACTAACACTGAGGTATTAAAAGGATTAAAACAACAAAGTAATATGAAAAATGTACCTTTATTCACTATAATATATCACCAGGTCAAAGTAAATGCCTAATGTTAGTGAGATATTATTTATTAGGCACTTTTGAAAGTCCCAACCATTACCAATTATTGTGAACTATCCATTGAAATCTGAGTTTAATTTTATAGAAACTAAAAGTGGCCTTCTAAATCACATTACGAACTAAATCATGTATAACAATTTTATTAACATATAACTACTTCTTAAATAACTTCTGGCAACTTGTGACCTATAATTACCGTTCATTCGTTCAAGTAGGAGAAGAAAAACCATAATTCTGACCGAAAAGACACATTTATTTAAATAAATGTAATGTAACTGTTATTATATCCGAAAACGTACCCCTTCGTTTGTTTCAGAAAAAAAAAACTTGACCATCGATATTATTCAATGTTAATTTATTAAAATAGTTTCTTAAGGATAGCTTTTCACAAGCCACTTTTGGCATAGTACTTCATTTTTAGGGAACCTGTGTAAATAAAAAACATGCAAATTTATTTCAGTTTGATGCAGTTAGTGGAACAAATCAGAGTGAACTAAATAACCACCACCTACTGCATGACGAATTGATATTGTCGTTTTAGTACTATCACTATTTTTATTTTTATTCTGTTAGTTTTATTTTCAAAATCGTCTCTTCAAGCCCTTCATTTTGATACCCTACTCAACAATATATAATACAAACTAAAAAAAATTAACTTTCTTATCGATAGCTTATTTAATAAAAGACATCACTATTTTGAATTGTCATTTCTATTGTAAACAAAACATGATATAAATTTAGCAAATAGAGGTAAATATCAGAAATAATTTGTATGTACATGTGGGAACTTTGATTCTATAAATAAAACAAGGATAGTTATACAAAAAAAATAGCAGTATGATAAAGTTTTTCTTAAAATACGGCTACTAACCTGTGCATGTTTAATTAGGCTCGATTGGGGTTTTTCCTTGCACCACACTGAATTATTGCACACGTAGGCATATTCAATTTGCTCCACTAGACACTCACAGCACAATACAATTTAGTTTGGAGCGTTTTTATCCCTAAAAATCGTAATTTAAACCCAATGTTGTTGTTCACTTGACAGCTGACGTACTTCAAAACCACGGGCCCAAACAATGGCGGATGGCACGCGAGATACGTACATTGACGGATATGTGAAAATGTTGTCAGGAAGAGATAAAACAAATAGTGTGACGTCTCTTTCTTCAAATGTGAAAACTCATTGGTTAAAAAGAGACAAAGTGTAGTTTCTTATTTCTGTATCGATTTAATAGATATTTGTATAAGCAAATATGATATAGAACATTACGGCATCTCTATATATTCTATACTCTAAGGCAGGCATGGACGTATTATACTAACGTACTTATTTCTTATTATACGTTTGTATAATAAGTCCATGTCGGCAGGACACAGAATGACTCAAAATAAAAAACAAACTAATAAAGAGAATGCATTAATTCATTGACCTATACTAAATTCCCATCTCAATGGCATTAACTAAAGACCATAGATTTACATTACACAGTAAAGTCTCACATTTATGATTTCCATGTAACCTATTTGAGTTCCTAATCCCAAAACTATTGAATATCTATCCTAAATAGCATTCCTGCCGCTGTTCGTTCTTAATAGTTATCCCAAAAAAACGTGCATCCGATGGGGACAACTTACTAACCTCGACCCTCATAATTTTAATCATAACTTATATGTCGCAGCCAAATAGTATTTACACGCCATAATATAAAAAGGCGACGCTGGATAGAAATACGCCGCTACATTTTTTACATAATCATTACTACGTCTACGTTTTTCTCTTTCAGCCGGATTTCATTTCAGCTGTAATGAAAATTCTTCAAAAATATTATGGGTTAAAGAAATTATACACGATCTAGAATCTCACATTGTAAATTTATTTCTATTTTGACACCCGCCAAATCAACAACAGCAAGAGAGTAACAGAAGAGGCTTCTTGGTTTAAATAATGACAACTAATTGAGATACAAACTCTTTAACAGGCTGAATTAAAGTAGGTACGCCGAATTAAACGAGCACTTCGCGTTCGTCAAAGCGGCTTAGTAACATGGAGCCCACATATATACACGGAGGCGCATTGTCGATACGCCGCTTTGAAAGGTTTAGTTCCAACTTAACAGTTTCCATTGAACCGTAATCTTTCTTTCTTATTATTTAAAAACCTTGCCCCACGCTATGAATCTCTCTTGTCTCTAGAAATTTATCTGGAACATCCATATAATATTTGTTCCAAACGGAAAACGAACCCGTGACACGCAGCGCAGCAGCCAATCATTCAACCACTGCTCCAACCGTATCATCTTCCATGCATGTTAGACAGAAATAGGAGTATTTGAATTTGGAATTCCAAAAATTAAATATTTTCACAGTTCTAGGGTAGATACCTATAGGCCCACATATGCGGTACAGTACAATTCATGATGCATTCATTTCATTCATTTTCATTCATTTATCCCTACCACTTGACTGATAAGCTGTTATCTTGCTTTTTTTTCTCAATTGTCAACAAGTTCATATCATATCATCAGCTAACAGCCACACTACGAATTGTAAAGTGGCAACTCCTGTTAGGAGATAACAACAACAAACAGTGCTTAAAATAAGTACCTACCTACTCTGTCTGCGGTGCGCTGGCTGGATACCGCCAATCAAAGTAGGTATTCTAAAATAATCTAATAATCAATTTTTGAATATAATGGCAGCTTCTTCGGAACTCGCAAGCTTAGATGTACTTGTATCAAAGACCTTAACAGGCGGCGATTTGCAAGAATACAACAGAATTCATTACGGAAGAACTGATCATCATGAACTAGATGTAAAGAAAAGTACCAACGATTGTGCAAAAGAAAACAACTTTGATGTTGCATCCTACGATTTCCCTACTAACAAGGAAGAAACTAGATGCCCTCGAGTAGTGAGAGTCGGAGTTGTCCAACACTCTATTGCAATGTCTACCGATAAACCAATAGTCGAGCAGAGACAAGGTATTTTTGATAAAATTCGAAAGATCATAGAATCAGCTGGAGAAGAGGGTGTCAATGTTCTCTGTCTCCAAGAAGCTTGGAGCATGCCTTTTGCTTTTTGCACTCGAGAAAAACAACCTTGGTGTGAATTTGCAGAATCTGTAGAAAACGGGCCCAGCACTCAGTTCTTAAAAGATTTTGCCATCAAATATGGAATGGTTATAATATCACCAATTTTAGAGAGGGATGAAATTCATGGGGATACCATCTGGAACACTGCTATAGTCATCAATGAGGTAGGCAAGGTCATTGGCAAACATCGCAAGAATCACATTCCACGGGTTGGAGATTTCAATGAGTCAACATATTACTTTGAGGGGAACACTGGCCATCCTGTCTTTGATACAAAGTATGGGAAAATAGCTATTAACATATGTTATGGTCGTCATCACCCCTTGAACTGGCTTATGTTTGGCATCAATGGAGCTGAAATTGTATTTAACCCTTCAGCTACGGTGGCAGGGCTCAGTGAGCATCTGTGGGCTGTGGAAGCCAGAAATGCAGCTATAGCAAACAACTATTTCACTTGTGCTATAAACAGAGTGGGAACTGAATCCTTCCCAAATGAATTTACATCTGGAGATGGAAAGCCGGCCCACAAGGAGTTTGGCCACTTCTATGGCTCAAGCTATATAACTGCTCCAGATGGTGCCAGAACACCATCTTTGTCTAGAGTCAAAGATGGCTTACTGATAGCACAGATTGATCTGAACCTATGTCGGCAAATTAAGGATAAATGGGGTTTCAGAATGACTCAACGCCTTGATTTATATGCTAATAGTCTCAACAAGGCTGTCAAGCACGACTTTGAACCACAAATTATTCAATAATCATTTTTGTTTATTGTTTATTAATGTGCCTGCAAAAAGTAATGCCTTTGAAATGCTTTTTTTACAATTTTCAAATTCTATGATGTAATAATAATATCTTCCATTTTATATAAAAAAAGATGAAATGTTATTTACTACGTTGTTGTTACTATTTTTGTTGTTTATATTTTACATAGCCATAAGGCAAAAGTATCATATTACGCAGTGTGTTACTGCAAAATTTATATTTTTATATGTGTCAGTTGGTTACTACTATGTTAATTATACAACTTATTTGTTAAAAATGTGTTTTATTTAAGATTAGAAATAAAACAACAATTTATAAAACCATTGTGTATCAATGAGAATAATACAGAAGTGAGCTATACATAAATATAGGGGTTAGAATGGGGTACATTCAGAAAATACCTCATACAACCAATCACAAAATGTTTGAGCACAACACTAATATTCCTCATCATTCTGAAGGATGCAACTGAAACTCACAGATGATGAGTTTGACAGAAACTTAAGTTACATTCTCTTGTGGTAATTTTTACAATACCCTTGGGTATAATTTGAAAGAAATGTTCAAGGTAAAATGTACCTCTAATTTTTGTTCTATCTACTTATAATTGCACAACAATAACAATGATCAGGACCAGCACAAGATTACAGCTGATTAAGTTCAAAAATATATTACAACATAAAAAAGGACTATTACTGTATGTACCCCAGATCCATGACTGTATAATTAGTTTATCACTAAGCACTAATACTCTATGCAGTCTTTGCACGGATGGCAGCACGCTTCCCGGTCACAGCCTGGAAACCAGACTTAATGCTGGCAACAGAGCAACGGGATCCACATGTTTCACACTGAAGGAAGAATAATCGAGTATCTTTCTGGAGGATGGTATCAGGGGAGCGGCATGTGTGACATGTTACATATTCCTTGATATACCGACGAAGCACATTCTCTATCTGTTTCTGTTGGAAACGACCCTTTATAATGAGTTGACTGTTACCATCTACGGACCCACTCGTACCTAACTCAGCCAATAAAAAGTCTAGTAAATGTTTAGGCTGCCGATGGAGAGTTTTACAGATCTCTGTAAAATTGGCAAATGATGTTTTCTTAGTACCAATTCTGACAACTTGAGGAGGTCTCATAATGAATTTCTGTTTTTTGCCAGAGACCATGCTGGGGTTCTTCTCGCGCATGATGTCAAACACTCGCTCGAGAAGTTCGTCGTACGTGTAATCTCGGTCTGTGCCACTCCACAAATCACCACTCACATCCTCCACATTTTCTTGGTCTTCTCCCTTACTATCATCTTCGAGGACAAGCTCTTCAATGTTTTTCTTCTTCTTCTTCTTTTTAGTTTTTGAGAAGTCAATGTCTAGATCCAAGTCGTCAATAACTTCGTCCTCCTGTTGTTCCGGCTCCTCGGCCGGAGGAGTTTCCGGTAAGGTACTTTCGAGTTCTTCCATGTTGAACACTCCCTTCTTCTTCTTCTTTTTTTTCTTTCCAAAATTATCCAAATCGAGGTTATCATCCTCAGGCAAGTCGACGTCACCCGTCCCAGCGGGCGCCTCCACGCTCGTGCTCTCACCTTGCTCGCCTGCGAGGGCCGCGTCTATGTCGAACCCGGTCTTCTTTTTCTTCTTCTTCTTTAAAGACGGATCAAATACCATATCGTCGTCCATGATTGCGTATCAAATCAGTCGCTAAATAACGTTAAATATTTAAGTGAATGGTTAGAATTCAAGATAATTTGGCAGGTGGCTATCAGGCTGTGTCTAATGTCAAAACGTTGCATCAGCTTAGGTAGGTCGATTTCGTCAAGAAACGTATCGTTTCGTAATACTGTAAACTATAAATTACTAAAAATCTTTCTAAAAAAAATGCTTGGTGATAAGATAATGCAAGTCACATTTAATTTTTATTCACATATATTTTCTTAACACGTATTGACTAAAATCGATTATATTACAACATTTGCAATCAAACCACACGCGTTGACGTTAAAAAAATGACATTTCGATTACAGAACGAACATAACCTCACAATAATAATTCCCGAAGTGATTTTCAAGCTGAAAACCTGCATACCTACAAAATGTATCTCAACAGGGTTCAAAGAACGTTCCCAAAACTAAAAAAAATAATTTCAAGACCGCAGTCCCAAGTAGCATTATCAGAACAGGATGAATACACCGAAACACCAGAATATCCACCAATCAAGGATATGTCTCTGCAGGGCAGAAAGTTACGAGAAAGACAAGCTCTTTATAAAAAAATTAAGGAAATAAATACTGTAGAAGAGAAACAAATAGCTTTAAATATGCCAAAGTATTATGGCTGGAAGTGTGTTATGCTTAACGAAGATAAAGTGCCGTACAATGCTATGCCCTTAGTGCAGCATTACACAAGAAGTCATTTCATTCCTGTTGATAAGCTCCCTGAGTACTACACTGAGTCAGGTGTAGCAGCCGACGCTGTTGTTCAAGAAGTTAAAGCCCTCATTGAAGAGGCTATTGTTATAGAGAATGATGGAGTAGAGTAAGTACCAAGAGTATTTTAAATACATTCTGAAGTAATGAATAGTATAGCAGTCAGTGATAAGACATAAATGTCGGTCAGTGTGTCATCTTAGGGGCGGTCATGTTTCTACAATGCAAAGGATTAGGCAAAAGTGTCAACAACCTGTATATATAAAACAGTTGTATGTCCCATTTGAGACGATGATTGATGAGAGAGAGAATTAAATATTTAGTTTCATTTAAATATCACCAAAATGTTATTTCGTCTGTTTTGATTTCAGTCGGAAATTCACTACCAGTATTGAAAAGCCTGAAATTTCACAAAAAGAGGATGCCTCTGCCAAATGTATAGTAAAGCAAATAAACAGAATCATTACAAACAACTTGACTGACAAAGTTGAACATGCATTGACTTCTCAAGTAAGTATACTTTTATCCTCATTATTGGCATCTTTGATCAGCTCCTTTATATGCCATGCTTTGGTCGTCTAAAACAGGAGCAAACTACTTTTTTTAGAAATGTTTATAAAATGATATAGCCTGAAACACAGGTTCAACCTAGTTAGACAAATAAGTAACTGTTCTTTAAAAATGTAAGATATTTTATTGTATATGTGCCCATATGTGTTTTATAAATAAACAATATTATTATAATATATAGATATACTTAATAATAATAACCATTTATTCATCTCCTCAAATTACATATAGATTGATAGATTGTTTGGCAGAAAAATACACACATTATAAAAAACCAGAGGGTGCTGAATTATTGGAATAGTCAGATTATCAGATTGCATAGCATAGAAAAAATCAGTTACCCCGTGCAAAAGCATTTCACTGTGTATCAATTAAATAAGGGAATATGTAGGAAGTGATGGGGGAAAGTGGGGTTGGACTAGTGGATCAGCTGATAAACTGCCTGATTTTTTTTTTCTTCTCCTTTCTTCATTTGCAATCGGTCATCAGACCATAAGCGAATTTGTTGCATTATACGTGGCATTGTGGTGGAGCAGCCAGCGCTGCGCCTCCCACTTATAGAAGGTGGTTCCTCTTCAGCCTTTTTACCACCGCTGTTGGGTTTAAAAGTTCAGTCACTAGTGGGTTTGGGTGCAAGGTTAGGCGTGCCTTGTGTTGACATTTATACCGCTCTATTTCAAAGTTCACTGGCAGCACCTGCAGGTACTCGTGAATTTCGCTGTTCCGGGAAAACCAAGGAGCATTTACTATGGCTATTAGAATACAATTTTGAACCCTCTGCAGGCAGAGAATGTTGGATTTGCTGGCTACGCCCCACAATTGGATTCCGTAAGTCCATATTGGTTTAAGGACCGAGGTATAGATGAGAAGCTTGTTGTCTATAGAGAGTACAGAGCTAGTACAGGTTGCGGAATTTGTCTTCCCATGAGCTAGTACAGGTTGCGGAATTTGTGGTTTATCTCCTCCCTTTTTTGTTTGATGTGATGCTTCCATGTTAGGCGCCTATCTAAATGGAAGCCAAGATATTTAACACAATCCGTGTGTGGTAATGTATCAGGTCCAAGTCTAACAGGAGGGGTGTTTTCGTGCCTGAGCGTGAAGGTGATGTGGTTAGACTTGGATGCACTGGCGCGTATTCGCCACTTACAGAGCCATTTATGTGTCTCATCTAACTGATTTTGGAGTTTATGGCTGGCTATTCCTGGGTTGTCATCAACTGATAGATAGGCTATGTCATCAGCGTATGTTGCAACTGTTATGTCGTCCAATGTGGGTAAATCTGATGTAAATATATTGTACAACACTGGGCCGAGAACAGAACCCTGTGGTACTCCAGCTTCCACTTCAAACAACCTTGATCGTGCTTTACCCTGTTTAACTCGGAAGTAGCGGTCGGATAAGTATGACCGGATGAGTAGGAACATTGAGTGTGGAAGTTTATCTTTCACTTTAGCCAGTAGTCCTTTGTGCCAGACACGGTCAAAGGCTTGTTGTACATCAAGAAATGCTGCTGAGCAATACTTTTTGCGTTCAAAGGCCTGTCTTGCTGTCTCATAAACTCTGTGAACCTGTTCTATTGTTGAATGGGATTTCCGAAAGCCAAATTGATGAGGTGGAACAACATCATTTTCATCCATGCATGGTTTAAGTCGATTCAGGAATATCCTTTCCCACAGTTTGGACAGTACAGGAGTTAAGCTTATCGGCCGATAAGACGACGCTTCATGTTCAGGTTTACCTAATTTGTGGATCATGACAACTTCGGAGACTTTCCAAAGTTCAGGGAAGTGAGATGTTCGAAAGATTGCGTTGAACAGGCTAGCCAAGAAGGCAACACGTTTTCTAGGAAGATTTTTGAGTATTGAGGGAGTGATCAGGTCAAATCCCGGGGCTTTTCTCGAGTTCAACTGTCTGATTTCCTTCGCAATTTCTTTAGGTGTTGTTGGTTTAATAGGCAGGCACATCTAGAGATCTTGTTCCAATATCACATCAATATCAAGCTCACCTGCAACGCTGTCGTTGGGTTTGAATACGGAATTCCAAATCTGTTCTTGCCCAAGAAGATTGTGACCTAATTGGAGGATTGGACTGTTGAGGCTTATCTAGGTTTTTAGTTGCCTTCCAGAGCGAGTTTGCACCAACCCCCGTAGGTGACATCATCTGTAGGTTTGTTGCCACCGTTGAATTAACAGATTCCTGGACTAAAGCCTTTAACTCTTTAGTTGCCTTGTTATAGTATTGTTTATCTAGCGGATGACGAGACTGGTGCCAAATTCTTCTAAGTCTGCGTTTTTCGAGGATTTTCTGCATGGTATCTGATGGATGAGTGCGGTTGGTCGAATCACTGGATCGAGAGGGTGTGTTGATCCAGGCAGCTATTTGAATGGCATTTGTGAGATATCGGCAGGCGTTGTCTACGTCGTTTTGGTCAATTAGAGGCATGTTACAAGTAAAGTTGTCATTGAGATAAGTCTTGCAACCATCCCAGTCAGTTCGGCTGTTTGTCAGAGACTGTCATTTCTCGAGTGAGCTCACTAGTGCTAATAGTGAGAATTGCTGGTGTGTGATCTGATGAACCGTCTAGGCTTGATTCAATTGTAGTGTGTAAGCTATCTATGCCCTTGTTTATGAAGAAGTCCAGGAGATCCGGAAGTTTCTTAGGGTCGCTGGGCCAATAGGTGGGGTGACCAGTGGATATCGGCTTTAAATTTATTTCATCAACACAGCGTTTCAAATCGCGTCCACGAGTGCTGTTACAACAGGATCCCCAAAATGTATGTTTGGCATTCCAGCTGCCTGATTAATACTCATAATAAATCATAATGGGGTTCAATGAGGTCATGATATTTTCATAGATATTTACATTGATGAGGTACTGCCATGATGATAATTCCCTTAAACGGCTCCCTTAGGGAATCATTGAGATTGTATATGGCTCTGATAGCTCTTCCTGCAAAATAAAAATAGACACAATGTGTGCAGCCTTTCCCATAATAAGATACTATAAAACATGCTACTTTGAAAGTAACTAATATAGACTAGTCTTGCAGTATTAACCATAAATTGATTCAACATCTGTACATTGCAATAAAGTATTTATTATTGGCAGATTTTTCAAATAAATGCATATTATGCTGCTGAAGGACCCCATTGTAGCCTTGAGTAAAGCATAATCCCCAGAAAAACTATTTTACACGCCCCCTTGCCACTTCTCCTGTATTTTATATTTCTATGGTACTGACACAAGTATTGCCCCACACTAAAGGCTTAACCGCCTTCCATGGAAATAATACATACCCTCAGATAGCCATTGTCTCGTGCCATTGTTTTGGGACCAGAAACAGTGAGATTTACCACTCTAAAAAGAAGTTCCGATCCTCTTCTGCTACTTTTACGGAGCGTACGTGCCTTTTGGGTGTGGGTGAGTGGGAATCAAGCCCCTGGCTTCATGCGCCTCGAAGGTACTACTTTCCGCCCCGCTGCATCCCTACGGTTAGGCGCTTCCTGTTGTTCTCGTCTTCGCTGTCACTGTTGTTACGAAGTTGTCACTAGCACCACGGCCTGTTATGTGATCGAAGTGCGGGTATAACGCGCCACGCTCAGGTCTCATGCTCTTGTCGCCGTTGGCGTTCAGCTGCATAAGAACCCAATACAATGAATTAATCAAAACACATAAAAGGTTTAGATAATCATTTTTCTTAATATTTCTTTATTAGCATTCATTCAACATTTTCAGTTTTGTAGCAGCCCTTTTTGTAAGCTGTGAACATTTTAGTCTACTGATATCGCATTTACCGTCATCTTAACTTTTTGAAATGACGAAGTGAAGGGTCACTCCACCCTAACCGAGCTTTAAAGCTTCTGAGGGCTTAATACATTGCGTTTTATCATCAAGTAAATTGTTTCAGATTGATTATGACCCACGTCATGAAGCATTTTGGTTCATTGGTGGTGTTGATCCCCCACACAAACTTGTGAAGTGGAGGCAAAAGTATGAGAACCTTAAAGATCGCTGGAATGAGTCCATTGACAGACCAGTTCAGTATATAGGTAAATATATCATTACAATTTAGCATATTTGAATACTTGTCCTATCAAAACACTTTCTTTTATAACTTGCAACAGATACTGATAAAGAACAAAACAATTACATTTTGACGAAAACTATTGTGATCTCTCTCTATCATACATACCTAAAGTTTAGCTGGGAGAAGACTCAACTTCAAGTTAAGCTCGCTTTGTACATCATAATTGGGTTTGGTGTAAAATAAGGAATTACCTAACATCTAATTGTTGTAGATTGTTACATGGAAAGTGCAAGTGCTAACTCTTTTTAGGAAACAGTCATACCTTCATCATCTTTCTAAAAAAATACCGTTGTCTATTTACTTAGGGCTGCCACAATATATTTTTCTTTGGCCTTCCTCTTCCTCTGCTTCCATTTATATTGAACCCTCTATTAGTCTAGCCTAAGTACCATTACCTGTATATTAAATAATTTATTAATATATATATTACTTTTTTTACTTTCAGGAACTCCAATATTAACAATACGAAATCGCCAACCTCTGAAGCCTCTAGTGCCATACAGTGAAGCAGAGAATCCTGCATTTAAAGTACCAGTGGTTACACATGTACCAAAAACAGTTGGATATTTTGAATCCTACAGACATGGTACAAACATACCAGGTATCGTATTTCTTCAATGTATACTAATTAAAGCTCGACCGAGATCTCGGTCTCGGCATTCTCGGCTACAAATCCAACCGAGAAATTTCTCTCGGTTCATGACCGAGATTGTAACTTTTTCTTGTTTGTTCGGATCAGCATTTAAATTCTACACGTCCACGCGCCCCGGCGCGGTAAAATTTATTGGCAATGTTAAATTGGCACCAACACAAAACACTCAGTCCTTTAATGACCAGCAGGAAGATGATAATGAAAATCACGCAGACACGATGAAGAGCAAGCTACTGGATGCACTTAATCAGCGGTTTTCATTTGTTAAAAATTGCTTGCCACTGCAACACATCGATCCACGGTTTAAAACTAATATCTAACTGAAAGCGAAGTTAATTCAGCCAAGCTTCATATTATCGAGGCTCTTACTCTCAATGAAAATGTAGGATCAGATTCTCGTGAGACGACATGGGCATCTTCAATGACACATTAAATACGGCTGCAACAAATCAATCCAACTTATGGGCAGCTCATGATTCAATTGAGTTGGAAGACGATCGAAATAGCGCTAGAAAGCTTTCTTAGAGAACCAAAACTGCAAAGAAATACTAATATTTTTGAGTATTGGTTTTCGTGGCCATATATAGTGCTTAGGCCTGTACCAAATAAGTTTTTATCTGCACTGCCTACTAGCGTAGCAAGTGAACAACTGTTGTTTAGCAAAGCTGGTCAATTGTATGATGAGAGGTGACACTGCCGATTTTGGCGAAAATGCCGATTTTTTTTATGTTATAATATAATGTTATTTAACTTTGATTATTAATACAGTTAATTTTGTAAAACAGTTAGTACTGTATTAAAAAATAACAGCATTTAAATGTTTTTTAAGCTTTGTCGTTTCTCGGTCTCGGCCGAGATATTATTTTATTCTCGGTCTCGGTCTCGGCCGAGAACGAAAAACCCATCTCGGTCGAGCCGTAATTCTAATATTATATATGTAGAGGTAACGTTTGTGAGGTTGTAGGGGGTAATCCCTGGATCTACTGAAACGATTTTGAAAATTCTTTTACCTATAGAAAGTCACATTTGTGAGTCTATATATTTTTATTCCCCTATTCTATTCCCATGCCAACGTGAATGATGCGGTTAAAACCGCGGGGCACTGCTAGTGTTTCTGATTTTTGCAGCAGCAGCAGTAAATATTTAATAATTAACTAGATGTTGTTTTTGTGTACCAGCCCTAAATTCAAAAAGATATTTTCTACATGTATAATGTGTACTTATCCTATTATATTTAATTATGCAGGTTTCTGGCCTGGCGATTTGGATGAATTTGGTTTGCTGTCATATCACGGTCGTGGTCATATCCTAGCAAGAAAAGAATCATATGGTCCTGAAGATAACCTTGAAGCATTACACTGTCAAGCTATGAAGGCTAGCTTCGGATGGCTACTAGCTCAGGCTAATTACCAGGGCTTCACTACTTACAATGACATAACTTATCCTTTAGTCACACAGACTGTTATCACAAATGGACAACTGTGGTCAATGTATGCATACCAATTAAATACAATTGAGATGCATAATGACAAGTTTGACAACCCTAAAAACAACATTTGCTTCGGAACAAAGCCTTTGAAATTGTATGATAGCATAGAGAATGGAAAAGTCCAAGGACTTAATGAAGATGTACTGAAGATGCTTGTTCAGTTCTACTTAAATGCTCCTGAAGAACGAGACCATGAGATGAAACCATATTTAGGTCAGGAAGAACAAGTTGTAGCAGATATTGAAGATGACAACAAACGCTGCTGGCTGGAAAACAGATACAAACACTTAGTGTCCAATAGACCAAGGCATGATCTACTCCCTGAAATATACTTGTGGGAGAAAATTTATAAGATCCAATTCAACAGCAGGTTCTTTGAAGCAAAGAGAAGGCCATTCGAACTTGGTATCAATCCCTTCAATAGAAGATTGGATGAACATCTGCCTGCCTATATTCCTAAAGTATTGCGTCCATATCCTAGGAGCAAAAAGACCTTCGAAACTACGTATTACCCTAAGATTTAATTATCAAGTACTAATTTAAGTAGCTGTAGTGATTCTGTAATTCATAGAGATAAAATGAAAAAGTACCAGTACAGGGCTGTTTAATTTACTTATGTATTAAAGACTGTAATCATCTTTCTATAGTAATACATAATTAAATTGGTGCTGGTGAGCTGTTCATGCACTTGCTTATTTAGACAATGTTTACTATGAAGAGAATGTGTGATGGATGAGCGAGTGAAACAAATAATAAAACAAGCACAATCTCAGCAGTAGGATAGAGATTTTTTACACATCCTAATTCATACAGAAAAACGTTAACTAAGAGAATGTAAGAGCAAACCCAAAAATTTTGCCACCCTGCCTCAGTTATAGCAGATACTGATGAAGTGTCTTTGTCGACAGCAAGCTTCAGCTCGTAAATTTTAGCAGCTCATCTGGAAAGTGTTAAATATTTTTATTTATTAATTTATGTACCCACAATATACTTAATTTTGTACAAAGTCAAGAGCACAAAGGTACTGCTTATATCAATAGAAATTTCTTCTAGCAGACCTGCAACAGAAAGAGTACGATAAGAAGCATTGACAGTGTGTAAAGTATTGTAATCTATTGATGTAATGAGCGGGTGAAAGGGTGACGGGTGGCTGGCTCCGCCGCTTCGCGCCGACAAATGTGAACGGCGCTATACTTGCCAGTACGCCAATATTACGCCGACTCGACAGAAATCGTGGCTGAACGTCCGGTAAAAGTGTCGGCTCCGATAGTTTGGTCGGGTCGCCCATATGTGAACGGCGCTATTGAAAAACATACGCCAATATAGATCCGACACGTGTGTCGGCCCGGTAAAACTGTCGGTCCGACCTAATGTGAACCAGCTCTTATGTTTCAGTGAAAGTTTCCTCCATTACCACATATATCAGAAATTAGGAGACATTCAGTATCGTAATAGTTCTGGGTAAGCAGAAAGTTTGTGAGACTTTTTAAGAGACCGAGGTTGAAAGAGATTGAAATTTCAATTTCCTATTTAGCTTGTTGTACAATAGAGGACCTTTGAAGCAAAAAGCTTTTGGATAGTGAATACTTGCATCTGTAGGTAGTGCTGACAAATTTGATCTCTACTCTCTAATAGGACTGTGCTAAGAATATGGAGTTGTCTGACAGAGAGAACCCTATAACACTTACATATATAGTTCCTCCGTTGAAAAGAGTATGAGAAGAATGGTACTCACCTTTAACACTGCTCTTTGAGATCTTTCCAATTTTAAGAATTATGGACTTAGGCGCATCACCCCCGGCTGAAACACAATATGACAAGAGAGATTGGCAAAGAGCAAAGTAGATCTTTTTGACAATCTGCGCTTCTGCTACATGTCAAAGAGTCTTAAATATGAATATCAATTTTCTTATTCTTGCTGTTATAGATCTATATGGGCTGAGAAGCTCAGATTGTCATCAAGAGTTACCCAAGGTATTTTGTTGATGAAGAGCAGGTACCGTCATTTGGACATTTGGATTGTGTGAGCTACATATTAGGGAATATGAATTCGGAGGCTGTACAGATTTACCTAAGGTAAAGCAGATTATCTTTGTTTTATCCGGGTTAAAGGTAAGATGGTTATCATTAAGCCAGTTTAAAACCTGGTCTAGTCCCCTGTGTGCCGCGTCAAATGCTTAGCCTCAGTTATCGCCAGTAAAGGTGAGTGTAGTATCGTCAGCAAAAGCCGTGATTTTGCTATTTCGGCGAAGAAGATTACACAGCTGTTTAACGTAGACCAAGAAAAGTGTGGGACCAATCACACTTCCCTTAGGAACGCCTAAAGTGACGGAGCTTCCCACTCGGGTAATTATTAATTTAAAACTATGAGTCCTTTCGTTGAGGTAGGCAGTTAATATTTTTAGGGGAAGGCCTCGTATTCCCAGTTCTATCACTAGGTCGGGAATAGAAGCTGTCGAAGGCTTTTTCAGGTCTAAGAAAACTGACACTACCTTCTTTTTTGTATTAATTGATACAAAAAATAAGGTAGTGTCAGTTTTCTTGCTTGACAATGTGAGTCGTCAGCTGCAGAACGGCATCATTCGTCGATTTGTTTCGTCGGAAGCCAAAATGATAAGGAGATAAAAGCTTTTTTTCCTCAATGTATCTAATTAGCCTCTCGTGTATGATTCGTTCTAAGATTTTAGATATTGAAGGTAGGATAGCAATGGGTCTGTAGCAGAGATGTTACGGAGGCCCGATTCCGGTTTCGAAAGGTCGGAACTTCCGATTGATTTTCCACTTCCGACTCCGGTTCCGCTTCCGAAACTTAAATCGGAGGTTGATATGCAGTGGAGATTCATTTATTTTGCATTCAGGACGGGTAATTCGTTTAGGTCTTGCGTATGCGCTTCAAATAAACTTAAGAGTTATTGATAAGTGTTGGTGTGCTTAAGAAGTTACCTATTCTATTTTAATTGGACAATGAAACCAAAAGCGAGTTTTCATTTGAGCTATTTCTACGATGTTTGTCCGACGACTGCATTTTGTGAAAAGATGTATTCACGAAAGGGAGGTATCACTTCTTCTTTAAAAAGTAATTCAGTACCTATCTTCATGCTACTGAATATGAAGAATTAATTATATTACTTTATGGGACCGGGACCATCCCTCGAACCCGCTGGAACCAACCCTAAAAGGTCCATTATGTATAACTCTGTGTTTGTGGTTGCTTTTTCGTTTTTTGAACACCGACTTCCGAAATTAAAGTTATTTTGCACTTTTTTGATTTTTTTGTGTAAAAGTCGGTTGTATTTTTTTGTAAAAAGTTTTTTATTTTTCACTTTTTAGTGGTACCTACACCCCCTCCCCTCCCCCACCTAAACGAACCAATCACATAAAAAAAACGTACAGCTCCTTTGCAGAGTAAACTAAGAGGTCGTCAAAGTAGACAAAGTACATATTTTTTTTAGATTTTTCGAAAACCGCTTGGTTGATTTCGATAAAATTTTCATGGGACCATTTGGGAAGTATACCCTTTCCAAAAAAAAAGAATTTTTCAAATCGGTTGACAAGCGACGGAGTTATGCGCGAACAAACATAAAAAAAAAATACAAACATCCGAATTGAGAACCTCCTTCTTTTTTAGAAGTCGGTTAAAAATACAAACATCCGAATTGAGAACCTCCTCATTTTTTAGAAGTCGGATAAAAATGGTTCTATTACAACTTGCAAGATTTAACCTAAACTGTGCAGCAAAAGCTTGTCAAAATATGTTCATCGATATTTTCGTTATCTTTGCACGTTCTCGTTGGGTTTGGCAATTCTTTAATTGTTACCTTCAATATAGAAAGATAGATTACAACAAAAACTACGACAGTTTAGGTGAAAATGAGTCAAAAGACAATATACCAGAGAAAAAGAATGTCTTGTTGACACATCCAAAAAAAAAAAAATGACGGACGAGTGGTCATTGACAGTTGCCAGAAAATCGATCAATTTGGGATTTTTTCGGAATACAAAACGTGTATATATTGGTAGTTTTTACATATTCCGAAAACATGAGAAACTTAAATCTTTGGGAAGTCTCCGTAGGAGACCTCAAACTGGCGTCGGAAGACAAACTCATAGTTTGTAATGGCCATGATGAAATTAGTTCTTCCAATGAGTTATATGTTTGTACACATAACCTTAGTGTGATCAATTTCGATGAAAATGATGAAACAAAGTGGACAAAGGATCTTTCGGATATTGCCTCTCCAGATAATAAACCTATAAACATTACATTTTTAACACTTACTAACACTCTGTGTGTGGGACTTGCCAATGGTGAACTCATAACCATCAGCAACAATGGCAATACTTTAGACTTAGCTGGAGTTTGCGAAAATGGGCTACTGGTAAGTTCGAACACTTTTTTCGGTAAAGGTTTAGTATCGTTTGGCAGGATTTGCGGGGGGAGAGGGGGAGGGGAGGGGAGAGGGGGGTGACCCTTCCCCCATGGCACCACTCCCGTAAAAAGGCAATGCACCGTTTCCGAGAAAATCGAATTTTAGTAACCTAACCTCAAAACACTTAAAGTGGCTTAAAAAGCGTGTCGGAGCCCCGCTTCGCGGGGCTCAAGGGTTTAAA
Source organism: Hecatera dysodea (assembly GCA_905332915.2). NCBI lineage: Eukaryota > Metazoa > Arthropoda > Insecta > Lepidoptera > Noctuidae > Hecatera > Hecatera dysodea. Next base: position 10,943,045 of record HG995302.1, read on the forward strand.
AAAAAATAACCACGAAGGAGTGGCGGAGTCTGCTCGCTCGCTTCGCTCGCTCACTAGACTCCGCCACTCCTTCTAACCTAACCTGTCCGAGTCGGGGTGCCCCATGTCCCGACCTCGCTTCGGTCGCTCTTGCATCCTAACGGCCATTCCCAATAACCTATCCTCAGTAAGCGATGTTTTGTCATCGACGATAAATACTAGACTTCTATCTATCCTTATTTTACGTCCCACAAGTGACGGTAACGTTTATCTATGCGTCGAAATCGGTAGGTAAGCTCAGATATCCAGTCCTCCCATACGTTTTGTTAATACCAAGGCTATAAAAAATGACAACGTTTAAACAAATATTTTTTCACATAACTTTTTCCTAAAACAATACATATTGATCAAATTAAAACGGTGGTGATATTTTAATGGTAAAATAAGATTTATAATCTTAAGTTATCTGTTTCATCGACATCGGTTTGGCGAACAAAAATACTGGCTGCGAAAAAAGAAAGAAGAAAACGTAGTAAAGTCAAGTAAAGTGTCATTTGTCATGTCAATAAAACTCGTAGTATTATTGTGGTGTTATAAAGTTTTTTTTGTGAATTGTGCTTATTTTCTACATATTATTAGCACTGTAAGTATTACCAGCATGTTATATACGTTCCTTTTCAAGTTGACAGAGGCTTTAGGTATATACCTATAACATTTTGTAAATTCCAGTGCGAACTAAACCTCGAAACAATTAATATTTTTTTCGTCTTTGTCTACATATAGGTAATTAGGATCAAGCCTGTATAGAATATTTGTTTTGTTTTCAGACAAAAGGTGTACCTTTAGCCAAGGATGAGGTGGCCTTGCTTATTGATCTTGTTGAAGCTAACAAACAAGCAAAGCTACAAAAGCTACAAATCGGCTTAAAAAGCTGGCTGGACTAAAATCACAGATGTTTTCCATGCATCGGTTTCAAGTTGCCCTCGAAGAACCGATCAATTAAAATTGAAATGGGAGAATTTAAAAAAAATGCTCGAAAAAGATCCAATAAAATTAGGATGAACCAAATTAAGGTAATCTTTTCGCGCTTACTCCTGTGTGTAGTGTTTATGAAAAGAGTGGCATCCATATTAGGTGCAACATGTGAGGGTTACAGTGTATCACACTGTAACCCCACATGTTGTGTTGTGCTGTGCAGTGGTAATGGTGATTCTGAATAAATGAGTGTTGATAATGAGAGTGGACCATCGGGGAATAACCAACTACTGGTTGTGGCAACACCTAAACCAAAGACATTATTTTTTAACACTCCCAGTGGCAGCAATATTAGCATGTATCTGCTGTCAGCAAAATGTACTAATTTTACCAACAAAATTGTCTATTTGCAATTATACAGTTTACCATTCAAGTATTAACAAAGTAACAAGCATTAGGGTAATTTACACATATTTGTAATCTAAAAAGTTTTAAGAAAATCTGGGGTGGTGTACTTAATTGCAATAAAACCAGTTTTTTTCAAGAATACTTATATTTCCTTTCAGATAAACAAAAACGTAGGCTACTGGTTGAAGACATAAGGACTCGAGCTGCACGGAATCAAGCTAATGCTGATTATTACATAATTAAAAGGAAGAAATAAGAATTAGAGATAGAAAATATGTAATTAACAAATAGGAAGTTAAAATTAGACTTGGAGCAAAATAAAAAAGTACTAAAATAAAATTTTCTTTCTCTTTATTGAATACCCACTAACACTTCATTCTAAGTTATTCACTGAAAGGGGAGGGCACGGTGTGGGAAATTCACTTCAGGACGAGACTGCGTGTGGTAGTAGTTTCCCATAAGGGTATGCAAACCCTAAAGGATTATTTCAGAATGGCCAGTAGTTTCGAAGAAATAAGCCTTTGAAACTATGTGTAACTCATATACTTGTTTATTTTCGTCAATAACACAAGCGGACAAATAGCCTAGTTAGTAGTGCCTCCGACTCCTACGCGGTCGCTCAGGGTTCGATTCCCGCGTTGCGACTATCCTTTTTGTTTTTTAATTACTTATTTATTTCTTTTTAAATTAAATATTTCAATAATTAAATGAATTCAATCGAGAAAAACATTGTTAAGTAATAAATTAATTTTAATTTACATTAACTATTATACTCTCTAAATTATAAAGCAACTAATAAATTGTGGTATTCATAAATAATAACCACATTTACATCTATCATTAATTATTTAACAAATTTCTCAATTATATATTATATAAATAATTATATAATAATAGAATAACATATTATTTGTGAATACCATAATTATTAGCTGCTTTATAATTTAGAAAGTATAATAGTGAATGTAAATTAAAATTAATTTAATACTTAACAATGTTTTTCTATATTTTATTCATTTAATTATTGAAATAGTTAATTTAAAAAGAAATAAATAAGCAATTAAAAAACAAAAAAGATAGTCCTATGCAGGAATCGAACCCTGAGCGTCCGCACAGAAGTCAGAGACACTACTGACTGGGCTATTTCACCGTTCATGGTGAAGACGAAAATAAACAAGTATATGAGTTACAGTTACACGTAGAGTTTCAAAGGCTTATTTCTTCGAAACTACTGGCCATTCTGAAATAATCCTTTAGGGTTTGCATACCCTTATGGGAAACTACTACCACACACAGTCTCGTCCCGAAGTGAATTTCCCACACCATGCCCTCCCCGTGAAATCAAATCTGAAACAAATAAAATATAACATTAATAATTTGTGTAACAGACTATAGATAAGTCTAACAATGTGATGTCTCATTAGAAAGGAATAAAGTGACTCAAAGAATGTGCACTACAATAATATTTTAAAAGGTACCTTTCAATAGTATTTTGTGTGGGCTTCATATGCTTCATATGGGCTTCATTGTACATTTGCTGACTGCGTGAAATTGAGTTCAATAAAGGAGTTAATAAATAAGGTTTGCAAGGATAAGCACTGTCTCCAATCAACTAGTGATTTCCACATAAACCACTTCCACATTCCGCTGAAAAATCAATAAAAAGTGTTTATAAAAGCTCTTCCAAGTGTAGAGTTGTAGAGTAGTTTTTAAAAAATATTGTTTTATTGCTCAAAATAGGTAGTATGAAGCAACTAATCACTTTGTTAGGTACCTCTTAGTATTGAATTGTTTAAGATTGTTACATCATGAGTTGATCCAGGCTAACAGGCACCAAGATTCATAAATCTTAAAGTGCATCCCACACAGCTTGCACATTCATAGAGAAATATCCTTTCCTATTTCTTAATTCTTCTCCAATATTAGAATCTATAAATCAAAACAATCACCTTAGAAAATAAAATGTTAAAAGCTAATTTAAGCTTTTTTCTTAAACAATACAATGTATACTTACTTGGTGATTGTATTAGATTATGTATACCATCAATTGCACCCAGACAGAACTCTTGGTATTTGGTTAATATCGTAAAAATCTTCCTGGATAGTGCTATGTATATGTATTTAATTTCTATATAGCCTTGCTATTGCACATGAGACATTGGCTATAATTCTCCCTGTTGATGATTTTGGGACTCTTTAAAGTTTGCAACAGACACTTAACATTGTGCCTTATGCATAAAATCTTAGGGTCAGTGTGTCATCTTATCAGGGTTAAAAGTAGCTGATGCAAAGGAGATATACCAGGATTTCTGAAAAAAGTAAAATCTTTAAAAAACGATGATACATTAGGTACCTAGTCATTACTGTTAAGTAATTAATATTAAATGAATGTATTCTCATTCAAGTTGGTACTTACCTTTCTAGGTTACTTTTAACGAAGGATATATTTCTGTTAGTAAATTACTAACAGTAGTTTTGTTTAAACGAAATCTATATGTGAATTTGCTACTATTTAATTCGTTCATATGGTTTAAAACAAACTACAACACCCGCGGTGTTGTAGTTTTTCTGGGATTCATCTTCAAAATCACTGTCTCAGTCAGATAATTCCATTAACATAGATAAATCACTTTCACTAGACTCAGACATTATTAGGAATGATAAAAACACTGCACTTCTACAAAATTATTCGCATTTCTATAAAAATAAACAACGCTTATCCCTGCAATTCGACGGTTTGACAAATTTGATTATCTTTAGTATTGACATTACTGACAGATAGCTATCAAAAGGATATTGGGACGCATAATGTTGCAATTTCATAGAAATATTTATCTGTAGTAAGAAATAGCCCCTCCCAACGATAGATAGTTTAGTGCGGTTAGTTGCCATAATCATCAGTATGTTATTGGGACAGCAAAACCGATGACAGATAGATTTTTCTATCTTTAGTAGATCGAAATTGGCGATAGATAGGTTATTGGGAACGGCCGTAAATTCTTCTTGTAACACTAGTAAACTGCCTTTTGCACATACATACAATTTGGTATAAACACATCACATTAATTAAAGTTATTTATTTTATCCAAAATTTATCACTTTGATTAATTCTTCAAAAGGATCACTTTTATTTCTTTCTACCAAGTTTGAAAAAGGTCACAATAATACTTCAAAACAAACAGAGAACATTCACGCAACTCTGGAAGAAACAGAACATAAACGGAATGTTGACATAGACACATGATTGAAATGTCTTTTTTTACGTTCCGTTTTACCGATTTTGCACGATATTTACACCACAGACACTATATTGTGACAGATTTGGTTGTCAAACACCCATTTTAACGTTCCGTTTTCCGCGTATTCAATTTGAGGTTAGTAACTTATTTTGTTAATTTCTCGATAAATATGCGTTACCTTTTAATAAGAGTGTAGCGTTATAATCAGGGACTCCAGCTCTTCCAGATTCAATCGATTTTACACCCCAACTCCTGCCAAACGATACTAGACCCGACCCCTTTTTTCTTACACTCCAATAATATAGCTGAAATAAAATTTAAAGTTAGTGATTACCTTGATACAGGCATGCTTAGCCATATGGAGTGAAATGGAAAAAAAAAAACTGTGACATAATTACTGGCTGTATTATTACAAGTTGTAAGGATGGCTACGTATATATCACTGACAATAGGGATGTTTCCTGAGGAATAAAAATATGATCCTATATAGTCCGTCAGATTATCGAAAAATATTGGACACATATTTTTTGCTTTATGAAATCTCTAAAAATTGACGAAGATAAAAAGCTTCAAAGATCATATCATGAGTGGGGGCTTGTGACATCACGGCGTGGTAAAAATCGTCTCACGAAGTGACATCACACGACTTTTCAACGCACTATATCGTCTTCATTTTTTGTTTACGTGAAAAAATAAGTGTCCAATATTTTTGTGAAATTTATCTTACGGACTAATTAGATTTTTTTTTTGGGAACTATCCTATTGCAGACTGCAAGATTGTAATAAATAGTTAATAGTTATAAGATTATAATTTCTTGATATATTACCAAAAAATCAGATTGTGTATAACAAATCCCATCTGTAAGTAATAGCTTCCAATATTTCCAATATCTTATTAAGAAAAATAGTTTACAACTTTGCTCTATATTTTTTACAACATTATAATAATTATGGCACTTGCAACATGGGACATAAACACACTAAGTAAGTGATAACTTTCCAGGCAATGGAATGGAGTCCAGATCAAGAACTATTGGTAATAGTTACGAGAGACATGAACATGATTCTGATGAACATGTTTGATCCTATCCATGAGATTAATTTGTTCAATGAAGAGTTTGGCGAGAAACAGTTCATTACTGTAGGTTGGGGGAAGAAGGAAACTCAGTTCCACGGGTCTGCGGGCAAACAGGCTGCGAAAGTGAAAAATGAAGTTACTGCTGGTAATTCAAACATTCCTTAGTAATTAAGTGTTTTTTTTTTTATAAAAATTTTGCCCCACACTAGGAATTCCTCCTGTATCGTAGGTGCGTTTACAAACATACAATCTCACATATGCACACAGCCAGACCAGGGACAAGAACCTGTATGCCATACTTATATTTTTTCTGTGCGGGAATCGAACCTGCACATTTAGCGCGGCAGCCAATCGCTCAGCCACTGGCCAACTGTGTCATCAAGTGGTTACCTGTGCCTTAGATTGTCAACCCTACTACCCCAGATGTACAGTTTTTGAAAATATTTTCATATTTTATTTTAGGCCTCCAATTCTCTTCGGTTTTTATTAGATGACTAGCATCTAATAAAAACCTATTTATTTTATGGGAAAGTGAGTTTATAACTTGTAACACTAAGAGTAGTAGTAACAAAATAGGTGTTGGGAGCAGGGTCTAAGCTACTGGTGGTTAGGGCTCCAGAGAAAGGAATCTCCTCACACTATGAGCCACATCAAGGAGTTGTTACTGTCTTCTGTATTAGGCCCTTTATCCAACTGCACAACGCCAGCTTTGACAGATGGTTGTCGACAGCCCATTTATTGAGGATGGCTGGGATGGGCCATATCACCACGCTACGACAAATAAGAGCGGAGTATCATTGAAAAATTTTATAAAAACGGTTTTTTTTTTCTCTCTTATGTGACGCAAACGAAGTTGCGCGGGTCAGCTAGTAAAAAATATGTTTTTATATTTTAAAATACAAGTATCCAATGTCATAGGTAAAGGCCTAATGCATATAAGTTATGACTTTTGGCAATAATTTTAAAAGGCTATTATGGCCTTTTGAATTGGTTGCCCAAACGATTGTTAATTATTTAAAAAAGAGAAAAATATATTTCATTTTCAGATCCTGAGATAAGTGATAGTGGAGTAAAAATATCATGGCGAGGAGATGGGAATCTATATGCTGTTGGGTTCATCATGGATGGAATCAGAAGATTTAAAGTTTTTGACAAAGAGGGACACTTGCAATACACAAGTGAAAAACAGCAAGGCTTAGAATCCAATTTGTCTTGGAGACCTAGTGGAAACCTAATTGCTACCACACAGAAACTAAATGACAAATATCTTGTGTCTTTCTTTGAAAAGAATGGCTTGAAGCATGGAGAATTTGATATCCCTGTAAATAGTTATACTGTAGTAGAGGATATTACTTGGAGTTCTGACTCAGAAATATTGACATTACAATGCAGAGACACAGAAAAGAATATACAAACTCTACTACTTTATACCACTGGCAATTACCATTGGTATCTGAAACAAACTATAAAATTCAAAAGTGATCAGGACATAAGCAAGATAATGTGGGACAATGACTTTGATATTGCCAACAACAAAAAACTGCATGTATTTTTGCACAATGGGCAACATATTTCTTACTCCTGGATATGGAATGTTGATCACAGTAGAGGTTATGGGCCGGAAGATGATGCAGTGGTGGCTGTTATTGATGGGTGTAAACTTCTCTTGACGGGTTTTAGACAAACAGTTATGCCACCACCAATGTCAGCGTTTGAGATCATACTTGATACTAATATTAACTCAGTGCATTTTGCACCACAAAATCAAAAAGAAGATTGCAATCCTAACAGTCTCTTTGTCTATACTGCAAACAATAAATTACTATTTTATAAACAAACCGAAAAGTTTCCTCTATGGTATGAAGTTTTTAAAACTGTTCAAGCTGATACATATGACTTTCCATTTCAATGTTTCAATTGGTTCTGGATTAGTGCTGATACTGTATTATGTAATATTGTTCATGATAATGATACTAGCAATCTAGTTGAGTACTCAATTGTGTCAGGCAACCTTGAAAACAAAAGTGAAATTACTTTACCTGCACAAATAAGAAGAATTCAATCCCATCCCATAGAACCTTCTACTCTATTTTTGCAACTCCAAGATGGTGATATAGTACAGGGAAAACTTGGAGAAGATCTAGAAATTCCAGATGAGTCATTTGGTGTATCATGTCCAAAATTCGATGTGTTCCAAGTTGAAAATGAGATATATTTTATTGGACTATCACATAAAGGCCAACTCTACATCAACCAGAAAATGATAATGAACAATGTAAGTTCATTCTTTGTACACACTCATTTTCTTCTGTTGACAACATTGCAACATGTGCTTCTGTGTACAGAATTAACTAAACCAGGTCTTGATGCCATTATTGACTATCAGAAAAATGAATCAGATCATGTGTATAAAAGGAAAATCGAAAGGGGAGCTAAATTAGTTATTGTAGTGCCAAACGATACTAGAGCTGTGTTTCAAATGCCAAGAGGAAATCTTGAAACTATCCAGCCAAGGCCTTTATCATTAAAGATAATTGGAGAATATCTTGATGACCTTAAGTACCATGAGGCATTTGACCTCATGAGGAAGCAAAGAATCAATTTGAATCTAATTTACGATCATGATCCAGAAAAGTTTATAATGAATATTGGAACATTTCTAGAATCAGTTCAAAACATTTCGTGGTTGAATCTCTTTCTATCTGACTTAGAAAATTCAGATGTAACAAAAACTATGTACTCTAGTAGTTATGCGGGAAAACCAGATAAACCGAGAAGCGAAATTGATTCCAAAGTTCATAAGATATGTGATATTGTTAGGGAACATTTGAAAAAGAGATCTGACAGTGACACTATGGTTCTACCTATACTTACAACTTTTGTGAAGAAGAATACAATAAAAGACTTGGAAAATGCTTTATTGATCATTAAAGAACTAAAAGTTGAAGAATCTGCTGGAACAAAGTTGCCAGTTGGTTCAGAAGAAGCATTGAAGTACTTACTGTACATGGTTGATGTAAACCAACTGTTTGATGTTGCTCTTGGCATGTATGACTTTGATTTAGTTTTGTTAGTAGCTTATAAGTCACAGAAGGATCCAAAAGAGTATGTGCCAATGCTTGATGAACTGAATGAAATGGAAGAAAATTACAAGAGATTTACAATCAACAAACACCTGAAAAGGTTTGAGAGGGCAGTAGAAAGTCTTGTGATGTGTGGAACAAGCAGACATAATGAATTAAAATCGTTTGTAAAATATCACAGCCTGTATCGCGAAGCTTTGTCTCTGTTTTCACCAAACGATGCTATATTCAATGAGATATCAGACGATTTTGGTTTATACTTGAAATTGAAAAAGCAGTACACAGAAGCTGGTATAGTATATGAAAGAGCAAATAGCATAGACAAAGCTATTGATTGCTACAAAGAAGCCCTAGAATGGGAACTAGCAATAAGTTTGGCAAATTCATGGCCTGAAGAACAATTTAAGGATTTGTGTTGGTATGTATATATTTAATAGTGAAGCTTGTGTTCGTTTACATGTTTATTTTTTATGACTTTTTTATTTGTTCAGGGATCTAGTGGAAGGTCTAAAACAAGAAAAGCGCCACAAGGAAGCATTAACAATTTTAGAACAATTCTATGGAAATTGTGAATTATCAATTTTGTATGCCATTGAATGTGGTGAATATAAAACAGTGTTAAGACTTTGTTCGCAATACAAAAAACCGAATTTGAAAGGTTGGTTGGTTGTAGGTTGTTCTACGGCCGTTCCCAATAACCTATCTATCGCCAATTTCGATCTACTAAAGATAGAAAAATCTATCTGTCATCGGTTTTGCTGTCCCAATAACATACTGATGATTATGGCAACTAACCGCACTAAACTATCTATCGTTGAGAGGGGCTATTTCTTACTACAGATAAATATTTCTATGAAATTGCAACATTATGCGTCCCAATATCCTTTTGATAGCCATCTGTCAGTAATGTCAATACTAAAGATAATCAAATTTGTCAAACCGTCGAATTGCAGGGATGAGCGTTGTTTATTTTTATAGAAATGCGAATAATTTTGTAGAAGTGCAGTGTTTTTATCATTCCTAATAATGTCTGAGTCTAGTGAAAGTGATTTATCTATGTTAATGGAATTATCTGACTGAGACAGTGATTTTGAAGATGAATCCCAGAAAAACTACAACACCGCGGGTGTTGTAGTTTGTTTTAAACCATATGAACGAATTAAATAGTAGCAAATTCACATATAGATTTCGTTTAAACAAAACTACTGTTAGTAATTTACTAACAGAAATATATCCTTCGTTAAAAGTAACCTAGAAAGGTAAGTACCAACTTGAATGAGAATACATTCATTTAATATTAATTACTTAACAGTAATGACTAGGTACCTAATGTATCATCGTTTTTTAAAGATTTTACTTTTTTCAGAAATCCTGGTATATCTCCTTTGCATCAGCTACTTTTAACCCTAAGATTTTATGCATAAGGCACAATGTTAAGTGTCTGTTGCAAACTTTAAAGAGTCCCAAAATCATCAACAGGGAGAATTATAGCCAATGTCTTATGTGCAATAGCAAGGCTATATAGAAATTAAATACATATACATAGCACTATCCAGGAAGATTTTTACAATATTAACCAAATACCAAGAGTTCTGTCTGGGTGCAATTGATGGTATACATAATCTAATACAATCACCAAGTAAGTCATACATTGTATTGTTTAAGAAAAAAGCTTAAATTAGCTTTTAACATTTTATTTTCTAAAGTGATTGTTTTGATTTATAGATTCTAATATTGGAGAAGAATTAAGAAATAGGAAAGGATATTTCTCTATGAATGTGTAAGCTGTGTGGGATGCACTTTAAGATTTATGAATCTTGGTGCCTGTTAGCCTGGATCAACTCATGATGTAACAATCTTAAACAATTCAATACTAAGAGGTACCTAACAAAGTGATTAGTTGCTTCATACTACCTATTTTGAGCAATAAAACAATATTTTTTAAAAACTACTCTACAACTCTACACTTGGAAGAGCTTTTACAAACACTTTTTATTGATTTTTCAGCGGAATGTGGAAGTGGTTTATGTGGAAATCACTAGTTGATTGGAGACAGTGCTTATCCTTGCAAACCTTATTTATTAACTCCTTTATTGAACTCAATTTCACGCAGTCAGCAAATGTACAATGAAGCCCATATGAAGCATATGAAGCCCACACAAAATACTATTGAAAGGTACCTTTTAAAATATTATTGTAGTGCACATTCTTTGAGTCACTTTATTCCTTTCTAATGAGACATCACATTGTTAGACTTATCTATAATCTGTTACACAAATTATTAATGTTATATTTTATTTGTTTCAGATTTGATTTCACAAGGGGAGGGCATGGTGTGGGAAATTCACTTCGGGACGAGACTGTGTGTGGTAGTAGTTTCCCAAAAAGGTATGCAAACCCTAAAGGATTATTTCAGAATGGCCAGTAGTTTCGAAGAAATAAGCCTTTGAAACTCTACATGTAACTGTAACTCATATACTTGTTTATTTTCATCTTCAACATGAATGGTGAAATAGCCCAGTCAGTAGTGTCTCTGACTCCTATGCGGACGCTCAGGGTTCGATTCCCGCATTGGACTATCTTATTTTGTTTTTTAATTGCTTATTTATTTCTTTTTAAATTAACTATTTCAATAATTAAATGAATAAAATATACAAAAACATTGTTAAGTATTAAATTAATTTTAATTTACATTCACTATTATACTTTCTAAATTATAAAGCAGCTAATAATTATGGTATTCACAATAATATGTTATTCTATTATTATATAATTATTTATATAATATATAATTGAAAAATTTGTTAAATAATTAATGATAGATGTAAATGTGGTTATTATTTATGAATACCATAATTTATTAGTTGCTTTATAATTTAGAGAGTATAATAGTTAATGTAAATTAAAATTAATTTATTACTTAACAATGTTTTTCTCGATTGAATCCATTTAATTATTGAAATATTTAATTTAAAAAGAAATAAATAAGTAATTAAAAAACAAAAAGGATAGTCCAATGCGGGAATCGAACCCAGAGCGTCCGCGTAGGGGTCAGAGACACTACTGACTGGGCTATTTCACCATTCTTGTTAAAGATGAAAATAAACAAGTATATGAGTTACAGTTACACGTAGAGTTTCAAAGGCTTATTTCTTCGAAACTACTGGCCATTCTGAAATAATCTATTAGGGTTTGCATACCCTTATGGGAAACTACTACCACACGCAGTCTCGTCCCGAAGTGAATTTCCCACACCGTGCCCTCCCCTTTTAGTGAATAATTTAGAATGAAGTGTTAGTGGGTATTCAATAAAGAGAAAGAAAATTTTATTTTAGTACTTTTTTATTTTGCTCCAAGTCTAATTTTAACTTCCAATTTGTTAATTACATATTTTCTATCTCTAATTCTTATTTCTTCCTTTTAATTATGTAATAATCAGCATTAGCTTGATTCCGTGCAGCTCGAGTCCTTATGTCTTCAACCAGTAGCCTACGTTTTTGTTTATCTGAAAGGAAATATAAGTATTCTTGAAAACAACTGGTTTTATTGCAATTAAGTACACCACCCCAGATTTTCTTAAAACTTTTTAGATTACAAATATGTGTAAATTACCCTAATGCTTGTTACTTTGTTAACACTTGAATGGTAAACTGTATAATTGCAAATAGACAATTTTGTTGGTAAAATTAGTACATTTTGCTGACAGCAGATACATACTAATATTGCTGCCACTGGGAGTGTTAAAAAATAATGTCTTTGGTTTAGGTGTTGCCACAACCAGTAGTTGGTTATTCCCCGATGGTCCACTCTCATTATCAACACTCATTTATTCAGAATCACCATTACCACTGCACAGCACAACACAACATGTGGGGGTTACAGTGTGATACACTGTAACCCTCACATGTTGCACCTCATATGGATGCCACTCTGTTCATAAACACTACACACAAGAGTAAGCGCGAAAAGATTACCTTAATTTGGTTCATCCTAATTTTGTTGGATCTTTTTCGAGCAGTTTTTTTAAATTCTCCCATTTCAATTTTAATTGATCGGTTCTTCGAGGGCAACTTGAAACCGATGCATGGAAAACATCTGTGATTTTAGTCCAGGCAACTTTTTAAGCCGATTTGTAGCTTTTGTAGCTTTGCTTGTTTGTTAGCTTCAACAAGATCAATAAGCAAGGCCACCTCATCCTTGGCTAAAGGTACACCTTTTGTCTGAAAACAAAACAAATATTCTATACAGGCTTGATCCTAATTACCTATATGTAGACAAAGACGAAAAAAATATTAATTGTTTCGAGGTTTAGTTCTCATTGGAATTTACAAAATGTTATAGGTATATACCTAAAGCCTCTGTCAACTTGAAAAGGAACGTATATAACATGCTGGTAATACTTACAGCGCTAATAATACGTAGAAAATAAGCACAATTCACTAAAAAAACTTTATAACACCACAATAATACTACGAGTTTTATTGACATGACAAATGACACTTTACTTGACTTTACTACGTTTTCTTCTTTCTTTTTTCGCAGCCAGTATTTTTGTTCGCCAAACCGATGTCAATGAAACAGATAACTAAGATTATAAATCTTATTTTACCATTAAAATATCACCGCCGTTTTAATTTGATCAATATGTATTGTTTTAGGAAAAAGTTATGTGAAAAAATATTTGTTTAAACGTTGTTATTTTTTATAGCTTTGGTATTAACAAAACGTATGGGAGGACTGGATAGCTGAGCTTACCTACCCATTTCGACGCATAGATAAACGTTACCGTCACTTGTGGGACGTAAAATAGGGATAGATAGAAGTCTAGTATTTATCGTCGATAACAAAATATCGCTTACTGAGGATAGGTTATTGGGAACGGCCGTTAGTCATCATCTTATATTTTCCGATTTTTAACAATGTCAAGCTTGGCTTTATTAATCTTTATTTTTTAATGTTTAGTTGAAAAACTACTGCCATCAATTTTGGACGAATACAGCAGTATGAGACAGTTAGTAGAGATGAATTGGGCTTTATTCATAAGGCACCGCGAACGTCTACAAGTTGTAAGAGAAAATAAAACTAAGCACCCAGTGGATACATTCGACTTTTATACCAATAAAGACAGTGATTTATATTCTGATGCAGGAAGTACACTTGCCTCGTCGTCCAGAGGCTCGAGGTAATTTTTTAAAATATTTTTATTGAATTTATAATATGTACTAATGAAAACACGACCTAGATTTGATCCCTGTGGAACGCCACTGTCGAATAAAAATAGAAAGGTTAGCTTAAGTTCTTGTTGAATTGGAATTACAGTTAGTCAAAAATCTCTATTAAAACGACGTGATCGAAAAAGTCAAACGGCTTAGAGTTTACCGTGTTTCGATTCCTAAAATGAGTAACTGTTCTATTTGACAACGAATTTCAACTACTTCACAATACTTTTTCTAATCCAAATCCTTTTTAATTTTTAGTCGATCTTTCCGTTCGAGTAAGAACAGGCGGAAACATGAGCGTAAAGTGGCATCGCTCAAAGAGGGTTCCCAGTATGAAGATGTTGCGCTTGTAATGGCTCTACACACCTTAGTAACTGCTACATACGATTTGAGGTTGCCAGTTAAGGAGTTAGTCACTGCTTTGAGCTACTTTTGTAAAGACAAAGAAGCTTACATCTTACAGGTAATCTATACTAATATTATAAAGCTGAAGAGTTTGTTTGTTTGAACGCTAGCGCGTTCAAACAAACAAACTCAGGAACTACTGGTTCGAATTGAAAAATTCTTTTTGGGTTGAATAGACCATTTATCGAGGAAGGCTTTAGGCTATATATCATCACGCTTAAGCCAATAGGAGCGGAGCAGTGATAAAGAATGTTTTAAAATCGGGGATTCCACGGGGACGAAGTCGCGGGCAGCAGCTAGTTTTATATATAGGTACCTAGCCAGCGTTTGAAACGAAAATTACCTCAAAATTAATATGGAGAACTGTCAGGTGCGCGTTAACAGCTGTGATTGGTATTGAACAGTACAGTCAATCGCATCATGCGTTTCGTTTTGAGACGCGTTGATAATTTCCTTTTAAAAACTGATCGTGCGTCATTCTATCACCCGACAATAGCAGTGTTGTGTTCAGTCCTTATCGTCATTTTGCTGTACTATTCTTTTTTTAATCTCCTAAATTATGTTCCACTGCTGGGCAAAGGCCTCCCCTTTCTCTTTCCATATCTCTCTATTCTCAGCGATCTCGGGCCGAGTTTGACTCGAAAATGTCATCAGATCGTCACATCACCTTCGCCACAGTCGACCTCGATGACGACGACTAGCCCCCCTAAGGCTGCGGTTCCACTGAGGCGGAGTGGAGCTGTGCGGAGCGGGCAATGCTGTTTCCTTTGAAGCGGAGTGGAGAAGAGATGTGGATTTCAAGCCATGTGATTGGTGAATCGCGGCACAGCTCTTCTCCGCTCCGCCTCAATGGAACTGCACCCTAATACTATCATCCGACGATTCTTGCTTCATCCATCTTGAAGACATCCTAAGCTATGCTTGCTGATAATTATGACAGTTATATACACTGTAGAAATCTTTTTTATAGGGAACTTTGGAGAAAGTATTGAAAGATATGAAAGACAGTTTCAAAGACATCTGGACGAATGAACTTGTTTTAGAAGCAACAAATGCATCTATAGCTGCCCAGAATGTGCCAGAAGGACAAAGCATAATACCACAGGGTATTGCTACTCTTGGTAAGCTTGAATAAATTATACAAACTCATGAACTCACGCCTTTTTCCACTTAGGGTTAGGCACTATCTACAGAATATTTTTCATGCTTGCAATATTTCCTCATCGTTTTGGCTGCACCTTTATGCTTTTGTATGCCATAACCATTTAGCCATAAAGTTATGGGTCTGATAGCTACTACTGAGCTGCAAGAGGGGCAGATAATACAAATGAGTTCAAACTATCAAATATTCATCATTTTGTTTGTGTTTTTCAGAACCACACATTAGGATAGCACCAGTTATTCCAGATATCAGTTGGAGGCTTGAAGGTCTTAATTAAATGACATAATAAAATACAACAAATTGTTTAAAAATAAATATTATATGTATTCTTATTATTTAATTCATTGTTTCAAGTAGCATTACAGTAGAAATCATCTGTTAAAACATCTAGGTGAACAGAAATAGCATTGAAATGTAACAGTGCTTTTCTGCCGCGCTAATTAGAAGTGCAGTAAGGAGGTTATTCGTAATTTCGAGTAAATGGCGCCAACAATTTTTTACTTTTATTTTGTTGTTTTAGATATAATTTTGAAGTTTTGCAAATATGTTTTGATTTACATGTATAGTTGAATATGCACTGTTTGTTATGAACTAACCCAATTCTCTATATGTTTGATACAACAAATTTAAAACAAAAAAAACTATTTATGCTTAGCAGGGTCTTCAAAACTAACTCCAGTATTACAAGCTGTAACAGCAGTAAGTTTGGAGTTACTGCGCTTTCTACTAGCAAACGCAGCTTACTGCGTTTATTTGATTTTATTCAATTATTATTATCACTTCGACTACAAACTATAAACGCAGTGCAATAGTGACTTATAGCTGTTAAATATAGTATTTAAATGCGAATTACTTGGTTATATTCATCTTAACCACTTCTTAATTAAATAAAACAACGTATATTTAATGAATTACTTTATTTTAAGTAGCAAATGAAACATAATATTGAAATTATCTTAATCACAGACAATTACTGCCTTTATAATTAGTAATACAATATTTTCATATAGTTTTGCTTAGCCTGACTACAAACCATAACTGCAGTTAAAGAGTGACTAGTAGCTTTGAAATTAGTGTACACACGTAAAAAACCACAATAACTAGGTTATAACAATTAAATATCAGGAAGAGATAATTAATACAACTTTTTAAATTAATTTTTATTAGAAACCAAATAAATCTTATAACTAAAAATTATTATAATCACAGCCAAGTGTTTTGTCACAGTCAAGTGCCAACATTATGTTGAGATCAAAATCATAGATTAATATTAGTTCTGTTATAGTAACAAGGACTTATACTTATCACTAATTACACTGAAATAATGAAATATAGTAACAACCTCTCGAGTCTTTACAAAATCTAGGAATATTAATATAAAAAATAGGTCACACTTATTTAAGATCAGTTTCATCAACTTCAACCAAACTTCCTTCTTTGTTTCGAACTAAAATTTTAATTATCTTAATCACAGCTAAATAATAATTTATGTCTATGGCAAATACGGAGATCAGTCAGTGTGAGAAAAAATATAATATTATTTACTTTGATTATATAATGTCTAGATAGAGCATCAAATGCGCGGAAACGTGTCAAAAAATATCAGCCAACTGTTGGCCTATAATGTCTTACCCGCCGATTAGTGCCGATCGTGCCGCTTTGGTGTCACCACGTATTACGCGCGCTGAGTAATAAACAAAAATCAGCGATAAAATGACGGTATGTGTTATTAAACTGCGACGGAATTATAAATTAAGGGTAAAAAGTACCAAACATATCACCTATCATCGCTAAGTAACCAGAAAACTACGTATTTATTTATTGTTTTTATGATCACCAAATTACGCCATATTTTGTCAGTGTTGCCAGTTTCTTTTTTTATTCTCCCAACTTAACTTTTTTTTTTGTGGGTATATTTGTTGGTTTATGGTAACGTTTATATAATTTAGTTGATGTAGTTTATTATTCGATTTATAAAAAGTTGGAGTTTTTTTAATTCATCTATACTTTTACTTTTTTATAATAATATAATTTTTGCGAATAACTTTTTTGTTTATGAGCCAATTTTAATGATTATTTTTGCATTGGGTTCAATAAACAGATTTAAAAAATGCCAACAGTAATTTTAATATGATTAATTTATTAAGTCCTTTTTTATATGCTTTTGAAGCCAATGCCAAGTAAAAATTGTTATTAGCTCCGTAAATAATTTACTTGGTACACTCCAATTCGATCTTTATGACGGTTCTGAAGTGCGCTGCTCCCTGCGCAGTACCGCATCCCTCACCCCCGCTGACACTCGAATTTGTTACTGCGCAGCGACTCGCCTCATTTTCCGAGCCGCCATAAAGTTTGAATACTGTACCGTCTTTTTGTCCTCATTATGGTAATGATTAATATCTGGTACTGATTAATAGAATTAAATCATAGATTCAATCTATATAAACTGCCTTAAAAGTATATTACTCTAATTTGATTAACTTAACTGATTTAATACAACATTCACACACACAACTCTAATTAAATTGTATAGGTATTTTATTTATTTAAAAAAGTATCTTCAGACACTACTAAAACTAAATAATACTACATACATACAACTAAAACTTATCTTATTTTTTTTTAATATATGATCTATGGGAGAATTCACGCACACAGAGACATAGACGCATAGTGTAAAACACCGTCCGCACGCACACATGTTTGAAATTGTTGCCTCGTTTTCTTTGGTTTGACAGTAGGGCGACGCTCCATCTAGACATTATATAATCAAAGATTATTTAATATTTTAAATCACCTTTATCTTTGCAATAACATACACCGAAGCTGATAAAGCGTACCTAACGAAATTAAACCACCCAGCAATGGACAGAAACTTATTTTAAAAGCATTTAAATTTAATATTATTATCAAAACCTCTAATACTCACGTAATTTTGGAACCGCACCGTGCTACATAGCACAGACACACGTTTATCAAGAGCGATGCTCGGCGACTGACGGCATGAGAGTGGCGGCCGCGGCGCGTGCGTTTCGGCGAATTCAGTCACCCCCGCCCAACTCACCTCTCAACCCCCGCTAACTTACTAAACAAAGTCTAGAACTTACGTTACTGCGGACTTTCTTCGTACTTCGATATGCATAAAATTGTCTTGTACTAAATAATAAAGCAGTGAGAAATATTTACTGCTAATATCTTAAATATTTAAAAAAAATCTATGAGGTACGAATACTAAATAGTAATGCAGTAACGAAGCATACTGCATTTCTAGTTGGTATGTTATAATAGGTTATTTACGTACAAATACTAAAGATAAACGCAGTCACGCATCTTACTGCATTTTAAATAAGTATTTTGTCTTCTTTCAATTGAAATGGAGTGCTTAGAAAAAGAGCAGTATGCAATATTACTGCATTTATAAGTAGCATCCTTAAATTATTAATTAAACATAATTTACAAATCATAACAGCAGCAAGTGTTTCTTACTGCGTTTCTTACTAGTAAAAAATAAATAAATAAGGCAAATACTGTAAGGCAAAGAGCAGCAATGTGTCTTACTGCAGTTGTGCTTAGTAATCTAGTTCTCAGCAAGAAACATACTGCGTTTTTGCTTATTAAAAATACCACTTCCCGAACAGCTATCAAAATAAGGATCAAATCACCATGTAGAGCTCACTAAGAGGATTCAGAATCAATAAGTAACTCAATTTTCCAAAAAACCTACTTTACTGCGTTTCTAATTAGCGCGGCAGTTTTGGTAGTATTATTGAACACAACAACTCTAAAATAGTCATTTAATTGAAATTCTTTATTCATGTAAAATGTATTATTTACTACTGGTGCACCACAGACACACATATTTGCATTATCTAGGAACTCCACCAGTGTCCAGGGTATGATGTTAGGAGCATAATATAAATTATGTTTTAGTACAACTTTGGATGCCAAATCAACCAAACTGCCAATATAAAATTCCCAAGGACTGTGTTGACCGCGCTCTGGAACTGTTTCTGTGACATCTAGCTTATTCTCAGAAAGGTCTAGGTACTCTAGGCGACATTGCAGTAAACCGCATGGCAGTGATGTTAGTTCATTCTGAGTCATTGTTAAATACCTGAAATAAGTTTTATGATTATGCAATATGTATATACAGGGTGATTGGGTTGCAACGATTTTGACCCCGAAAACTTCGGGTCCATATAATCGTAGATTGAGAGGATAAGATAGCGATTGCGACACTTAGCGAAAAAAAAAGGTAATAATCTTCCCCATACCACAGGATAAGAACATATATAAATAAAGTTTTGGCAGAATTTACTTTCTAAGTATTTTGAATGTATTATATAAATCGGGCTGGTTTCCGCAACTCTACGAATAAGCGCGTATTTTACGTGCAGGTGGGACAAATGTGTGATTCAATCCACGCCCTAGCAACACCTTGGTTTACAGCATTTTCAGGGAACTTGCCAAAGGGCGCAATAAAAAATGGCAATAGCAAACAGTAAATCTTAACATGATTGTATTTGAAAAGCAATAAAATATTTTTTTTTAGGAAAGCAACTCATCTTGTTTGTTTGGAAAAAAATTAAATATAACTGTAGGAACTTTCCAATTTATATAGTTATAATTTTATACAGATTGAAGATTAGAATTTCTAATTTGGATCAAGACACAGAAATGTTTTTTTTTAAATACTTATGGTGCCCTGAACTCGTACGTTCGAGTTCTGGGCACCAAAAGTGTTAACAGAAATTATATGAGTTACAGTTACCTTAGGCTGCTCATACGACCCAGTGTTGTTGGTAGTCTGTCAAGCATATTATTATCCAGCTTCAGAGTAACTAACTTTTGTAATTTCCATATTGATTTTGGTAAGTGTCCTAACTTATTTCCACTTATATCCAACAACTTGAGCATGTTAGTGATCTGGAAAAGAAGGATTAGTAGTACAGTATTGCATAAATAAAGATAAAGCCATTTATTCCTTAAACATAATTTTCTATTTCAAATGTTGTTTTACATAACAATATGTGTACGTAATGTGTACCAACCATCTCCTTCACAATTACAACGGAAAAAAAATATCGCTTAAAACTGATACATCCATCCCTCTGTCGGAGCGTAAATTGTTGACACCTGAACGATTGATTCGGCTGAGAGCAGCAGTAAAATCTTCGGTGCGGCACTGGCAAACACAAACTATAAATCTAAATATCCCGCAGCTGGCTTATCATTCTCGAAGTCTGCTCCACGACTTTACCTGCCTAGATGGGAAACGCATTAATTTTTCCCTAAAAGATTCTTACTCCGTCCGTTGTCATGCCGTTGTGGTTACGTTTAACACAGGTAAATCTCAAACTACCCTGTATAAACGTGCCTACCAGAAAAGTCTAGTTTAATCCCTGAAATATTTAGAGCACGTTTTTCAATAAATCAAAATCGGAAAAGCAAAATACCTCGTCAAAAAACTTTAGCATAGGGCCCATAATCAAAGTCGATTACGGAAACGCATGTCAAAAACCTGATATGAACCCTGACGAATTCAAGCAGGCACAGGTAGTTTATTCAACAGGCCTTAAAACGGCATGACATTGGAAGGGATACAATTCTTCAGGCAGAGTGTCTTGTGGCTCGAACTGAGAAGTTTGTAAAGGACGGGACGCCCGAATCTGAATTCAGCACCACTGGTTAATTCCTTGAACCATGTGGCGTCAGTAAAATACGGCAAAGAAAATGAGGTGAAGGCTATTGAGCAACTCGCCATTCAAGAGAACATAACCATCCAAAAATGTGGTCTTTTTATCGATGAGACCCATTGTTTTTAGGTGCTTCACCAGACGGAATTTATGAGGAAACAGCGGCAACTGTTATGCATGCTTCTGTGGGAGTGAAATTTGCAAATAATTACCTAAACTTGACGCTCCATGCTAAACATAAATGCTCTCAAGAATCATTCATAATTATTTGACTAGCTATAATACTATTTGAAATTATTGTAACTGTCCATAATAAATTAATTTTTTAAGGTAAATATTAACTAATTTTATTATTTACTCTTAATCCCATTTACTCTATCCATGGAGCTATTGCATAACATAATTAATTACTTTTGAAAAGGAACATTAATTTGACATTGTTATTTATAAAAAATGTCTGGTTAGTACTACAAATCGTTCTTAATTATATGACCTCCACTGTATATGTTAACTACTTAGTAGGAAGGATAATAGCATACCTGGGGCCCCATCAACCATCTCCAGTCAACTTCGCCTTTCACACCAAGTTGATTGTTTGAAAGATACAATTCACACAATTTTGGCATTCTTCCTGTAAGAAAACTAAGTTAGTAAACACAGTGATACTACTTCGAACAGACCTGTACACACAATACATGCTTGGATGTAGATTTACCAGTCAATATACAATGCTATACTTTTAGAAATGGCATTAGGTATGTTATTTTAAGTTCCTTACCAAATTCTGGAGGAATTTTTTCAATAGCATTATTGCTGAGATCAAGTACAACAAGCTGCTTTAACAGTAGTATATCTCTTCTAAAGTTACAAAGGCCCAGTCCGTTAATGTAAAGAGATTCTAATGTTCTTGGGAGACCTTTGATAGGAAATTCACTCCGATGACGAATCACAAGTTTAGTAGGAGCATTATCTTTATGTGTTACACTAAGGGTTGCCAAGGGCGCAAGCTTTACGTACTCCGTATCACCAGTAAGACATGATTTTAACAGTCTCATAAAACATTTCAGCTGTATAGTTTCACTTTTGATGCATAGGTCATGAGGCGGTTCTTCAATGCGTATAGTTGCTTTGCCTTCGTTTATACACTTGACAAACACTTGTTTTATACTCTTTGCTCGGTATTTTGTACCACTTTTGTTAACAGATGAGAAATGGAGAATGAAATATTCTGTTTCCTCTTTCGGTTCTTTTCCCAACGCTAAAGTCGATTTTAAATATTTTCCACTTTTACTTAAATTTAAGGCACTATGCTTTCTATTTATGACTTCTACCTGGCATTGCAATTTCATGATTAATTTAATTTGTTAACTATAAATAAAATTCTCAAACACAACAAACCCGCCAAAGGAGAATCTGTCAACTTGCTGTTGTGTTGCTGTCAACAAAAAAAAAGTCAAGTTCGTAAAGGTTGTCCTCCACCAAAGTGATATACTCTAAGTCCTCCACGGACAAATTTTTATGCGGCGGATACGATATTTCGTATCCGTTAGTATATTTTGTATAGGGACGTACTGTTGTTACACACAACGATAATAACGACGAAATAGAAGTAGGACGCTTACATTCCTCCATCCTGCGATACTAGTTTCTAAAACATTTTATTGGACGCATACGATCTACACACCTGCGTTATTGCGTGCGAGTGTCCTAAATTTTTTAACCGACTTCTAAAAAAGGAGGAGGTTCTCAATTCGGATGTTTGTGTTTTTTTTTTTTTATTGTTTGTTCGCGCATAACTCCGTCGCTTGCCAACCGATTTGAAAAATTCTTTTTTTGTTGGAAAGGGTATACTTTCCAAATGGTCCCATGAAAATTTTATCGAAATCGAAAAAGCGGTTTTTGAAAAATCAACAAAAATATCTACATTGTCTACATTGACGACCTTTTAGTTTACTCTGCATTGGAGCAGTGCGTTTTTTTACACTAATGTAATTGGTTCGTTTAGGTGGGGGGAGGGGAGGGGATTTAGGTACCACTAAAAAGTGAAAAATAAAAAACTTTTTACAAAAAAATACAACCGACTTTTCCACAAAAAATAAAAAAAGTACAAAATAACTTTAATTTCGGAACTCGGTGTTTTTGGTTCCTTTTTCATTTTTTGAACACCGACTTCCGAAAAAGTTATTTTGTACTTTTTTGATTTTTTGTGGAAAAGTCGGTTGTATTTTTTTGTAAAAAGTTTTTTTTTATATAATAAGTGAAATAACAAACAAAACCCCTCAAAGTCAAAACCTTATTAAACAAGGTTTTAATAATGCAATTTATTGCCTACGATGGCGGATAGCGGCGGTGCTTCTTGAAACCCTCATTCTCCACTTTGGTCCGAGACTGGATCTTCTGCTAACTCTCTTGAATTTTTAAGGTCGGTCAAAGAGATGAAGCTATTTACACGTTCCAAAGCGTAGATCCCTGTGGAGAAGAACATGCAAGAAACTTAACGGACACTCTTTTCCATCAATAAAATTGTTACAAGTTGTGGTTCAATATTTCTTGTTGAAATTATTCATATATGTGAGAATGATTTAGAAAGATGTGCATGATAAAAGCGACTGGAGTAAAACAATTAAAAGAACAAATAATTATAATAAACCACGGCTGATGTCTTTTCTATCAACTTAACCGTTTCGGTCCATTTCTGGTTAATTTTTTTTGCAAAAGTCATAAACGTAACCCATCCGAGGTGCTACGTCCCATATTTTTTCCACATTACGTTCACACGTTCCATAAACTTTTCTTCTAGCAATCGACAAACCAAAGATTACTGATTTCTGTGTATATTTTTCGTACCGCTGCCGCGCTGTACCAAGCGTTCACACACATGTGAGAATGCTTGGTACCACTCTCATTACCTACTGAAGGTTATTGATTTTTTGTAATCTGGCAACAACAAAAACATTCAGCTGTCTAACTCATCCGTTGAATACCCATTGTCGCCGCTTTTTGGGAGTTTTTATGAAAGAAAAATAATAGCTTAATCGATATCCCATTCATTTCTAATAGGTGAGTAGAAAAAGCAAAATATTTCAATTAAAAATTATATTTTTGTGAAATAAATACATGGGTTATTTAACTGCAGTTTTGAGGGTGTTACAATTTGTTAATGCATAAGAAACACTTACCTATTATTTTTTACTATTTATAAACAGATCCACTATCTAATTAAAATGGCTGCTTTGGTCGTACAATCCCGATTTGCCGGTCTGAAGATCGAGGATGACGATTTCCCTACCAATGATGACCAGAAAGTGAAAAAACAATCTAAAATAAACAGTGTAAAGAAGCCCGAGCCTCCTAAGAAAACGAAAACTGTCATTACAAAACCCCAGGTAAAATTACAATTTGCACTATTACATAAAAAATAAATTACTTCGGCTTGACCACAGAGTATATACTGAAAGACTTGACTACCTACACTATAAAATAAATAATATTGGGTTGTAGCGGCATTACTAAGGTACATAAATTCAATGGAGAAATGAATATGTTTGTTTGTATTGAATATTTTCCGAAACTACTGAACCGATTTCAAAAATTCTTTCACTGTTGGGTAGCTATGCAATCCCCGGGTGACATAGGTTATATATTATCCCCATATTCCTATGGGAACGGGAATTTTAATAAAAATATAACACATTAGTGCAGCATAATTATGCCAAATGGAGCATGCTCATGTTGCCAATAATACACTTCTGCCTACCCCTATAGTACACAGCCTTGATATTAGAGCTGGTACTTTTTATTTTTTGTCATCAAAACAATAGCACCTTGAAATTATATCAATATTGTTTGAGAAAATAATTATTTTATATAATTTATATGGTATGTTTTATGGCTATTTTAGGATTCCATAAGCTACTTAGACTGAGGTGGCAATATGTGGTTTGTCTCACAGATTGGAGACCATAATAGTGAGCATGGACTTTGTGCTTTTCATTAGTTCTTTTCAACTGTGTCATTCACATCCCCATACAACGATTTATAAATCGATTATGAATTCAAAAATAATGTAATTTACAGCAGTTTTAATTTATTTTCTCTGTTTTAATAATGAAAAAATTGATATATGCTGATTGGCGCAAACAGGCTGTTTTCAGTGTAATCATAATAATATATTTTAATCCACATCATTTAACCTTCAAATATAGTATATTATTATTTACATATATATGAGTTAGTTGTAACACTGATAACAACATTGTTTTGTTTGCTTTATTAGCCTGTACCCAAAAAGAAGAAGTCCAAACAACAGCCCGTCTCAGCTGATCAGTGGGAACTGTGGAAGCAGAAAGATGAAGAAATGGTTGATGGCAACTTTGAGACTGAACTGCAGCAAGTCAGTATTTATTGTGTGTTCAGAATCAGAATGTTTATTTGTCAACATAGGTATTTACAGAGGAAGCCATAGACTAATGGTTGGAAGGCCTCCTAAAAGGTCGCCCAATTACTTGGTGAATGCTTTGGGAATCTGCTGGATCAGAGATTAATTCTTGGTAGAGGCCTACATCCAGCTTTGGACGTCTTTCTGCTAAAATGGTCATATTATTATAGCATGTTTATTATATGTTATTAAGTAACAAAAACAATGACGAAATCAGGAATTAAGTTTTATTGTTTTCATAATAATGATTTCATAGGAATTTAGCTATTTGAGATTAGCTGGAGGGACAAAAATAAGTTTTGGGTCTTTTCTACATACAATTTACCATGCATATATTTTTTGTAGTAATAAGCCAAAGGGTCATTAATCAGACAGTCCGTACAAGATTTTACATACTGGCGCAACTCAATTGCACTGCACTCGCAAGACTCCTATAGACCCCCTTGCTTGCTGCTATTAGACCAGTCTCTCATCTGCCTAGGGAGCGTTCAAGTATTACGTAACGAAATTTTTAAAGATTTTTGACCCCCCCCCCCTCCTCCCCTTGTAACGCACCGTAACGTTTTTCTGTACCCTCCTCCCCCTGCCTAAACGTTACGGAACACTCAAGTGACCAGTTTTACCCTAAAGTCGCAAAAAGTTATGTTATAGTTCTTATGTTTGGTATAGTTTTAATTGGCTTTGCGGTAATAATACTAAATAAAACAAGAGATTTTTAGTCCACAACACCTGCGTATTTTTTATACATTTTTGGCTTTACACATACCTAATTGTTTTCGTCCTTCATTTTCCTATTTTAGCTTTTTTACTAATAAACTCTTAAAATAATACAACATTTTTATTTGAACCTTTGGCAATGCAATTATAAACAGAAACCCAACTGAAATTAAAAAATTTACTCCAAATACAATACAATATAGGAATTCCCCGTGAAATATAAATGAAAAGGTTTGCCAACTTGCGAGAACAAATTAAAGATGACGACCAGACTAGTACAATCGAGGGATTCCCCGTAAAACGTAAATGAAAAGGGTTGCCAAATTGGGAGTTTTGATTCCCTAATTTTTTATTAAAAAAAAAAACAATGTTACGTAACGTGTCGTAAGAAAGACCCCCTCCCGCCCCTGTAACGCATCGTAACGTTTTACGAGACACCCCCTCCCCCCCAAATTGCGTTACGTAATACTTGAACGCCCCCCTAGCCTTTTCCAGACAATGTTGGAGTCAGCATCTAGACTAAACGGATGTTGCTGAAGCAACTATCTGACTTCCACAATCTTATTGCTATTTGTATATGTAATGACTGTCAAAGATTTCTTGTTTGAACTGGGACTTAACGTGGTTTTGGATGCCGGGTAAAAATAAAATCACACATGTTTCCAGGCTATTCTACTATCGAAGCTTGATTTTGAAGAGAAGAAAGATGTCTACAAACAATCTAAGAAGGACGCCGAGATTGAGAAGAAAGTTATCGAACAGACTGCCAAAGCAGGCTCTAAGAAGCAGAAGAAGAAAAATGTCATGAGCCTCGACCAGTTCAATGACATGATGAATGTTGGTGAAGACAGTAATATGAAATGTGAGTTAAGGTGAATGCTACGGGTTGTTCGTGGCCATTTTCCCGTTAGATGGCGCTGAAGTCGACATTTTCAGTTTTATTTAGTTTTGAGTGTAATTGGAACAATATTATGTCACAGAAATAACACCGCGCAAATCGGAGATTCCACTTTACCGAAATTAATCAAATTAAAGCCTCAAAACCCATTTGATTCGCCATATTTCA
Organism: Hecatera dysodea; assembly: GCA_905332915.2. Classification (NCBI taxonomy): domain Eukaryota; kingdom Metazoa; phylum Arthropoda; class Insecta; order Lepidoptera; family Noctuidae; genus Hecatera; species Hecatera dysodea. The sequence goes on from HG995302.1 coordinate 10,970,510, forward strand.
TACAAATCTGATTATAGTATCGTTTACACACACATAGACATGAGCGACTACTTTAAAGTCAAAAGCATTTAGCAAAATTAACCACTAGATGGCGTGAAATGAAAAGTTATTAGGCTGTACTTACGTCGAAATTAGAATTGTCTGGGGGGTAAGTTTATTCTAACGCCACCCATTACAATTATATGTATTATGAAATACAAGGAATTATGATTATATAATAAAAGGTGGTATTTCTGGTGTAAACTATTTATTATTTTAGGAATGAAATGAATGTCAAGAATGCAATAGATAGTTTTATTATATTACCTTATACATTATTTAATTAAAAAAACATATGTACCAACTAACAAAAATTACAAGTATTTATAGTGACAATTTATGTCTTGCTTGATACATAACTGTTTACTAAAAACAATCTTTATCAAAATAGGTATTTAGTCCCAATGCAAGTTTGAAGTAATTCAAGGTATATTTATTTACAACAATCACACACTAGTACAAGACAAACGCAAGACATTATAAATCATAACAAGACAACAAATTAGAATGAGAGATTACAACCAAGAAGGTGGAAAATGTTTGATAATATCGGAGCATCCATAATCACATATAACTAACAAATGGTTATATATATCTGCTAAAGTATTGTTGTGATTGTAAAGGAAATAAAAAAAAGCAAAAGTTCTTTTTTGTTTTTCAGAAACCTGAAAAAAAAGGGTCAATGTATGGATCACATTACGATGAGCACATCATTTCAGGTTTCTGGTAACCAAAAAATTTGATTTCAAACATTGATAATTATTAGCTGCTTTATAATTTAGAAAGTATAAAAGTTAATGTAAATTAAAATTAATTTAATACTTTACAATGTTTTTCTCGATTGAATTAATTTAATTATTGAAATGGTTAATTTAAAAAGAAATAAATAAGTAATTAAAAAACAAAAACGATAGCTGAATGTGGGAATTGAACCCTGAGCGTCCGCGTAGAAGTCGGAGGCCATACTGACTAGGCTATTTTGCAGTTAGTACTGGTGATGAAAATAAACAAGTATATCAGTTACACGTTGAGTTTCAAAGGCTTATTTCTTCGAAACTACTGGCCATTCTGAAATAATCCTTTAGGGTTTGCATACCCTTATGGGTAACTACTACCACACGCAGTCTCGTCCCGAAGTGAATTTCCCACACCGTGCCCTCCCCTTGTAAAACAAAAATCATTTGATGTGTTGTTTTCACTCTTCCTGATGTTCTTGATTTTCTTGTCCGTAAACCGCTGCTACACAGCTGCTACGAAAGAAAATTACTATAATTAGTATATTTTGTGTGTAACTTTTGATGTGGATGTTGAAAAACAATTTCCCACAAGAAAAAATGGAAATTATGAAGTAAATAGACAAGTAATAATTTAGTGTACCTTTCATATCAATACATTTCGAATTTTTTTGAACTCGTCTCAAAATTATTTCTGGCAGAATACAGTATTTAAAAAAGCCTAATAGCTTTGGCATCATATTGCTGATAAATTCATTATCTCGATAAACTTCTATAACAGTCAAAGGTTCATTGACTGAAATAAAACATATGAAGTAACATTTATCCATGTTACTGACACGCATTTGTCCTTGAACCTGAAATAGATTTAATATTGTAGTAAGAGTAGGTAAATAACATGCTAAAATAAATTAAAAAGTGGACATGCAATAGAATTATTAACTTACTTGATAGTAATAATCATGCTTTTTATTCATAACTAGAACATTATTGTCCAATGTTAGAGCAAAGTTTTTCTTTTCTAGTGCAGCTGCCTCTAGGCTTTGGTTTTTCCTCGCCAATGATGGAAAACACTTGATCTCTATTATGGCTCTCTCAATTTCAATTACACCTATAACAAATTTACGTGATTATAACTAGTGTTATAATTTTTTTCCATATTTATCAATTGTATAGGTAAGATCCAATTTATACACATATGATACATGAATATTGATAAAGAAAGACTTACCATCTAGACTGCCAGCTAAACATCCAAATTTTCATCAATAAAAAGACCTGAAGGCCTTACAGTTTTATTATACTGTTGCATAAATATGCTTTTTGCCACATTTTCATTTTGCTGTCCATATAACATGTCTTTCGTACAAATATTTTTTTTATATAGAATATCCTTGACAAAATTGTGACATGGTGTTGTACTCCGGCGTTTGCATTCCTGTAAAAGTAAGATAAAATATTTTTTTTAAAGATGCTTTGTCTGCATAGGTGTTCTAAAAAACACAGAAATTACACATGCACATTTCTGATTACATTACCTTTTCAAATTGACTAGCATTCAGACGGTCACTCCTATGAGTAGTATATAAATCATTTTCATGCTGCGCTACAGTAGACATTTCAATGAAAGCTATGTCTTCTGGTGACTTTTGGAATTCAGCTAACCGTTCTTCACACAATATTCTCAATAGTGTTTCATCAATATCAATTGGATCACTTGCTTCAGGTCCATAGTTCTTGTCTGGTTTGGATTTTTCTCATGAAACAAACAATCGTTTGCGTGTTGACGATTGTTGTTGTATCGCTAACTCGATTTACTGATTCCGTAATCTAACAAAAACGAATGTTAAAATTTTATAATCATTGTAACAAAATGCTATCATTGCAATCACATGATGTATCTATTTTTATTACCGTATTCGGAACAGCATTGGGGTACAAGAAAGTTTTCTTCCTTTCTTTTTTAAAAGATTACAGTCGAAGTGTTGACTGCAAATTCTGGAACTCATTTTTGGAACCCAATTAGGCCTATTGGTAGCAGCTATCCACATGTTTCTTATTTCAGGTTTATTTGGAAATCTGCAAGTATAATAAGATACTTTTACAATCTTACATTTTTGTAGTATAGTTTATGTATTATATAACAGTATGAGAGTAGCTATGTAGTTGTAGTGTGTTTTACTAATATCGTTTAGATCAAAGCCTGAATATACTACCCACATGAAAGGGTAAATTCCCCGTTGAAAAGTGGCCAATAGGTACTGAACTTTTAGATAAGAAAATAAAAATATTGGCCAAATCATAATTTTAGGCCATTTTTCTCATTATACAGATTAGTTAGTATATTACTGTAACTATTTGATTATAAATAGAAGAACAAAAAGTGATCGAATACTTAAAAAACATCGAATACTTACGAGTGAAAGATAATCCGTCAATCTTCATCAAACTATTACTTTTATAGTTTATTACACTACATCTTACCATTATGCACTGTTGCACAAACTTAATATGTCAAATTGAGCACGAAAAGATACGTATTCTGTTGTTATTTGGACGTAATTGTTAAAAATCAATTAGATGCAAATCGACAACAACAGTCACAAACGTCAAACTTGTTGTGCACAATCACACAATGATGTGCTCAGCCGACACGCGAATTGCTACTCCGTCTCTTTTCTTTGCTAGTGACGATAATATGTTTGTCTTTGTCTTTTGCGAATGCAAAGGAAGATAATATCCAGCAGTCTATAGGAATGGAATACTCTGTCTACGAACTCCGTCTCTTTTCTTTGCTAGTGACGATAATACGTTTGTCTTTGTCTTTTGCGAATGCAAAGGAAGATAATATCCAGCAGTCTATAGGAATGGAATACTCTGTCTACGAGCCATATATGTACATGAAACGCGATTGCAGTAAACTAATGTTTGTTTGTTCGTTGTCCGTCGATAACTATTTGTATTACAAATGTGAAAAAGTAATATGACAGGAAATACAATATATTTATATATATAGCGACTTAAAAATTAAGTTTACAAAGGATACTTACATAATGATATTATTTAGTACTTAGGTACTTATGTACTTATAAAATTTTGTATACTTGATATTATTATAACTTTACAATATCGATCGGTGATTTCTATCTATTATGAGAAGATTTTAGTTTGTAGGTAATTGTTTGTAATAGCCAGCAAAACTCACGGGCCGACTTGCTAACACCACCGGAAGACTACTTTTATTTTAAAATAAAATTGCGTGTAAGCAACCTATACTACAATACCTTGCAATAATGATATGAAATTGTAATGAAATACATACAAGAAAATAATATTAGTTCAAATCAATGAAAATGCATACAATTTAAAATATACAAGCAATTCCGCGCGTAAAGCCTATCACCGCACCAGCTAGCTTGGTTTCAAAAATGTATTTTTTATTTCAAGTCAATCGAATCATCACATTGCGAAGTTTGGCAACGGATTTTCTTAGAAATTCCGACATTACATCTAAGGTCAAAGGGTCAAGTAATAAGAACGGCAACCTCGCGCGCCGCGTCTTACGTAGGTATGATGAATAAAACACCTACTAACAATAATCATAAACTAGGTAATGCTAACAATTTTTTGGTAACAACAATATTTTATGTTTTTGTTTATGATAGTTAGTTTTATGTTATTATAATGTTTTTTTTAAATGAAATCCATTATTATAAATTGAGTAATGATTTTTCAAATTTATATTACCGGTTGCACGCCATCTAGCGTCAAATTATTATAACATCGCAATCATGGCGGTATGTTTTGGTATGGTTTTGGTTGTCAAATCGCACTCACACTAGTAAACGAAATGTCAAATTTTGCCCGGTTTTTAAAACTGTTTTTCTCAATATATAGTGCAAATTATTTACCAAAAAGTCTAATGCGCACCTATTTCATTGTAGAAAAGTGATAAAATTATTCGTTTTTAGAAAAAAGTGTCTATGTACGGAGTAGAATGTATGCATTAAATGTATGAACAGGCCAGCGAAACAATCACCTTAACCACTTTGAACATTTGTGAAATAGTCTTGACTTGTGAAGCAGAAAAGTCGGTAACTCCCACTTAGAAGAAGGCTCGTAATTGCAATTCGAGGCAAATGAAAAATCAGCCTGAATATTGCGCTCTATTCGCTAGCCGCTCAAGCCTATACCGCTCAAGCCCCCGTCCTTGATGTGACAGGTCTAATAGCTGTTCAAAATCCTAAATAAGTTATAAATGCGAAAGTGAGTTTGATTGTTTGTTACGCTTTCACGATTAAACCGATTTTGATGAATTTTAGTACTTATGAGACTTATATAGGCTACTTTGACTATATTTTCGCGAAAAAAGTAGCCTATAAAAGTAGCGATACGTTAACGCTAGTGAAGCCGTGCGCGAAAGCTAGTTCATGATTTTGGATTTCGTCGCTAAGTTCTAAAACCACGTGAGTTAAGTATAGTAACATTACAGTAGAGTGTATTTTATATAATTTGTGTATACTTCAAGTTGAGGTAATAAATATACTAATATGAAGGTAGGACTATTATTATTTATTGGAAATTTACTTATGTGGTTCGACAACTTTCACTAAGGACGATATGTTTCGCTCATTAAAAAAATATGAATGAGATTTTTTTTTCCAATTGCCTTTGATAATAATCTTTAGCTAGATAATATAAGCTATGTTTTAGTGTAAATGATATAAATTTGTAACCCACCAAAAGCATAAATGTAAAAAAGGAGAGCCAAGTTCAATACAAAAATTATGCTTGGCTGTGGGCTTCGCCGCAAAAAGAATGGAGATCTAAATGAGTGCAAAGTTCTATGCAAAATCGAAATATGTATTTATAGGAACAACAAAATAACATTATGAAGAAGTATTGAACTCTTTGCTTTATTGGATACCTATAACAATTGCTGTTATTTAAAAATGTGAGATCTTATAGTAGGTTAGATTTGACTTGTCCAGTTTTCATTACATCAGTCAATGAACTCAAATTTAGTCAATTGTTTTAGCTTTTCTTTTACTTATTCATAATTGTTAATTACTTTCAGTTAACCACATTGAAGAGAAAAGCCATCCAGAAGACCCCAAGTCACCCGACAAAGATACAGAATTCTTTGAGAGAGTGAAAACGGAGACAAAAAACGAACTTCTTAAGGACAAAATCTACGATAGAGTAAAGAATCGACAGCCAGCTTCTGATGAGATTATTACCAGAGTACAATTTGCTGATGCTCTGGAGAGGAAGGATAGAGAAATAGCGTCGTTGAAGGAAGCGGTTGTTGCTCTCAAACACGAGCTTTATACAGTCAAGTCCCGAAATAAGAAGTTGTGTAATATACTTGGACAGGGAGAAAGTAAGTCGGAGCATTCATAGTATTTCATCATTTTTATCACATGTTGCGGTGCATGTAATATGGCCAGGCGTGAATCTCTTCTGGGAACAAAGTTACAAATCAAAAGCAGCACAGCTTTTCCCTCTCAGCTTAGCTCCCTATTGTATACTACATTCCCAATCTTTTGTGTATACAACATTTAACTAATTAAGTATGTACATATCTCCTTTATCCCGTCCGTCAAAAAATCGAACATTTCTAAGGGATGAGTTATGATATACAGGTTCTGAGGCTTAGGTATATTCCAAAACGTAAACACCAACTGACATTAAGCATGAAATTGTCAATAAAGCTAGTCATAAATTGTTATTAAGCATGAAATTGTCAATAAAGCTAGTCATAAATTGTTATTAAGCATGAAATTGTCAATAAAGCTTGTCATAAATTGTTATTAAGCATGAAATTGTCAATAAAGCTTGTCATAAATTGTTATTAAGCATGAAATTGTCAATAAAGCTTGTCATAAATTTAAGTTTTCGTGCTCGAGTGATGATCAAGCAAATTATTTTTTCTTTGGCATGTTACATTCACCTCAAGCTTTCTACGTACCGTAGCGGATAGCCTCATTTCGTTTGAATGGCGGTTTAGTCTGGTATTGGGTAGGTCTAATACATTTCCGACCCTCAATACGGCTTACTATACGTTTGCATTACGATTGCTCCGACAAGTTATCCAAACAGAAAAAAACGTCGCTAGTACAATTGTCGGAATTTGTCAAAATCGAATGGAACGAACCAAATACTTGTCAAAGTAAAATGAAAGAAGTTATAAGGGATTTGGATAACTTGGCGGAGCAATCGTAACGGACACTACTATACTATAGTTACCGGCACGTAAGTTGGCAAAGATTTTCGTAGTGGGGGAAGTTCGCGCACGCACAATTTCATATAATTTTACATGCGCGAACTTGCCCCACTACGGAAATTTTTGCCAACTTACGTGCCGGTAACTATACCTTAGTCTTCTTTTAGGGAAGGTTCATATCTGACGGAACGTGCGTCGCGTATTATCGGTTGCGTAACGCCAGAACAGACAAATGTATAGAAAAACACTTGACCGTTCTGGCGTTACGCGACCTATAATACGCGACGCATGTTTCGTCAGATATGAACTTTCCCTTAGTTGATTTCTTGCCTGATATGAATTGGCCTGTAACAAATTCCAGTGAAGGACAAAGCCGAGGTGTTGATAGAAGTGGAGCGGCTGCGGTCGGTGCAGGCTGAGCTGACGGCCGAGATAGCCTCACTACACACGGACCTGGAGAAGGAGCGCTCCAAGAACACAGACCCTAGAACCAACAAAGACAAAGTGAGTTCTATTTTTAATTTAAAACTTACTTTCCGGGTATTTTTGTCTTGACATCCTGTTCATTGTATAGGGCTGAATGTCACTCGTATTTCGTAAAAAGACAAGGTTATGTGTCTATGATCGATAGAACTGTCTTTAGGTTTTAATTTATGGGGAATTTTTATCTGAAGATCCAATACTAAAGATTTTTTTATTTTATATACATACGTATTTTTTGTACATTTCATACTATTTTGTATTCTAAAAACATAAAAGTATTTGGTCTCAACCTAGATTCGCTGATGTTTGAATAGGCAGTTTTATGAATAGAGGAAAACTTTCGTGTGGTCGCTATTAAAGCACCCGTAGCTTCGAAAGATACACATTTTGCTTTTTAGGGTTGGTCTTAAAGATCCCGTGCTTAGTGAAAATAAGTCTGAAGTGTTTTGTTCTCTTACAGAAACACACCACCAAAAAGAAAAGCATACGTTTTGACGTTTCATCGGAAGCTTTACTGGTAAAAGATTCAAGTTCCGGAACTGGTTAATTAAATATTTATACGTATTTTTAATAAAAACAAATATTATAAAAACCGTAATAAAAGGAAAATGATCTGTGAGATTTTTATTCTTTGTAATCTAAGACTATTTTTAAGTTGTGGCCGTCAAATGATCATATCCCAAAACAAAATTTACGAGACACTTGTTTTATTTTCAAAAACAAAGTCACACTGCTGATTAAAATAATTATAGTGTAAATGATTGTTTTTTGCACTCTAGATGTATCCGTAGGTTAGTTGATACTCAAATTATGAATCTCAATTATTTTAAGAATCATCAATTTTATCGAACAAAAATATTTTTAGGGGTCGAAAAATTGTATGTTTCAGTATTTTTAAAGAAGATTTATGTAAGCCCCATTAATTAAATTTAACAAGTCGTTTGAAATACCGCAATTGTACATTTCAAAATTTGTGGGAGGCCAATCAATGCATATTATACTGCCTATTATTATTTAATGTTCATTTTAATTTTAATTCAGATAGACATATTATTTATGCAGACCTATCATATTATTTTGGAGATGTAACACGATCGCATTGATGTCAGAATAATTTGATGTTGTATGTTAATATAGAGCAAGATAATAAGCTGTAGACGTAATTAGATGCTGCTCATACATCGCTTAGCCTTATGTCTGCAGAATCAAGCACAAAAGAATTTAAAATAATCATTTATCAATCCACAAGCATTTCATTTGCTCTTTAGTTTGCATTTTCTTTATCAGTAGTCTTGTTCAAAATGGGATTCACTTGGTATTATTTAAATTATATTATGTTATAACGTATGATAACTTTAATTTGTGATTACTTTCCATATTGTAAGTATTTTTTTAATTTGGTGCATTACCTGTGTTAATTTCACCAACATTTTTCACTGTGATTTATATTCTTAATAAATGGGTTTTACTTAGGAATTTATAAGTTTTGTATGGACAAAAATAAAAACATTATTTAAAACAATGCACGATTTTATTGCCATATCTATTACATACACAATTATAATCGGTACAACAGCATAATGTCACTAAATCAATCGAAATGAAACCAGCCGAAGCAACGTAATCCGTGCACATTTAAGGGTTAGTTCCTAAAGCAGTTTATTTAATAATTAAAATTGTGTATCAATTGATCGACGCGTCTCTGATGTATCTTAGAACCGAAACATCAGGAAACTAGAAACTCATTTACATTGATATTATATTTCTTATAATAGATAGGTGATAAATAAAAGTATTACTAATTTTTAAAATTATGCATAGTCACATAAAGGAGGACACAAACAATGCTTCTTAAAATAATATTCATAAATATTATCGGCTTATTTGTTCCAGAATTAGGCACAATTGTATAGTCCATATTTTCATACACACAAATTATTAATCGAAAGGAGACATGTTTACAAGTTAACCTTACGCACATCTCTAATATTATAAAGAAGGGTACTTACTACTTACTGTATAGTGTAAGAGGTTTCTATATCTAACGCTACTCTAATGTTATTCGAACTACATATGGATCTCAACACAATACAACTGTGTAGCCTGTATACAAATGCCTAAGTTGTTGACTAGCTGATTTATTTATTGTCTATAGGTATGCAAAACAAGCGATTAAACAGATTTCAGCTCTTATCATAATGTATACCCAGTGTGACAATAATGTGTTCCTTGAAACCACTTAAATATTAGACAATACTCATAATTCATTTGTACAAAAATATGAATCTTTCATGAATACATAACATAAGAACTTAAGTAAATACCTACTTATATGATAAAAGTGTCATATTGGCAGTAACAGTGATTATGGCAACGTGAATTTGATTTCTAAAATATTTTTGGTCCAAAAAATTTATATTATACTTAAACTCGTTCACATTACTTTTGCATTATTTTATAGAAATACATACATCACTTTAATACTGATGTTACAGAATATAAAATATTATTTATTAGTAGTTAATAACTAAAGAAGACTATGTTATAACTAGTTACTTATAATATGGCAGTAAGTGGTAATTGCAGAGCATTGTTGACCGTACTCGCGAGATTCGCACGTCACCACGTAGGGATACTATTCGAGTACTTACACGTAACTGATATATGTCTATTCGATGGGTTATTTCATATTGCAAAGAATACGTTACAAGTACAAAACACTGGCGCTCATAGTCACTCATAACTCCGCGATTCAAGTGTTGCTCGAGAGAGTCCTACACTAACTTGTCACTTCACATTTCACTTCAACCGTTGCCTATTCAAATGCATTTATCTCGTGTCCATATTTCTGCGTTCCTTCCTGAACCCTATGATGCGCAGATGGCTATTATCTGCTGTACCTGGTTGCAGGTATGAGCCGTCGCTCCGGGGGTTACAGACTCCCATACGAACACTCGTGTTTGAAAGTCGCTGTGTGATATGATTCTGTATCATCGATGCCCGCATGGATTCATTTCCATGGCGTGTGTATGTTCCCGCTAACATGCTGGTACGTCTGCACATTTGATGGTGCTCACTGGTTTACTGAGTACGTCGCATTGGGAGTCGTCTATCACTTTGTTGGATATCTTGTCTACGCAGTAAACGCTGCGTTGTTTCGTTGCTTCCTCGCCCTGTAACAAACATTTAGGTTTGTACAAGCATGTTCAGGTACTGAATGTTTGGGAATTATGAATGGGCCATATTAGTAAAAGTTGAAGAGAATACAGTCAGCGTTAAAAATAAATGAACTCAAGTGCTATTCATTTTACTTTTAATCTTGGACACATTTTTTTTTATTTCAAATCGATGAAAACTGATGAAACTTGTTATTTGTTTAAGTCAAAAAAGAAAAATTAAGTGTCTCATATTTTTTGGAAATCTGATGGAGTAATTAGATTTTTTTTTGTATAAATACCTTCTTTTAGAATCATTATAAGCTGTTTTCAATAAAGTTTAATTTTCTTAGTTTAAGAGGTAACTTGGTACCTACCGGCATGTGACAGGGCTTGGAGCAAGGGTTCCACGCGCCGACCCACCAGTGTGTGCGCAGAGTGTGAGGCGGACAGGCTGGCTGCTTGCACTGCTGCATCAGAGCCTCGTGTCGCGGCGGCTCGATGTGGTAGCATTGAGACAGTTCTACTGCACCTGTTGGATAATCATACTATTTTAGAAAGAGGTATGGGCAAACTGAACTATATGTCTAGATTTTAGAGTTGTTATTCCAAAAACACAGCATCAACAGGCGCATGGATGGCCATCTTAACGTGCCGAGACTCCTCTGTGCGTCGGAAAGAAAGCTGATCTCGGCTGTCTCTTGTGGATCTTTGTGTTACAGCCAAGAAATCTGACACCAGTCTTGCCAAGGGGCAAACTGAACCTCATGTTTAGTCATTAGTTGTTTTTCCAACAACCCGTAAATTATAATATGTACGGAAAAAAATAGCGACTGTAGTATTTATATTTTTTTTACTACATCATTAACTTACGATTATGTTCATCGACGCATTCATAGTTCCTTCGCATGTAGCCCAGGCCGCAGGAGACGGAACACGCCGACCATTCTGAGACGCGGTACTTGAAGCGACGGCGCATGCGCTGTTTGTCCACCGTGTACTGGTACGTCACACCCGGGTTACGGTGACGGCCGCGGTATATCATTTGCTAGAAGAAAGAATATCAGGTAATGTCAACACCAGGAAAATAATGTTGAAATCTCAGTGTTTATTGGAAGGACTGAACCGGTTTTATCCGCCAGGGATACCGTTTTCCCGTAACCGTACTCCTTTCTGAGAATGACGTCCTTCATAGAGCTGCACGGTACTAAAACAGCCAACTCAATGCGGCGGAACATGTTCCCTACATCCAATAAATTGATCAAATCACTTAACAAGTTCTTCTAACACGCGTAAATGTGTAATCGATTGTATAACTTACGTAAACTTTGATGTCTTCTTTGAGCGGTCCTACAATTCGTACTTTTTCCCAATCGCGGTCTCGTTCGTAAATAGCTGGAGTTCCCGCTACAAAGTATTCCGTCAAAGTAGCATTTCTGTAATAAAACATGTAATAAGTTATGAAAATGGCGGATTAGGTACCTACCCAGAGAACGTTAAGTTGTTATAGGTTAAGAAAATGGAAGATTAGGTAATTAATTGAGAAAAAAAAAATCGTCTAGGTAAATGATTCCTGTTGGTCTTACCGTGTTCCATTAAGGTATATTTTGTTCGATTTGGCACTTTTAATACTGATGTAATTGCCTGGATTGACTTTCTCTTGTATTTTCACATTCCTTGACCCAGCTGGTATGACTGCAACCTGTTGATGTAGATTTGATTAGGATTCGTATGATAACTTTATGGTTATGGATTGTATAATTGTAAACTTTGTTTTGAAGTGGGACAAGCGGGTGTAAAGGTCTACTGCTTGTAATGTGAAAGGGGTGCTTAAGGCGAGTGAATCACCGCGGGTCCGCCCTGCAATCTTCGGGTGATCTCTAAGAGATGTTTCCATCAGCGACTCGCGACTTATCGCCGTGTCGAGACAAGTTCACAGAGTTGTTATACGACTAATTGGTATTGACGATAACATCGCCGCGAATATGCGTTTGTAGAGATCATCATTGCAGTCGTTAGCCGTCCACTGCTGGAAAAAGGCCTTCGCCAAGTATCGCCACATCGACCGGCCCTGTGTGACTAACATCCAGCGGATTCCCGCAGCCTCCACCAGGTCACCGGTCCACCTTGTGAGAGGCCTTCCAACACTCGCTTTTGATGGTGGCATCATAGAGTAGGCTCCATGATTGACAATACTTAGATGTGCCTTAAATCCTAGCAGGATTGCCATTTGCTGATTAGATTTTGCTAAAACAAAGGGTAGAATGATGTCGAACCGATCTACCGCTATGATTATAAGTTCTTTATAGAATAAACTCACCTCGCTAAAGCCGGATTGCTTGGTGGTTCCTTTACTGTAGATGCCCTGCACCGTCTTGCAAGCCGATCCGTTACCACCGCAGACACCACACTTGTCTTCCTCGATTTCTGAACCCACTATCCAGTCGCATCCAACTTTGTAGCAGACACCTGTGAAAATTTTCCCTTCTTTTTAGATGCTGCTGCTACCGAAACGAAGAGAGAAGAACCTAGGTCCGTTTTATTAGGGGGTTAATCAGGGCCGCCGTTTTCTACTCAGACATCATTATTTTATTTTGGAAACGGTTGGTTTACTTTAGGTTTTACAGCGTCAACGCTGAGCACGTTTGAGCGGTTAAGAAACTTTGATCGGTTCAGCGCCTTAATTGCTGTTTTGTGACGCTTTTATACGGCACTCAAGGTTAGTGCTTGCCAGATTGGCTGTTAAGGACGTTAATAGTCGAAAGGATGATAGAAATCAAGAAATTCAGAGGGGAAGCTCATGGTAAGAACAATATTCTACTTACTACTTTTGTCAATGTTCTTGGTAATGCATGAGCTGCTATTTTTCTAAAGATTGCGTTTATACAGAGTACAGACCCAGGTAGGTATATTAGATTAGTGTTTTTGAAACGTATACTTCATGCAGTATATGACGTAAAATACGTGTTTCAAGTTTAGTGGTAAAGCGACTGTTAAATTGCCTACTGCACCTGGGAGGAAGCAGTTCAGCTAAAATAGCACAGCACACAACACATTTTTCTGAAGCTCGATGGGCCAAATTGACTCCTGGAATACTGGTTACTAAGTGCGATGTTAGAGTTATTCTTACCAGCGATGCACATGTCTCTCGCCCCCACGCTCTGCCTGCAGGGAGTGCCGTCTGCGACGAATCCGCCCAACATTTCCACATCGCTGCCGTCGCGAGCCACGCATTGTAGCTCACAAGGCTTGTCTGTAACAACGCACACACGTTTTATATTTGCTTTAAAGTTCTGAATTGATGTCTGATTAGGTCTTTAAATCGTTTACTGCTGTGACCTCTTTAAGGAAACCCGTAAACTTTGTTGAAACTGGCACAGTCAGATAAGTACGAATGTAGAATCGATAGGTAGTCTGTTAATACCACACATAACACTGTTTTAAATTCGGATAACATGTAGGTAAATACTTATCAAAATGTCATTTGTGACGATTTAGGTGCTGTAAAAAAGACGAGTGCAATTTGTCATCGCTGATCTATTGAATATTCTCAGAATTTTTACTTTGGTAGGTACCTATAAGCCGTATGTCCTAAACTTACCTTGATCAAAGTAAGGTATCCACTCCGATATGGTTTCATTGCCATATGTCATGTTGTTATGTTTGGAGCACTGCACTTCCCTGAATGATGGCTCGTTGATAGGGCACGGATCGGTGTTACAAATCTTGTATCTAGGAAATGTTAAATACATTTTACAAAGCTGGAGATTATGGCTTGGGCATTCTGCTCGTTGAGTTTAAAGACTAATAGCGTGCATTATCTACTAAGTATATGGATGGTGCAGCAATTCAGGGATCGACCATCAGCCGCTTAGCGGCTCAATGCAATCAAATACTGCGCTCGAAGCATCCAGGCGCTGTATTTGGAAATCCAGTTGGGTATTCGATTAGATTAAAAATAACAGAATAGTTTACCGTGGTCAAACACGAATTCAATCACTCAAATGAAAAAATTGAATCAATGTAAATTCGTCTGACTTAAGAAATCTGACAACTGATAAACTAGATATTTAATGAAAAAATATGTAGGCCGAATATTATGAAAAGTAATTGATTTGACACACTCGCTACTCGTAACCTAACATTTTAACACCCAGGCTTCGTTTAACAACACAAAGGCTCTATTATGAAGTCGTTTAAAAACGGTGAAACCGAGATCTGAGTGAATAGTTGAATGCTTACCGGCTCCTGTCACCGATACAGTAATTGCCGTTGTTGTTAGGTTCTGGGTTGTTGCATTCGCGCGACTGGGTAGAGACGCCCGCGCCGCATGTTCGAGAACATTCGCTCCACTCTGACCACGGTCCCCATTCGCCGTTTCGAGGCTTGGGGGATGGAGTTTTAGGGACGCAGGTCTGGTTTTGACACCACTGTGGAAGAAAGTAGGTTGGTTAGCTGATGTGGTAAGGAAATGGCCTTGCTTAAACCCCGATGCAAAATCACCTAAAGCACCTAAATATTGAAACCCGAAATCTTTCACGAGGATTATGAAATACGTACAAGCGCCAAAATGTTGGCGTCTTTTTCTAGCTAAAATAGTCTGACGTTCGTGTAGGGAGTTTTTGGGAGCTATCAAATGTATGTACGTACGTAGTAATATCAGTCGATTTTTATGAAAAAAAAAACTGTTTTTTATATTTTTCAGTAGGCTGCATTTCAGGTTCTGACACATGCAACCCAGTTCAAGCCACATGTTTTTGGAGAAATCTACTTCCAATAACGCACTACTTAGATGAGATATTCCGACTAAACCACTATTCAATCTCACATATCAATTCCAGTGTAAAATCCCATGAAGCAAGAGCAAAAACACATGATAGAATGGCCGTCATTACAAAAAGCTCAATGAGTTTCCTGCATGCCTCACCATATCGAGCCCACAAGTGGTCCCGGGCGCGGCGGGGCGCAGCATGGACTTGCACACGTTGTTGACTTGGCACCACAGATGTAAACACAATTCGGTCGGTTTCGTGCACACCACCGCTTCCGCGCCGAACTGTAAGTGGCATTGGTATGCTGCGTCGAATGTTACACCTGAAAAAATTATGGTTATATATTTTTTTCAAGTTTTAGGAATAGTGTTGGCAGTGGATGAGAAAACTTACCAGCAGGAACTTCGGGGTAGACGTACAGCGGCTCTTGAGACGGCCGATCGCTTAAACATTCACCCAATCCCGCACTAAAACAGAAGAAATCAAAATTAGGTCGGCACCTAACATTATAAACCAAACCAACCATACCTAAGTTATAGAATCCATTTAGCAGAAACCACTCATAATAATCCAACAGACATTTCGTTTTATTAAAGTCAAAAGTAGATATGCATAAAGTCGTTCAAACTTATTCAGCGTTAAATTCATTCTCGCTGGATTAGGAAATCGTCGACCATAAAATTGTAGCACAATACGTTTTCCACGTAGCCGAGCGAATAACAGCTGAAGCAGAACAGCGACCGCGCCTACTGGATCCATTTCAGCACATTTCACACAATTACGAGTGGGTTTACACACTTCACAGTGATTTGTGCGTACGAAACTGCTAATAGCAAACACGCCTCTATTAACGCACGGTTTCACAACCACTCAGTCCTAGGCCAGACGCGTAATAAACATGTCACATTGAGATCCATCAATTTTTAACAGCTGCCGTTTATATTTCTATTCATCACGAAATACTTTATTCAATTCATTAGGAAGCGCCATAATTTGATGGTTTATGGTGATTGGCCTGCCTGATGATGACAAATATGTAATTTAGGCGCGTGTGTGAATGGCTATAAAATATAGATTCCGTTGCGACATTTTAATAATTAATTTTTGGAGATCATTTATAACGACATCCGGTAAGGTTTCAATTCAAAATCTTTATTTATTAGTGCGTAGGATTTCTGCTTTCAATTTTATTGGCACTATAAAACATTTATGTCGTTTGCTAGTAATGACAGCATTATGTAAAGACTTGCTCAAGAGTCACTTTCATGTGCAAATGATGTCGGAATTAGGTAAATGAAGCTGTTGCATACACGGAGTGGTCACAATAACTATAAAATCATCAATGGAACCGCTGCGGAAGGGGCATGGCCATTGAATATACTGTGTAAGCGCATGTATTTATGATCAGCCGCTATTTAAGTGTTACTGAGTAAAATAAAATAAACGAAAATCTTAAAAGCTTTCCGCAATTTACGCTAAAGACGGTATTGAATGAGTCAATGTTTTTAAGGATAAACGGAGAATAAAAATTAAACGACACAAGTGGTAAGGTATTTTTTAGTATAGGCACAGGAATATTTTTTATGCAGTGCACAAAAAATCCATATCAGTCACATTTCCATTATTTATTCACACATTTTTTGAAATTTTATCCGGATTTAAATGAGCTATTCGAAAACTAATACATGTTCTATAATAGCAGTATTGGTAGTACTTCGGTTCTTTAATCAAAGATGGTTTAAGGATAAATAAGGTGTACCTAATTAATGAATAAGCTGGATATGGATACGTTAAAACTGCAGAAAATTGGTTAGCGGACAAAAGCTAAACTAACGTGTTCAATTAATTAATGAATTAATGAGAGCTCCACTTACTCCAAAAAGTTGGTAACGTCACGTTTGCTGCACCGGGACCAGGCCACCTGAACGGTGTCTGATTCGAAGATCGGCGTCATGATGTGCAGCGTGGATCCTTCTCGGCGATGGCAGCCTATCTTCTCTGTGTCATGGTAGAGACCAAAACTGAGGGCAAAATAAAAAGTTCACAAAATGTAGGCATTCCTAGTATAAGCTGTTTTCCAACTGAAGTGCGGAAATGCTTTTATTTATTTTAATCTACTTTTATTATATGGAAAAAGAGATTAACCTTTTGAACACGAGTATCACATATCTATACTAATATTATAAAGCTGAAGAGTTTGTTTGTTTGTTTGAACGCGCTAATCTCAGGAACTACTGGTCCTGATATATCATCACGCAAAGACCAATAGGAGCGGAGCAGTCATGAAAAATGTGACACAAACGAAGACAGCTAGTATGTGATAATCCAAAGCTTCCCTGTACGCTAACGTTACAAATATGTGATAAATAAACAATATGGTGAATTTGTGGCTTGGCGTGGGGAGGACGCTGATGAGTTAATGTTCTGCCGTACTAAAAGGTTAACACGATTCACAGACTTCGTTTCTCATACAAACTTCAATATATTGCCGTTATAAGATCAGCTTTAAGGGTTGAGTTTTAACAAACATTACTATTAAATTAACCTTTTTCATGCGCTACATTAATCATAATAGTCTCTCTACTGACTTCAGTCTTTTCTTAATCAGGCTATGATTTTGTGGGTACTAAAAGTCACACACAAGACTTTTAGTACCGTCAAGGGTAGACAAAATACTGGTACTGAAATCTCACATATTTTCAAGACTTTCGTTTCATCTGTCCGTTTTATGGTAGGAGGTAAGTACGTAGAGTAGTATCGTACGGTACAAAGATAAAGTTATCCTAGAATGTGCTCATTACAAGTCTTCAAGAAGTGCCCACTTAGATTGTCGGATGTTAGTATCTCTTCCAGTTTTGCATAGTCCGTTAGTTTTAAAAGTGTGAGCGGTATCTACAGTCGATTTGTATTCTACTAGGAAGTGCATTATGAATGGATACGGGAAACAATCTCAGTATTCACACTTTCAAAGATTATTTTACAACGATGATAAAAAATGAAATGAAATTTAATGTAGGTATGTATTTCAAATACTTAACTGTAGGCAACAAATAGGTATCTACATAATATCACAAAATATGTTTAGCGTAAGACAGTGGTTTATTGTTATTTTGACATTCGGACATCATTGGACATCACACAAATTTAAATCAAATATTAAGTTTTTAAAATATTGTGATCGAAGCTGTCAATAATTGTATAATTATGTAAATAATATAGAGACCTTATGAAATTAATGTATCGCATCATTATATTGCATCATACGAAATAGCCTCTATTAAATTAGTAGAGCCATTGATATTTCTAATATTTTAATAGGTATTATAGCTGCTGCCCAGATGGATCATCTGTGCATTATATATCATTCACAAGGCGTTTCATTAATGCACCGATAATGACGTTTATCGACAGTGTAGCAACATATTACTCTTAATAGCTCTATTAGCATCGGACGTAATCGTTATCTTATTGGATGAACGGTGGCGCTCCTGTAATGGCACGGGTACAACAGCTGATCGTAAAGCCATTATAACACACTAATGTAGGCCATGCCTTACCTGCGCCAAGCGATATTCATACTTTATGTAAAGTATTTGTAAAGATTCGACAAAATCAGCGGTAAAGTGTTTGTCTTGGTAGGATGTGTGATAGACGTATCACACCTATCACACATCACAAAGGAAATAATCTATTTATTTATTTAAATTTAAGGCACTAGTAAAAGCACTGTAAAAGGCGGACTTAATGCCTTAGGCATTTTAACAACCAATGTGTTGCATGCTTGGCAGAAACCTTTATCTCTTCGGTAGGCAGGCAATTTTAGATCAGTTTAAGAAAGCATTAACTAAAATCATATTGCCATTGAAAGCCTACATACAGTTTGTTGTTCTTTTATTTTATTTTTAAAAATCAAGTCGGCTGTATCAGGAAACGCAGCCGCAGAAAATGGAAAACGTCTTGTGCGCACTAGGTAAGTGTTTATAGTGCTATCTACGCCAGCGACATAAGCGCTACCGAGTAATGGTTTCTATTCTCTAAAAGATTGTTAGTTAAATAATGCTGCTAGATATTATACCTACTACCAAAGTATTCTATCCATAACGTATGGTTTCCATTAAGGTTTAATACTGACCAAAATAAAAGTCGTTTGAAAAAAACGGCCAAGTGCAAGACAGACTCGCGTGCAAAGAGTTCCGAACGAATATTTTTGAAACATTAAAATCATAGACTTTTAATAATAGGGTTTTCTGTAATCTATATGTAAATACTGTGTCTGTCTGTATTTTTTTCCAAAATTTTTGGTTCAATAGTTTTAGAGAAAAAGAGAATGTTCAATTTTCAACAGTTTCCTTAATATCTACCGGTAGGTATATTATAAAATTATTAAAAAAAATACTTCTGAGCCTTTAACGATAAGCCTTTTGAGATAATAACGTGTCACACGGTACAATTAAATAAACCATTTTTTATACTGTAATTTCCCTCCAAAAAGAGATTCGGAGAAAATTGGCTATGACCTGAACGTCTTCAGAGAGAAAGACAAATAGACAGTCAGACGACCGAGTGATCTCAAGGATTCCGTTTGTCAATCCACAGGTTTGGAAACCTAAAAAAATAAAATAAAAATATCTATAAGTTTATGTAATGAAGCAAACGTTCAGTCTCGGAAAAGCGGAAACGATTATTTTAATATTATTGTAATTGCTGTCAGTGAGTTCATGAAAGTTCTCAGGCTACAATCTTAAGTCAAAAGTTATCTCATCTCATATATAACGATGTACTTATAATTATTATGACGTATCTTCGTCAATGACGAGTAGACGTGCAATAATAAATAATTATAATTATTATAATTATTCATCTGTTAGGTCTATCTGGTTTATTCTTGGAAACTTGATTGTATGTATTAACATGGTTGAGTATGTTTCCAATGTAATTAATAAATCACTTTAATGTCTATTCACATAATGAAATAGGTACTGAAACTTTGTAGAGCTCGTAATGGTTTCTTATTGAGTTTCGTCAAATGTTGTTTTAGGTTTTTACCCTGTTGTCAGTAAGAAGAAAGAAAATATCTCAATCTTGGTACGAGTATCTAAGAACAATATATATTTTCCTTATCAAAACTCCTCCGGTACTGACTGACAACGCCCAGCCGCAATAGCCGAAATAGCTGTAATTTGGCATTTAGTTTCCTTGGGGAGTGTATGGGAGCACTCAGAGAGGAACTCCCGAAATTCCTACGGGAACAGGAGAGATAATATTTCATAGTTAACATTTTAATTTCAGGAACTGATGGACCCATCTATTTTTAACCCAGACGCGGTTCGGCCAGACATAAAACAGTGGGTCAGTCAGTCGGCCGTCGTGAAATTTGGCACTGGATCCCAAATCCCATCACTATAATGTATGTTGTGTTGTCGTGTCGCCGCCTGTAGGCCGATGACGATACACAGGGCGTTATACGCTTTGTTTATGCCCAATGTGTATGAAAATTCATTGGCACACCTCCAGAATCCAATTAATGT
Organism: Hecatera dysodea; assembly: GCA_905332915.2. Lineage (NCBI taxonomy): Eukaryota > Metazoa > Arthropoda > Insecta > Lepidoptera > Noctuidae > Hecatera > Hecatera dysodea. The sequence continues at coordinate 10,991,447 of HG995302.1, forward strand.
TTTTGCGCGAAGAAAGCGTCAAGCACTGGATCTTCATTTCATCTCTTGTAAATGCAATTGCTAAAATCTGATATCGAAACTCTGGAATCCAAGTCAATAAACAGTATGTTAACTAACAGAGGGCGTTCCCGTTAACCCGCAATAGCATAGCATCCATATATGATAAAAAAATATTACCATTCGAAAACAAAATGTTTTTTAATAATATTAAAATATTCACTAAAAATGTTAAATTGATATGTTAAAGAAACACCTGTAGACGCGTACTTGCCGATTTGGGCATTGCTACTACGAGTACTATTCTGCGCTACTATTTTGATGGATGTTTCGAATTTATTGTCAATTAATTATTTTTTTTGAATTATTTTATTTGAATATTTGGATTATTTTATGCTTATTTTTCTATAGATGCTGATATTTTTATTTTAATCTATTAATGATATAGATTAACGAGTTTAAGGGAACGCCCTGTGTTATTTAACATACTGTATAAATTCCTAATAAATCTGTATTGATTAAATAAATCGAAACGGATCTATTGTGCGCAAAAATATCAATTTAATTGCTTCTCTCAGCCAGACGAATCGAAACTCCGGAAGTGTCGGCACGCGAGGTTACAAACTTGTTAATTCGGTATTCTGGTAGGAGGAAAAATATCGTCGCAATTAATTTTATCAAGATGCGCCGCGACGGGTTTAATTTAAAGAAATGTTACTGCTAATGTTTATCTAAATTTATATATTTTGTTAAAGTAAAACGACATCGCGTTCTGTAATAAAATCCGAGCGCACCCAGTCGTGTTTGTTGCATACGACATGAACGCGAATGTCTGACCCGTATACACGTCTGTCGCCTGCAAATTATTAAATTGATTACTATAGCCTTATTCTTTATTCCAGATAACGCCATTAAAAAATAATGAACTTGTGTGGGCCGATAGTGCGGCGTCAATGCACCGGGTGCATTGTACGCGGCGAATGATGCATTCATGTCTACAAGAAGGTCAATGGCTGACTCGCGCTGTTTGCACATTACATAACCTGTGTTTGTATTATGATTGTGGGCGTTGTCTAATGTCAGTGACAACGCCTTGTTTGTACTAAATAGTAAAACAAACAACGCAACGGGACTGGAATCCTCGGCTGCAATGCAACTGTTTCATAATTTTCTATCTTGAAAGCAACGTCCTTGCGGTAATCTCGGCTCAGAAACATGACTCAGTGCCGATAACCGAAGCACTCGGCAACCGTTGCCAAATTAAACTAGCACTTATTTCCAAAATAATACTGGTAATATAACGTATAGGTACTTATTTTAAAATTAAATTTAAAAAATACATAAGAGCGTGTGGTTGCCCGGACACTAGATGATACATTCGTATTGAAAGATTGTTTATTTTATGAAAAGTTGAGCATTTGATGTTGTGAAAAAAATATTCGTGGTGAAATAGCGCTTTTAATTGTTAACTTATGTAATGTTTGGTAGACGTAGATGTTCTAAACAGTCGGCGCGGCGGCGGTTTAGACGATTGTAGTTGAGGACGGGCTAAGTTCATCAAAATCAGAAGTACGTGCGTGATAGTAGGTACGTAACATGTACAGAAGATATTATAAGGTGAGGGGACAAGGGCTGACGGTACCTCACAGACACTTTGACCGGTTGGCGGTCTAGCGATCACTAGCCAGTAATCATGGAGCTGTTTGTATAACCTATTTATCAAGGACCGATATGAGTTGCACTGTAAACTAATCACATCGTTAACGATTTACAGTGTGGGTGTAAATATTAACAATTTCAACACTGATTCTGCATATAAAGTCATCATCATCATCTACCTAGCTTTTTCTAACTATATTAGGGACGGCTTTCAGTCAAAACGGATTAAGCTGAATACCAGTATTTTACGTGGAGCGGTTAGCTATCTGCCCTCCACAACCCAATAATTACTAACACAGTACTCCTTAGCCAGACTGGTGTCAGATTTTCTGGCTTCTGACAATCTGCATAAACACCAATGTTTTATCTTATGAATCAATCCCTCCCCGACTTTAGCCTAACGAGCCAGCCCGCGCCGCTGAGCCATTAGCGTTAAATCCCCAAAATAATATCAATCTGACCCAGCCTGTCGCTTGCTGCCCTCCCTCAATGACCCCGCTAAGCCGAGGCCCGTGTTCCACAGGGGATGCCCTTAAAGAGCGGTTATTTAGTTTTTAAGTAGTTTTAAGCCCTGGCTGAGGGCCTTAAATTCATTTGAGGCTACCACAGGAATCATCGGTTAAGCAGTAACCAGCCTTAGTGTGCTAAACTGCGAGTGGTCATATAAAAAAAAGAATCAATAAATCAAAATAAAAAATATCTACACGACGTAAACTTACGAAAGATATGAGGATTTATTAGTGCCTATTAGTATTTTATGATTCCAGGGTACTGTGCACCGATTCAGAAGGGACTACTACAAATATGATAATGCTACGCTGTTAACATAAATCTTACTTATGGTTTAAATAATTTTTCATATCTAATCCGACATAAAATTCTTTATGGCGTATAAAACGTTCAGTAGATCCATGGCGAATTTATGGTGAGCTGAAGACATCTATTTCGGGTAGCCACACATAGTGGGAACTACTCTAGTCGTACATTACGTGTTATGTAAGCCGCGTGTTTACATTGCGATTAATATTTCTAGTTCAATAGCACGATGGTCGGTGAGTCACCTAATCGAAAAGATTTTCTGGAAATTAATCACATTGTAATCTATAAATAAATTGTAATTCAAGGGCAAAATCAATGTTTTATTCAATGCTACGATGAAAAGCTGGCTTTAGAAAACTTTTAGTTATAGATGTTCAATTGTCTCTTACAATGTGCATTTCGTTTTTTTATGCTGCCTATCCGAGACATAAATGTTTTACCGTTACCTTTACTAAATTCGGATACCATCGGTTAAGGTTTTCAAAATCAATCAAACACCAATATTAAACAATAAATTAAAAAAAAAAACAAATTTATATGAAAAAAATAAGTATTTTAAACCAAATGTAATAAATAATAAAAAGTTGGCACCTGTCAAATAGTACCTAGCCAGATAGTTTATAATACTGGCCACTTGCCTAAGAATTGCGATTCAAAGGAAAAAATAAGGAAAATCATAATATGCAATCGCAAATTAGCATAGATTTATGGAGTCATTTAATTAAATATATGAGTGCGTTCAAGTACTTACTTACCTATAAACTGTCATTATCACTTTATAATTCTTCGTCATAATTATGTATTTAATATAGAAAAAGAACATGTACTGATGTTATAAAAATATGTATATACCTACATACTAGGTTATTTCCAAGCATTTCGCTAAGATAAACATGACGTTTAGGTATTTATCATTTACGATTTTTTGTACGAGATATTCTTTGTGATTCCATATAGTAACAAAATGTTTATGATCTTAACTCTACTGAATGAAGTCATATTTTTCTCATAGGGCTTTCCATTGAGTAAAACTAGTTTCACAAATAAATCGTTAAGTAATTAAACACACAATTGCCTGTATCCTGTATATAAATCTAATTACAGAGTCGTTAGCATTTTATATTATTAGGTATGTCTGTTAATTGTAGTTAAATAAGAATGCTTGCACATTTTATCCATTTAGTGAAATAAATGGAATAACATAGGTATACTAGATAATTGCTTGAATAAAACTATAAACAAACTCATTTTCAAAGCTGTTTCTTGTGCTATAGGTACACAAGAATTTCGCAAGTCTAGTTCCCATATTTAATGATCTCCAATTTTAACGTTTGAATCTCGAGATGAAAAACCGTGTATTTTTCAATACTTGACTGAATTCTCATAGTGCCTATTAAAAAGTACTGAACAAAATCTTTATAACTTTGTTCAGTACCTACATTTAATATTTATAATGATTTTGTTCTGTACTCCATCTATCTCACTATCGTATTAGATCTCGATCTCGATTTAGAAACCGATGAAATCCTATGGAAATAGGTAATGAATTGGTAATTGTTTATTTGTCAAACTCTTCTTAAGTCTGAAAACCTGTCAGACTTTGGAAAAACTTCAATTACGGCATTCAGCGATAGTATAGCTTTCTTTTAGAGAATCAATGTTTGTATTGGAATAAATATTTAAATACACAATCTAATTATTCAATAAATTTTAAATAATCGTTTCGAAATTTCTTTGAAAAGTCTGTAAGCACAAGGGTCTCACAGCCCCAGGATCCCAGAAAAGTTTTTTTAATTATATCAATACTTCCGAAAATTTAACTTGTTCTTCTTCTCCATGTAATAAACAATTGTACATTTATCCCACCAATAATAAATAAAAAATAACTTCTTTATAGTATAAGTTTAGACTTACTTGTGCCCCAACTCGTGCGTGATGGTGTGCGCCAGCATGATGCCGTTGTCCTCGTTGACGGAGCAGCTGCGGTCCGGCTTGCACATCCCGGCCACGTGCGCGACTCCCAGCGTGCTGCAACAACCATCCGGTTTACTTACTAGCTTGTAATGTAGCTTTTACTGGTTAGTTGGTTAAGTGCTGTTGTACACATGATGTGTGTGTTTAGCGCGATTAAATACGTAATGAATGTAAGGTATTTCTAATGTTGACTTAGTGCATTTATGATAGAGCTACCTGATGGTTCTTTTAGTTAGTATAAAGATTGTAACTGAAAGGTGTAGTCAAATATTTAAGACAGCTTCTGCCCTTATTGTCGAAAACTTTCTTCAAGAAAGTTATCAAGAATGTTCCCAATAACAAATTATTTGTTTTCCATACAAAGTTATGATCAACTTTAATCTTCAGTTGATCAAAATTAGTATGGGAAGTTATAGGGATTTGGCACGTCACCATTACGGCGATAAGTTCCCGCTTTGAGGAGTGGTTGGAGAGACGCCACGGTGTCCTCACCTTCCCCCTGACGCAGGTGCTCACCGGACACGGGTGTTTCGGGTGGTACCTGTTTTGGACTTAGTGGGAGGACACGTCCGGGTATCAACACTGTGTGGATCGCCCGGAGGATACGGTGGAGCATACGGTGGACGTTTGAGCTGCTTGGGCAGAGCAACGCCGCCGTGTCGTCGTCGAGGCGATCGGCGGCGGCGATTTGGTCACCGGTCTACCGTGGCGTAAAAGAACCCATTTGTTAACATAGCTTTACCTAATGGCTGTTGATGATTTCTCTTAATTAAATAAAAGATATAAGTCAATAGGTGTAAACATTTAAAAAGAAACCTGAGTTAATTAGGCGTGTCTTATTAGTCAATGTTCGCGCCAACACTACGCGACCAGAAAATCGACTAAGCCGCGCTTCCCATCACTAGCGCGCACCCCGCAGCGCGTCTGCGTCGAGCAGTGTTGCCAGAAGGTTACTTTTGTAACCTTTTAGGTGATTTTTGAACTGCATTGGTTACTTTTAGGTTACACTAATGAAAAGGTTACTTTTAGGTGATTTTTCGGGATTTGTAGAATTAACTTTTAATTTTTTACATAAAAGCAACGTGAAACGGAACGCTCGTTTTAGAATTTTTCATGTTGGTAAGCTTCGTTAGCAGTTGTAGAACAAAAACCTTGAATGCATCAATTTTATTTTAAAGGTTAAATATGAATAAATCAAGAAATGCGGGCAAGTGCTCAAATACTCACCGATGTTTCTGTAAATCAATACAACTAATATCAACATATAATACCTCTCCAGTAAAAAAATATGAAAGGTTATTTTTTATACAAAAAGGTTACATTTTTTTATATTTCAGGTGATTTCTGACATGACCGACTGGCAACACTGGCGTCGAGCGAGCCGCGCTCTCGCTCTCTTGCTCCGCTACCGCCGACGACTACACTCGCTACCAAGCGCTCCCGAGCGCGCTCCTAGTAAGCTGTGAAACCCACGCGCTTACATAATGGCGACCGTCTAACTGCAATCTTCGGATACCGAGTCGAGGTTTCTACTTCTTCACTTCGTGCTTCGCTGAGATTTGTGCACGCGCCACGTGTGCATACGGCGTGTCTGCGAGCAACGGGCCTCGACCATCGTGCGTGTCGAGAAACGAAGAAACGAAGCAATATCTACATACCTACATTACGGTGCGGCCTCCCGGGTGCGGCCGGCCGTGAATACCAAGCTAAGTTTCCTATTTCATTTCCTATCACCTATACCTAACCCTTTTGTTGTAGTTTATAACCTGCGTAATTGCGGGACGACTACATCAGTGATAGGAAAAGCCTATGTCATGCATGTGCATTGTGCGTATCTATTTAATTCAATAACAATATTTATTCCTGCCACCTATACCATTAATTTTTGTAGCCTTGTGCAATAGTGCGATTGCATAAGTAGCTACAAGTGACTAGGAAAAATACTATAGGTGAGGCGCCTAGGTATTTACAATAATTCTACGCTATTATTTTGCGAATCAATTATTCTTGTCACCTATACTATTCATATAAGCTATCTCTATACCCCGCACTATATTGTGCAATACAAAAGTGACCTGCAAACTACTTGTGCGCCATTTTGTTGTGAACATCGTGTTGCCCACGCTATCCCTCGCACGTGTTGGGTGTGCTAGCCAGCATTTGTGCTCGTGTGCTACATAGCTGCCACCTTATTTTAATTTGTTCCTGGGTTTTACTAACGAGTGTTATTTTGTGCCTTGCGCTTGAGTTGTTTGCGCCCCTTACGTTCTCTATTTGCACCGTCCTTGGCTTGTTGCACGAAATATACCCCGCTTTGGGCCGACTATTTCAGCGCAAGAGGTGCCCGTGCCCATCCTTGTGGCCAGAGCCCGTCATCACTTCGGGTAATCGTCAAGCGCGTCGTGCCCCAGTCCTGAGCCCCAACACCGCGCCCGCGCGTGGTTGCTTCGCTTTGCTGACGCCGAGGGAGTGCCGGTAACTACCGATAGCCAGACGAGGAGGAACGTAAGATCTATCCGTTTTATTTGTACTAGTGATTCAGTGCTATCTTGTAAAGGGAATTTTATTGATTAAATTGTCACAATGGATATCAAAACCCTAAACACTAAACGTGCAAGTATCCGTGGTAGGCTAACTAAATTTAAAAATTACTTAAACCAGATCAAGATAGTACCCATATCAGAATACGAAGAATCACAAGTAAACGAGCTTAAATTAAGACTAGAAATGATCAGAGATTTATTTCAAAATTTTGTTGTGCTGCAAGATCAAATCGATGAGCTTTCCATAGAAACTATATCAACTGAAATTGATGAGAGGGATGCTACAGACTCTAAGTTTATAGAATTAATTGCTGAGGCAGAAACAATACTGCGGCAATGCCCTAGTGTATCTCCACAACTTCCATCTCATCCGCATTCTCGGAGCAACCATTCCAGCAGTGTAAATTTTAAATTACCTAAAATAGAAATAGCAAAATTTGATGGAAAAAAATGTACTCTTTTCTCAACGTAACAGACACGCCCCCAATTTTGACAAAACTACCAAACGAGCATGGGATGAATATAGGAATCCTGATGGTGACACTATGCCCAAATTAAGTGAATTAATAAAATTCTTACAAAATCGTGCTAACATTATAGAGAACACTTCTAGTAGTAAAAAACACAACTCTAGCAATAAGCAGGAGCGTTCCTGGAAATCCTTAGCTTGTATAGAATCTAATACAAACAATGACAAACCTAATGGAGAATCAACATGGGTCTGCAACTATTGCAGCGCAGATCACAGCATCTATAAATGTCCCACATTTTTATCAAAAACGCCAGAACAACGAAAGGCTGAAATTTACCGTCTGAAGTTATGTCCTAATTGCCTTAAAAAAGGACATGTTGGACAAAAACTACACAGTTGCTTGGGACCTGCTTTGTGAAAGGTACAATAATAAAAGGCACTTGATCACTCAACACATAGATTCAATTTTATTTGAACTACAGCCCACGCACCGTGATTCTGAAAGTTCTCTTAGAGCGCTGGTTTATAATGTCAACAAGAATCTCAGAGCCCTGTCAAGTTTAGGCCAGTCCACAGATGAATGGGACCCATTGATAGTACAAATTATGTACCACAAACTAGATTTCACTACCAAACGAGCATGGGATGAATATAGGAATCCTGATGGTGACAATATGCCCAAATTAAGTGAATTAATAAAATTCTTACAAAATCGTGCTAACATTATAGAGAACACTTCTAGTAGTAAAAAACACAACTCTAGCAATAAGCAGGAGCGTTCCTGGAAATCCTTAGCTTGTATAGAATCTAATACAAACAATGACAAACCTAATGGAGAATCAACATGGGTCTGCAACTATTGCAGCGCAGATCACAGCATCTATAAATGTCCCACATTTTTATCAAAAACGCCAGAACAACGAAAGGCTGAAATTTACCGTCTGAAGTTATGTCCTAATTGCCTTAAAAAAGGACATGTTGCCAAGGATTGTCCTCAAGGACCATGTCGGAAATGTAACAGAAAGCACAATTCACTGCTTCACATAACTTCACAGCCTGCATCCAGCATCCCGGTGCAACCTGCCATCACTGAAGCCACGGATGTTCCTGAATCAACCATGGAAGTTTTGGTTAATGTCTCATCTCAGGTACAACAAAACAATCTTGTATTACTATCTACAGCCATTATTGATGTGACAAATCCAAGTACCAACGTATGCCAGAAAGTGCGTTGTCTTCTTGATTCTGGCAGTGCAGCCACCTTTATAACTAGAGCATTGAAAGAAAAGTTGGGCCTACCTACCATATCGACTAATACTACAAGGATAACCGGTATGGGCAATACACACTGTGGTTTCATTGCAGAGAGAAGTGTCGTCCGCATACATTCTCGCCATACCGACTACCATACCACACTAGCATGTCCGGTTCTACCTGAGCTTACAGCAAATATTCCAAGTTCAACCATTGATTTAAGCTACTTCAAGATTCCGCCGAAAACTCCACTCGCTGATCCTTCCTTCAACACTTCAGGCCCTATAGACATGCTGATTGGCGCGGATTTGTTCTGGGAAATTATATGAAGAGAGCAGCAATCACTTGGAGCAAATTTACCATTTTTAAGAAGTTCCCAGTTGGGCTGGCTAATTTCAGGCCCCATATCTATACCTTCCAACTGTGTACCTAGAAATATTCAGTGCAATTTGTCAAGAAACGACGCTCACTTCAACAATCATCTTGATCAACAACTTACCCGATTTTGGGAGCTAGAAGAGCTACCAAAAAGACCTCTCCTGAGTGATAGTGAGAAGATATGTGAGCAGCACTTTCAGACACACACTACTCGCCAAGAAAATGGACATTTCTGTGTGAAGCTTCCATTTAAGGAGTCTACTGATGTTCTCGGTGATTCCTATCATAGAGCAAGACAAAGATTATTTTCTTTAGAGCGAAAATTCCGCAAAAATCCGAATCTCAAGCAAGCCTATTGTGAATTTATTGCAGAATACCTGTCACTGGGTCATTGCACTCCGCTGGAGCAGCCACCACCGCCGCGCCGGCACCACTACCTGTGCCACCACGCCGTGCTGCGCGAGCAGAGTGAATCCACCAAGTTGCGAGTCGTGTTCGACGGCTCCGCCGCGACATCTACTGGCGTTTCCATAAATGACATCCAAATGATTGGCCCCAAGGTGCAAGACTCCCTAATTTCGATTCTGCTACGATTTCGCCTATACAAGTATGTATTAGCTGGAGATATTGATAAATTCTTTCGTCAAGTCTATGTCCACGAAGAAGACCGAGACCTACAGCTTATTTTTTGGCGTGAAGAAGAAAATCTCCCTATTAGAACGCTTAGACTGAACACCGTGACCTATGGGTTCGCCAGCGCAAGCTACTTAAGCACTAAATGCTTGTGGCAACTCGGAGAAGACTGCGACGACGATAAGGTCAAGAAAATAATTCAGAAGGATTTTTATTGTGACGACCTACTAACAGGAGCTGATACTAAAGAAGAGCTACTACGTATACTGAATGCAGTCACCGCTATTTTGAAATCTGGCGGCTTCAATCTCCGAAAGTTCAGGTCAAATGCTCCTGACATCTTTCCAATTTCCAGTGTCGACCTGCAGAGCAAGTTAAGCTTGAGTGACGCATCCAGTGCCCTCGGCTTAGGCTGGAGTCCACAATCTGACTCTCTTCAATTCACCATTGAAGCTCCAAGCTCAGAATCTACAGAGAAAACTACGAAAAGAGCAATACTATCATCGTCTTTCAGCATTTTTGATCCTCTCGGATTGCTTTCACCATCCACTGTCCTGCCCAAGATGCTTATGCAACAGCTGTGGCTGCGAGGATTGGACTGGGATGAGCCCGTCCCAGCTGATTTACAAAAAGAATGGCAGAAAATGAGTTCTAGCCTTCCGTTTCTCAGCATACAGAGCCACGCGGTCATGGGGCCTAAACTCTGCACTATTGAAGAACGTCTTTCAGGAGGAAATGAAGCACCTTCAAGCAACACGTGATGAGCGCCTGATAATCCATATTTTGCAACTGGAAAACTTTTGTGAATGCCGTCTTGTTTGGTGATAGGCATGTTGTTATGACCTAATCTTAATTCGTTGACTCTAAGTGCGTAGGCAGAAAACATATCAAGATACGGGCCCATGGTGCCATACCAGTTCTTCTCATCACCAGCATCAAAATCTTCATATGTTAATCCATTCTTCTTCAATATTCTAGTCCAAGAATCTTTTACAGACTCATTTGAAATAGAATAATCGTCACCCCTATAGTGTATTTTGAAAGATGTACGTTCAGTTTTACGAATCATGTTGGTATCTAACTTTTTTGTGCTTTGTCTGCAAACGTTGTGTATGGTGAAGATGATGCTTATTACATGGTTCCCTACTGCAAATCCCATTTACAAATTTCATTATCTCAATTCTTACTTAACCGGTGAAGCAGCCAACATTTTAACCAACCTAGTGGTCTCTGACAAAAACTACACAGTTGCTTGGGACCTGCTTTGTGAAAGGTACAATAATAAAAGGCACTTGATCACTCAACACATAGATTCAATTTTATTTGAACTACAGCCCACGCACCGTGATTCTGAAAGTTCTCTTAGAGCGCTGGTTTATAATGTCAACAAGAATCTCAGAGCCCTGTCAAGTTTAGGCCAGTCCACAGATGAATGGGACCCATTGATAGTACAAATTATGTACCACAAACTAGATTTCACTACCAAACGAGCATGGGATGAATATAGGAATCCTGATGGTGACACTATGCCCAAATTAAGTGAATTAATAAAATTCTTACAAAATCGTGCTAACATTATAGAGAACACTTCTAGTAGTAAAAAACACAACTCTAGCAATAAGCAGGAGCGTTCCTGGAAATCCTTAGCTTGTATAGAATCTAATACAAACAATGACAAACCTAATGGAGAATCAACATGGGTCTGCAACTATTGCAGCGCAGATCACAGCATCTATAAATGTCCCACATTTTTATCAAAAACGCCAGAACAACGAAAGGCTGAAATTTACCGTCTGAAGTTATGTCCTAATTGCAAATGTAAAAAGGACATGTTGCCAAGGATTGTCCTCAAGGACCATGTCGGAAATGTAACAGAAAGCACAATTCACTGCTTCACATAACTTCACAGCCTGCATCCAGCATCCCGGTGCAACCTGCCATCACTGAAGCCACGGATGTTCCTGAATCAACCATGGAAGTTTTGGTTAATGTCTCATCTCAGGTACAACAAAACAATCTTGTATTACTATCTACAGCCATTATTGATGTGACAAATCCAAGTACCAACGTATGCCAGAAAGTGCGTTGTCTTCTTGATTCTGGCAGTGCAGCCACCTTTATAACTAGAGCATTGAAAGAAAAGTTGGGCCTACCTACCATATCGACTAATACTACAAGGATAACCGGTATGGGCAATACACACTGTGGTTTCATTGCAGAGAGAAGTGTCGTCCGCATACATTCTCGCCATACCGACTACCATACCACACTAGCATGTCCGGTTCTACCTGAGCTTACAGCAAATATTCCAAGTTCAACCATTGATTTAAGCTACTTCAAGATTCCGCCGAAAACTCCACTCGCTGATCCTTCCTTCAACACTTCAGGCCCTATAGACATGCTGATTGGCGCGGATTTGTTCTGGGAAATTATAGGAAGAGAGCAGCAATCACTTGGAGCAAATTTACCATTTTTAAGAAGTTCCCAGTTGGGCTGGCTAATTTCAGGCCCCATATCTATACCTTCCAACTGTGTACCTAGAAATATTCAGTGCAATTTGTCAAGAAACGACGCTCACTTCAACAATCATCTTGATCAACAACTTACCCGATTTTGGGAGCTAGAAGAGCTACCAAAAAGACCTCTCCTGGGTGATAGTGAGAAGATATGTGAGCAGCACTTTCAGACACACACTACTCGCCAAGAAAATGGACATTTCTGTGTGAAGCTTCCATTTAAGGAGTCTACTGATGTTCTCGGTGATTCCTATCATAGAGCAAGACAAAGATTATTTTCTTTAGAGCGAAAATTCCGCAAAAATCCGAATCTCAAGCAAGCCTATTGTGAATTTATTGCAGAATACCTGTCACTGGGTCATTGCACTCCGCTGGAGCAGCCGCCACCGCCGCGCCGGCACCACTACCTGTGCCACCACGCCGTGCTGCGCGAGCAGAGTGAATCCACCAAGTTGCGAGTCGTGTTCGACGGCTCCGCCGCGACATCTACTGGCGTTTCCATAAATGACATCCAAATGATTGGCCCCAAGGTGCAAGACTCCCTAATTTCGATTCTGCTACGATTTCGCCTATACAAGTATGTATTAGCTGGAGATATTGATAAATTCTTTCGTCAAGTCTATGTCCACGAAGAAGACCGAGACCTACAGCTTATTTTTTGGCGTGAAGAAGAAAATTGTTAAGTTTTATTAATGGTATATGTTCATAATAAATACTTGACTATTATATTCACACAAACTGACAACCAACAAATCATTTTATTTCACATTGCTAGGTATCCGTACCATAGACTCTTCTAATAGACTACAAGAAGATTGCATTATGTAGATACAATCTTCACACCCACACTTCTTTTAAGAATTTGCTCGAAGACCAATTCCACGACACAGCTCGTTAAACCTTGGTCCGTACAGAGGTTTTGTAAACATGTCTGCTAGTTGCACTTTTGCTGCAACTTGCTTAACAACTAGTTCTCCCCTTGATACACATTCTCGAATGTAGAAGTGTCTCAAACTAATATGCTTTGTTCGACGGTGAAATTCATAAGGCGGATTATATGATAGTTTCACAGCAGACTCATTGTCTATACATAGTGTGGCTTTTAAAGGTGCTTTGTTTGAAAGGTCTGCCAAAAGCTTCTTTAACCATACTATTTCCTGCGTGGTTTCGCTTGCTGCTACTAGCTCGGCCTCCGTCGTTGACAGGGCAACTGACGTTTGTTTCTGGCTCTTCCATGCAATAGCAGTGCCAGAATAAAGGCACACCATGCCTGTGGTAGAGTGCCCAGTCTCTGGATCTCCTCCATGATCGGCATCTGAGTAGCACATTAAGTCATCTGCTTTGGATCTCACTGGATAAAATGTTAAACCTTTATCTAGAGTTCCTTTAAGATAGCGAAGAATTCGCTTTACAGCCACAATATCCTCCTTACTAGGTTTTTCCAAATGTCTTGATGCAACTGACACTGCATAACAAATATCGGGTCTTGTTGCGACCATCAGGTAAGCCAGTGCTCCAACACAATTTCGATATGGAAATTTCATGTCTTCATTTTCATTATTCTCTTCCATTTTTGACATCTTAATTGCAGGGGATATAACTGGTTTACAGTTTTCCATGCCGAATTGTTTTAGGACCTTTTTAGCGTAGGCTGTTTGTCTTAAGCTTATTGATCCATCTGTGTTTTTGTTTATTTCCATACCAAGGAAATAAGACGCTGGCTTCGTTGTGATTTTGAAGTTTCCTTCCAGTTCATTTAAAAACTCTTGACCAGCGCTGTCAGTACTAGCTACCAAGCCATCATCGACATAAAGACCTACAATCACTTTTGACTTTCCCTTGATTCTTACATACAAGCAAGGGTCCGCCTCACTTCTCTGAAATTTGGCTTCTATCAGAAACTTATGTATGCATTCATTCCAGCATCTTGGTGCCTGTTTCAGACCGTAGAGGCTTCTCAAAAGTCGACATACTTTTCCTTTAGGTACATCAAGTCCTTTCGGTGGTGCCATATAAATTTCTTCATCCACCGTACCGTTGAGGAATGCAGTTGTGACGTCGAATTGTTGTAAATTTAGATTTTCGTTAGCTGCAATACCCAAAATTGCTCTGATGGTTGCAAGTCGTGCAACTGGACTAAAGGTTTTGTCATAGTCAATGCCTTCGCGTTGAGAGAAACCTTTGATGACTAGTCTTGCTTTATAACGTTCTATGTTTCCATCAGGGTTTCTCTTTATTTTAAATATCCATTTGCTTGGTAAAGCTTTTCTACCTTTTGGTAATGAGACCAGTTCCCAGGTTTTATTTTTCTGAAGTGAATTTACCTCGCTTTGCATAGCTTCTTCCCATTTTTCCTTAATGTCCGATGACATAGCTTCATTATATGTTTTGGGCTCAGTATTATCTTCTAACTCTGCCATAGCATTCATAACAAAATCATCAAAACGTACGGGCTTGCGTACTAGTGAATGATCACGCAAAGCTCTGGTTTTTGTTCGTTCTTCGGTGACTTCACTCTGAGGTGGCACTGGAAGTTCTTCTTCTGCAGAATCAATTTCATTTTCTTCAGAAATTGAATTATTATTACTTCCTGTTTGCATTTCTGCTTGAACCCAAATGTCTTCTTCTCCTTCTTGGCTTTCTGGTATTTCTCTATTTCTATCTTGTTCTAGAAAATCAATCTCGACATATTTCTTTTCTTTTGTTATTTCATCTTGGTAATCTTTATTAAGATTCTCTCGTTCCTTTATGTCGTAGTAAAATTTCTGCATTATATTTACATCTTTGGTTACCATTACTTTTTGCGTTGACGGTATCCAAATCCGGAAAGCTTTGGATATTTCAGAGTATCCAATGAAGACTCCAGGTATTGCTTTAGCATCAAACTTATTTAAGTGTTGTCTTCCTTTTAAGAAAACGAATGACTTTGCTCCAAATCTATTAAGGTGTCCAACACATGGTTTTCTGCCCACCCATTTTTCAAATGGTGTTGCGTTTCCAAGGCTGTTATTTGGACTTCTGTTTGACAGATAGTTTGCAGTGTAGATGGCTTCGCCCCACAGATATATCGGTGCGTTGGACTCGATCATTAGGCTCCTTGCTTTTTCCAGTAAAGTTCTGTTTTTTCTTTCTGCAATTCCGTTTTGATGCGGTGTATAAGGTGCAGATAATCTTCTGGATATGCCATTTTCTTTTAAAAAATTGTTGAAGTCATTGTTACAATATTCCGTTCCATTGTCGGATTGTAGGCATTTAATTTTCTTTTCTGTGAAATTCTCTACTTCAGCATTATAGACTTTGAACATTTCTAGTACTACATTTTTAGACTTAATACAATATACCCGGCTGTATCTAGTGAAGTCATCAATAAAAGTGACAAAATATTTGTTTCCGGCACAAGATGCTTTTGATATCGGGCCACACACGTCACTATGCACAATCTGAAGTGGTTCAGAAGTGCGATGTTCAGTTCTCGGTTTGCCAATCGTAGCTTTCATTTTGGCTTTGATACATACTTCACATTCTTCCGGTTGGTCATCTAATTTAAAATCAAGTCCAATCAGACTTTCATTTTTTAATGCTAGCTTCATGTCTTTATAGTTCATATGTCCCAGCTTTGAATGCCATTCAGAAATATTATTATTTTTAACAAAGTTTACCTTTTCATTGTTAACAGTTTTTGGAAAAATCGCATAGAGACCATCTTCAGTCCTTTTTGCTTTTATTACAATGCCATATTTTGGATTTTTTACTATAGCTCCATCTTTTTTGAAGAGTACTGTATTCCCAGCATCAGTTATTTTCCCAATTGATAGAAGATTTGTACAAAGGTCAGGAACGAACAGTGTATTGTAAAGATTTAATTCTTTCTTGTTTAATCTGAGATCAACTCTTCCTTTTCCCAGTATATTTGTGCTATGATCTTTTGAAGCTAATTTTAGTGTTTTATTTGTTTGAGTTTGTTCCATTTCACTAAAACAGGCTTTGTCATGGCACATATGGGATGTGCATCCACTGTCCAATATCCATAGTTTTTGGAATTCTTCATCATTGGCTAATAACGCAAAACTATTGAATTCATTCTGTTTGCCATTATTCCCTTTATTGTTGGGATTATACTGGTTCCTGTTTTTGTAATTTTTCCAGCAGTTTTTGGTCATATGTCCCTTTTTCTTGCATATTTTGCAGTATAAATTTGTTTTTGCATAAAACGCTTCCTGTTCACTTGTACTCGGTTGAGGTTCTTGCGTATTTTTCCGCGCTTGAAACTCCTCTATGATTTTTATTTTTAATTCATCCGGTTTAGGAAGGTTATCTCGGGTTTCAATTGCAACTCTAAAAGTTTCAAATTCTGAGGAAAGACTGTACAGCATCATAATAGTTAACAAATCTTCATGAACTGTAACATTCATTTCTTCTAATTTGTCTACTACGTCCATAAAGTTGTTAAGATGATCCCTGATGTCATTTCCTTTCTCATATTTTGTCAGAATCAGTTGCTTGAGTAGCGTTGCTTTCCTTGCAGGACATTTGCTAGCGTGAGTTTCGTTTAGCTTTTTCCAAACTTCATAAGCAGTTTTGCAGCTTTTTATTTGTTTTAGTTCTGATGGCGATATTAGGAGAATTAACTCGCTAATGGCCAGCAAGTTTCCTTCGATATCCGACTCACTTGCAGTTTTTAAATCGATTGGTTGCTGTGCATATTTCCATAGTTTCCCCTTTACCAGAACAGCTTTAGCTTGTATTGCCCATGTGTCATAATTTTCTTTATTCAAACTTTCTATTCTGTTTGACATCTTGCAATTTTTTTTCTGGTAGGTAAATAATTTTGTATTTACTACATATACTACACTTCGTGATTTTCTTTTTCACACTAGGAACCACGCTCTGCTACCATGTTAAGTTTTATTAATGGTATATGTTCATAATAAATACTTGACTATTATATTCACACAAACTGACAACCAACAAATCATTTTATTTCACATTGCTAGGTATCCGTACCATAGACTCTTCTAATAGACTACAAGAAGATTGCATTATGTAGATACAATCTTCACAAAAATCTCCCTATTAGAACGCTTAGACTGAACACCGTGACCTATGGGTTCGCCAGCGCAAGCTACTTAAGCACTAAATGCTTGTGGCAACTCGGAGAAGACTGCGACGACGATAAGGTCAAGAAAATAATTCAGAAGGATTTTTATTGTGACGACCTACTAACAGGAGCTGATACTAAAGAAGAGCTACTACGTATACTGAATGCAGTCACCGCTATTTTGAAATCTGGCGGCTTCAATCTCCGAAAGTTCAGGTCAAATGCTCCTGACATCTTTCCAATTTCCAGTGTCGACCTGCAGAGCAAGTTAAGCTTGAGTGACGCATCCAGTGCCCTCGGCTTAGGCTGGAGTCCACAATCTGACTCTCTTCAATTCACCATTGAAGCTCCAAGCTCAGAATCTACAGAGAAAACTACGAAAAGAGCAATACTATCATCGTCTTTCAGCATTTTTGATCCTCTCGGATTGCTTTCACCATCCACTGTCCTGCCCAAGATGCTTATGCAACAGCTGTGGCTGCGAGGATTGGACTGGGATGAGCCCGTCCCAGCTGATTTACAAAAAGAATGGCAGAAAATGAGTTCTAGCCTTCCGTTTCTCAAAGAAATTACAATACCAAGAAGAGTTCTATGTGAAAATCCACAAGAAATTCAATTACACTCCTTCTGTGATGCAGCCATGCATGCTTACGGTGCATGCATATACCTACGATCAGTTGACAACGAAGGTAACGTAGCAGTTCATTTACTCTGTGCCAAATCAAGAGTGGCACCTACTAAACCGCCTCTTACCATACCGAAGTTGGAGCTACTTGGAGCCCTTCTTGCCGCAAATCTCACGAAGACTGTTTTGGACTCCCTACAGTACCCTATCTCGACATGCATACACTGGTGTGATTCCAGTGTCGTACTCGCATGGCTCAACAGCACTCCCAGCAAGCTGAAGACTTTTGTCGCTAATAAAGTCGTAGAAATCTGTGAGAATACAAACCTATCTTCATGGCGTCACGTGCCCACTGCTTTCAACCCGGCGGACTACATCTCCCGCGGCGTCCCTGCAGAGAAGCTGCGCACGCTGCAAGACTGGTGGTCAGGCCCCTCCTTCCTCAGCAAGGATAGTAATCATTGGCCATCAAATGAAAAATCAAGTATAATCAAGTTACCTGAGATGAAGGTCCTACTCGTTAAGACAGCAAGCGAGTCTTCAGTTATACGATTTGAAGATTTCTCCACTCTCGATAGAATCAAGAGAACATTTGCTTATGTACTAAGGTACATTCAACATCTGAAATATAAAACCATTACAAGAGGTCCTCTATCAGTTCAAGAGATGAACACTTCATTAAAATTATTAGCCAAAGAGGCTCAAAAACAATCATTCCCTGAAGAGTACAAGAAACTAATAAAAGGTGAATCCATACTTAACAGTAAAATATCAGCTCTTAGCCCATTTATCGACGAGGATGGTGTTATGAGAGTGGGCGGTAGACTTGATCGTTCCATCTACAGCCACGATAAAAAACATCCCATAATATTAGACTCTAAACATCATATGACCATTTTAATCTTTCGCCAGGAACACAAACGCCTACTCCACGCAGGTCCACAGCAACTGCTGTACTCTGTCCGAGAGCATTTCTGGCCAATCAACGGTAGACTGCTCTCCCGTAGCACCGTGCGCTCTTGCGTCGTGTGCCGTCGCCACAAAGGGAAAACTCTTACACCTATGATGGGCAATCTACCTCCCGAGCGAGTCACTCCTGCTCCACCCTTCCAGTCTATCGGGATGGACTTTGCAGGGCCCTTTCATATACTAAATAAAAAAGGTCGTGGTGCTCGCGTATCCAAATGCTATTTATGTCTCTTCATCTGCTTTAGGTTCAAGTGTGTACACTTGGAGGCCGTTAGCGACCTCTCAAAAGACGCATTTATATCATGCTTAAAACGCTTCATTTCACGTAGAGGAAAACCATTGGAGATATTCTCAGACAACGGGCGTAATTTCGTGGCAGCATCCAAGGAAGTAGGTCAATTTCTAAAATCAAACTCAAAAGAAATTAGTGATCTTGCAGCAAACATGCAAATTAACTTTAATTTCCATCCACCTTACGCTCCTCACTTCTCTGGTCTGTCGGAGGCCGGCATCAAATCGGCCAAGCATATAATCAAACGTGTAATGGGCAACACTAATCTGACCTTCGAAGAGTTGTCCACGTTATTTGCGCAGGTTGAGGCTATAATGAATAGTCGACCCCTGTCCCCACTTTCTTCTTGTCCTAAAGATTTCCTTCCTCTCTCCCCAGGACACTTCCTGATCGGTCGGCCGCTGACCGCACCGCCATCTCCAATCATTGATGATACAGCACGCTGCCGCACAAGATATGAGGCCATCGAAAAAATGCGTCAGCAGTTTTGGACACGTTGGCAACGAGAGTACGTTTCCGAACTACAAACAAGGATTAAATGGCGTGAGAACAAAGCCAAGTTGGCTATTGGTGATCTAGTTCTCATTCAGGAGGACAATACGCCGCCGCTATGCTGGCGCCTGGGGCGCATTGCCAAACTGTATCCTGGAGAGGACGGCATATCCCGCGTCGCCGATATCTCGACTACCAGAGGCACTATCAAGCGGTCCCTCACTCGCCTTTGCCCTTTACTGGACTGATCTAGATGTTCATCACACATTTCTAAGCAACAAACGAAGACATAATTTAATGAAAATAGAGACAAGATTTAATGAAAAGGAAACCTCTCGATACTGAACCACGTGCACACCATCGCCACAGAATCCACATCACTGCATCGCCGCATACAGCGCCGCACTGCCACTTCCCGCATCGTGCACACACGTCCCTGCACCTGTAGTTCTGCATAAGCGCCAAGGGCGCAACTTCATCAGCTTCAACGACGACAGAAGCCCTCGGCGCCAAGGTCTCCTCGTCCACGCTCCCCTGCTGGACTTCCCCGGCCCCGGAGTATGTTCGCGCCAACACTACGCGACCAGAAAATCGACTAAGCCGCGCTTCCCATCACTAGCGCGCACCCCGCAGCGCGTCTGCGTCGAGCGAGCCGCGCTCTCGCTCTCTTGCTCCGCTACCGCCGACGACTACACTCGCTACCAAGCGCTCCCGAGCGCGCTCCTAGTAAGCTGTGAAACCCACGCGCTTACAGTCAATATTTTTTTAACAAAACAGATATCGTATCACGTGTAAATATCCTAATAGCATAAGGCATTTCTCTTTGTTAATAACTTTAGTAGGTCGAAAATAGGAGTTAAAAGAAAAAAACATATGAATCCGGTTCTAGCTTGATGCCTAAGTACCCCCTTTACGCAAAATCACGTCCACAAACTCGACTCCACCTCTGGTCATCAAATTCGCAGTTAGAACTTATTTATTACTTTAATTGAGAGAATTTTCCATTATAGCGACTTAGTCGAGGAGAGGTCCTTTTTCTTCTGTATCCGCTCTGGGCGGAGCCGAAGAGAGTGTCAGACTCTTACAGACTAAAACCCATCCGTGATCCTCCTAGTGCCCCTTGCGTTCCAGGGCCACGGTAACTCTTTCGAACAAATTCAGCAACCGAGTAGAAGTCCTGTGGCCGTATTACGAAGTGCCAATGCCATCATGATTCGTGTGAGGGAAAGAGATAGTGCTATTCGTCTTGTGTAACTCCGTCTCTCTCTGACACAGAAATCATGATGGATTTAAGACGTCATAATAGGTCGCCTGCAAACTGATTTGATAAAAGGCCTAAGTCCATCTTTGGTGAACATTTATGGGATTTAAGTTAATCATTGGGCTTAATCCTATTTCTGGTTAAAATGCTACAATCAATAACTAGGGTGGTCATGGTCTTTAAGTAGGCCTTTTGTTTTTGTATGACTTTAAAAGCTAGATATTCAATTCTGACGCTATTACCAATACATTACATTGTTGTTTTTAAGTAAATACGATTATCACGGAGACTCTAATTTGTTGTTGTTTGCATTAAAACCGTCGAGTTGAATTACCTCGTCCCAGTTTATTCAAGAATGGGATAGGAAAGTATCGACATTTTTAACGAAATTTGTCTATTTCATTTCATTTAACATCATTCTTTCCGTTTTATGTCGTTGAAAAATTACAGAATTAGGAAATTATAATTTGCATAATATTAATATATTATTTTCTATGACATACGCATGTATCTCTTTGTCCGTTTCTAACAATATTTAATATCATAACTGTCTATTTACAGTTAAATATTCATGAACATATTTAAATAACATTGTATGCTTCATTCTCGAGAGTAGTCAGTTAATTACGAAGTAATGTGGTTAAATAATTGTCACGTTAAGTTGTCACATGGGAAACTAGGAAATAATTATTGTTTTAAATATGAATTAGAGAGTAATAAATAATGCAAGTCGCGACTCCTAATCGCTTGCTAATTATACAGGTACATAGTGGGCGGGGTTTCATTAAAGCCAGCGCTAGACGGCCGACGGCGCGCGCGCAACTCTATCTAAGTCGTGCGGAGATCTCAGCAGTATATTCTATGAATTCATCAGAAAAAAAAGTAAAAGTCGTCATTCATCGTAGTTTTCTTCCGGTTACGTGAATAATACAAATCAATTTTAGCGTTCTATTCAAAATTCGAAAAGTCTTCGAAGAAAAGCGATCGTTGCGTAACAATAAAATGTATCAATGAATAGTGATGAAAGTGAAATTCAATTTACGTTACAATAGAAAGGGAACGTTGTCATATCTACGAGTCTATTTATTCTTTGATGTCGGCGCGAACGGGAATAGTCTGCTAATAATACGTGAGCGTCGCTGACTCACGCGGAAGCCGATGAAAAGCTCTATAAATTCCTTGCAATAAATTCAATATACTTACTACACAAGCTTTTTAAACATTAATATGTTTATTTATAACGGCATATCCACTTTACGAGAGAGACTATTAATCAAAACATAGTAAAAAAATAAATATCTTACACATCGATATTTCTTATCGAGATGTCACGACACTAAAGTAATTGTGATTTTGGTGATGATTTATGCTGTTTGATTTATAAGACGATAAAATTGATTTGACATGTGTTCCCAATTTAATATTTTCACCGCAATAATTTAATAAAATATTCAATATCAATAATATTGAAACGCGTTGATGTCTTTTGTATCAGCCAGGTGTCCCCTGACCATAGCGAATAACAAAAACTATATAACCTATATTAATTTCAACTCAAAAATTAACGTAATAAGAAAAACTTAAACAAAACATGTTGTTCAATTACAGCGTGGATTGTAGAATGTTAAGCTATCCTATCATTTAGTGAACGTGTTTCAGTGCGTGCTATAAAAGTCCAATTTGAGAATTGGGTCAGCAGTGTTGTTGGTCGCTGGTCTGGGCAACAACTGACCACAATTTACGCACATTTTGGATCATTAACCAGCGCTGTGCTAAACGTGGGTTTAGTGTGGGCGACTATTGGTGCAAACTGAAATTGTGAAAACTCGCTGTCCCTGGAGAAATAGAGTTTCAGAATGAAATACGAATGATTCGGATGTTTTTCTCTTTTATACAAGTGGGCTAAACGCAATTTATCATTCAGTTGATTTTAGTATTATTTTTGTTAGTTGAAACAATGTGATGTTTTAATACTACTTATCTATGAAACTGAAAATGGAACGAATTTTCAGCCTAGTACAATCTATCACAAGAGTTTAATTTTTCCTTCCTAAAAATAAAACTTATTTCCGCAAATACTGTTAAGTTCAAGGATAGTAATTAATTAATTTATATGAGTACCGTACAATTAACTAACAGCTTTACAACGATAAAATCACCGAACGTTTTATACCCGTCGTAATACAATTCGCAATAACTTGTAATCACCTTTTAATGACTTTAAAGATTCGATGAAAATATTCCTTTTTCGTGTACGCTCATAAATCAAGCCGCGCCGTTAATTGTTCACTTGTTTTAAAGCAAGTGTGAAATTAACGAGAGTTTAAATGACCCTTGATTTCAGTCAAAAGGCGCCTCTTATGACGTGTGGAGCTGTGCCTACATTTTTTTGATTAATGGGAAAACATCAAATGACTTCCTCTGCTCTGGGCGGAGCGGTAGGGAGTGTCACACTCTTCCTGACTTAAACCCACCCGTGTTGCTCCCAGTGCTTTTGCATTCCAGAGCCGTACTGACTCTTTCGAACAAATTCCGCAACCCTAGCAGGCACTGGCCTTAGTGGGCTCCGTCTTTTATGCTTACATTTCTTTGATGCGTGGAACACAACGCGCCGTCGACACGGGCCTGGTTGTTATCAGACGGCGAGCCACCCATCGCTCACCGTCCACAGGCCCGCGATACCTACCAGCTATAATATGATGTTTTGGAAGTTTAATGTGCGTCAAGTTGTGTTATATTGCTTGAAGTAAGTACGAAAAAGTCTACGCAATTTTTACAGGAATAGCCTGTGCTAAAGCAAAACTCCTTATCCAACATTGATATGATGAAATGGTTTGGTTTTAAAGTTCATTCTGGAGAAAATGGACTTAGGAAACATGGTTTTTTATCAACCGTTTACATCAAAACCCCACCCTATTTCGTGTCCAGGCTATCTCTATTATAGAGATCGGTAAAAGCGATGAGGGCACCAGTGTTATGTATAAAACATAACACTGGTGCCCTCATCGCCTTTCATTCATTCATTGTAAGGTTTTCTTTATGTATTTTCAAATCTTGATGTCCATTATAGTACATATAGATAATTAACTGGATTAATGCACGATTTTATTTTTTTACAAAAATATTTACACTTATCTACAACCACAGAAAAAGTATACAAAGACCATTATGTCAATTTTCCGATGACACGAATTTATTCTTTGTTTGTCACAAACCCAGCGTGTAGCATATAGGTGCTAAATATCGTTTCAATGCATGCGTAACATTGCTAAAGCGCCTTACTGTCTAGCAGTATTGTAAAGATTCGGTATTCGTCCGCTAGAGGGAGCTACAAAAACCTACGTAGTATACGGACGATTTTTTCGATAAATTTGATTTTTTATAAGATAAAGACTATAAGATGCTCGTTATAATTTTTACCTATCAAAAACCGAGCTTAATACTGGAATAATCTACTGGATATAGCTTCTAGCTCCCAATTACAGTTCGACCAAGGACTCGAGCGTGACCCCCATTTTCAACCTACCGCGACCACTGTAGGAATCAGTCATTGCAAGTAAAAAATGCTAATTGAACACGAACATGACATCGTCGGAGTTCGCTTCGGGCGGCGCGATCAAACAAGCGGAGAAAGTCGCATTGTGAATTCGTACATTTTTCGGCCACAATACCATTTTTGGTCAATAATTGCATCGAATAGGGTCAAGATATAGTTATTTCGTGGTTATCGGATGGATTTATGTTTAGTTCGACACGTGTATAAAAATAATTTATACCTACAGATATGTAGGAATTTATTTATCTCGATTCAAGGATGTTTAATCCATCGGTCTTTAATCATTTATTGCTTTATCGATCTGAACGTGTTATAAAAAAGGCTATTTCATTAACATACGCGGTTCAATAGGTGGTCTAATCTAAAGTATGGACATTATGAGATCAGTGAGTGGTGACTGTTGGTGTAGTCTGTAGAGGAAGAGATAAGCGCGCGCGCAGGGCCGGCGACACCCGAGACGGCGTGGCGTCGCACCACACAAGACAACTCACACAACTACGAATTAAAATTAACCGACATCATTATTTTTAACGTGCGCCCTTTGTCCACCAACCGCTACTCAGAAAAGCGACTTCGATTATGCACGAGATTAATACCTGAACAGATTAGATGATAAGTTTAAGGAAGCTTTTATGAGTAATGAGAGCACCCGGACTTTTTATGCAGTTAAGCGAAGTATGAACTATGTTTAGATAGTTCAATCGGAAAATCGCAGATGCTAATATTGGTCACTGAACGTCGAACATGTTTTTTAGATTTCCCAATTAAGATCGTAATTTAGTTAAAATAAAGTATTTTATGACCAATTCGTGTGTATGAATACGAAATGAAGATTAAATAATATGTGCATATTTAAATATCCATACTAGGCCGTAGAGGGTAAAAATGTTTCTTAATTATTTGCAGTATTAAGCAATCATTAAACTGTTAAGCACTTTTATGAGAACTCACTTGGTAATTATATCTGGCATCTTGAAATTATTAATGTCATTCGATAAAAGTGTATTACAGTTTTGTAAAATAAGAATATGGAATAAATATAAATAAATGACAACGATAAAGTTTAAATTAAAAGCACGTCGCGGCTTAGCAGAAAGTTAATATTATTCATAGATGTTAACATATTGATGATTGCAATTTTTATGCATGGCGGCGCGGGCGCATTCAGACCGCCCGGGCTGCATCGACACCGTTACCACGATTGTGTTTTGATTGCCGCCTTCCCGGAACATTCGACTACTCGTTTGTACCGTTTACCGAAGCGAGCTTCCTCATTGCATTCATTACACACAGGTTTTCGGGCATGCGTGCTCTGGATACGAATTAATGTTGTTAACAAGCCGAATTTGCTGACGCCTGTCGCCTCGCTTCAACACCGTGTAATGGACAACATCGTTTATTAAAGCACCTGTACAGCTGACTAAAGGGCAGAAGGCGTGAGAAAAAAATAATTCTATGAAACTCTTCAAAATAGAAAATGGTCTTCATCTAGGTTTTCGGGACATTAGTAACAGTCGTCTGCACTGCTAGTCGACTGTTCGCGGGCCTGGCTTTTCTTCTGCCAAAGAATCAGCAGTGACATTCAACGCAGCAATGCTCCCAGTGTTTGGGCTCTTTTCCCATTGTCAGTGATGTGGACGAATTTTTTTATACCGCTCAATTATTTATTTAGTTTTAATTCGCGTTTATAAATAATTTCGCGAATTTATTAGTCTACATTATTTTGTCCTTTTTTAATTATAAATATCCTAAATGTTAAAGTTTTAATATTGCAGTCAATACAGAATGGTTTTACCGACCTGTATTCTAGAAAAACTTATAACAAAGATTAAGTAGTAAGCTAAGTAAGCCCATAGTGAATTAATTTCCTTAAAATCGCAACAACAGTGTGTTTGACCGCGCTATGTACTTGAGTGTTATCTATTTGGCTAATGTTCGGCGATAACAATAGTAAATAAAAATTTCCTTTCAACATCCGCTTTCCTCGTCGGCATTACGTAAATAATTTTATTTTCTCTTCGATGGAATAGTTTTGTTAACTTTAACAATATTCAAGTCGTGCACAGAGTTTCTAAGAAGTAATGAGATTATTTTCTGTTACAGAAAGTTATGACTAAGAATAATGTCTAACAGTTTTGCAATTTAGACTCACGGCTGTGGGGTATCTTCTTCATCAATAGGATCCTTCTTTAAAAATTAAACAAATAGAAAAGATTAATCTTTCCCTTTAATCTTTTTCCCTTAAAAACATTTTCTAAAAATTATTAAAACATTCTATTAAAATTTCCTGCTACTCTCTAGCTACCAGCTCGTTTTTTTATAACACTCTCAATTCCCAACTTCAAAACATCTTTTTAAAAAGCTTTCAGACATTACTTTTTCTAAAACATACCATAAACTTAAAACAGCCAGTATGGCCATAGATAAAATTCTATATTCTAACATCCCCTCTGAATTTTATATTATTTCAATTAAAGTAACACCTCCTATATAATCCTCATCACCTACCTACTTAAAAACCCAACTTAATTAACCCACCCAACTTAACTAAACACAACAAACAAACTTTAGAATTAATTAACCTAAACACCTTACATAACTAACTTACATTTAAAATTTCAAATTAATTCTCCAACAACCTTACATTCTAATATAACCACATAACACATTACATCACTCAATGTCCTCTAAGTATCACTCACTATACATTGTTTCAATCTCAAAAACTTTGTCCTATCCAGTGGCTTAGTCAGTATATCTGCCAAATTGTTTTTAGTTGCACAATAATAAATTTCTAATAAATTTTTATCTATCTTTTCCTTGATAAAATGATATTTAACATCAATATGTTTACTTCTTCTATTCAAAATTCCATTTTTAATCAATACTATAGCTGATTGGTTGTCAACAAACAATTGTGTTTTTGGTATTTTATTTGTCAACTCGTAGATCAAACTCTGAATGTATAGGAGGTCTTTTATACATTCGGCTGCAGAAATATATTCAGCCTCAGTACTGGAAAGAGCAGTGACTGACTGTTTTCGGGAGCACCAATGAATTGGACCACCACCATAAAATACTATAAAGCCAGTCGTACTTTTCCTAGTATCAGGATCACCTGCAAAGTCTGCATCACAATATGCTTTCAAAGTCAAATCGTTACCACGAACATACTGTATACCACAACTAACTGTAATTTTAATATATCTAAAAAGATTCTTAATATTAGCAAAGTCATTTACGTTAGGATGTTCTTGATGCCTACTACAATAACCCACATGAAAAGCTAGATCTAATCTTGTTTTATTCACTAAATACAACAATGAACCAATCAATTGTCTATAACGATGCACATCATCAACTCCCACTTTCCCCTCTTGATGTGTATCGACTAAAATATCTGGATAACTATTATCTTTTAAGTTTTCATATTTAAATTTTTCCAAAATTTGATTTATATAACTTTCTTGATAAATCTTAATAAAGTTTTGTTCTACTTTAACATCAATCCCTATAAACTTTTCTATCTCATCAAATTTCCGCATTTCAAATTCTGTTTCTAATTTATTAATAATTTTATTTAAATCAATTTCATTTTTACCAATTAAAATACCATCATCTACATAAATAGCCAAATATATTTCATTTTCTTTATTAAAAAACACACATGGATCTGATTTTAATTGTAAGAGACCTAATTTCTTCAAAAACTCCGTTAATCTCTTGTTCCACATAAGTGGTGCTTGTTTTAAACCATATAAACTTTTTTTTAATTTACAAACTTTATTCTCTTTATCTTTTATTTCATATCCTAATGGTATTTCCATAAAAATCTCTTCATCCAATTCTCCATACAAAAATGCTGTTTTTACATCAAATTGTTTTAATTTAAAACCTTTTTGAGCTGCAATCGCCAACAATAATCTAACACTAGTAGTATTCACCACTGGACTATATGTCTCCTTATAATCAATATTATATTTTTGTAGAAAACCTCTAGCCACTAATCTTGCCTTATATCTTCCACCAGGCTTTATTGTAAATATCCATTTACTCGAAATTATTTTCCTATTTTTTGCTTCATATTTATTCACAATTTCCCAAGTTTTGTTTTTCTCTAGTGAATCTTTTTCCTCATTGATTGCTTTATTCCATAAATCTTTATCAAAACTATTAAGAACATCTGTATAAGTCAAAAACGAAGTCTCTAAATCATAATCTTTCAGCCTAGCTGGCAATTTTCTTTCTCTTCTCGGTAAAATCCTCAAACCATCATTAATTATTGGTTCAACTGCATCCTCAAACTCATCACTAATCTCAACTATAGTATCATCTCTAACTTCCCCTCTCAAATTATTATTTTCTTCATCATTAACTCTAATGTCCTCAACACTATCCTCAAAAATCTCATTGTCTTCTTCACTAACTATAACATCTTCAACATTATCTTCAATACTTCCTCCAACTTCAACTTCATCAACTTCTTCATCATTAACTTCAACTCTATTTTCAAAAATTTCTCCATCACCAACAGCTTTATCATCACCTTCATCACGAAAATCATCTACTCTTTCACCACGAACACCATCACTACTAATATCAACTCTAATCTCTTTAAATAAATTCTCTAAATCACACTTTTTAACTCTACAATTACACATTCTCAAATATTCCGCAACATCACTCTTACTATTATTAAACACCACATCTCTCGAATAACTAATTCTAAAACTTGAAGGATCCCATATCTTATAACCATTGTTAGTAAACCCTACTAATAGCCCTTTGCTACTCCTGGAGTCAAGTTTATGTAACTGAAAATTATTTTTATAATATGCTAAAGATCCAAAAATATTCAAATGTTTTAAATTCGGTATTCTATTAAAACCACATTTCAGCTGGTGTTTTATTATTTATTGTATTTGCACTCCTGTTCAATAAATAAGCTGAAGTTAAAACAGCTTCACCCCATAATTCTTGTGGTAGCTGCATGTCAAAAAGTAAAGCTCTTGTTCTTTCCATTAATGACCTGTTTAATCGTTCCGCTTTACCATTCAGCTGTGGAGTATAGGGAATAGTATAATCAATGTTAATCCCTTTGCCACTACAGTACATTTTAAATTGTTTGCAAGTATATTCACCCCCATTATCGCATCTGAATGTTTTAACTGTTGTTTTAAAATGATTTTCCGCCAAATTAATATAGTTTATAATTTTTGATAATGCCTCTTTTTTATTTTTTATTAGAT
The DNA here is from genome assembly GCA_905332915.2 of Hecatera dysodea. NCBI lineage: Eukaryota > Metazoa > Arthropoda > Insecta > Lepidoptera > Noctuidae > Hecatera > Hecatera dysodea. Next base: position 11,021,234 of record HG995302.1, read on the forward strand.
AAACTTTAACAAAATGAGAATAATCATCCAAGAACGTGATAAAATATTTATAACCATCCCATGTTTCTGTTTCAATTGGACCACAAATATCACTATGAATAATCTCTAATGGTTTACTAGCTCTCTGTCTATTTGTTTTAAAAGGTTTTCTACACAATTTTGATTGTGTGCAGACTTCACAAATATCAATCTCCTTTACCCGGCCTCCGTCTATGCCTCGAACAATTTCCTTTGTTCTGTTAATTGGTATATGACCTAATGCACGATGCCAGAAGTTAGTATTTATTTGAAAGATGTTTACTGACCTTGAAAGTACGACTGGCTTTGTATTTATACTCAAATAATACAGACCGTCCTGCTTCAATTCACCAACCTCTATGCATTCAGAGCCCTCACTTTCGATTTGACAGCTCGTTAGTTTTCTTTAGGCAGAACTTTGAGTAGTGAGAGTTATCCTTACAATATATGCAGTTATATTTTGAATTACAATCTGCATATCGATGTCCAAATGTCATGCGTTTATAGCATTTATTGATATTGTTTTGTTTCGCTTCATCATTTACTCTGGTTCTGCAGAATCTCGCTATGTGTCCTTTTTTTCCGCATTTAAAACAACTCTTTACAAGAAAGTTGTTTTCAATTTCTTTTACATTTTCCTGTTCAAAAGTTGTTTTTGCTTTTTCTTCTTTTGTTTCTATATTTTCTTTTCTCATTTTAATTTCCAAATTTATTCTTGATATTAAATTTATTAAATTTTTATCTCCTCTTGATGTTGATTCCCACGCTGTCCTGAAGTGTACTAAATTCTCTGGTAGATGTGATAATATTTTTGTCATAATTTGTTGATCATCAAATTCATATCCCAATCGTCTTAATCTTGTCGCTTTATTTTCTATTTCTGCTATATCTGACATTATATCTTTATTTTCCATTTTACACTTATAAAATTCTTCCAATTCTTGTGAAATTTGTGTTTCTTTATGACCCAAAAATAATCTATCAAACTTCTCCAAAATGTCCCTACTTGTTTCACAATTAATTGCGTATACCATATATTTTTCACTGATTCCGCAAATTATTAATAATTTTGCCTTTGCATCCTTTTTCTTAAAATCAGTTATTGATTTTTCAGCATTCTTCTCCAAAACTGTTTCCAAATCTTTTGATGTTAACAGTATTAATAATTTTTGTTTCCATAATATGTATTCGGTTTCGCATTTTAATTTTGATAAATTTATTTCTTCCGCCATTTTTAAATTATTTCAATTTCATTTATTTTTCCAAAAAAAAAAAAAATTTTCCTCCACACGTTTTTCAGGCTTCTCTATCTCTCTTTTTCATTTGTATTGCCTACCACAACGGTGGCGAAGGCCCATAACCTCTAACAGTTTTGCAATTTAGACTCACCGCTGTGGGGTATCTTCTTCATCAATAGGATCCTTCTTTAAAAATTAAACAAATAGAAAAGATTAATCTTTCCCTTTAATCTTTTTCCCTTAAAAACATTTTCTAAAAATTATTAAAACATTCTATTAAAATTTCCTGCTACTCTCTAGCTACCAGCTCGTTTTTTTATAACACTCTCAATTCCCAACTTCAAAACATCTTTTTAAAAAGCTTTCAGACATTACTTTTTCTAAAACATACCATAAACTTAAAACAGCCAGTATGGCCATAGATAAAATTCTATATTCTAACATAATGTGTCTTGAAAAACTGTTTGTTATAAAGGTATTATGCGCTTGTTGAAGGAAGTTACGTAAGGTGTATCTGCTTTACTTCATTCATAGTGGCCAGGCCTGGGATACACGCATTATGTCTCGTCCAAACTAAAATATGGATTGTTAACGTCTCAATTTCTAATCGCAGTGCCTCCTTGAATATTTTTTTAGAGTCGGTTATAAGAAACGTAATTTAGGTATCTGTTGAAAAATGTAAATGTTTTTTTTCACACACGTATTATTTTGCTTCTTCTTCTGTATAACAGCTGAATGATTCATACAAATAAAACATTTGAATCTAATTGATAGATCGTTATTAGTTTTCAATTGATACCCACCGCGGTTGAAATCAACGCTATTTACAAGCGTCTGTAACAAGTCTTCTTGTGCAACCAACAAAACTTCGCATGACCAAAAAATTGTACTTGTAATTATATAACGCTATATGGTTATAGGCTTTTGTTAAAATAATGAATGCCCAATTTGTAGCCACCCAACATCCTTGGCCTTAATGCCGGCGTTTTTGATGTGACCGCTCGGGCCGGCACATCGCCGTTAGCGATTCGCAAATATACGCAAAAAACCGATAATGATGTAAACAGCAATTTGTCGAGAGGTCCAGCATTTTGGCATCGTTTTTTTATTAATCATTGTACGTAACTGTGAACTTGATGGATTGTTCTTGCATTCTTTAAACGCAGCTGTATTTATTTAAACCGTGTTAAAGATTTTTTGTGGTACTACCTTTTCTTAGCTCTATTAACGTCATTATTCTGTTTGCACATCTAACATAAGTGCAGTTAACTAAATCACTTAAGTACACTTCTCTTAAGAGGCCAATGTCATTTCTCGCCATCTCTGTTTGAACTGCAATCGTTCAATGTCAAATCTTTCTAGAAAAACCCGGTTTGCGTAAAAGATAAAATAATAATTGCACCGAATGATGTGCGTACTCGTATCTTTATCTTTTTATCTTGTTTAAAAATAGAAACATTGCACGATGAAACTAGGTGTTGATAAGGAACGAATGTGTGAATATTATGACAAGTGTGTTTGGTCAGACACGGCGGGGCCGATCTGATTGAGTGCTGAGCGTGAAGTGTTCTGCGGATTATATCGACAAAGTAAACGTTCAAACTAAATAGCATACAGACTAAACAAGCTGGTTACGCAACATGTGCGCCGAGCCAGCGATACAGGCCACCGGCCTACTGCCGACAAGAACCAAATACAGCACAATATGATTTATTTTAATTACATACTAATTTTACATTTATCCCCCCGGGAACTAGGTGAAGTTATTTGCGCGTATGTCAAAATATATAAACAAAGCCTTTAAATGTAAGCCAGTCGTGTTTGGATCTCCTCCGTTTGCACACATGATTTAATAACATGTTTATAATTCAAATTGTGAGATTCGCACTTTCATTGAGATTGATGCATCGTGTGTGTTCGAATCGGAAAAAAACGCTTGATCTAGAAATAAGCTGGTCTAGAATTTGCGGCAATTTATCACTGTAAGCCGAAACACTGGTTTTAAATAAAAAGCGTTTATTCAAATGTGATTATTTCCGTTTAATTTAAATAAAGTTTTTTTTTAGATGTAGGCATATGTTGTGACGTAAATGAGTGGTAGTGCCTAAGAAGCTGTTAGACGCCTATATCCAGGTGTCGGCGTTCGAATCTGAAAGTGTTCTATTTGTGCGTCGGTTACTCATCGCGATTCTGTTTACTTTGCTAACAGACGGCTGCTTCTGCCATTGACCTTGTCTCGGTGTTCAGTAAAAAAGAAATGCTAATATGCTGTTGCCCCCTGAGCTCTGAGTGTTGTAGAAGTACGTACCCACATAGCGCCGTTTGTGCAATGTAGCCGGTAGACCAGATGGCATTCCACTTGGATGTTTATTTTTATCCCTTTGCGTCCATACTAATAATATACATAAATGCGAAAGTAACTTTGTCTGTCTACTTGTTAGCCCTTCCCGTCTTAACGACAGAACGGACTTGGATGAAACTTGTCACGAGGGTAGACTAAACCATGTCTTGAATAGGACATACGATACTTACTATAGCGGAAGTATGGTCTCTTGGGATAGTTTTTGACTTTCATGGTGACCAAGCGGCAGATAAGTTATTATATACTTAATAATAATACTAGATAATAATAAAGTGATGGCAGGAAGTCCGTACCTACAAGGCGCATCGTGTTGGCTACAGATGTCTTGCCTGGTGACGAGGATGGCAACATCGTGGTGGTGAGGGTTGTCATCATCCTCTGGGTTCAGCAAGTGTTGCCAGCGACAGAAAGACGCTAGGGTTATGTCGGCGTTGGCGGATACTTCTAGATCTGGGGCTGCCTCGATCTGTTCCACCAGGATTATCTTCACGATCACCACTTTTATGTAGTTCCCTATTGAAGGGTCCATGTAGAGGGATGATACCTGTTTGGGACAATAAATAAGATTTTAATTGTGCTTTCTTTTTTTATCTGGTATTTGTTAGTAACTTTATCTGGAATTTCTCAATAACTGGGCAAATATACAGGATTCGATAGTCTGGATTATAGCCCAGTTGTTGGCAATCAGCTTGAGCTCTGTTATAATACTTTGGTTTCAAACATACTCGTAATTGGCGAAATGTGATTGAAGTTTGAGGTATAGTACCTCTAAATAACCCTTCGGGAAATATAGTATAAGCGAAGTTATGTTTTTATCTAAATTTTGATTTCGATAATCTTCGTCAAATATATTTTAATTAACGGTTTGATCCCACAAAACTCCATGCTCTGGAACGGGACAAAACACGGAAGTAACCAAATCCAATCTTATTTACACGTACCATATTCATAATAGTAAGCAGGTAAGTTTCCAAACTACCGTCGTGGAAGTCGGTCATAGATTTGTCGGCGACCAATAAAACTTCTACGTGGCGTGGCTTGCTCACGGAGCGCGTTCTACGGCTTGCGCCATCTTGTGCGTGCGCCTGCGCTGCGTTGTGATGATGCGGGTAACGATGGCTCTGCACCTATAATATAGAACAGATTAGCCGGGTAAACAGAGATAAATATAGTCGGTAATGTGCTTGCAATAACAGTAGGTGTAGTACAAACAGTTCTCCAGTACCTACATACAAGAGATGGTTTAAACTAATTGAGCATGCTTTCCCGAGTTTAAACTCTTTTATTATTGATACATAGGTTCACATTCTAACCTGATCGAAAGTGATGATGTGCTTGACGATTGAGCACGCTCACCTAGAAGAAGCCTATTCACTTTTGAGTTTAACAGCCCTAGGTCTTAGCTATCAGGAAACACACACTCCGTCAGGGAATTCCACCCCTTAGAAGTAAGCACAATGATACTCGTAGTTTCCCAAAACGTTTTGTGCGTATGGATCTGATATTCAATAGGAAATGGAAAAGGTAGTCAAATGACGCCTTATTTGCACCTGGAGGAGCAGTATGTACTTGTATTTGTTACCATGAGTACCGGTAGTGGAATTATGCAAAATTGTGCAATCTCTTTGAAAATACCAAAGGTTCTATGCAAAAATAGTTTATGCCTACCTTGTTATTGTGATCCTTATTATGCTGTGTTTCTTTTTCCGTTAGTAAATTCTGTCGTCGCCACTGGTACGTCGGCTGCTTCGTCGCACAGTTCTTCGATCTTTTTCTTCGTCGCCTGTTCCTAACTCTTCGCAACCTCTGCTCATCGGAAAGTCTATTCCGGTTTCTCCTTCTCGCTTCCAAAGACGCCTGGCTTGCAGATCTACTACTCTCTATTGAATTACTTGTAGAGCTGGACTGCTGCAGCCTCCTTTCTTCCATCCGGAGCATGCTTTGATGTCTTCTATATTCGGCAGGGTTCTTCCTCATCATTTCCATTCTTCTCCGCCTCTGTTCCAAATATTCTCTTCTGCGCTTGTCCATTGTTTCTTTGTTTTCGCGATATCGTCTTGCGTTTGGTCGTGGTCGTTTGTTATAATATTGTTGCGTATTCTTCTCATGATTATTTCTCTTCATTTGAGGGTTGCTTCTCATCCTATTGTCTACTTCTCTTTTAGTTCTATGCCACGCTTCAACTTTGTCAACAGCTGATCTTCTGAATATAACGTGCGGTCTTGGCTCAGAACTATCTTTTGGGATTTGTTTGGATGGTTCAATCCAATATTCTCCGTGCTCCGTTCTCAAGAGACCAGCCTGTAGATAAAAAATGTAATAAATGACCAAAGATAAATAACAACACAACCGCAGTGTACGTGCAAAAATGGGTAGCTATTAAATAAATCACCTTGATTAAGGTAACAAAAGTCTGTATCTGTTGTCGGTAACCTCGGTATTCTCCTGACAGCTTATCTAACTTGCGTCATGGCGATGGCGTGATGATATAATAAAGCACTATGATGATACTCTCAAAATATCAAAGAACTGGGAACTTATCTGCGAAGGTTACATTGAAAAGTGTGGTGTGTAAATTAACGTTGCATACTTAATGTTGTCGGATATTGTACCGTCGATTTATTAAAATGTAATTTATTTAAATAGTTAAAAAAAAACTATAGAGGTTACCGATCAGCATAATATACCTACATCTAAATAACATTGAATGGCCTACGGTCCATTGAGTGCTCCAAACCGGTCGGGTGACTAGTGGGTCAACAAATCTGGCATGTTTGCTAGTAAAGCTAGATAAATTGATTGATAACGAACCAGAGGCGGCTTTGCGCGAAATTTAATGGAAACTGTTCCATCTGAACGGATATCTTGATCAACTTAGTGGTCCGCGTGATTGTGGAATGATTTATTCTCGATAGATAATCAGCTAAACGAATTTCATATTAATAGATAAGCTTTTGTATTATAGAAAAAACACCCGATTCTATACTCGTCTTAGTAATATCAATTATAAAGTCAGATTAATTGTTTGCTTTGATTTTAAGGTCAAAACATATATGCTTAAGAACTTATTAGGATGTAAACGTTCAATATTATTTGATAGTTAAATATAGCGAGTTTTTATGCGCGCAATTATAAGTACGTATTCTTAATTAATATTGCACAGGTGCCGGCTCTTGAGTAAATCACTTCCACGTTGATTTGCTAATATCAAATAGTTTTGACGAGCCCTTGAATTTACATGAAAACGTGTCTAGAACAAGATTTTTATTGACTTCGCCAATATTTACTACCTATAATATATTTAAATAAATTGTAAACCGAGAAATGCGTCTCGAGCTTGAACACAATATTTCTGATTTATCATCTGCATCAGAATGACTAAGAGACTTTCACGTAAAGTAGAATTATTCTGTGTCGTTAGCACACTAAATGTATTTCAAAATGAAATAGTTTGAAATATACAATTATCTATTTTACACCGTTAGCATAAGCCATATCGTGTAGTCAGTCACGTCATAGAGTTCTTGCGAAATCGCACATCTAAACCACCTATGTATGTATAGGAGATCTTGTAGTTATGTATGGCTATGTGGAGTGCTCTGCCTAGCCTGTCTGTCGCCGGCCTTGCCGACAGAAGGTCGCCCGTGAAAGTTGTAATACGCAATTCAACTCATTAAATTGATTGATGTAAAATTTTATTTAATAGCACTTAGCCGGTGTGACTTTGATAGTGAGCAGTCTTAATTTTGTTGCCGCAACATTATATTGCGGATCGGGTTTAATATTCTTGGTAACGTTGCATGTTTTAATGCACTATGACTGTAGTGATGTAAGAAACTCGAGTCTTTAAGTCTTCTTTAATTCTTTATTGTACACTAAAACAACTTATTTATATTAGACATAATAAAGTGCATGTACAAAGGCGAGCTTAACTCAAAGTTGAGTTTTCTCCCAGCAAACCATCATCATTTCGAGACTTGAGTAAATTTTCAAGAGTAGGACTCGTAAGTCGTTGAGTCTTCTGAGTCCTTACGAGACTTTTGAGTTCTTTGACCTAGACTGAGTCATGAGCTTGAATTGGTGTATTGTAATAGGTAATACTGGATGCCCTATAAATTTATATATGACCTATAAAAATTTGTAACACACGACGAAAAAATCTTGTCACGATAAAAATTTGTAACAATTAAATTGAATTTAAACGCAAATAACCTAATCAAAATTATCCACCTGAATACTGTCAATTTGCTGAATCTGAATTTAGAGGACTCAGTCATGAGTTCTTTTTGGCAGGACTCAAGTCTTTTTACAAAAGACTCCAAATTCTGAAGGACTTGATTTCTAAGTTTTATTTATAAGACTCGAGTCTTCAAAAGTAGCTCAAGTTTTATTACATAAGACTCCAGGACTCAAGTCTCTTACAACACTAACTATGAGTCACTGAAACCGTTATGCGCTTTCTGAGTGGAAAGCTGTTTTCCGACTCGTAATAAAGTAAAGCTTAACGAATTATCTAAAAATCTAAAGATATTCATCGAAATCGCTTTAGAGATGCTATCGTGTAAAACTTATGCAAACGTTGCTTAACTGCTATTAAATAGCTTTTACATAATTCGTATAGATCGTTAAGTGACTCGGGCTTTTTGTAGCTTATAAAACCAAATGTGGTTTACATTAAAATCTCATTTTGTCGATCGCAATAATCGAAATTCTACTTGTTCGTTAGAGTAACTGCTACGAGGGACTCTCATTTGGCCTCTAGCGGTATCACTTTCAATTTTATTATGTTGGCGATACGGTTGTAGGTAGAAAGTGAACATGGTCATATTGGTCATGTATAGCGCAGACGCGAGCACTAGAGGTGACCATCTGCACCCATCAAGTGCCCGAGCTCCTTCATTTTCCGTTCCGATGTGTCGCCATTTACTGTGCGCCATACTCGTGCAGACTTTTTTTGAACATACATATTATTATGTATGTACATAAATGTGTTTGTTTGTCTAAACAGTCCGAAACATTGGTTAAACTGTCCGTTGAATAAATACATTAGCTATTTAAAAAACATTCTGTTCATGTGTATATGCTAAGTTCTGGATGTAGGATGTAAATACGGGGTTTTGACGTATGCACTGCCGGCAAGACAGTTTTGGTATTCAATGAAAATCTTGTACACTTAAATTAGCGAATGTCATGTGACGTCATCCACCACTCCATCAAACATTTCAGGCACCATTAAATTCTTAAATCACACATCTATCACAAACATGTATTCTTTTAAAAAGTTCTTGGAAGGTTGGTCATTTGATATCCAAATCGGTTTGATCAGGCAACAAACTATTATTTTTAATTAAATAAAAAAATGGTCTCTACGGAATTTGAATCGTGTTCTCCGTTCGAAAAACGTCTAAGGTGTTTATTTTTAGTGTCCGCCTTTTTCAATTAAATTAACCTTAATTTTGTTGATAGTGTAAAATAAAAAATCACAGAATTAAGCACAGTTGGCATTATCAAAATGATGGTCTGGGATATGATTAATGAGACGTTGAATTCTTCGCAGGTTGTAGGGTCATAGGGTTGCGTCTGCTTCTTTTTGTACACTTCATTCCATCCGCAAAACATATTTCAGAATCGTAATTATCGATAGCATTCTCGGTTTATTAATTTAACTTTTGCTCTTGCAAATAAATGACTATGCTGCGAACAGTTCGTATTTTACATGAAGTAGACATTAATTTATGTTCCAGGTATTTCTAACCGGTAATTTAACAAACACAAAGGATAGCTTGTAAATGAACGAGTTTAATATATCATGTGTTTGACAACCCTTTAACTCGAGCATTCATTCACCTGTCACGGTTCATTCATCCTAAAGATTTTAAAGATTGATGTTGTTTTGTAGACCTACTTACTATGTACATTGATAAGTTGTTATTATCGTATCAAATTAATACCTGGTAGCCGCATCTATCATCGATACTGTTCGTCGGATAGGAAACTCTATAAATGTCACGATAGATCTTTGATTTGTGTTTTCAGTGATTATCTTGCGTACTAGATCGGTTATAGGCCTTGACCAGGGATTTGAGTAAACTAAAGTTAAATAAAGGAGATGAACAAATCTAAATATTTGTGTTATTACTAATAGTTTGCATAGAAATCAAGCGTCCAACACTTGGTATTTAAAGACGATCGAACTTTGTGGACGTGTTCGTGCTAATTAATAAGCCTTCTGAAAGTCATTGTGTAGGTGTCCTGCATAAATGTACATTAATTAATACAAAATAAGCATCTTTTTAATAATTTAGCAAAAAAGTGGCAATAAAAATATTATTAAAAGTATTAGGTATTTATATTATTTGTTTGTCTTTTAGTTATAAAAAACTTATGAGTACCAAATAATATTTCATTTTTGTATAAATGTTGTGCAATTCCTACATACTTTTAATACTACAACATAATTTTAATCTTTTTTTTTCCAGAAAAGGCTGCAGTTTAATTTTGCGCCCCAGTCCGACTGTAACTTTACTTAGTTTGAATAAGAAGCCACAAACAGTCCCGATGATTGTCGTGCGTCTGAATTGAGGTTTAAAATGATTCCAGGTGACGGATCGTCATGATGTCATTCATAACCCAACTCACTGCCACACCCTCGTCTGGATTCAAGTTCCGATTACAATCGGGATAATAACCACGAAGATTGTTCGTATTATAAAATACTTAAAATGCCTCCACGTAGAGCAGACAGTTGGCTGGTCCAACTGAGCTAGCAACTACAGGAAGACTACGACTTTTTTTACAACACCGTGTCGGTTGAATAAAAATAAAAACTGTTTGGTAACTATTTGGATATAATGAAGCACATCCGTTGCGAAGCTATTAAGTTGTAAAACAAGAAAAATATCTTCTATCTATTCTATTCTAATCTATTAGATACTTATTATGAAGACGTAATTGTTCAGGTATTGTTGGTGGTTGTAAAAAAATAAGCGCAAATTAATAATATTATAATTATGTGTGCACTGATAATTATATATATAGATTAAGCGAGTTAACTGGCAGACAATCACAACGGTGGTGCTCTGAATACATGACTTTATTCCGAAATATATAGTTGCTTTATTTATTGTCCACTGGAATTAAACTTAGAGGATTTCAATCGTCGGCAGGGGCAAAATTAATATTTGTGTAGGCAGAAATTTTTTTTTTCTAACATTTAGATTTATTAGCCATCTACCTATAGACACACATAGATATTGCTCCACGGTAAAGTTTACGTGATACAATCTTAATTCGATCGCGTACACTTGGAGCTATAATTTCATGTTTCTTATCGACTCGATCGTTTACAAAAAGGTTTGTTTCAAAGAAGAATAAATTTATATTACCCACCCACGTGCGTAGCAAGCAATTAGTTTTTTATTGCACAGCACGTGAACTATAAAGAATGGCTAGAATTATACATTACGCCGACATAGCGATATAATTTGGATTATTTGTATTATTGATTAATGTACGACATCAAATTATGAACCTACTAAAAAATTGTTAATGTGACAGCCGACACATTTAAATGTTTGCTGTCCTAATTGCAAGAATATAAAAAAGTAATCTACGTACAGCCTTATTAAACATTTTAAAATTAATGCATAGAGATCTTGTTCCCAGAAATCGTAAATACTGTATTTGACCGACTCTGCCGTCGATGGACTACACCGTGCAAGGATCGAAAAATCGATATAAAATTACATAACAAGATACTCTTATCACTTAACTCTTCTGACCGATCAATCATGAACGGATCTACCTACATGTATCTACGGTCAAACTAATTAGTACTAAGTCATTAAAATGTCAAAACACATAAATAAATACAATCGCGCCAAAAACGACGCCCACTTTCATTCGGTAGTTAAATTTTCACTAACTCGTCTAAATTTATGCTAATTTTTTGCAACACCAGTCAAATCAAGGCTTGGTCATAAAGCATTTTGGCTATGAATAAAATAAATAGATTTTAATGCTGCAAACAATTTTTAAGCTGCAAACAATTTTGATGATTGACTAGCTTCTGCCCGTGGTTTGCTTGTATTTTTTTTGCATGGAACTAGCAACTAGAACTAGCTTTCCGCCATTGGACGTCCCGTCAACATCGGTTTGACGGTAGGTTCAGCCATAAGCCGGATATAAGCCGGAACAAACAGACTGATATCGAGGAAATATTTTTTTTTTAAGTCGCATAATATTCTTTCATATTATGAATTTAGTAAAAAGCTGTTTCTTTGATATACCAAACTGACTTTTTAATGACTTCCATTTTAATTATGTTTATGTATGGTCGTATTAATATGTAGTCAATTAGCAATAAATCCTCAAAGCAGGTATAATTAGGGCATTAATTCTCATTCAAATCGCTGTCTATTTGTCAATCGTTTAGTTTAGATGACGTATGACACATGTGGCCACCTGTCCACCAGGCCGCGTGCTCTGTGCCCCGCGGCATCAGAAGCTCACAAATCGTCTGTCGATGACCTACTAGCTATAAATACTAGTACTAGGTGTCATCAACCGACTATTTTTATTGTACGATGTTATATTTTTAATTATCTCGAAACGATTTAGCTCTGCACCTGGATTTTTCTTTGTCATCGGTCTCTTTTTATTTTGATTTGTGCAGAATTTGCTGAAATGTATTGGATTTGAAGAGAGATTTTTCTGATATATGTATATTGCTTCTCTTTCGATATTTATTTCTTACTTCCTTTGTGCACTGTGTTTTGGACCAGTATATCGGTATTAAAAGCATAGATATTGTAAAAGTGTAAGTAAAGTGTATTATGTAAAAGTAAAGTACCAAATATAAGTGTCAGGACTTTATGCGTATCGTGATTGTAGAATGTGTTACAACAAAATTCCAATAGGTAGGTACTCAGGATAAACTCTATAAAAGGCAAGACCCTAAACTAAGAGAACACGATTAGTTTTAGAACCAAGTTACATTAAAATTACGAAAGGTTTACGTTCAATGCTAGGTTAGATGAAAAATTATTTATAAAAATTATATATTATAGGTTAGAAGAAATTGCCAAGATTAGCATAAGTGTGTTGATATAACATAATATATGAAGACATAAACGGGCTAATCAATAAAGTATATTTTATAGCTAATTTATGCTATATACTTGTCAACAAACAGGGACTTGTCGAAAAGCAATTAACTAAACACTAGTTTTCAAAACCCGACGCTGGCCGACCGGGCGCGGCGTCTCTACTAAATAGTAGTTTCACTTGCCATCAGTTCATCGTCAAATATGAAAGTGAATGTACCTACCAAAGCATTATGAAACTTGAGAAATGTTTTCTATAAATGAAGATTTTATAGAAGAAATCTATACTAATATTATAAAGCTGAAGAGTTTGTTTGTTCGTTTGTTTGTTTGTTTGTTTGTTTGTTTGTTTGTTTGAACGCGCTAATCTCAGGAACTACTGGTTCGAATTGAAAAATTCTTTTTGGGTTGAGTAGACCATTTATCGAGGAAGGCTTTAGGCTATATATCATCACGCTTAAGCCAATAGGAGCGGAGCAGCGATAAAGAATGTTTTAAAATCGGGGATTCCACGGGGACGAAGTCGCGGGCAGCAGCTAGTTTTTCATAAAATTGTAAGCCCGAATGTCAAAGCACAATGATCAGTTTACCTTAGTTTAAGTCAAATGTAAACTTTACGAGCACCACGGTTTCTTTAACCAGAACAGGAAAACAGCAAAAGTATAAATATCTGCATACTCGTAAAATGTACATATGCGAATCGTAGTAACAAGATTTCTAACTTCATGGAAATCTTGATCTTCGTAAAAGGTAATTTTCGCAGTTATGTGCCTAAGTCTATTTAAATAAATAACTACCACAAGAATCTAGATTTTTAATGGTCAAAATGGCCTTAAACATTTTATTACTTATTTTTTACTAAAAATGTTAAAATATGTATCCGTAGCTTGGGTTAAACCAGGGTACTGTATAAACGCCATTATGTTAATGAAAATAATTAAAAGCTAATTCTAGGAACCTACAGCAGAAAACAGTATTTAATTTTTATTATACGACAAAATAAGTGTATATATTTTATCAGAAAAAGATTTACGTATTTACATAAATTAAATATATTAAAAATTATGCTTGATGCCATTCTATGTTTTCTACCATCATCTGTCTATAGTCTTTGTCTATAGACTTTCAAGAAAACAAATTGTAATGCAGATTAGGTTTTCATATATTGTTTGGTTTAATTCTATTGAAATTATGGATTGATTTTAAATAACGTTAAATATAACCATATTAACAGTTCCACGTCTAACCATTTGCAGGAGCTGTCAAGAAACTAAGCAATAATAAAACAATGGCTCTCATCGAGAGAAAACCAAAAAAATCTTATCGGTGAATGAACCCTGACATCTGGTGACTCATTTGCTCACATTATTTTGCTATCATTTACTAGATAGTTCCTACTTATGTTACCTACCTACTAGCGTAATACCTCATACCCAGTATTCATTAAATTGGCACCGTATCTATTAGGCTGGCTTTTGAGTGACGAATATAAAAGTTTATGGTATAAATATATAATATAAGTACAACGAATATAAGTGACAGTTGGTAGATACATTTCCAAAATTACAAAAAACTGTTAAGTTCCAAAGTTTCTTTTGCTCTGAAGGTGAAATCAAAATCCAAAGTCTATTTATGGTTCTTGCTTGTAAAAATAAATCTTTCGCGCATTTTATTCTCTGCTACGAGATCCCACACCCTGCCAGACTCTATGTCATCATCATCATCATCATATCAGCCGAAAGTCGTTCACTTCTGATCTGGCTTCTCGTAAGTGTTGCCACAACAACCGATCCTACATATCTCGCATCCATCGGCTACCCGCGACCCTCATCAAGTCACCAGGTCATCGGTCCACCTTTTGGGAGGCCTTCCAACCCTGCATCTTCCGGTACGCAGTCGCCACTCCAGAACTTTCAACAGACACTGTGTCTCTTGAAAAATCGAACATCGAATCGAATCGAATTCGGTTCCTAACTAAAGCTTCAAATCTTGCACAAAGAACAAAAAGAAAAAAAAAACAAGACCCGTCCACACATTCTAAGGAAGGTCCTAAATACGTATAGGTCGAAGGTACGTACATAATTTAATTTGTTTGCCTGATTGATTTGGCGAATTCTTGGTACTGATCGGTTTTGTGTCGAATATATTTTATTGCACAGCTTCACGCTGCTGAGCCACGGCCTTTGTGATTTATCTTACATTCCGTTTATTTATATCTGACGATAAAATTAACGATTTAGCCGTACACATAAAAATGTTTTGACATTTGACTAGTTGACGCATCATTTGCCTAACTTTGGTTTTGTTTTACTTCATCTAAAGGAATGCTAAACATTTAAGCAGCACTTTTTTCAATCTCAAAGTTACGACTAACTTGCCGGGTGTTGCCGCTTCCAGCTAATCGCGATTGCGTTTTATTTTGGGAGAATTCTGATAAGGGTGAACCTTTTGTATACTTAGGCGGTAATTTAAAGCCCTAAACCTCTCTAAAAGGACCAGGGTATCGGCAGATAAACTGATAAAGGTGTTTAAAATGGTATTATACTGTTCGGTAGTAACTGTTAGTTTAACGCAGTCAGGATGTCGTTGATACGACCTCAGTAACCTAAAGCTGGTCTTCATTTTCCTGCCCTCATTTTAGTTACTAACATCTAATTTTCGACTGTTGGGCAAGTGCCCCTCTATACCCTTCCAGACGTTCGTTCAGCGCCGCTTTGTATAAGCCGAACCGTTCATTCTTATCTCAATTTATTTGGTGATTCAGCTCAACCAGTCTTCTTCTGCACTTTACTAGTAGATATGTATTGAAGCTACATAATATAAAGCCCAGGCGACCTATTATGACGTCTTAAATCCATCATGATTTCTGAGTCAGAGAGAGACGGAGTTACACAAGACAAATAGCACTATCTCTTTCCCTCACACGCATCATGATAGCATTGGCACTTCGTAATACGGCCACTGGTTACTCACAAGTCCATCACAAGCTGACAGCGCGACGCTGGATAAAGGCTGTCCTCTGACGGAGCCGGTGTAGTGGCAGGCCGTAGAGTCTGGGTGAGGTCGTTCCCGCGTGCGACTGCCCACATTGTGGCGCTCCACCACCATCGCCGGCGTTATGAACGTCACTGACGGCCTGGAACAAAGAGGGTCTGTTACATGTTGTCACTTATACAAGAGTGTTTAGATGTAAAACTGAATTAAAACTTATAAGGGTCTTTTTTTGGATAGACAATGTGGGAAAATAGGCATGGAAATTTAACAGAAATAGCAACAATAATATGGATGTATCACTGTGGAGTGTGGGTGCACTTCTGCTCAACCCTGCAGCTAATATCAGCGTGATGTCAATTTATGTAAATGGAAAATTATTAGACCTTCTCATAAGACCTCAACAATTCCAGCAATTCGCATAGTTCGTACAGTATAATATTTGCACGTTTCCTCCTTTTTACTTTACTGATGGATTACCCTTGTAGGATTATAACGACATAATTGGGATTCTCGTCCGGAAGGCGCGCCTTATTCGACGAGGTCCAGGCAGATTACCACCAGTTCTCTGCTCAGCGCCGCGAGCCTCGGATTCTTGCGCGCGCGCACAACTATGTATGTGACTACTCCGCAAATGAAACAAGAATAAATTAGTTACATGCAAACTATACTTAAAAAACAGATAATTCTCGATTGTTTATGAAACGAAGTAGTATGATTAACATTCCGGCAGAGCGCCGCTTCTATCGTTATTTTCGTGTGGATCGTACGATTTGTTTTATTTTCGCGTTCAACTAACAATCGAACATTGAAAAACTCCAGTCGATAGCTATAAATTCAAACTGCGGTTTAATCGCGTATCCTCCAAAGAATCTGTCCACTATGGCGACGGCTGCGACGACCATAAAAAGTAGTTTTCGCACTGGCACACGGTCAAGATTTATCGGACAGTATGGTCCGGCCTTAGATACCGGGCAGAATGCTGCAATTGTGGAATGTATCGATATATTAAGCGCAGAAAAAGGAAAAGATATAATGCTGTTCACTGTATTTGTAAGTAACCGACCTTTATATCCTATTTTATTGACGGTAAGTGACAATAATTTATGAGTCAGTAATTGACGTTGTATAAATTTTATCGATGGTTGTTTTCGGTCAACAACCTGAAGATTACGTAACAGCTGATATAATTGCTGAATTAACGTAAGTTTCAATGAAACACGGTAACACACGCGCGTGTGGCCACTCGGCGCCGCAGAGCACACACAGGACACAAGTGCTGTTGTTCTTAGTTTGTTGTGGACACTATCAGCCTTGGGCCGCGGGCTGTCGATCAGAAGCAAACAGTTCGAGTGGCGAGTACGGCACTAAGCACACAGATAAGGCTCATTACGGCAATTAGTAGAGGTAAACACAGTCGTCCCAGATACGTGTTGACACATGTCTGTGTGTGTCTGTCTGTGCATGCTCGGGAACTAGATACACTAGTGACTAGTCTGTCATAATTGACAATTGATTGTTTCCAACGGTAAAGGAGTGCGCGCATTATGGCGTAACATTGTTGAAAAGTTAACGGATTGACTACAATGCTCGATTTGCATGCCAACATCGTTTAGTCCGATACAGTCTGATAGCGTCCAAATATTGAGGTTCACATCGTAATATAGACAGTCAATTTGTTTTGTTTTAGAGAGGTAGCAACCTGTTAATTAATTCACGTCCTCAATTAACGATAGTGTATGTACCTTCACAAGTCTTATCGTGCGATGCTACTTGCTTGCATACAAATTAATCAGCCATACAAGTGTATACAAGTTACTGACACGATCGCTTTTGTTCGAATAGAGCCTTATATTTTGTAACACTAAATACCTACAGCCGCCATTACGATTGAAAATACGTATTTCATTCACAAAAAGGAAATAATTATATAATCAAATTAATTTATTATAGATATATGTTTTATCAAATGTCTAGAAAAATGGCGCTAAATGGGTAATTTACGTAACATTTAAAAGCTGGTTTATGCTGATTAGACCTGTTTGTAAAGTATACGTGTATCCTTATATGTGACAACTCAGGCGCCGAAGCGAGACCTTACGAGATAAACGCGCCATAGACGCCTAACAGCCGCGATTAACATGCAAATATCTCTGAAATACTATCATTATACCACCTAATGTTGATAGTGCTGTGCGGTGCCCCGACTGAAGAATGGGCCACCAAGAGTTTTCTGTTGGTATCGTTAAGGCCAAAAAGGGATACACTCAGGAAAGTGTCTCTACTGATACATATTTACATACGTAGCTACTAAAATACTGCGAGCGAACTCATAGTGTAGCAGTTAATTTGACCTAGGATTAATCGCTGAAAATACCCCTGCACTCAAATGGCTATTTTCCAGCAATTAACTTTAACCTACCTATAGGTTAAAGTTATTATATAGTTAGTTAGTATCGCCATACTCGATTGAGTATGGCGATACTTTGTATCTAACTACCTACATATACACGATCAAAGAGAACTTTTACGAGCGTTTTTTAGAAGAAAGTGTAGGTAGAGACTTTCTCAGAAAACTACTGACAAACATTTTCGTCGTTTATTTATAAAGTAACAAAATAAATACCTTTGTTCGTCCTTTTAAACGCTGCAATACCAAGGTGTAATTTCAAGATGTTTAACATTCACAGGTGTCATAGGTCATTGGTAGAATTTCAACGCGAAAGCATTGCACAATTAAAGGCAAACGCAGTAGATTTAGTAATACCTCAGGCGCTAGAGTTTGTAATACCTCAGTGTTTCCTGTGAGTAAGTGAGAAATACACCGACGATCGACGCGGACGCTCCCTTAGCGACAAAACAGAAGAACAAAACCAAAAGCGTATTGTTTTAACTCTGCTGTTGCTTTCGCATCGTATCGGGTATCGCACGGTGATATATACAGCGTGTGTAGATATAAATCTCTCAGAGCCCTGTGGTTTCGGCGCCCTGCCGTGCGAAACCTTTATTTTATTACAACCTCTTACGAGTTCCTTGCACTTGAACTTGCATTGCGTTTATCTATACGCGAAACTATATTATCTACGGCCAGCGACTCATCTTGTTACTTTTAACTCGCGGAATAGAAACCTCCTACGCAGATATAGGCACCTGGCCGTAGGAGGCTTATGTGTATTCAATAAGATAACATTACCATTTAAACGAATGAAGGCAGGATTAAAATCATATCAATACCATATAAATTAATTATGGCAAAACTATCCAATCCCAATAAACACATTCAAACATCAAATAAATCATAAAGATATTCCTAATAAGGAACGCTATAAAAGCTTTTAATCTCGTAGCAATTACACAAATACCTACAAATTGTTATGCAAATCATTTGAACCTAACGACTTGGCACTGAGAACCTGTCCGATCTCGCGCCGTGTCGATGTTACCAATGCGAAAATTTATTATCGATGCCCCCAATTTACCAACACCGGTGAAATTTACAATCATTAGACCGCTTTGGAGCGATCACTTGTCCAATTTTACACGATAAAAATATTAACCGCAGATCGGAGGCGATAACGGCCGCAATTTTCGAAATAACCTTCGCAACTGGTACAAGTTTCTACTAAGCTATAAAATGTTTCAATAAGGCATTTATTTGTACGTGGTCGAATTACTCGGGCATTTTTCTTCTTGTACCCTTAACTGTGTTCTCTGACTCGACAATAAAGGCCCAGCTAAATTATACAGCGATTATCACTCGTCGAGTGTTTGGCAAACAGCATTCGCTGTTCGCAATCTTAATTCGCTACTATAAAACCTTATAATTCGATAAACCTAATGGACTGCATATAAATTAGAAATTACGACAACTATTACTATTTTAGTAGGGTGAAAGGTCCAAAGCCTATAGGTATCGTTTATTTTGCTCGTTTATAGTTATTATGAAATGCTAGGAGTTTATAGGGAATGTAAAACTGACAAAAGATATTATAGGTAAGATAATGAAGAATATTGGATTATTGATACTCTACGGGAGGTCCATTTATGTATATTTGATAGTTTAATTTTATGCATCTTTGGGCGCGCATTTATCAATTGGTAAGGCGCTGACCACTTTTGTTTATTTATTTTTTTATAATACATAATTCCATTTTCAACATCGTTCCACCCAGATTCAAGTACCAACATCAAAATGGAAGACTCTCCTTGATTTTTAATACACCTGTTCCAAAAGTTTCATGACGCTGACTCACGCATGTTCGAAATCTGTTTCGCGTAGGTCTATATATGTGTTAACTGTCCATATTACATTATGTATACAAAAAGAGTTCAGGCGTTTGATCGCTGTATACATAAACAATGTTTAACCTTGGCCTTACTCATATAATTATCCAGTTCAAGAGTAACAGAGTCATTCCATGCGGTAACGGTGTTTGCAGTTCTTAGTAAGGCATCCTTAACTGTTTTAGGAATATATGGAACAGATGAAATAATACTGAAGGTAAATCTTTTTAAAATTTTGATAGCGCTTTCTGAATAATTGCAGCCATTGTAAACGGCTTGCCCTAGCTGAATTGTTTGCAGCCACCGTATGTTCACATAACATTATTGACAGATTGCATTAAACAGTCGTTTTTCATTTATTTGGGTATTACTATATTCGGTGCACAGTCCCGCTACGTAGGGTCACGTTGTGCAATCCTTGCAATATTCATCGTTCATTGTATTACAATAATTGCCACATAAATATGTATGAATTGAACTTCGAAGACCATACAGCAACTTTCAAACTGTCGAGTTTTTGTCCCCAGCACATTAAAAATGCATGAGCCCAGCGTCCCAGTTGCTGCATAAGAAGAAATTCGACGAGGTCGCTCGGCCCGCACCCCAGTCTGTCAAGTTTGGTGACAACTGCCTGCATTAAGGTGATCATGTGTATTTTTTATTGTTAATGGAGCGATACCGTAAAGAAACCACCGTAGGTAGGTATTTATTGGCAGTTTTTCATTATTTATTTAGAAAGTTTGAGTTTATTTAAGAAGGTAGGCAGCAATCATGTCGCTGTGCGTAGGTACAAAAAGTGCTCGAACGGCTTCTAGCTGGTGTCGCGTTCACACGAGTGATAGCGACGCTTCCGCGAAGCTATTACGCGGCGAAAACGCGACGCGATGCGTCCGCAGCATGGCGCAGCTTTGATCGTCCGCTGCATACATAACGAGATAACGTTACAAGCCTTATTCTTATTTTATGGCAATCAGTTGCTGGCTGCTTCTATTTAAAGCACAAGCCTCTCTTTGTAATTAGATTTGTCTCATTACCTCGCTCGCCCATAAATCACTACGTCAAGCTACTTATGAAATCGCAACTTTAATAGCTATAAGAGCATAATTATCTACTCCTTATCGGTAACTATAAATTAATTGGACACAGAACTCGAATTATGTGCAATTTTCTTGACATGGCCAAAAGGAAAAGGGGCTGTCAGTCTTCTTTTAAGGGTTATAGCAATTTTAACAATATGCATCTTTTTCTTTTTGGTTGATGTTGAAAACTTGAAGATGGCGGAGAGTGTGACGTAATAGTTTAGCAATACATGGTAATAATCTTGGTGTCGGTGCAAGTGAGCAAGGGTTTATCTATTTCGAAAGAAATAATGAGTGGTTCATGTATCTGATCCCGTGTGCATAGCCTACGTTTGGGATTGCGTTAGTCGATGGCGACATTACTGGTACAGAGTATTGCGTCAGTGATACCACTCAATTAATCAAACTAATATATTATAGTCATATACTGATGCTGATTCCGTATCATGAATGTAATGAATGCAAAAAACTAAATGATATTTGAATTCCATTTCAATAATCTATGTCTGGATACGGGATAATTTCATTACGTACTTGCGTTTTTTTAACAAGATTAGATTGATTCGATAAGATAGGCATTTTAGCACAAATTCTACAAGTATTGCGAAGTCTTCGATTGTGCTAACATTACACTGTAACAATTATCGTAAACTATAGCCCGGGAAGTAAGTACATAATCTAAGTACATTGTTCACGAACAAATTTAATTTTATTAACTATCTAGTGTTTCATAAATTATTAACACTAAGTATTCGGCACAGGAATGCTGTTATTCCTTCCAGATTTGGAATTCATTATATCTAAGTTAAGATAAAACAAGCTTTAAGCTCGATTAGGAAAACTAAGCATTATTTTGCGGCTAGTAACACTAACAGTAGTTATTGATTTATTACGGCAACATTATCTTAAGGAGTAATCAACTGAGATATGATCTCGGTCTTTTACATCTTTACTACCATAAGCGTACCTATATTTAGTTAAAATATAAATGTATAAATTTAGTAGTCACGCCACCTGCTTGGTTGTCTCTCAATTTATCATTGTCTCTAATGATTATATTATTTACTACTAGTTAGCAAAAACAGTCTAGAAAAAACGATTGTTGAACAAGGAACAGAGAATGTCTTATGTTTCTGCGAGCGAAAGGCCGGAATATAATAGGTGCGTATTTCATTATACGTTGTGTGATTTATAGTCTTGTCCGACAAAGCCAATAAATTGAACTATTACAACTAATTAAATTAAGATAAGAAATTGTCTTGTGATTTATTCTGTGACAGTAAGACCTACATTTCTAGATTTCTTAGTTCAAAGTTACAACATTAGTATTTCCGACTTGACACAGCATTCTAGTTTTATAAATATTTTTTTCTTTCAAGAGTATAGCGTTAGTCAGTGTTTGGGATAAAAGTTTTGCTGTAAAAATGCACGGAAATAGCCTTCGAAATTTATGAGCTCCAGTAAGTAGTGCGTGCGGTGAGTTAGGCGCGGGGCCAACTACATGTCCGAAATTAATATCTTGTATCCAACGCCCGTGATCGACTGCGGCCGTTCGGACCTAATTTCATACTCGATTATTGGTCCTTTTGTATGAACGATGAATTTAGGAACACAAAAGGTCGAAGAAGCGTAAGCTTCAGGCTATTAAGCAGAAGATATAATTAAATCAACGACGCTTTCTGCCGGATTTTTTTCGATTCCGCTCAATAAAGAGTGCTCGCTGTCATTGTTTGGCCTAAAAGCGGTAAAGGTCAAAAAAGTCAAAACAGTAACATGCAGCAATACGAAAAAGAAATGTGTGCCAGAAAACGTAATGTGATTCATCGGACCAGATGCGCGATGGTAGACGTTTAGGAGCTGATACAATTATTTATAGTGCCCAATCTAAAACATTAGATCTCAACACTGAGCAGAAGAAAGGAAAATTTGTGACGACAGTTATACAGAAAACAAGCTAAATATATATTTAAAATTGCCTATTATAACTGTAGATTTTATATGCGATTAAATAAATAAAGACTTAAATAAACAAAGAGCCATTTGTTTAACTACTAGTGATTCTGTTGCCGGTAGCGACAACAGTATTAATGCTGCGTCAGACGAACAACGGGCAGATTTACTAAGATTTATGTGCATACTCCTCAGAAACGGGCTCAGACCGTCTCAAGGTTAATACTTATTAAAATCGCATAATTCCAGACGAAAAAGATATTGTTATATATTTTTACGGAACTGCAAAACATTTTGCGATTTTGCACAGCTCTTAATCTTCCTTTAATATAATTTAAAATCTTCCAGAAATCTGCGTCATCCAATCCTATTTGATCTGGAAGACCATAACAATCTGGTATTGTATCTGGCGATGTCTCTAAGCTAAGAAATCTGGGCGGGTCGATGTCCTAATTAAGAGGGTTCTTTGCAAAGCTTCCAGATTGGCTCTGCAGACACTTCCTTATATAACATATGGGATCACGGGTACAAAAGCTAACATAATGAACTCCAGCAACGTTTACATTTCTATTATGCAGACTAGTTTTCTCGCTCATCAAAATTCATAGTCATACTAACAATAAAGATTTGCTTCCTAATTTGAACGATACCGGCTTACATATGGCCATAATTCAACTTGATTGATTATTTCAACTTTATTTTTTTACAGCCATTGATACAAGTGGGCGTATAAAACAAAATACAAGAATACAATCAGGTGATAGAATAAAACATACCTGTTCATGAAAGCATAATGAAAAACGTTAATGATAAGGGAGATAATGTGTCATTACTGGTAGTTTTGCTCTCTAACTGATAAACGTCGATGTGGCCCAGAGTGATAGTGAAGCCAAGTTCAAATATTTGAGAAGGTCGATCCGCGATAGGCAAAAAACAAACTATGTCAGTCCAGTCGGCAACAGAGAGCGGCGCGGGCGCACGCTTACTCTCTTATCTATTGTAATACGTCTGATGCCCGAATTTCACATGGCCCGGGTTATCGCAGCGAGATACGCCAATCCGAATCATGTTCTCGTGTAACCTTACTATATAAAATAAAAACGTTTGGTTTGTTTTTGTAATACACGGTAATGCACGGTATACAGACCAAAAACATCCATGATAATTGATTTGATTTTTCCTCTTGTTGAACTTTTAATCTTATAAGAAGCGGTTAATCAATTCCCCTTTTATCCATTTGTATGTACCATTGCATTTAGTTCGGTAACGAACACAAGGAAAATTACCTTGGAGTTTTTGTTAAATTTATCTGTCTAATAGTAAGATCCCTATCAGAATAATAATTATGCTTCTATTTGTTTTTTGATTACTATCAAGCATTTGAAAAGGTTAACATTAAATGCCATACTAAATTGAAAATCTATTTTAGGACCGTTTTTTGGTCATTCCTCTACTGTAAAGCAATTACCAAAACAATTTTCTTTCAGACAAGTTAATCCGCGGGATCCATTTAAAATTTTGCGATCAATGTACTCTTTGATATCTCTTGCCCAATGCCCGTGAACTTCAACTGTATCTCGAGATACTGTCACAGACATAATCTTATCTATTTAAGTAATAGAAGTAACTACACAAGTTAAAAACAAGTTGATTTTAGCCATCTGTTTGGTCTGCTTTGAGTTTAACGACATACACACAGTACAGTGTATATACACACAGTGCTTCCTTTATACCGTACATATTATTATTTTTGCAAAATATGGAAATACTTGACATTGCATGTTGCTTTAGTGTTTTTTTATTACTGACAGCTTGTTAATCTTTCGGGGTTTATCAGTGTTTTTCTTTGTTCTTATGGAAATAATACAAAGGTTATTACGAAATTTGATATAAACTTCCGAGTTGTAAATAAATCATGAGGTCTATGTAGTTCTGATTTATTATCTTTCTGTACATCATGTCTGTGTATTAGGTACTTAAATCTGAAGAACAATACATTTTTGTCCTTTCATCTGCACTATTGTTGATATTAGATGGTTACTACTTCGAGGACAATTTTGTGTTGTTTGAATTGACGCTAATGTCATGTAAAACTTCAAAAAGTCTAGTAATTCGATGGTTCTTACCTCAGGTCCAGCCTGAGCTCCCGGCCATCAACAGTAAGGTTATAATGTACGGCGTGAGGCTGCAAGTGCTCCGTGAAATGAAGATCCCTTCGTGCGCGTGCATGACCGTGTGCATGCGCGTGGTTGACGGCGTGCGAGACCAGCTCGCCGTGCCGCGTCACCTTCACTGGGTGCACGACTTGCACCTTCGACGTGTCCAGGTGTCGATGGGAGTAGATACCTATGAAAAAAAAAAAACACATATGAGGCTAAACAGTAAATGGTAAATAAAAAAATGGTCCTTCGAGCCGTATAGCAACTATATCTTCCTTGTTTTTCATAACTGTGTCAGTATAGTCAGTGAAGTTGGATCGTTGGTCGAAACTATTGATGTCTGGAAGTGTGACTAGGCAGTACACTCTAAGCAGAAAATGTATGATAATGTACTCCGTATTCGTACTGAAGCCATTACAGCATAGTTTGTGTTTGTAAATCTTACGCAGCGGGATGGAAATAGCTGCTGAAATAACGGTTGGCGTTAACGATGAAAGGATTATACGCACTATTACGCACGTAAATAAAAAGTGTATATTGTGATAAGCAACGTAGTAAGTACGGGTTTTACCCGTGATGTCTATACAAAGTTGTATATCAGTAACATTTAAATAGAGACGTCTTTGAAACAAACTGTTTGAAAGCACAGGATCTAATTTATATGGTGTATATATGGTCTATGGAACTGCCGGTTGATTATTTGAAGAAACTCATCATGAAAACTATATATACATCATGAAAAATGGGTGAAGTGAGCTGTAATTCCATTTGATGGTAGGGATTTACTGCTCACTTTAGTCATCACCTAGGTTATAGTGGTAATATATTATTTAGTATTTTACTGTATTATGTTACTATATTGTAATATTGTTAGAATAGCACTTTTTGAAAGGTTACATAAGTCGATTAACATATTAAGTCTTCAAGTCAAAATTCAACGAAAAGCCTCATAAATTCTGAAAACTAACAGCGATAACCTAGATTTTAGTCATAATATTGACTGCTGTTTCGGTGCAGGATATAATGACGGCGCATGCACTTTCCAGAAACAACGGAAATTCAACAAACAAAATCGTAAGACAATAACTTGACGGCTTTGCTGACAGTAGTAAATAAATAAACGTCGTAAGTGCCCTAATGCAAGTAAAAAATCTGACGAAAAAGGTGTGCTACCACCAATAGCAATATTTTTTGTTTTGTTTTTAAGGACTGGAGGAGGACTTATTATAGATGAAGCACCTGTACCAATTACCCTTGCTTGCAAATGAATAAATGATGATGATTGTTTCAGCAATTTGCTCGACATATCTAATTTTAGAAGCTTTAAATTAATTTTAATTATGCATTCTTAACAGGATGAGACCTGACATTCAAACTTTTTTTTGTGTTGAATAAATTAATGACAGCATAAATTACAATCTTGTTAGATAAATTATTTCAAGTTATCACAAATTCATCAAACAAATGTAAGAGAGAAGAAGAAATTAATTCCTAATTAGGATCATTCAGGGGGCGTTCTCTAGTTGTGGCATGTCAAAAAGACGCGAGTTACAAGCCATATAAAAAAGACAACCTAGTTGTTGTGTATTAATAAAAAAAAAACAATGGAACGTTAACAACTCCTCAAATGAACGGAGGGCTTTAATGGCATTGTATTTATGAAGTAATGTGGTCCCTGGGCCCTAAACATGGCGCCGTCTCCAGGCGCCACCGCCACTCGTACATTTATATATCTCATAGCGATTAACGCCTTAATTATACACCAACAGCATTCCTCTAATAAATTATGATGACATTTCATGCATTAAATATTTTGTTTTTTATGTAGGCGTGCTTTAGGGCTAACCTCGAATTAAGATTAGAGTATTAATGGAATGAGTTTTGAAAGACGGCTACTCTCTCGTTTTAATTGACGGTTTTTTTTGGATGTGTGGTGTTCTTTTTAAGGTAATAAAGAGGATAAATTTATAAATTACCACAACTTGTCTTAGGCAATATACAAATTCAATTCACACCAAAGAAGTCAGAATGTGTCCCACAACGATCCATGGCGTTACCATTCCGTAACATAACCCCGAGGCGCGCCAGGACACGTTCCTAGACAACGAAGTTCTCGGTAATATGTTCAATTTTTCATAGATAATCATAATTGCTAGCTTATCACTCATCATATGAACGATTTCATATGAAATCTGTGTGCGTGGTCAGCGACGGAGCGGCGCTAGTCACTTGACACTCGCTGACTGCTAAGGCCACACAGGTTCTACTCGCTACTCGTGTTTTTCTCACTCCATATTAGTCTTCCGAGGCTCATACATAAATGAATTTAATTAAGGTAAAAACTACAATTGTTCAAGTCTTAGCTGGTTTGAGAGCGTCAGACGATAAATGGATTAATAGAGCGATAATTTTCTTAGAACTTGCCTTGAAAATTGTTGCTCAGACGATCATTAATTGCGCGAGTTTATTTTTTTGCGAAAACCAGAATTTTATTAATACATCCGAATTTTAAGAATACAGCATGTAAGAATTTACTGTTATAAAAAGCTTTAGAAATTAATAGATGTCATTCTTAATTATTGAAATGATATTTTATTAATGAATTGTAATCAAACCCAATCTTTTTATTATAGTTATCATCGTATCAAGTGTACCTACCTACATGATTAAATTTATAGTGGGCCAAGTTTCTATGAAGTAGCCGTAAGCAACGTCTTCGTGTAGGTAGGCTACATCTATGATATGAATCTAAAACCAATAATGTTAGTGTTGTAATGAGAGGCGTGGGCGAGTATTTCGCCGTGGCTGTTGTTGTTATGTATGGCTGCAATTACTGGTAATTACAGTCTGTAGGTACCGCCCCCTGCCGGGCGACAACACAACACATCACTACGGTATGAATGACTGGCCTTAACTTTTTTACCTCTTTCCCCACAAGCGTGTGATAAAACTTCATGAATGGTGATGAATTTACAGAAAATTAATGATGACATGACTATTCGTTGAACAAAATTATGTGAAAGTAATTATAGCAGTGTGGAATACATTTAAAACTGATTACTAACTATGTAAGCACATATGTCGAGAATAAGTTGCGATAGATCGATTACGTAAATTAGTTTTATGCCCATATACTACATCATTCAGCTAACGTAGGCAGGCAACCTAGATCGGTAAAGTTATTATCTCTGTAGGGCGCCACATACGAGGCCCCGCAAACTAATTTGTTCACCATGTAAAGAATTTGTATCGAACCGTCCGTATCTAGACACGAGAAGGTACCCCCTGTGGTTATAATAAGTTTATAATCTAATAGAATTAATTATTCATCAAGTTCGAATACCGGATAGGAACCAGTCTACCTAGTGGTAATCTTCGCGTCTCAGAATTGGTTCCATATTGGTTTGGTCGTCATTATATTTCGGGTCTTCGGTCAAGGCAACCCATAATTGACATTAGTTTTTATCATTAATTTTTATAATAGCGAATCAAATGTGTAAAACCATGCCCATTTCAAAGTCCCTGAGCAACAAACTAATGTATATGAGGCGATAGTGTTACATCACCCTTAATTGTATATAATCAGAGTGTTCAAACAAAGGTATTATGTGTGATGTGACAAGAACAAACGTCTTAATAATAGTTTCCTGTAAAAACTAAGATGCGTAACTATTTACTGTGTGACTAAACTAGCCTCTATTTTTATAAAAAGTTTGTATAATATCTATTGATGAAAAACATGGTTTAATGAAAGATCATTTCCAATAGTTACATTAAAAAGTCCTTCATGACATTTGCATGGAAAATTAAAAGAAAAACTAGTAACAGCAAAATGTTTACATCTTCTGCTTTTCTGTGAAAAAACGGGTGAACAGACGCGCGACATTTTACGATCGTACCCTCGCCGACAAGTGACAGCTTTACGTCATGGCTCGCGTCACCAAGATCAACAGATTCGCGCCTTTTCTGCACAACTGATAAGATTGCTTGTGCAAATATTGAGCTTATTAGATAAGCGAATCAGGATCGTTATACTTTGCACTTTCCAGCGATAATTTGGGCCATAATTAGGTAAGTACTTTTACAATATGATAATCTAACATTAGGAAGGTAATTTATGAAAAGAGTTCAAAATTGCCGTTCGCAATTAAATGTCAATTTTAGTGGCACAGGGACGAATTTAGAATGAAAGTTCGACGACCGTGTCGCTCACTTACAGCTTTGTTTTATAAATCCCGCCACCGATTGCCGCTTTACGGTTATTGGTTTGATTACGTTTATGCTTCATTTTGAAGCTTTCAGTTCAACTCACTCTACGTTATCCGCGATCTATTTTTGAAGTGTTCTTAACTCTGAAAATAGAACTTCTTACTGCATTAGTGCTATGGTTTAATTCATGTTCCATCGGCCACTTATTACTGATTTGAGATGCGCTTAAGTTATCAACTAGCAAAGCGTTTATTAATTCTCTTCAGGTATGTTATTAATTTGTATTACGTCCGACAAGCGAACCTTCGTGTAGCCAGCACGTCTAAACGGACAAGTGCAAACGCAGAAATTACATCATTATTTTGTACAGCTAGACAGAAAAATTGGCCAGACATCGTATGATTTTAACAATAGCATCATAAGCAGTTTATTTGTTGAATTTCTAAATGTCAATAGCTTTTCCTTTCTAAACTAGAGATACATTTAATGAATTTCCTATTTTATGTTTTTAAATGAAATGTTTAAAATAGGTGTTTGTTAATCTTGACCTTAACAAGCTGTGGGTTAAAAATAAAAATATCCACCACGTCGGTGAGTGTACTGCAGAAATTTAGTGGGCTACAGTAACACAATACTGTTATGTATATAGTTTAGGGTTTTATTTTACATTCTTTCATAAGCCGATTTTATGCGGTAGGTAATGACGTAAAAATGAATACTCAATTTTGAGAATTAAGTATTTTGATAACAAGTTCGAAATGACTATACTTATAACTACTGGTGTGGTCGTAAGTCGGTAGATGAAATTTGTAATTAAAATAATTATATGTTGGTGGATACTGGTCTGTGTTACGTGGTCTGTTGTCTGGTATCGTATCGAATATAATTTTACAATAGTAATTTATAGAGAACCTGTTTTTGTTCAAAAACAAATATTGTAAAACAATGTTATGTATATTTTATCTAAGTTCCTATAGGGTATAATTTCGTTTAAGTATGATCCTTCATCTCAAGAGATTTACATCTGCATAAAGCCTAAACTCGTAAAATTAGAGTGTCTGCACGAGATACATTAATCAAAGAACGAGCAAAGGGCAATAAGGATTAACCCTAAAATGCTCTCAGTCCGCGGCTGTCACGCGTGCTCTGAATCCAATTATCAGTATTTCAAACTTAGTGACATTTAGAAAACAAGGCTCAAGATTAGCGTGACGACCTACGGGTATGATACTATATCAGGCTGATACGGTAGACCCTTGTCACGAAGTATGTCAGATGTCACTTTTAATTGTAAATCGGATAGGATTGGATTATACGGAGATTTGAGTTTTGACCTCTTAACGCGTTGACATGTTTTAGATAGCTTTTGATTTACATATTTTGAATGGACATTATAGTGTTTAATAAATGGGCCTGTTATCGTAAAATAATGTCTTATTCCATTATGGATTTGTGAAACAAAATGTTCAATCGTTTTTTTTTTCGATGGGAACGCGTTAGCAAACTAAAATATTAGTGATTGAAAAGTTTTTTTAACATAATAACTATTTCAACAACCCAATTCACAAAGGCCATCTTTGATATTCTTTGTTGACTCGTTAGTATTTAATCATTTTTTATTAAGATTGTACAGCACATAAGCAAAATAAGAAGTGATGCCAAGACAAAATATTTAAGAGGCGTTATAATGGTCTCATTTCAAAATTGCAATTACTGTGTAAACAAGACAAATGGCTGGCGATTGAATTAACCTATTTCGCTCTGTTGAATCTACTAGAGGACTCAGCTGATGCATTCATGTTTTATTACCCACCTCTCTTTCCGCAAAAAAATAACAAGCTGTGAAAAATCTGATGTAAAATTGGTTTAATCTGATAAGTGATACTTGCTTGGATTAGATACACCAAAAATAAGCGCGGCTAGTTGAAACGGGAAAATCACTAAAATGATTTACAATAAGGAAATGTCAGTATATTTTTAAGAAATAAACTAACAATATTTAGTCAATAAGGTAAATTAGGTAACTTTTCCTTAATCAAATAATAACACTGTAGAAAAGTAAAACCCGAAAGCCAAAAATCTTAATTTACCTTGAACAACAAACAGATGTAAATAAACTTGTTCCTTTAAATATTCGCATGATTCAACACGTGAATGAATTCTTATAAAATTTAAATAAAATAAATCACCCGAGCTCACAATAGCTACTAGTTTATCACTTGATATGACCTAAATGCCTAGTTTATTCATTTTTGTCTAAGCCGATTTTTTCTAGATGAATTAGCTCTTTTTACAAATAAACAACTAGTTTCATAGAAACATTTTCTATGCTGAACAAGGCCTAGAGAAACGTTAAAAGTGTGTCATTGGTTGACGTACCTATCTATAAATTTTTATTATTGAAAGAAGAAAAATTATGTTTTTTTTTTATGGGCTCACTGCACTTTTTTATAGGTGCACTGAAACTATCACTTTTTAAACTATATGTTTTTAATGCTTTTTTTATTAAATTGTCTACCTATTTCAGTCTTCAACAGTGTTTTAGGTTCTTCAGTATTGACAGTAAAGAAATTGCTCAAAGAAGGTGTTGGATACATTTCTTACAACTTGATAGGCACACGAATAGTCTAGCTATTTTCAAGTAGGTACTAAGGTCCGGTCCCCCGAACGATAAGTCACAATAATTCTGTGAGAGACATCTCTAGCTGTGATCAGTTGTATAAGTTATCAACAGCCAATGGTTTCGCTTGACCTGCGTATTTTATACTAGCTGTCCGCACAACTTCGTTTGTGTCACATTTTTCATGACTGCTCCGCTCCTATTGGTCTTAGCGTGATGATATATAGCCTATAGCCTTCCTCAATAAATGGGCTATCTAACACTGAAAGATTTTTTCAAATCGGACCAGTAGTTTCTGAGATTAGCGCGTTCAAACAAACAAACAAACAAACTCTTCAGCTTTATAATATTACTAGCTGCTGCCCGCGACTTCGTCCCCGTGGAATCCCCGATTTTAAAACATTCTTTATCACTGCTCCGCTCCTATTGGCTTAAGCGTGATGATATATAGCCTAAAGCCTTCCTCGATAAATGGTCTATTCAACCCAAAAAGAATTTTTCAATTCGAACCAGTAGTTCCTGAGATTAGCGCGTTCAAACAAACAAACAAACAAACAAACTCTTCAGCTTTATAATATTAGTATAGATATATAATATTTTATACTAGCTGCTGCCCGCGACTTCGTCCCCGTGGAATCCCCGATTTTAAAACATTCTTGATCGCTGCTCCGCTCCTATTGGCTTAAGCGTGATGATATATAGCCTAAAGCCTTCCTCGATAAATGGTCTATTCAACCCAAAAATAATTTTCAATTCGAACCAGCAGTTCCTGAGATTAGCGCGTTCAAACAAACAAACAAACAAACAAACAACCAAACAAACAAACTCTTCAGCTTTATAATATTAGTATAGATTTTCCCAGAAACCAGGATTAGTATTGTAAGTATCGTCAAAGTACTCACCAGTATGTAATAGGTTCCTTATGCTATCCTGGACATCCTGATCCACGTCTCCGCTGGCCGCGTCCCTCGATATGTCTATCGTGACGTGCTTGGCCGCGCACCACGCCACCAGCAGTTGAAACAATAACAGTTTGAACAACGAACACCGCACATCCATCTTTCTCAGCACCCGACACTCAGTTATGCGCATTTTAAAGTCCACGTTACAAATATTAGTCTTTAAATTTCACTTTTTATTTCACCACACTATTACCGACAAAAGGATTGTCCTACAATATTTCGGCGTAACATTTACGAAGCTTTATGCTTGTAGTTAGATATTGATAATGTGCTCATCATCCGTCTTCTGAGCTGGTTTGTCATCATACACTACCTGCAACAAAAAATATTCATAATCAGATCACGACTCGAACCTTTAAGTCGTGCCCACCTACTTCAAATTCGTCAAAGGAGTTTTTATAGATGATATTTAATTGGTTTTGGTTAATGAATGAGTGAAACGTAATATTAAAAGTCACTGGGCAGTTTAAATTTCATTTTCATATTGAAAAAGCTTACAAATACTAAAATTAAGAGTTGACATTTAAACACGTACAACGTTAACTAGTTAGTGGAGATCTACACCGGTAAAGCTACAACTGCCACTTACCATAACTGTGCCAAAGTAAATTGCTTGAAAGTTATTGTAGATAATTATGAAAATATTAAATTAGAATAGATAGCTACGTTAGAGTAATTAGAAGCGTCTCTCGCGTCGCGGCGGTTTCTGCGAGTAGCGCTGCCGCTGGCGTGCTACGAGTACGCGACCGCTGCCTATAGATCGCTATCTGTATCTGAGAGCGGCTCGGAGGTTATGTAATTATTCATAATTACGTATTATCTCTTCACTTCAAGAGTACACACAATTTGGGAATACGGCCCAGAGATATAGTAATCTTTTTATGAAATCCATTCACTAAAACAATATAGTTTATGTCAGGGGACGACTCTCTCACAAAAATACCAGTTTACAACAAAAATATATGTAGGTATCTGAACACGTAAAATTGCTAATGAAGCGACGATGGCACATATTAATATAATAGTATGTTACAAGAAACAGATGCGTGAGATTAAGACATGATATAATTTATATCGCTGCCAAAAAACTGGCCCCATTAAACGTTGGACGGCAAATAGCTGACTGCTTCTCTTTATATGGCAGAGCTTTCTTCATCGGCATCGCGACAAAACACGAATGATTGACAGCCTGTAGAGTTATTTACAATTTTAAACCATAAATAAGCAGTCTTCCCCACAAGCATGTACATTCCTTATTGTTGTTATAATTTTAACATGAATGTTGTAAACTTTAGTGATTCCCACAGTGTCCTGAAATGTTGTCGCTATGTTAAAAGATGAACGAGACAGAGTGAAACAATAGTCGGGACATGACGTGCCTTTCTATGAAGGAATGTATTTTAGGAATAAGAATCAAAGGGCTCGGGCCCACTTGGCGCGATAAGGCAGGCGCCAGCTCCTCGACAGCTTTTGTTCTTATTTGCTCCTCCGTACGTACGGTAGGCGAGGCGAGGCGCCATGACGGTTTGTTAAAAATGTTTACTGAGA
The DNA here is from genome assembly GCA_905332915.2 of Hecatera dysodea. Lineage (NCBI taxonomy): Eukaryota > Metazoa > Arthropoda > Insecta > Lepidoptera > Noctuidae > Hecatera > Hecatera dysodea. The sequence continues at coordinate 11,055,758 of HG995302.1, forward strand.
CGTCAGACGCTTTATGCGTCCGTAATTAACGCCATACGATGGAAACAAAGAGGTACCCCACTTTATCTTAGGAGCTAGCAAAGTTTCACCAGACGATTATGGCATTTGAACAATGATACAGCCACACAATGAATGAAAGTACTACACATAAAAACAAAAGAGTTAACGGCTCGACATAACGTTGGCAATTGCGGACAACGGTTTACAGTAAGTCAGTAATGACAGGTACTACAAAAGACCATGGCAGCAATATTTTGCAAATAAAGTCGAAAATCTTACGTTCCAGTTATTATCGATAAAATATTGTTTGTAGCGTAACACTACACTTGTGCCACAATTATTAGCCCATGTGAGTACATCCACATGCCACGGCCCGCGTGCCAATATGGGCCACCTGTACCAAATATACAACAGCAATGTGCTTCATTACAGCTGTGTCAATATTAGATCTATTCTTTCGTTAATGAAATCGGCTTGGTAACCTGCAAGGTCTCTAAAGGTTGACTTTCATAGGTTAATGAAAAACATGATATATGAAACGGTAAAGTAAGACTGCCGGTATTTTTACTAGGAAATATGTGATGTCCGCTGGATATTATCGTGTTTAATGTCTAAAGTAATTTTACACGTTTTGTATACATTATCACGAATCTTAATAAATTCGAAAGGTTAGTGCATAATATGCAGATTATACACAAGACGCGAAAATATAACTTTCTTTGAAGTTCGTTCCACATGAATTTTATAGCATATGTACCTATCAATAAATTACATCAATTTTAACATAATATACCGTATAGAATAATGACACCGCACGCAGTATAAACATCTTAATCTTTACAACTCTCTGATTTCGCGGTATCACGTAGTATCATTGTTATCAGCAAAGATAATAATATCTCTGTGTGTACAACACCTAATCTTAGTGCTGACCCGAATCGTGCCTAGGCTAATAATGACGTATGACCTGGACTCAATCTCTTCCACTGTCTTACTCAAACACCTGATAATGAGACTTAGCAGACGTCTCTATTGAGGCCACTTGTCATTTGGGGACAGTTATGATACACTAGCTTTTGCCCGTGTCTTCGTAAATCCATACACCGTTTTTCCCGTTCCCGTAAGCATTTCGGGAAATCCTCTTTCTCGCTCTCCTACACTCCTCAAAGAACCTACAAGCCAAATTTCAGCTTTCTACGACCAGTAGTTTCGGCTGTGCGTTGTTTGTCAGTCACTCGGTAACGGAAGAGTTTTATATATATTGATATCTGTGTGTACATTATCTGTAAACGATGACACAAGTGTCGAGACTTGAGAGGCCCGGGCTATAAGTAACAAAACTGAAGATATAAAGGCTTGAAGCCCCAATCATGCTCAAAGTAGCCGCCGGTTAGGATTCGAGCACGTAGAATTACTGCTTGTAATTCCGACTAAGCAACGAATAAGTGAATTTAAATTACAGCTTGTAATAGTATGCTTAATATAGATAATATGATGGTCTCGGGTAACAAAAAGTAGTAGGGACGGACTGACGCACAGGTCGCTGGCGCCAACACCCGCCAACGAAGGACAGAGATAGGATTCGGAGGAACGTGTACATTTATTATTTTTTAAAACAAGGCCCTTATTAAAATACTTTCAATAAAAATCAACCTTTTCGTAGAGCAGTATCACTTCCTGTACAACTACTGCATCTGCGTCAATTATAAAGATATGAATCATTAAATTAAAATATTAATGAGGCACTTGTAGGAGCTCGTAGCTTATGGTACTATTATGCACCTACGTTAAGAAACTTAATTTGCATGCTGCTCAATTGAAATGTTAAATTTTATCACCAGTCATTTAAGACTTTTAGACCCAAATATGTTGTAGATCATGAAATAAAATAGTACTGCAGAGGTTTTCATGTTGAAATAAGATTTTTCTTTGCAGAAATGATTAATGAAAAACATATTACGCGATTCTTAAGTCCCTTATCATTACTGTGCTATTTTTAAAACTATGATTGTTAACTATACCTAAGTTTCTTTTTGTCATTTGTCTACGTGATAAGAGCGACGTTTTCATTTAGCAAGTTTAACCATTTAGATTCTTTTGATTTATAAGCTTATAAATTACATTCAATGCAAATGTAGGTACCTATTAACGATTCCACATCGGATGTTGTAAAACGTTTGCATTTAAAACCTAGACAAACTGTATTTATAATTTGTTGATCAAAAAACACGTGGATCGCGATAATATTTTGCGTAATTTATTGCTGGAGTGATGTGAGTATTTACTGTAAATATTGGGACAAAATTAAGTATACTCCATGGAGTGTTTAGTTCTATGATGTGAAGGAGGCTTAACAATGCGCCAGTGCTGGCGCGAGCGCTGAGGGCATCCGTCATCGTCTCGCGCGCACTCGCGCTTTGTCTGCAGCCATTGTGAGGACCGGTAGCGCCGGTTATGCGCGGCTCGAATTATTGCCCTTTATGAACCGACTGCCCTGCCGAGATCGTTCGAAAATATCTACAGGTATGTGGAATAGGAATATCTTGGCTTTAGTGTATAAACATCTCCATCAAGATAGAGAAACTATGGTTTACAAACCAATTGGTAGAACAAATTAATAATCTAAAAATATGTGCTGACATTTGCCTAATTGATTACTACAACATTTTAATTGTAATACCAACAGCAGATAATGAATTTGACATTGAATGATGAAAAGCTTCCTTTTTTGAAGACGGTTAAGATATACATACATAACAAGCTTAATTGATACAGAGGTCAGATGTAAACAGAATTGATAGTTCAATCAATCCATTAGGCGCAGCAACAGCCTACACTCTGTCTGTCAACCTAGATTTTGATTGATACGATGTTTAGTAGGTATGATTTTAGTGTGGGAAACCCTAACATCGCTGAGGCAGCCTACGAATAAAGAAATCCGCTATGGCAGATTAATTTGTTATGTCATGATCAAGATTTAAATGCAGAAACATAATGTATCAGCAGATAGCTAATAAAGCACTTAGTGGTTTTTCCTGAATAGGTTAATCATCCTGAAAACCCCGAGCGAATAAGGGGCGGCACCTACAAGCGTACAAATATAAATTTTGTAGAACAAAAAGACCCGGAAATTCTTCAAGGGAATCTGTAGAATGTCGTGTATACGGGCGACGATGCCACTCATTTTTTCTGTCGTCTATTGTCTCCGAGGCCCGGCGTCATTCTGACAGGTGCCATTAGTAAAGACGGCCGACAAATGGCGACTGTCCGATCCAGATTTCGTGAGCACTCGTTCTTTTTAAACATCCGTAACCACTTGAGTGCAAGTGGTTTTAAATCGCCTGATATAGACGTAGGTATATGGTGGAGGCTTATGGGTTGTAATGATGGTGTTTGATTGATCGTAGGTTTATGTCTAGTAGATAATAGTTCGACCTATTTTTTCCGTTTTCCAGATTCAGTTCATCGTCCTATTTCAGCTTAGGATTTTAAATGGAATCCATTTATTTATGATCTGCTTTTAAAATAGACTTGAATCATTAGGGGATCTAAGTTGTAGACACGAGATTATCTGAAAGGCTGCCAAATTTAAAGGAAACATAATTATTTCAATCGCTCAACAGTTACGCGTTGACTATTGCTTGGTGATATAATGTACCTTCGTACGTATACTTTTATGTATTATCTTATCTTAATGTAAATCTGCCACGTACACGCTACGTCACAGACGACTATTGAACTTCAGCTCAGCTCTGTAAACTGACCTGTTCTGACAAATCCTGTTTAACAGATTAATCTTGTATCATACGTCGGTACGTAATGTTTACTAACCTCTGTAAGCTCTTTCTTATTAACTTCATTTAAGATATTTCAGATTGAGCTTAATTGCAATCTCTAATCATGATATTGTTTATAGTTTCGGTGAATTTGAACTTTCATTAGGTACTTGTATCGTTACCAAGGCTACACTTTATGTAGGTACATATGTAACTAAACAAATGTGAATATGAATATGTATATGAAATGAGACAGCTGTGATGTCTGATTATATTGTATTATCACGTTTTGTGCCAATTTATCAAACAGAGACGTTGCAACGTTAGCCCACATATTACACCATCAATGGCAGCCGCGAATTTTTATGAAACATTCGAATGTGTGAATTAAATAAACAAATAGTCGTGGGAGACCGCTGTCTTCTCATGAAAATATTAACCATGTTGGAGCACAAAAAGTGTTCGTCAACCATTCACCTGTCAGTCCTGTCAGTTAGTATCAATAGTCCAGGTCAAGAAATCAGTTGAAGAGGCCATTCATCAAAGTAAAGGTCCATTCAAACTGGACGCTGTCCACATTAACTTGGCAACTGCATCTTCTGAATGGCCATCTGTATTGGTAATCGATAATAAATACAAGAAAGGAGAAACTGAACTAAAGAAGTCAGCGACAAGTAGGTTCTTTATTGTAAATGTAAAGTGTATAACAGTTTTTCTGAATAGAAAATCCAGCTTTGATCTGTGGTTGGACTACATTCGATGTGTGAATTGTGACGGTTGTGAGTGTCAACAGCGCTAAGGGGGAGGTTCGTCACAACGTGAATACTGACACTATCATTGTCTGCGAGGCACTATGAATTATTCATAAAAAAACCATTGTTTGTAAAAGTAAGCCTGAAGTATAGGAATTGGAATAAAAATAGATCATGGATTGTCTGTTTATTTTTAGATCAATTAGATTTTGTTTCTTGCATTGTCATCATGACATTGGGAGGATCTATGCCATGGAATGCCATTTAGACTTATTTAATACGATGACCTTATTTACTCAATAATTGAGTTGTAATTTAAAATCAATAGCCATATATGATTGACAGTGATTACGATAAACCAATTAAATTTAAACTTTAAATGTGGCTACAAAAATCTCATTAAAATCTCCCTTTATGGATATGTGGAATCTAAAAGTAGTACAATTAGGAAATATGGTACCGAGCGGTGATTTGGCAGTCACACACACTTCTCGAGTAGATTTCGTTGGCAAAGTTGAACGACACTTAAATGCCTAAATACATAATATTACGTTTACTCGTATTTACATGATCTAGACGTATGAATGAAACCCGAGTCGTGCGGGCGTTTGATGACATTGCCCCTCATCGTTTACATTGACAACCGTCAGTTTCGTAGAACACCGATTTAGGATCGCAAGCGCATGTTCGTTCATGTAACACATTTCGAATGCGTAGGCCGAGATTTATCGGAATACCTATCGTTGAATGTCCTATTGTATTCACCTTTAACGATTGAAATCTATTTTATTAGGGTTACAAATTGCATATGATAAGATTTTTTATTCTCAGAAGATAATTTTCATGAAGACAAATCACCAGTTTGCATCCAAATGTGCATTCGCACGACAATTTGTGGCAGGAATTTAAAGGCAAGGGTGCGGTACCTACATATCGTAACTTTGAATAATAATGGAGCAGATAATAGAATTTTAGAGTTGAATGCTTTAATTAATTTTATAAAGCGACTGTTTGGAATATTGAGCACTAAGCAATATATCAGAGTATTGCGGAGATCAATACTATGGCACAGTAAACCCTAATTTATGTGACAGTTGATCGCTGCAAATTAATATTTTCATTATTTATGTTCGAATTCCTTTCTAAGCTAATGTAAAATAACAGTGAAATAAATTATGTCTAACGCAAACATTGTGCGTTTTAATTTGCGCTTGGTGTTAAGAGATCTGAATTTGAAAATCCAGGCAAAGCAGTTCGGGCTTACATTAGGTACATGGTTTTTATTTGTATAAATAAACATATTCCGTCGATATAATTGAAACAACGTTCTAGAAAGGTCCAAAATATATGCAGCACGGATATGCTTATTTATTGAAAGCAGAACTTTTTAATTTAGCAGGCAAATCATGTTCGGCCTATTGTCTCGCAACTGGAGGGTGTAGTGTCAGATTAAGTTGTGATTCTATCTACGGACATACATACTTGGAGACGCAACATTTAGGTACCTACCTATTCCTATATACCGGTTTTGATAGAAAGAATGTTAATAGGCCAGCAAGATTATGTCGGTCGCACCGTTGTCGTACGAGGACTGTGTGAGAATCGTACTGCGACGATGCGTTTTACATAAACCAGTGTTTAATATATGTACGACATTGTTCATAAATCGTATTCAAGTTAGACTTATTACAGTATTCATAAGGTGTTAAATATTTCTGTTGCGTAATAGATTGTATACACCTGGACAATGTTTTAACTACCTAAGTGTACTGGCAATTTATTGACTAACGGCCGAACCCAATAACTGATCTATCACATATTGGAGATAGATCAGTTATTGATTTCGGCCGATAGTCGTCGAAAGATGTTGTGTAGTATTTCTTAAACAGGTATTAAAATATGAAGGGCTGTCATGTATCGTTGTTTTAATTTTTCTTTTCGTAAAGTGGTAAATGATTATGACGTGAGTGGCGGACGGCGGGCACGCGATAGAGGTGCTAATTAGATTGTCAGCTGCATAAGATTTGCATGTGGCTGGGATCGTTGCCTTGCAACTCGTCCTGTCACAAGTCTGCCCGCCGACGGAAAGGTCGACCACTAGTGATGTCCAACCGTTACACTTTAGTTCCTTTTGTCGATAACACAAAGCTGGAAAAGCTCACGAGTTTCCTTGTTCTTTTTCAGGCATGAATTTGTACGGCTGTTTATGTACCTATTTATATTTCTAAAACGTTTTGAAATTAGACTACAAAGCAAGAAAAGATTTTTGTAATAAAGGAGACACGATCGATATTGTACTCATCGTGAATTCGTTTTTAAAACTGACAGTTGCTGAAAAACTGTCTGCATTTCGGTTGAATGAACTTACCAAAAGCCATTTCTTACAACAATTTATTCTATTTAGTTTAAGTTATTAAGAGGTACTGCCAATAACTTAATATTCAGTTTATAAAAATATTGTTGTTATATTATTGTTATACTGATTATCATTACAGGTTTGTCCGAAGACTTTCGTTTGGGTTTTTCCCAGGCCATTTTACTAACCAATTTATCTGAATCCAACATATTCAATGCTTACGCCATATTTTTAAAAGATAACAGAGAAACTTAACGTTTATTTATTTTATTAGCAAACAATAAAACTGTTCTATTCAAAACGCCCATCAAGAAATACCTATGTTGCATAACGTATAATCAAAAGCTTTGAATTATCTATTCATCGACATCGACAAATTCCCACGGTGGCGCTAGTGAATGTAAGGAAACTGAAGTATCGCTTCGACACCGGACTGCACTAGTTTCTTTGTCCCATTCACAAGCGTCGTAAATGTAATACATAGTACAACAGGTGAACATTCATGATTTATACCGCTGTCCGATGTGAAGGCGGAAAATAAATGGATTATGTGTAAAATTGATTACGACATTAGCAACAAAATTGTAGTATTTATAACGTTGTTTTGTGTAGGTTTTGTTAGGTCGCTATTGTATCTTACATGATTTGCCTATTTTAAGAATACTAGATTACAATCATTATGTCTATGGGCACTAAATGTGGGTATTCAATATTTGCTACATTACCTATTCTTTTGTATTAAACTTAGTCAACTTAATCAGCTTCCCCATCTTAAAGAAAACAAGGATCCATTGCCGACTCTAAAGATACACATGAAAAGACCTGGCTATAGTCTAAATGAACGAACCTTAAAAAAAAGAAATGTACCTATACCAGTATCCCAATCATTTTGAAGTAAAGCAAGTTCCATTCAATTTAAATGCAAATGTATAGCCAATAAGTGCCCACGTACACTGTACATTGTTTGGTGTACAATCCGTGATACTTTAGAAGCATCGCGTGGTGTTTTCGCCCACTCATAGACAACTATGCATATTTTTATTTTATTTCTTTTATTTAAAACCATAGAGCAACAAGGTAAGACCTTTTTAGTTTCACGATCTGCTTAAATGCCTAAGCATAAAATAGTGCATGCATCAAATCAACCTCTTTACGTTTGAGTGTGTAAAGAATCAAATCAATATTAGTTCATTAAAATGACATCGCTTTTTGTTTCCTGTTATAGTGACAGGAAACAAAAAGCGATTTCATTATAAATCATTTCTTTATAAATATTATCATTACTAAAAACTAAAAATAACTGAATGTTATATTAGAAAAAGAAATGCGTTTTCCTTACAATTTGGTAAACGCAATACCACCTTTTAATATGGTATTAGGTCAATGGCACATCCTAAACGTTTTTGAAGCCATCAACGTTGAATTAGACACCCACATTTCCACGTTATGTGTTCAAAATACTCGTTTAATAGAGACATTAGGTAAATGGGATGAGCAATCAAATTAAAACTTAACTTTTTAAGGTTATTTTGGACCTGTTTTTACGTACATAGTATGCTCTGAAGAAGTTGTGATTGTGACATTAAATTGGATTTATTTAATATATACTATAACCTGCCCAGGAGTATGAAGAATAATTGCACCAAGTTTCGTTAAAATCGGTCGAGTAGTTTTTGTTTCTATAAAGAACATACAGACAGACAGACAGACAGACAGACAGACAGACAGACAGAAAGACAGACAGACAGACAAAAATTTTACTGATTGCATTTTTGGCACCAGTATCGATCACTAATCACCCCCTGATAGTTATTTTGAAAATATATTCCTTGTACAGAATTGACCTCTCTACAGATTTATTATAAGTATAGACTAGATTATATTTTAACCCTAGCTACCCCACCTACGGATTGATAGATGGTTAGACAAATTGACTGATGCCCTTAAAAACCGGTTTGATGCAGTATCTTGCAACAAACAAAAGCCGATTAATCTCAACACTAATAATTGAAAGCCAAAAAAAGAAACGGTATACGAGTATATTTCACATAGTCTGTTTTATTTTCAGAATAAGGTGCATCCATTAACATAGAACGAGATCTAGCAACGCGTAGGCTGTGAAAAGGATACATAAATCTGTCCTTGATTGTCGGGAGAAAATCGTGAAACCAACGACTGAACTTGGGATTGTGGCACGTTTGAAAGAGCGTGGGCGGGCGAAATTATTTATATCTTTTACTTGTTACTTGCTAATATCTTGTTAGAAAACAATGTAGGTACAAATAGATTCTAGAATATTTAATGTTTCAGCAGTTAGGATCCGATAGTGGTAGGGTACACGCCTATTTTTAAGATATTTAATAAAAAGCTGATAAACGAAATTGGTTCTCATTTGACACTGCCTATCCGTGACATTAATCACGTATGTATTTCGTTAGTTTAGAAACCTACATCACGAAATAAAATACAAAATAATAATTCAACTTATCAGGCAATTACTTTAACTAATTGCAAAACTTAATTATTACTAATTTAGTTTCTCTATCCTAAAATGACCTGATAACCCCGCTTTTATCAGAAAAACAAACCTCATATTGCGTGGGCTTACGAAACTACTGTTCCTTGTGATCGCTTCAAAACAGTCTCTTTATAAAACTCTGTAGAATTTCGTAAAATAATATAGTTCGCTTAGGAACGGCTACTATTTGCATAGTTCACACGCATTTGTTTGTGCGGGTTAAAAGTACCTAGTGCCAATTTATCGCGTTGCTTTGCATGCACACATTCCAGAATTTTGTTGGTTCTTTTCATCGAGAGCATTTTATAACATAGCTATATGAAATAGACATTGAACTGGTTCTGGTACATTCCCTGTTATACAATGGATACGCGTCTGCCAAGTATTGGGATACTGGCAGATTTCTTGTTTCGACTGCAGTCTCCCAATGCAGGCCAAATCAACTATGTATCATGCTGTCGCGACTGATCTAGCCTTTGATATTTGATTCTCCGTCCATTTGCATAGAATCAATTGGATCACTCTTCTTGGAACTGTTCCGGCGATCACGTCAAACATTTACACCTACCGTCAAAACTAGTAAATAGTTAACGACCTCTGCACCCCAGTGTAAACACGCTGGTCAATAAACTTGATGATAACGTTTACGATGCGCGAACGCATTAGCCACTGCGGAATTTGTAATAAAGATCTGTTTCTACGAAAGACGCTTTCAAAAGACGTGGTTAGAGTTTAAATAAGTGAGGAAATAGGTTTACCCATGGGTGGTTAGCGATGGAAGTCTACAGGCTGATTTAATGATGATGAAGTAACCATAATATGTATATGTCCTACTTTTGGTCTTTGATTTGACCCATTCAAGAACAGCTAGACTGATAACAGGGGTAAGTCACATGTAAAACGTGCTTTGTAACGCCACGAGATGTGATTCGGAAAGTTATCTATCATTAACTATGAATGTAAGTTGTGAATGAAACACAACCCTGCTTAGTTTCACGATAACCTCTTCGTAGCTGATTTCAAATGTAACTAACATTGAGTGTCTAGAACTAAATCGCAGGCGAACTATTTAGCCCCGGGCGTCGGGAAACGCAGGGCGATTCCCGGCCACCGTAGGCGCGGGCCTGCGGATGGCGAGCTATGGGTGGCTCGCCGTCCGATAGCAACCAGGCCCGAGTCGACGGCGCGTCGTGTTCCACGCGCGCCTCAAAGAGCCGTCAGCAAATTAGACGGGGCCCCATAGGGTCAGTGCCTGCTAGGGTTGCGGAATTTGTTCGAAAGAGTCACCGCGGCCCTGGAACGCAAAGGGCACAAGAAGGATCACGGGTGGGTTTTAGTCAGTAAGAGTCTGACACTCCCTTCCGCTCCGCCCAGAGCGGGAGAAGTCATTTGATGATTTCCCATCCAGAAAAAAAAAAAGAAAAAAAAAAAAAAAAAAAAAAAAGGCGAACTATTTAGCTAGGGTTGTGGAATTTGATCGAAAGAGTCACCGCTACCCTGGAACGCAAAGGGCACAAGAAGGATCACGGGTGGGTTTTAGTCAGTAAGAGTCTGACACTCCCTTCCGCCCAGAGCGAGAGAAGTCATTAGATGATTTCCCATCCAAAAAAAAGTCGATCTATTTAACTTTCAGTACCTAAAACTAGATGATGAAAATACTATAATCATGCCTAAAGTGAGTGGAGACTGAAAATATTGATATCATTGGACGTAGTGATGAATAGTAATAATATTAAATCGAGACTATACTGTAATGCAGCAAATTGTTTGCAGTTTACCAGGGTTCGGCGAAAACATATTAATATTTGCCATTGATTATTTTGTTTTTTAAGATATTAAATTAATTCACAGTAACAAACATTTAAAAAAAATAAAATGCATAAAAATCTCATCTATTAGCGAGAATTTGGTGACACCATTTCATTCTTCTATTATTTTTCTGTCCTGTTTTAAAAATGCAATTTATCATATTTTGGCCCTTTATCAGTGTAGGCACGCTCCTCTACTGAACCTCTATCAATTCGAGTTCAACTAAGTATTAAAATTGTCACGGTCATTCGTAACTCGAATTTAAGATTCACATAAAACATCTTTCTAGGCTCCTACAGGTTTAAAAGTCTCTTTGTTTACGCATGGGGACATGACAGCTTGCATTATTTAAACAGAAGTAAAAATAAACAAGATCACCTCAACCGGAGGATGTATTTTTAGAAATCTTCTGTTGATTCAGTCATCAAGTGCGGTGTAAGGTTGCAAGTCAACTGGCTAAGTGGAACATTTGTACACAGTCCACAAGCTCGGGTAAATCTGAAATTGACTAGCTGTCCGGTGTTCGCACTGCAACCGCGACTCTCTGTTTGCTTTGCTGATTAGGCATAACTTCTTTTACCTACTCGAATCATAGTGCTTTGTCTAAACAATTTTAGTTTGTCTTCTTTCTAGCGTTTCCTTACGACATGTTCGTTACGTTATAGGTATATAAATATATATTCAAACCTTTTTGTTTTTTTTTGGATGGGAAATCATCAAATGACTTTTCCCGCTCTGGGCGGAGCGGAAGAGAGTCTCAGACTCTTACTGACTAAAACCCACCCGTGTTCCTTCTTGTGCCCTTTGCGTTCCAGGGCCACGGTGACTCTTTCGAACAAATTCCGCAACAAATATATATCTATAGTAATATTTTAAAGAGGTAACGTTTGTGATTTTGTGACGTTGTAAGGGGTAATCTCTGGATCTACTGAACCGATTTTCAAAATTATTTCACCAATAGAAAGTTACGTTATTGTGGAGTGTCATAGGCTATTTATGCCCGTATTGCCACGGGAACGGGGACAACGCGGGTGAAACCGCGGGGCGCTGCTAGTAATATAATTAAAGTTTCCTCAACCATTACATGATTTGTGGAGTTTTCTTTTGTGAATTTTTTGATTGCGTGTGAATGAAAATTTACAGAATTCACATTTATTTCGCTACTTCCTTTTAGTAGACCAAATTGCCTTTCGTTTCCTCTCTTTAAGAATTTAAAGAATAATAAGGTAGAATAGTTCCGAGGATGACTTTTCGTATTAAACTTTTTAAATTGGCTAATTTATACTTTGGCAGTCTTTACATCTTTAGATAAAAAAACCGAACGTGGGAAGTTCACGTTTCCGCTTGAACCGGGAACTGAACTCGAAACCTAAATCAAAAATCTAGAAAACTGATAGGACAGCCCAGTTCGATATCGTAGTATTAAACAGTTTATAACTCTTCCGGTTGTAGTCTCAATAAAACTTTATTAGTTTTTCTTTCATGCTTTATTTCTCAGAATTATGCCAAATTATCTAATGTTTACTATTTACAAAGTATAATAAACACGTACTTTTCATACAACTTTCTGTTAGGTAAGTGATAAGATATACACGTATCTTTGATAAGGAGAGTAGGTTGAGTAAATGAATTTATATTCAGAAGAAGAGCGAAAAAAGGTTAATATAATAACTGGACGTAAATCTTTAAGTAGGACAGTGGTGCATGGTTTAGCAAATAAAGTTTATATATAATGCACTCCGATACCTCTAGTCTCTTAATCAATATATGTGTCACCGAATATTACAAACTCCGTAGGATTATAAAAGATCTTGTGAGATTGTTAACTCTCGACAAATTGTCAACTGGACATTTGGAATACTTTATTACGCATCGAAATTTGATAGTGAAGCCTGTTTAGGCAAGAAAATCCGATAAATTTATTGGATTTTCTTGCCTAGACAGGTAGTGGAACATAGGGCACAGGGGGCTTAGTGCTCATGGATGGGTTAAGTTCGGTTTGACGGGAGCTAGAGTGAGCGAGCGAAGCGACGAAACATAGCTCCCGTATGCCATTCGTGTTATGCACCTTATATATATAATATAGGAGATCCGCGCAGCGAGACTCCAGTGTCGAGGTCACATAGTTGAAATTGTACATACTTACTGTTAACTTTTCGTAAACGTCGACTATCGATGAGTAAAAAATATATTCCTAATGTTTATTTATTTAAACTTTATGTACAATAGTGGTACATGCGCGGACTTAATGCAACAAGGCATTCTCTACCAGTCAACCTTTGGGTTAAAAAGACAACACTGTGGTAGTACAAAAAATAAATGAAATACAAAATGTTCAGTTGACAATTTATCGAGAGCTTACAATAAAGATATTTTATAATGTTACGTAGTTTGCCATTTTACGGTGACATAATATAAAACTCTTTCTTTACCGAGTGACAGACAACGCACAGCCGTACGTAGGTAACTACTAGTTGTATAGAGCTGACCGATGGCATGTAGCTTCCCTACACTCCGCGGAGATCCTCAATAAGAGAAGATATCCCGAAATTCCTACGGGAACGGAAAAACTGGATACGAGCGTACAAAGTCGCGGGTAAAAGCTTGTAGTACTATATAAAAAGCCGCTGTCAGCCTCATCTTCAAATTGTCTGTTGATTCACATATCTGTATGGTAATCTCTAGAAGAAACAAACTGATTTAAAATATCATTTCACTGGTGAAAAGCTACATTACTGTCGAGTGTCTTACGCATTTTGGGATAGGTCACAGGACCGAAGCCACAGCTTGTAATTAAGAATATTAACAACTCCTTTCGTCATCTATCTCGATATCTATCATTGTACCAGTAGCGATGGTTACTTAAAATCGTCAACTATAATACACAGATCAGTCTCAAAAACCTCGATGTCGTGATAAAACCTTATCTCTACTTTCATATGATAATGACCTCGCAAGGCCACCCGTCCGCTGATTGTTATCTATTTATTTTACTAACACGATTATCAAAACCCTCCGTGTTTTGCACGATGCGGTTATAATTTTTAATGAGTGGGTAGTTAAGGAGTGATAATTTTAAGTGCCAAACGTTTCCATGGTGATATGGAAAGACGTGAGTTCTTTAAGTGTTAAGTTAATTGACTTGGGAGGAAATGTTGATCCAAAAAATATAAACAAAGTAAATCTTGGAGATAATTTGATACTGTAACACCAAAGGACTCTGGCGTATGGTGATACTTATAATGCAATGAATAAAACACGGGATTGGATTATAGTTAGTACCTACTTATTAAGGGCATTCACCTTTAAAGAATGCTCTTACATGACTTTCATATAAAACAAAACATATGTTCCTTATTCGAATTTCAAAAGTAGGTATTATTTAGCCTAAAACTTCCAAAGTTCTATCGAAAAACTTTTCTGCCAGTGACTCGCAGCCAAGGAGGCTACATCGTCACAATGCTTAAAGTTAATCCAAACATCTCCGGGCCATGCCCGGGACGTGAATGGGCCATGTTCCGTCAAAATCTACACATGGATGTGTTAATACAAAATGTACGCACTGAAATACTATTTGAGCTCGTGACGGTCCGCGAGCCGTCCCGGGCACGGCCCGGATATGTTTTGATTAACTTTAAGTGTAATATTCGTTAGTCTTTGATAACCCTGACTATTTATAGATTTAAAAGAAAATATGTATTGTATATCGTGATGAAGAAAAAAAGAAGCATTCTAAGGTAAAAGGAGAATGAACCTCCGTTCAATATTACCGAGGGTCCCTTGTCAAGATTTTCATTTAAAAAACATCACTCTTTCACAATAATTTACTTTGTTTCTCCGGAGTAATTAAAGTACTAAAAACAAACCATTTAACATCGCAAATAATATAAATGATGACCTTTGAGGTCACATTTTTCTCATATCGCAAATTATTAATATCGAAAATACAAAACATTCGCTCTCCAATATTCATAAAAAAAATAACTCCTATGTCGATAATGCTAAGTACTAATTATTACAAAGTTGTGATTATTAGTTATGTATTAATTAGCTCGTATCCAAGACCTATGGATAAACTTTTGCTCTGGGTGAATGAGCGTACCTATATTACATTTAGAAGGGAAATGAGTTAGGTATACAAGTGATGGCGCCATGTTTTATCTCTCGTCTCATGTCATATCGTGTAATAATTAGAAGTTTTATTAGAATAATGATAAACGCAGAACCGGATACTGACGGTTCTATTTTAATCCTCTGAAGTAAAATGGGCGACTGTTGTGCCGTTGGCGCGCAACTATCGCCTACAAACACCCACAGTCCTCTATTTTCTATTAACCTTAATGAATAAGTCCTTAAACTTTTCAGAAATAGAATGAATCCTTAACTTAATGAAGTACTTTCATATGTCTAAGAAAATTAAATGACATTTCTCTTAAGTTTATTAATCATAAAACTTATAATGACATGTACAGTCGGTGATAGCAATTAACTGACCCCCCTAAAAATTACTCGATTTTACACCCTATGCTCATAACATTAAACGTTATTCAATATGGTATGAGTTTATCAGACTAACACTACTCGATGAACAGAAACAATAAATAATTTTGATACGCAAACTTGAGCTTTAAGAGGTTGGTATTAGGTCATTTATTTATAACTTTTTACCTTTTTTAATAAGTGGGTATGCTATCAATATGACATAAGGACTATGGGGTAGAAGAATAAATTGAACAAGATATTCTATGCACAAATAGCAGTGAATACGCGCGAACATTTTTACTGGCCTTACTAAATTGGCTTTTTTCCTTTTTATTAATTGTTATCAGTTTTGATAGTTTAATCGTCATGTCTCAGTTGAATGATTATTTAAAATACAAAATAATCTATTTGCATGAGGAGAATGTTGGTATTAAAGCGATTGCTAGGAAACTTAATATAGCGGTAAGTGTATTCTTTTTATGCTTCATTTATAATTATACTTTTTCCTTAATTCGTTAGTCTGCTTAAAAGCCGGTGAATGTAGAATAATAGACAATTAACTGTGTTTCATTATGAGTCTAATTTGAGATCATTTATAGGTCTAATTTGATTTATGTATAATCTAATTTGATAAACGTATTTTTTCAAACTTAATCGATAAATTATGTTTACCTATTCGTTACTAAAATTATGCTTATTGTGTTGTTTCAGAGAAATACAGTCAGATTGTCGCTAAGACGTTTTGAAGAGGCAGGGAATATTCAAAAAGATCGTCCTGGACCAAAACCTACTATGTTACATACTCCAGTGTCAGAACGTCATCAAGCAATTGTTAGAAGGCATACTGAACACCCATTTTTGCCTACTCATTCAACTGCAAGTGGAAGTGATCGTTGTTGGAATATGGTGCGCGGTATGCGGGACCGCTTGCAACAAGCAATAGAAAAAATGGTGCTCCACTTCGCTATTAAAAGCATGAATAACTTGAGTAACCAGTGTTGGTCACAAACAATACTAACGTATGTCAGTGTGTGTGTTAAATTAACTATTGTTATAATTTGTAACGAAGTATTTCGAATACCTAGTTTTTTGTCAAAACCTTATTTTATAACTAAAATAACTATTCATAAAACAAATTGATATATAGTAGACCAGGTAGAACTTCAACGTATAATGCCGTTTTATTTAGTTCAATGATATTTAATGTAGTGATGTTATTGTTATGAAATAGAAATACATACCTATATTTCTAAGTATTATAACATGCTGATTCACTACATTAAACTCAGTGCAGTTAACAACGTTATTAGTAAGCAGGTAAATATTATCATCTTCGTGTCGTCATCAATATCATTTATGTTAATCTTATAATATTTTTTTTATAAAATAAAATCGTTTTTACCACCATTTTGGTTTTTTATTTCTGTTCGTTTATTTTTGTTGTTGTTAAAGTTATAATTTATTATTTATAACTTAAAATAAATATACAAAACAGAATCAAATGCGTCAATTACGCTGGTTACGAACTCGCAACCACGATTTGTCAGCTCACTACAGTCACCACTAGACCACTCGAAACATATTCAACGTGGTCGAAATAACGTATTATATTACAAGTTAAAATAATATTCAAGAACATACCTACCTTAACACTGCGTATTAAAGATCAAATTCGAACAACTATTTTATTGATCGTAGACGTTGAACCAGTTCCAACGTTGTTCTAGTTCGATCGTTCGTAACAAGCAAAAGGTTCAAATTCGTTTAATTTTTAGGGGGTCAGTTAATTGCTATCACCGACTGTACGTACTTAGTTTGAAAGTAGGCTCGACCGTTTATGTTTCACTAAGAAAATAAGTGAGATCCGTCTTAACGCTTGACCATACTTAAATATTTAATATTAACTAAGTATTATTTTGCCTGGTTAATAATACGTCTCACGATTTTATTAAATGAAGCTTAACGTTTTAGTAACGTATCCGTAGCGAGTTCGTAGCGCTATCGTAGCGTATCCGTAGCGAGTTCGTAGCGTTTTCGTAGCGAGCTCATAGCGCAGAGGTACCTTTGTCGCAGTTTTTTAGTTTAAAATTAGCTAATAAACTTAACAGAAGCTACGTGCTATTTTTTACTAATTGATGAAATCAGTATAAACGATATTTTTTTCGAGAATAACTGCTCTTCTAGATGTATATTATGTTAACGAGGCTTGTATACATCCGGAACTTATCCTGTTTTATCAAGCTCAATATCACACATTAGATTGCGATAACGGCAAAATTACATCATTTAGTCTTATCATGCTGAGGCAATTGTCACCTGGTTACTATCTCTCGAGTGAGAGCATTTACAAATTTAGTGCAATCACACATCCTGGTAGTAAAATGCAATGTTTATCGAGATAGTATCGATTCGATAAGACATTGACGTAAGTTCTGTCAGACATGTCGACTCCTATTAAATTTCAGGTAAATATGATTGATTTTATACCTACTTTTTGCTACGCACTCGAAAATTCGACTTTATCACTGTGAAAAGTAGGTTAAATCTACGATATCTGTTAGTAGAAAATTAAATATGACTGCTATCTATCATCGGCATTATTCACGGTTTGTTTACTTAAATATCATGCAAACTAAAGTTTATTAAGCCTTTATCAACAGTTTTCAGAATCTTACAATTAGTGTCCTGATCATTTCAATGACGAAATTCAGTTCGTCTTTATTTAGTAGCACGGGTCGATCATGATTAAGCAACGCTTGCTGAGGCGAGTTTTTCATGGTAATTAGTTTGGGGTTGTCCAAATCAGATTGGTAGTCACTCCATGTCGCTTAATTTAGGAAAAGTTCATTGCAAAGACAAATTTCCTTTTTCATCGTAGCAACAGCTGATGAAAATGTTTGTATATAGCCGTTTTTCTCCTACATAAGCGAAGATCAACATTTGCGGTGTTGCATACGGTCAGTAGTAAAACTTTAACGACATAGCCCGCGAGCCGGACCGAGGCGCGGCTCCCGGCCAAAATAAAAATCGAACGACTCTGTACACCTACTTACTAGCTGCGAAGATAGGTCGCTAAATGGATGCGGCATATTAAGCGTAAACAGATTTTATTCGATTTTCTTTCCGAACTGAGCCCTATTCGAATAAAAAAAGCCGTATCTTTGAGGGTATAATGATGGATATTATATATTTAAACATTGTTTACAACATTGTTTGACTTAATGCAACAAGGCAATTATCAACCTTTGGGTGGTTTTTGTTGGTCTCTCTCTAGACGTTGCTCTGATATGAGTATTTGTTTTGATCGGAGACAAAATAAGCATGAACAATGAAGATGTGTTATTCAACTTTAATGATACCGTTTTAGCTTTTAGTTTGGCAAATTTAGTTTTAGCGAAAACATTATTTTACAAGCAATAAAATGTAGTCCATCTGATACACCATACATATACCACCTTCGTAACATATACGACACAGTAGTTTGACGCATGAATCTGCAATCTATTTTCGGCTTCGCCTCGCATCAGTTCGACTTCGTGCAAGTTCAGGGAAACTAGTCGAGAAATGTTTTATTGAACTATGAAAATTAGGCCAATGTGCCAACCTATCCATACACGACTGTATTTGAGGCAATTTATGTTCCTTTCACATGATACATATGCGCTATTTATGTCTTCAACCAATATAGGACAACTGAAATACATTAGAAGTTTAATGGTTCAAAATTATTAAAGCAATTGGGGTCAGTTATACGGGTCCCAGCAGATTTAGTCTAGAACTGGTTCGGAGTTTCGGATATAATCACGTACGACCCAAATCTAGGCTAACATAGTTGCACCGTGGGTACGAATCACATATGGCATGAATCGCATGTTTTTGAGAAATTTTAAAAGAAGTTAAGTCATTTGAAACGAGTTTGAAGTTGAAAATGGAGCCATAACTAATATAGTGGATTTATCTCCTGAGAGCCTTTCTTTCTTTCATTGTAAATTTCCGATGATGAAATTCCCAGAATAGGATGGGCTCGAATTAAATTTCTTTTTTCACCATTATTTTATACCGTTGTGACGCCATCTGTATTTATCTATACTAATATTATAAAGAGGAAAGATTTGTATTTTTGTATGTAACGAATAAACTTAAAAACTACTGGACCGATTTCAAAAATTCTTTCACCATTAGAAAGCTACATTCACTTTGAGTAACATAGGTTATATTTTATTCCCACGGGAACGGGAACTACGCGGGTGAAACCGCGGGGCGCTGCTAGTATAAAATAAACGAAAGTCAGAAATAGTGTGACGGTTGAGAGGATAGAACGGAACAAGAAAACGCGTGGCAAAGCCAGGAAGTTGATATAACTAACATTAAAAGTATGTCGTGCTTTATTTTCACGTCAGTTTATCATCTACGTGATGATTAACGGGTAACGCCAAATGACGCCCTACTATTAATCAAAACAAATAGGTACCATCTAACCACTACATATTATGTATGACTGTACTAATGATTCATTACACTCTTCCTCCTCCTCTCTAAGCTTATCAATGAATACTTTCTGACAGCCGACCTGCGCCGGAGCATATCTATGATCTAATAGATCAACATGTGCCAAACGTGAACGTATTTATACTATGTCAACTTCCTAATGAGTGCGAGTAGGTACAGTCGAGGCGTTTGTACGTTCGTCAGAATTTTTTTTTTCCTTTGTCACTCGGGATACGCACGTACAGCCTTTTGAAGATATGCCAATGAGCAGATTTCTGCACAACTATATTTAATAACTAGCAGCGCCCCGCTGTTTTACCCAGGTAGTTCCCGTTCCCGTGGGAATATGGGGATAAAATATAGCCTATGTTACTCGGGGTGAATGTAGCTTTCTAACTGTGAAAGAATTTTTGAATACGGTCCAGTAGTTTTTGAGTTTATTCGTTACATACAAAAATACAAATCTTTCCTCTTTATAATATTAGTATAGATTGGAAATAAAAGCCAAAATAACCAATATGTTTCACTCATTTCAAATTGATATGAATTTAACTTACTTTTATCTTATAATGGAATGGAGAAACGTCAAAAGAAAGAGACTGGAAATTTTGTGAAATTATAAGTCGTTTTATGTTGCCAGTGTCACATTTTTATAAACAACTGTGCATTCTTTGCGCAGATGCTATTCAGCATAAAGCTAACAAAAATAGACCCTAATGTAACGAACTTATTTTTATTATGACTGTACTTACTTGTTGCTTTAGCCATGGAGCTTAAAACAACTGTAGTATTTTAAAACAATGTTAGTCATTATGATCGTGTCACGGGTACTAATTAGCTAGGTGACAGATAGGCTGGACAGAGGACCTAGATGTAGGAACAGTGATGGTAAATAATCAGTGTGGGTGACGATTGATACTTCTCTACCGTTGAAGTGATGTTGACGCTCTCAGATTTCAGCTGAACATTTTTTTTTCTAAATTTAAATGTTTTTAGTTGGTGTTGTATGTACAAGAAAAGATTACTGAATTAGTATGGTACCGAAATTTTGTTTAGGTTCGGTTCGGCCCAGTGTTTTTTCGGCATTTTCCTACAAATCGTTGAATGCTAATTATAAATAAATAATATTAATTTGGTCTTGAGAATCGATATGCTTCCACAAAGCTGGTTGCATAGTGCATACTGCATAGCTTAACTCAGCTATATGCCGTTGAACTATTAACTAATTACACTCCCGCCGTGAGACAACCCGAGAGCGCGGCCCGACGCGACCCGAGCTGCCCCGAGCCCGCTCCGGTGTGCACCCGCAACAAATCTTCAACATGAAGCACTTAAATTTTAGAACCAAAAACGGTGACGTAACAATAGCCTGTACCTTAACAAAGATGGTGCGAGGCACGAAGGCCAAAGCCAAGTTCACGGCTTCGTTCAACGACCGCTGTTATCATTACCATTCAATGCGGAGCCCCGGCTCATTACTGGCCGCCGCGTTCGATTTCTAAACTGAAGCTATTAACATTTTTTAGCACTTTGATTAAACATATTCATTTGTTTCGCCATTCATCACATCGTGTGATCGAAGAATAGTCGTTATGCCAAAAATTCTTGTTTGCCGATCGAGTCGGACGATTTGCTGACATGCATGCTTGATTCTTTAATTGCGTAAAACTGCAAACTGTTTAGAAGTGTGTATATAATGTGCTTCACCTACTTTCCAATAAAATATGAATAGTACGAACAAATATTAACAAATATTTTTCCTCAAAATTTAACTAGAAAAGTTAGATGTTCTAATTTTTTATCGTCCGCTTATTTGCAGGACATTTTACAAGTTCCCTTCTATATTAAAGGTCTTGATATCACAATACGAACCATAAACCAAATACATAATGTTCCGGCCATAATTAAGTTCTTCGGTATTCCGCACATAGCTTGTAAATCGCAAGTCGTGTGAGAATTCCACGGTCAGCTCAACTTTTAACATTTTACAAGAGCCCCAAAACCCACTTCACGGTGTGTTCTGCATATTTCAAGTCACACGGGCTTGCACGAAAATGCATTCAGTATCAGACAAACGGATTTTTTTTTAACTTCAACTTCATATGAGAAACATTTGGTGTAGAATATGTTGGATATTAATGGCAAATTAGGATTCTGACAATTATTCAAATAATGAAGTTTTCGAACATAATATAATGAATTAGGGAAGGAGCTTTTTGTGTGTTTTTTGTTGTCAGGCATTTTTATTTTACTAAAATCATGAGCCATTCTGGTCAGGCCTTCACTATATGAGGAGAGCCTTCGCCTGCATTAACTAACAGGCTTGAATCTATTATTAATAATAATAATTATTATAAATCATTAACAAGTGCGTTCGAAAATAAGACGAGGGTTTAAACCAGAAGCAAGATTCAAATTGGAAGCAATTGAAAGTGAGACATACGATGGTCAATATTTACATTTGCAAAGAGTTTTCTGATGTTCCGTGGCCTTCGTCGAGCCACAGAGGCCGCGATTCTGCGAGTTCATGGCGAGGGCTACTTTTATTGCTTCGGTCCATTTAACCCATTTCATTGACGTAATCCAGCCACGCTTTTATCGTAGAGCTGCGTTTGAGCCGCCCGTTGCTGGGGTGCTCTATAACTATAGCAGTTACAGTATTCACAGTTAGTACAACCATTTCTAAATCTCATTAAGTTATTGGTCTAATATCGCCACACGATACATCTCAGTCAACGCCGTATGGATTTTCATCCAGTAAAAACATAAAACACCGCTCTTGCGATCGTAATGTAAACTCTAGCCGCCATTTTTACTAAAATAAATACATTGTGCATATTGATGTACCGTTGCATTTGTAACCGATTGATATTTATGAAAAATTTATGCCACATTCATCAGATCAGTTGGATTCGTTTAAAAGTCTACGACCTACAGAAGAGGACGTACAATACGTACATATACCTACACAAAAGCAAGTTTGATTTGTTGAGACTCACTTTCAACATCAATCATAACCACTTTAACTTTTATTTGATTTGAAGAAAGCAACATCTGCGTCAATACCTGTTTGTACAATTCTAAAAATATTATAAACAATGCATTTGGCTAAATTATTATTTTATACTTCTTTAAACTTTTTTGCAAGCAAAACATTACTCGTGCCGAGACTTAAGATAAGGAAAAACAAAAACATCAATATAGGCTCACTAGGCTCCGTCACGTTTCTCGAACAAGTCACAATCACCAGACAAAAAATACACAATCTATAACATCTTAATGAAATAATGAGTTTTATCTATGCTAGGACAATTACTTAGGCTTCGTCACCACAGCATTGACCGCGCGACCCTCAGATCGATGTCGTTCTCACGAGCCTAACGCGAAAATTAACGACGACGATTTAATTGATACAAACTGCTGCGAGGTGGCCACGACCTGACAACATTAACTGGCTCGATGAGTGTCGGGCCAATAGGACCAGAAGACACATTCGCAGACTAATCGTACAAAATATTTAGCGAGTAGACGCCACGCTGAGCACCTAAAACTTCAGCCAATTGATAAAGACATAAAATTTGAATTTACGATTGTAGTTCCGAATATAAAATAATCGATATCGAGAGAAATGTAAATACATTTTATAACGGATGACGTCTTTGAAGTGCGTGTGGAAATAAAAAGTTTTCTTTCCTTTTCAGTATAGTTACCTGTGGCAGTGCATTAACGTCATATTTGCGAATGCCAAGCAATTAACAAGTCGGCTCCACAAGGTCTCTTTCAGTAATGGTGGAAACAATACCGCTAACCAATGACTGAGGCGAAAATTAGCACATGTGAAATACTGTTCATTCACCTGCCAGAGAAGTTATATTGTTATCCGTTAACTTCAATATGAACGATCGTAAAAATCCCTCAACCTTGACGATTTGATAAATTCTGTGACTGCAGCTCGTCTGCGCAAGATACGAAAATAAAAGACGCTTTGTTTCTTACTAAAATATTGCAATAAAAATAAAAGGCAAAGGTAAAAGGAAAGTATTATTAAATTAACGATATACATAGTTATAAAATACCATTCGTATGCATTAAAACCAGACAACTAACTTTGTGCAAGACCAGACAGAAAAACAAATCAGTAAAATTGTAAAACAACCGAGGAACAACGATTTCATTCATACTTGGATATTATTACGTGAAGTCACTCCGTCGGTGTCGAATGTCAGAGGTCATGCACCTGAACGATAAAACAAAATTGATCACTTCAAACATTCATAATTTATTTTTATCACCATTTTGTCGTACGAGAACGACAACTGACGTAGAGCATGTATCTATCTAATGAATCTTAAAATATGTGGCTTCAATTTAATTTAATTCATTGGTCGTGCCGGTTTATTGATAGTGATACGTATGACAAAACAATTAGTTGGATTACACTCAATTAATTCGTCACCTAGAAACAAACGTACCTACTATTCGCGAACGCCTCGTCTGAATACCTTTAGAAAATCTCATTAATTATATCAACGCGAATTAAACTTTTATTTTATTTTAATGTAAATTTTTCAAATCGTTATCACTACTGATGTTTGCATAATTATGTTCAAACATAAAAAAACAGAGGATGTTACGAAAAATAATGAATAAAAATACTCGTACAATAGGAACACGGTAGGTATGAGATAACGAAAGTTTGTTCAGGTGATATGAAATTATGTCTACTAGTGTATTTTGATTGTACACATCGAGTATCGAGTACTTGCGCAAATAGAAAGCACTTATGGTCAATTAAATGGCCGTCCTGTCCCGATTATCTAACCTCTGCTCAATAGATAATGCCTTCGAACAAATATTACACAATATTTGCAGACCCGTTGGCTCAGTGACTGTGTTGCTACGTCAGGGATTACCGTTCGAATCCATACATAATGAAAATAAGGATACTTCATGAATTTACGCTTACACATTTCATGTCCACCGAATTTTATATTATTTCATAGTTTAATTTGGAAATTTTCCTGATTCAATGTACCGAACCTACCGAATCATAAAAACGGTTATCTCTAATAGAACTTTATTATTTTAATCATGATTTTCGCCCATCAGATTTTCTTTACATAAACTTCTATCTGTTTATACAGATAACAAATAATTTGTGATAAAAATTAACATGAGAATATAATGACATGCGAGAATAAAATAAGGGTGAATACTCACTTGGATTAATGGTATAATCTCCGTTCCATTGAGTATAGACAGTCCGCAGACGCGAGGATCCTTGCCGGTAAAAAGTGAAATTTCTCGCGACGTTGTCGCCCGCTAATTTATTAATTCACTCGATGTGAAAAACGTGGATCAGTAACACCGTATTCTGTTCGCGCCAACTATATATAAACACGTGTTTTATTAATTATATTCGAGTCCTCTACAACAGACGAATTTTATAAAATAATCCTCTTTATTTTAATTCAATAAATTGGTATTTTTGTCCGCATCAGTGATAGAGTTAAGTGCGTTCGGAAAATAAGTCGGGTGCGTCGATGGATCGAGCGGCTCGGAGAGCGGAGCGCGCGTCGCGGCGACTTGCGGGCCACTGACTGCGCGCGCGGCCGATTGCTGTCGATCTTCAACTCTTCCAATTTTAAATATCGAACGGCGTCTGCGCACAGCTTTTCCGACTACTTTCGGCAGCCTACAGCGAACTGCGTCTACGCCAGCCACACGCTGCGCGCTGGCGCCTTCATTCCCATGCAGTGTGATACGAGCCTTACTCCTGAATAGTTACCATAGTAGTTCGTACCATGTAAAATGTAGGTATTGTTTCCATGGATAAGTTATCGACAAAATCCTAAAAAAGATTAATCTTTAAGTAAAACCTATACATTAGTATGCGAATGTCTTAATGCATTAAGTCCGGCCATGTACCATTATTGTTGAAATCAGCGTCAAATTTAGCCTATTTATCAGTTACCGTATTATTAAGTCTATCGGATAAAAACAGGGAATAGATCAGTAGACACAAGACACAAGTATTAAAAGGCAACACGGTTTGACAAAAGTTACTAACATAAAATGTTGGTAGGACTTAAGGAGCGTCACTTCAGGTCATGACTTTGAGTCGTTTTTAACAAAAAGTCACCTCAAGCGTAATTACCTACTCTCCCGTCTATTTTGGTTTCAGAATAATCTTACCTAAATACTTTTTCAGAAAGACAATGTTTTTACATCCGAAATAAAATCATTAGTACCACTTACTACTCTCCCCAAATAATCGAGATTGAGAGTAATGTAAGTGAGTATGCAAACAATGACAACATAAAAGTGATTTGTACATTTGTTTTGTAATACAAAACACAATTGCGTCCTAAATCAATTGATTAGGGCAATCTAATAAAATTTCTGTGCGACGGAGAACTCGTTACCAAAATACTGTGCGTAAATTTTCATAAGCCCATTAACAATTACTGAAGGCATCTCGACCTACATGTGTCTGTTTACCATGAAAATGTATGAGACTATTAGTTGGAAGGTCAAACAGTAGCCGATGATGTCACCGATCACCACAGAGGCTGATTTATCGGCAGCACTTGGATTAGGGCACCGGCCACCGCGTCGACGCGACCAGCTCGCTTGGCCCTTCATCATACGTAAACACGGCTGGACTAATATTCTATATTTCACTTGTACATACTACGCGGTGATAATATTTAATGCGCTGTTGCAATAAATAGAATCTGTTGGCGCCATATAAACAAACGTTTGGAGCAAATTTTCGTGTACATGATGAAATATTTCGCGAACATATGCAGACATAGAGATGGGAGAGTTAAATGTAACTACGAGTAGAAAACTCCTTGTTTGCTCCTTAGTTTTTCGTCACGACAGTCAATGAATAGGTATGTATTAACGCAGTACGTAAGGAAACGGGTATTTCTTGTCAATGAACTAACAACTACTTGATATTTTGCTCGTGACTTAGGAAGCTACTTTGTCGTAATTAATACGCACCTTGGGTCTAGTAATGAGCACATATAAAAGTAGGTGTTAGTCATTTGCCCGTGGCCTGTGGCGCCCATTAACATAGCTCTAATCCCGAGCCTGAGAACCTAGGCGACATGAAATAGTTTTATACTCGAAGGAATGGAATTTCAGCAATAAAATAGAAAGCACAACCTAATAAAATTTTAGCACTACAAAGGACAACATTATTATCTGACTACTCACAGTGTAATTCATCTAAGAACAATGCAGTTTAACCCAATTCCTTCAATCAAGTTACACAAACGAATCAGGAACTTGACCAAAACGATCAACGCTTTAATATTTAGGTACAATTAATAAGATTTGTACATTAAGTTGCAGACTAGAATTGCTGCCAGGGTTGCGAAGCTTGTTCGAACTCAATTTACCTGTAAATTGAGTTCTAGCTGAACGAGAGAGAGAGATTTTTCTTTTAAATATATCTAAAGGTTTTTGGCATATTGGGTCACCCTATGTAATTTTTTCTTCATCTATCTGTTCTGTAACTCATATGGGACACATAGTAGAGGGTTTTCTATTTTATCCTATTCTATTAACGAAAATTTTTGGTACAAAAAAAAACTTGTTTACAAAAATATACAATCAAAGCAACCAAAAATATAAACGGTGTTTTTGGTTAAAAGTCAGTTGCAGTTTTTTGTAAAAAAGGTTTTGATTTTTCACTTTGTAGTGGTGATACCCTAAAGCTAAACGTACCCATCACAGTGTCACAAACTGGTGTATAACAATAAACAACACATATGCAATTCCAGCAAACCCGGAAGATTTGCTTTTACTTATTGAAGAATTCCGTTTCCTATCTCCAAATTACTTCTTCAAATCTTCACCAAACTAGAAAGGGACCACATCGAAATACTACGATGCTCTTCCAAACTATCGTATACAGTATTTATTTTTTCATTTTAAATCGATAAGTAAAAATGAGAACATCATTAACGTAGTCGTTGGCTTCGACTACGTTAATGATGTTCTCATTTTTATTAGGGATAACTCAAATACTCCTCGTCAGATCTCATTCAATTTAAATAGGACCACACGACAAGCACCAGCTTTCAAATCCTCAAAATCGGTGTATCCAGTAAAAAATATTGAGGTAAGAAACACTAAAAAAAAATATACAGCCGACTTGAGAACCTCCCACCTTTCTTTGAAGTCGGTTAAAAAAGGTATGTCTATCTAAACAAATCAAACGACGTAAAAAATCCCCAAAAAATATTCAGTATAATCAACTGTATATTTAAAGCGCACTAGGAGGTGTGTGGTCCCGTTCAGCCATCAACCAGTTGTCAGATAATATCAATTGTCACCTCTGTTGTACAATAGCATTCACTCCCTGTCAGTGATCATATCAACACGTCCACTCGTACCTCACGTACTTCTAATACCCTCTAATCCCTCCTTATGTGTTAATAATGTATTCTTAAACATAATTAATAGAGTCAACATTGCATAATTTGATATACATACTTACGATCTAGTTAAATCCAGACTTTGATTATATTAGAGAACTTGAATCGAACAGTCTAATAATTTTAAGTAACAGTCGTCGTAACAAGTATATTTAACTACATCATTTGCGAAGTTCTATGATGTTATGTCGTGGCCGGTGTCTGAATGCGGCGCATGCGCATCGTTTGCGGAGACGATTCTCTGTCATAACATCGCACCCATTTAGCAACCACGAGCCACTTCAAACAAGATATCTTAAACAAACCCAGTGCCCGTTACCAACTCCAGAAATAAACCCGACAAACAGTTCATATTATTCTATATAAAATATACCCACTATTTGTAAAGTTAAATAACCAAAATTAATGTTTTCATTGGCCTTTTCAGACTATTACGCGTAATGGCCATTTGAACAGATTAAGTTGTCACACTGATATACAAATGATTAAAATCAAAGGGGAACGAAAGAAAAACAGCGTATATTTCATCGGACAGTTGGCACTCCGCGGCTGTAATTTATACTTAACTAATTCTAACATCTTCGCGTTTGTAACAGATTTTTTCTGGTATCGAGTCAGTTTTAATTTAATTTTTAAGTGTTAAATGTACACCATATCTTCTGTACCATGCAAAAAAGAACATAAAACATTTAAATTAAAACTATTAAAAATCTCGTCCAAAAAAAGCTTGCGCCACATAACATCATCACCTAAATTCTATTCTACTTCCGCGTTATAAGTCTATTAAAACAATGAACAAGATATCCGTTACTATTAAAAATTATACGTTCTGGCACGATATGTCTCATGTCAACGTAAAGTGCTTGAAATATGCCCGTCGGTTATTGCACCGCTAATTTTGCTCTAACGTTTCATCCTAGTATCTAAGCCGTCTGGCTGTTATTAGTCGCTCTACTTGTAATAAAAGCAGATCGTACACTGCTAACATGTTCCAAAATAGTTATAATTCTGAACATGTTTACGATACACTCTGCAAAATTCATTCACCTCTGTTGTTTTGTAAACAAGCGAGTAGGCACAACTTTTGTAACCGCTTACATGCTTCATTTTTAGACCGAAAACGGACCCTCCTGAAATAAATTACAAGACTTGTGGAAATTTAAATTCATCATTCTTGATATTCGGCTTTGTATTCTAGACAGCATGGCATTCTATTGTCGAAAACGATACTTGAAAAAACCAAAGTGAAAAAAGTACAAATGACACGTAATTTTATCGATGATAGAAATGTCACTTTGGTTTGGCGCCCCTAATCCCAATTATTAAGGGCACACTAAAGTTATAAAGAAAAAGGCTTTTTTATTTTTTGTAATGAATAGGCTCCGCAGGAACGATTTAAAAATGCATGCACGTTGGGATAGATTTATCATCACTGAATATTATAGGCTATATTATATGCTCAAAATGCGAACGAAGTCGAGGGCGAAATGTTAGTGTTTTATAAGTACTGTAAATAAGATCAATGGGCAGTTCATTCACGTTAGTACATGAACCACACATTAATCCCGGGATGCGGTTTACTTACATCCGGTAGTTCGCAATATGCTACGCCAGATCTAGGACACGTTATGATGTGTTCTATTTAATAATCATATTTTAGTTTCAACATTTACCAATAATTTTACTTATGCAAGCAGATATCTGTTTCCTGAAACAACTGCTGTGATCCAACGATTTTTGATAATATTTTCTATGTGATCATTTCAATTCTGTCGCAGTCTGCCTCTTACTCTACTCGCTAATCTTTGCCCGGCGCAATGCCAAATTGTATGATTTACAGATTTGGACCGCAGCAGGCGCCACTTTTATAAACCGAGAACGCCAACGTTTTTCAAACTGTGTCAAGTGCTATTATTATGACGGCTGCGAGTAGTAGACAATTGGTTATTTGTGATTCTTTTAACATAAAAATATACTAGAGACACTTTGGCGCAAACAGTAGCCAATGCATAGACCAGCGGGCGTACCATGACGTCTTAAAACGTGAGTCTTCCGAGTGAGAAAAAGGGATGGAGCTATATAGGGTGTATAACTCTATCCCTCTTTCTCGCTCGGAAGGCTCACGTTTTAACACCTCATGGTACGCCCGCTGAGTAAACAGTTAATTCGGGAGACAATTAGTCTTCTTACTTAGGTACTTTAAATATTTAGCCAACTTGTCAGTTAGACAAGTGTTGTGTTGAAATATAGGCCAAGCAATAGGTATATTGGAACATCTGCAGCAGTTGGCGCCAGAATACCTAGAGACTCTTTGGTTCATATAGCGTCAAATATTATGAAAAAAAAATACGAACTAATTTCCAATTTTCCGAAGCTCATGCTTTGCTTCTACTGTGTAGTTGAAGCATTGCATGCATTATATTTGCAACTTTTGCAGCGAAAGTATTTGTGAAGAAAGAATGTTAAATTACTCAGAAAATGAGCCCATTCTCACACAAATCACGTAAAGAGACTAGAAACGGCTTCTTTTCCTATACGTTGGAGCGAGTAAAGGCAATATCCTAGATGATTTCCATAGCAAATGGGGCACTCACGTGGTCACAATGATTCATGGCAGACCTCTCAATGACGATGTCGCACGATACAGAGAACAACTGCAGAAGTACCAAATTTAGGTAACCTACACTGTACTAATATAGGGTGGCCAAACCTGATGGATACAATTGCAATATAATATGGAATTCTTAAAACGGTAGTTATACCAACCATAGTAACGGCAGCACTTGCCATGAGGGTTTGGCTTGGCTTACAAGAAGAATAATGAAATTAGGTACTCCACCTAATTAGTCAGTCGAAGTGGGAAGTGGCGGAATTACTGATCTTGCGTGGATCAGTAAAC
The DNA here is from genome assembly GCA_905332915.2 of Hecatera dysodea. Taxonomy (NCBI): domain Eukaryota; kingdom Metazoa; phylum Arthropoda; class Insecta; order Lepidoptera; family Noctuidae; genus Hecatera; species Hecatera dysodea. Next base: position 11,087,291 of record HG995302.1, read on the forward strand.
GACAGTGTTTTTTTTTAGCAAATCTCATTTTAAATACACGATACACGCGAAAAAACTATTTAAAAAAATTGTTCGGTTTACAATTTGCTAAAAACTATAAAAAACTAAATTCTACTCTTTATTTTATATTAAAATAAAGACACCAAAAAACTGTAAATATGCCAATATTTGCAGTTTTTCGATGTCTACATAGAAAAGGGGTCGAAATAAAATTCATCCAATTTGGCCACCCTATATATAATATGTATATGTATAGGGTGGCCAAATAGGATGTTTTTTTATCGGATGAACTTAATTAATTTGTTCCGTTTCCGTTTTCCATCCCCCTTAGGACCATTGTCAATATGTTCTCGGCTGCTAGATCTGGCCTCATTATCATTCACTCTCGGATTACCAACAATAGATTAATTAATCTTCATAAAATTATTATCAGAATTGCCTTCCTACGCATTAATTTCACATTCAAACTATACTAGACCAAAAGCTAGATAAACTTAAAGCTCTTTCCGACTTCTCGGAAAGGTAACCGATTGTGGATGATTTAAGGCCTGCCCAATCTTTTCAATTTTGTGCACACGCTCAAAGTAGTTGGGCTTCTGTGCCTCTTCAGTTCGTATTCGCAGTGCATCTAGTTGTTAGCGAGGCAGACGGCGCCTATCAATTTCACCAATCAGTCGGATTGATGGCGCGCGATCTATCAACGGGATCTCATGTCGACAAACGAGAAATGGAGCACTAATCAAAATAAAAAATAAACCAATCAGATATAATCGGCGCGGATTTTTAGAATAAGGATGTTTTTAAAACTAAAGTTTTTTCCCGTTTTACATTCCATTCTATGTAGCGCTGATTACAAATAACTTTAAACTGAATCTATACTAATATCATAAACAATAAAGATTTGTATTTTTGTACGTAATGAATAAACTCAAAACCTACTGGACCAATTAAAAAAATCTTTCACCATTAGAAAGCTACATTCACCTTGAGTAACATAGGCTATATTTTATCTCCGTATTCCCGCGGGAACGGGAACTACGCGGGTAAAACCGCGGGACTCTGCTAGTAATACATAAAGATGGTGGTTTGACATTTCCATAGGTTTTCTGACGATTGTCAGAATTTATTGTAATTGACCTAAAATAATAATAAAAAATCCGTCTTCTTTCTCTTTTGTGGTTTTGCTTGTTTCCTGCCCATTTAAACTCCGTTACTCCACTGAAGACCAAAAAAATTTGTCGAAAAATTGACAGATAGGTACGTCGGGTTACCATCCGCGAGTGTAAACAGATTACCCTGTGTAGTACCTACATAGTAACCAGATACATCATTATAAGCATGTAGATTATGTACTGTAAAATATTATTTAATGAAATTAATAGATATTCCTGTACCGTCGGAGTGTCCATGTACCAATCAATTTTGCAAAAAAATGCAAATATATTTCTAAACTTTAATTAGAACGAATAACGTCAAGAAAATGGACCAGTCCAATCAATTTTGAGATGTGATATGACTTACGTATAAATTCCGTCAAAACACGAGAATTCCATTTTTTAAAATAATTTATAGCTTATCTAGGTTTTGCTAGGAGCAATCTAGTAAAATAGATTTCTGTAATTTGAATATTCGATACGAACTCACAAAATAACGTATTCATAAGATGAATAGGTATACTGGGTATTATTAGACTTATGACTGTCCCTAACACCTCTATCATATCGCTGGCTAACCTATTCTACTGTCTCCAAGTCATTCTGGTTTTGTTTGTGGCATGTACATTGCTTACTTAATTTATTGTTAATGTATTTCACACTTCGCGTGACCCAAGGGCTTGCTTCGGACAGAGGATAACCATTGCCATACAACGTGGCTGGAAGTGAGTCCAAAAGACTTGTGGCATTGCCAGTTTTTTGGACTCACTTCCAGTCGATAGCGATGCGGACGAACTTTTTGAAGCCATATTCTAGTTAGGAGGGTTTAAGTTTATTTTTAAGTGTGTATTGTTAGATCTATTTCAAACTATTACTTTAAAGTTTACCTTTGCAGTAATAATAAGCAGCAAAATCATCGAAATACTAATTGAAGGCATGTAATTGACTGTCAATTTATCTTTAAATTCACCTTGTGACCTATTCAAGGTATATTTAAAGATAAATTGCAAAACGCGTTCTACCCATATAAGGTGTGTCAAATAAGACGATTTAGGTACTTATGGGGTTTACATACTTATAAGTAAAAAATAGCCTAGGTAGGCAATTTTTACTCACCAAATAATAATTATTATTAAAGTATCTGTCATAAACCCTCAATTTCCATACATTTTTAACAGATTGGGACGGCGATGCAAATGCAAACGTAGCTTAAAAAATAGTAGGTTTGGCAATCTGGGCCTGGGACAGTACACAAATAATAATTGTTTATTGGACTAAAAAGTACATCTTTAGTCCAATAAACAATTATTATTATTTATATATAATCAAACACTTACGGACAACTATTATGCAACAAAAGACATATTGGAGATATATTGATAGATTTGGAATAATCGTGTCAGTTTTGAATTCTGTACGGCATTCTGGTACCCATGGAAAGATTTAACTTGTGTTCTAGGTACCAGGATTCTCACGCTAGTTAGTTACAACAGAAGGTCAGAAGTTAGACAAGTGATAGTTTAAACGACAGCCCGTTTATGTATGTAAGTGTGGTGAATGAGGAATTGTGACTTTGTGAGGTTATGTGTTGGATGGTGGAGTGAGAACTATTCATGCGTAAGTCGTGTATTATAATGACAAGGAGATTTTCTGTTTCATCAAAGCTCTGCATCTCTAACTAGCCATACACCGCTCTCTTACATTTCTGTAGAGTTGTGGCATAAATGGAACAGTTTTGGCTGGCATAGAGCGTAGTGAACTGTCTTTAGGGTAGTTTAGTTAGCTGAAGTTCATATTTTTTTAAATATATAAAATAATTTTCGAACCCGGGAAGTGATTCCATCAACACGAGGCAGTACTGTCTTTTGTCCAGGGCGCTGGGACTATCAAGACCATATTTAGGTTACAATATATAAGTCACAAAGAATAGGTGAATCTAGGTTCTTTGTCGGCGATATTAGTTTTTTAACGTACTCGATCGCATTAAAAGTAAACGTTCGCTCATGTCAAAAAAAAATAGAAAAAAAAAAAGTTTTCCCTTATTGTCACCAGACCGCGCTTATTCCATTTCAATACAAATTGACGTTCACGCTAACGCGGTCTCCCGTCGAAAGATCAAAGTGAGCCACAGAGGTTAATGTTATGAAAAACTGAAAGCTAATTACATTTTCCTCTGAGTAAACAAACAATACTTATCTCGCAATTAATCTTTCAGCGTTTTCGCAGCCTTTGTTATGATTCAACCTGTCAAGACTTGGAGAGGCACAAATTGCCCTAATTACATTCGTTCGTCTAATTAAATTGAAAATATCGAAACAAAGGCGTCAGTGTGGTCAGTTTCCAGGAAAAACCTTTTGAAAACTCTCAATAAACCAAAAATGCATAGGTATTGCTTCAGTGATTTATGAATAATGCTTTTTTTACGGTGTAGCTCTTTTTGTGCCAAAGATAAAATGTCGATACATAAAAATATATTTATTACATATCTAGGACGTATTTAAATTTTCAAGCCTGTCTAGGCGCCGCGCCGCAAGATTATAAAATTTATTCTAGTACAGAACACTTAATATTTTACAACTCACTCTCGTATTTTCAGAGTGAATTGCTTGTCACCGTCAGAATTACATTTAATTTCCGTTCTTATGTAAAAACATGTCGTCGAAGAATTTATATACAAAACAGATGTTTTGGGGCTTGACATACTTATTTAGTTTGATACTGCTTTTATTAACTAAACTGTTAATTGAAAGATTTATGCTGATAGTTATAGTTTGTTTTATTTACAATATCGAAATGAAATCCCAGTGATTTGGCATATAGTGCAACCCAGTTATATGAACTCGAAATACTGAGAGGCGCGTAGAAATAACCACGCAGATGCTGCCTCTTCTATTAGTCCGAGATCGGTACAATTATAAAACAAGTGACTGCTTTCTTAGCAGGCCTCTAGAGCTCGACCCATCAATGTCATGGTGGAGTCCCCGCGACCCATTTCCACAAAAACCGCTCAGCCATCGGCCGTTCACCTAATGATCTCATCGCCCCAGAATAAAAATTCACTCGTTTAGACCAATTGACTTTGTTTATGAAACGCTTTCTCAGGCGAAACTAGATGCTCCAGTTTTGTTTAGGTTGCGTTCACGTCTGAAATCCTTCCGCGTATGTTTTACTTTGTGCGGCTGTAAACCATAGCGTGTTGCGGTGCAGCTGAGGCAAGCGCGTGCGCTGAATAAATGCCACCCAAATATCATAATTTTAAATAAGGAACGGTCCTTTCGGGCATTAATTATTTTAATGGTCTCTAAATCATATTTAGGTCCACTGTTAAGGCCATATGTAGTCATTGATAGCGACAAACCTATAGCAGTAACTACATACAGTTAGGTTTTAAACTACTGCTGAAATAAGACCACGGAAACTTAATATTTTTAATTGCGGAAATAGCAATACTGATTTCGGGTAACAGGAAACCAGTAAAAGATTATATTGTAACGCATGCTACTACCAGAAAAATAATGAATTGCAAACGCTACCTATGATTAACGTTTTAGGAAGTGCATATGTATAGCAGAAACCTGGAATAAAGGTGAGCTGACATGCCAAATCCTGTCATAGATAGTTAGGTATTCCTAATACGTCTTATAGTCTACGGCCTAACACGCGGTCTAATAGCTATCGGTACCTTTCATCTTACATAATGTCTCTAAATATGGCATGCAGCGTGGGCCAGAATTCAACGCATTGCCAAAACTTTTCAACGCCCCATTGTCTCTCGTTAACACAATGAAGGAATGAATTTTAATAGTCTGATTTTCTCGTATGAATTATACATTTTTATAATCGATGACAGCGATGAATAAATATTTTTGGAATTTGTTGATGGCACAGTCAGGGTTAGGTCGCTAACTTCGTATTCGTGTAACGCCGTATGTATAAATGGACACAGTTTTCCGTTCTCAGAAAAGTTTCTATAAACACATTTCGCTCGCAGCGATCTTGCATGATTTCTGCCTTTCGAATAAAATCTTTGTGATTCCCGCTATTCCGTTTGCGAGATCTTTGTCCAGCAGGGGGCATCATTTACTTGACGTTTGGCTATGATGTTTGTAACAATATATGTACGTACATACATCCTCCAACTTAATTATAACCTCGAGCTAATGAGTACAATGCAACTATGAGCGCCTCGCAGTCTGCTGGATGAGGTTCCCAATTATTACCTAAGTCCGTAGACGCGCAAACGCCTAATGTACACAGACACCTAAGAATTTTAACAGATTGTAAAGTTATACACATGAGTAGGTGTTGGTACTTGCATACAGTATTCACATACACTCAAAGTCTTTTATTTCAACATGCTAATTAGAGGTATTAATTAGTATAATACGTTCTAATTAGTCTCTGGTAGTGATATCATGAGGTTCACACTTCATTTTAAAGGAGAACAGCACTTTCGAGTTTATTGCTGGCACGTCATAATTGCAATTGTCTACTGCGAACAAAAATATACCTATATTGGAATAACTTCAGTTGTACGTCAACCTGGGCCCTGAGTCTGCTATAACAATAGTGCCAGAATTGTCTATCATTGGTTTCATAATGATTGATTTTGACAAGTCTGGAAATCTACTAGTATAAAAGCGTCATTATGACTTTTCCAATGGTCAACCACAGACACTCGATTGAAAGAAATGGTAATCTCGTACATAATGACAAATGAATGACAGACGTATGCGGTAAGCTGCTAAAATTTTGTCAGTTCCTTTGATCAGTGACCTACCTTTAGAACATCGTTGTGCAGTCTATTCTTTTAATAGCTCGGTTATCAAAAAGTATTACGAGACCATTGACCGACCAATGAACGATCATTATGAACTGAGCAGATTACGAACTTTTAGCAAAATGACAATGGGATCGTGTTGGTATCACAAATTTATAAAAATAGCAGACTTGCGGCCCTTTTTTTTTTTTTTTTTTTTTTTTTTTTTCTGGATGGGAAATCATCAAATGACCCCTCCCGCCCTGGGTGGGGCGGTAGGGAGTGTCAGACTTTTACTGACTAAAACCCACCCGTGATCCTTCTTGTGCCCTATGCGTTCCAGGGCCGCGGTAACTCTTTCGAACAAATTCCGCAACCCTAGCAGGCACCGACCCTATGGGGTCCCGTCCTTGGTGCTGACGGCTCCTTCGACGCGCGTGGAACACAACGCGTCGTCGACTCAACCTGGTGTCGGACGGCAAGCCACCCACGCTCACCGTCCCCAGGCATCAGCCACTGCGCAATAGCACAGCGGCCGACTTGTCTCTGGAGGAGGCCGAAATGGGACCATTACTGGCACTCCATCTCAGCACCCTCCCGAGCGTTGGGAGTCGCAGCACCCGCAGCAGAAGCGGCAGAAGCGGCGACGGAAGCCGCGGCGGCGGCAGAGGCGGCGGCGGCAGAGGCGGCGGCGGCGGCAGACCTCTTGCCCTTGGTCAGGGCGGATGGCGCGCAGGCCCTTCCCCCAGCCCAGTGCTCGGCCGGCTTGCCAGCAGCCGCACATGCACTGCAGTGCGGCGTGGCCTCGCACGAGCCGGCCCGATGACCGGGCTGACCACAGCGGAAACAAAGACCGCTGCGGTCCACCTCCGAGGGGCACATAGCTCCCGTGTGGTTGCCCACATGGCAGCGGTAGCACCTCAGAGGCCTGGGTTCCAGCAGTTTTACCCGCGCAGACACCCATCCCACCAAGAGCCTTCGGCCCTCCGACACAGTTCTGGCCGCCGCCACGGGGCAGCTCACCACAAGGGTTTGCATGCCCGTGTTGTCAGGCCGGAGGGTGCCCGCCTTGACGAGCTCGGCAGAGCACCCCCCAGTCCTGGCGACGGCGGCCACAACTTCCTCCTCCGTCACGGAGTCATCCAGGCCCACTATGCGCATTGCGCATGTCGATGCGCTTAGTCGGCCTGGACACCCGGACCTCGTCCGCGGGTAAGACCGCCCTCAGCTTTTCGGCCAAGGCGTCCGCGAACGGGCCACTCTCCGCTCCGGCGAGCTCGAGCTTGCGGGCACCGGTTAGGGTCCTCCTGACCCCGATGCCCCCGCTGATGCCCAGCTCTTGGAGGCTCACCGCCTCCTTCGCCCGCTTCAGTACGGCGAGATACGTCACGCCCCTCTGTTCCGCTTCCGGCTGCAGTGTGAGCACTACAGCCGCGGATTTCGGGGCGCGAAGCCTCGCCGCAATAGCGTTGGCCTTACGCCGCTGCTTCCTCGCCTTCCTCCTGGCCGCTTCTTTGGCCCTCCGCTTCTGGCCAGCAACCTGCCACTCGGCCCCGGCCGCAGGAGGGTCCGAGGGTGGGGGTGGGGGCGGCTGTGGCACCACTGGCGCCGCAGCCTTAGCCGCTCCTCCCCGAGCCTTCCTCCCACCCCTTTTCGCCGGGGCCGACTTGGTCGTCGCCGGCGTCGCAGCCGCCGGCTCCACAGGCGCTGGCGCTGCTCCGCCCTTGGCCTTTGCCTTCGCCTTGCCGGACGTTCCCGGGCTGGCAGCCGCGGCGGCCGCGTACGAAGCCGCCTTCTGCTGCTGGCCCGGGGCCCTCTGAGTCGCCGCTGTTGTTGGGGGACGCCGGACCATGTCCTCCAGCATGGAGAACTGCCTCCGGAAGGGAGCCAGCTCCTGCCGTACCAGGTCCCGCACCTGGCTCAGCACTTGGCCCCCCTCCGGCGCTGCCGGACTCAGTCCCCCTCGCGGCTCCACGGAGGCCGCTCTGGCCATCCCCGCCAGGTCCCTCCGGAGCGACTCATTCTCCTGAACGAGTCGCTCCGTAAGAACCGCGAGGCGGGCGACCTCCGCCCGCAACTCCGACGCCGCGTCTGAGGCAGTCCCGCCAGCGTTGGCCGCCGCTGCCGCCAGTATGGAGGCTTTGGCCGCACTGATGGCCTCCCGCTTCGAGGACTGCTTCCTCTTGAAGGCCACAGCGCGGATCGCGGCCTCCACGACCTCCGCAAACTGGGCCCTCTGGTCCTCAACAGCGGGAGGTACCTCTCCCGGGGACTCCAAGTCGTCAGAGTCGAGAGGAGGCGGACGAGTAGAGGGAGCCCTGCGACCGCTCCCTCCAGGGCGACGCCCCTCCTCCACCAACCTCTCGGCCCGACGCTCCACCTCCCGGGTAGAGGGTGCAAGCCCCCTCCCTGCCTCACAGCCCCTGCCCCGCCTAGCGGTGGGGATTTTGCGGGCGGAGGCAAATTCGCCCTCGGAGGACGACCCGCTGTCATCCTCCCGTCTGGGCCGCTTGCGGAAGAACTTTACGTTCTCCGCAGCAGCCCCCCCTCTTTCCTCTCCCGAGCCCGCCGAGCTGACCGTTACTAGGTCTAGCGCGGAGCCGGAATCCAACTCCACGCCACCCCGGCGCTCAGGCGAACCCTCCTCTGTGAATTCGTGCGCCATCAGCTCCTTAAAGGAGGCGGATCCGGATGACGACGACGAATTGGAGCCTCCTCGGCTCTTGTTGCCACTGGCAAGCGGAAGACGTTTGGTGCCCACCCCAGAGTACGGAGGGCAGCCCGCCGAAGCGGGGTGGGATTCCCCGACCGCTGAGCAGTCGGGACCCACCTGGGGACTCATTTTGCAAGCGTCTTTCATATTTTGTGCCTTTTAAGGGTGCGGTCCCTGTTCGCTCCGCCCCTTCTCAGGGCCCTCTCCTCACCTCACCTCTCCACCTGCTCGCTGCTCCCACAGTCACGTCTGATGATCAGACGCGTACCAGAGAGCAGCGAGCAAGCGTGTGTGTGTCTCTCTTGGTCTGATCCCTCACTTGCGACCTTCCGGCATGAGTGGCTCTACCGGGAAAGCTCGCAAGATCATTGGGACGCTCAAGCCCCACCACGACGACAACGTGGAGACACATTCGGTGGGGAGACTTGCGGCCCTGGTAACGTTGTTTTCAAAGAATTTTCAAACAACAAAGAAACCATTTAATGGGTCATGGGACACAGTGAATCCCTACGAAACGATGCAGTGGACGATCTCACCAGAAGGGGTTCGAGTATGGCAATGATAGGACCTGAACCCATCGCACCTTGTCCTTTCGTTTACCTACGCAAGCTTGTAAACAAACATCAAAACTTACGGATTGACCATGGTAAATGTAGGCAGGCCAAAGAAGCACTTCCCTTCATTGATGGCCGATTCACGAAACAAACCCTAATGCAGTCTAAACAACAGTTGCGTACAGTCACACCGTCACAACTGGTCACGGGTCTTTTAATTAATGCCTCTATGTCATAGGAGTCACTGACAGCCCGCTTTGAAGAGCCTGCAAAGGAGAGACAGTAGTACAACTGCTTCTACACTGCCCAGTAGTCCAGTATGGGTTACCATCTATCTCATGGTGTTAACCAAAGCATTGCTGGACTTCCTTGGGGAGCCGGGGTGGATCGAATAAAATCGAAAAAGATACGTTACACGCTTAGTCGCGGAGTTGCCGAAACTAGCCCGATATACACATACATTATACATATGGAATTTTCTTTGAATTTGTATACTTCCATGCGTTCTTGTCCTTGGCCTGTTGTACTCTTCTCTCAGTAAGTATATCATTTTCTATTATAAGCGTACCTATTGCAGGTACATAAATCTATACTTATAATAAATCTGTAGAGAGGTCAATTCTGTACAAGGAATATATTTTCAAAATAACTATCAGGGGGTGATTAGTGATCGATACTGGTGCCAAAAATGCAATCAGTAAAATTTTTGTCTGTCTGTCTGTCTGTCTGTCTGTCTGTCTGTATGTTCTTTATAGAAACAAAAACTACTTGACTGATTTTAACGAAACTTGGTACAATTATTCTTCATAATCCTGGGCAGGTTATAGTATACTTATCATCACGCTACAATCAATAGGAGCAGAGCAGTGAAGGAAAATGTTGGGAAAACGGGAGAAGTTACTCCATTTTTTAAGCTTCCATCGCGTGTGTAGCCTTAATGGTTAAAGTTACATAGAAATCATGTATGACGGAAATATTTTACATAAAATTATCTAAAAAATATCCCACTACAGCATATGTCTATCTTTTATGGTTGACTCACAATAATACGTGTAACTCCCGATAGCTTAGTGCAGTAATCTTACGTTTATCGTCGGATTGGGCTGAAATTTGGCATGCAGGTAGATGTTATGACGTAGGCATCCGCTAAGAAAGGATTTTGATTAATTCTACCCCCAAGGGGATAAAATAGGGGATGAACGTTTGTATGAAACTTTGTCAATTTTAAACCGATCGGGCTGAGAGTTTCAAAATCGGGGGTAAAGTAACTATTCCACGCGGACGAAGTCGCTGGTAAATAAATAAGCGGAGAATTTGTATACTATTGTATTGTTTCTATGCGGAAACCAAACGCTCCCTTCAGAAAATTGGAACGCTCTATCGGTACCCCATTTAGATCATCAAAAATCGAATACATACGAGTATTAATAAATTCATGACTCACTACAAGACTTCGGCATAAAAACTCTCATGGTGTTGGAGGACGAAAAGCGTCCGATTTTATGAAGCTGAAAAATATGATGTACTTTTGTCTTTTATTTAAATCATAAAATGATGTCACTAAGTTCATGCTGTATGGGAGCCTGTTAACCAAAGACGATTAATCTGTCTGTCGGCCGTCATTGACCCAATACCCGGTGTTGCTAAAGTAAATACATAATAATATTGTTGTAACACGCTGAATTTACTTACAGCAAAACATTAGCAATGAAAATTAACCTTCGCCTTACAAACTCCCAATAAACATGTATATGGAAACTTTGTTGTGAATTTTCATGTTTACGTTTGAGGCACGCACCGCACGCACCGGCACAAGTTAGTCACTTGTGTCTTTTTAGATAAAGTTGTGCATTTACGCAAGCTGTCAAAGCAAACAATCTGTTGTAAATCACACGTAGTTGGCAAGCTTTCTTTTGTGTTTTGGAGCTAATTTAAGCCAAATTACAGTGTATAACAGAAATCCCAAGTAATTTATTGTAAACAGCAATAATTATTGAAGGAAAAGCAAGCCAAGGTAGTCATAACTATTGATTAAAGATGTTAGTTTAGCAGTTGCAGCCATAATAAGCATTAGAGTCATTACCAACTTCCTCAGGGTAAAGATTGAACTGTAGAGAGAAAGCTCTGTGGCTTTTGTGAAAGCGTAATTGTTCTCGAGACCTCGTGAAAATCATACAGTGCAATTATTTTCATATTTGGTAGTGAACAGAATAATAGACTACATTTTTTTCTGTGTGTTACCTCTTAAGTTTTTACTGGGTGCACTGATTTTGACGATTATTTTTATGTTCAAAAGCTGAAGCTTGTCATGTGGTCCCATTTGAGTGTGATTTGACGACTAGTATTTGAGGTATCCCTAATAATGCGAGGCTTTGACTTCATTGATGATGTTCTCATTCTAACTTGTCGATGTACATAAATTGAAAAAAAAATCTGTATACGATGGTTTGAAAGAGCATTTTAGTATTTCGACGTGGTCCTTTTTTAGTTTAGTGAAGATTAGATGAAGAACGGCGATAGAAAGCCTATCGCCGTTCTTCATCTAATCTTCACGGCATTCTTCAATAAATGATAGAAAATCTTAGGGAGATCGCATGTATTGTTTACACCAGTTTATACCACGTACGCTGTAATGCACGTTTAGCTATGCGGTATCACAACTAAAAAGAAATAAAAAATGAAAAAACACTGACTCCCGAAATTAAAGTTATTATATATTTTATTTGTTTAAAAGGCGATTGTATTTTTTTAAAGTTTTTTTTAAAAACATTTTCAATGTTCGGTGCTAGCTGGCAACGTGCTCTCAAATGTTGCGTAGTGGATACGAGGCATAAATTGATCGCATAAATAACGTTTGATTCAAGTTGATGAAAGTAAACAATGCAAGTTCAATATCATGTAAAGGAACAAAGGCAAAAAGACGATTATAGATAAAATAGGACATAGATATAACTAGAAAAAGGGGCAAAGGTAGGACATAGGTATCAATGGTAGATAGAGATGTATGTAGGGTTGCCATCATAGAAATTGCCGACGCCGGACAAAATCTTTAAAACCCCGGACATTTGAGTGAAATTGATTTTTTTCCCCGAACAAACCCGAAAAAAAACCTTATAAACAAAGAAAAAGGATCAACGTTTATTTTTTTAATAATCTGTTACAGCGTGTTTGCAATATAAACTAGAGTGCCAGCTATTTTGCTGATTTACGAGTAGATCGTATCTCCCTTATGATTACGAATGAATTATTACATAACTTAGTATTGTTTTAACTTGTTGCTTATCTTCCAAATTTTCAATCAATGGAGGATTCCTTGACACAAAAACCGGCGGACCGGGGAAACCCGGACGGATGGCAACCCTAGATGTATGGAAGAAGATATTCTGCGTTGACCTCAATAATATTGGGATATGACGATGATGGTGAAATACAGACGATTAATCAAAATATTTTCGGTGAATATTAGAACTGTTGCGGAATTTGTTGGAAAGAGTGACCGCGGCCTTGGAACGCAAAGTGAATTAGGCAGAATACGGGTGGGTTTTAGTCAGTAAGAGTCTGACACTCCCTTCCGCTCCGCCCAGAGCGGGAGAAGTCATTTAATGATTTCCCATCCATAAAAAAGACTATAATTTAGATTGAATACTAATTTATTACCTTGAGGCTTGACAGTAAATTGAATTTTAGCTAGAAGTGGGAGAGAGGTCTTGAATTTAAACGTTGCCTGGTGGTTTGTATCTTTTAAATTCATTTAAAGGTTTTCTTTAAAAGATAGCTTGCACTGATAAAGCCGCGTATTGTGTCACCCTATGTAATGTTTTCTTCATCTATTTGTTCTGTACCTAACTCATATGGGACAAATAGTAGAGAATACAGATAAAAAAACCTGAACAGAAGTAGCTCTCCACTCAGAATTGTTCAATCACAGATTTGATGTCACCAATTGCATCAGAGTAAAAAGTAACTTGTTTACAACTTTTTAGGCGGTTTTTACGATCGAGGAAGTCAGCTTCTTCTTAGTTCCTACATTTTAGTGAGTTATATTTTTAGTTGATTCGATATCCCACATGAGAGGGATGTTTGAACACACATTCTTGACCGCGGAAAATCAAAATGCGTATAGCTTATGACACTTTGGAACTTAAAACGATCTAATGATACCTATTTGTTAAAAATCGATCAAATCATTTAGACTTCAGGGCGTGCCAAAAAAACAGGCATACATAAATACATTCATATTTATAATCGATTAAAAAGTGAAGGGCGTCGTAATACCGTTAAAACAAAAACATTTTGAAAACGCATTAAATTCTTTTCCACCAACAACCTCGTTGTTATTGAAACATTTTCCATTTCATCTTTTTTTTTCCAAAACATGTGCAGGAAACTTGACGAGTTCATAAACAGAATCCAGAAACGCAGCGTGACTCACTAATGCTAGGAAATGGACGACACAGATATTCACAAAGCTTTGCATGATGTACACAAGATTTATAACGTTTTCCTAACACTTCGAAGGAAATTAAACAAAGATGAAAATCTATAATCGAGGAAGTGTCTAGGTACACGTGGTACGTAAGTCACCTTTAATTCGTGTAAATTGTTTTAGAACAACATGTTCTGGTATGTCTAAATGATGGGAAGCAGCGTTCTCTTGTCTGTTTATAAAAACAAACTGTGATGCCCGCAGCGTTGTTCCAAGTTCAGTTATATGGCAATAACCCTATATCCTAACCTTCAAGACCTGGTAAAATGAAGTTCAGCTGTTCGTTCTTTTCCCAACTTTGTTGCGGTCGGCTCCCAGTCTGACCAAAAGCAACTCATTAGCAGTATTTTACATGGACCTGTCTCCTGTCTGACCTTCACAACTCAGACACAAGGTACCCCTTTTTTAATGGATAGAACAACATCAAATGACTTTTTTTTTCTCTGGGCGGAACGGAAGGGAGTGTCGCACTCTCACTGACTGAAACTCAACCGTATTCCTCCTAATGCCCTTTTCGTTCCAAGGCTGCGGTGACTCTATGAACAAATTCAGCAACACAAGGTACCCCTTGGCAAGACTGGTGTCAGATTTCTTAGTTCCTGACTACCCTTTACAATTGTTAATGATGTAGTAATGACTGCGGCACCAACAGGTTAACGTGCTTACCGAAGTACGGAAGAATCTCGTTACATTAAGATGGTCATCCACGGATCGGCCTCGGCAAGCGTTGCTTAACCTCGAATATCGTACCTGTACGGCTGTTATTACTTGTCCACGAACTCCTCCTCAAGACTATAGTTATACAAAAACATTGTATGAAAGGAATCGAAGGTCAACTTCTAAGAACATATGGAAAATATTTTGCTAGAACTGAAACTAAAACAAGATGCACTGTTTTACTTTTCTTGGAAATCAATTGAACGTTCGTTCATGATATACTTACAGCGATAATCTCGATGCTTCATGTGCTTTAGTACTTTTGATGTCCAGTGAACTTTGTTTGTGTTGAAGTATTTATGTTGTTTTATTAACAAATAGAAAACAGTTTAAGCAGGAAATTATATATTAAATTCGGTAAGTTATCCTCCTCTTTTTGAAATGGTGAGGAAGCTATAAAGCTCGTCTTCCATTCGTGAACAAAGTCATTAGTGAATTCCTAATAAACAATCATTCGAGAAGTTTGCATTCTAAAATTAGGTACTCATATTTTATTTACCAGCAGACTTTCAATTGGTACCAGCCAAGTACTTAATCCTTAGCTCATAATTGACTTTCAAATTACAACGAACGATTACTCGAAAACTATTTAAATAAACAAGTATAGGTTGTTGACCATTTAGTTCTTAATTTAAACCGACAAATGACCAACTGTTAACGCTCGAGTAATTACGGGATACCAACTTTTCTTGATAGGTTCAGCTACAAGCAATTTGCTGTTAAAGTCGTCTTAATTTCAAGTAATCACTACGTTTTGACAGTTTATGTTAGCGAGACCGTTCGCAAATGATTATGTTGGTACTCGGTGAGTTAGGTGTGAGAGACGAGGTGTTGGTTGTGTAAGGAACCTGCGCCCGCGCCGCCGGTCGTCGCATGCATAATGCGTCCACAAATGACCAATTACCACCTGTTACGTAATACAAGCTTGCAAACAACTTACACTGAGTCCTTTCTGTTGACTATAAGAAATAGTCAGGTGATTTTAACGCTAAATGCGGGTTTGTATTTGTAAATGCAACAGCAGTGCGCAGTTATGTTGTTTTGTATTGACTACTCTCAAGAACATAGGTACTCGACTGTAGTATCAGTTTCTATCTGTAGACACCTCATTAAGGTATTCTGTCCACATTTACCCAATAGTCGCTACAAGCTTGGAATAAAAGAGGCCTCCTCTTTCTACATATGTCACTTTTCCGGTACCTCACATCTACTATCTCCCAAGATCTTTGCCTGTCCTTCTCTCGACGCCCACAGGAATGTTGATTTTAACGCCTTGCCAAACATACAGGATGTTTTACTACCTTGTTCTACCTTGTTCTCTTTAATCCTCTCGAGAGAATGTTCAACATCGAATACTGGCTACAAACATGTAACGATGATTTAAATGCAATAATTCCTATAGAAAAGTAATTGCGTACATTTTAAGTGTCACGCTTGAATTGCAGATAATATCGGCAATATTTGTCTTTCAAGTCAGAGAACATCGGATGAGATCGATTTCGATTACATACAAAGCTATACGATCGGGCCGTTGTTTTAAAAATTTATGTTTGCATTCGTTACCTACGGTTGTAAATACAGAATATTATGGACAGTCAAATTTTCAGTTTCCTTATTATTCAGTATGACAGTCGCATCAAATTCTCCCGGTCGGTAGGTACTGGCCGCCTTTCCGCAGAATGATTTGCGCAGGGTCCTCTCCGGAATATTAAGCAAATTTAAATTTATCGCTTAGGAACTACCCAATGCGTGACTCAACTTCCTCCACCAGCAAACAGCGTAGGAGTCGCAGCGACACCCACAACTAACTTAACATTCGATATTTTCAGATATAATTACCGATAAACTATATTGATATGTCAATCATCTATTGTGTTCTAAATTAATTCATCCGATTGACATTTGAAACAAATGAACTGATATATTACCCTTTTAGTAAACTACACCTTTCTCTTTATTTTTCCAGATTATGCGGATAAGCACTTACAAAAGATCTCTCTCATCGTTTCATCCTTTTGTGTTTGTGTAGGTTTCGGTTTACCGATGCAGCACAGCGTATCATTAACAATTACGTTGTCCGTTAATGCGTTTGTTTGTGAACGAGAAAGCTTATTGTGTAAGCTCATATGCCTATAATACATGTGCATTGATTTCAGAGGTTCTTCAGTCCGCGGGGCATTGTGTAGAGCGGCTCATTGTATCCATGCTAATGTAACGCGATTCAATGCACTCTGATGCAACCATGTCATTCATTAAGAATTGCATAAGGCAAACATTCATGTGAACATTTCACAAGTTCTTTCACGGATGGCAGATAAGCTATGATAACATTCCTCGTGTAATTTAAGTCAGCAGGTAAGTTGTTCGGATTTAGGGCTGCGCACTTGTGTGGTCCAAAGGCACGTGCCTGTTTGGGAATCGTTTAAATTCAATACACGACGTTCTTCGATGTAATGGAAGGAAGGGTTTAAAATATGACTGGGTTCACGCAGCTCTTTAATTAGAATATGATGAAGGACGTGCAAAGTTAAATCAAAGCTGAATAATGGATTAGGTACGTACAAGTTCTAGAACACAGACATTGAAATTTAAATTTATATCCATCAGCTGATCTTGAGTGATACTCATCTGCGATCGAGACATGTATCCTCTGGAACATAATTTGGGAGTAATGGCGCGTGTAATGGTGGCATCATTGGGTGTGGGCCGAGCAGCTCGATCAACAAGACAGCGACTCTACGAAGCAAGACATACTCCATTGAGCAGAGCTAGGGAAATTAATGACTCTTTGTTTTCATAAAAACGAGGACGAGGTATAGAATACCGTTTATTATTGCTGGTCTGCGAATCTATCAATAAATCTCGTTGGAAAGAATTGGAAACGTTAGTCAATTTATTTCATGCCTATTTCTCGTTCTCGGTTTTGGCCTCATCCAGTTAATATCGAGGACAAAGATTGTAGCCCGTTCAAGTTAGACATGCAAGGTTAAAAAAGTCGCATTGGGCAAAATTTGCACGAGTGTTCGGAACACTATCATAAATGAAATGTGATAAAACCCATCGATACGTCATTGCAAAAAAAAATCATGGTCAAAGTTCGCAAATATGTTTTTTTTTTGCATTTTTCAAAGATTTATCATAAAATTGTAAATATTGCAAGTTCCTATAAAATTGCCCTTCAACTTTCTTGTGTCAGCGTTTCAGATTCAAAAACCCACCACATATTCAACTTTTTGAAAATGTGGTGGGTTTTTAAATCTGTTCTTCACGATATGCAAATGACACCTATGAGGTAGAGTACTTGGCAAGTTTTTTTAGCGTGGTTGCCCCGGTAGGCCTAATCCAATACTCAATACTTTATTGCATTCCATATGTATTAAATAGATGGTATAATAAGGTAAAAGATCAATGTGGACCGTGTTGGGCACAGTAACATAAAGAGAGAGGAAGAAGATCCACGATCTATTGTGATCCTATTTAATAGCTCACACACACCTTTATGCGAACCTTCCCCCAATTTAATGAGCTAGCTTCGCCAAACTATTGACATGTAAAAGTGTTATACAGAAGCAATTTTATTTTTATTTTTTATAATTTAAGTTTCTTGGACGGCGGAAAACACCTACTTATGTAAAGAAGAAATCTATCTCTACTATTCAGTAAATTGTAAATTTGCGTTCTTTCAACCGGAATCTTCCATCAATTACCATATATGTAAGTAAAAGTAAGTGCACATCCCGGTCCATCCTGTTTGATATAATTGTCCTTGTGATCATGTTACATAACAATTTAGCTTTGATCGACAATGGGGTCGATAGGTGGTACTATCGCGATAAAACAACCAAAGGGCTCATTGATAGAACGGCGCTAGCAATTGATAGCAGTTGTCAATGAAGATGCTTTCATTATCCTGTTCACAATTAATTATTTATCCTTAAACTGGAGCGGTGATTATGGTAATTGGTCCTACTTCCTTTTTGCCCGTTTATTATGTACTAGCTTCTGCTCGCGACTTCGTCCGCGTGGAATAGTTACTTTACCCCCGATTTTGAAACTCTCAGCCCGATCGGTTTAAAATTGACAAAGTTTCATTCAAACTTTCATCCCCTGTTTTATCCCCTTGGGGGTAGAATTAATCAAAATCCTTTCTTAGCGGATGCCTACGTCATAACATCTACCTGGATGCCAAATTTCAGCTCGATCCGTCAGTCAGTCAGTCCCTTTTGAGTTTTATTTATTTAGATTTATATTTAGAAGATATAGGTGCTATTTTTTACACACAGCTTTACAGCCGTAACCTAGCACTAGCAGATCCCAAAGAAAACATGTTTTTAGATTTAGGGTAAAACAGTCAGTGACATTCTGCAACAGTGTAGCTTTTTAATAGAGAGACAATTTTCATAATCAGCATCAGCAATTCCAGAAAAGAAGAAGGGATTGATCCCCCTAAAAAGAAACAAGTTTACCTAACTCTTTTATTTTGATTTAGGTAATGTTATTGTGCTGAAGAAAATGGTAAAATTTGAAAGACGATTGCGTTATAATACAGAAAAGAAAACCAGTAACCTACTTACTTAAAAAAGTTTAGCACAAAGTTTATTTTTCTTTTATTTGTTTATATTTCTGTCGACTGTTCATCCATTTTTGTTTGAATTTATAAATAGATTTAAGATTGGTCTGAAAACGGGGTCGGTTTAATAACAAAGCTTGTCCAGGTAACTCAAAAAAATGTCGAAGGAGAATATGTCGCGGCCCGCGGCCCATTCAACGTTTCTATAATTAGCTAGGGAGATGCGTGAACGACCTGCGCAGGCGCAGACGGTGAAGGCCACAGCGGACATCCAGTGACAAATCAATTTTAAGGCCACCATAACCGATGAAGCAGCGTCAGTTCCTGCCATGGACATGGTTTACCCATAAGTCACGTCTGGCCGAATCTACCACAAACGAATACGAATGAAAGTATCAAATTCACTCAAACAACAAAAAACGTAGCATTTTAAAGTTTTAGACGTAGATGGTTAGGTCTAGGTATACGTCTACCCGTGGCGTGACGTACTTCCTACAAACGTGCTCAGCACACCAATCGCATGCACTACGCTTTTAAGCATCTAATGAGCAATTACTATGTAACAACTAATACCTATTTAAGATGATGCTTGTCTACTTAAGTAGCTCGAAGTTACATTGTTGCAATCTGACACGCCCCGAAAGGCAATGCGCGTCCGGTATACTTCAATTAGTTCTTAAGATTGGCGTCACGCAATTATCTGTATTTTTTTTGTACTTTGGGATCTTAAAAGGACTTTATGGTACCCAAACTGCCTCCAGAGACGTCATAAGTATAAATTTGGGTCCAGACGTCATCTTGTAATGGATTACAAAACATAATTATATTATTATCCACTAAGGACTGTCAAGGTCTCGTTAAACTAAAATGGTATAGAATTGTGCGAGTTCTTATACGGGTTACCAAGAAAATAAATGAGTGTAGCTTGAGAAAAATGTCGACCAAATGGTCGCAATTAATTTACCATTATACGAGTAAGTACCTCGACTAATTTGACATTTAAAATGATTCTGCTATAATGTTCAAAGTGTATGTGAATCGAATTGAAGTACCTATATTTCAAACAAAAACACATGCGTTAGCAACTAGACGCATTCCTGTAAAGATTTCACTCTCGCTTGCTCGCCGAATGCAATCTTGATTAGAGTAGAAACAATGGTAATAATTCTCAAAGCCCGTGGGTTGAAAAATGTTATTTATCTGATGAAGTACAGTCGGCGATTGACTACAAATGCTTGGCGCCTTCGTTTTGCATTGGGCGGCTAGTATTAAAGATATTTGAATCCTGCCTTTGAGCCGTTAAATTAAGTACCTAAATAAAAATTCCATAGTTTGCATTAACATTTACTATTGATGTTTATCTCCAACATTAAAAGGATCAAAATTCCATCATGCGTGTTAACAAAAATATTTCTTTTCCAGTTCAGCCACTATCGCAAGTAATAAAATTATTCTACAGTTTTTCTTGATGCCTTATTTTTGGAGCTTTTCTTGATGGCTTGTTGTTGAATTTTCTTAATGCCCTGTTGGTGGAGCTCTTAATTTAGAATCATCAAAGAGAAGATAGAAATAATAATATTCAAAAAAAATAAAAAAGAGGTCTTACTATACAATTTTGAACTTTAAGCTACATTTTCTCAGCTAGTCCTTGTGTTTTCTCGTAGATACATACATACGTAATAAATATATTTTCCTACGACATATTTCACCGAGGTATTGTTACTCGCTCCACCTCAATAGAAGCGACGATGACTTGACTTTTTTATCGTCGCCTAAAATCATGCGGCAATTTATCCAATAACATTATTAAATTACCGAACTATTGAATGCTGAAAGAGATTTGTTAAATAAGAAACACGTGTGGAACAATTTTTATAACCGTTGAGTTCGTAGACTTTTGGCCTTCTAACGGTTAATAGTGAATGATCAGGAGATAATCCAAAACCCTAAATCAGTACTAAGGATTTGTTAGAAAAACCTTCGGACAGTAGTAGGTAGGTACCTATACCTAAGCCTACACTTTGATCTAAATCAGTGATATTTTCAACTGCAAGCATTCACAGAGTAACCCAGTGGCGTCCAAAGACTGGAAAAAGGAGTATTGTTCGTGGGGCAGACGATATTGTTTCCATCACGGGTGGAACGTGGATCAGGAGGAGGACATTCCCACAGTAATAGAGAGAGTGGAGTACAGCAGTCGTTTTCTTTACCTGAAAATTAAAAAAAATATATACCTATGTATCGTCATAGACTACAATAGGAGACTAACTAGGTACAACGAGGTGCATAACTACAAAACGAAACGTGTGTCTAAAAAACTTCCTGCACGTACCTCTAAATATTTTAATCATCAAGCAGCCCAATAATTCTCAATTTGGACACAAGATCAAATCGATGATAATAAAAAATCCACGTTACAAACTATGCCATAAAAATATTTCTCTGTATCCGATAAATCAAAGTTACTGGGAAACCACACGAAGAAGCATCAAAGAGATGATATTTTATTATTGTCATAACATTTAAGATTTCAGATTATATTCGTTACTTAGTCAAATAAACCACGGTGAGGTATTTAGGTTGCATTTAAGAATGTAGCAGTTAGTTGTTGCAATTCATAGTTGCGAATGAGCCGTGAACCAAATTGTCTGGAAACATAAAACAACCATATCGTAAATTGTTCTTAATTTAGTCTAGGTAAATACGAGTGCACTGTCTACAGGCCACAGTCTGGACCGAGTTCTACGCTACTCGTTAACGTCTGATAGTTTGCGTAATACTATAATATACTGCTGAGTTGCGGTAAAGTTTTCTCAAGTTTATTTATAACTTAATGGATCATCAAACCAGGTCATCATCCTCATTGGTTATTTGGGAATGCACGCAATTATATTAGTCTACAATATACATTTTCCGACGTATATTCAATTGATCATCGATTCTGAAAAAAAAAAATCATAACGCTTTGCTGCGTTATGAATTTTTTTTTTCAAATAGCCCAAATATCTAGATAATAGTAGATAGTTTAAATAAATAGGTATGTTCTACATTAGATTATGATGATGTACCTATGTATGTAGGTACAAAAATAAGAATATCTATTAGGTTACAAAACATCTTTTTCATAATTGCATAGAGATTACGAGTACCTTACTTAGTGCACGAGGGCCAAAAGGAAGTTAAGAAAATTCTGAAAAACGAGGACAAACTTGCACTGACTAGTCCGGAAACGTGCGTTAAGTAATTAGACAAACAGGGCGTTTACACACCTACTTGCAGCGTAACTGATTATATAAATAGGTAGGACACACTTCATATGACCATAAAGTTTAAGAGAAGAACTAGAGCCAGCGAGCCGCGCCGTGAATCGCGATGAGGCGCGGCGGCGGCGCCACCTTTGCATATTAGTATGAAGCAGGCATAGCTAATTATTTAAAACGTGCCTAGTAGTTCTGCCTTCAACGCACTTGTTTATTCCGCGCAATCTTTAGTGTCAATATGTTCTAAGAACATATAACCAAATCAATTTATTAAACAGTTACTTATTAGGAATGTTGGTTACGAAGAATTTTGGCACTGCCACAATCTCAACATTTTAATCATTTTGCTGCTACGGGTCGAATGCTAAACCATAAATCAGCACCAGTACGCAGACCATTTTAATACGTTGAATAACAAACAGGAAAACTTATGCACATTTTGCAAGCACTGTTTTTATTTTGCCTCCAAAAATAAATTTCTACTAAACGTCTACTCCACTCCTCTGGAAAGCATCAGCCTATATGTTTACTTAAAGTGGTTCACTTTTTACTCGTAGGCAAGTAGGTAGGTACTTAGTTAATATGAGCACTAAACAATGTTTCAGTGTTCTTAAGTGAACATCTCTGTCAACATGTGAAAGTGAAACTTTCCGCCATCCATCACGATCTATTCTCAAACAGACTGCTGCTATATTTTACGAGACAAATTCATCGTTCTGCCGTCTAGATTTACAACTGTGAAGTCAGAATACAGGCTGTGTCGTCACCGCGTCATTATGTTTTATACCTTTCATGTTACGGTACTGGAGCGATTTCACTACAGATTTGCATATGAATGTCATTGGACAGATGCAGGAAGCCAAATTTAGCCATTAATCAGGAGCTATTCATTACAATCATTCAATAAAATGTGCCGACTTATACGACATCGTTTATTGCTCATGTTACACAATTTTACTACGATGGTAATAGACATTAATGCTAGAACATGATATGTTGTAGACCCTTAGCGTCACTTGAATTCATGAAAGCACAGCCATATCCAATTAGGGATTGGATTCAAAGGTCCATAATATCAGCGGACCTTATAAATTGAACGCACTGTATTGCTGGCTGGGTAACACAGACATCTTTTAACGTTAGAACGTTAGGGTCAATATATGTGTGTAACCGCTTCAAATGTTATTACATTAAGATTTAGAGTGGTTGTGAAGTCTTGGTGACATGGTGACATCACGAGTGGCGCCGCTGCGCGCCAATTGTCGGCAATTGTCTCGTGCTAGTCCTACTACTGAACGTCGCGCGTACAATTTACTAAACGACCTAATGAAATCATTGCACAGTAATAATTATATTTACTCCCATTGTATAAGGGCATTGTAATATCTTAATTGACATAACCGGTCTCCTTGAGTTTTTATAAATAAATACGACTGAAGGTCGTCGCTCTCATCAATCAAGACGTTTGCATCAATTAGCTTTTGAGAGTTAACTGCGAGACTGCAGCGTAATCTGATATGCTCCCATATTGTTGAGCATTACCCACTTGCAGGCCCTTAATTGGATGTATGTACATGACATTTTGAGCGGCTATTGAAGTTTTGTTTTTATTCTAACCGAGATAAGGAACTTTATGGGTCTCGATTTGATTATTACGGGTGGTCAAACGACACGAATTTCTCGGATGGATAATTATCGTCACGCGAACTGACTTAAGATGTAATAAAGCATAAAATGAGAGATTGTAAGGCGGAAGGGATCCAGACGACCTTCAGTCGAAATGGGTCGAATATAATGTGAAAAATAAATTTTGCATGCGCATAATTTGTTCAAGAGAGTAAATTAATACATGACATTTTTAGTATCCACGTGAATTAACATTTGAGTACGACAGGTGGCAGGTAGATTGGAATAAGTAAAATAGCAATAATATGATAAAAATACACTTGAGTAGCTAACTAAACTTTTTAAACTTTTTAACAAATCCTATACCTATATTTCTGTACTGCTTCTCAAAAATCTTTTGTCTCCAAAAGAATAATTACGCACGTCATTTAAAGCAATTTGCATAAAGGAAGCAAAGCTTCTATAACGGGTGTGGTGCAAGCAGTTTTAGGAGCATCTTATTTCCATTAGCACCAAGAAATTGATACAGAAACACTCAGACACTCATCATAAACATTATTTTGAGATTTAGAATGCATCAACGACCAATAAAAATATCATTACAGTCCTTTTCAGACGTGACTGTGTGTGGATGCCTAACGTTGAATATAAGTTTAATGTGAACTCAGGCGCCTCTTTTGTGAGTCAGCTTTAATATTGTGGAGATTCGAAGTGTCTAATCAAAGAGGTAGTTAGTGGTGCCTTCTAGGGGTACAAGAATGACGCCATGTTAATATAAAGCTGTAGATCTGTTTCAGTAACTTACGTCCTTGATCCTTCCTCTTTCGAAGCTAAAGAAGATTTCAAGAATGGAAATAAAGAAAACTGATAGACGTGAAGTCAGTGTTTAAATAAGCACTTATGGATTGTGTCACAAGTCACTGCAGTGTTCCGCCTTCTGAAATTTTCAAGAGCTATTGTACCTAAGAGTATATTTAGAAGGGTCAGGGTCGTCTTTTGCCTATTGCGGGCTCTGCGTATCGAATAACGGGTCCACTATTATGACTTTGATAGAAGGCTTTTTTGCTTAAACAGGCAAAAAATTAACAGAATTCGAGATTTATTCGACTGTATGAAAAAGTCACTTTAAATAAAATGGTGATTGTAATATCATCCGGAACTTAATATAAAATCTATGGAGAAAACAAATTGATTAAAATATCTACGTAAAACAACGTTAATCAGACAAATTTATATATCAATATGTGATCTAGCAGAAACTATCAATTACGGGCCTTTTTTTTAATGGGAAATCATCGACTGACATCTTCAGTGGGAGACAGACTCTTACTAACTAAAACCCACCCGTGTTCCACATAATGATCTTTGCGTTCCAGAACCGCGCGGTGTCGAACAAACTCCTCAACCCTAGTATCGATCACGGGCCCTGGCCCTTGCCCTGGCCCAGTGGAAAAGAAGGGCCTGAGCAGGGTAGGCACTCCGTAAATAATTGCGAGTTGACGATGAATGACGACGTGGAATAGTGTTGTTCGTTACTTGATTACCTAGATTTAAAACAGTCAGAAACATCAATGACTTTCTTTTCTCGTCTTGAGATATCTTGTGGCTGTTCGTTTCTCAACTACAAAACGAACTGAAGAAACAACTTTTCTCATCGTTTCTGGATATCTTGGCTGCTTCGTAGAGTGATTTACTTGCATAATTATCTGCTTTAATTTAGGGATTAACAGGAAATGCCATAACAACACCCCAAACATTCTATGCCTTTCTAATCTATACTTAATATTATAAAGCTGAAGAGTTTGTTTGTTTGTTTGAACGCGCTAATCTCAGGAAATACTGGTTCGAATTGAAAAATTATTTTTGGGTTGAATAGACCATTTACCGAGGAAGGCTTTAGGCTATATATCACCACGCTTAAGCCAATAGGAGCGGAGCAGCGATAAAGAATGTTTTGAAATCGGGGATTCCACGGGGACGAAGTCGCGGGCAGCAGCTAGTATTTGATATTGGTTTAGTGTCAATGAAGTCATGTGATAGTCTAGCAACTCTATCCCGTTTAATTTTAACAAAAATATAAATAAAAAACATTACATTACCAGACGCAGCCATCATGTCTCGCAAAATGTACATTTGTGTAAGTAAAACTAAAACTCTTTGATGATAATCTAGACTTGGACGGGCGCCAAACAAACGGGCTTCTAAATTAGACCAAAATGCACTGTATCTATTTGCTTTAGTAAAATTATCGCTATTTATATGTTCCTGTGGTTGTTACTAGGTATTACTGAGTCTGCGGTATGGTCTAGAGGATAATAAAACTGTTAATGGCCAAAGAAATTGGACTTTATTGAGTGCTTTAGTTAGGTAAATATACCCTATATCTGCCTACTTATCTACGACAATACAGATTCTAAGAATAACAACCTACATTATAGGCTATGATAACCATTAAATGTTCGCTATATGTTAATAAGTTCACATTCAAAAGTTATTTTTTTCTTATATTATACGGAAATCATATAATGTTTTATTATAACATCCATATTGTTAACACTTAAATTGTTTTCGAAATGTTCTGAGGTAGGTACCTACCTACTTATTTCTAAGGATATTAGTTCCCAAAAGGTTGAGGAAAAATGACTCATTTACAATGTTGGGTTTTATTGGAGACCACTAAAATTAAATCCTCAAAACATAATCATCCATAACCTACCTACCTTACCTACCTACGTACCTTCAATCTGGAAATCGGCCTTGATCACTCCGATCTACAAGAAAGGGCCTAGAGACCTTGTGGAAAACTACAGGCCCATATCCAAATTATGCATTTTTACAAAAAATCTGGAAAAAAATATTTACAAGCAGCTTTATGCTTGTCTTAAACTAAGCATCACTGTCCGCCAACATGGTTCCATGCGTGGTCGATCCACAACCACTAATCTCATTCTTTGTGCTGACTACTTGACTGAATATATGGCTCAACGCACACAAGTAGATGTAATCTACACTGATTACAGCAAGTGTTTTGACCGCTTGGATCATGCAATACTTCTGCGTCAGCTTTTGGCTATAGGTATCAGTGGAAATCTCTACAGGTGGTTCTCTTCCTATGTGGCCAACAGATGTCAAACTATTGTTCCCAACGGATACACATCAAGAACTATGATTATCCCCTCAGGAATTCCACAAGGATCGATTTTGGGACCCTTGTTATTCAACATCTTCATCACGAGTTCTACTGTTTGCGGTCGACATGAAGATTCTGAGTGAAATCAGAACTTATGAAAACGCTGACCGTCTCCATCGTGATCTGGACAGATTTCAGGAGTATTGTGTAGCCAACCGCTTGGATCTCAACGTCTCGAAATATTATACATGTACTTTCACTCGTAATCCTAAACCTATTCTTTATGATAACAAACTAACCAACACTTCATTAGCCAGAGTTAACACGATCAGAGATTTAGGCGTTAATTTTGACTCGAAACTTTTATTTGACACAGACATCGATACTATTATTAAAAAAGCTTCTAAGGATCTAGGTTTCATCTTTAGGATATCAGCAGATTTAAAAAATATCAAAATTCTTTATTGTGCTTTTGTGCGCAGTCACCTCCTATACTGTTCACCAGTACGTAATCCCATTTATAACACTTACGTCAATCGCATCAAAACTATTCGAAAGAAATTCTTGAGATATTTACATTCAGTTCAGATGCAAAACATATTTACCTAGTTATTACAGCCGCTATAGGAAGTTTCACATTCTTCGACTAATTGAACGGAGAAAAATTTCTGACATGGTATTTCTATACCTGGCAAATGGTTTAACCGACTGTTCTGAACTGATGAGTAAAATTGGGCTGCGTGGTTATATTGTCTTTGCTTCACCTTAAGGAACCATCGAATTAGAGCTTGCAGGGCATATAACACGGTGTGTCAGAGTGTTGATGATCTTGACTTGTTCTCCACCAGTGTTCCGAAACTTAAAAAATTCTATATAAAAACTTCTTTGAAGTTCACTAAACCCTTTCTTGATTCTCTCCGAGCTCTTACTAATTCTTGCGTCTACTGTTTCTTGTACCACCCTAATATTGTTAGTGAAAACTTTTAATTGGCCTTCTTTCACTAACTATCAACTATCTGTAGCCTAGCCGTAAGTTTACTTATGAAATAAAATAAAATAAACCGTTCGTAGGTCATAGGTAAGTTCATAACAATAATGATCGATAATAGGAATTATTAAGTATCAGTTATATTCATCATGGTAGGCAATACTTATTAGTATAAGGAAAAACAGATTTTTTTTATCCCATAATGAAACAAGTTATTCCAATAGTCAGTTCATTCGTTTTGTTCTATTTTCATCGGTAAAGCTATCTTCCTCAAAACTGTAGGAAAAATAATCTTAGCAAAAATTACCACCGCTGAGTTTACGCTCATTTACGATGCGTAGGCACTCCACAACTTTGTCGCCGCAAGATTCACTAGAAATGCAATAAAAAGTTTGGCGTCTCGTCAAAGTGAACTCACATCATTTTGGTGTCAATACACGATCTAATTTTTCTAAATTCAGTGTCGACCGGCGTTTTGAGATCGTTCAAAAATAGCTGCGATGTCGGGACTTAGCGGACCTATGCTCCAGTAGCCGAGATCACTGAGCCGGAAGATATCGTGATTTTATTACATCGTTAATACTCACAAACAGTAATGTTAATACTCAGAAGTAAATAAAACATCTGGAATATATAAAAAAGAATAGATAGGAGCCTAAACACAAGTGCTAAAAGTATCAGTGCCGGGAACCGACACCCGGTTACCATCACTTAGTACTGCGGAAAGCCTCTCGCTTCCGGTCTTGTTCGTAAACGTGAGCAAGTGGGATACCTTCGCCTCCTTCTGCGAGGAAGAGATAGTCACAAATGGACGAAAAGGGAGCGGGAAGTTTCGGTTGACACCTTCCGCTCCTTTTTCGACGGAACCCTCCTTAGAATATGGGCGTAGAGGACGCACGGGGTGCCGAGAACGCAGGATCAGGTCCAGCCACCATACAGTCTTACAGATAAAAGATGGAGTTTGTTGCTTGAACAGTCGAAGGCCCGAGAAAGCGGTGCCCCTGTTCCGCTCGCGCCTGTGTAGGGGAACTGCCACCACATTGCGGCAGCAGACGGTCCAGGCCCGCATGAATGCATTGCCTATGAATGCCTGGACCTACCTATACAGGCTGAGGAGTGCGAAGAAATGCACACATATCTACTCCGACGACCCGGCCAAAAGAAATTGCAGGACACAGTGTGATTTAGTCAGAATCAGTAAGAGATACAGTATATGTATATTATGTATATTATAGAGAGACACAACCTAAACACAATCGTAAACTTAATTAAAACACAATCGTAAACTTAATTTAGTTTCATTCTTAACTACGTCTAGTCTGATCTCACTGTACCTAGAAAGACCATTTTCTATAGATATATGTATGTCTAATCAATTTTACAGACACAAAGAAGCCGAAATGAGAAAGCCAAAAACGTCAGTAAATTAAAGGTTAATTTCATGGTAATCATAAATCACTATCAGTAATCCAATTATAAAAATATCAACAACATAACGGTGGAAATTGAAAACAGAGAATCCTAATGAACGAACCAATCAAAAAATTAAATTGCAAAGCTAATAAATTGCAATACTAACTCCGCAATTACCCTTTAGATAGGAAAGTTCTTGATATATAGGTAGAGTAGTTTTACTTAGGTATACATATACATATATAATATCTATTAATATATGGTATGGTATGGTATTAAATTATTAATATATGGTACAGATATTTTATAATATCAATTTCATTTTCCTTTCCAATAAATTCATAAAACGTAATTAGAAATATTGAGTATAATGTTGTAATTGTAATGGTTAATGGTATTATTAAGTATCAGTTATATTCATCATGGTAGGCAATACCTATTTGTATAAGGAAAAATAGAAAAAAAAAATTAACCCATAATGAAACAGGTTATTCCAATAGTCAGTTCATTCGTTTTGTTCTATTTTCATTGGTAAAGCTATCTTCCTCAAAACGCGCACGTACACACATTTACATAACTAGCTATAGACAGTTCACTGTGTTGCTATCGTAATTATTACACAGCTTGTAATGTACCTACATACACAATTTACAAATAATTATAATACGTGTTAAATAAAATATTTCGTTAATTACATTAATCTTCCTCTTGCAGATTTGGTTGATGCATTTAATAGGTACCTACATTAAACAAGGATTTGGCTACAATTTGTGAGTGGATTGAGGCAAATGGGCTTCAGGTAATCTGTCGAAGACCCAGGTCATTGTTGTTGGTAGCTCTAGGACGATTCCAAAAGTAAATTGGTCACAACTTCCCCAGATACAATTTAATGGAACTACTATTCCAATATGTGAGACGGTTAAGAACCTTGGGGTTTGGAACGATAAATATATGTCTTGGGGTCCGCAGCTTTAGCACGTCAGCCGCAAAATGTATGCATCCGCCAGGTTCCTCAGATGATTGCGGAACTTTCTTCCCACTGCCACTAAAACTGCGCTTGCACAGTCCCTTCTGATTCCCATCCTTGACTATGCTGATGTCAGTTATTCGATCTCACTCAGGCACAATTAGATAAACTTGAGCGTCTTCAAAAGCTTTGCATAAGATTTATATTTGGCCTGCGCAAATCTATCTTCTTCTATCTATCTATACTTATAATAAATCTGTAGAGAGGTCAATTCTGTACAAGGAATATATTTTCAAAATAACTATCAGGGGGTGATTAGTGATCGATACTGGTGCCAAAAATGCAATCAGTAAATTTTTTGTCTGTCTGTCTGTCTGTCTGTCTGTCTGTCTGTCTGTATGTTCTTTATAGAAACAAAAACTACTCGACCGATTTTAACGAAACTTGGTACAATTATTCTTCATACTCCTGGGCAGGTTATAGTATACTTTTCATCACGCTACAATCAATAGGAGCAGAGCAGTGAAGGGAAATGTTGAGAAAACGGGAGAAGTTACTCTATTTTTTAAGCTTCCGTCGCGTGTGTAGCCTTAATGGTTAAAGTTACATAGAAATCATGTATGACGAAAATGTTCTACATAAAATTATCTAAAAAAATATCCCACAACAGCATATGTCTATCTTTTATGGTTGACTCACAATAACACGTGTAACTCCCGATAGCTTAGCAGTTCAGAGCTTTCTGATTATATTTGTTTACTCTTACGTTTATAATACTCTCACTCATCCTACTTAAAAAAAGTTAACAAAAAAGTTAACATTATTACCTATTCAATAAAAAAAGAATCATAGAAATCGGTATAGAAACACCAAACTTATACATGAATACAATAATAAGCCATCGCGCCGCGCCGCCGTCGCGCTTTAATACTGAATCATGCTGTAAGACGTTATTGTGATTATTTTTGTGTAACTTTTGTTGCTATTTTATAAAATAGGTACTTATTAGTTATTTTGGTAATGTTTAAATATTCGTTCAAATTACAAATTATTAATAGTTTCAATTTTATTTCTTTTTAGGTGAAGTAGTAGTAGAAGTAGGAGCATAGATTTTTAGATACCGATAGGTTAGTTTTGGCTAATTTATGTTCTGTTTTTTAGTATTAAGTAGGTAAAAGCGTAGATACTTTTATTAATTAGTAGTTATTTTATTAATTAGTTATACGTAGTTATAGGTATTTATTTTTAAGTGAAGTAGGTATAGGTTATTATAATATAATTTTGCACAGGCATTTCAGTTTTACTTTCATTTCTTTTTTTGTTGTAAGTTGTACATATTTCACACACACATAGTGATCTATCAACGCACAGCCCAAACCACTGAACGGATCGGGCTGAAATTTGGCATGCAGCTAGATGTTATGACGTAGGCATCCGCTAAGAAAGGATTTTGATTAATTCTACCCCCAAGGGGATAAAATAGGGGATGAACGTTTGTATGAAACTTTGTCAATTTTAAACCGATCGGGCTGAGAGTTTCAAAATCGGGGGTAAAGTAGTATTCCACGCGGACGAAGTCGCTGGCAGAAGCTGGGAAGATCATATTTCTGAATTTCGCACAAAGCTCAAGTGGCTTTCAATACGTCTTCGCCAGGATTCTCATATTCTATTTCTGCTCTACGATATTCTGTTCAATCCCACAGCCTCCTCTTATCTTAAAGAACGTTTCAAGTTCCTTCATGATACACATAATAGATATCATCGTCGGTCATCGGAAAACATGAGACTACAGATACATTCCACCAGCTTTTACGACAAATCTTTTACGGTTCAAGCCGTGTGGTTATGGACTGCCTTTTCATAGTCCATTCTTCTTTGTCCATTTTTGAAACTATGGTTAAAAACCTCGCTCTTTAATCGATTTTATTTGGATTCTATGCTTTTTGTTTCATAATTATTATTGTATATATTTATCTATACCTATTTATTTATTTTATATATAAAGCTTCTGCCAGCGACTTCGTCCGCGTGGAATAGTTACTTTACCCCCGATTTTGAAACTCTCAGCCCGATCGGTTTAAAATTGACAAAAGATAGACATATGCTGTTCCGGGATATTTTTTAGATAATTTTATGTAGAACATTTCCGTCATACATGATTTCTATGTAACTTTAACCATTAAGGCTACACACGCGCCGGAAGCTTAAAAAATGGAGTAACTTCTCCCGTTTTCCCAACATTTTCCTTCACTGCTCTGCTCCTATTGATTGTAGCGTGATGAAAAGTATACTATAACCTGCCCAGGAGTATGAAGAATAATTGCACCAAGTTTCGTTAAAATCGGTCGAGTAGTTTTTGTTTCTATAAAGAACATACAGACAGACAGACAGACAAAAAATTTACTGTTTGCATTTTTGGCACCAGTATCGATCACTAATCACCCCCTGATAGTTATTTTGAAAATATATTCCTTGTACAGAATTGACCTCTCTACAGATTTATTATAAGTATAGATAGATAGAAGATAACTATCCTACACCTAAGACCCTACAGTACTTTAAAATCCATCCAAAGGTTGTCTTGAAAAGATCGCTTTTAGCGATAAGGCCTCCAATTGTGTCACCGTATGTAATGTTTTCTTCATCTATATTTTCTGTAACTTATATGGTGTAGATAATAAAGAGTATTCTATTCTATTCTATTAATATACTAATTTATTTTTAGGCACACATTATATTGGTATTGATAGTGTCGCCATCTCTGGTGATATTAAGTAACGAATAGTTTACGGATGGCGATAACAGATGTCACATTTTGGAAAAAAGAACCCAAATCTGTCATTATATGGAAATGTCCTACCGTGGTCCTACCCCTGATTAGAATCTTCAAACCAATTGGTATACTAGTCTGTCAAGAAAGTACCGGCAAAAGATCAATCATAGATAGAATTTTAGTTATTCGTCCAACTTTATTTTGACACCATCAAATTATGCTCCTTCAGAAACGATGCACTTACGCCAACGAATAAACCAAACATCAAAACATTTTTTAAACGTTTTTTCCGGAATGAGCCTTTTACCGAATGAAAACAGGTGGCACGAAGTAGTAATTTGAGTTTAGAAAAAAAGAAGAAGTCGGCTGGGGCCGTATCTAGTGAGTAAGGTGGTTGTTCGATGGTATTTGTTAAGTTTTTAGTAAAAAATTCGTTCCCAATGATGGCATTGTGCGAAGGCCCACTATCGTGGAGCAAAATCCAAGTATTTTCTTTCCACAAATCTGGCCTTTTTCGTCTAAGTTGCTCTCTTAAACGCCGCATAACGCTCAAATAATAAGTATTCTTAATCCAACAAGAATTCCGAGCGCGATAATCAGACAAAACAGTCAACATAAGTTTGACTTTCGATCGACTTCTACGTGATATTTTAGATTTGAAAATGAAAACAATATATCTAGTTTTAATTTCCGCGAATATTAGTGGGTTGCAGGTATGCACCTCCCTCCCGCCCGCTATATTATGCACATGCAAGATTACTGGGCAAATGCAAGGATTTTAAGCACATGCAGGAAGGCAATGCAAAACCCAACACCATTACCGACACGTGTTTCGCCTCTCCACGAGGCATCCTCAGGGGACGTGTTGACTCGCTGACCGTTGAGTTGCGACTGAGAAATTAGTACAAGGCACCCCCCCTTTTATACACTGCCACCGTTGGTTATTTGTGTACAACTACCCCCAAACATACGCAGTAAAGGGGAAGAAACCAAATTCGTCTGGTCATTCAACAGTGCAAAATTATTATTATTATGTGCATAATATAGCGGGCGGGAGGGAGGTGCATACCTGCAACCCACTAATATTCGCGGAAATTAAAACTAGATATATTGTTTTCATTTTCAAATTTAAAATGGATTTCCGCAAAGTAACGCCTGACTCAATCAATTTCAGTGATATTTTAGGTTTCGGTTCAGTTGTGAGGCGCCGCTCCGAAGCTTGAAACTCAATCTCAAAGCATTTATTTCAACCCCTTTACAAGCACTTTTGAATTGTCAAGTCGAAAGAGGTGAAGTTATCTGCACGTTCCAAAGCGTAGATCTCTATGGAGAAGAACGTGCAAGAAACTCCACGGACACTCTTTAAAATCATGTTCTGTATTACGTAACCTTGGTTACATCCTTGGTCGCTTCTATATGTGAGGACAATGCAAAGAAAAAAAAGGAAACTATAAAAACAATTCAAAGCATAAAGATTAAAACAATTCAGTGACAGTTAAGAGGTGACCAGCCTCAACCGACGGCGCCCGTTCACGAACATGACGCGTGTAGGTATCGGCACCATTTAGCTCAACCATTTTGAAGGGAACCGAATGATCCAACACACACGCCACCATCAGCGAAACATTTAAGCGAGCACGACATGCTCTCAACTGCCATTTTAGTTCAAGTCACAAAGTAAACTATAACTTATCACATGTAAATGGCTCCATGGTACTCACATTTACAATATTTGAAAATAAAATGCTTCTACATTATATAAAACTATGGTTTACAATAACCAAGCAAGTACAAGTAGTAACTTGTTGACTAGTTTGCATGACTAACACACAACAACTCGTAAACACACATCTCGTCACCAGTAACAATGCGTTTTATGAATGTTGGGTCGAAATTGACCCGTTCTGGCATGTCCTCAGCGACTGTTTTTTTCTGGATGGGAAATCATCAAAGGACTTCTCCCGCTCTAAGCGGAGCGGAAGGGTGTGTTAGACTCTTACTGACTAAAACCCACCCGTGATCCTTCTAGTGCCTTTTGCGTTCCAGGGCCGCGGTGACTCTTTCGAGCAAATTCCGTAACCCTAGCAGGCACTGACCCTATGGGGCCCCGTCTTCTTTGCTGACAGCTTTTTGAGACGCGCGTGGAACAGAACACGCCGTCGACCCGGGCCTGGTTGCTATCCGTCCGCAGGCCTACGCCTGCGGTGGCCGGGAATCGCCCTGCTTTTCCCGACGCCCGGGCGTCTTCTTCTGTTGCTGGGTCTGCCTCCTCCTTCGCTAACATTTCTGCTTCGCAGAAGGTGACCGCTTCGCATGCCTCCTCGCTCCAGACCATGGATTTAACGAGGGCCGGACGTGACAGGTCACCGTTGCAGATTGCCTCGACGGACACAGTGTTGCTCCGCCCAAGCAGGGCAGACCTCAACCATATGCGCCACCGCCCTCCGGTCGATCCACACAGTCACCCCACGTGTCCTCCTGCTGAATCCGAAACAGGTACCTCCCGGAACAGCTGTGTCCGGTGAGCACCTGCGTCAGGCGGAAGGTGAGGATGCCATGACGTCTCTCCAACCACTCTTCAAAGAGGGAACTTATCACCGCAATGGCGGCGTGCCCAACGCTGGGCACGCCACCATTGCGGCGATAAGTCCCCTCTATACCTCCGTGAGATCCTGCCAGAGCTCCGTCCTCTGCAGGATGCTCCAGCTGGATGCACGGTAAGCCTTCTGTAATATTTTTAATGACTCCCAACACGAAATTATAAGCAAACTCTTTGTTCGATGTTTTGTCTGCTAAGAAATTCGCAATTTACACTAGATATGATATAGGTAACTAAAAACAGCTGTAATAATTAATCTAAATAACAGGCGTAACAAATTCCGTGCCAAAATGGAAAATAGTTTTATAGTGCTTATTACATTATGCAATTTCCTCATTAGATTTCATATAATAAGCGTTTTACAACAACGAAAAGAAAATAAAATATAGAATTTGGAACCATACATAAATCAAATTAAATCATACATTCCCGATGCTTTTTGACTGAATAAGGAATCAATAAGCTATGAGTAAATCACAGCTAGATTACACACGTTTCACAATAATTTTGCGAAAGATAATTTCCATTCGAGAAACTGAACCTTAGTACCTTTTTTTCATTCATAATATTACCGCATTATGTTGCCAACGCTTTCAGGCCTCATCTTATTTACATATGTATTGAAAATAGATCAACTACTTTAGAACCAGACAGCCAAACTCTACAAATCACCTAGGTAGGTACTTATGTGCTGTGTTATGGAATATTCAAGTGCATATTCGGCTTGCTTCTGTGTTCTCCTCTTGTTAATCTTTAGCTATCGCACAAAACGTTTCTGGTAATTCAAAAGAATGCAACGTCACAGTATTAGG
Organism: Hecatera dysodea; assembly: GCA_905332915.2. Lineage (NCBI taxonomy): Eukaryota > Metazoa > Arthropoda > Insecta > Lepidoptera > Noctuidae > Hecatera > Hecatera dysodea. The sequence continues at coordinate 11,123,812 of HG995302.1, forward strand.
CTTATTCATATAACGATTGGAAATAGTTTAATTGATTTTGTATAGAAAAGGAAGCTGTGACAAAATGGTCGAAGTAACCAACAGCATCGTCGTCGGGGTTTTTTATTTTCTGAATGAGCTACTTAATTACTACAGTTAAGCCATGGAAGCTAACATAGGCGCCGGCTTCAACCTTTTTTTTTCTTTCTTATGTAAATACATTTTTTTTTCAATTAGCTTACTACGGATGTTTTCACACACTTACACCAATGGAGGTACAGGATGCCGCATGGCAGTTTGAACCACCTTGACCTTAGAGGGAACTTATTGACAAAATGCGCTCGCCACTATAAGGAAAGTGCAGAAACTGTAGGTGGCAGCACAGGTCAAATATTTACAACGTAAAAGTTTCCGATTTGCAACACTAGATGGCATAGTCTACGCCGTGCACGTTCCCTATCGGCAGAAAAGCATTAACGTGAGTATGAACGCAGCTTAACATACCTATAGGTAGGTACTATTTTATTTTACATAATAATAATATTCAGATTACACAACATTTTGGGAGGAGTTTAGCTTGGTATTGGGGATGGGGATTATTTTAGGCGGGGTTGGTATGGGGGTAATGACCACATGGGTGGGTTTTAGTCAGTAAGAGGTTTCACATAAAAAATAGTAATAAAATCATTACCCTTCCTTTTGGCTTTGCCGTAGTCGGGTAATAAAATAGGTAGTCAAAAGAATCGCATGTTGTTCTCGCTGTTGCCAGCCAAGAATGAGCCACGACTTTAATTGCTGGAAAGTTATTAAGATCTTTACCACAAACTGCAAAATCCGCATCGTTATCCAATTCTTTTGTAAATTTCCTTTAGATATTACTACAAGAATGAAAACAAAACATTATGCCACAGTGGGCCATCATGAGCCATTGTGTATACCCAATCACAGATTCCTTATATATCCGAATCCTTACTATACTAGTAACTTCGTCTGTTGAAATAACCTAAAGCTGCTTTATTCTTACATGGAAAACAGAATGTAGAAAAACAAAGAATACTTGATTAAAAGCCCCGTACCTTAGCGTACAGTTTTCGATTCATGTTTAAAAAATATTTATTAGTCTATTGTTCTTGTTATCTTTCATTCCGATTGGTTACAATGTAACTTAAGAAATAATGCGGGTTGCCGATTGGTGTTATCGTTCAACACATATGATTGAACCAATAATCATTTAGTTTGTAAACGGAAACAAACCATGTGCTAACATGGCGATTTTTCATCATTCTTCGCATGTCGTTTGATAATTATTGCGTGGCTGTTATGGGAATTTGGTTTAATCGTGCAATATTTTATCTTTTTGACACATTTTCTTTGTTTTGTTCAATATAATTATATCGGGGAAAAATGAGTGTGGACGCCTACGGACCAAGCTCACAAACACTCACGTTTTTGGACACTGAGGAAGCGGATCTTATTGGGGCTGATACTCAGGGCTCCGAATTTGAATTCACTGACTTCACCCTTCCTTCTCAAAGCCAAACACAGGCTTCTCAACATGATCATGGCTTGTCATCTTCAAATCAGGTTAGTGAAAACATAGTTCAATATTTTTGTTTTCCCTCTAACCTTATTTTGATGAATACGTAACTACGTAAGCTGCCTTGACTATTATTTTATTCGGTACCTATTGTTTGTATTTTAGGTGAACGGTTTGGGTCGCTCTGACTTGTCATCGAAAGTTTCCAATGTGACTAATGCCATAGCAGAATTGCAATTTGAGGAGGAAGATGAGGCCTTGTACAGCAAGGAGTTGCCTGACCACGCGTGCAAGTACTGTGGTATACATGATCCGGCCACTGTTGTCATGTGCAATATTTGCAACAAGTGGTGAGTCACTTTCTCTACTCTAGTGTCTTGTTACACTTGAACACTATCTATGATTTTTGTCACGAAACAAAACAGCCTATCCTACACGCCTTATCACTAACCTGTAACATTTTAGGCTTCAAACAATTTTATGGCAACAAGTCAAAAAACATATTAATTCTGTACAACATCATTATTTAACTGAAATGTTGGTTTTACCCACTTGAGAAGGTCATATTGAACTAATTTATTCATAGTAAAACTGAAAAGTGTTGTTTAACCTTCCTGTCCTTCGAAATTACTTGAACTTTCAAGAATGCAAATTACATTTACAATTTTAATTTGCATCACCGATATCTTTTATTTGCATTTCATCAATACCTTTAAACAGAAGAATGAAAATTAAACATTTAAATAAACAAAGCATGTTGTGGTAAATCCAACAAGAATCATTGTTGCATTGCAATTATATAATTCCAATTCAATCTATAAAACAAGGTCACCTACCTTGTTTCGTAGTGAATGTGCAACAAGATATAAAATGTTTACAAATCAAACTCATTTATTTATTACAACTAATGATGACTGAGATCATTGATAAAAATATTCATCTCAATATTGCTAAGCTAAATACTTCTGGTTAGAAGCTAATTTTCAGAAGTTTGGTATGTGGACTTAGTACAGTTGTGATTGAGCAATATTGCTTTTATAGGTTTTGCAATGGGCGTGGAAATACCTCAGGCTCACATATCATCAACCACTTGGTGCGTGCCAAGCACAAGGAAGCTGCACTGCATAGAGATGGACCACTGGGGGAGACATTGCTGGAATGCTACTCATGCGGTGCCAGGAATGTGTTTGTTCTTGGCTTTATACCAGCTAAAGCTGACTCTGTTGTTGTGCTACTTTGCCGGTAAGAGAAGTACTCATTTATATTTGTAGATATTTGTTATATAAACATGTATATTCGTTAACATAACATTTAAATAGAATTATGATTAATAGTTTCTAGTAATTTGTTATATTTAGCTCAATTTGGGATAAATAAAATGCTGGCAAATTGACAATGATTTCTTTTTCCAGAAATAATAAAAATAATATTGTATGTTTTCAGCCAACCTTGTGCAGCTCAAAGCTCCTTGAAGGACATGAACTGGGATCAAGAACAGTGGAAACCCTTGATTTGTAGGTTTTGTATTATGTAACTATAATTTCCTTAAAAAACTTGCAAAAATCTCAAAATTAAATTACTAATTTCCTTATGTTTACAAACTTGCCAATTAAATCTTCGACGTAATAGTTCATTTGTATTCAAATAGGTAATGAATATTTATTCAGTTTTATAAACAAAATATGTCTTATTTTTTCAGCTGACCGTGCCTTTCTATCTTGGCTGGTGAAAGTACCTTCTGAGGCTGAACAGATGAGAGCTCGCCAAGTAAGCCCATCCTTTAAATTAGGTATAATTAGTATTATTGATGGGGTAGGCAACATGCAGAATTGTTCACCATAAGGATAAAAAGTGGAAACACAAGGGTACATAAGATAAACATAAATTTACAGATTAAACCACAATCTTGTTTAAAACAGGTCACCCTTTTTTACAAGTAATTACCACTAGTAGCGCCCTGTGGTTTCACCCACATACGTTTCGATCCAGTGGGAATATTGGGGTAAAAATTATCCTATATGTTAATCTTGGTTATCCAATTGTATTACCTGTGTGCCAAATTTCATCCAAATCTGGCTGGAGTAACAAACATCCATCCATACTTACAAACTTTCGCATTTATAATATTAGAAGGATATAGCAGATATAAGAAACAGAATAGAGGACCCATTGATACTGATCAATTCAATGGAACCTTGAATTGCATACTCATAAATTGGACTAGAAACAAACAGGGTTTTATGAGTACTATAAAACAATCAATGGTTTAATAACATTTTTAATCAAAAGACAATGTCCAAAATAGTTTTTTTCATAACAGGAAATCAGTGTAAGACTATGTACTCTTTTCCTTGTAGCTTGTTACTAGACATTGTACAAATATATTTCTGTTACTTGTAGGTGACTCCGCAGCAAATAGGACGCCTTGAAGAACTGTGGCGCGACAATGTGGATGCTACCTTCCAAGATCTGGAAAAGCCTGGCGTCGATGAGGAACCTCATCAAGTACTCTTGAGGTCAGTTTAAAAAAAAAAACAATAACAACAATTTTTACATTGGTGTCCAAGTTCCAGAATATATATCCCTGCAGGGTGTAATCTATTCAGTTTCGAAATAGTTCGAAATCCCTTTTTTTTCTGGATGGGAAATCATCAAATGACTTCTCCCGCTCAGGACGGACGCTATAAGAGAATTACAGGTATTTTTAAGTAATATAGTCTCCTTTTTCAGATATGAAGATGGCTATCAATACCAGAACATCTTTGGTCCTCTGGTCAAGCTAGAAGCAGACTATGACAAGAGGCTGAAGGAGTCTCAAACTCAAGAAGGAATCGAGGTTCGCTGGGATGTGGGGCTCAATAAGAAGACCATTGCCTACTTCACACTTGCTAAAACTGATAGCGATATGAAACTGATGCATGGAGATGAGTTGAGATTGAGGTAAATTTAATCTTTTACAAAATGAGATATTATCTTGTCCTGTATATGCCAATACTATAGATAAAGTATGAGTGGAGACTTACTTAAGAATAATAATTCCAACTACCATGAACACTAGAAAAGAACGAACTAAATGAATGATCCAATAATAGTGTGTTTTATTTTCAAAATTCTTCTCAGAGTTATAACCACACCCCAATAAAATTAAAAAGGCGTCCATATTTGTCTTTCTTAATGTTAGTGTAAATAGGTATAGGATTGTTAAATGGACCTTACAGCATACAGTTTTCATAGATATTTCGCATAATTCTTCTGTTCCAGATACGTTGGGGAGCTACATAAAGCCTGGTCAGGCGTGGGCCACGTGATCAAGGTGCCTGACAACTACGGCGACGACGTGGGGCTGGAGCTCAAGAGCGGCGCCGGCGCTCCACTAGACTGCACCTCCAACTTTGTGGTGGACTTCATCTGGAAGAGTACTTCCTTTGACAGGTAGACTAGCTAGAGAGTAATAGACACTTATAACTCTTTTCATATACAAATAACTACTGAAAAACATGATGTTATGGTTATCTTTGGGTAAAGATGAGGGTTTCCTGAAATTACAGAAAGCACACCTGTCAAAAACTAGTGTTTTCTGACATTTTTTAAATTGACATCACCTTCATGTTTAAATCAGTCGTCATCAGTTTTTCAAGAAAAAAGACCTCTCGCCTGTGGTGCCTACTGGTGGCGGAAATTCTCGTGAAAACCCACATTACGAACGGATAGTTCTACGCATATATTGCTATCTTATTAAATACATAATTAGTTCATGCCAGTGTCCAGTGTGTGTAACTACTTATGAAGACTAAATGACACAGTGAATCTCTTGTCAAACTGTTATACCATAATTTTGAAAACATAGAATTAACAAGAGAAACAACTAAAATAGAATGGCATGTTTTTTAGGGCACATTGAAAAGGTACTAATGATGTTTTGCACTTCTTCTAGGATGCAACTGGCTCTTCGCAAGTTCGCGGTGGACGACTCCTCGGTGTCCGGCTACATTTACCGCCGTCTTTTGGGACACGAAGTTGAAGAGGTCTTGTTCCGGGTTCATCTGCCGAAACACTTCAGCGCTCCCAACTTGCCTGACCTTAATCGTTCTCAGGTAAATATCGTTTACTACACTTTTACACTCGAAGATTTTATTTAATGTAGTTTTTGTACAATATTGATTATTTTTACAGGTATATGCAGTTAAACATGCTCTACAGCGTCCTCTTTCTCTAATCCAAGGACCGCCAGGAACCGGCAAGACAGTGACATCGGCAACAATCGTATACCAACTAGTGCGACAAAACAGTGGCCCCGTGCTCGTCTGCGCTCCGTCGAACACCGCCGTCGACCAGCTGACGGAGAAGATCCATAGAACCGGCCTCAAAGTCGTCCGACTCTGCGCCAAATCGCGAGAAGCTATGGAGTCGTCGGTGTCGTTCTTAGCACTCCACGAACAAGCTAGGGCTCTGGGCTCTGCAGATAGTGAGCTCAGGAAGCTAACCAGACTGAAGGAGGAGGCCGGCGAGCTGTCGGCCGCAGACGAGCGCCGCTACCGCGCGCTGCGCCGCGCCGCCGAGCGCCGCCTGCTGGACGCCGCCGACGTGGTGTGCACCACGTGCGTGGGCGCCGGAGACCCGCGCGTGGCGCGCATGCGCTTCCAGTCCATCCTCATCGACGAGGGCATGCAGTCTACGGAGCCCGAGTGCATGGTGCCCGTAGTGCTGGGCGCCAGGCAGCTCATCCTCGTCGGCGACCACTGCCAGCTGGGACCTGTCGTCATGTGCAAGAAAGCGGCTAAAGCTGGTCTCAGCCAAAGTCTTTTCGAGCGTTTAGTCGTCCTGGGAATCCGTCCATTCCGTCTTGAAGTCCAATACAGGATGCATCCTGAACTATCACGTTTCCCTTCTGATTTCTTCTACGAAGGCTCACTGCAAAACGGAGTGAGCGCTGAGGAACGTCGTTTGCATAAGATTGACTTCCCGTGGCCGAGACCCGATCGCCCGATGTTCTTCTATGTAACACAAGGACAAGAGGAGATTGCCGGATCTGGTACATCTTACTTGAACAGAACCGAAGCTGCTAATGTGGAAAAACTTACGACACGGTTTTTGAAAGCGGGCGTACGTCCCGAACAGATTGGTATCATCACACCTTACGAGGGCCAACGGTCCTACCTCGTGCAGCACATGCAGTATCAAGGAAGCTTGCACGCTAAACTGTACCAGGAGATAGAAGTGGCCAGTGTGGATGCTTTCCAAGGCAGAGAAAAGGATATCATCATCATGTCCTGCGTTCGTTCTAATGAACACCAGGGAATCGGATTTTTGAGTGACCCTCGTCGTCTGAACGTAGCTCTGACACGCGCTAAGTATGGTCTAATAGTGGTCGGCAACCCCAAGGTGTTGAGTAAACAGCCACTGTGGAATCATTTGCTCGCGTTCTACAAGGAGCGTCGCGTTCTAACCGAGGGTCCACTTTCCAATCTGAAGGAATCTGCTATCCAATTTGCAAAACCAAAGAAGCTGGTGAATGCACAAAATCCGGGATCCCATTTCATGTCAACGTCGATGTTTGATGCACGCGAAGCGATGGTGCCTGGCTCGGTGTACGACCGCGCGCGGCCCCTGCGCGACCCGCTTGCCTACGTGGGGCCCGAGCGCGCCGCCATGCTGCACGCGCCCGTGCCGCCCGCCGCCTTCTCGGCGCACCGCGGCCTGGCGCGCGCGCCTCTGGCGTTGGGCGCGCCTGGCGCCCCGGGCGCGCGCAGCGGGCGCCGCCGGCCGCCGCGTCTGTCACAGGAGCCGCTGTCGCAGCAGCCACCGCTGTCGCTATCGCAGGGCGCGTCGCAGCCGGACTTCAGCCAGGAGTCGGCGGCGCCCGACTGCCCGTCACAGCCCGACGGGCTGCTGTCGCAGGACTCCACATACCAGGGCGGGTTCCGGGCGCGCTGCAGCCAGTACTGAGAGTGCCGGGCGGACCGCCGCGGGGCCGCGCCGCTACTGCCGACACACCCGCCGGGGTGGACACGCACGGTACTGACAGACGCCGGAGCGCACCGCACGCGCCGCACGCGCCGCACGCCTGACGACGACGACCTCAGCTCGGGTGTAGAGACAGACGGAGGATTCCCCGCGGTGCGTCACGATCGCGGGGTTGAATCGGTTGCGCCGGCGGCGGAATCCGACCGCGACTTTGTTAGTCTTCGCCCATCGACCGTATTGAAGAGTGAAAACTCAAACTTAGAAATTGTGTCACGCGCGGAGCATACTTGAGCGACAAGTTTCGTTGCCTAAGGTAAAATGTAACCGTTCCATTACAGGGATAGTATTTTATAGGATGTTGAAACAAAACCGATGTTAACTGCAAGGGTTCATTAAAATAATGCAAGCTCAATGAGCAAATTGGTCGTAAATGTTAAATGTAATTCCATTAGACACATAAGCACCAAATCGACATTGCTATAAACTTGTTGCTATCCTCTAAATACTACACGCGTTACTTTGTAACAATTAGAAACGAGTAGACAATGACGTCTAAAGGGAGAATCAAGGTGGCTCGAAACGAATTTTGACGGCAATTTATGAGAGAAGAAGGGTGGATAACTATGTATAAAATTATGTAAAAAAAGAAAAAAGCTATGTTGGAACAACACCTCATGAAATCGTGAGGTAATTATAATTCCTACAATGGAAAGATTGTGAGGAACTATTATAACATGCCCAAAAATCATTAAAATACTACAGATATTTTTAATTAAAATCATCAATAAAATCCTATTTTATTTGAGTACGTAAAGACAAGACTTGTTTTCTCGTTTCTAGGTGTATTATCAAATCGCGACGTATCAAAAACTTAGGTACGTGGACGAATTTTATTTAAAAAAAATTATTTAAAATTGTAATTTAAAAACGAAATATTAAGCCAGTTGGTCAGGATATAATTTATTAGGCGACACATACAGTAATTCTAGTAATGGTTTGTTTACGTCGGAGGGAAATTCACAATGTTCATATCTCACTTCATTATCATTGACGATATCAAACAGTGTCAGATCTACATGTTAGACAAACAATATCAGTGTTAACCGGGCTATATTGTTTTTCCTTCTCATCCAAACTTCATGGCAATTTGACGTAAAAATACAAGAAACCAAATTTATTTTTATGGACTAATGGTAAATGATGCCTATCGCATAGCGATCAGAATAAACTTCAAAATATATAATTATCTTTTAATTAAGTATATGTACAAACTGTAAAATTAGCTGTATATTTTATGCTTTCTTCCATTCAAAATGCAATGAAACACCATCTTTAATTCTTTGTTTTGTTCATATTTATGCTCTACACATTCCTAAAGGTACTGGAGCTGTCCATATTTCTAAAAATATTGTTATCAATGGATGCTAATAAAACTTCAAAGTTTTCTTCAAGACGGTTTTAAATCATTGACAACTGTAATTATATATCGTGGAAAGGTTTCTGAGACTATTAGAGTCGTCTATACGTATTTCCTACTATTATGTTAATAATAAACTGTCTTAGATGGTTTCTAACCCAATTTTGTTTGTGAAGGAAAATCAATAAAGAATGTCATAAGTATATAGCAGTTTTATTTGTAAACACAATATCAATCAATATCCAAATTGTTACAACTCTTCTGTTTTATCAATTCAATACAAAGGATGACTTAAAGATAAATATATAATTTTATATAAATTATGTATTTTATTTTTCTTAATATCTACACGAATAAACTTTGAAACTAAAACGAGATTATATAACCAATACTTTTAAAGTGTGTACATTAACATATTTTCATTCTTGTGGCACAGTGGTTAGCTACGCAAAGTATTATCCAGTTACGTTGGCACGGTCTTTTAAAGCTTTACATCAGGCCGGGTTATAAAAATAACGCCACATACACAACTGCAAAGCTCGAATATTTATCACAATGAAGCGGACACTAAAAATAGTAGGTACATCATTTTGTTTTAGAAAATCATTCTAGCTACTTCTTATTTGCGATATTTACCCAATAAGGTTGTTCTTTGTAATACTTATACAGAATCATAACAAAAATGTTGAAATTGTGCGAAGACATTTCGATTTTTATTTATCTTATACTGTTATTTCAGCCCAAAAAAACATTGCAAATTCTATTGTTTATTTTTTCTAACTACCAAATCTACCAATGCATAAGATCCAGCAGCGAAGACTTCATTATAAAGCAGTCGCCAAGTTAAGGCGTCTTTCCACGAGAGTGCCGCGGCGATATTATCGTCCTCCACTTCATTCTTTAACAACTCTTAGGACCGCTTCTCTCTCTGCACGGCGATTGAACGAGCAAGACGCCATCTTCTAGCAATTCGCTCGCTCGTGGGGATGGCACTAATTGCACTATGTAGTAATGTAACCACAGTACCATCCCAAAATTGACTGATTTTGTTACTATGAATTATATCTCCCAATAGCCATTTACGTTCTTTTGAGATTTAAAGATCCAAGCGAGTTACAACTGTCGAGTTGTGCACTTTATGTTATGATAGCAAATACATTATAACATATGTACATATCCAAATAGCATGTATAATAACGATGTTAGTTTCACAACCTAACTAGTGCGTCATTGCCAAAAGGCGGTAGGCCTAATCTATATAATAATAAACATTTGTAAATGTGGCTTAAAAATTAAATACGTTTAAAAATGCTAAGCTCTGCTCGTTATAACGTGTTCAGATCCACAGTGTATTTTTCCCTGCAAACTTTATTTAGTTAACAAACATGCTACGAAATTAACCAAGAATTCTCATCAATTAATTAATTAAGGTGTGCATTTGTAATTTGTAAGATAAGACACATACAGTATTCTAAATGTCATTGAATTTAACATTTTTTTTTTTTCTAAAATCGTTACCTCAGGTACGCCATGTTTGTTGACCAAATAAGACAAGTTCAGAAGACACTTTACTGAGGTAATGGAGGTGGCTGGACGGCAGCGTAAGTAGGATAGAATGGAGCGAAGTTGTTCGGTCCGCGGATCATCATGTGGTTAGACTCGCCTCTGTCTTGAATGGTGCGCGCCGAGTATGGAGATTCTTTGTAAATTGGTGTAGCTGGAAATTGAAAGGGAAATATTACAGGGATCCTAAATTGTTTCGTCGAGTACGCACCATGTGTGTGCGACCTTGCCCTTGTTTGACTGGCAGAGAAAAAGCCTAAGGCATTAAGTCCGCCATTGTATGTTTGTGCATGAACTTAATAAATACATTGGGTTTAGTCAGAGAAACAGTGTTGGCAGAACCAGCACTGCGAGTACATTGTAGCGTCGCAATTGCTTAGTTTTACTGGCGTGTCAGGAAACTATCAGAAGATCAATAAATAATAATAGTTAATGTTCAACTCACCCAAAGTCGGGTACAATGTCTGGTATGGCTGCACGGGAGCCGCTCCTGGCATTACCCACCCACCTGGGGATGCTTCACCGCCCGGAGCTGTCGGAGCCTGGAAATACATAAAAAGTTGGCTTAAGCTTAGCATCATCTACAATGGCTTGATTAACGCCTCCATGAATGTTTGTTTTGTTTTTGACATTATAATCATTTTTATATTTTTATTGTTTGTCTAGTGCGACTAATTGTGTAAGCCATAAATGGCAAAACATGTAGCTACCTCATGTTTTACAAAATAAATTTCTTATCTTAAATAGACATGATTGAATTCCAGAATTCTCTAAACTCTTTTCATCAGGAGCTACGAAAACTTAAATTTCTCGATTCACGAACAACTTTCAGGCCTTTATGTCATTACTAATTTAGATGCTAACAGAACCATCCATCGCCATTATCTTGCCCATATTCAAATGAATTTAGGGTCGGAGTAACGTTCTTAAATGCTTTTTTTTTTTTGTTATTTGTCGTCTTAACGGCCATCCCTATTCTAGTCATATCATTTACCGACTTCAAAAAATGGAGGGAGGAGGTTCTCAATTCAAAACATCAGTGAACAAAAATATTGTTCAGCGATATTTTGGCATGTCTGCTTATTGTTTACACCAGTTTTAACGCTTGGTAGATATTTAGTAACTATGAGCTGATCTGTATTTAAAATACGAAGGCACAAAAAGTAACTCCGGTTAATATTTTTGGTAATTTTAAGCTAGATAGAGAGAGAGATAGAGGCCTCAGAAACAAGAATCAAACTCAGAGGTAAAATTCTCTTTTAAAGTCCATACAATCCGTATTGGTCAAATCATATGAAAACCAGGTTAAATCTGAGGTGCCCTTTTGAGAAAAGTGCCATAAAGTACCGTATAGGTCAAACTTAGAACTTTAAGGAGCTCAACGATTTGACGAACAAAACCAAAGTAAGGACATTTGGGTAGGCCTGCCCTTTCAGTGCACGCCTTTGTCAGTAGTCGAGTAGCTCAACTGACAAACAATAAGTAACTCAACGACACTAAAAAGTGAAAAAAAAGCAACCGACTTCCAAATACAGACACTACAAAGTATAAAGTAACCTGAATTTCGAAAGTTGGTGTGAATAAACGAAGAAATAACCAAAAACACTGATGTCCGAAATTAAAGTTATTTTACCGATTTTATAAAAAGGAGAATGTCATTTCAACCAAGTTTTTATCTTTCAAACAGTCCATTCATCGTTTCTTTGATCATATAGCCATTCATACCAAAATCTAGGAAAGGTTTCACTCAGCCACTTCCATACTAACAATAAGAATGTTTACTCTACTTACCATAGGTTGTCCCGGACTAACGGGCAGTACAGCTGGCTGGCTAGGAGAGTACGGGCCGGACTCTCCGTTTCCTACATTCTCGGGAAGCGGAGCAGACGGCGCCGCTTGTCCAATCATACCGACCAGTGGTACTGTGCCGATGGCAATGTACTTCTTGCCGCTCATGTTCATATGCATGCCTGATACCACACATTCTACCTGTGGAATAAAGAAAATATATTTTTAGAAGGCTTAGCTTAGTCCTACTAACTATGACAAAAACACAGTTGAGTTAGTAGCACAGTAGACAGTGGTGTTACCATCTAAGCGGTCTTGTTTGTCATAGGCTCATAGTAAAGCGCTTATTACACTATCCAATTTTTAGGAAGCCAATTTTGGAAACAGGATAGTGTAATTGAAGTTAGAGGCCGATTTAGTTCGAATTCCTAAATTGTATCCGATTTAGATTTCCTAAAAATTGGATAGTGTAATAAGCGCTTGAGTTGGCAATATTGGGCATCCTACTTCCTATCCTAAATTATAAGTAACTAGCATTGTCCCGCGGTTTCACTCGCATAGTTCCCGATCCCGTGGGACTACGGGGATTAATATAGCATGTTTCTTGCTGATAATGTAGCTTTCTATTGGAGAAAAATGTCCAGTAGTTTCGGAGCTTATTCGATACAAACAAAAAAACCATTCCTCTTTATAATATTAGTAGAGATGTGTGAAGTTGATGATGGTTGTTGATCAATCACTCTGTTAAACGAACTTGGATAAAACTTAGCAGACGGGAAGACCATGTCCTGGAGCAGGATACCCTCTATCCCCGAAGACCATATCCTAGATTAGGACTCTTTATCCCGGAAGACCATATCTTGGCTTAAGACTCTTTATCCCAGTGGTCTGTTCTTTTGACATAATTTCCGACGTTCAAGCTGGCAAATGTAATAAATGAATACATAACCTAGCTGACCCACGCAGCTTCGTCTGCGTCACAAAAGAGAAAAACCCGTTTTTGCCACAATCTTCATTTATATTTATAGCCTTCCTCGATAAATGGGCTATCCAACACTAAAAGAAATTTTCACTTCGAACCAGTCGGTCCTTGCACGATGGGTCTTGAAGCTATCTAGGTAATCGTCCATGTAGTGTTCTTTCTTGATGGCTTCCACGGCTTCCGGGTAATCTTGCTGATATCTCTAGGCATTAGTATCTTTTACGAATATGGCTGTGGCAGGTGAGCAGGAAACACCGAATATGAGGGACTTCATTCTATACTGTTCTGTTGGATTGCTATCTCTTCATTTCCTCGCCAGAGATACCGGAGAGCATCACGGTCTTCGGTACGAAGTTCTACCTGCATGAACATTTCTGCGATATCGGCAGTCACGAGATTAGTGCTGTTCAACCACCCAAACAAACTCTTCAGCTTTAAAATATAAAGTAGATATAGATGTGCTTTTATTAGTGATATTTGATTTTGCAGTCTGCATTAATTTGTAACTATAATTATTCCGACCGCGTTATTTGTCCGACTGTATTATAATTAATGTAATATTAAAAACAGTAGAAACGTAATATCACATTAATAAAATGTATTTAGTAAGTGGGCTCTGAAAATAACGCTTCAGAAGTTCAAATAATTGTATTTCTGCTTAGTCTTCATTGCCATAATAATCTAATTTTATTAGCATGTTCCGTGTGAATTTTGGTTTGTATGACATCATCATGAGATCACTCACAAAAAGCACCGCAAGATAAGCCGATGTGTATTATACATATGTATAACGAAGTAACCTTGAAAACTGCAGCACAAATTACATCAATGAACCATTATTTAATTATCTTGCTCTGTATTGAATTTATAAAACACAAGTCGTGTGTGTGGCATAGGGTATTTTCCTTGATAGAAATGTATTTGGTCCGTCAGATTTTCAAAAAATATTGGACACGTCTTTATGCCTTTTCCGATTAATAAAAATAATTGACAAAGATAAAGTGCTTCAAAGGTTTAAAGTGCAGGAGTGAGGGTCGGTGACGTAACTTGATGGTGAAAAGTAAACCAACATTCAGTTTTAGGGTTCCGAACCCAAAAGGGGACCCTATTACTTAGCCATTTTCATTACAAATACTTCACTTTCCATTAAATCATATAATTATATTGTTCTACGGTGTACGACCTTTAATGTACACTCTAAATTGAACCTTTTATTCACGTTTATAAAACCATTTTTTAATATGTAGCAATACAACTGTACTTTTGTTTTCATATTGGGAAACGGATACTGCTTTCGCCGCCACGCAATCACAATGCATAATAATTATGTGAATGAATCGAGAATCTAAACATCCATTGAACTTGTATTAAACAGACTGAGAATTTGGTTACTTGCGCCCTACAAATACGGGAGTATAAGAAGTTTTTTTATAGCCTGTGGTTATATCGACCCTGAAAGACATTGCATAATAGGGTAGTTAACTAGAAAAATCTAAATTTTAAAATTAGTCCGGCGGATAGATTTCCAAAAAATATTGTACACGTATTTTTCTTTTTTCACGTAAACAAAAAATGAAGACGATACAGCGCGTTGAAAAGCGCGTCGTGTGACGTCACTACTCGCTACAATTTTCACCGAGCCGTAACGTCACAAGCCCCCATTCCTGATCTTTGATGCTTTGTATCTTCGTCAGTTTTTATAGATTTGATAAAGGAAAAAATACGTGTCCAATATTTTTCTATAATCTAACTGACGGACTAAACATAATCATATATTTTTTACTCAGGAAACATCCCTATTGCGCCGACCCGCCACTATAAGGTATAGCAATACAATCAGCCTTACCTTGAAGTCGTAATCCAAATCGATAAGGTTACAGTTGACGAGATCGGATGGCGGTATTGGAGGTACTTCCATTGACAACTCCCAACTTTTCGTGGAGCCCGCGGGGGCTGGCCCTTCTTGTATGGTTAATACTATATCTTTTATTTTCTTCGTTTGAGTTGATGGAGATGTTGCCCTGTATGTCACCACCTAAAACAATTTTAATTATACTTATCACGCTTATTATGTGTGTACATACATATATATGTACAACCATTAATAAATTATTTATGTGGGTTCATCCACGTGAGTCTTCCAGCTCATCTTGATACTTTTCGAAAGAAACATTTTGTGTATTCCTACTTAATACCATTTCATGTACTAGAGGGCCGTAATTTATCTTTGCGAGCGAAATTCCATCGCAACGGCCATTCTCAACGGGGCGAGCTATGTACGCAGGAGATATTTTTGTGTAAAAGTATCAAAAGCGCACACGTGCACTTTCTGTTCATTTGCTCTTAAAGTGACGGTACTTGCGACCGAGGCAGTAATGAAGCTAAATTCACCAAATACTTACATCATAAATTAAGTTACTTTGTGGCCTGTTTTAAGCAAATCACGATTCTAAAGACATTGACGTTTTGAACGATAAAACAATGACCAAAATTCTTAGCTAACACGCTATCAAGGACAGCTGTGTACAGACTCTGTATCTGTAGTAAGATATAATCAAGTTTCATTACCACAAGAGCGTGGCGCACGAGTACTCCATTTAGTTAACTATTGTAAATTAGTGTTAACATCTAACTAGATATTGTTCATTTATTTTATTGAATGAATGAATGAGTTATTTGGCAGAACATATCATCCAAGCTTATGCCCGCGGCTTCGTACGCTAATATCCCGTTTTTCCCGTTCCCGTAGGAATTTCGGGAAATCCGCTCTTTGTGCTCCCGAGTGACAAATTTCAGCTTTCTACGAATAGTAGTTTCGGCTGTGCGTAGTTACTCAATCACTTAGTAACGGAAGACTTTTATATATTGAGTGGTGAAGAAGTTTCTTTTTGTTGCTTGGGTTGTAATTTACAGTTCTCATTCTTGAAATTTAGGTAAGTAATGTTGTATGATTTTAAAATGCTTTTCACGATCCTATTGATGCTATTTTGAATACGGGTGGTTTTCTGTGCTTCTTCGGGTGTATTTGAAATGACATAGTGGTGAATACATAGCTGTTTCCTGGAAACAACTAGCACAAGACGAACTGACTCCTACTGGAAGGACTGGCCTGCAATAGCAGCGGTAAAGTATTGTGAAGAAGGGGAGAGGGAAACCTTAGTGGCCAACAGAGAGACATAGCAGGCTAGTTATAAGTATAAAATTCACTTACCTTCCTCAAGAAGATCTTAACCAGATGCAACTGCACATTGCTCTTGTTATCAATTTCTACACGTATGGGTATCTTTTGACCAGGAACATATCCCGAAACGGGCGCTTGGACATCGACGGACAGCGGGGCCGACGCGCAGCAGAAGCAACAGAAAGTCTTCTCCAGTTGAATGTGAATTGGTTCCTAGATAAGGAGACTTTGTTTAAAACAAAAAAACCACCTTATAGAGAATATCCAGTTATATGTCACCGGAAAATTGCAAATGCCGTAAGATTGTAAACTATCGCGTAAAATTGTAAACTATTTTTTCTTAATAAGACACGGATATGTTGATAAATATTGAATTTGGATGGGATGAGAGATGTACACAATATGATGCGCGGATTTTCGTGCTTTCATTTACAAACTACACCCTTCAATTCCTCTAATGGATAAGAAGTCGGGCGGTTCAAACAGCAATACTTTCCTAACTTTTTTATACCCGTTGTAACTTTTAAGTGAAAGGTCCGATTTGAATAATTTAAAGTGTAATTTTTATACACATACATAACCAACCCTAAATATCAAACCACTTAAATGAATAAGGATACCAAAATCACCACTATTCTATTGTTTGAACGAAAAAACGGTAATTGTGTCTTAACCATAACAGTTAAACATACATATGCACATCGCGGACTTTTTTGTTGGTAATAATGAGACTTATACTTTAATCATGTAGTACATTATTGTTAAGTATCATTAAGAGTTTTCTCAGTGCACGCAAAATTTTGCTACTCTTGGTTACATTTTGTAAATAAACTATAGCACTTCCTGATCATTTAGTTAAAAAAATTGTCAAAATCGGACCAGTAATTTCAGAGCTTCGGTAACAAACGGTATCAAATTAGTATAGATTATAATCTAACTAGCAGCGCCCCGCGGTTTCACCCGCGTAAGTTTCGATCCCGTGGGAATATAGGGGTATTTTTTTTCCTGTATGTTAATTTTATCCTATATGTTAATCCTGGTTATAAAACACCTGTGCGTGAAAGAGTAACAAACATCCATCCATCCTTCTTTCGCGTTTATAATATTAGTAGGATAAAGATTTATTACAATCTTACGGAGTATGTAATTATCCAGTGATATAATATAGTATAACTGTATGAAAATTTTGGGAGACAATCTTTCAATTTATGCATTGATAATTGAATATCTCTTTGACCTAGACCTGTAAATTAGATAAATAAATAATTCTAGTAAAGTGTAGGCAACTTTCTCCTAACATTTTATTTTCATACTGATAATATTTTATGGATGGCTGGTATCACTTTCCTTTGGTCAAAATGTCAATTGCAATCTGACAGAAATGCGGGAAAATTGAGGTATTTTTGACAGATTGTGACTGAGATGCAAATGGGAACATTATTTAAAATTTGATAGAATCAGCAAGCACTCTAAATTGAGCATTTTGCATTAAGAACATGCCAAACCCTGTTTAAAAGTATTTTTATTTTATTTATATTTGTTGAACTAAAGTAAAGTTTAAGAAATAATCAACTTCAAATACTAAATTCAGAAATTGTATGATACAGTCACACATTCTAAGCAGAGTAGCAGACATTATTCATGACGGAAATATAAAGTGGGTATTCCAATAGAAACATACCTTATATGAAGGGTTGAGATTCAAATCAAATGCATTGATCACAGTGAAAGCCATCTTTGTTTCTTGGTCAAACTTCCATGGCCTATCCAGGGTAACTTTGACAGTATACCTGACATATCCATACTGACCCTCGAAGGATGAAGGCAGTACTGGAGGCAAGGTGCAAGTGAAGTTATAAACTTGCTTGCCAGCAGGGATTTCTATTTCATTTCCTACAAAACAATAAATCTTAGTCTTAAGAAAAAAATGTGAGTTTAAATGCCAGTAATGAAGTATGTAAAAGATATATTGATTACCAAGATGTAAAAGAACCCATACTCATAAACTGACCTAGTAATATTATAACACAGATGGGCACCATCTTTAAAGAATCTGTTATTGTTATTGACTACCTACTTGACAGAAAAATTATAATATATTTGATATCTATTGACAGAGGCTTCACCTGCATCCTAGGACAACTACTTCATGCAGATGAATAGTATCATAATTATGTGATAATTGTGTAAGATTTATTGTTAGTACAGTCTCCCAAATCTAATAATCATACACAACAATATTGGAGATAGAGCATAACTGATACTTAGAACTCTGAATTTTGTCTTAAGTCAAGAGTGTAGGTAATGCATTATTCATACTGATGACTAACACTATGTTTACTTAGAAATCCAGGAAAAAGTATCAGTAAATACCTGTGCAAAATGCTATAAATAATGAATGACCTTCTGTTGTTTAGAACAACTTAATAATAATGTATTGACATGCAACTGTATCATATTTTGACATGGTTCTATTGTGTTCCATTATACACTCGAGAACAATAAACTAGAATCACTTCATTGCATGTCGCTCAAAACCATTTTATACAATTTCTATTAAATTAACTATGGATAGTTCATCACAAAGGTAATTAAATAACATAAATAAATAAATTTTAAAGAAAGAAAAATGTTTATTTAGGACTTGCACAAAACAAATTTAAAAAAAACATAATATTAAAAGCTTAATATTAAATTTAAACTGTGCAAGGCCAAAAAAGGTCCCTATTTCAGCATATGCTGGGATATTTAATCAATTGATAAATACTAATTGTAAGTAAAAATTGTATCTTTTCATATTATCCTATTCCTGTAGACACCCTCATCTTTTAAACACAAAATTATATACATTTATTTTTAATATTTTTGATATCATTTAATAGCAAGATGCACTTCATCTCCCCAATGAATTTGCAAACATATTCATAGCATAGTTGAAGTAATTTCAGTTTATTACTTGTGATGTAGGTACAAGCTATTTACAGAATCAGTTATCTTATTTGCATTATGTAATTTGCATGCTCACTTGATAACAAAACTTATTAAAAGATTTTACTCAACTCCATGCCGTTGAATGGATATTTCTAGAGTCATTAGAATGATGCTTTAACATGACTTTTTGTTGCCTTCTATAGTTCTGTAGTAGTATCTGAATGATATAAATGTTTTCTTAATGAATAAAATAATAATGACCTGAAGGTAATGATAATTACAATGTTGTTATCTCAGCAAATTATTTTAATTAAATTCAGTGTCCTGGTAATGTGATGTGTTACTGTGTAGATATTATTATTAGAGTAGTTTTAGATTATCTTCATTGATATTCACCTGAATTGCTACCCAGCAAATAATATGAGACTTGGAAGTATTCCTCATTTCCCGTGTGCAAGGTGTCGATATTTTCTTCCTTTCCATCGGAAGTTTGTTCACTTTTACTTTCGGACCACTCAGTATGTGCTTCTCCTTTAATCTTGACATGGATACCTAAGTAATAAAATATTCAAAAGTCGTACAGATTCATATATCTAAATCAATATACTTTTATTTTCGTGCTCATTCTACTGGATGAGTCAGAGACCATAATACAAACTAGGTAGTCGTATATTATGTTACATACCTCGAACTTTTTTTGGACTATCAAAAACATATTCTATTCTTCCGTTGATGGTTTGCCCAGCGTAGTACGTGTTCCATTGGTTATCTAAATATATGTTAGCTTCCTTTATACCCATTTTAAGACAAAAATACAGCAAATACTTCAATCACACCAGCACACGCAAAGTAGACACTAAAACTTGGTTGACGACACTGACAGAAGTAGGAGTGAGGCATATTTATCGTAACAGATAGAAGTAACAGATATTTACAAATAACAGATAACAATTGCTCCTAACAACTTATTTTATCTGTTATTTTAATAACAGACACTCAAACACTGTTACCACGGCTGTTACTGTTATACCAGTCCCCACACATACAAGCTGTTATTGTTATCACATTCAAATGTTACTTACTACGTACGGCTGTTACTGTGATACACATTCAATCTCGTTCTCTCTTTTTCTCATTACAGAATGACATTTGCTGAAAAGAAACACAGCTATTATCTATTTTTAAATAATAGGTGTGTCTCACTCTTACTACAGCGGTTAAACTACGCTAAAAAGAGAAGCACCTAGTATTTATTAAAACCCTGAAATATAGTTGGTGGTCTCACAAGAACAATTAGTTACGAAAAAGTGACTCCTAAATTTAGCCCTATTACCTACCTGTTACTGGCCAGTGACCATTGTAAAAAAAAAGTATAATTTATTTTCTTCCTGGCTGCACGGCATTTTGAGATTCAGTTTTTTAAAAATGGGTCCATATTCTAGTAAATTGTTTTAAGCTTGCTAACGAAATGCAACGCGATTGCAGTAGAGAATTTAATTGAAATAGCATGAAATAGGTGACATATTGATAGTACAATCGTATATATCTTTAATAGTATGTAAATAATTTGGTTTAATAAAACTTACCAGGGATTTTTAGCAACCAGTATGTAAATCAAGTATATTGAGAGTAATTTTTCATAGTTGATAAGTTTGAGAGAAATAGTATTAAGTATTTATTTTTTAATATTTTATTTTAGATTTGCGAAACCATTCCATTGATTGTGTTAGGACTCCCTTATTGTCTTTGGTTTGATATTTGACGGGATTGGTTGAAAATGTTTCATTTATTGCGACTTTAATTAAAGTTGTATTAAAGATGTTATTCAATTGAAAGTTAATTTTATTAGAACGAAAGTGGTGAATATTGAAAGTTAATTTTATTAGAACGAAAGTGGTGAATCGTAATTTTAAAAATTTCGTAGTCTCTGATTTTTACATGCTGGTTAGTATATAAAAATCAAGTATGCTGAGAGATATTTTTCATAGTTAGTATGTTTTGACAGAAATAGTATTATTTATTAAAAAATAACAGCCTGTTATTTAATAACAGATATTTGGATCTGTTATTTTTATGTAACAGGAACAGTGGTAACAGGTATCGAGTTTTACCTGTTACAACCCATCTCTAGACAGAAGTGACAGACAGGATGACAGGATCCCCTATACCCTCCCATTGAGATAGGAAAAACATGGAGATGCCGCATTATTCTATACATAAATTTGCTTATACAAATATCTATTAAATCGATACAGAAATAAGAAACTACACTTTGTCTCTTTTTAACCAATGAGTTAACACATTTGAAGAAAGAGACGTCATGCTATTTGTTTTATCTCTTCCTGACAACATTTTCACATATCCGTCAATGTACGTACATTGACGGATATGTGAAAATGTTGTCATTGTTTGTCAAAGATGGCGGATGGCACGCGAGGTACGTACCTCGCGTGCCATCCGCCATCTTTTGGACCCGTGGTTTTGAAGTACGTCAGCTGTCAAGTGAACAACAACATTGGGTTTAGATTACGATTTTTAGGGATAAAAACGCTCCAAACTAAATTGTATTGTGCTGTGAGTGTCTAGTGGAGCAAATTGAATATACGTGTGCAATAATTCAGTGTGGTGCAGGGAAAAACCCCAATCGAGCATAATTAAACATGTACAGGTTAGTAGCCGTATTTTAAGAAAAACTTTATCATACTGCTATTTTTTTTGTATAACTATCCTTGTTTTATTTATAGAATCAAAGTTCCTAAATGTACATACAAATTATTTCTGATATTTACCTCTATTTGCTAAATTTATATCATGTTTTGTTTACAATACAAATGACAGTTCAAAATAGTGATGTCTTTTATTTAATAAGCTATCGATAAGTCACATTTTTTTAGTTTGTATTATACATTGTAGAGTAGGGTATCAAAATGAAGGGCTTGAAGAGACGATTTTGAAAATAAAACTAACAAAATAAAAATAGTGATAGTACTAAAACGACAATATCAATTCATCATGCAGTAGGTGGTGGTTATTTAGTTCACTCTGATTTGTTCCACTAACTGCATTAAATAACTTCTGGCAACTTGTGACCTATAATTACCGTTCATTCGTTCAAGTAGGAGAAGAAATACCATAATTCTGACCACATTTATTCAAATAAATGTAATGTTACTGTTAATCCGAAAACTTACCCCTTCGTTTGTTTCAGCGTTATTCTATATAACCATTGTTAAGAATCTTGGATACTGACTTACTTTCTGGTTAAAAAAAAAAACACTTGACCATCGATATTATTCAATGTATAGCGGATGTATCCGAACGTCTCCCTGGTCGCAAGGGTAGAGGTAGGCCGCCTGAGCGATACTCGCCGTAATTGCGTGTGCGTATCCGAACGCACCTTCACGCATGCGCCTCGCGCCGGCCAATAGTAGCCAAGGCCGCGATAATATCAGCCACTGATTGGCTGTTAGGTTGGTAAAACTGTCTTAGTTGTAAGGTCGCCATATTAATTATGATAAGTGTGGCGACATTGGGAATTCTGCTCTGCTAATGTTCAGACATGATTGTGATTCAATGTTTTGATTAAAGTTTAAGTTTATGCCAATTACAAAACCCTTTCACTTAAACTGACTCACCCCGACTACATCTTGGCCCCCAACGTGTGTTTCAGTGGTTTTTGTAATGTGGATCAAACTTCGTTGCTAAAAGTGCTTCAAGTGAAACTTTAGGTACTTAGCAAAATGCCGCGGACGCGCAAATCGCTTTCCGCCGACTCAAACTTAGAAGAATCCAAACAATCAAGCAATATAACTATGACACAAGACGTCCTTACGACTTTGTTAACGTCGATACAACAGTCGCAAGCAGAATTTTTCAATCAAGTCCTTCACGAATTCCGTTCGTCGACGCCGCAGACATCGATGGATGTAGGTACGTCTGCCGCTGCCGAGGCCCTTGTGAAGTCAACAGCCAACTTCTCGAAATGTTCATCCAAGTTCAGCGGAAATCCTGAGGAATCCGTGGAAAACTTCATAGATGCCATCGAAGTTTACAAATCATGCCTAAACATAAGCGACGAGAACGCTCTTTTAGGTATGTCGATGCTGCTCACTTCTTCAGCGGGAACATGGTGGCAGGGCGTTAAGGGCACTACAAAGACATGGGATGAAGCTATAACTAGACTCCGAAGTGCATATGGCGAACGTCGCCCGCCTTTCCGGATTTACCTAGAACTGTTCTCCCTAGTACAAGGCAAAGAAAATACAGATTTATTCATATCATAAGTCCGAGCCTTGTTTGCCAAGCTGCCACAAGAAGACTTATGCGAACGTGTCCAGTTGGATATGACCTTCGGATTGCTGGATCGCCACATCCGCAAGCGTATCGACAGAGCTGCAGTGTCAACATTCGACGAGTTGCTAAAAAAGGCGCGAGCTGTGGAGGATTCCCTAAACGAATCACAACATGGCCGCCTGCCGCAAAAGTCATCGTCTGACCGCGAAGAAGGATCACGCGCTTTTCTCCAGCAACCTGCCACCCGGCCCCGGTCGCAGGAGGGTCCGAGGTTGGGGGTGGGGGCGGCTGCGGCGCCACTGACGCAGCAGCTTTAGCCGCTCCTCCTCCAGCCTTCCTCCTTCCCCTCTTCGCCGGGGCCGACTTGGTCGTCGCCGGCGTCGCAGGCGCCGGCGCCACAGGCGCTGGCGCGGCTCCCGCCTTGGCCTTCGCCTGGCCGGACGTTCCCGGGCCAGCAGCCACCGCGGCTGCGTACGAAGCCGCCTTCTGCTGTCCCGGGGGCCTCTGTGCCGCCGCCAACGGGGGACGCCGGATCATGTCCTCCAAGACGGACACCTGCCTCCGGAAGGGAGCCAGCTCCTGCCGCACCAGGCTCCGCACCTGGCTCAGCACTTGGCTCCCCTCCAGCGCCGCCGGACTCGGCCCCCCCTGCGGCTCCTCCGAGGCCGCTCTGGCCATGCCAGCCAGGTCCCTCCGGAGCGACTCATTCTCCGCGATGAGTCGCTCCGTTACGGCCGCGAGGCGGGCGACCTCCGCCCGCAGCTCTGTCGCCTCTCCGGACCCGCCGACGTTGGCCGCCGCCGCCGCCATTATGGAGGCTTTGGCCGCGCTAATGGCCTCCCGCTTGGAGGACTGCTTCCTTTTGAAGGCCACAGCGCGGATCGCGGCCTCCACGACCTCCTCCAGCTTGGCCCTCTTCTCCTCGGCAGTGGGAGGTACCTCTCCCGGGGACTCCGAGTCGTCGGAGTCGAGAGGAGGCGGACGAGTAGAGGGAGCCCTGCGACCGCTCCCTCCAGGGCGACGCCCCTCCCCCGCCAACCTCTCGGCCCGACGCTCCACCTCCCGGGTAGAGGGAGCCAGCCCTCTCCCTGCCTCACAGCCCCTGCCCCGCCTAGCGGTGGGGATTTTTCGGGCGGAGGCAAACTCGCCCTCGGAGGACGACCCGCTGTCATCCTCCCGTCTGGACCGCTTGCGGAAGAACTTTACGTTCTCCGCAGCAGTCCCCCCTCTTTCATCTCCCGAGCCCGCCGAGCTGACCGTTACTAGATCTAGCGCGGAGCCGGAATCCAACTCCACGCCACCCCGGCGCTCAGGCGAACCCTCCTCTGCAAATTCGTGCGCCATCAGCTCCTTAAAAGAGGCGGATCCGGATGACGACGACGAATTGGAGCCTCCTCGGCTCTTGTTGCCACTGGCAAGCGGAAGACGTTTGGTGCCCACCCCAGAGTACGGAGGGCAGCCCGCCGAAGCGGGGTGGGATTCCCCGACCGCTGAGCAGTCGGGACCCACCTGGGGACTCATTTTGCAAGCGTCTTTTTTCATTTTTTGTTCCTTTTAAGGGTGTGGTCCCTTTTCGCTCCGCCCCTTCTCAGGGCCCTCTCTCCTAACCTCACCTCTCCACCTGCTCGCTGCTCTCACAGTCACGTCTGATGATCAGACGCGTACCAGAGAGCAGCGAGCAAGCGTGTGTCTCTCTTGGTCTGATCCCTCACTTGCGACCCTCCGGCATGAGTGGCTCTACCGGGAAAGCTCGCAAGATCATTGGGACGCTCAAGCCCCACCACGACGACAACGTGGAGACACATTCGGTGGGGAGCTTCTCACCCCTTGTATGACTATAAGTTAGTACTATAGTATAGGAAAAGTAGTTACTATAAGTATAGGAAAAGAACTAAAACACTTGTTACAGTTATGCCAAAAGTATAATCTAATCATCCAAAGTTTAATAGTATTGATAAGTAACAAAATTAAATGTACCAGAAGAAATGTTAGTAACTCTGGTATCGATATCGATACTTTTTGGTTTTGATTACTTATGTGCTTCCCTAGCAATGGCTGCCATCTTTTGGACCAGGTTTATAGTAGGTATGCACGCTTATTTTGTAGGTATTTCTGGTCCATATTATTGTAAGGTCTTTGTACCCTCCCCGGTCCACTATTCCTACCTCAATGGTTCACTGTTTCCCTTTTTTATCTTTGGTCTCACACGTCATAATGACAGCTGTAGTGGCATTGGCAACACTGGTTAATAGTGGTGAAAGCACTAACACTACCACTACCTGGCTCATACACCTTCTTCCAATTCCTAATTGCTCCCTCACTACTGAGGATCATGACTCCGTCTCAATTTTATAGTTAAGTTATCTTTCAGTAGCTTGGCGGAGATCGATGTTGATAGGTATCTTCAGGTACTCGGATATTTGATCCGATCACTGTTACGGGTGAAAGCCCCTAGGTCTTTTGATTGACCTGTCTCGGTCTCTGTCCATTTTTTTGCTGGCCAATAAACCTATGACCAAAAACAGAAACATGGTCGTAGAACGTCTATTAGGTACTTACAAAATATCTTACAACATCACGAAATTCACGAATTCACGACTCGTTGCACATAAGTTGAAGACAGTTGTTATGTTTCACTAGTTTGAGTGGATCGAAATATTACTATGATAGATTGTACGGCGGGTATCCATGGCGCTATCACCACATTTTACCTTTGCCTTTGCCCCATACAGAAATATAGAGAAGTCAAGTACACAGACGTCCAATTGGTGAAACTGATATATTTAGCCCCTACATACCTGGATATATTATTTTGCTGAGTCATGAGTCGTCAATAATTTAATCTTCATAAACGAACGTGCACGTGAACGTGCCCTTTTGTTTTACTCAAACTCTCACTGTTAGCAGCAAAATGAGACAACACTATTGTAGGATGGCGATTATTTCCAAAAAGAATCGATTTATAAATCAATCCAAATTGTAAGCTGATGTATCGATTCACAAAAAAATTGAGGTCTAAAAGATCGATTTCTAAAAAGCGATTTTTTTTTCAAGTTAGCTTTTATAATGTAAATATAAATCTATTTTATAAGAAACAAGAAAGACAACATAATAAATGACCTCATATTAGTAAAATTAGTATTTTTTTAATTCATATCAAAGTCAAATCAGATAAGAAAGAAGACACTTACTTTCAAAATGTATTAAAAAACAAACATACAGCCATCTCACGAGTTTTTGAGTAATTAACCCTTGAATCGGCAACACCGTAATGTTACAGACACATTCAATTAATTGTAAATCTTTTTATGGTTTTTACCAATACAAAAAAAAAAATTCGAAAGTCGATTTTCAAGGGCGAAATATCGATTCAATACTGCATATCGATTTAAAAAATCGATATTTTAGGCCTGAAAAATCGATTCTTCGATTAATCGATCTCAGATCGCCATCACTACACTATTGCTCTTTTCTAGTTTTCTTATTTTCCCGATGTTGACGTCAAGTTCTGAGTGATGAACTGATGACATTAATTAATTTATTAGTCTACGCAACTTCAAGAAGTAATCAAAACACAGGTGGTGGACTGCTTGTATTTGTAATAGTTTGATGAATGCCGAAACGAAAACGATATTATTCTTCTCAATGTATCGAGAATTCCGTTACTCACTGGTTCTTCAATTCTCAATTTGCTCTACAACACAAGTTCCAATTTGCTTCATCTTTTGAGAAACTATAAATAGATTTATTTTATTTGTTTACTGTCTAACTATGGACTTCTACCAAGTATCTCTAAAATGGCTGAGATTTCTGTGATAATACCGGTGCATGATGGAGAAAAATGGATAGATAATTGCATGAATTCTATAGCAGTCCAGTCTATTCTAAACACTAGTAAAAAGTTGGAAATCTCTATTTACAATGATGGCAGTTCTGATAAGACTCAAGAACTATTGGAGAAATGGGGAACATATTTTGAGTCTCAAGGAGTAAGTTATGTGTTATCAGGCAGCATAACATCAAAAGGTGTGGGAGCTGCTAAAAATGGTGCTGTTAAATTCAGCACAGGTCAATTTCTATGCTTTCAAGATATTGATGATGTGATGCACCCTCATAGAATATATTTACAGTGGGAAGCAGCAAAGTTAAACCATAACACTCTTATTGGTAGTCAAATATCTAGAGTACCTGTAAATTCAACTCCTCGGTATACTCACTGGGCTAACAGCCTAACTAGTAACCAGTTAAAGATACAAATATATACTTCCAATGGGCCAACTTTGCTAATGCCAACATGGTTTTGCCACAGATCTGTTTATGATAGAGTTGGAGGATTTGTTGAAACTGGGCATGGAACACCTGAAGATTTGCTATTTTTTTATAACCATCTAGATGCTGGTGGAGATGTATATAGGGTGGATAAAGAGCTGGTCATATATACTTATCACGAAGGTGCAGCTACATTTTCTGTTAAACGAGAACAGATTTGGAAAATACAGCTAGACAGATTACAAAAGTGTGTATTACCTCAATGGAACTCTTTCACAGTTTGGAATGCAGGAAAAGCTGGTCGAAGATTTGTCCGCTCATTAAGTCCAGATAATTTAAAGAAAGTAAAGACATTCTGTGATGTTGACAAAAATAAAATAGGAAAAATTGTTGAGCTGTACTGTCCTATTGAAAGGAAGGTTATTATCAAGTTACCTGTTATCCATTTTAGAGATGCAAAGCCACCTTTATTGATATGTATTAAGTTAGATCTAACTAATGGTGAATTTGAAAGAAATCTCAAATCATTGAATCTTGTTGAAGGAATTGATTATGTTTTATTCAGTTGATATTGTAACATAATTATGTTGACAAAATATTACAGCTATATTAAAAATGTATTACTGTTGATCTAAGTATTTCATTGATTTGCATATCATAATATGATACTACAACTTCACCTAAAAGTTATTTAGTGCTAAATTAATTATAAAGCAGTTATATAAATTAATATAAATACTACACAAATAAAAACTAATAATTGTGTGTTGGCTGGAGTCTCCAGTTCATTAGTTTGTGGTACTAGTATGTAGTGTGGTGCAGATGTGGAATAATTTTGCAGCTATGTCTCATCTAGTGATAGCTTGTGTTCCCAAAGGTATATGAAATAATCTTTTTTGAGAAAATTATAGTCCTTTTCAGGATGCTGTCTTGATGGGCCAAAATTCCAGACAAATCTTCAAAGGTTGTGTCAAGCTATACTCCTTACATTGGTGCACTATCTGCACTTCAGCATATATATTTGTGGCTCAAAGACTTCACGCCACATCTTCATCCTGTATTCCTCCATTGCTCTAGCATATTAAAGTGACTACTCATACTCTTTACTTATAAAGATTAAATATTGCTGCTCAAGTCTTGTTCAAATCCTATATAATGTTAGCATCATTGCTATCTTAAAACTTATGTGATGATACTTTTAAAGCTCAAGCTCATCGAGAAGTTCATTTTGTATTTTATCAACAAAACTATCATCAAATATAGGGGAAAGTGCCCTGCGTTCCCTGCCACGACCTTTTTTGTGGATTAATGTTCGGGGTTTATCTTCAATTGTCTCTCTGCCCATTTGAAAGGCTGAGCACCATTTGTAGACCATGGATTTACCAGGACATTGAGAACCATAAACAGCTTTCATCTCACTTAAAATGGCTTGGGGTCCTTTTCCTTGCTTTGTCAGGAACTTGATGACAGCACGGTACTCTACCTGCTGCATATCCATTCTATTCAGTGCAGCAGACATTATTACTGATATCTGTTTGTTTCCAAAAAGCTTGCAGAGCAGTCTATAAAGTCTGCAACAAGTTAACAAATAACAACAGGTATGAAAATATTTAGTAATTACAGTAATTTCATAATAAAAGTTCTTTTATACAAACATATAGAAAAAGGTGCGCATTTTTAGTGTTTGTGAAACAAGGGCCAGTTGTGATCAAGACGCTAGATTTTACCGTAGAAAAAGTGCAATATAACAAAAACTGCTATATACCTGGTGCCTTGTCTTATTCCCAGTCGGTTTTTAGGTAGGTACTGCTAAAGCTGCATAAAAACAGCCCCTCTCATCTAATTCATGCCATAACTTCGTTTTCTGTCAATTTAACTACATATACAGCAAAAATGAAAATCTGTCGTACGGGTCAGAGCAGTCTTTCTTTGCAAATTCTAAGGTCTTGTCTTAATGCATCAATAGGCTTCTGAGAAATTGAGAATTAATTTGGAGCAATATTATGCAAAGGAACAATCAGCCAATTACAAAGTGCATAGATGACAAAGTGCTGCCAGATGCGTCAAGGCCCAAGTCACCACAGAGCATGTAAAACCCAAGTCACCAAAAAAATCGCCTAATGATCGCCTAAAATCACGTACGCGTAAGTAACCTAAAATTGTTGAATTATTGTATTTCAGTTTCAATAAAGTTATTAAAACTTTTTTCGCGCACCTATAATGGTGCACTTAAACAAAAACCTCGCCATGATAGTGAATAGGTAATTATAGGTATTATCCTGTAGGCCCATTGAGATGGGAAAAATCGGAAAAATCAAAGTGTAGGCCCCAGTTCTCCCTACCCTGTAGTCCCTGTAGATCACGTGCGACAAAATAATAAAAAATGGTACAATTTTATTTATAATTTATTGCAAGAAATTTTTGAAAATGTAATGTAAATGAACCACCGTAGGTACGGTCTATACTTTCGGTTTCACGGTTTTTTTCCCAATAATTGGCAATGCAAAGATTCTCACTAGCGCCTCTAGTGTCAAAATTGTGAAGCTGTCTATTGTAAGGTCTTTGTCTAAGAACGACACTTTGACAGTTTTGAGTTTTCGATACAATTTACATCCATTGAGATCATTGACCTATAAAAATATGGACTGGAAATACCTACAAAAAAAGGGTGCATACCTACAACTCATATTGTCACATAAAATGGCTGCCATTGCTAGGGTTGAGTCAATCAAGGTGTTTACAACGAGTATCGATACTAAATACGAGTTCCACTAGTTAATCACGTTTGGAGCATACCTAATATTATGTACTTAATTAAAATTCTTTGTAATAGTAACAGAAAAAGATGAGTAGGTTATCTTACCTTCTGCTATCTATACAAATAAATAAAAGTCAGCCATCTCATGCGACAAGTTTATGGTAGTTTTGCTGTCAAATATTATTTTATTTTTTTGAATTATTGAGATTTGCGCGAATATTACGAAGAGATTACTTTTAAAACTACATGTAAATATTGGAAAACAGAAACTCAACATGCCTGTGTGTTGTATTGTAAAGTGTGGTGTATGAAAGAATCAAAATCAATCTCAATTGTCTTTGCACAGGTTAATTGCCGGTTTTCATGCATTAATACTCACAATAATACACATCCGATGATACTATTGTAACGCGGTCATGAATGTATGGCTAAAGTATTGATATTTGGGTTAATTTCCATGTAACAGGCCTTTTTTATATTTGTTAATTCATTCGTTTGTTTACAAATATATGTTTTAATGGAATAGTGTTGTACCATTGCCAACTTGCCGTAATAGTCTCCGAAACTAGTTCCGCCGCTGAAACTTTAACATAAATACTCCTGCGTCTTATACCTTATAGCTTCTGTCCGCGACTTCGTCCCCGTGGGATCCCCGATTTTAAAACATTCTTTATCGCTGCTCCGCTCCTATTGGCTTAAGCGTGATGATATATAGCCTAAAGCCTTCCTCGATAAATGGTCTATTTAACCCAACAATAATTTTTCAATTCGAACCAGTAGTTCCTGAGATTAGCGCGTTCAAACAAACAAACAAACAAACAAACTCTTCAGCTTTATAATATTAGTATAGATTATAACAGACACTTAAGTTTTATTTATTTGTATAGATAGCAGAAGGTGAGATAACCTACTTATCTTTTTCTGTTACAATTTCAATGGACTTTAAGTAAGTACATAATATTAGGTATGATCCAAACGTGATAACTAGTAAAACTCGTATTTAATATCGATACTCGTTGTAAACACCTTGATTGATACATCCTTAGCAATGGCAGCCATTGTATGCGACAATATGAGTTATAGGTATGCACCCTTTTTTGTAGGTATTTCCAGTCCATACTTTTATAGGTCAATGCTCTATACCCTTATCTATACCCGATAAAATACTTTATTACGCTTTGGTAGGTTAGGGATGCAACGCATCTGAAAGAGTTATTTATGATTATAAAAATGTGAATGTATGAAGAAAGAATGATTTGCAAAATGGAAAAATTGCCGTAATAGTCTCCGAAACTAGTTCCGCCGCTACAACATTAACATAAATACTCCTGCGTCTTAATACAGACTTATACATTATACCTTATAACAAACAGTTTTATTTATTTGTATAGATAACAGAACGTAAGATAACTTAGTCATCTTGCCTTTGATAAAAAAGACAACTTAAAATATAGTTGTCTCTTTTATCAAATAAGATTAACTCACTAGAAAGAATGAGACGTAACGATATTTCAAGTTCTGAATCATATTTCACTCATATATGTAATAAATAAGCAATTGTATGTATAGAATAACGCAGCATCTCAACTCATCTTTTGCAAAGATACGACTGCCCATTGGATGTATTGTAAAAGTATGAAACAAACTACAAGCCAATGTCAACTCTATTAAGGTACTCACAAGAATCGTTCATTGTTTTGCATAAAAATAATTAAATATGTTGCAATCATTCTCACCGTTCTTTAGATAATATTGTTTCAGAAAGTTGTCCATATTTATTTCTGATGTAGGCTAATTGGCGACCAGTCGCCGATGATAAAATTTGGTTGTCCAGTAACGTTCCAAATGGGTCTACCCTTTATAGCAGAACTTTTTATGTCATAATATTATTTTCCCCACCCACGCGAGCTCATCGTCGCAGACGGTTTTCACGCTCACTACCGCAGCTTCCAATCTCAATCGCTGCGGCGAGTGTTAAAACTACCTGCTCCTCAGCCCGCAGGTCACTTCGCCCTTCCGCACCTACGCGTGCTTATATTACACTGTAGATGTAATTTTATTTTATTTAGGTCAGACAAGGTTACGTGAAGTCGGTTTTGCAGCGATTAATTTCTGTCACTAGCTTTTGTAGCACAACATAGGTTGCAAAATGCTTTATTTATGCGAAATAAAATTATTCTAAATGAAATTATACCAAATTATTCGGGCTTTTAAACTATGCCAAATATTATTCTGCTATCTTAAGTATGCCTTTGTAAATTCGGGCATATAAACCTTCAGCCAAACAATTATAAAATAACTGAGATTATGGGCTAAACTTTAGACGAACTACTGAAGCCAGGTAACAATAAACAACTTTATTTCTTTTCTCCGATCTTCTCGTCCAAGTCCAACAGAACAGTCCAAACCAGCCTTGTTTTTCCGACCTTTTTCGCCTCCCGCGTTTGACCATTTGCGCGGTAAAATTGAGTTTGTGATTGGTTAACAATTTAATGTCGTCGGCCAATCACAGATGAGAGTGTGCTGGCTTCTGATTGATTAGCCAATCAGATGCATTCAACGACCAACTGACAAACTAAAATGTTGCCAATACAAAATATTCGAATCAAATAGTTACTGGCCCGGAAACTTGTCTTTTTGCGTTTCAATTTAGTTAGAATACAAATGTAAATTACTAAACCCTAACACAATATTGTACTCAATAGTTTTTATGCCTTTATAGTATTCTGTTTAAAGAAAATTATGCCAAGTATGTTTTGCCCAATACATTTCGGAGCATCAATATTCTGCCAGATAGAGGGAACCCTTTCCAAATAAACACATCAAAAGTATCTAGGGATCAACATATATTTTTGCAATAACTTTTGTACGGGGCGGACGTGATCGACTGGACTGTAGGGTGGCCAGGGTAGGTTATCCTATTCTTCGAAAGTGGACTGTATGGTGACAACCCACCTAGGTATAAATGATCCAGACGCGTTGACGCTCCGTCTATAAGCTACGGGCCATGAGGATGCAACCCTTAGCTGAATACTTGCTATACTTGCTGTTATTGACACAGTATATAGGGGTAGGTATAGAGGGCTTACCAATAAAGTCACAATAAAACACTATTTAACTTGTTCACTATGCACTTAGCGATTTGAAGGGTGAAATTCGCGACTATATGATTCTACATTTAGTTATAAATCCAAAACTATCTTGCAAATGACTACAAATTTCTTAAAGTTTCTATGTTTCTATTGTACGGCGCAACTATACCGTATCGACACCCAAAAAATCACCGTGTGTGATGAAGTTTATTAACGCCAATTTTCACTATAACAATTCTAGATTTTAAGCTATATCTAGGCTTAGGTCTATGTGAGTAGGGGTTGTCGTACCTTTATGGATAGCCCTCGGTAGGCTCCATACAGCGGAGACGAATTCACCCCTTCATCCCCCTCCATGTAGGGGTGAGATGCCGAAAACTATACAAAACTATAGTAGGCGCGAAGCTATTACCTACTTGGGGTGAATTTACCGTAAAACTATGCTAGGAGGGCTATACAGCTATATGTATCTCTGTAGATACGACAACCCTCTACAAAACTACATATGTTTCAACCCTGTCACTTAAGGGGTTGCAACTCTATAAGCGTATATGTTTCAGGGGGATAAAAATAAACAGTTTTATTTAAACCTAAATTACGGCTTTATGCCTGCATACACTATAGACATCTATATATCCCCTGAAAGGATTTTTCAAGGCGGTTCTATTTCAGACATTTAGAAGTCTAGAATCTAGACTTGTATTTTCGGGAAAGGAAGAGGGTAGATGCAAAGTGTTTTATTTTGTGCATACCTTCACCAGGGCTATTTATCAAAAACTGTTGACCAATCACGTACCAGCACCCTCCTGCTCTGTGATTGGTCAGTGTCGCTTTTAGCTATGCGACTACCTTTGACCTAATATTTCAGGTCTCAATTACCAAGCCCTTTCTATTTACCTATGTATGTCTGTCTGTGTGTGTATATACCTCGATTACCTTATATACCACCGATTACCTTTTATATACCTTGATTACCTTTATATACCTTCGATTACCAGGGTTACCATGTGTTTACTGTTATGTGTAAGGGACAGGATACCCTACCTAACTATATTCTATTTACTTGGAAGAAATAAAGGCTCCAAGGGCTTATATACTGCCTCTTGAGAGCAAACAACTGTAACGAATGTGTTTTATTTCAATAACAAACTATGTATCAACTATAGCTACCTATAACTATCTATACTATGCAGCTTTATTTGTTACAGCATTCTATGTACTAACTAACTACCTATAACTACCTATACTATGTAGTCGCGGTTTTATTTGTTGCAACATTCTATGTACTACTATAGCTACCTATAACTACCTATACTATGTAGCTAAGACGCATCGTCGCGAACATCTCTCCCGCCGTGCAGTGCAGCGATGACTCGGTGCGATGACGTCGCGGCGCTGCAGAAACCCGGTGAGCGACGCCTGTAGCCACGTCGCCCGCTGCGCGGCGCCGGTGCTCGATGCCGGTGCTCGACGCAGCTGTGCAGTCGCCGGTCTGCCGCTTCCCTGCTGTGGGTCGCCTGCAGTCGCAAGGCTGTTGCGTAGGCTCTCGAAAATGTGCGAGCTGTGGGCCGGATGGCCCGCTGTCTGTGCGAGCTGCGAGTGCGCGCAGCGTCGCTTGCTGCGGTGGCAAGCTGTGTAGGCAGCATTGCCTGCTGTATCGCCTGCTCAAAGCAAGGCGGTGGCGGGCCGAATATGCCCGCAATGGGGGCTGGCTGCGCCCGTGGGCAGCATCGCCCGCTATGTTGGCGAGCTGCGTGAGCAGCATCGCCTGCTACTGCTCGCTTGATGCGAGCCGAATGCGGACCGAATATGTCCGCGGTGGTGAGCTGCGCCAGTGGGCAGCATCACTTGCTATGTTGGCGAGCTGTGGGAGCATCGCCGGCTACTGCTCGCTTGATGCGAGCCGAATGCGGACCGAATATGTCCGCGGTGAGGTGAGCTGCGCCTTGCGGGCAGCATCACTCGTCTATGGTTGGCGAGCTGTGTGAGCAGCATCGCCCGCTACTACTGCTCGCTTGATGCGAGCCGAATGCGGACCGAATATGTCCGCGGTGGGGTGAGCTGCGCCTTGCGGGCAGCGTCACCCATCTATCGGTTGGCGAGCTGTGAGAGCAGCATCGCCTGCTGTGTCGCCTGCACAAAGCAAGGCGGCGGCGGGCCGGATACGCCCGCAGTGGGGCGAGCTGCGCCTTGCGGGCAGCGTCGCCCAGCTATCGGTTGGCGAGCTGTGGGAGCATCGCCTGCTACTGCTCGCTTGATGCGAGCCGAATGCGGACCGAACATGTCCGCGGTGGGGTGAGCTGCGCCTTGCGGGCAGCGTCACCCATCTATGGTTGGCGAGCTGTGAGAGCAGCGTCGCCGGCTACTGCTCGCTTGATGCGAGCCGAATGCGGACCGAATATGTCCGCGGTGGGGCGAGCTGCGACTTGCGG
The DNA here is from genome assembly GCA_905332915.2 of Hecatera dysodea. NCBI lineage: Eukaryota > Metazoa > Arthropoda > Insecta > Lepidoptera > Noctuidae > Hecatera > Hecatera dysodea. Next base: position 11,159,998 of record HG995302.1, read on the forward strand.
GCAGCGTCGCCCATCTATGGTTGGCGAGCTGTGAGAGCATCGCCGGCTACTGCTCGCTTGATGCGAGCCGAATGCGGACCGAATATGTCCGCGGTGGGGCGAGCTGCGACTTGCGGGCAGCGTCGCCCATCTATGTTGGCGAGCTGTGAGAGCATCGCCGGCTATTGCTCGCTTGACGCGAGCCGAATGCGGACCGAATATGTCCGCGGTGGGGCGAGCTGTGAAGCATCACCCATCTATGGTTGGCGAGCTGTGAGAGCATCGCCGGCTATTGCCCGCTAGGTGCGAGCCGATTGCGGACCGAATGTGTCCGCGGAGGGGCGAGCTGCGCCTGTGGGCAGCGTCACCCATCTATCTGGTTGGCGAGCTGTGATAGCAGCATCGCCGGCTATTGCTCGCTTGACGCGAGCCGAATGCGGACCGAACATGTCCGCGGGAGGTGAGCTGCGCCGGTGGGCAGCATCACTCTCTCTCTGTCCGCTGAAAGTAAGTTGGTAGCGGGCCGGATATGCCCGCACGGGGGGCGAGCTGCGCGTGTTGGCAGCGTCACCCATCTATCTGTTGGTTGGCGAGCTGTGGGAGCAGCATCGCCTGCTGTTGTCTTACTTTGGTAGTGGGACAAGTTTCTTCACTGGACGCTTTAAGGTGCCGCCGGATGTGCGCACCTCAGCTGTCCAGACCTCTCCATCAGCGCCCGGGAAAACTGCGATTATGCGGCCTCGCGGCCACGTGTTGCGAGGCAGCTGGCCGTCTGCGATGAGTACGGGATCACCCACCTGCAGATTAGGGCCACGGCTATGGGGCTCCCGCCGGTGTTGGAGCTCGGGTAGGTACTCACGTACCCAGCGGCGCCAGAACTGGTCGGCGAGTGCTTGTGAGCGCCGCCAGTGGCGCTTGCTGTCGATGTCGTGCTCTGTGAACACGCCAGGCGTCGGCAGCCGGGCTGAACCACCCAGAAGGAAGTGGTTCGGCGTGATGGACTCGTCATCGTCACTGTGAACTGAAACATGGGTTAGTGGTCGACTGTTGACCGTATATTCGGCCTCACACAACAGTGTGTGTAACACCTCTTCATGTGGGTGTTTTTCGTGAAGTATAGTCTGTAATGCTGTCTTCACACATCGGACTAGGCGCTCCCATGCGCCACCCATAAAAGGCGCTGACGGAGTGATGAAGCGCCATACTATGCCTCGGCGACTTGCCTCTTCTTCGAAGGCGTCTCGGAGCTCTTTGTCGGCACCGTGCATGTTGGTGCCGTTGTCTGAATGTATTTCTGTTGGACATCCTCTGCGTGCAGCGAAGCGGCGCAGTGCTAGTATCGCGGAGTCTGCGCTGAGGCTTGCGGCGATTTCCAGGTGTACCGCTCTGGTGGTCAGGCACGTAAATAGAGCCACGTACCTCTTCTGATGCTGGCGACCGACTGTAACGGATAGCGGACCGAAATAGTCGAGTCCAGTGAATGTGAACGGCCTCTGATGATGAGCTAGACGCGTTCTGGGGTGGTCGCCTGTAGCTGGTACTGGTGCGCACGCCTTCCTAATGCGACACGGTAAACAACGTGTCACTACCATCTTCGTTGTGGGTCTCATTCTGACGACCCAGTAATGCTGTCGGACTTCATTGATGGTCATCTCGGTTCCGCTGTGTTGTAAGCTGCGGTGTGTCCAGTCTATGTAGAGCTGAGTTATACGATGGTCGCCATGTAATATGGGTGGGCGCTTGACGTCTTCTGTTATTTTGTCGATTTTATCTATACGACTTCTGAGGCGTATGACGTCATCCTTCAATTCTATTTGCAACGGTCGTAGGGTGCTGTCCTTATCTATTTCTTCGTTTTCACGTAAACTTGTTAACTCGCGGGAAAACGTCTGTTGCTGTACAGCTTGCACGAGTAACCTCTCCGCTTGTTGGAGGTATTCGGCTTCTATTAATTGACTATATTTTGACGTAACTGGGGACGTCACTGATGCTGTAGGAGGGGGCACTGCCGTCTTTGTACGTTTCCTCCAATCCGGATCCGCTTCTATATTTTTCCTCGTTCTTTTATAGAACGTATTTTCTTTGGGCGGCCGACATTTGGCGACGAAGCGTAGTACTGTCGCCGTCGCTCTCAACAGTCGTTCCCATTTTGAAAACCTTGCTGGATCGGGTATGACTTCTGTGAGTCTTCTATCTATATTTTCTATAGCGACTAAGGTTCGCTCCTCACCCGTCTGTTCCTCTAGTGGAGGCTTTTCTATTGGCCATGTTGTCGACTCTTCATACAGGAAGCTGGGGCCACAAAACCACTCGTGTCTCGAATCAAAGTGCTGTGGTACGTCACGAGTGGCTGCGTCTGCTATATTTTTCTTAGTGGGCACCCATCGCCAGTCTTCGACTCTACTATGCTCTTCTATGGCAGCTATGCGGTGCGCGACGAACGGTTTGTAAACTCGAGCTCCTTTTCTGATCCAGGTCAGCACGGTTTTGCTGTCTGACCAGTACGTCACGGAGGCCGGCTTGACTCCGTGTTCTCGGATGACAGCTGCAGCGACGCGGGTCCCCATCACCGCGGCCTGCAGCTCGAGTCGGGGTATCGATTGGAGCTTGAGTGGCGCCACCTTTGCCTTGGCCATGACGAGGCTCACGTGAGTCTTGCCATCTTCTGTAGAGATACGCCAGTACACCGCTGCGGCGTACGAAGTTTCGCTCGCGTCCGTGAAAACGTGGACTTGCGTTTCTATGGCGTCGCTATATCCTGGGTAACATCTTGGTACTGTGACTTGTGCAAGATTCTGTAGATGTTGAACCCAACTTCTCCATGCTGTGGCCAAGTCTGTGTCGAACGGCTGGTCCCAGTCGACTCCTCTTCTCCATGCTTCTTGGAGTATTTGTTTGGCGCGAATCGTTACGGGTGAGGCTAGGCCGAGTGGGTCGTATAGTGACATCACTATTTTCAGCGCCTCTCTCTTTGTGGGCACTTCCTTCTGTAATACGCCACTCGGTAATCGGGCTAGGCTCAGATTGAAACCCAGCGTATCTGCTCTTGGTCTCCATATTAGGCCAAGAATTTTTTCTGTATGGTCGCCGATGTCGACGACTTCTGTTTCTATAAGCGACGGTTCTATATTTTGTATGACATCGATGTCATTCGATACCCATTTCTTAATTTCGAAACGAGCCTGTTGGTGTATCTTCTTCACCGCTGTTGCTATGTGTGTCGCTTCTTCAACTGTTCTATAGCTATCCAGATAATCGTCCATATAATGGTTCTTCACTATTGCTTCTACTGCTTCTGGATGCTGTTCTATGTGCCGGTTCGCGTTCCAATTCTTCGCGAATATGGCCGTGCACGGTGAGCTTGCCGCGCCGAATATGATTGACGTCATTCGATACTCGTCGGGGGCTCCTTCTCTTCTATTGCCTCTCCACAAATATCGGAGGGCGTCTCTATCTTCAGGTCGTACTTTGACCTGCATGAACATTTCGGTAATGTCACCTGAAATGGCTATCGGATATCTACGAAACCTCATCATGACGCCGGGCAGCGACTGTAACAGGTCCGGTCCTGTAAGTAGGAAGTCGTTCAGCGACATTCCATTCGATTTAGCTGCGGCGTCGTGTACTATTCGAAACTTCTCCGGCTTCATGGGATTGAAGACGTCGAAATGAGGCAGATACCAGGTTCTTCCTGGCGTGGTCTGTTTGGGCGCTTTTTCTGCGTACCCTTTCGAAAGGAGCGAGTCCATCTGTTCTATATATTTATTTCGAAGACTCGGATCTTTGTCGAGCTTCTTTTCTATAGAGATCAGCCGCTTGTGTGCTGTCCCATAACTATCGGGCATTTCAAAGTTGTTATTTTTCCATAACATAGCTGTTTCTATATGCCCATCTGTCAACTGTTTGGTATGTCTCTTCAAGATGTCTTCAGCCTGCTTCTCTGGATCAGAATCTGGACGCCGAGGATTAACTGTTAGGGACTCGAGTGCGAAAAATTCACGAAGTTGCTCGTTCAGTCTGTCGTCTCTATTTTCTCCATCTTCTCTGCATGCGCTGACGTAATGCACCTGCTGACCGAGTATTCTAGTGTGCGCGCCATGTAGCGTCCATCCAAGCGTTGTAAGTGACGCTATTGGCTGGTGCCTGGGGCCTCTTCTGACTTCACTGGCAAGGAGAAGGTGCCAGTTGTCTTGGCCAATCAAAATCTTGGGCGCGCCAACATCATAGACTAGCTGCTCTTTCAAGTCGATGAGATGTTTGCAATGTGTGACATCTTCTTCACGGACTGTCTGTGACGCGAGATTAAGCTTCGGTATGGTGCGCGCTCTGAACGGCACCCTATTTCTATGCTGACTCGCGAGTGTCACTGTGACTCTTTTCGAACAAGGAGTGTCGATCATGGTGTCACCGATCGCACCAATCTTCAGTGGGTCGATCTTGCCCTCGGCTCCGACTTGGTCGGCGATGTCTTCATCGATCAACGATACGGTCGATCCATCGTCGAGTAGGGCGAACGTAGATGCCTCTCCCGCCGGTCCAATGACCCGGACCGGGATGATTTTTAAATAGGCGTGATTCGACGATGATCTTGAGCTGGCGACTGTCTCCTTGGGCTCCTTTTTGACTTCGGTCTGTCTGGGCTTTTCGGCTGCCACCGCAGCAGGCTTCTTGTCGTAATGAAGTAGCCGACTGTGCGTGGCTGTACACCCCTTGACGTCACACTTCTTCGCGTTGCATTTATGCCGCTCTCTTCTTGGCTTCAGGCAACGGAAGCACAGGTTTAGATTCTTCGCAATTTCCCATCTCTTGTTACTATTGCTATTCTTGAACTTCGAGCAATCGCGTTCTATATGGCCATCCTTCTCACACAGTCGGCACTTGCTTGCTGACTTCTCTGTTGTTGTGTGAGTCCTCTGCTGCGGTGTGCGTCGGTTGGATGAGCCCTCTGTCTTGATGTTTTCAGCAGGAGCGAAAGCGCTGCAGTATCGAGCTTGTTCGGTAATGAATTCGCTAAACAGCGACAAGTCTGGCAAGGACTGGTATTTTTCTGTATATATACGGTACCACTGTACACGTATCGAGTTCGGTAGCTTCTCTGTCAAGGTTCGCATGAGCTCGGCGTTGATCAGGTAATGATCCTTCTTCAATGCTCGCAGCGTTACTATAGCGCACCTCACGTGGCTTGCGAATGAGCAAATATCCTTTGGATTTTCACTGCATCGTGTCAGTCCTCGCAATCTATCTGTTTCGGCCTGTGCTATCGAATCTGGTCGGCCGAATTGCAGCTCGAGTTCCTTCATGATGTCATCTGGTCTTGCATGGCCGATGAGTTCTGAACTAACTGTTTCTAAAGCGCGTCCATGCAGGCTTCTTCTAAGTCTTGCTGTATTCTCGACATCGTTGAAATATTTTCGAGTTGTTTCATAAATGGCTCGAAATGACAACCATTCTGTATGCGCACCACTGAAGTTCGGTAAAGTCATAATGACCTTCGACGCCGAGGAGGAATTCTGTGACTGCTGTTCTGTTTTCTTGTCAACTAAAGATGCTATAGCAGCCGTAAGGTCCGTAACGAATGGACGTAAATTATCCTCGCTCCTATCGTCTTCTATTTTCTTCATAGGTGGTGGCTCTATCTGTTTAGCACTATCTGGATCTATGTGCGTTCGACGAGAGTCCACTATTGGTTCGAAGTCCACAGGGGGGGGCGGTTGCTGTCGACTATCACGGATGTCCCCCTCGGCGGCGTTGGTCTCTCTCTGATCAGGAACAGGTTCAGGCGCCTCTTCCAGCCAGGAACGCACGTACTCTTCATTTGAGTTTCTATCGTCCAAATATTCTTCGTCCGACTCTTGTTCGGCTCTCTGAAGTGCTAACTGGGCAAGCTCCAACTTAATCTTCAATAAGTCTTCGCGAGCCTTCTGTAATTTTCTATATGACCGCGGTGACCTGTCAATGGTCGACGACGGACGTCTATGTTCTATACGGGCGTCACCCCGGGTAGTCATTGGCAAGACTCGGCTATCTCTTCTATTTGACGGCTTCATTGTACTATCTGAAGTCGTCTCAAAGCGGGTTCCCTTCCTTGAGGTCGATGGCATCTGTTTCTGTACTGTTGTCGGCAATGGTGCAGGTACTCGTTCTATTGCTGAAGCTTCTATCTGTTCTATTCGTTCAGCGGCAGCAGGCGGAGACACGTCTTCACTGCGCTGCTGCATCGATCGCGCCGTCCCAGACGATGAAGGCGAACGCGGCGGCACCTGATGATGGATAGCAGGAACCCTCTCGGCTGGATCCTGTATCGGAACTGTCCACGCCTCGGATGATTTGCCATGCGACCTCGTGATCGGCATTGTTGAAGTCTTCAATGAATCTTCAAAACTATTCGGTAGTCCACTGGTAAGCCTCAGGTAAAACTTCAATCCAAGTTTCCAAAAAAAAATATTTTTCAAAAAAAATTTTCAAAATTCTTCAAAGTCCCCAATCTTCAAAAAATATTCTAAGTTCGGATTGACTGTAACTTTTCTAAGTCCCAGACTGTTCAAAATCTTCTATGTGTGAAGTCGATCGAAATTCTCTAAGTCCAAAATTCTTCAAAAATATTCTATGTCCCGCTTGATCAAAACTTTTCTAAGTGTCAGGTTGTTGAAAATTTTCCAAGTACAAAATTCTTCAAAAATTTTCCAAGTCCCGGATTGTTGAAAATTTTCTAAGTTCAAAATTCTTCAAAAAATTTTCCAAGTTCAAAATCTTCAAAAATATTCTAAGTGTCGGAACCCCTCAAAATTTTCAAAGTGTGAAGTCGTTCGAAATTTTCTAAGTTCAGCTTGATTAAATTTCTTCTATGTTGTTGCTTCACTATTTTTCAACATCAATCTGCCTAGGGGTAGTTTTCTTGAAGGGATGATTTCTTCAAGGTCCGACTTCTATTTAGCTTCTAGGGACACCCTTCGTGTCTTGAAATGTTGAAGGGTAGTTTTTTCTTCAAGGGGGTGCGACTTCACAATAGGGGTTGCGCCTTCAGGGTAGCTGCGTGGTTCTATAAATCCAACTTCCAAATAGCTGGATCAGGCTATCTTCAAATTATCCGGCTCCGATGGACCAGAAAATGTACGGGGCGGACGTGATCGACTGGACTGTAGGGTGGCCAGGGTAGGTTATCCTATTCTTCGAAAGTGGACTGTATGGTGACAACCCACCTAGGTATAAATGATCCAGACGCGTTGACGCTCCGTCTATAAGCTACGGGCCATGAGGATGCAACCCTTAGCTGAATACTTGCTATACTTGCTGTTATTGACACAGTATATAGGGGTAGGTATAGAGGGCTTACCAATAAAGTCACAATAAAACACTATTTAACTTGTTCACTATGCACTTAGCGATTTGAAGGGTGAAATTCGCGACTATATGATTCTACATTTAGTTATAAATCCAAAACTATCTTGCAAATGACTACAAATTTCTTAAAGTTTCTATGTTTCTATTGTACGGCGCAACTATACCGTATCGACACCCAAAAAATCACCGTGTGTGATGAAGTTTATTAACGCCAATTTTCACTATAACAATTCTAGATTTTAAGCTATATCTAGGCTTAGGTCTATGTGAGTAGGGGTTGTCGTACCTTTATGGATAGCCCTCGGTAGGCTCCATACAGCGGAGACGAATTCACCCCTTCATCCCCCTCCATGTAGGGGTGAGATGCCGAAAACTATACAAAACTATAGTAGGCGCGAAGCTATTACCTACTTGGGGTGAATTTACCGTAAAACTATGCTAGGAGGGCTATACAGCTATATGTATCTCTGTAGATACGACAACCCTCTACAAAACTACATATGTTTCAACCCTGTCACTTAAGGGGTTGCAACTCTATAAGCGTATATGTTTCAGGGGGATAAAAATAAACAGTTTTATTTAAACCTAAATTACGGCTTTATGCCTGCATACACTATAGACATCTATATATCCCCTGAAAGGATTTTTCAAGGCGGTTCTATTTCAGACATTTAGAAGTCTAGAATCTAGACTTGTATTTTCGGGAAAGGAAGAGGGTAGATGCAAAGTGTTTTATTTTGTGCATACCTTCACCAGGGCTATTTATCAAAAACTGTTGACCAATCACGTACCAGCACCCTCCTGCTCTGTGATTGGTCAGTGTCGCTTTTAGCTATGCGACTACCTTTGACCTAATATTTCAGGTCTCAATTACCAAGCCCTTTCTATTTACCTATGTATGTCTGTCTGTGTGTGTATATACCTCGATTACCTTATATACCACCGATTACCTTTTATATACCTTGATTACCTTTATATACCTTCGATTACCAGGGTTACCATGTGTTTACTGTTATGTGTAAGGGACAGGATACCCTACCTAACTATATTCTATTTACTTGGAAGAAATAAAGGCTCCAAGGGCTTATATACTGCCTCTTGAGAGCAAACAACTGTAACGAATGTGTTTTATTTCAATAACAAACTATGTATCAACTATAGCTACCTATAACTATCTATACTATGCAGCTTTATTTGTTACAGCATTCTATGTACTAACTAACTACCTATAACTACCTATACTATGTAGTCGCGGTTTTATTTGTTGCAACATTCTATGTACTACTATAGCTACTTATAACTACCTATACTATGTAGCTAAGACGCATCGTCGCGAACAACTTTCCTCCTGATTGATATTAATTAAAATTTTCTTTAAGGATTCATCAAATAAAGTGTTTTCGTTTGTCACAGTAACGATAAACCAAGTCACCTTTGCATTAATAAAGAAATTTGCCATTTTCCTAATAAAGGGATTTTTGACATTTGAACCACTAACATTAAAGTTCGAAAAAAAGACTGAAATAACAGTTTTCTTTAAAATTTTATTGGGTAACTTAAACAATTAATAATCCGTGTTTCTACCGCGAACACTAACAACACAAGAACATCGGTTTGGCATACTCAAAATGAGTTCATCCAAATCACGCTGTGGAATGGCCGCCCATGTTCGTTGCAACAACAAAAAAAGGTCTTCTTGCGACTGGATACCCTCCATATTCGGCAGAGCTCTTCGCTTACCTTGGCTGAGCGCCATGGAGGACGGTATCGCTGCACCACACGGAGACAAGACCGATACATTCAAATCTTAACTCGAAGAGCTCCAACAATAACCGCCATGATGTTAGCCGTGAGGCTTCATCACTCTTCAGGGAACTTAATTAGCGACCAAACAGTCAGAAACCGCTTGCATGAAGTGAACCTTCATTCCCGAAGACCGCTACGGGTACCACCTATAGCAATGCACAATCGTAGGATTCGATATCAATGGGCTCTTGAACACAGAAATTGGGCAGAAGAACAATGGCGTTTCGTGTGCTTTTCTGATGAGTCTCGTTTTGGTATGAGACCGGATACAAGACGTATACGACACTGGAGAACCCCTGGACGCCAACAGCGATTAAAATCCTGCCAGGAAGTCCATCCTTATAGTGGTGGAACCATCATAGTATGGGCGGGTATTTGGATCGGCGGAAGAACTGAGTTGATTTGGATCAGAGGCAACCTCAACGCTCAAATTTATGCTGAGACGATTGTATCAGACGTCATCGTTCCTCTACAAGTGCAAATCGGTCCCTTATTTCAGTTAATGCATGATAATGCACGACCGCACACCGCAAGAGTTGTAAGACAGACTCTCGCCGCAGCTAACATCAATGTCCTGCCCTGGCCTGCTCAGTCGCCAGACTTGAACCCGATTGAGCATGCATGGGATATGCTACAGAGAAGAGCTCTGCCGAATATGGAGGGTATCCAGTCGCAAGAAGACCTTTTTTTGTTGTTGCAACGAACATGGGCGGCCATTCCACAGCGTGATTTGGATGAACTCATTTTGAGTATGCCAAACCGATGTTCTTGTGTTGTTAGTGTTCGCGGTAGAAACACGGATTATTAATTGTTTAAGTTACCCAATAAAATTTTAAAGAAAACTGTTATTTCAGTCTTTTTTTCGAACTTTAATGTTAGTGGTTCAAATGTCAAAAATCCCTTTATTAGGAAAATGGCAAATTTCTTTATTAATGCAAAGGTGACTTGGTTTATCGTTACTGTGACAAACGAAAACACTTTATTTGATGAATCCTTAAAGAAAATTTTAATTAATATCAATCAGGAGAAAAGTTATTGCAAAAATATATGTTGATCCCTAGATACTTTTGATGTGTTTAGCTTAAGTGGCGAAAAGTCCCCTGATTTGGTATCACTGCAATAAAATCCGATTCTGTGAAGGGAGGAGAATATCCAGTATACTAGTGGAATATTATCGACAACACGACATGCATCCGAATGCATCATCACATAATACTAAAGTGTACGGAGAATAAAATATCCCAAGGGCAGGTTCCCTTTACTAAATAATAATTTTAGCAAAAAATGCTACTTACAGAAAAAAACATGAAGTCCCTGGCCCGTTTCCACTTGTTTTTTTTTTATATTGGCAGTATAATCTTGGCTGAATCATGCAACATGAAATTAAGTAAAACTAGAAAACCTACTGAGAAAAAAAAGCTGAGGTTTTGGCGAATGCTAATTAGCATGACGCAGGACGTAATACAAGGCAATAAGGTCAAAAGACTATAGTTCACTATAGTCTTCCCTTCAGAGTAAAAAAATAACCATGACATTTTTGCAGTGTTGCCAGAAGGTTACTTTTGTAACCTTTTAGGTGATTTTTGAACTGCATTGGTTACTTTTTGGTTACGCTAATGAAAAGGTTACTTTTAGGTGATTTTTCGGGATTTGTAGAATTAACTTTTAATTTTTTACTTAAAACGGCACGCTCGTTTTAGAATTTTTCATGTTGGTAAGCTTCGTTCGCAGTAGTAGAACAAAAACCTTTATGCATCAATTTTATTATATACGTATATAGGATCAATATGAATAAATCAAGAAATGCGGGCAAGTGCTTAAATCCTCACCGATGTTTCTGTAAATCAATACAACTAATATTCTATTCTATCAACTTATAATACCTTTTCAGTAAAAAAATATGAAAGGTTATTTTTTATACAAAAAGGTTACATTTTTTTGTATTTCAGGTGATTTCTGACATGACCGACTGGCAACACTGCATTTTTGTTGGGCATAAGATTGTCAATGTCATTGTAATAGGGGTGTTCTAATCTATTCTATTCCCGGGAAAATGATTAAATAAATTAAATGGAAAAGAATTCATTTACACTAATTTACTGAACAGTTAGCGACTTGAAAATATTTTTAAATATTTGAAATTATTTGTACAAAAAATTTATAGAACTTCAGGTTTTGAGCCATGGAGGAAACCAAGAAAGGTACCCAAACTGCTAGCGTTGAAGATCTTAAAATTAAGGGTAATGAATGTGTAAAAGATGGGAAGTTTATTGAAGCCGTATTACATTACACTCAAGCTATTAAGATGGACCCTAATAACTACCTCTTATACAGTAACAGATCATTTGCATTTCTTAAGTTAGACCAGCATTATCTCTCACTGCAGGATGCTAATGAAACAGTTAGACTGCAACCGCAATGGGCTAAGGTAAGTTGACAATGTTTAAATTTTATACGTAGTTCTTTGGTACAAGTATGACAAAATGTCTGCTTTTTTTTTCATTTTCATTTAGGGATACTTCCGCCGTGCCGAGGTCGAGGCTGCCAGTGAACTTTATGATGAAGCTATAATATCATACACAAGGGCACTTCAATTAGACCCTCACAATATTAAATTAATGGAGTCAATTAAAACCATTACAGATATGCAGAAAAAGAAAATGAAAGGTAAGTTAAATGATCACACCAAATTTTTTACGATGTGTTGTATAAAAATAACTTCCATATTCTTGCATTCCCTTCGAAATATATTTTTAATGATTTTATTGAATTTCATAAATTTAAACTTAACTAATGTACCTTGCCCAATAATTTCCAGACAGTCAGAATATAATATGGATATGTACTTGTGTGGGACTAATCTTTGGTATTGGAATAGTGGTATTGGACTTCAGTTTAACTACAAACCCTACATTATCGGTTAGTATGGCACTTGAATATTGTAGTTACCAACCCACAATTATTATAATTCTGTATGAAATGGCTGTTAGACCTCTTGAGTAACCAGTCATTTGTGATAAGGAATAGAACTGGACAGGCTTCACAAATTACGTTTGAAAACATTTGTTGGACTAGCTTTTGTTATGCAATGAGCATTAATAAACAGTTTGCTTGGAGTGAAGACCCTCCTTTATTCAAAGATAATGGTCATTTAAAAAAAGATAGTTTAGTTTAAATTATTCTTAATTATTTCAGCATCCCTTTAGCATGTTGGCATTTTCCCTGGCCTTGGCAGGAATGGGCTGGGCAATTGGAAAGAGTGTAACTCTAATGAGTTCTTGGAGTGCTGGCAAGTCTCTACAGCCCCCAGATGACTTAGGTATTTTTATTTATTTACTTAAGGATTACCAATAAACTACAAAAACTTACTAAATTAAAAATAACTTATTTCTCAGTATGTCTCTGTGTGATGCACTCTCAATTACAGGTGACCACAACTTACACATAATGAGTTACTATTTATTTGGTTCCATCTTAAAGATATTTAACTGTTGTCCTCCTAAAAGCCCTGTAAAAGGTTAGGGAATGATTGAATTATAGTGGTTTTAGGAGGGGCCTAAAACCAGTACCAGTTGAAAGTTCAGGATTTCATAGGCAATTATGCTTGCTGCATAATTGCTTTTTGCTTAACATGTCTAAAATATTGCCTCCTCAAAAAACAAATACATCGTCATCACACAGCAAAACTGTAAAGCCATTTTAACTATTAAATTATGTTTGAGTCAACAAGAGATAATATTCTGTCAAGAAATGACTGTTTCACAATGTGGGTAAACCTTATCTTTGTGTGTAATAATAAAACAGGCCTGCAATGTTTTTCCCCTTAAAAAACGAATTAACATTTTGGGCAGTAGATACTAAGCTACACAAAAAAAAAGTTACAAAAATCAATTACATATTTTTTTTGCAGAAAACTATGTTTTATTTTGTAGTATTACTTCATATTATAAGTGTTAACTTCCAATCTTCTCTCTGATGACATTTAAATACTCATATATCCTGATTCTTCTTTTTTTGTCACAATTAAAATCTTTTATCATATGTAGTAATACTGTTTCCTATAGACATTGTTTCCTGAGAATCTTGTTAGGTACTGTAAGTGAAAAACAAGGTGGGTAACTTTTTTTTACCTACCAAGGGCTAAGAAAATGTTTTTTTACAGTAAAAATCTAACTATAAATACTGTGCTAGAACGAAAAACGAAGCTATATTTTAATACACCTAGATCTTAAAAAACAAAAAAAACATAGTTATTGGAAGGTGAAAAAAAGTTATATTTCATTTAAGCCTGTGCAATTTTATTTTTAAATGTTTAAATTTAAATATAAAATTTATCCAGTAAATCTCCACTGTTTTCACTGAAGATTTCAGTACTGAGCATATGCATATTATGGTTTCAAAGGGAGCTGTTAAATAAGTTACTATTTTTATGAATGGATTGAAATTACACAACTAAACTGGATGGCAGGATGTGATTTATCTGATATGAATTAAATTTGTATTTTCTCCAAGTCAATACCAGCCTAGCTACTTGTAAAAGTGAAGCCTATGCTAAGAGGCCCTTATTAAATGTTTTCTGTTTCAATTGCAGGTGTAAATGACAATTCGAGTGAAAAAGATACAGCATTACCTGAGAAAAAAACAAAGTACAGTAAGGCTCAAGCAAGACAAAGATATAAGCAAGGGAAACTTTAGTTATAAGAATCTTCCTCATATTTGATGATCCAATTTTTATAAGATTTATTAGATTATAAGCATGTATCAGTGGCTTGGGGGTGGGGGTGTTGTGTTGTTAAAGGTTTTGCTAGTCCAATGAAATAATAATAGATAGTTCTTGTTTCAAAGACTTGACAAAAAGACATTTTTAAACTATGGTTATTATTAATCAACAAATTGTTTAAATAACGATTAAGGTTTATAATAAAATATTTACCATTTCCTGAAAATTTAATCCATGTTTAGTATTTTTATATAGTTATGTTAGTTTTGTACTTAGATAATATTTTGAATTTATGTTAAAAACTGAAATATTTAAACTATCTGTTTACAATCAGTATCCACATATTCTGGATGTTTTAAAAGAAAAATATAAGACGAAAATACATAATAATTCGTTTTATTCAAACATACATTTTTATCAGGTCAATTAAAACATGAAATAAAGGGGAAATACTTTATTGATCCTAGTGTAAAATGTATTTCGAAAATTCCAGAATACAATATATCCTTTGAATAAAATCTTGGTCTAACTTACACTTAAAATAAGTTTAACATGTACGGGGATAAAAAAATCTGTACAACAATAGGGTACCTACATTTACAATAAATGACTACTGTGGCAAAATTTACAGTGCATGTCTGACCTAGAACATACTCCCCAAAGTTTGCTCTCAAGTATGTGGCTATTAGAAGAAGCTTCATATGGTGGTTTGATGAGTTACAGTGTTGCCAGTGAGTTGTTCTGATGCGTCACAACATGCCAGTACTGTTAGAAGATAAAAAATTCGTAATTCAAAATAAAAATTAAACTCCACCGAAAATATCTGATAAAACCATGGATATAACTCTTCATAAATTACATTTACACAGTACCAAGGCAAATTATGCGAAAGTGAATTAGGTACCATTCTTGGAATTGCACCTGTGTAATAACATAAGGTAACAAACAATGTATTACACGTACTACTATATTTATTGTATTGTAGAGTTGCACTTTGGTGTTTTAAATTACCGTCTTTCTACAAAAGATATGTCAATCACTATCCGAGATTGCCTTCTTTCTTCGTTTAGCCTGCTTAGGTTTAACTATCTCTTCCTCCTGAAAAGGCAAATAGACATTTTGATTAAAATCGTAAACAACATTTTTGATAAAATATGTACAAAAAAAATTGAAGGCTAATTTTGGAATATATATGTATGCATAGGTAGTCATATAGGATTTTGTAACAGTTTGTAGTATTTCCTTTGTTTCCAATTCAAGCTTACGTATGTCAATAAATTGATTAAAAGGTGAAATCTTTTTACCCTGATGTATAAAATACCCAAACATGTTTTATTTACCTCACTGTCTTCATTAGACGAATGCAGATTCTGGTTAATTGGTAATGAATTAGAAACTAATTTCCTGGCTCGTCTTGATATCGGCAACTCGTCCTCCCACGCCAAAGCGAGTAAATCACTATATTGTCTCTGTAATTAAAAATAAGTAACATAATGTGAGTAACATCTCCCGAACTAATTTTGGTCATAGTGGCCACAGAGATATTAGCCAAGTACAATGAGGATATTTTACTGCGAAGGTGTGTGCCCAAACACAAACACGGTGCACTCTGTGTTGCTTTACTGGTCCGTAGGGGCGGCAATCAGGTTCACGAGCAAAGCCCAACTGCTTCACGTGCTTTCAGAGACAAGAAGTGTCACATAGCCTACTTCCATACCCCAAACTACTAAGAAAATCGTAATGGAAAAATGCAATATTTGCCAGGCCTGAGAATCGAACCCAGAACCCCGCGCTCAGCAATCGTGCTTGCAAACCAACGGGACTAAAATAACAATAATTTTTTACTTTTATGGAAGTGCACTAGTCGCACTTTGCATTTTTTAACCGACTCTAAAAAAGGAGGAGGTTCTCAATTCGGATGTTTGTATTTTTTTTTTTATTCATGAAGTCACTCATGAATAAGATGGGATCGAACCAGTTGGAGCGACTGTAGTAGCGTTCATTAGGTAGGTAGTAAATATGTATATTCAAAGCGACACCATACTCTGCTTCATTGTTTAAAATCGCCAAAGGACCCGCGAGGATGAACTAAGAAAGCCATTAACCGATTCAGTGCGGTGTAATTTTTTGCAAACCTTTGCGCCTGGCGGCAAATAAATATTTCGTGGCTCCTCTGAGGCGCCAAGCGCCAGGAATTTTCATGGCTCCTCTCGAGCGCCACCCGCCATGAAGTGTAATCTATCGCTTTTTCGTCAGTTTCCATGTGTTTTTTTTTTAGTCGCGACCCAACAGCGAACGTAAACGGTTTAATAGTTCATTTCAAGTGTTTAGAAGTGCTTATCTACGTGTACAAACCGAAATGGAAGGTAAGCGACTTATTTTTATCTGGTGTTGTAAACCTTGTGGTATTTTTTTGCTCCATTAATTGATAAAAATATATTTAGTAATAAAATTGCAAATCTTTTTTAGATTTGCAGTTCTTGTTTAGATTAGTACAACAGTATCGTATGAAAGCAAAAAATCATTCTTCTATAAATTGAACAAATCTCTCTCATCATCAAAAATCAATTGAAAATGTTTACAACTCCTGAAGTGTGCGTTTTCATGCAATATCCTAAAACGAACACTAATCGTAAAATGCGTGACAAATAAAGACACTGTCACAAAAATGTCATTTTATCATAGGTTTACAGGGAAACATTTTGGCTCTTCTCGGGCGCCATACGCCATTCAGAAAAGACACCCACGGAATCGGTTAACAATTCAACTGTCGTGATTTCGGAATGAGTTTCGAATAAGTTGGAACAACATTACGTAGCTACATAGTGAAACCTACCTCATTAGTATCTGGACATACCACTGAGATAACCCAGATGTAAAATGAGTTTATCAGAATTAATGGTGTCATACAAATGTTTAGTAATACTACAGACCGATTTGTCCTGTTCCAATGAAATACCTATTGATTCCGATTTTCCTTATATTTGTTACAAAAGTATGTACATAATTTTATTCCCACATAATAATCATAATCCAATCGGTTTATGTGTTAATACTGGTGTTTCACGTGTCCAAGCCATAAAGTAACGACGGAACGGGTTTTCGTTTAATTAATGCAGACCAAGCATTTCTAGCTTTCGCAAAACCATTATTAAATGAACCTACATAATATATAAGACTGTGCGGGAACGTTGTTCTATTTTGTATGCAACAATTATATCTTTCTAATGAGAAAGTTTGGATGTGTGTTAATCATTGCTGAACAGATTTGATTGAAGTACACACACAAGTTGGGTAGAAAATGATGTGAGCACTATTCCTTTGGGATCATTTAAAACATGCGGGATAGCAAAACCGCGGCCAAAAGCTAGTAGAATAGAATTAAAATTTATAAGAATGTATAAAGAACTTACCCTTAAACTATCACTACTATTCGATTGTGCTAGCTGTAGCGCTTTCTGCATGCACTCCATATTAAAAATTGACATGTCATTTTGTTCCACACAGCACACTCTCATTTGCTCCAAATGGCCAAGTACCTGTATAAAACACATCCATGAATTATTATTTTTGTCGAAATAAATTATTTATTAGCATTGGCTTCCCGGGGGGGGGGGGGGGCAAAGGGGAGGGCAGCCCCTCCCCTGGAAATCTTGCAGGAAATGTACGAACTCGCCTAATCACTAACCGAAGTGTAAATGGGGCCATAATGTGTGCTAACTTTTGAATAAACCGCGCAGTAAACATTGGCAAAATGCACGGTGCAATTGTCATAAAAAAAAAAAAAATTAAAATAAAATAAAAATGCATATTAACATTTACTTTTATGTAGGTACCTACCTATTTAATTACCTATAAAGCAGGATCATTTGTGGCTGTTTACCTGATGTTTCATGTAAGTGTCTTTGTGTAGTGTGGACAAAACAATCGCGGAAGATCTAACTTAAAAAGTCTGACTTGCCTCTTAGGCAGCTTAGACCTTTATTTTATTAGGGTACTTACAAGGGGCAAAATATTCAAGTACCAGTACCACCCATTATTTTAGGTAGCAAGTCCTACAGTTCGATATATACCTAATTAATTGTAAGTAGGTATGTATTGAAAAATTTGAACCCTTATAAAAATCTAGACAGCGACCGAAGCTAGCAACAAGGACCGTATTAAAAATTGTTATAGCTATAAATATTCATTTGCCAAAAAGGGTATAAGTACCTAGTATTGTATTTCTTGTACAGGAGATAGAAAAGATTAATTTATTAGGGTTTAGTTATAAATTAATCTTTTCCATCTCCTGTTGGGATCAATAATTATGGCTTTTACACGTAATAATAACCAATTAGGTATCGAAAAAAGTGGAAACTAGATATAAACGCATTTCTAAAAGGCTTCTTCTTATACTTATCAATATTCAGGTGGGACTTAAAAATAAGGAAAGCACAGTGTTTTAGCTGCTCTTCATCTCATGCTTCTTCAAGTGTATAATTATGGGCCTGGAGCAAACCCCTGCCGTGAAATTGAAGCCGCGAAAATACTATATATTCCGATTTCGTAGTCTTCCGTGCAGGCGAAAGAGTGCTACAAGTCTCAAAGATAACTATAGTGAATGGGTCTTTGGTGATCAAGAGGTTTTCAGCTTGCTTGCTTGTGCATTTTCAAAAAGCAATCAAGGATATTGGTTTCTATTTAGGCTCATAGGCTAGCAACCAAATATTATCTCTGAAACTCACATGAGCCCGCGACATGTGGTTTTCTGCTTTGCAGTTCTAGTCATCCCGTTAGTGAAGTAAGTAAAGTATTAACATAAACATGAATTATAACGTAACTTAGGATGCAGAAATATTGTATAGAAAGTAAAAAAAAACAAATTAAAAATATGTAATATTTACCAGTTCAGCAGAAGGCGGAGCGTTAGGCGGAATGCTATGTTTTCCCGGACGTTTTCTTTTGTTGGGACTGGTACCTGGATATCTTGTGCTTAGAAGAACTGAAAGTAAATCGCCAACTTTGTCCTCGTAATCTTGGCACCAATACATTAAAGTTGATACCACAAAAGTGTCTTCATCATCTACCGCTCGGCAGAACAACTGTCGTACTACATCGGCAGTGGGTTTTTCCTGTTTTAACATCAAAAGCACTGATGTTAGAGCTTCAGCATGCTCTTTGTACATCAGCTTGGGTATGATAGGGAGAACATCCTCAACCGATATATCATGTGCTGTGAGTAGTTGCCAAAGGCAATATTGTTCGAACGTCTCCCAACCCAGGCTCGTCGACAGCATTAGTGTTATATCATCCGACTTGAACATCATCAGAGTGCCCTGTAAGGTCAGGCAGACGAGGCGCTGTAGCTGACTCGCATCCAATGTTGAAACAATAGCATGCAATAATCTTATGTGGTTCTGGGCCTGATCTTTAAATTCTCTATACACATCAGGGATCAACCACACCAAAACATTTGCATCACATTCTTGACATTTCTCGAAGTCATCAGCTAAACTTTCAGCCAGCTTTATCTCTAAATAGCTACAGTACTCTTTATATACATCGGCTTTGAACTTAACGTTTCTCCTTTTCGCTGCGTCGCGTTCACCGCGCCTTTCGCGGTCATAGCAAACTTTTAAATAAAATAACAAACAGAAACCCACAGTGCGAAGAGTGTTTTGAGCTTGAATTTCTTTAAATGTTTCTAGTATTAGCTTGCGTTTGGGTTCATCACTGCTGGTAAGAAAAGTAAACATGGAAAATATTGGTGAATTAAGAGCCACTTCGATCTCGGCTGGTGTTGGCGTACGACTTATTTTCAAGGGTGCAACTTCTTGCACAGCTGCAGTGAACAGGTCAGCAAGAGCAGTGGCCGTAGGCATCGGCGCGCTACAGGCGTTGATCAAAGCAGTGGCTGCCGCGGCCGTGCGGTCGTCTAGCAATGTTTCAGCGAGAGGCCGTAACATCAGAGGCATAGCAGCTGCTAATTCAGGCCGTTCCCGCGCACGAACCTCCGATAGTGGCAAATCGTCATCATCTGTGTCCTCTGCAATATTAGGAGTATTATCCTCTTCATCATCAGAAAATGCAGGTTCATCAGGTCCTCCTCTAGGTAAGTCATCAGTCCCTTCTTCACGAATTCCTGATACACCTTCACCATTACCATTGGTGCAAAACTCTTTAAAAGTTTCCCTCACAGTTGTTCTTAGTTCACGGTCCAACTTTGGGGAGTCAAATAAGGGATGTAAATTTGGAAGCACTCTCTTCTCTATGATCTGTTGAAGCGAATTAAATATGCCTTGCCTGACCTTCTCAGCAAACGATGGATAAAAGTTTGGAATGATTCGACATAGAAAATCTAGTAATGTGGCAGTTACAGCAGGATGTGATCTCATTGAATGGTGCATTACAAGAATAGCTGGTTCAATGTTCATTATATTATCTTTTTCAGAGTCATAAAACAACCAGTCATAGAAAAGAGCTAGTTTTGCATTTGATGCAGCTACGTTTGAAGTACAAGTAGTAAGTAGCCATCCAATGACTGCCCACCGTGGAATGATATCAGAACACAGGAGTTCGTTAGTAGGGTGTATGACACCAACAATAAAACGAATCATGTCACTTCTAAGTGACTGGGACTCAGGAGTGGCCAGGTACTGTCTTTGAAACCATTCTTGGTATTTCTTATGATGGCCAAATCTAACTTGTGATGTTAAAAATACAAGTTTCCTCTCCATGTCTGGAGTCAGTCTTGACTGCAAGTATCTGCGAGATGTTCTTGTTTGTAATAGTTGTAGCACGTTAGTAAAAGTGGGACACAATGATTTGGGATTTAACAATATGTCTTGCCATAGCTGAAGAAACTCAGGAATTCGAGCTACATTTTGCAGCAGTCTTATCAAATCTCGACCCAGAGTCAGCACATCTGTGAAGCGTTCTCTTATGAGAGTGATAACAAAATTGACTTCTTTCTGTCTCAAGCTCATTAACTGTGGTATATTGTGATCTTCTATTAATCTCATGTATGTGTATACCACCATGCAAATAAGTACAGGAAACTTGTCTAGCCATGCCCGGTTTTCAATATAAATATCTAAAAGAGATTCTACCAGTATTATGTTCTTAGGAGTGATATCTCCTCCAGATGCATAACGCATTAAATTCCAACAGACACTGTCTACTCCAGTTACTGCATTCCTTATCATTTCCTTGATCAACCATAGCAGCTGGTTGCGAGTAGTATCATGGAATTTCAAGTACCTCTCTAAGATCAAGTTGGATAAGTTGTTGAGCACGCACGTCAGGCCGTCCCGAGTAACCAGCGTCAGATCTCTGTAGCACTTGGTTGCATTGTGAGGTTCTGTGAGAATGGACATCAGCATTCCAAGGGACACATCTTCATGATTCTTACAAACGGCATTGTTGAGCACGTCGTGAGCTTCCTTCTCGCTGCAGTCAGACACAAGTGATTGGAAGTAGTTGTAAGCCCTCTCGTATCTCTGAAAACGATAATTTCTAATAAGATCATTGAAGACAATCACTAAAATTGAATTTCGCGCCACGCACACTGCAGCGCCACCACTACTAGTGTTAGAAAATACGATTGTACATGGCCGACTATATAGATATTCTTTGTTGAGAAACTGCGAAATTTTACACAGTACCTCTTCAACTTCGTCCTTGTTTTCTATAGCGGTGCACACAAATAGTCTAGGTGAAATAGATTTACTCTGCTCCATTATTTGTAGATTATTAAAACTACTTATTTTAATAAAAATTTAGCGCAGGTTGCCTCCTGCATGGCTATCGTAAGCGAAAAATATTTATGAAGCAATACAATCACAAACATGAATGTGTGCGTGTATAAATGTCACCGACCGTGAGGAGCAAACAAAAGTTACAAAATGCCGACAGATAGCGCTTTAGTAGTTATTTGAGATGCTGCGTAAAAAATCTGAACTTTATGGTATAAATGCAATTTGCTTGACTCAGTACTTCAGGAAGAGTGGCAACATTCGCCTTAAATGGAGAAGGATCTCAAAACTGATTGGGTGGAGCCATCGAGGAGTAGCACATTTTATTTGACGTTATTCTTTACTCTGATTGGCCACAGGCGCCATTGGCTTCGAAGTTGCCACTACAAGTGACAAGAGTTCTACTATTGTAAAGTGGATAACATACTTGTGACCTCAATGGTGATTAAATTATGATTTGCAAAAAGTACATACTGTCATGTGTTACAATTTGCAATGCTTTTTGATTGTAAGAGTGCCGTACCACGAGCGTGCCAATTCTCGTTAAACTTTAAATTAAAAAATCGTAGGCCATATCGCCTGTCTTGAATTGGACATTGTTTTCGAACAGTCGGTTTATTGTTCGCAACGCCGCGCCGGGTGGGATGGGATGGAAATTACCAATGCACAAGATCGATTTCACCGTTATTTCCGTATAGGTAGGGTTGCGGGTTGTCATCTTTTTTTAGGAAGCAATCTAGTATTTTTTGTATACATATAGTTGCAATAATATAGGGAATGTGCACGCCAAAGGCTCTGCCACCTGGTAACGCAAATCTGATTCATTTACGCAAACAATACTTAACGTTGACACTTCACGTTTAAATAATCATAAAAGTTAAAAATAGTCGATTATTTAGTCCATTGGCAACACTCATAGTCGAGTAACGGGTAATGGTCATTTTTATTTGCAACAAGCATTGTCGCCATTTTGTAAGCAACCAGCGAGTTGTGTGATTTTCCGTCATCAATAATTTGGTTGGTGCTTTATTTTTCATATATTTGAAATTATTGCTTCGCTTGTGATTTTGTGATATAACATTTGAGGAGTTCTGGTAAGTTATCATAGCTGAAAAGTTACATTTATAAGAAATCGATTTTGGATTGCCGATCTGCGACGAGGTACCGGCTTTACTTGGTGCGTTCATTGTAATTGCATTAAATAATCAATTTTAGGTATCCTTATCAAGTGTGACCTGCGATGGATAATCAGCGAGAAAAAGAGCGTGACCGCTCGAGACGCGGCGACCGGCCATCAAGATTTTCTGACGCAACCAGGGATCGTTCCAATGATCGAGACCGCCCTGATGGAAAGAGATTGTTTGTGTCCAATATTCCTTACGAGTTTCGCTGGACGGAGTTGAAAGATTTATTTAAAGAAAAGGTATGTTATTGTTATCACCACAATGTATTTATTATCTTTGCACAGCAGTTTCTAATTATATTGTTCATGCTGTACAGGTTGGGGATGTGGCTTATGTTGAGTTATTCAATGATGAAAATGGCAAACCTAGAGGATGTGGAGTTGTGGAGTTTACAAACTCGGAGGCAATGAAAAAAGCCCTCTTTGTCATGCACCGATATGAGTTGAACGGACGAAAACTTGTGTTGAAGGAAGAAACAGGTACCTTTGTTTGAGTGTTCTGCTTGGAATACGTATATTAAGCTATGATAAATATAACATGGTTATTTCAACTAAGTTTCAGGAAATGATAGGAACAGACTAAACTCTTCAAGGTCAGGGGGTGGCGGTGGCGGCGGCGGAGGTGGCCGAAACAATCGAGATGACAAGGAGTAAGTGTATTGAATTTACAAAAACTTTTTTATAATTATTTTATTTCTAGTAACATAAAACATAGCCAGATTGCAATTTAATATGTACCTTAGTGCAGTTCTTGGTACATCTTGGTACTTGTCAATAGATGTCAGATTCGAGTTTACGTATAGTTCGAGTTTTAGGTCTCTGATTGTTTAGCAGGACACTGGGAACAAGATAGCATGGTTTAGTCTGTTTTTCAGGTCTTCTTCAAGGTAGCATGTTTTCGTCAATCCTTTCTTCTCATGAAATTGTTTGTCTGAAAATCATAACTTGTTTGCCATAAACTTCAGTAAACAATGTTCAAAAATTCTAAATGTTTTACATAATTATCTTTGCTTCTAAATCTATTCTTTAATAATATTGAGTACTTAAATAATTTAATCTCCTAATTATTCATATAAAGTCATATATCCTGAGTATTGTATTATATAATGTGTATTATTCCAAATGTCTATCTACACTAATATTATAAAGAGGAATCAGGAAAAATTTGTTCAAATCCATGTTGTTTGGTTCGTAACTACTGAACCGATTTAAAATTCTTTTACCTTTAGAACATACATTATCCCAAATGAGCGTAGGCTATAGGTATTATATTATCAATAAAACTAGAAAGAAAATTGCAATAATTTAACCCAAACTAGCAAAGCGCGTTTGAGCAAATTTAGGAATTGGAGGGTGTGTGGTGTAGTTTGTAAATTAAAGTACGAAAACAAAAGAGGAAATATTCGTATTTTTGTGTGTGTGTGTGTGTGTATGTGTGTAATAAATAAACTCAAAAACCAGTAGCCGATTTCAAAAATTATTTTACCATTAGAAAGCTACATTCACCCTGAGTAACTTAGGCTATATTTTATCCCCGTATTGCCACGGGAACGGAAACAACGCGGGTGAATAGCAGGGCACTGCTAGTTTATAATAAAATTTTGAGTCCCAAAACATTTGCTAATTATTAGGTTTTAGTGACAGATACAAATAAAACGCTAGCAAAAACCCTTACGAAAGCGTTAAACCATCTGCGACAATAAGATCTCTAGTTACCTACTAGTTAATAATTCAGGTTGGGCCACCTGAACATTTAAAATCTGGATGACACATTAATTAAACACATTAATTCTCAGTGTAATGTTTCTTTGATCCTTTTATCACTCTATATTTACTGTATTCTATTATTTTTCTCACAATAGTCGTTGTCCTGTTTAAGTAATTTCAGTTGGGGTATCAACAAACCAAGGGAACCGGAGAATTACAATACCTATGGTCTTAGCCTCCAGTTCCTTGAGTCCATCAATGTACAACCACCACTAGTCAAGAAAGTGTTTGTTGCAAATGTAAGTGATAATATTGACTCTTTACAAGTATTTAATAGACACAGACAGACAAAATATAATGATTTTTACAACACATAATTGTTTATTCAAGAAACAAAGTCATTCCAAATATGAAAACTATGGTTAATTTTCAGCTTGATTACAAAGCAGACAGGGCTAAAATAAAGGAGGTATTCAAAATGGCAGGCAAAGTACGAAATATTGATTTGGCTGTGGACAAGGATGGAAACAGCAGAGGATTTGCTGTTATTGAGTATGATCATCCTGTTGAAGCTGTTCAGGTAAGTTGTTTAACTTCTACTGTTAATAGAGCAAGATGGTTATCACAGCGTTAAAAGAAGCAACATAATCCTGATGTTCTTCCCACAGGCTATTTCAATGTTTGATAAACAAATGCTGTATGACCGAAGAATGACAGCACGCATGGACCGAGGTGTAACAGACAAAGGTGAAGTCAGACTTCCAGAAGGTCTTAAGAGCATTGGTCTTGGTCTTGGACCCAATGGAGAACCCCTAAGAGATGTTGCAAGGAATCTACCACCACAAACACCAGCCACAACCAACTTGAGCCTTGCAAACACTGGATCAGCTCTAGGTGCTGGAGTTTTGGGGGCAGTGCCAACTGCTGGTGTGTCTCTGAATGGTCTTGGTGCAGGACTATCTGCAAACCAACTAACTACCAACTCTGCTTTAGGTGGTAATCTGGGTCTTCAGGTAAGAGGAGTTTTTAATTTATCAGATTTCCACATAACATGCGTATGGTTTTCATAAAGATTGAAATCATATTGTTGTTTTCAGGCCCTGAGTCTTACTGGATTGGGAGCTCTTCAGAATCAGTTGCTTCAACAAGGGCTTACTGCTAATGATCTGGCAACAGTGCTTACAGCACAAGCTAATGCAAACTCAAACAATTTGGGACTTGGTAATCAAGATTTGAGTTCTAGCTTAAACTTGAACAACTCTGGCCTGTCCAGCAATGTGATGGGAAATAATTCCCTCAGTTCTGGACCACTCTCAGGTTAGTATTGCAATAGAAATGACTAAAAATCTCGATTTTATAAATATTTAAGGCTATTGAGCAAATATTAAATATTGTCTTCAATTTAATTATAGTACCACGGCATAACCCATTAACTGGGGAACACGGTACTTCTTTGCAAGACTGGTGTCAGATTTTCTATCTTCTGACAATCCGTAACGACTGCCAAAGATCTCCAAATGAAAAAATATTACGACAGGACATAAGAAAATCGGTTTGGATATGAAAATGATGTTCAAGGAGTTATTCTTCTTCTTTTAGGCACAGGCCGACAAATGGGAGGTGTGACTGTGTCCGCGCAATACGGGCGGGACCCTGGCGTGCAGCAATCGAGCCGGGAGAAGACATCCGACATGGTTATCATCACTAATGTAAGTATATCACTCGACATTTTTGATTATCATATTTTTCATTAATGTTCAGTCGTATTGATTGATTAAATTACCTATCTCCTTATGTGTTTCTGCATTGTTAGAAAAAATTGCAAAAATAACGTTCAGCAGTATAACAGTTTGTCAAATTAGGTACTTGCATCGTGACATTCTTTTAGTATTTTTATTTACTTATTTAAACTGCAATAACGTTACGTTTTATTTGTCATAGCTGCCGCCGACCGTAACTTGGCAGTTGATTCGCGAGAAGTTCAGCGAATGCGGCGACGTGAAGTTCGCTGAAATGACCGCCCCTGACACAGCTGTTGTGCGCTTCCATAAGGAATGGGATGCCGAAAGGGCAATAAGTATCCTTTTTACAAAAATAAAAATGAAAGTCATTTATCAAATTGGCCTAGCACTTTTTGAACGTCAGTTTTACATAAAGACAGTCCTAGAAATGCCCTCCCTTCACAGTTTATTGTTATAGCTGAAAAAAGGTAGCAAACCTCTGAGAAAACACACAACATGTGTTCTGTCTGTTATGCGACAAGCCCCCTTAGAAATGGCTATACTTTTACCTTCTTAGAGTGTAATTTCAACTGTATGCATATAGCTGTATGAAATAGAACTTCAAAGAAACAATGTGTGAATATCTAACTTACTGTTTCTCTAAACTAAATACTTCCCGTAAATTACGGGAAGTATTTAGTTTAGAGAAACATATATATTTTTTCATGGGCTCAGCACTTCAAGAACAAAATAATCTTATTTTTGTATACAATACATTTCTTTAGCATGATGTTCAGAAATGTTCGACCGGACCCGCATCGATGGCAGGACAATAGATGTTCGTTTCTTCTAGCATACGGCGAAAGGAGAGTGAGTGATTTGACGTGTTAAAGTTCTTGTTGCGTTCTGTTTTCCTTGCGTCGGTTTTTTTTATTCCAGAGATAACTGAAACCCTTGCTTTTAGGAATACTCTTTGCATATTCCGTTCTTATCTCTCGTAAATGTTAGACTCGTGCCTTCGGGAAAATTTAATCAATGAGTAGATTTTTCTAACACTGCCTAGATTTTCCGCGGCTACATCGTGTGTTTCTACTTCTTTTCCCATTTTTGGGTGCATAAGATCTTAGTATATTTTATCCTTAGCCTTTCACAACTATTGACTGTTGTCAGATGACAAAATATATTTCTTAGTTTTGTGTGCATTTGATTATGTGTCATCTCTGTCGGGTTCCATCAATAGCAATAAGCATGTTTTCTTCCTACTAATGTCGTTCGTCCGGCTTGCACATTTTGTCCTACCTAGGAGATGGAAATGTGGATACCTGCTCCCCGTCTTTACTTGTCTTGAAATTCTAAAAATATTTTGAGGAAACTGCTGAAAAATCTACTCATCGTAATAAATTGGCGTCTATATGTTACAATTGAATGGAGACGAATGTCGTGGAAAGACATCTAAATATTGTAATTTTTGTGATTTCAGGGAAGTTTTGAAGTCGGTCTGATTTGGGGTTTGTATACACTCGGCTGCCTGGATTAAGGAATGATTTCCCATCTTCGTCTTGAATTATGTTTGGTGATGTGTTCTCAAAACTTTGTCTCGTTTGACGATTAACTATGGATAAAACTTGTATTTTAGGTTAAGTTAATGTAAGCGTCTGAATGTTTTATGTAGCCCTAATGATTAAAGCTTAATAAATTTCATTTGAGGAAAAATCATTGTTATGTTCTCCATAATTTTCGACAGATCCATTCATAAATCTATGGATTTGAATCTTTGATTATGACATCACTTCCTGGTTAATATTTTCACAATTTACGTCTCACGCTATTTCGAGGTGGCAAATAGTTTCACTGGTGTCGATGCTAGTATCTAAACAGACAAAAAGGTGTTGAGTTGTCTGTTTCTGGTTTAGAGAAGCAACTTGGTAAATTTTGTAAGTCACAACTAGGGTTCCACAAGCACGGCGAATCAGTTACGTAATGGCACGTGGCGATGTGAGATGGTGCATAATTGACTTAATTTCAAAATGGACAAGGTAGGTATTAGTTATTTAAAAGTCTCGAAATATCTCAGTATCAGCACCAGCGGCCTACATTTTTGAATAGCTTTTGATTTCCAATTCCATTGCCAGTTGAAACTTACATACTATGTTGTTGTCGAGAACGCAAAACGTATTTTTTTATTTGGTATATAGATTGCATACAACTGGTTATTACTAGGCACCTTTTTGTACAGACCAAGTTCTGGTAAAAAATATCGTAACACAGTTTAATTGTGAAAAATTTAAGTATTCGGTCGACATCTGTTTGTGCCAAACTCGGTGCGTTGGTAACGAGAAGCAATGTATCATGTTCATCATAATGCCAAAAATAGCTGAATGAGCTATGACTTATATTGGTTGCAATAATTATTGTAATTTATTCACTATTTTATCTCTCGACCAGTGATTGTTAAATTTGGAATCTTAGACAATCATGTAGCTATCCTTGTGTTTACTTCGCAATAAGTAGCTAAAGCTTGCACATTGAGCTGTCTCATTCACCATGAAAAGTTTTCGAAGATTGCAAAAGTTGGGTCTGTGATGCGTCGCAGTTACTATGAAATACGTCTTCAGACTTCTTCGGCTCGAATGGTAAGTTTTCTGTCATCGAACTTGGAATTTTGTTATTTGTTTCGGGTGTGCATGGGGTTTTATAGAACTTTCATACGTAGAGAAATTTCCATACTTGAATCACTCTGCATAGAGATGTTTACATCGAAGCCAGATTCCAAAATTTTAAGACGAAAACCTTTACACATGTCATGGCGTATCCGGCGTTTCAAGGAGCGACTTTTTGACACTCAGTACTATGTTGGTTATCAGTCGACTCGGCGTGAAGATTGGTTTAGTCGGTTCGTGTACTGTCCGCAGCCCAACGCATCTGTATCCTGCCCTTTAGCGGACGTCATGTATCAGACTCAACATCTGTAATTGGTTTTTGATCTAGGAACTGCGTCATGTCTATTCGATGGTTTCGTGATTCATGCAATGTTGGATAATTAGTTGAGAGTTCGGATTTTTTCGTAAATCCTTTTTTAAACTGATTTGTGTACATTTAAACGTTTTTGTTTTAATAATCATATATTGCAGGTGACAAACAGAGAGCTAAGTTATAAGGACTCAGTCTTATGTTCCTAAAATGGAAAGATTATAAAAGCACTGCAACTTCGCCATCCAATGTGCTGACAAAAATGCAGGTAGATTACGTTTTGTATGGACTTATTGCTCGACGTTTATGTTATCCCTATACCTAGTCTTGCCATAAATATTGTCACAAAGAAAAAAATTTTTTTTTTGTTGCAATTAATATTTATAACTTTTACAAAACAATTTAAAATATAAAAGCTTATTCGAAGTGGTCTCCATTGGCTGCAATATAGTCCTTGAACGTTGAGGCCAGCAATCGATAGAAGCACGCACTCTTTCCATGGGAAAATGCTTCACTACCAATCGTATGGATTGTTTTAGGGACTCCAAATTATCATGGCGTTTAGAGCAAGCTGTACTCTCTAAAACTGACCATAAATCATAATCCAGCGGATTAAGATCGGGACTAGACGACTGCCAGTCTTCAGATCTGATGAAGTCCGAAACGTTCGCTTCCAACTAAGACTGCGTGGACCGAGCTTTATGACCCGGCGCCGAGTCTTTTGGAAAGACCATTCTTGGTTATTGAACATGGTGTTGTTAAGGGGCTCAACTACCTTCTTAAGAATGGTATCTTGATACACTTGTGCCGAAGTTTTGATACCTTTTTCACAAAAATATAGCTCAGTCACTCCTTCATAACTAACACCCCACCAAACCATCACTGAAATTGGATAATGCCCACGTTGCACTCTGCCGACTAATTGGGAAGCTTCCTTAGAGGTTTGAGCATAAATACGGTCATTTTGTTTGTTAAAATGTTGTTCAATTGTAGAGATTTTCTCATCCGTAAACACAATTTTTCTGTGACCTCCCTTTGCGTACCGCTTCAGTAGATGTTTCGATTTTACCACCCAATTCTTTTTTAAATTATCAGTTAAAAAATGACCAGTGCGTCTCTTATAGGCTGCAAGTCCTAAGTCATCTTTTAAAATACGTGACATCGTTCTGGGTGCTATCTTCATCTCCCGAGATAAAATATTTTGCTTTCGGACAGGATTTCTTCGAATTCTTTCCCTTACTGCTTTGACCACCTTTTTCGTACGAACACTACGTGAACGGCCAGATCTTTTTCCTTCACAAACAGAGGAGGTCTCATTGTACCTATTGATAGCCCGGTATACAAACATTTGACTAATACCAAGCGTATGGAGAGTTTTAAAACTTGCATTTATCTCCATACCAACTTTGTGTAATGCAATCACAGCGACTCGGTTCTCTTTATCACCCCACTCCATTTTAATATCGCAAAATATTGTAAAATATATTGGCGCCAAAATTAGAAAACACAATGAGCAATCGTATAAAAATGACAGATTCCAAATTCAAATGTAATATCTTTCTTATTTTTAATTGTAACAGTATTTATGGCCAGACTGTGTTTAACTAATTTCTGAGAGAACTTTTTTTTTTGTGTTGTGGCTCCATCGTTTAACTAACGATGATTTTGCCAATGTCAAGGTTTGGAGAGGATCTAATGATCGGTTCTCATTAACGATAGTGAATTTACTAGTAAGGTTAATTAAAACTGCCTTACATGACATAGCTACAGAAGGCTTTGCGTCAGTGGTAACACTTTGTAAATTCAGCTGGCCTATTTTGTATCTCAATCTTATTATCATCTTATCCTAAGCTTTGTTTCAAAAAAGCCTACATTTACTTTTCGCATTGATCAGCGGGTGTGTTGTACCCACTATTCGTTTAAGAACTGCCGCAGCATTAGTTGTCGAATCAATGTATAAGAATGACCAACCTTACCTTACCAACCTTACAGATGGAGCATGTACGGTTTGGTCCTTCAAGGCAAAAAGTACAGTGACGATAAGATCACGAAGAACAAGAAGGCTCTTCAAACGACGAGGTAGAAATTGAGTAGTTTTACCTAATTACGCTCTTCGTCTCCGGTTTCTTTTGCTTACTTATGTTTTTTTTTTATGTTTCAGGTATATCGTCTTGCGATACTGCAATTTAGCGTATAAGTGATAAGTAAAAGTCTTATTGTATAAAGAAATCGAATAAATTTTATTTTGATTACATTTGTTTTTTATTATTAGACAACCTTGGTAGTTTTGACCTTTTGTACCTCCGCCAGACACCCTTCGCAATTTGGATTATCTCGTAGATAGGGATCCTTAGAGCAGTTAATATTAGCTCCATTATTGAAATGACTGATGTGCCGATACATAGATTTACGACTCCACCGCTGCGCACTGGAACCAAAATGTATACTTGACTAATGTAGAATTAAGCTTGTTTTTCCAGTAACGTGACCTTTCCAAGGTGCTTTACACACGCACACACCCCCAAACATGATTTTTTTTTGTCTAAGAGATGCTACATGGGCGTTGTTGGTCTTTTGTGTAGTCGCAACGCTTTCAACGGCCCGGGTGCAACAACCACCACAATTATCAAAATAAACTTGTATATAAATCACAAAGGTATCTTTACCTCTGTTCGCTCCAAATATATGGTAGAATAGCGCTTACTTCCCTCTGTTTGTATAATTATTTTGTTAAATCTATTCCTATTTCTTTCCCGCTGCACTGAATGTACGGTTTGCCGATGAGTTAGCCTGCAAGGAGCCTTTCTTGGACACGTTTGACACGAGAAATCAACCGCCTGATCTTCCAAAATCTTGGATTTCACGCCCGCTGCTGAACCTGCCGCTTACCGCTCGCCTGCTATCGGTTCTTTTCGATGACGGTTCTGGTGGTTTCCGCTGACCGCTATACCAAACCGCATTTGCCACGTGGTTAACCGCTATAAAATAGCTGTTCCTAGTGAACTACTGCGTCAAGAGTAGCGTTACATAACTCCCAACATATTCCCAATAATTCGGTAACATTCAAAGTAAACTTCGTTATACTTCGGCAACAAGAATGCAGGATAGAAAATATAAGCCGTGTCAGTTATTGATAGTAAGTGTCAAATTAGTTGAAACATTTTGTTCTCGGAGATGCTCGTCTTAAGAAAAAACAGATCGCAGAGATGACTAGAGTTGGGCACGCCACCATTGGGGCGATAACCACCATTGCGATATGATAACCGCCCTTCCGCCTGACGCAAGTACTGACCGGACACGTTTATTTCGGGAAGTACCTGTTTCGGATTCAGCGAGAGGACGCATCCGGGTGTCAACGCTATGGGTCGCTCGGAGGTCACGAATTCCCGATGGATTTCAAAAAAGATGACAGGGCCTAAAGGGTCAGGGTGCCTGCTAGGGTTGCGGAATTTGTTCGAAAGAATCACCGCGGCCATAGAACGTAAAGGGAATGCCCTAGAGTGGGTTTTAGTCACTAAGAGTGGCACACCCTTCCGCTCTGCCCAGAGCGGAATAATCATTGGTTGCATCGAATATAAAGATGAAGGCGTCATATCAGAAAAAAAAAGACAAACAAGGGGAAAGTGGTCTCCTGGTGTGCTCCTATTGCACGACAATGTGAACGGTTGGTTCAAAAAAGTAATTTTGCAATGGCTGCCGTGTTACATTAGTGCGGCTTCGAAACGGAACCACCCTGCCTAGTCCAAATTAAACCTTTGTGATTAAATCATAGTAAATATTCAATAAAGATGATTACCTACCTACATAAAACCATTTCGCATAGTTAATTATTTATCGTATGTACATCACGAACTGAAATTGTTTATGTTTACCTGCAATCTAATCAAGATTTGGCAAAGGGAATACTCTTGAGTCATCAAAGTAAATGTCCGAATTATTTTGTAATTTTTAGTGCGTGCTAAAAGCGTGTTTTTTAGTTTTTAAACTATTATTTTTATTTTATACTTTGTAATCTTTTTATTTAATACCTACCTAAATCATAGGGCTGCATTTTAAATAACCAATCCGCCACCTTGGGACGGCCGCCATGTTGGATTTAAGTCACGTGACTATTTTTTTTCGTATTCCTGACAGCAAACCCTTTCATTTGATACCCATATCATGGGGGTGCATTTCAAATAGCCAATCCGCCATCTTGGACGTACACCATATTGGATTTAAGTCACGTGACTATTTTTTCGTTTTCCAGACAGCAAACCCTTTCATTTGATACCCATATCATGGGGGTGGATTTCAAACAGCCAGTCCGCCATCTTAGGGAGGCCGCCATATTGGATTTGTAATGACGTTTCTTAGCTAGTCATGTACCTATTGCCATCAGAACTCAGAGCGTGTGCAAAATTTTATCCTAATCGAAGACCGGGAAGTGGGTCAAATTAAGATTCCAAGATTTCCTTACATACATAGTTACAAGTGAAGCTAATAATAAAAAAAGCGTGTTAAAAAGAGATCCCTGGAAAGAAATTCACCGATGACGATCGAAGAAGTGAAGTCTGCTATTTCTGCATAATTTGAGGGTCTTGACAAATATTTTTTTTCGAAGGTTCCTTATAAGAAATTATAAGGTCTGAGAAGTGTATTAGGCTTAGGTAATAGAGAATGTAGAAAAAGAAAAATAATTTAATGTTTCGTTTACATTCAGCGATCTTTTTGACCACCCGTCGTAGTACAGTCTCATTTTCTAATAAAACATATGCTAGCAATATGAAGTAGAAAAAACTATAGGCTGAATTTGAAGGAAAAACCAAAAAACTATGAATGTGCAGATAAATCGGTAGGGTAGGGCCACCCTGGCTTCAATATTCGAGAAAACATTACGGTGCGCGCCGTTGCCGCTCCAGCGTTTGGCACCCCTCGTTTCCACCTGTTTAGTTTAATAAATTTATCTAATGATACTCACGGAAAAGGTCATAGAAACTAAATATAATTTCCCTCCTAACTCGTACTTTTGGGAACGCAGAAACGCTAATCCTCAATCGGTTCAGATTCACTTGAGGCAAGAACGTCTCCCGATCGTTTTTGAACACGTCTTCTTCACAATTGCCTAAGCACCCACAATCTCTGAAAGATCTTGGCAAATCGTCCGTATTATCAAATTTTCCCAAAGTTACATTGTCAATAGACAGTTTTATAATTTCCTTTTTGTATTCAAAAACACACTCCAGTTCAGCTAAGTTGCAAATTCTTTCATGCTCTGAAATTGCAAAACATATCCTTTATTAAAAACCTTTATCAGTATGAGGTGTCATGTAAAATCATGACTAGAAGCATGTAATTCCTAGCCTTAATTTATTCGAAATTATAAACATACAGAATGTATTGCTCATTTAGAAAAACGTTGACATAACTGTTAGATACTTTTAAAATAGTACAGAAGAACGATTTAAAATGCATGAATTTTGCGAATTAGCATAAACGCAACAACGACGTTAGCGCCATATACCGATAAGTTGACGGAAATGAATTTATTTAATGTCTGAACTTTCTGAAGTCTTAATGTAAATACCTACACTTTGTATTTAGCATATTATGTTTAATTACGACCATTTTTTTCCCAGGGAGCGACATGCTTCTCAGGCTAGGTAGTTTCAAAATATAGCACGTTCTGTGGAATAGCCAATGGATTGGGTGCCGCTTTTCTTGTCGCGGGTTCGATTCCCGAGCAGAAAATAGTACATTTTGGTGCAAGTGGGGAAAGTTTGTAATTGCAGCCGGGGGGATATTGGATCGAGCCGGAGACGAGGCCTACAGATACTGTTGCGGAATTTGTTCGAAAGAGTCACTGCGTCTTTGGAACGCAAAGGTCACTAGGAGGATCACGGATGGGTTTTAACCAGTAAGAGTCTGACACACCCTTCCGCTCCACCCATAGCGGGAGAAGTCATTTGATGATTTCCTATCCAAGAAAAAAAGGGCCTACATAATAATATATTTCAAAATAAATAAAATATAAAATAAACCTTCAATTGACTAACGCACAATCACACAACTTCCTCATTCAAATCCATTCCTACATTCACTCATTTCCTTGCTTCTGCATTCATATCAATCCTTTGACAACTCTGAACTGAAGAACTCAACGAAAAAATGGCGCGTGCGATCCTCTGCCGGCTATAAATTATAAATGAACAATGTTGTAACCAAAACCCACCTACGAAGACTTTCAACAATTCAGTGAAGTGTTAAGTGACAAACGAGGGACGTCCGCGGACTGTATTGGAGTGGCGCCACGAGAAAACCATCGTTTGTGAAGAAGACCCGTGAGTACCTCCCTTTCAATCCCAGTTTTTCCTGTGATTGTGCACGACTTAAGGTCGCCTATGGCCACAGTTTCATCGAAGGTTTTTACTCAACATTTACCATAACAATTATTGACTTACCCAGTGGTTTGTAAAAATGCGGTATACAATCACACAGTTTGTATATCATTCTTATTCTGCAGTCTAATAAGCAGCGATTGTACGAGTAAATTGGGTATCTCTTATTTATTGTTTCGCTAGTAAATCTGCAATCGTTAGGCAGGTACAAAAATAGAAGTTCAAAAAGTTAGTACCTACCTACTCATGTAAAAAAAGCTAAATTAACTAAAACTAGGTAGGTATAATAAACGAAATATAAATAATAATCCAAAAAGATTAAGTCGAAAATTGATAGCGGTAAGTACGGTACTTATTTTATTTTAATACGAGTAAGTATATAATAGTGACAGACTTCAGACTAAGACAATTTAAGCACAACTATGACAATATACAGTAAATAAATCTGAAGTCCAATTATTACTGTACACAGCGTTCATTGTCTAATATGCTTCATTAGTGACAGTATGTCAGAAATATTACATTATACCTAGTTCGCATTGTTTTTTACTTTAAAGATCTATAAACATGTACAGTAAGTAGTTACTCAACAAGCAAACAACTCAATAGCAACTAACGAACTACACGTCTATTCGTCAAGTTCGACCACACCCTTACCTGCACTTCCGAAGATGCAAAGGAATGTGCTTGAGATCCTCTGAAGCCCGAGTGCTCGTAATTTGCACTCCAAAAGACAAGAACCCTTCAGTATCGAAAGTTAACGCTGGCGCTCCGCTCAGAATGACTTCGTCGGGGCTCAGAGTGTAAACCTACAATTTTAAAATGTGTAGGTACTTAATAGAAAGTAGGTAGGTAATCTTGAGTTTGTCTTAACTTAGGTAATATTTTAAACGTGAACGCTGAACTTATTTTTAGTAGTTTTGGTATAGAGATTTATGGGATACGGATATGCCCTGCTTTTTTTGCAATATGTAATCTATTTAAAAACGTGCGAAGTCGTGATCAAAAGCAGTAGTTTCGTAGTTGTTACCTGTAAATTCGGAGGGACTACAACCGTAGTCACTCCGAATTTACTCGGAATTTACCGCTAACCACCGGGGGTACTATTATAAGATTTAGATATCAATTAAGATGCTTCGGAAATTAATAATCAATTAAAAGGTAAACCAATACAGGTAAATTATATTACCTTTTCTATTATGGTTGTGTATTATGTTATAGGTTGTGAGTGCGGTGGTTTTCTAATGAGCTTTATCTGAAATTGGACTCAAAGTTTCAATGCTTCATAAAACTTTCAAACTTATTAAGAGCCATTTCACATTTTCGCGCAGTTTTTTAAGATTTTAGTCGTCTTTTTTACGATCTTAGGTAATAGTCTGAAAATCTAAAATACACGTATAAGATAGATCAGTCCTTAGTATTGTTATTTAAAGTACCATATTTTCAAAAACCAACTTCGTTTCTATGTAGTGATCAATTTCCCACAACTCGATTACTGAAAAATCGTCGCAGATACAATTTTGGATTCCAAAATCTATCAAAAACATTTATAAATTTGGGTAAAAAAAATATGGTAAGCATCAGACATATCTTTTTGTCGTTACATTGCGTACTATTTTCTCGATTTTTGATTACATTAATTAGTAAAAAAATTAAAACCGAGTCCAATTTTCACGACTTTAATCTAAACTTTATCGCTATTTTTTTAACATAATAAATATAATTTAAAAGAAAATATATATATCACCGTAAACTATGTTCTTTGAAGAATATGTTTCTATGTTTTCATAACAATTGCTTTATTCAATTAGAAATAACATCGTTTTTAAAACTACTCTAAATTGCAATAAATTACGATGCGCAAGCGGTCACCGATCAGTACGGCGTAAACGCCCGTCGAGGTAGGACCTGTGTCACTTTTTTCCGCGTCCCGATCTTCAAGCGCGCGTGTTGTAAACCCATTATTATATTACGACTACTACGTTTTGATACTCGCTATTATTTTTAGTAAAATGATTTTTAAAGAAGAATACGATTATCGTATTCTGTAGAATAATGATGTTATTTGATTTATTAGTTTAAGCAATGGGGAGCAAAAGTTCTGTACACCATTGTATCATAAATGGAAACGTAATTATTTAGCTGCCTTATAGAGAAACAATTTAAAACAAACTTTGTAATAATTTATTGATTTAAGAGAGTGTCACTGGAGTGTCTTGCACGTTCTTCTTTATAGAGAATTACGCTTTGGAACGTGCAGATAGCTTCACCTCTTTCGACTGACCGACCTTGACAATTCAAAATTGCCTGTACAAGGTTAATTAAAATAAATGGTTTAGGTTTGAGTTTGAAAGCCACGGTTTACTATTTCAATTTATTTGTAGGTATCGAAATTTAATAGCCATGTTTTATTTTTTAATTAGAAATTTTGGTTTTATCATTAGACTAGCTGCTGCCCGCGACTTCGTCCCCGTGGAATACCCGATTTTAAAACATTCTTTATCGCTGCTCGGCTCCTATTGGCTTAAGCGTGATGATATATAGCCTAAAGCCTTCCTCGATAAATGGTCTATTCAACCCAAAAAGATTTTTTCAATTCGAACCAGTAGTTCCTGAGATTAGCGCGTTCAAACAAACAAACAAACAAACTCTTCAGCTTTATAATATTAGTATAGAAGAGACTCTGTGCTGGGTACATATAAAAAGTTAGATCCGGTAATAGAAATTGTATCTTTAAGAAACAACTCTTGATTTAAAGCATACGGTTATTGAGCAGCAAATAACATTATTATTTTAAAATTGTAGGAGAAAGAATGTTGACTGTTGGACGATTGAGTGAACCATTCGGAATCAATCGTAAATATTTTATTTTATTACGGAGCCTTTCCCGACACTCTTATTCTGTTGCGGCTGGAGCGTGAGGTTTCGCTCTCCCTCACGCGGTCTACCTCCTCCTTCGCTAGCATTACTGCTTCGCAGAAGGAGTTCATCGCTTCCCATGTCTCCTCGCTCCGGACCATGGATTGTACCAGGGCAAGTCACAAGAGGTCGCCGGCGCCGATTGCCTCGATGAGGACATAGCGTTGCTCCGCCCACGCAGGGCAGACATCCACCGTATGCTCCACCGTGTCCTCCGGGCGATCCACACAGTGTTGACACCCAGATAACGGAACCCTTATAGGATCATTTTATTGTCCGCCAGTCTGTCCGTCTGTCACGACCCTTTTTCTCAGGAACTTATGGAGGAATAAAGCTAAAATTAATATGAATTCCTCAAATATGTTGAGACTAACTTGGAGCTGTGAAAAAAATCAAGTTCTAAGACAATGCAATCTAGAGATAAGGCCGGTTATGGTGCATATTTTGACGCCCGCAAAGGAATCAAAACCAATAGGGAACATTCCGGTGACCTAGAGTCATGAAATTTGGCATGAAGATAGATTTTACAGTACTGTAGTACTACAATTTTCTGACTTTTTCTGTACTTACAGAAAAAAAGTTAGAAAATTGGGAATTTGTAGTTTTCTCTTATTAAATGATATAAAATATTTTTTGCAATTACAATTTATTTCAACAAGTTTGCCCTTCAATTTAATTTGCTTATTTTTGCCAGAGTAATGAGAGTGCTTTCATAGTTTATAAACTTCCGTAGAACCCGGAAAAAATCAAAACTCGATCGAAATAACACGAGTCTGACTCGCTTTATCCAATTTTTTCCTTAATTTTCAATTTGGGTTTAGGGGATTTTTACAAATTTATATATCATAGTTTATTTAGCAGTAAATGATACAATTTATAGAAGAACGGACCTGTAGCGTTAGACCACGGACTTAATGAATCAATTAACGAACTTGATGAACTTTCAGACTCAATCAATTCAGGGATTCTACCGAATTGATATCGCTATTTCACTTTATTTTTAAAGTGAGGGCGCAAAATTATTGATGACTCTGCCCGCGTGGAATAATTACTAATTTGAGTTTGAAACATTCTTCATTGGTGTACCGCTCCTATTGGCCTTAGCGTCTCAGACTGAAAGAAATTTTCAAATCGGTCCAGTAGTTCCTGAGTTTATAGCGAGTTCAAGCAAACAAACAAGCTCTTCAGCTTTATATATTAGTATAGAAGTATAGATAACAATACAAAACAAAGCCGAATGTTGAAACTAACATATTTGAAATATTTAACATGATTGAATAAAGTAACTAAGAGCTTCTTGCAGGTTTTTCTCCTTATGTAAATTTTCGTTTTGAAAACTACAATCTCACTAGTTCTCTGACTTACCGACCCCTTAATTATGCAAAAGTGCCCGTAAAAGATTTACTTACCGCATA
This sequence comes from Hecatera dysodea, assembly GCA_905332915.2. Taxonomy (NCBI): domain Eukaryota; kingdom Metazoa; phylum Arthropoda; class Insecta; order Lepidoptera; family Noctuidae; genus Hecatera; species Hecatera dysodea. The sequence continues at coordinate 11,199,872 of HG995302.1, forward strand.
CGTCTGTAATTCATTTGTCATTATCTACGAGATAACCATTCTTTCAATGAGTGTTCAGTGGTTGATCATTGGAAAGTCATAATGACGCTTTTATATTAGTAGATTACGAAACTTGTCAAAATGGACCATTATGAGACCAATGATAGACCATTCTGACACTATTGTAATAGCACTTGGGGCCTCGAAATCCTTAATTCTACTGCATAAATGAAATCACTTTTTAATAACTCGCGAACAAATGTGCATTACGATGTTAGCAGCTCAAGATTGTTTAGTCCGTCTCGACACTCGCGCTACACTGTCGGCTCGGTTTTTGTGTGGGTAACTTACGCACACATACAATATGCTAGCATTTTTACCTAAACTCGAGCGTTCAAATTTTGTGAAATGGCTCTTAATAAGCTCACCATTCTACAGATTACCTGCTCGTGCTCTAATGAATCGAAATTCGGTATCTACCTTCACTTACATTCATATAGAATTAGATTTTGCCATTGGTTTCGTCCGCGTGAGAGTCGAAATATACCTTAGCAGTGTCGTAGCTAGCCTGGGGGACAACCGGTGCGGATAATGTGATGTCACCCCACAAATGAACCCTCTCCACCGCACATATAATTACCTATGGGTTGTACAAAAGGTTGCACCATTCGTTCTGGTGACGGCAGTCGCAAGTAATTTTTCGGCATATTCCATTTGTGCGGGAGTTTTTTTTTCTGGAATGTTCTTACATAAAACAAATAAAATCTTTAAAATTTGTGTACCTCGTCTCGGATACCTTTGATTTTCTTTTCATTTATTATCCAAACTCAAATAGTCTTGTGTGTTTGCTCGAACATTTTTGCATCCCACCTCTGATAGGTTTTAATTCCTTTTAATCATTCGTACTAGTGCGAAGTAATTTAATGGATTGATGCAAGAAAACTCATTCACTAAGAGAAACTAGAATACAAGAGTGAGCGAAGCGATCACAAAAATTCAAGCACCCGCACTCCAGAACGGTTTATAACCACGCGGCAGCGTGTCAAGCCAAGTTCAAGAAAAAATAACTGTCGAGCAGCTCCGTGCATACCTACACGAAACCATTTGGAGCCACTTTTAAAGTTATGAAGATAACTCAAAACCTTTTTCATATAAACACACTAATTTTGGTACATATATTGAGACATTCGTAAACACAGCTCAAACCGTTTGAACAGCTCGGCAGGGTTATCCGTTTGAGTTTTTTTTATTTAATATATCTAGTTGATTTTGTATTGAAACTTTAAGTCGATTATTTATTTGTTAAGGACGTAATTGTTATTCTTATTAACTACCGTGCCTAAAAAAAAAATATTTGCGATATTATGGCACATTTGGTAGCTACAACACAAGCGGTATCTGTCTAGGAACACCTACATAGGTATGTAAAGCTCACCTTATAGACACTAGCGTAGTTAGCTAACTGCACAAAAAAGTCAATGTCGTGCACCGAGAGCTCAATGTTGTTTTTGGCGTATGCCACACTGCTGTCACTCCATTTGCTGCAAAAAACGAGAATGTTACTAATGGAACACGCTTCGTGTGGTGCTACGTCATGCAAATGTACCTAAGTGCATTGTACAATAATAAATGAATGTACATAACGATTGGATTCATTTTGGCTGGTTATATTTCGTCGATTTATATTGATAGATTTGATTTTTAAAGCCTTTTTAAAATGAAAGTTTTAAATAGTTGGAAAATATGTATATAATATGTAATATCTTATGTAAATGTTAAAAAAATAAACATAAGAAAAACAATGTTGAATAGGCTAAGGGTGAGTTTTTGATCCGTAGTTAAGTCAAAACATTTTTTTTTAAAGTAGCAAAATTTTTGAAAATTGCTCTTTCGATCAATTTTTTTTTACTATTTATAAGTACGCATTTGACCACTATCTCACTTTATGGTAAGGGATGATGTGGTCGAAGATGAAGCACGCTTACCTAGAAATAACCCATTCACTCTTGACTTAAAGACTCCCGGTTTGTAGTTATCAGGAATCACAGACTCGGGCAGGGGATTCCACTCCTTAGCTGTACGCATAATTCAAATTCAAAAGTCATTTATTCAAACTAGGCTGAGAGACAGCACTTTTTGAACGTCAAATCTATACTTATAATAAATCTGTAGAGAGGTCAATTCTGTACAGGGAATATATTTTCAAAATAACTATCAGGGAATGATTCGTGATCGATACTGGTGCCAAAAATGCAATCAGTAAAATTTTTGTCTGTCTGTCTGTCTGTCTGTCTGTCTGTCTGTCTGTCTGTCTGTCTGTCTGTATGTTCTTTATAGAAACAAAAACTACTCGACCAATTTTAACGAAACTTGGTGCAATTATTCTTCATACTCCTGGGCAGGTTATAGTATACTTTTCATCACGCTACAATCAATAGGAGCAGAGCAGTGAAGGGAAATGTTGGGAAAACGGGAGAAGTTACTCCATTTTTTAGGCTTCCGTCGCGTGTGTAGCCTTAATGGTAAAAGTTACATAGAAATAATGTATGACGGAAATGTTCTACATAAAATTATCTAAAAAATATCCCACAACAGCATATGTCTATCTTTTATGGTTGACTCACAATAACACGTGTAACTCCCGATAGCTTAGCAGTTCGGAGCTTTCTGATTATATTTGTTTACTCTTACGTTTATAATACTCTCACTCATCCCTTATTAAAAAAAGTTAACATTATCACCAATTCAATAAAAAAAAAATCATAGAAATCGGTATAGAAACACCAAACTTTTTTAAACCGAGCTGAGAGTTTCAAAATCGGGGGTAAAGTAACTATTCCACGCGGACGAAGTCGCTGGCAGAAGCTAGTTTTAAATAAGACAGTCCCCCAAAACGCCCATCCGTCACCACTTCCTAGTGTTTTAGCTGAATTTAATGCAGCTTTAATGAATGTGTTCCCTAATCTATTTATTTTCTTCTTCTATAAATTTAACTATTGATCTAAAAACGCACTGTAACGAAGGAGCACGATTTTTTAACCGACTTCTAAAAAAGGAGGAGGTTCTCAATTCGGATGTTTGTATGTTTTTTTTTTTTTTTTTTTTTTTTTTTTTTTTATTGTTTGTTCGCGCATATCTCCGTCGCTTGTCAACCGATTTGAAAAATTCTTTTTTTGTTGGAAAGGGTATACTTCCCAAATGGTCCCATGAAAATTTTATCGAAATCAACCAAGCGGTTTTCGAAAAATCTAAAAAAAATATCTACATTGCCTACATTGACGACCTCTTAGCTTACTCCGCAAAGGAGCAGTACGATTTTTTTTACACCAATGTGATTGGTTCGTTTAGGTGGGGGAGGGGAGGGGGTGTAGGTACCACTAAAAAGTGAAAAATAAAAAAACTTTTTACAAAAAATAAAACCGACTTCTAAACAAAAAAACCAAAAAGTATAAAATAACTTTAATTTCGGAAGTCGGTGTGTTCAACAACAAAAAAGCAACCAAAAACACCGAGTTCCGAAATTAAAGTTATTTTATACTTTTTGGTTTTTTTGTTTAGAAGTCGGTTTTATTTTTTGTAAAAAGTTTTTTTTTACCACTCTGGTTGACTTAACTTGTCACGGATCATAACACTTGCCCTTGGTTCAACTTCTTAGTAGAAAATATAGAGTTTTGAGACTGTGCCCCTTTTCCGTGGCTTTTACTAATGGCGATGGCGTATGCAGATAGTTCTTAATCGAATCTAACCAAAGGTAACTTACGTTAAAGGACAACATATATTGGTTTGGACGGATCTTTATTTAGTGTGTTTCGAGACATGGGTCTGGGACCGACATAGGTTTTAGAAGGTTGCATTGATTCGGTGTGGAAGGAGTAGGAAAAGGGATCGATCATGGGGTCATACCTAAACATAGGTAGGTAAACGTACCGGGAGATTTAGACGAGGTGATTTAGGGTATACAAAGATTTTGATTTACTTTTAATCCTGAAGGCTTGAAAGGCTTCATCAGTGTTTTGTGCCGATCTTTAGTATTTGTGCGGCTTCTTTCCGCAGACCATAGTCTACCTGGCCGTTGGCGTTGGTCAGGCTACTTATAGGTACATATATGTACATGTATGAATCTAATGTCTGCGTCAGCAAATGGTGTTAGCATGGCTGACTACGGGACCGAATAAAATTTGACATTTAAAAGGGTTCTACAGGAGAATTCACTCTAAGGAATCCTACTGTTCACTATAGCAATCTATATTTGGGTTCAGTATTCGAGATAATTACTTGGAACAAAAAATTATGTTAATTATAACATAAGTGAATCCATTAGAACTTTGTCATTAGACAAAGTTCTAATGGATTCACTGCAATTTTACGGAAATGGTCACTTAAAACTTTAATAAAAAACCCCAAGGACGAGTTGTGTTTGCGAGTACAGTTGATGGATACAAAAAATTCAAGTATGCGGAGTAGCAAAAAAAAAACACTTTTTTGCATGGTTAATCTACTGAGCAATGAGGTTCTTACTAGACATGCTTACGTAGGATCGTCGAGTATCGCGACGTTAGAGTTGATAATATGGCATATTCCCATCTCAGTCATAGTAGTGTCAACAGTTATGGGCCTTTGGATCTGAGTCGTCAATGTCTGGTTGTCAAATCTCCTGAACAAATCGGCTGCGATCGTCGCGTAGTCTTGAGGATTGATAAGCTTCAAAAATAAAGGATCAATAGGTGACGATGAAAATTAGGGGTTTCTAATATTAGTTATAACTATTTTTAATATAACAACAAATCATATATCTCGTTTGATATAATTATCATTTGTATTATCATATATTGTTATTAAAACTAACGATATACGGTCATGTGTGCGAGACATTAAAATTTCCGTGTTTCTTGTAGAGTGTAAGATCTACAAGTTAAAATTTATTTAAATAAAAAATATATTGAATCTTTTCCTATACTGACATTATAAATCAGACATACCGTTGAAAAATAAGGGTATATGTAAGTATAACAATAATAATAATATAATTTTTATTTCGGGTAACAAAGACCCATAACATATATACCTTACAGACTATCATATTTATATAAAAACAAAAACATTACACTATATAATTTACACGAGGACAAGGAGGAGGGGATTTACCTTTAATATTTCAGGTGGTGGTAGATCTAGAACATTTAGTGCTTCCAAAGAGACTGAAATTATCGCTGAGTAGTATGATTCCAAGTTATAACCCGTTCTATTGAGGGTATCACTGAAAAATAGCAAGTACATACATACATATATACCTATATAATATGTATATTTAGAACAAATGTCTTCATAATTATAAATTAACGTATTATTATTTATTAAAAAAATATATACATGTATATATTTATTTAATAAATAATTATATATTTATTCGTTGCCCAATACTAGCATGTATTCCTGTATCGTGGGTGCGTTCACAAACATGAATACTCACATATACAAGACACCCAGACCCGGAACAATTATCTGTAGGCCATACAAACAATTGTTCCGTGCGGGGATTGACCCGCAACACGTAGCGCAGCAGCCGAACGCTCAACCACTGTGCCAACCGTGCAGTCATAATATTGTGTGCAATCAAACTTACTTGATACAATTGGAAAACGTTGCATCGTCAATTTTGGTGACGGGACACAAAACAATCGCTGGGTAGGACACGTTCCAGTTCAAGTAGTCCTTCTCTACGATGTTAACTATAGGTTGTTCCTGAAAATAACACTGAGGTTAAAAAGGGCATACTGTACTTCGCTGTAGCCGCACATTAAGTGATACCAACGCCTGGTTTTAGAAAAACGTCGTCTTTGTAGAGCAGTTCATTCTGACGTTAATACTTGTGACACTAATATCTAAATACCTAATATATTGTTCCGTATTACTGACCCGCGGGTAGTACTGTACCCGCGGGTCAGTAATACGGCACGTGGAGATTTAGATACTCATAAGACGGTTCATGTAGACCAGTGCGGAACAATATATTAGGTATTTAGCGCGGTAATTGTGATCGATGTCGTTTCTCTAAGAACTCTTCATATACAACGTGTAATATAATAAACGCAATACCTTTTAAAGGGTCAATGTACTCATCATTACGAATAGCATTTACTGTGGGACCAACCTCGAAATTGAGAAGAAAAGATCAGTTACTCAGTACATTTTGTCTACCTACTCGTAGTTATAAGCACATAAATGTATGGGAGAGTCGATGTTTTTTCGCGATCACTGTGAAAGTTGTTCATGAATGAATGTACAATGACCCCTTAAGAGGTATTGCGTTTATTCTGTCAAACGTTGTATATGAAGAATTACGCGATACTTCATAATTATGTAAATATGTAGTACCGCTTTGCATTATAAATAATAACGAAAATCACAATAGATTTTGCTTCAGCAGTTATTTCCGTTTTCGTAATTGAGAATGTCAATGTACAATATAAATGTAACAAAAGATACAACGACCACTACTGCTGTACTAAAATACAAGCTAAGTGTATGCAGTTTTAATAAAATAGAGAAGGTTTCGAGATATGCATGTACTTACCACAAGTCTGGTATACTGAGTAGACAGAAGCACAAAAATTATAGCGCAGGATATGCCAAAGCATGCCGCCCAAAATATTCTGAAATTCAGAGAAAAAAGCCGCTTAAAATACTTGTCCAAACTGAACGCTTGTAAAGCTTGTCTGTTACAACAAGATTAAATTCTAATTCGTCGTAGAGATAACATTTACTTTTTAGACCAAGACTGTTTTAGAGAGTTTACAACGAAGATATGCTGAGCTGACTTTGCCACTTGAGGACACCGTGACTTTAAGTCATTGTAAAGCCGAAAGTAACCGACCCTTAAAAAAAGGAAGACCAAATATCAGTACGGTAGTTTCTTTTTGGGAGAATTTACTTAATGTTAAAACTAAAAAGATGACGAACAAAATCATTTTTCCTGCCTTCCTTAATTCATCCCGTTTTATTATGTTGTATGAGGAAAATCTGGTTGTTCAATGAAGGTCATTTTTTGTTTAGAAATTCTCTTGCTGAATTAAGGGTTTTCTCAAGTATGGCGAGCTATGGGTGGCTCGCCGTCCGATAGCAACCAGGCCCGAGTCGTTTTCTACGCGCGCCTCAAAGAGCTGTCAGCAAAGAAGACCGGAATTGTCCGAAAGACTCACCGCGGCCCTGGAACGCCAAGGGCACTAGAAGGATCCCGGGTGGGTTTTAGTTAGTAAGAGTTTGACACTCCCTTCCGCTCCGCCCAGAGCGGGAGAAGTCATTTGATGTTTTACCATCCAGAAAAAAAGGGTTTTCTCAAGTTATTTGAACAACTTCTATGGTTGCGAGTGCAGAATTATTTGTGCTGTTTTACAAGGTCACAGTTGCGAGTAAATAGTGCTTAGAGACGGTACCTCTCAAACCAATGTATTTCAGTATTAACGATATAAGGCAGGCCATGAGTCGTAGAAGTTCTTAACTCGCTTTGTAAATATTTGATCAGTTTCTGAGCCTTCAGCCGGCGCGCGTAATTATCACGTTTCTTCTTAAACGTGGGCTTTTCTTTCACTGTTATTCTTAACATGCTTACTTTTTATCTGTAAGATGAGTTTTTACTGCCTTTTATTTGTATTAACTTTGAGACTTTCACGTTATTTTGCTGGTGCTGAGAACCGAATACCCAAATGCGACCACTAAAACTATCTACGGACAAAGCGTCCCGATGCTTAAATATGATTTCGAGTAGCTGTAACGATTTGGGGTACAGAAAATTATATTGTGATTATTACGATGGCTTTGTTGTTTACAATAGCTTTTTGATATCAGTGGAGAAATGACTAGTCTAACATTTGTATTTCATTTTGTTCTATTGAATAAGTTATATTTTGCTTATGGTCCACCTAAAATCACTGGCTAACAATAAGAACCGTGATTTTGCTACGCCGTAGCACTTGAAGCGACAGAGCGTAATAAAATTGATATTACTACGGCGTAGCCCCTGTTGCTAGAGAGCGTAGCTGATATTGCTACGGCGTAGATCCTGTTGCTACACGGCGTGGCATTTAAACCTACAAAGCGTATCTTATTTTGCTTCGGCGTAGCCCCTGTTGCTACACAGAGTAGCTCTTGAAGCTACAAAGCGTAGCTGAGTTGCTACATCGTAGCCCCTGTTGCTACACAGCGTAGCCCTTGAATCTACAAAGCGTAGCTGATATTGCTACAGTGAAGCCCCCCTTACTACAGAGCGTAGCTCCTGAAGCTACAGAGCGTCGCTGATATTGCTGCAGCGTAACGCCTGTTGATACGTTGCAGCCCCGTTACTAGAGAGCTTAGCTCCGAAGCTACAGAAGCGTCGCTGATATTGCTACAGCGTAGCCTGTTTATATATTAACTAGCAGCGCCCCGAAGTTTTACCCGCGTAGTTCCCGTTCCCGTGAGAATATGTCGATAAAATAAAGCCTATATTACTTAAGTTGAATGCAGCTTTCTAATGGTGGAAGAATTTTTGAAATCGGCACAGTAGTTTTTGAGTTTATTCATTACAAATATACACACACACACACACTTAAATACAAATATTTCCTCTTTATAATATTATTATTAGTTATAGATTAGTTATTACCACTCAATGACTACTTTGTTCAAGTATTTTCAACTAGCTGCTGCCCGCGACTTCGTCCCCGTGGAATCCCCGATTTTAAAACATTCTTTATCGCTGCTCCGCTCCTATTGGCTTAAGCGTGATGATATATAGCCTAAAGCCTTCCTCGATAAATGGTCTATTCAACCCAAAAAGAATTTTTCAATTCGAACCAGTAGTTCCTGAGATTAGCGCGTTCAAACAAACAAACAAACAAACAAACAAACAAACAAACTCTTCAGCTTTATAATATTAAGTATAGATTTAAATTAATCAGTGACAATTACAACAATGGCAACAGTAGTACATAAAAAAAATATTTCTGGCTTTGTTTGCCGAGATAACTTACTCCTGACTATATAAATAAATTATTAAATGCATTAAAATGAAATTATTTATTTCGACTAGAGTATACAATTTACGATTAAGTACAAGTAATTTTGATCGGATTTCCAAGATATTTTTAACAGAAATATTATTATTCTTTGTTCAATCCGGGATATACACCCACGACCAAGGATTCGTGGAATTTGTCGCGTCGTCTGTTGCGAACACTGTAAAGATGTCTGGTTCCGTACTTGGAACCAGTCATGGAAAAAAATAACTATTGTAATCATGGAAAAACATAACGAATTTGTGGAAAAAAAGATATTTTGAACAAAAGTATCATACGGCATACTTAGTAACTTGTTGTGTAAGTACAAATTGTATTCTTTGTAAAGCAAAGAATGGGGCTATTGTAGTAATCTTATAAAATAATCCTAACAAAAGCCTTGTTGCCTTCATATTTTACAATATAATAGGCAATTGAGATAGTAATCCAAATTGAGGTTCACCCATTATTATTTACTTTTGATATTAAGGAAAACCAACTGAAATATTCATATAAAAGGAAAATTGGTGAAAAAAGACGCATCAAATATTTATTATTTATTTATTTAAACTTTATGTACAATATAAGGTCACAGCTCATTAGAGCCACCCGACAACCACTCCGCACCGCCTCGCCTCCTGCGGCTAGTATTCTTTATATGGACTTGTATGGGTATGCGCTCACTATATCAACTCCGTAGCGTCACCGGATCACCTCGGTCGTAAGCCCTCCACGCGTTGTCGGCGGGTGGACCACTCGGTGACAACTCGCTGCTCGCACGCTTGCCTTGCGTTGACTGCGCATTGCCAACTCGCGGGTCCCGAGTGGACCGCGCGCTGCCCGCGAATGATTCACGCGAGGACTATACTGGGTGATGAGCCGCTTCCCAGACTTCCTACCCTCCCATTATTCCCAGCCTTTCTTTCGAACGAGTCGGACGTCTCGCACGTGTAGGCCTAGTGCCAATTGTTAACAGATTACTCGAAAATTCGAATGACGAAGCGACGTCCAACCGTTGACCACGCGGCGTTCTCTCGTTGATCGCGCCGGTTCCACTGGTTGACCGCGCGACGTTTATTAGTGTTAACGCGGCTTCCACCCATAGACCACCTGTCGACAACGAGTGGACACCTTGCGACGAGGCGGTGCGGGGTGGGTGCCGGGTGGCTCTAATGAGCTGTGACCTATACATGGGCGGACTTAATGCAACAAGGCATTCTCTACCAGTCAACCATTGGGATTTTTTTTGGGAGTGGGTCCTTAAATTTTTCAACAATATTCAAATAAGTAAAACAAAATATCAAATAGAACGATCGAAATAAGCAATGAGGCCATAATGGACTTAGAAATTATCTTAATTAATCCTTAAGCTTTCAATTTGTCGAATTGGCCTTAATAAAAGGTCTAATGGTTGAATCTCGTTAGAATGAGGTTGAATTAATTCTGCAGAAAACGTATTTCACGTAGTAGTCTTATTTAAACAATTCAACGATTTGCATTAGTATTTATTAACTGTTTATTCTGTTTCAAATTGGTAATTTAAATTGGAAGTGGAGTCTATGATGCAATTACGGAGGTATAAATAACCAAGATTGTTTTAGTACATAAACTAGCTATCGCCAGTGGTTTCGCGTGCGTTAATTTATATTATTGCAAAAAAAAAATAGACGTCTCGCCTCTGTAACGAAATTCATTCAAATCGGTTCAGCGATGAAGGCGTGCAAGGGTTACAAACGAAAGAACACACATTAGCATATTAATTAGGATTGTCCATTTTAACATAACAACAAATACAGTTGTACTGAAGCTAAGTTTAGAACCTTTGTAAGTTCTGAAAAAATATACTTTCTGCATGCAGTTTAAAGTTCGCTGTAGACATAAACAATTCAAACCTTAAAACAAGTGAGTGATTTAATGTTGGAGCAATCTATTCGTTAGCCATAAAACCCACGAGAGTCGTTGCAAAGCAAACGCTAACTTTATCAGAATGCCCGTGTTGTAGTCAAGAATGCCCTAATCGGCCATTTGCTAGCGTTAAGCCCCTATTTATTATCGTAACTAGTGGAGCACTATCGCTTTCGGCCCAAGTCGGAGATCGTTCCGTGTTTCTTACATGGCCATTTGTCTGTACCCTCTTACTAATTCAAGAAAACGTGAGCGCCGCCAAGATAACAACTTCGATTCGAAGATTGTCGATACAATGGCGCGCTATCGAACGATAAAATGGCGCCGCTCCTTCGTTCTGCGTACACAATAACTTATTATTCCACTAGACGTATGGTTTTTCCTTTAGAATTGCTACGTGGTTACATTAGAAATTCTGCGTTGCGGCGTACATTGTTACATATAAAGGCGTTACACCATTACTTTGCAAAAAAAAAATTCAAAAGCTGTTTCTGGTAACCTGAAACGTTGACGAGATAAATACATAACAACGAACGACGCGCCTGGTCGAATTATATCAAGAAACATTATTTCTTTTGTGCAAAAATCGCGAGTCTTTGTAGTTACGGCGCGAGGTGTCGGTCCGATCGCGTCGGGTCATTACTCTTTGTCAAAGTTGGCCGGTCGCTCACCGCGATCCCGCGCGCTCAATCTCCGGCCTCTACGGCTTCACCAAGCTCACGTAGATTGCTGCATCGCGAAACCTATTTAAACTTAAATAAGAATTGCCAACCACTGTTAGTAGGCTCTATTTATGCTCCATCTTGTTCTCCAGTCGTTTTTAGAGATCGCTGATTACGTTTCGATAAATGTTTCTATTAACTGTTATAGGCATGAAATAAATTCATCTTTACGAGTTATGCTAGGCCAAATAACATTGCAATAAGTTCTAATTTAATGAGAAAGCCGTGGATGATTGATGACTGTTGTTTGATTGTGTTGCTCGCAATGAGGTTGTAGGGCAGCTTTTTTAATTAGCTTTTAATCCTTCATACTTAATTATATTAATTGATACATTATTCGATAGCTAATAATCGAAATTATGTTATCATAGGCTGCAATTCCCTATGATGTAAAAAAAGTTTTACTACCTCCTGTTTCTCCAACGAAAATGATAGCAAACTAATCGAGTCTAATAATTGTCAAGCTTGCCAAATCTGTTATGATTGGCTGTTGACATTTCATTCAATACAATAGGAGTAGGTGAACCAGAAAACTTCACCGATATCTATAAAGCTAAAGCCAGATTGTAGGATTCTAGAACATGTTTTATCCTCGCGGGATACTTGGAAAACATATCATAAAGATCTATGTAAGAAGCATAACTTGTTTAGAATTTATTTATAAATAAAGAAATGTTGTTCAAAAGTAGAGAGAGAGTTTTACCGAGTTTTGCGGTCGAAGGCTTCGTCGAGCAGAGTAATTTTAACAACATAGTATACCCCTCTCGGTCACAAGGTACTCCTTTAATACCTGTAAATACTTTAGAATTTATTGTGACGTTTTTAGATGTGATAAAAGAGATAGGATTATATTTAAACGTAGGAACTAACATGCTAATAACCTTCTGTTATCATGTTAGTTTGTTTTTTTTTTTATGTGACCACTCGCAGTTCAGCACACTAAGGCTGGTTACTGCTTAACCGGGCAATGCTGTGGTGGCCTCAAATGAATTTAAGGCCCCCAGCCGGGCGCGGGCCTGCGGATGGCGAGCTATGGGTGGCTCGCCGTCCGATAGCAACCAGGCCCGAGTCGACGGCGCGTCGTGTTCCACGCGCGCCTCAAAGAGCCGTCAGCAAAGAAGACGGGGCACCATAGGGTCAGTGCCTGCTAGGGTTGCGGAATTTGTTCGAAAGAGTCACCGCGGCCCTGGAACGCAAAGGGCACAAGCAGGAACACGGGTGGGTTTTAGTCAGTAAGAGTCTGACACTCTCTTCCGCTCCGCACAGAGCGGGAGAAGTCATTTGATGATTTCCAACCCAAAAAAAAAGGCCCCCAGCCGGGGCTCATGTTAGTTCGCTGATCATAAAGCTATATACTTATGTAATGTAACAGACGTGAACCTATTTCAGTTGTGTATTTTAAGTAATTGGAACTTTAAAAGGTTACCTCTAAATGACCAGACTCCCTTGTGTGTGTGTGAACTAATAGCTAATCAATACTGATATTATAAATGCCAATGTAACTCGTCTGTCTGTTTGTTTGTGATCTCTTCACATCTTTGCGACTTAATGGGTGAAATTTGGCACTCGTATATATATATGTCTCGGAAGAACGTTTCCTTGGGATGATGTTTGTAGAAGATTAATAAAATAAAGACGTCTTAACATGTATCATTGTTTAAAAAAACCTTCGAAATGAAATTAAATGCTTGACGATCGGAAATGTGAAGACCAATTCTCAGTTAATTCTTTTCAATAGAATTTCACCGTTAAAATATAAACGACTTTCCACCCTAGTATTTTTTTTATAACCTTTTTCCCAAACTAGGAATTAATCCAGTATCGTGGGAGCGTTAACAAACATAAAAACTCACACATAAAAACAGCCAGACCCAGAAAAACTATCAGTAGGCCATACAAATATTTGTTCCGTGCGCTAATCGAACCCGCAACACGTAACGTACTTCCGAAGGTCTACCTCTCTATCGCAAAGAAATTATCAAGTATTGATGAATAGCTATTTAGAATTACGAACAACCCTGACCCTTAACGTTATCATTCTGCGGTACTTTATAAATTGAATAAATTAATTTGTAACAGATGTTAACTAACTGATTTGCATTCTGGCGCTACATTGAGTGTTAAAACCTCTAAAGGGATTCGTTTTATGTAATTGGATCGGAGATTACAAGGGATTTGTGCGTCATCAGTATTGCGTGTGAAAGCTATCGTTTCAACAGCGAATTGCTTCTTTCATGTATAGTTTATGAAGTGGAAACTTATCTGTTTGAGTCTATACTTACATTGACAATATTGAATCAATTAATCGTTTCTTGATTGATATATAAAGGACATTTGACCGTTAAATTATGACTAATGAACATCAATATCTGATTGAAATCTGGACGACAATGGACGATTGGACCATAATCTACAGGGAAAAGTTAAGGCGATCCGATGATTACTATGGGAAAGTTCTGAAAACGAAAATATTAGCAATAAATATTACGTTTTAGCAAGTCTGAGTTATACCAGAAGTGCGTGGTCATATTCAAGGGTCGTGTTCTGTATTTGCTATACAATTAGGAAAAGATATCAAAACAAAAAAATGATTTTAAAAACATCACTTTTCAAGCTGTCTGATGCTAGTGATGTTTATTTTAATTCAATCACAGATTCAATGCTACCGACTGCATAAGGCTGCTTGAAAGTTGATATTTTTGGAACTTTATAGTCGGTTTTCGAGGTCGATTTTTTTGAAAAAGGTCCAAATGTTTTCACCACGCGCTTCTGGAATACCCTATACAATATAACTACTATCCTGTGTGCAGCAGGTATCCATAATTTCTTCTGGTGGTGAGGCCGATGTTAACACTGTAATTGTAAGTCTCATATTTCCCGTGTCCACTCTGTCTGAAACAATCAATTAACATATGACCTTTGTTTGCTGGCCGTAATTAAACTACCTACGATAGGTACTCGGATAACACCCTCGTTGTTTTAATTACTGTGTATTTACCACCAAACGGTAGTTGAAAGCGTACATTTATTTAGGTATTACACATTTTTCTTAAACATTTTACTCTCATGGAGCTTTTGCTTTGCAAACAAGCGGTAAATACCGGAAGATTTTTTACATTACATGGAGTTGATGCGGTGCAAAGTAAGTAAATTGACACCTCATTGATCGTCAACGTGACGGTCGTGGTTCTGGGTTTTGTTTCCTAGGTCAGAAAAAATGTTATTGGGTTTTGCCATTAGGAATATCTCAGTAGCAGCCCGGAATTTAGATGTTGGTGTTGTGACACTCCCGTGTCTCGGATAGCATTTAAAGTTGTGGTTGTAATTTTAGATTTGGGTTCCGTCTATCCGCTCGTTTGTCTGTAATTAGACCTCGGGAATGCGTGGAGGTACCGAGTCGAAAAAAAAAAAAACAATATACTCAAGTCTACAGTCCCTTGCATATGTGAAAAATCAAACTTCCGAGTTAACGTAAAAAAAAATACGACAGTCTAAGGGAATCAAAATTTATAAGGTACTTACTTTCCGATGACCTAGAACAATTAAATTAGGCAAGAAGTACACATACAGGAATTTGTAGTAATATATATTTTTTTTACGAATACAAACTAATATTTTCGGTTGAAGAATTGACCGTGACGTGACGTAAATTGATATAATAATAATAATAATAATAATAATAATAATAAATTTATTTCAGAAATAAATTCCATATTCACAACATTGTTAGTGTCATTAGAACTTATCAACTATGTTAGTACACAAAAACAAAGATGTTAGTAACATAAAAACTTAAAACTATGTTAGTAGACATTTACAGTTACAGGGGCATGTAGCTGACATAAACACTTCATTAAAGGACAATCCAGTTTGTTGGCAATGACACTCAGGTGGCCGTTGGTACTGGCACGCACCCTGTGCAACAATGATGCTGTTCGCTTGCGCCTGATTGCAGCGAAGCTGTCAGTCTGGGCGTCCGCGAACATCCCTGAAGCACTACAGAAGCGTGGCAGCCCCAACAGCATCCTGAATGCATTATTGTACTGGACGCGAAGAGCATTGACGGCTTTTTGAGTATAGTTAGTCCAGAGGCCACACGTGTAAAACACCTGACAGAATGCTTTAAAAAGTGTTATTTTAACAGCATCTGTGCAGCGTGAGAACCTTCGTACCAACATATTACACCTCACAGCCAACGCTCTTCGCTCCCTGTCCACATCCAGATTGTCCTTCAAATCCTCCGTCACAATATGCCCAAGGTATTTAAACTGACGAACACGGTTCAAGATACCACCATTCAAAGAGATAGTTGGGTAACTCTCAGTGGGTTTATTAGCAGCTTTAAAGATGAGCAACTCACTCTTGACCGTGTTATATCTCAAACCGTGTCCCTCAGCATAAGACTCACACACTCTTATCAATTTTCTTAGACCAGCCATTGACGGGCTCAGCAGCGCCATGTCATCAGCGTAACTTATGTTATTGAAAGCAACCCCATCTACGTAACAGCCAGCATGTACACTGCTGAGCCTGACAATGAGGTCATTTATGTATAAATTAAACAGAGTAGGGGAGGTTAACCCACCCTGCCTAACTCCACATTCCATGACATATTCATCCGACAGAACATTTGCCCATCTCACACAGTTAACCTGATGAGAATACCAAAATTTAAAAATATGTATGACTTCACTAGGTACATCTGCGTCACTGAGCTTTGCCCATAACTTGTCATAAGAAACCATGTCAAATGCCTTTGACATGTCTAAGAAACAGGCAAAAACAGGAGTTTGATTGCTTGTATAATAATTTACAGTATTTTTTAAACATAGAACTGCAGTCTCAGTGGATAAACCCTGTCTAAAACCGTGTTGAGCGTCATGCAACTTGATTTTGTTTTTCAAAACTTCATTCAACAGAGAATCAAATACTTTAGCTACAATCGTGGCTAAAGAGATTGGCCTATAATTTCCTTTATCCGATATGTCACTAGTCTTGTTTTTCACAATTGGAACGACAATAGTTTTCATCATATCCCCAGGTAGATAAGCGTGCGATAAACAACAGTTGAAAAACAGAGCCAGAACTCTGGGTAGATGAAAACCTGCGTACTTTAAGTGCTCCACACTGAGCCCATCGTGCCCCGGGGACTTTCCACGCTTCATACGTGCTATTGCGTGCTTTACATCCCTAGCCGTGTACATGATTGAAAAGCTTTGCGAGACAGGGCTCACAGGTTCCCCATATACAGACGAAGGGCCCAGTGGAGACTTCACAGAAAACAAATCTTTAAATAGGTTCGAGATCGCCGCAGCCTCAGTAAGACCATCAACACTAACAGGAAAGCTAGACTTATGATTTAAGTTGTTGGTACTCTTCCAAAAGTTCTTGAAATCATTGTCACTGTGAAGGCACGCTAACTTGTCCATCACTATTTGTTCCTGATTGTCTTGGCACCATTTTAATTTAGATTTAAACTCTTTCCTCGCTTGTTTCATATTTTTATAAAGCTGGCCACCCAATGGTTTACCTGCCTCCCGCCACAACTGAAAGCTAAGCCTAGCTTCCCTGTGTGCCCCACTAACATGCTTGTTCCATCCCCTAACATAGCCGCCTTTTCTGTTACAGCGCGGTTTCTCATAACTATCGCAAGCCGCGCCACACAAAATAGCTATGATGCTCTGATACATGTTATCAATGATAGTTTGATGTTCCAAATTATTACAACTACTATCAGCACAAAAACGGAACTGATCTGGAAAATCAATTAACTTTAACTCGGCATTGCACAGTTTATTATATTTCGTCAGTTGTTCTACATGCCTATTACCCCATACAATTTTATTACATTCAATATTTTTCAAAAAAGTTTTAGGTTTGATTACATTAAAATTGCAACAAATAAACAATGGAAAATGGTCAGACCATAAAATGTCATACATAACACTCACATTAACAATTGTGCTGCACGCGGACTCGGTTGCAACGCAATGGTCAAGCCAACGTTTACAATTATGTGCTTCACTTATAAAAGTGAAAGTATCCGAATTGATACCTAACATTTGTAAGTCTGCACACTTCCAGTTTTGTTCTAAACAAAATTGTTGCAACTCGTTACCAAACAATTCGTTTGGCTGAGCATTAAAGTCTCCTAGAATAAAGCAAGCTTCTACCTGTTGTTCCTCAATAATGGCATTAATCTGGCTCAAGCACTCGGTAAATTCACTTAAGTTCTCGGCACAGTTTGTTGGCATATACACACTAAACACCAAGATCGATCTATGAGATAACACTATTTTGATAGCTGACAAACGTACACTGTTACAGCTGATTACCGACACTGTTTGAAAAACACTTTTTCTCCAGAGTAAGGCGACCCCACCATAAGGCCTGCCTAACACGATGCCAGCCGAAGTGTCCACCGCTGAAGTTCCAGTGTGTCCAAAGTCGGAATCAATTGAGCCCAACATAGGAATGTCGTGTGGCATCAGCCATGTCTCCTGCAGGGCTACAATGTCTGCTGATCTGCATAATGCTCGAACACCATCAATACTCCTCTTGAGAGATTTACAATTAAATGTAACCAGCTTTGTATCCATTAAATGTCTTTATTATGTGACTCATTTCGCTTTGCAAAATAAACAAAGCGTCTAAATGAAATTCCATCAGGCCATAGTTTAGCATCCATAAATATGTTTAACTTACTTCGTGGAACTAGTATTTTGTAGGCATCATAATCCCTTTCTTTTTTCATGATAATCCTTTCCAAGGAGATCTGCACTTGAGTTTTTTTGAATATGTAGTTAGAAATATCGTCCGCTGATGCGTTTTTAGACACTTTATTAATAAATAACGGTATTTTTATATCAGCAGCTCTGAAGTTTCCATCCATTTCAACAGTTGCTTCACCTTTTTCGCTGTGAAATCTATTTCTTAGCCTCCGTCTTTGGACCACCTGCCAATTATCATCCTCTTTCACGTTTTTCCAGACTCCACCTCCACTAACTAACTCAGCGAAGGATTTCTTCCCCGGATGGGCGCCTATGTTTTGAACTTTCTTATCGGTCGCCGAGATCGATGTACATTCCTGAGTTATTTTTTCTGCTTGTCTCACTAAAACAACTTCACTCGGTTGTTCACACCTCAAATTATTTTTCGTAACCATAGATTCATGATCAGGAGGAGCAACTTGCAAAACTGACGCATCATGACCACTTAGTTCATCACTTGATCTACCCTCCGATATATTTGTGTTGTCAATCAACTTTGTTACTTTTGCATTTTTGAGCATTGCCACTTCATTTTGGACGACATTTAAGTCTTCTGCCCTTGCATATGTTTGCTTAATTGTTGCAATTTCTTGTTGCATCAACACTATGTCCTTTAAAAGTCTCGTAACATCGACATGATCAAACGTAACCGGCGGTAGTTTCGTCAGATTACGGGCAACAAAAATTGGGATCTCATCCTGGTCCGTTTGATTCATCACACATATTATATCCTCAACGTCCCGTTGCGATTTCCCATCTTTCTTCCTCTGTACCTTCCGCTTGTTTGTTTTCACTGAGTCAAACAAAAGATCCTTAGCCGTCACTATGTCCTCCTCCGAAAAAGCACTGATGCAGATCCGGATTAAGCTCACATTGTCCATCACATCCATTTTGTTTTGAATGAATGCTAGCAATTCATTTATCACAATATTACATGTATTACATTTAACGACGTCAGAAGCCATTATTTCCACTATTTAGCACCCGAACGTAAGAATCGCGTGCGTACGGTTGCTCGTACGACTACCCACTCCCCATAATAATAAAGCCTTTTTATTTCCTATAAAAATTAACAAAACAATCTTATTTACTGTATTCTTGGTTTAGTGTTAGTACGTACTTATTTCTAGTGTTAGTTAGAGATTAAAAAACTTTTTTTTTTTTTTTTATAGAAACCCCTTTGTTAGGGTATAGGCCTCCTCCAATTTCTTCCATTTCTCTCTATCCCGTGCTGTTCTGTACCAGTTTCTCCCCGCCACTGATATTATATCGTCCACCCATCGTTTTAGTGGTCTGCCTACGTTCCTCTTTCCTTGTGGACCGGTCCAGTTAGTAGTCCTGAGAGTCCATCGCCCGTCGGTGTATCTCGCCACATGGCCGGCCCAGCTCCATTTTAGTTTTAATGCTTGTTGCAGCGCATCTGTGAGTTTTGTCTTTTTTCTTATTTCTTGGCTTCTTATTTTGTGAATTTTTCTTACGCTCAATATGCTTCTTTCCATAGCCCGTTGACAAGAAACTATTTTATTTGCGGTCTTATTTGTGAAGGTCCAAGTTTGAGAGCCGTAGGTCAAACAAGGCAGAATGCACGTGTCCATTACTGTTTTTTTCATAGTAAGGTCGTAGTTACCTTTTAGAATTTCTTTGTGTGCCCAGTATTTGTTCCAGCTGCATGTGATTCTTCTGTTGATCTCGTCTTCCTTGTTTGTTTTGCAAAACGATACTTGCTTTCCCAAGTATATGTATTGCTCTACATACTCTAGTTCGACTCCGTCTAACATAAGTTTTCCTTTTGT
Source organism: Hecatera dysodea (assembly GCA_905332915.2). Lineage (NCBI taxonomy): Eukaryota > Metazoa > Arthropoda > Insecta > Lepidoptera > Noctuidae > Hecatera > Hecatera dysodea. The sequence goes on from HG995302.1 coordinate 11,220,073, forward strand.
GCTGTTTGTCATTATTTTTGTTTTGCTTAGGTTCATATGTAAGCCGACGTGTTTGCTTTCTGTATTTAGTTGACATATCATATGTTCAAGCTTCTTTTGGGTTTCAGCGAAGAGTACGATATCGTCAGCAAATCTCAGATGGTTGAGGCGTGCGTTGTTGATTGGGACGCCCTCCGAGACCCAGTTTAGCTTGGAGAATATGCACTGTAGGACCGCAATAAACAGTTTTGGCGATAGAGGGTCTCCTTGCCTGACACCTCGGGCTATTCTAATCTCATTGCCTCGAGTTTCCAGTTTAACTCTGCTCACACTGTTCTCATATATGTTTTTTTATGGTTCTTATGATTACTGGGTCTATGTTGCAGTTATGTAGAGCTTGCCAAATAGAGTTATGATAAAGACTATCAAATGCTTTGGTATAGTCTATGAAACCTATATATAACTGTCTGTTGAACTCTGTGAACTTTTCCAGTACTTGTTCTAACGTATGTATATGGTCCATAGTCGAAAAACCGGAACGAAAGCCTGCTTGTTCCACCGGTTGCATACTGTCTATTTGTGGGCTGATTTTGTTGTTAAGAATAGAAGTGAATATCTTATACGCACTTGAGAGTAGACTTATCGGGCGGTAGTTGGCGATGTCAAGTGGATCTCCCTTTTTATATAGCAGTATTATGTCAGATTTTTGCCATTGCTCTGGTATTTTTCCTGTGCTTAGAACCATATTGAATATGTGTGTGAGTGGTCCGATGAGGAATTTCGCTCCTTCGATCCACGCCTCGTTCTTTATACCATCAGGCCCAGGGCTCTTCTCTCGTTTCAATTTTTTAATACTGTCTAAGACGTCTTCTACTTGAATAGTAATGGTTTTGTTATTACATAACTGTAGGCGATTTGTTTCTATGACCGAAGACTTGTCATGTGGATTGCGGTTATACAGATCTTCATAGAATTTCGTAGCGCATAATATTATGTCTTTCCTTGATTTTGTATAATTTTGTCCGTCTTTTAAGCTCTTGATCCATTCAGTACCAGTGATAAGTTGTTTGTAAGCTCTTTTGGCGCTTCTATAGCGTGTTAAACTATTTTCTATTATTTTATGCCTATGTAGTTTGTAATCCTTTCTTATTGCCTTACTCGTTTGTTTAAATAGGAATGACAGCTCTTTTTTCATTTCCTGCGTTTTGTTTTTGGTTTTTATAAGTTCGGTCCGTCTTTGGATTAAGATCTTGGTTGTTTCGGTGAAAAAGTGGCAGTTGTAGTCTTTGGTCTTGTTAGTGGTCTCTAGTTTTAAGCTATTTTTTATGTAGGTTTCAAATGTGTTGTAGGTTTCTTGTATGTTGTTTTCATCGAAATCGGTTGGATTCATTACGTTATTTTGTAGGTTAGAAAGGTACGTTTTTATTTCTTCGTCCGTTTTCAGCGATGTCACCGAGTTTTGGAAGTTTAGTCTGCATTTTTTGGATTTTTTTAGAGTCACAGTTGCTCTTACTATTCTATGATCTGACGGGAACTCCACATTGTTTAGGACCTCTATGTTTGTAATATTATTGGGGTGAGTAGACAAAATAAAGTCGATTTCATTCTTTATATTATAATCTGGGGATATCCAGGTCCATCTTAGACTATTTTTCTTATTAAAATGTGTATTCATGACTGATAGTTTATACTCAAGAGCGTATTGTACGAGCCTTTCCCCTCTAACATTTCTCTTACCGTATCCGTATCTTCCCATGATGAGGTTTTCATTGGTTTTTGGCAGTCCTATCTTGGCATTGAAGTAGTAAGTAAATTGATATATGCAATAACAATTTGTTTAACAGTAAGGTTAAGTTTATCCTTCAATCTAACCTGCAAAATTTTGCTTTAATAGTTTATAAACTGTAGGTAGAAAAAATTAAGACTCGATCGAAACCCTCTGTTTGCGAACCTGATTGGCTCTTGTCCGGTTTTTTTTTAACATCAAATCACATAAGTCCTTATTTTCTTTTAAAAGAAATTCCAAAGTAGAATAAAATTATTTAAAACTTATTTTTTTATTATTTTACTACGACATCCGGTGCGGATTGACTACTCATAGACTAATTGTAGACTTCGTCATTTTAGTTTAATCAAACGGGGCATCAGATATTGCTGGAGTAAGACTTAGGCGCTGGTATGACTTAAGCAACCTTACCCTAGATGTTTTGTTCAGATTAAAGTAATTAATACACTAACTAAACAACATTATTTTATTGCTAGAGTCAATTTACATTTTGTAAATACAAACAGTTATGCGATGGGTAAATATTTGAAGCACTCACGTTCAATTTCCGGACAGGGTATATTTTCTGACGTTACAACTCGTTCCAATATTTAGGTGAGCACCAATATGTAAATTGTATGTTATACCTATATATTTTGTTTGGAATCATTCGGATCTATAAACTGATTGCGGCTTTTGAAGTGTGCGTACATTTTTATTTGAGAATCGATTGTAAGGTTCTTTTCAAAGGCAGTCTGACGTCACTATAGTGTTTGCTTGTGTTTTATTTGCGTCAGGGATTTGTAATGTTGGAACTATAACAATACGCCTGAGATTGGTTTTTATTTTAGAATGGTTTGCTTGCAGTGTTTACACTAGGTGTTTTATGAAAAAAAGTTTAAAATCATTGGAGCAGAGATAAGTAACTAAATGGATATATTTTTTAATACAACACAATTAAAATATTAAAATACGTCTTATTAAGTTAAGTGTGAATTAAATTAAATTATACCAAATAAATTATATTTTCTAAAGCCTATAAATTAGTGTTGCACCGTAAGAAACTTTCAAATAGCTTTTGATATAAATATTATAGAACTTTATAAAAATAGATGGCATTATTCAGTAAAGTATTATAAAAGAATATTGAACTGTATGTACGCAGTCGCACGACTAAACAAATGTTGTTCCATCGAGTATCGGTCATGTTTGCATAGCAAATTCAATGCATGTGTGTATTTATCCATATTTTCATCTGTATTCACTGGTTTTATAAGTTATTTTCATTGTAGTTTAGATAGGAAACATAGCGTATTTACTTATTTTATAGTTATAGCCATATTGGTATATGGTATGTTATTGCAACCATACATATATGGATAGGTCGTTTGCCAATTCACCTAGCTACTATTTGTGGAATATTGTATGTTTACGTTAGTGATTCGTGTTATTGCAGGCTTTAGCGTATAAAAGGCTGTTGGTGTTGATAAAGGTATTTTCACACACAGTAAATAATGTATTGTATTTTAACAACGTAAGTTATTAGTAGTCTCCCAAAACGCGGGTTCTGTATCTTGGGGGCCGGAGCTGCGTTAACATTATAAACAAAAACACGTTTTTAATGATGTGACAAGGGTCAACGCTCTTTTTATGACCGACTTCCAAAAAAGAGGAGGTTCTCAAGACGACTGTATTTTTTGTGTGTGTTACCTCATAACCTTTTACTGGATGTACCGATTTTGATGATTCTTTTTGCATTCGAAAGCTGGTGCTTGTATTTGGTTCCATTTAAATTTGAGCTGTGTTCAAAAAACAACCGAAAACACCAACATCCGAAATTAAAGTTGTTTTATAATTTTTGTGTTTTTTGTTTAGAAGTAGATTTTAGCAAAATCTTGTATAGGTATTAGGTAAAAGTAGGTAGCAGACCCTACATAGAAAAACCGTAAAATAAAAAGACACACGGATGTACATAAAATAATTCAGGCAGTTTAGTCGAGAATTAGAGATCACACTAGAGCTCGGACGTTTTTTATTTGGCGCTAAGCGCGCACTTGAAGCTGTGAAATATTCAGGCCGAGTGCATATTCAGTGCACATTTGCTGGGAATGTGCAATAACTGGTGGAATAAATCTGCGCCGTTCTTGCTTTCGGCACTGGATTGGCGTCGACTATCCGATACCAAGCCCATTCCGCATTTTCAGCTTCTACTTTGTGAAATTATTCTCACATTTGTTTATAGAGAACCAATTTACGAGCAAGTACAAATGAATAATAAAAGTATGATTTATATCGAGGGCTATAAAAATGAAGGTTACGCTGCTTTCATGTATTCTGCAGGTTCACAATCATAAAAATTAAATTCACTACTCGTCTTGTGGTTTTATGTGTCTACAATAGGCCGTTACTATATTTATGTAGGAGCCCATATTAGGATTGTAGATAGGGATGAAAGCATGATGGACGAAATGGGAACCCAAATAAATATCGTAATCATAAGTGGCGATCTTTACGGTATCGTAAGGAATAAATTTACCTATCTTCTGGTACTCGTATTACCCTATTAAGTTAGGGTATAACAGCTTCCGAAGTCTAAAAGTTATGATCCAACACATATTCTTATCTACCTTGTTCGATTAATCCCGGATATTTGGCTGTATTTACTTTGGTAAAACGCTCTGTTTTACCAAAGTTAGTATAATAGAACCTATATGTTCAGTTTGTATATAGTATTCAATCCATTTGAGCTTATATAAAACACGACACGCACTGATCAGAAATGAAATAAATTGCACTTTTAAATCTGCTCCTAGGTACGTAAATACATTGCAAGCTACGAATCTGTCCGAATTTTTCTACAAAACTATTATTTGGTAAAAGTATTTTTCTTGATCACACAAATCCGACTTTCATTGTTTTTAGTCCTCGTTCTTACGCGATCGTGTTTTGTATGACAGGGGATTTGGCCAAAGCTTGGGCCGTATATCACTCGAAGCCGAATGTGTGGCCGAAACATAAGCCGAGGGGCTCGTACACCACTACTGAGTTATAGTCGGACAGCCGAGTGGCGGACAACACAACATTACAGTTAGATTTTAATGAAAAATTATAAAAAATATATTATAGTTACAGTGTCTTCATTTCTCTCTTTCATTTGTCTCTTTATTTTTTGCACCATATTTATGTTAACAGAGACGATAGAAGAAGATTGGATGGATTTCAAATAGAGTGATTAGATTTTCAATTATGCGTTGCTCGACGATTTGGTTTCGTTCCTGCGTTTTCAAATTGCTCGGAGAAGGTAAAAATAAACAGAAAACTATCGTAAATACACTTGACTCGGATCTAAAAATCAAACTTTACAGTAGTTATTCTATAAACAAAAGCATATCTTTGTAAGATTAGTGAATGTAAATAAGGTATTGTATGTCAATATATTTTAACTGGAGTAGGGAAAAAGCCATTTTAAAGTTAAATTAGTTTAAATTTTGCACATTTCGATTGCAAGCTGCCTTTCTGCTTTGCCGACACATCGCACCGCAAAATGTCAAACGGATTCAATATTTTACGTTGGTTTGTGGCTAAAATGTAGTACTGTAACAATTTACCTACTAAAGTTTTAGTAGGAAAATTAAAAAAAAAAACATTGAAATTGCAAAATTTTGTTCTATTAAAAATTTATTAAACAGATAATCTCACATTAAGAAGACTTTAAATGAACAGAAAAAGTGCAATACTTTGTTCCATAAATTAACACACTTGACGGTCAACTTTTTGATGTTTTTTTTTTAGAACGTTCAGTACTTTTTGCTTGCACACGTAAATCCCATAGTACAGTCATAAACTATGTAGAGTGAGTACTACCCTGTTGGCGACACGATTAGCGCAGTGGTTGAGCGATTGGCTGCTGCGCTGCGTGTCACGGGTTCGGTTCCCGTACGGACCAAATATTTGTATGGCCTAGGGATGGTTGTTCCGGGTCTGGCTGTTTGTGTATATGAATTTATATGTTTGTAAACGCAACCACGATACAAGTGTGGGGCAAAGTTTTTTTTTTAATAAAAAAAAAATATCCCATAGTTCAGTCATCAATGTAGAGTGAGTCCTAATTAAGTACTCCAAACAAATATATCTTTGATACAGCTATAAAAGGACTAAGGATTTTGTATATTTCTACTAAACGGCACATATAAATTCATACTCATATGTCATAGTCAATGTTTATATTCATTACAAATCCTTTACGGCTCAGGCTAGGTTACCTTGAGGGTGAGGCCTTGTTTAGATAGTACAGGTCACTGGTAGGTACATACAAGTAATCCTACAGGCATTCAAACTTCTGGGACAGCATAAAATGCGTCTGAATTCGGGTTTATACTGTTATCATCAATTAAATAATACCTGGGTACTAACTCGGGCAGCGATTGTGTAATATACCCTATATAGTAGAAATTTGCTTGTGAAAGTTCAGTATTATTTCTGACTATCTCATAGAAGGGACAATCATAGTTTTCCAAAAATCTGAAACATGGATGAGTGAGTTAGTCAACGTATAAGTCAGGAGTCACTGAATTTCCGGATATCTATCTATCACGGCCTTAAATCTATACTAATATTATAAAGCTGAAGAGTTTGTTTGTTTGTTTGTTTGAACGCGCTAATCTCAGGACTACTGGTTCGAATTGAAAAATTCTTTTTGGGTTGAATAGACCATTCATCGAGGAAGGCTTTAGGCTATATATCATCACGCTTAAGCCAATAGGAGCCGAGCAGCAATAAAGAATGTTTTAAAATCGGGTATTCCACGGGGACGAAGTCGCGGGCAGCAACTAGTTAAGTCTTATAGATGTTTTGCAGCCACGATACAACATCATCTGCCTTTTTCCTCAACTATATTGGTCACACCGGATTTAGCTGAATACCAGTATTTAACGCGGAGCAGACCTCCACAACCCATTTACTGGGTAACACGGTACTTCTTGGCAAAACTGGAGGCAGATTTACTTGCTTCTGACTATCCGTAACGACTGCCAACGATCGACAAGTGACAGCCGGGACCAACCGCTTAACGTGCTTTTCGAGGCACGGAGGAAACTCGGTATGTTAAGATGGTCACCCACCCACAGACTAACTTTGGCAAGCGTTGTTTAGCTTTGAAGACCGACCCGTGTGGCTGTTAATAATAGACAGTAAATGCCGGACCGGAATTGTCCATATAACCTACATAGATTATCACACTACATGTTGTTGTATACCATAGACATCTTGCCGCAAGCATGACAGCTAGGTTTCCTCAAACTGTAAAAATCCAAGAATTTCCTCGTACTCACGTTTGACATCAGTTCGATTAAAAAGTCCTGCTTTGTGGAGGAGCTTTATTTTTTCTGAAACCAAAAAAAAAAACGTCCCTAAATTGAGTAAAAACTTTGTCTCTTATGTAGAAATACACTTATGTATATTGACGTGTCTTTCTATGGAAACTTTGGCTAACGATTGAAAGTATAACACCTACGCCTGAGGTTAATTAATTCTATTATTAAGCTTCAACACAAAATTTTGTTTTCGTTTTAGTACCTACTAGGTTTTTTTATGATCTGTTAATTTCGGATAGTTGCGGTAAGGTATTTAGATTTTAAAGTAATTGTAGAGTAAAAGACAAACAGAAATAGGTAATAAACAAAAATGCAATCAATCAGCCGGGCAGAAAAACCTATCTTCATGTGTCTATTTTAACCTCCGCTCCTATCCGAAACTATCCGAAAGTTTTATACTAGATTTGGTTAAGATTACGGATTAATTTTTATTTCGGATATCCTATAGTTTCAGTTATAGCTACGGAGCTCCTTAATGAACATCCCTGTTAAAAAGCAATACAAACTTCGATACCATCACTAGCTTTATTAAAATACTCAGCAAGTTTCATGCAAAGTTTGCCGCGACTGTAGACAATGCATGTGACGCAATATTGCTCTACTCGTCTTTATTGCTCTCGAAACACCGACAACAGAACTATTAAACTTTGTTAAATCTAAAGTAGGTGTTGTTCAATCAGAGAAACTTGAACAATAACAGACGTAATTGCTTAACTTTGAATTAAGTGAGAAAAAGTTGCTGTTCTAGATATAATAACGCTATTTCTTCGTTTGCCTGCTGTGATTTTAAAGTTTTTAATTAGGTCGAGACGTTTATTGCTGAGAAAGAAAACCCTCTACAGTAAAATACTTCAACACTTAGGCGGCGTCATCCGTGGTATAGATCACATTGACTGCAGATTTTTATAATTACTGATATGCTTGCGTTGACCACTATCTCGCCTGATGAAAAGCGCTGATATGGTCGACGATGTAGTAGGGAATTCCAGTTCTTACTTTGTAGTAAAGATTTTCCATCTCTCTCTGCGTCAAAACCCAAACTACACTGATATATCTTTGCATCTAACGTTGATGCTAATTAGTCGCTTTGATGGTCGTTCGTGTGCGTTTTCTTTTGGGTGAACCAAATACCTCTCACAAACTTCTTTCTCTAGACACCGAAATTTCAGTAACACACTTATTTAATTCTAAATTCTATGAAACTTACATCTCGTAGAAGGTGCATACATTTTTTTTAATGAGATATCATCAAATGACTTCTCCCGCTCTGGGCAGAACGGAAGGGAGTGTCAGACTCTTACTGACTAAAACCCACCCGTGTTCCTCCTAGAGCCCTTTGCGTTCCAGGGCCGCGGTGACTCTTTCGAACAAATTTCATAACAGAACTCGTGTACCTACATACATATTAACCTCTGAAAATGCAGTAGATATAAAACTATTTCTAACTTTTTCAAAACACGTAAACGGAGAGTTTTCTAAGAAACCTGCTAAATGATATTTACGGAAACTCATCTCAGTTAGTCTTATTTGTTTGAAATAACTAATTGGCATTCGCAGTACTGTCAAGAGTTATACTCTTGACAGTACTGCGACTTTAGTTAGACTAGTTTTATTACAAACTCCTTCCCGGAATACCGTCTGACTGGCCACGTCAGCTTGTTTGCGATGTCTCGTTCATTCAATAGTAATGCAATTAGAACCAATATCTGCTAATTTTCCGTGCCGTTTGCTCAGTCCCATCGATATTATATTCATTTCCATTACGTAAATGAATGACTTCTCTCCCTTCAATTTTCTAACATTGCTATTTATTTGAGTAAGATTGAAAACGTTGATTTTTATGTTGACATTTTCTTCTTTATGTACAGCGGGTAGTTTAATGTAATTTATCATATATTCCGAAGAATCTCTCTAAGGTTTTTTTCTGTTATATAAGTTTCGAGTTCTTGAAAGCTTTTTGAACTAAAATATCAGATACTTCGATTAGAGAATCTTGTCTAGACTCTTGTAGGAATGTATACAGATAACGAGTACGTAAAATAGCTTCTGAAATGTTAAATGTAGTTCACTAGAGTTTCACTCGTATTGGCTAAATAATTAATGAGGGTCCCAGACAGGGTCAAATACGACACCCAATCGGTCGCTGAGTCAATCTGGTTAGTTTTTTTAAATCACGTGGCGTGGTTACCTTCAATTGGTAAAAACCTAGTAAAATACAGCGTAAACGAGTAAAAATATTTTGCATGCGATTAAAACTCACTGAAAATGTATGCACTCCCACGCGTCAAAGATGTACGTTTTCTCTTTGTCATTTTTCATAACAACGCTAGAAAGTAGCTGAAAATATGAAACCTTATATGAAACTTTTTATTTTCTGACAAAGGTAGACAGCGGTGACAAATAAAACTTTTATAAAAACGTTCCTACCTGTGGAAAGGTCAAGACACAAAAATAAGTCTAGTCTTAATAAGGTCGAATATCCCTATAAGTGTCTGATGCTGAACTTATTCTCTCACCTCGGGATAATGTAAGGTTCGTCGAAAAACACTTCTGATACGTGACCCAACACGGTATCCTTCGGGAACCCCTAACTGATATATTGTAGTATCGGGTGGAGCCCTCAGGAGCCTATCTCACCTAACTAAACACATCAAAAGTATCTAGGGATCAACATATATTTTTGCAATAACTTTTCTCCTGATTGATATTAATTAAAATTTTCTGTAAGGATTCATCAAATAAAGTGTTTTCGTTTGTCACAGTAACGATAAACCAAGTCACCTTTGCATTAATAAAGAAATTTGCCATTTTCCTAATAAAGGGATTTTTGACATTTGAACCACTAACATTAAAGTTCGAAAAAAAGACTGAAATAACAGTTTTCTTTAAAATTTTATTGGGTAACTTAAACAATTAATAATCCGTGTTTCTACCGCGAACACTAACAACACAAGAACATCGGTTTGGCATACTCAAAATGAGTTCATCCAAATCACGCTGTGGAATGGCCGCCCATGTTCGTTGCAACAACAAAAAAAGGTCTTCTTGCGACTGGATACCCTCCATATTCGGCAGAGCTCTTCTCTGTAGCATATCCCATGCATGCTCAATCGGGTTCAAGTCTGGCGACTGAGCAGGCCAGGGCAGGACATTGATGTTAGCTGCGGCGAGAGTCTGTCTTACAACTCTTGCGGTGTGCGGTCGTGCATTATCATGCATTAACTGAAATAAGGGACCGATTTGCACTTGTAGAGGAACGATGACGTCTGATACAATCGTCTCAGCATAAATTTGAGCGTTGAGGTTGCCTCTGATCCAAATCAACTCAGTTCTTCCGCCGATCCAAATACCCGCCCATACTATGATGGTTCCACCACTATAAGGATGGACTTCCTGGCAGGATTTTAATCGCTGTTGGCGTCCAGGGGTTCTCCAGTGTCGTATACGTCTTGTATCCGGTCTCATACCAAAACGAGACTCATCAGAAAAGCACACGAAACGCCATTGTTCTTCTGCCCAATTTCTGTGTTCAAGAGCCCATTGATATCGAATCCTACGATTGTGCATTGCTATAGGTGGTACCCGTAGCGGTCTTCGGGAATGAAGGTTCACTTCATGCAAGCGGTTTCTGACTGTTTGGTCGCTAATTAAGTTCCCTGAAGAGTGATGAAGCCTCACGGCTAACATCATGGCGGTTATTGTTGGAGCTCTTCGAGTTAAGATTTGACAACTGCCCTGGCCTGCTCAGTCGCCAGACTTGAACCCCATTGAGCATGCATGGGATATGCTACAGAGAAGAGCTCTGCCGAATATGGAGGGTATCCAGTCGCAAGAAGACCTTTTTTTGTTGTTGCAACGAACATGGGCGGCCATTCCACAGCGTGATTTGGATGAACTCATTTTGAGTATGCCAAACCGATGTTCTTGTGTTGTTAGTGTTCGCGGTAGAAACACGGATTATTAATTGTTTAAGTTACCCAATAAAATTTTAAAGAAAACTGTTATTTCAGTCTTTTTTTCGAACTTTAATGTTAGTGGTTCAAATGTCAAAAATCCCTTTATTAGGAAAATGGCAAATTTCTTTATTAATGCAAAGGTGACTTGGTTTATCGTTACTGTGACAAACGAAAACACTTTATTTGATGAATCCTTAAAGAAAATTTTAATTAATATCAATCAGGAGAAAAGTTATTGCAAAAATATATGTTGATCCCTAGATACTTTTGATGTGTTTATTTTTGTGGAGTCTGTAAATCTTCGCCGTACGAGAATTATCGCTCATTAAACGTATTTCGAAGGTTTAAAGGGTATGCGAGATGGGTTCTTAGGATCCATCGAGAGGTTTTTGGTAGCCATATTGTTGTAAACAAACTTAGCCAGCAATCTATAGTATTATTAAAAATATGAAAGTAACTCTGTCTGGGCCCCAAATCCGCTATTTTTATAAATTTGTCATTCCAACACGATTCCATTGTCATTTTGATAAAAGTTCGTAATCTGCTAAATTCATAATGGTCGATCATTGGTCGGTCAATGGTCTCGTAATACTTTTTGATAACCGAGCTATTAAAAGTAATGACTGCAAAATGATGTTCTAATGGTTACGGTAGGTCACTGATCAAAGGAACTGTCAAATTATTTGCAGATTACCGTATACGTGTATCATTCATTTGTCACTATGTACGAGATTACCATTCTATGCCATTTTTTTTTTCAATGGAGTGTCAGTGGTTGACCTTTGGAAAGTCATAATGATGCTTTTCTATTAGTAGATTACCAAAATTCAAAAAATCAACCATTATGTAATTAATGATAGACCATTCTGACACTATTATAATAGTATACTTGAGGCCCTGTTTGCTGTTTGGCACACGAGTAAATCATTTCCATGATAGTTTTATCCCGGGAGAATTTACTCCTAGTATTATTTTCAAGTTACACGCGGGCAAAACCACTGGATAAAACTTGTTTTATATAATTCTGCTTATATCCACCATTTTCATATTTCATCAAACGTTTTCGGTTTCACGTAGCGCAAAAAAGATCCACAAAGTTAGAGTGCACTTATTCCATTTTAATTCGTTAAAGTTATCCCTCTGAACCCAACGCACTTTATGTTACAAGTCTTTTGAATACTTTTTCACAAAATAAATAGGTACCCACTTAACTTAGGGATTACATTGGAAGTCTAATATGCTAAACACACAATTTAGTCCTTAAGCATTCGTGATGGCAATAATGCTAATTTATGTGTTGGGAGTGTTATTTAAATAAATTGTTTTAAAGCCTTTTATTTTAAGTGGCTTGTAAATCTTGTAATCGCATTTTAAACATCTGCGGCTCTGCGGTTAAGTTTTTCATTTACAATTTTATTATTTGTATCTAATTAGGATAATCCACTTAGGAAGAGAGTACACGTGTGTACTAAACCACACCAGCCGGTCTATTCTGTGAACAGTGTAAACTAAGGTCAACTTATATTGTTTGCATGGATTGACAGCTCAATTCATGTTCACTTCACCTAAACTTACACGGTGAGATTGGTACAGAACCGCACTGCAGTACCTTTCAGAAGTGATAAATATTATCTTTAGTGGTACATTGCAATCAATCGCCTGACCAATAGGAGCACACTGCTGACACATCGGTTAAATTAAACCTGTTTCCCGTAGGTGTGCGCGGTGATTTATAACTTTACAATGAATAGGAGGCCGACTGGGATATGTCGGAGGAAGTCTGCTAAATGCATACTACTAGCAATTGAAATCGCTAGCAGGTACCAGCCCGAATTGTAAGGGTGTCACCACAGCAATTGTTCAGTCGTCGATCGATGACATTGATCATCATCGCTAGTATGTCGATTGGTGTGGTAATTTTTACTTTTGACGGAACTGTCAATCGGTGATACATCGGTAGGCGTTCTCATATGTTTCCACTCGAAAGAAACTTAATTGATTAAGGATGCCAACACATAAAATGGTTAGCAATAATATTTATGTAGACTTGTTATCCATTTTACGCACACCATGATACTGAAAATCACAGTATTTTTTGTCACTTCTTGACGCGATTTTATTGGGCCTTAACGTATTGCTATGATGTTTCTCTAATTAACATATTTATATTAAATTAAATACAATTCTAGTACGCAAATATATTTTATTTAAGCGAAAGCTAGGAACTATAAATACGTTACACTCGGGCTAATTGATTAAATCAGCCGTCAGATTAAACAAATAAGCACTAATTAATAATAATAATAATAATTAATAATAAAGATTCCTAAAAGTAGTACAGACAAGACAAGTGTTCAGTCCAACGGTCCGAAAGAGAAAGGGCCGGACACACCGAGCCGCCGAGTGAGCCGGTCTCTTCCCCACCATGAACAGCCGGCAACCGATGTTGACGTCACGGCTAGCTAGGTGGCGCTTGTAGTTCCGGAGGCCAATAACAGATGGCAGTCACTCCACGAAGTTGCCAACACGGCCATTCTGCAAGGCGCATGTCCCAGGCGCCCCACGAGTCTCGATAAAACACTGAAACAAAACCAACATTAGAACATGTTTTCTAAATTTGTAAATATGAATCACAAGCTAAAATACGCTTTTGAACCATCAGCAGATGCCTACTATATTACTGCTAGGTGAACCGTACTTAAAGGGACTATGCCACACTTAAGAGTCCTGGTCTCCCTAGACTTAACCACTTGGAATCACTTGCATTTAAAGAGCTTTGCGCTACACTTAAATGTACCAAGTTGTTTTCCAAGTCTTACTCACATTTGCTGGTGTTTCTATCCTGGCGGGGTTGTGATACAAGTGTTTTATCTAGACTCGCAAGTAAAATATGTATATTCGATACCATATGTGAGACTGTGTAGCCACTGTAATTTATTTATAATTTACAATAAAATTATTTACCGTAGGAAAGTGAAATACATACCTTTAAAACTCTGACTTGCCAACACGGACCTTATTCTTAATAGCTTACTCCAATTTCCAGTCGTCAATTTGTATCCAATACTTCATATTTTCAGCAGCTGCCACGCCATTGTACGGTTTACTGCTCCGTTCAGAACCCCTTAGGTCTGTCACTTCATATCTGTCACGGTCCAGAACCTTTTTTACTCGAAACGGTCCTTTGAAGGTGGGCAAGAGTTTTTTGCTTCGGCCATCATTGCTCTGACTCTGTATTCTGATTAGCACCAAATCTCCTTCTTTGTAAATCTTAGCTTTTGACCGAGTTTTATCAAACCTTTGTTTTTGTAATATTGCACTGGCTTTAATATTCTTATCTACCTTTGCTCGCAATTCCGTTACGTCCACTAGCGGTTCATCAAGCTCTGGCTCTACATTGTCATTATCAACGCGCAAACGATAGCCTAATAAAACCTCACTAGGCACGGCATTAATAGTTCTATGGATTGTACTGTTTAAACCTTGCTGTATTATTTTAACATATTGATCCCACCTATCTTCAGTAGTGTCTGCCCCAATAGTTTTTAGCGATTCTAGTATAGTTTTGTTAAATCTCTCTACCTGTCCATTTGAGCGAGGCATACCCGTTGCCACAATATGCGCGCGGATATTTTTGCTCTTACAGTATTCGTTGTACATGTTGGAAGTAAAACACGACCCTGAATCGGAAATAATTCGTTTTGGGTTGCCAAAAATTTTACATATACTATCTAATTCATTGATGAGATCGGAAGTCTTTGTAGATTGTACCGCGCAGATAAAAACAAACTTCGTAAAGGCGTCAACCAACACTAGTAAGTACATATTTCCGTTTTGTGTTTTAACGAATGGACCCAAGTGGTCCGCATGTAAAGTGTGAAAAGGCTGCGCGTATTTTGGCAGCGGGTATAACTCTCCTTCCTTAGCACCACCCTTATTTTTATAATAAATACAATTCAAGCAGTTTTTGATGTATTTTTTTATTATGTGACGCATACGTGGAAACCAATATTTGTGTCCTATTCTTTCAAACGTTTTATCGACAGAAAAATGGCCCACGTCATCGTGGTTGTATCTGATTATTTGCCATATACACCTCTTTGGGACGACCCACCGTCGCCCTTGGGCTGTTCTTCTGTATACTTTTCCGCCTAATAGTTCATATGTGTCAAAAATGCTCTTATTTTCCTCTATTTCACCAGATTCTAAAACAGTTTTAATTCTTGCAATATCAGAATCTTGCATCTGTACAGAAAGTAACCAGTCTCCTTCCGTTATTGATAATATTATTTCCCTTTCCGATCTCTCACCCGAAGGGACGGGATTTCGACTCAAGGCATCCACATGTTGCATACGTGAACCTTCTCTATGCTTTATTTCGTACATGAACTCTTGTGTCGAAAGAACCCATCGTGCAATCCGAGGAATAATATTCTTTTTAGTCAACGCATACCTTACCGCGTTACAATCTGTGATAATAGTGAAAGGTGAACCAATTAAATAAAGACGGAATTTTTGTAGTGAACTTACGATTGCTAGGAGTTCTAACTCAAATGAATGGTATTTCTTTTCGTCCTCCGTTGTCTGACGGCTATAGTAATACACAGGTTTTTCGCCCTCATCAGCAACTTGAACAAGAATACCCGCAATGCCATCTCGACTAGCGTCCGTATATAAAACGGTATGTTTGTTTGGATCGAAAATAGATAGTATGCTTTCTGATGTCAATTTATCTTTTAACATTTGAAACGCTTGATCGTGCACGGAAGTCCAAGACCAAAAAGCATCTTTTTTTAATAATTTAGTAAGAGGGGCCGAAATTATAGCACAGTTTTTAATAAATTTGCGAAAATAATTAATTAGCCCCAGAAACTGTCGTAACTGGTGCACAGTTTTCGGTACGGGAAATTTCTTAACGGCTTCCACCTTGGATTCATTTGGCATTACACAATTTTGTTTTATTTTATACCCGAGAAACTCTATTTCAGTTTTAAGGAAGTGACATTTTTTTAAATTTAAAGTTAACCCATTATTTTTAAATATTTGTAAAATGTTATCTAAGAGTTTCAAATTTTCCTCAATTGTTTTTGTAATTAAATAAACGTCATCTAAATAAATAATAACATTCTCGAACCTTAGATTACCTATCACCTTATTCATCATTTGTTGGAAACAAGATGGTGCATTAGCCAAACCAAATGGAAGTCGCAGAAATTCATAATGGCCATCTTCGGTAATGAATGCCGTTTTTTCTATTGACTGTGAGCTCATAAGAATTTGGTAGTACCCACTTTTTAGATCAAGACTTGTAAAATATTTATAACCTTGGAGTCTATCTATAAGATCCTCGATTCGGGGCATTGGGTACTTGTCCTTTACTATTATTTTATTTAGTGCGCGGTAATCAATGCAAAGTCTTTTCTCGCCATTCTTTTTATTCACAAGCAGAGCAGGACTCGCGTAAGGGGAGTTACTTTCTTGAATTATTTTATTATCCAGTAATTCCTGCACCATATCTCGGATAATTTTCCTGTCTGTATGAGAGGCTCGAAAAGGTCTGCACTGTACCGGTCGAGGGTCTGTCAGTGTAATAACCATCTCGTGATTATTCACTTTCCCTAACTCTTTTATGTCTGAGGCGACACACTGTTTATATTGTCTAAATAAATATATCAATTCATTTAAGTGAGTGTCAGTATCGATATTTGTTTCAAATATAGCGTCACAAAATTCACTAAGTGATTGCGCATAGTCAAACTTGAGTGAACTACCTACGCGTGAATATATCAAATCGTTTCGTTCCGTTATGTTTCGGCCTATAAGTATATCACAACCTACTAATTCATCGATAACGTAAAAGTTCACACCAGTTAAAGACACGCAGTCAATTTTCAAATCTAATGTGACTTTTCGAGTGACCGGTTTAGAATTATGCTTCGAAAACCCTTGTAACAAAACAGGCGAAGGTAGATCACAAGTTTTAAGCGAATATTTTTCCACCACCGATTCAGAAATCAGGGAACAGCTACTTCCCGTATCAATAAATGCCTCGTGGACAAAGTTATCAATGTTAACGGTTTTTATAAATTTATCTCGCGGATCAGGGGTTAGGATCAATTTAGTTTCCTCGGTTTCTGGTTTAATTAATCCTGCACCTTTTTTACTCCGGCACACAGCCTCGACATGGCCTTTTTTCTTACAAAAATTGCATTTAATAAGATCACACTGATTCCTTTTATGATTTCCACCGCAAGTGTAACATTTAATAGGTTTTTGAATATATGACGAACCGGTTTGATTACTTTCAAACGGCCTACTAGAATGGACGTTATTATTAAAATTTGTAGAGGTCACATTCGTGGACGGCTGGATAGAATTATTCGTTTGCTCCACTGTTTTGTGTTGATTTTCGCGTGTACTACCCGAACTTGTTTGTTTTGAGTTTCTGCCTTTATAAGTTCGACCATGAAGGTAACTAGCTAAATCATGACAAGATTTAAAATTACTCGCCTCAATAGATGCTCCTATATTGCTATCGCCTATGCTCCCGACAATTATAGATATAATATCTTGCTCTGTAAAGTTTAAAGATAATCGGTCCATTTTACATTTCATATCAAAATAAAATTCGTACAGCGATTGGTTTTCTACTGGTTTTTTATTAATAATTTCTTTTAATAACTCAAACATATTACGACGTGTTTGAAAACTATTAGCCAGGCGCTGTTTCCAATCAATCCATTTCCACGTAGGCCACTGACTATCAGTTCGCAACAAAGAGTCATACCAGACTTTGCCAGAGCCTTTCAACTTATTCAGAGCTTGATAACGAATCGTTTCGTCGGACCAATCGAACGTTGCCGCATAGGATTGTATAATATTAAGCCATGCATTGATATCATCATTTAAGGGGTCAAACTCAGGTATTATATTATGTAAGGTACTCACAGATTTGGTATCATTATGACGTGATACCTTTGATTTTCTTCTGGGCGGCGGTGACGGCGTTCTAGCGCTCGTACTCGTCGTGCTACTGCTGCTTGACGACGATGGTGCGCGCCTACGATAACGTCTGCGTTTGCCCATGACACGTGGGTTTCACTTCTGATATTAAATTAAATACAATTCTAGTACGCAAATATATTTTATTTAAGCGAAAGCTAGGAACTATAAATACGTTACACTCGGGCTAATTGATTAAATCAGCCGTCAGATTAAACAAATAAGCACTAATTAATAATAATAATAATAATTAATAATAAAGATTCCTAAAAGTAGTACAGACAAGACAAGTGTTCAGTCCAACGGTCCGAAAGAGAAAGGGCCGGACACACCGAGCCGCCGAGGGAGCCGGTCTCTTCCCCACCATGAACAGCCGGCAACCGATGTTGACGTCACGGCTAGCTAGGTGGCGCTTGTAGTTCCGGAGGCCAATAACAGATGGCAGTCACTCCACGAAGTTGCCAACATTTACTCAAAGGGCTTTGGCAGCAACGAACACTAGACAACAAAAAATAACCCATTTTTTTCAGAGATCTGATTAAGTGATTTGTAATCATACTGGAACTTAGGATAGGAACTCTAATTATTCCGTTAGGTATATATTTTAAAATATTTTTACTATGAATTTTGACAGTTTTTCGTCCTTTTAATCTAGTTTTTTTTTTGTAACAAAACAAAAATAAACTTTTCGCTTAATTTTGCCTATATTTTGTAAATAGGTAGGGTTTTCTGTCTCCCTAATAAAAACCAGCAGCAAAATGCAAGCATTGAATTTGTCCAATAAAGCAATTTCATGATGCAAACGCTTATCATGATCAACACTCACTGTCGGCTTCCTTCTCAAAAGTCAAGGTATGTGTGCAAAAAGAGTATTTTTAATCATAATATATAACACAATTATTTATAGTCATTTAATAATTGATTTACAAGGCCACCATTTCAAAGCAGTAAGATTTTGCTTTAAAAACTAAGCTAAGAATCAAATAAAACGAAATAAAACCAGAGAAATTTCTTGTTTCCTATACGTGGTGTGAGTAAACGATTATTTCTCTGGTTTAGAAAAAAAATAGGTTATTTTGTTTATAAAACTAGAAACATAATCGTTAATAACAAAATACACCATGATTTTATTCCGAGAAATTTTGAGTATTGCCTATAGTACTAGATAGTAATTGTTAGACACGAGTCTCAACCTTGTCACTAACCATTGATATGCTAACCTAGTAATTAATTAGTAATTCAGTGGCCAGCTCTTTACGATTCATGCCCCTGAAGTGCCCGTGTAGTCTCCTGACCAATTTCGGCCATAGCGAGCAATCTCAACGAATACTAGCCGTCGCGTCGGTGCGGTACATATTATAGTGCACAAAACTGTGTGCAAACACATATGCACTCCCTCTCTCTCCTCCTCACCTTCCTCTGCCTCCATCACACTCATCTGATTGGCGGCAATCCGACCCGGCAGGAGTGACATCTGGCGCAGGAGCAACGCTTCCGAGACACGGTTTCTAAACTCCAAACACCACCAAATTCTAAACTCCGGGCTGCCATAGAGAAAGGTTCTTTATATAAACAGTTCAGTAAATTGTATACAAAAGCATGGTCGTATAAAAACGCAGATAATCTTATTGAAACAAGATGTTGACTAAGCAAATTTTGTTCAGGCTTTATTCGTTGTCATGTTTGTTTACGCGGTCTTTTCTCTATGAAATTCTGTATAAACATTATGGTCTAACGGTTTTTATATAAATTGTGCGTTTGATCTGCCGATATATGGTTGAGTATCGTGCTGATTTATTTTATCTGCGTGTGGGTTTTATTTGTCAGTATTATTGATGTTTTCCCAACATTTTTTTTTATAACGGGACGATATGATTGAATGGGTATCATACCTTGTATATTTTATTAATAAGAAAAAGATTAACCATTTTACTTTTCATGCGGGAAGTAAAATTTAGGTGGTTGTTAGACTTTCGTGAATGATTCAATGTTGGAAATTAGCTGAGAGCTTCTTGTGAAGTATAAATTTATTTTCTTATCTATTTACGATCATTTTCATTTTATCCATAATTTAATCAGTGCAATGTTTTTTTTTATTGTGTTGCACCAGTATTGAACGATAATTGTTTATTTTCTTAATTATAATTTTTAATACGTTTTCTGTAAGTAAATTGTAATTTCAAATAAGATATTATAAATATGTCATATAAAGCCGTTTTTTGTGCATGTGGTATTAACTTTTAATTAATTGTTGCTCTTGTAAATGTTACCCTAGTCATTAAGTTAGAAATGTGTGTGTATACAATCATTGGTTAACAAAAAATAAATAAAATCGCGTAAGTATATCAGTATATACTTATGCGATTTTATTTATTTTTTGCAAAAGCTTCATGTTGAGAATTGCCTGATGCAAGCCCAGTGGCTTGCATCAGGCAATTCTCAACAAGAAGCTTTAAATCGCAACAGGGGCTACAATAATTAATTAAACAAACAATAGTTAATAGACACGTACGATTAAATGCTAGGTCAATCATATTTACAAATCCGTACAACGTGTTTTGTAATCAAAGTTCAATTCGATTACCTAATTGTTTGTTTTAATCAATTAGTCCGGCTACACGTTCAGTTAAATCCATTCAAAACGAGTGTAGGTACATATAAATATCCGAATTGGTTTATTTTCCACACGCCCTGTTTGATCCGCACAGAACCAGATATAGCTGGTCCACATGGCGTGCGTATCGGCTTAGCATCGTTCGATAGCCGCTGTAATAGATAAAATATAGAGGAATTCCAATAGCCGCGATCGAATTTCGTTGCTTTTTTAAATAGCTATTTTTTAATACCAGTTTTTTATAGCGCTTTGTTATTTCTCTATAACATACCAGTATGTTATTTTTTGCTAACTACGTCTATTTATTTTTTGCCTAAGTCCAGGTTGATACCATAGGCTTGCTCTCTATAACATGGCATAGGACTTAAATGGAACTGACGAAATGCGGTGCACCTCAGTCCAAACCTTCAGGGTATACTGGTGTTATCTATACAATACATAAAAACCAATAGTCTCGCTAAAAATCGAGAACGGATGGGATGATTTGGCTCATTTTGGTTTTGAATTATTTCTGGAAGTCCCGGGAAGGTTTAAGAGGTGAGTAAATATTAAAAAAAATGGTTGAAATAATATAGTAAAACAACAATTTCGGTTTCCCTTAGAAACTATTACTACCTGTCCAACCTTTTGATGTTCATCCCATCGTTAAGAAATCAAAAATTTAAAAGAATACTTTTGATTTTTTTTTGTCATTTGACATTGACAACCAACAATTTCTGATCGCTACTATTATATTTTACGGACTTTAGTGGGAAGATTGTGTTGGTTGATCCTTAGGACTAGTGTGGCGGCTAGTGGGATAAAGAAGACTAATCCGTTTCATCGCCTATGATTAAGTTCTGCTAACTTACTAGACACATGGTTGCTTATAAATTTTGTTCCATTTCAGGCATCGTGAAACAGCTTCAACAGATCCAGGCAAGAAATTAAAATAATGAGATATTGGAAGAATCTGTATAAAATGAAAACAACATGTGACGTGAGACGAGAAAGCGCAGACTAAAATGAACAAAATAAAAACTGCGATTATTACTATACTTTCTGAGAAAAGAAAAATGTGAAAAACAAGTCTAAAGCGAACATTGTTCTCTTCTCGTGGGCGTCGTTGGAGACAACTAAGAAACAATTTTAAAAGGAAGGGCAGTATCTTCTCTGCACCATTTTATTCGACATGCCTACTTATTGTACATCAGTATATAGGGTGTGTGCGTGTGTAGTATATAATATAGCAGATCGAATAAAATTACTTCCGACTGTGTATATCGTCGCTTATGTCATATATAATAGTATTTCTACCCAAATATTGCAGTGTTTAATCCTAAAATGCACACCTTTATTTTTTTTAAGGATGGGAAATTATCAAATTACTTCTTCCGCTCTGGGCGGAGCGAAAGGGGGTGTCAGACTCTTACTAACTAAAACTTCCGTCCAAGCGGGGCAGACCTCCACCGTATTCCTCACCTTGTCTTCCAGGCGATCCGTACAGTGTTGACACCCGGACGAGTTTTCCTACCAAATCCGAAGCAGGAACTTCCCGAAACATCCGTGTCCGGTGAGTAACTGCGTCAGGAGTAAAGTGAGGATGCTGTCGCGCCTCTCCAACCACTCCTCAAAGAGGGTACTTATTGCCACAATGGTGGTGTGTGTTAAGAGATCCTGCGCTGTAACGCAAGTGTAAATGTTCATAAGGTACAATATTCAAATAAATATATACGAAACGAGGAGTTTTAGGTAACTGTCCAGTTTACTGGCCAGTTTATACGAGAAGTTTTATAAAGTTGTCCCATGACATAGGGGATAAGCCTATCTGCCATCAAAACTATCAACTAACTATTTCACCTTTAATTAACATGCACGACTGCAAGTCTGCTTAAAGATTAGCATCATGAAAGCTAGTTTTGTCGAAAACATAGTTTTCAATACAACGCCACTTGAAAACTGGGCCTAACACTAATAAAGGTGGCAAAGCTGTTTACAGTCTCTTCCCGAACACAGTTTTGTAATCCTTGGCGGGTTCGTGTGCTTGCCCTGAATACAAATTAGGTAAAGGGTAAAGGTGTATTATTGGTCAGGCAGATTTCCTCGTACGTGATCAGGTAACTTAATATAGTGGCGAATACTAAGTGTTTTTCCGTGTGAGCTTACTATATAGAGAGGATACTTAGAGGTTTGGTAACGGGTCAATTAAAAGACCCAACGCATTATTGCCGGTGTTAATGTGGGTCGCTTGCGAGGGTCGTTCCTTGCTTTAGTTAAGTAGGTGAATTCATTTTACAGAAGGGGAATTCACACTTTCAAAATATAAATCGTCGAGACAAAGAACTCTTATGGTCAAGTCCACATGTGCGTACATGCTCGAAGTGTTTATGTTCATTCGATGAAGACCGAACGTACGGACCATTAAGTTAGGACGTATTGCTCGAAATCGAACCAAAATATTGGAAAAGCCAGATTTACGTGGCTTAGTTTATGTTTGGTGATACTTGCCTATCCAACATCGACGTACATACGTGTCTCTATCAGGCGTACTTTCAGAAGCAGGTATCTGGTGACGATAGTTTCGTCTGTCACTTCATCCTACAACAAGTTTATCAATGTGACTACACGACAATGTTATCGCGGAGATTCCATGAGCAAAACGTTATCTCGCGGCGATTGACTCGTTCGTATATGTAGGTGGCGCCTTATGTACCAAGGGTACGTACAATAAGGTTTCAACGACTAAACGGTTAATACTGTAAAGAAAATTGTTATTGCACGGCCAATATGGAAGATGGAGGAAGAATTTAATGGTAAGGAAGGGAAATGAAAATCAGAAAAGCGGGTCAGTCCCAGATACTTTCAGAAATCAAATTAAATATTAATAGATACGTTAGTTACCTATTACGGTGTGAAAAATAAAAGTAATTAAACCTTTTTTAGGGATCTTATCCCATTTACATACATATACATATTTATAGTATAATATAGAAATCGAATTGAATTCGGGTTTGAAAATTTATTTTGACGTCTCACTTCAAAAGCAATTTTTACAGAAAGTAAATTGTTAATAATGATTTATACACTTACACGAGAACTTCCTCTACATAATATTTTACAAAAAATCGATATATGTGTATCGTGTCAGAACTATTATGCCAATCAATCAATTTCTGGCCATCGCACGTAGGTACGTGTAAACAGCAGTAACACTCGTATTGTTTGCACTGTAATGACACGTCTCGCTCCGAACGGAAATATCTGTTCACCTTGAGAAGATGGATGACACAGAATGGACATGATTGAGTTTAATGTTTAAGCTATCGTTATACGTAAGAATTCGATGGCATACATTTTTATTTGAATACTAGCGACCCGCCCCGGCTCCGCACGGGTGCAATGCTGATACTAAATCTCTACTATATTATGCATGTATCAAACATAGAAACTTTCCTCTTGAATCAATCTATTTATTTAAAAAATCGCATCAAAATACGTTGCGTAGTTTTAAAGATGTAAGCATACATAGGGACCGAGAGACAGCGGGAAGTGACTTTGTTTTATACTATATAGTGATTAATATGGTTATACCACATGGTGTGCTTTAAGAATAAAAAAGCATTGTAATACAAATGAAAAGAATTTCATATAATAAAACCATTATAATATAATATCGTATAGCATGATATCTTTCTTGAAAGAGATTTCGAAGTTGTGAAACGAAGTCAACCTCAAATGGATCCAATTGAGTAAAAGAAAACAATGTATATAATACAGACCCTGTGAAAAAAAATACACTTTTATTTATGTAACCTACATTTTATAAAAGTGTTATCGTACGTAAATGATATACATATATATTTTCCTTTGCTCTTCTCCTGCGGTAACAAGACAGCTAAGTATTTTGATCTTAGCGATATACAAGATTGATTTTTCTAGTAGATGTGGATAGCCAAATCTGAAACTATGGGGAATGGTGAATAATACTCAAGGGAGTCTTAGGTTCAATTTTGACGCAAACGAAAACTGCAACATTTGGTTTTTGAAAATTTCACATTCCTAGCGAGGAATTGAATAAGTTGATTTTGAAAAGAATAGTACTTATGAGGATTTAGGGAAGTAATGATTTAAGGATACTAAAGGAAATACCTAATAGTAATAAAATATCAAATTATTTATTAATCGTATGGTTTTATCTCAGAGGTATATTGGTTTTTCAACATGATACAATTAGTTTTCATGAAAATCGAACACGAAATTCGCAATTCCTTAATATTTTGGATTTGATCATCCACAACCTCTTGGAAAATTCACCCTGTAAGTATATGTTCATACGACCATATGTCTGTTATTGTGACACAAATATTAAGTAACGTCAAGATCACAGAACAGATGGTCAAGATCATATTTATTTTGGATCAGTTTGTATGCTGCTACTAGCTTTAGTAAAATCCCGCTTACATTCAATGGCTTCGAAGATAATTCTATTACTCATATAATTCGATACATAAAAGAGCCTAATACTAACTAATTTGATCAGAACCATTTAGCTTATTAAGCATAAAATAGTAATTACGTTTATTGCTGTAATGTCGAGCAAAAATATACCAATATAAACGCTCTTCACGATAATTAGTCCAGTAATTAATTCATCATAAACAAAATAATGTAATATGTTACAAAGTCGGCGAACTTTCTCAATTTTCGACTTATAATACTGAACCTCTCATTAATAACAATGAATATTTTATACTTTTATTCGATACCGCCTAACGGCACTAATTAAAGGTAACTTTTAAAGGATTTTTGTGTTGTTGCTCATAAAATATTACTCTAGTAAAACGTTCTTTTTTGGTTTAATAAAACAAGTTCCATTACTTACATTAGTTCTAATTAACGCTTGTTTATATTTTTATTAGAGATGAGATATACCTGCCATTCTCCATACCCGGCCTTTAAGGTATGGGTATCACTAAATACCTGGTACAAATACCAGGTATCAAAATACTTCTAAGTATTTGGGTGTGGTAGGATTTCGATAAGTAAACGTATGCGATAAGTATGGTATGCCTCCAATATAATGTAGGTACGATGTTTCAAGTACCTATACGTAATTATGCATTATGAGATATGAAATCTTTCCTTCCTACTTTACCAGGCTTAGGACTGTCGCAAAACTTACAACTGACGCAAAAAAATCAAAACATTGTCGACCTAAGTACCACTAGACAACGTAAACATTCAAACACGTAATAATATTCCCTAACATAAACAAACTAAGGAACTCTTTCACGTCGTGACAAAAAAATGTAATTATGCTATTATGTTCCTTATGCACGTAAAAATAAGTACCCATTTTGTCTAACTAAATTAAATCAACCGAATGTTCATAAAGCACGAATGACGTTTCGGGTCCCTTCGTAAGCTGTCGGGTAGCTTCGGGTTGCTTCGGCGTACCGAACTACCGATAAAACTGGGCGCAACCTTGTGGTAGCGGTTCGTATCGTACTATGCGTCTGACGTCATACCTTCAAGGTATTTACCCAGTATTTCGGTCCGTACCCGGTCTATGTACTGGGAAGCACATACTTGGTATATATACCTCTACCAGTATATACGTCTCATCTCTAATTTTTATATCTACCTCAATTGTTTTAACATAAAACGTCGAAACTTCATACAGTAAACTGGTGTTGAGGGTTACTAGTACACTTGAATAAAAAGTCCTCTCTTGAAAGAAAGATGCCTCTAAATACTAAATGTTTACTAAGAAAAATTTGCAGATACGTGTATTACGGCGGCTATGGGAATTGCTGGTACGAGGACATCTACCAAGAAACCATACTTTACCAGCTGTACAGTATCATAACGTTCTCTATATACACCACAATGATTTTCCTCGAAAACGTGGCGGCCTTGTTCGGGAGTTTCCCAGAAGTGGAGAAGAACTCGTCAGTCATGTTTTCTGCTATACACAATATTGTTCTAACGAAGATGTTTCTTCTCTACTATCATAAAAAATCTATAAGGAAATTAAACTACGAAATGGCTACGGTTGGAGCGAAGTTTGAAGAGGAATATGTGATGAAGAAACAATACCGTAAAGTGACAGTCGGTATCTGGTTGTACGTCATATCTGTGTACCTGTCGCTCGCAGCGTATGGCATCGAGAGCGCCAGGAGGGCGATCGTGGAAGGTTTGTTTTTGTATTTACTTGTACGATTTTCATAACTTTATGCCCTTACATATCTAAGTTTGCTTTATCGACTTGTATGCCAACAAAATATCAAATGATTTTTTTTCTACTTGTACTAATATTTTACCCTTTATGAACTTCGTTTACGACTACGCTCTGTTAAGTTATGCGTATCTACGGGTTACTGCATTTCATCACCCTTATTATTGCTATGCAGCCAGCTTAAAGTCACGTTCATGGTATCATCCGGGTAGCCAGATCAACGATAATCATAAATTCTCGACTTTATCCGTTCCTTTTCAGGGACCCCTTTTTATACCGTGGTCACATATTTACCGGTTTACGATGACAATTCAGTCGCGGCATTGATTTTCCGAATATTCTTCTACATAACATGGTTGTACATGATGTTGCCGATGATGTCGGCTGACTGCATGCCAATCACGCACTTGATCACCATCACTCACAAGTTTATTACTCTGTGCAATCATTTTGAACGAATACGGACCGAGTTTGATGCGAATATAAAAGTAATGAACAAAAGGGAGGCTATAGACACACTAAAAGCTGGATGTTTGGAAGGTATTCGGATGCATCAGAAACTTCTATAGTAAGTTCTTTTGTTTAACTTTTGTTATTGTATTATTCAGCGCACCTATTGTTCGTACAAGAAATAAACAGGATTTACGGACGACGTAACGAATGATTCTAGGATAGAATTGTAGCTTTGTTTTCATGTAAGTACATATATTTTATCGATACAATAGAAGAAAACGCTGGTACACAAAGAAATGAATTGAAAACGTAGAGCACTTTATAATATTATTGGTAAATAAATATTCTAATGGAGCTGAAAAGTGTTATTGAAACTAGCAAAGATAAACTGGAAAAAAACGCTTTCGGAAAAATCACGTTTATTTAATTCCAAATAAACAACACACTTGGCGCTATAAGCGACAGCAATAAAAGTGTTATAACAAAAATGAAAAATCCCATTGGCCATTTCTAAAACCATCAGCAGTTTCCAGAAAATTGTATGTTTTTGTAACGAAATTGACAATTTTATTTGAATTTAGCCGAGAGTTTTTTGTGGATGGCTTCATGTATTATTCTTGTTTAGTTTAGCAGACGAGATACATCGTGTTTTCGGAATAATAATGTCACTCCAAGTGTGTGAAAGTTCCGCCGTCGCCGTGTTACTTTTGCTGCGTTTAGCGGTACGTAAGACCTTTTTAGTTGTGTCTTTTTACAAAGATATCTTTAGTTCGTCGAGTATGCTTATTTTTTGTCCTAGGTTCCAGTATTTTTCACTCAGTTTAGTGAAGTGAAACATTGAAGTTGATGTGTTGTCGTTGAGCTTATCACAGTTTGAAAATTGTATTACGCTTCATGTATGTATACGATTATACCATCAATACCATTGAATTATTAATTAATGCACCAATTTGTTGGTGCAATTCGGTGGTGTTAGTTAAGAAAACATAACCATAACTAAATTAACCTAGCACTGATTCCACAGATCAAATTAATGCAATAACTTTTGCACATTACAGCTGTCTCCACATCTGGATTTGACTAATGCTTTCATGACATATACGTTTGTCGGATCCCTCTTCTTACTATTGGCGCTTA
Source organism: Hecatera dysodea (assembly GCA_905332915.2). Lineage (NCBI taxonomy): Eukaryota > Metazoa > Arthropoda > Insecta > Lepidoptera > Noctuidae > Hecatera > Hecatera dysodea. Next base: position 11,248,568 of record HG995302.1, read on the forward strand.
ATTTGTGGAATGCAGGAGAGGTTACTTATCAGGTAAAAGTTTAAGCCGTCGTAACTAACATCATTTCAGAGATTTTTAAAAGAAAACAGCACGACGGATAGTAATATAAATCTTCAGTATTCAGGCATCCCACTGGGTTATATATTGGGCACCACTTTACCTACTGCATCAGAAAGGTTTATTGTAAGTATACAAAGGTTTATTCTAACACGAGAGCTTTATCCTGTCAATTTTAGCCAGACTATTGACTCGATACGAAATGGGTACGAATACATGCCCTGAATATTATATGAATTAGAAATAGCTTTCAGCGTAGAAACGTTTGGAGTAACGAATAACGATCTTACTCAGCTGTAATCTCTTGTAAATGAACCTCTGCTTTTAAATGTACGTTTCCATTTCGTATATTACTTGGAGTCTTTGTAGTTTTAATACAGATACTTTATGAAATGAGTGGGTTTTAATTCAAAATGATATCGTTCTAGAATTTGAGAACATAAAGCAGAATGCACTCTCCATTTAGTTATCAGTTCGCTTTTTATACTGTTTTTTTTTATTTACTAAGGGCGAGGTTTTTATCAGTAGTGAAATCAACCAGAAAACACGAGTGGAGAGTTCCATATTCGATATTTCACAAAAATTACGATGCATAGTGCAGTCTCCAGACGTTAACCGGTCCAAAACACACAAACTGAAGTCACGTAAAGTTACATAAGTACTGCGAGTATTTTTGTGTGCGCGGTACCTTGTGACGTCTCGTGGGGGCAACACGTGAGCCACATGCATCTGTTCATCTCGCCTCGACGAGTCTTGTCGCTGGTATATTTCACTTTAATGTGTATAGACTACAGTGCTGGTTGTTTATATGGCACATTCAGTTTAAGAAGGAGACCGCCACAACGTGGAGCGTGATGGACACAACGATTCTGAAGTTATAGTATTTTTTAAATCATTCGATTTGCCTAGGCTTTCCCAACTTTTTCGGGGTGAGATTCCATTATTTGAGATTACAGTTGAATACCAATTTTTACATAGAGCGATTGCTTCCATTGGCGTAATTCATCATCTGCCTAGCCTTTTTCCCCAATTACATTGGGGTCGGCTTACAGTCAAACCGGATTGAGCTGACTACCAGTATTTTACGTGGAGCGGCTGCCTACCAGACCTCCACAACCCATTAACTGGGTAATACGGTACTCCTTGGCAAGACTGGTATCAGATTTTCTGGCTTCTGACAGTCCGTAACGACTATCAAAGATAAACAAATGACAGCCGGGACCAACGGCTTAACATGCTTTCCGAGGCACGAAGGAAACTCGGTATGTTAAGATGGTCATCCATCCACAGACCAACCTTGGCTAGCGTTGCTTAACCTTGAATATCAACCCGTGCGGCTGTTATTCTTTAGCCACGAGCTCCATTGGCGTAATTAAATGTCATAATTCCCTTAGAAAGTTTGTCAGATTGGTTTTGAAACTCAATGTATCATAGTAGCGTTTTATTGTGTTCTAGGCATCCTTGCTATCAAATGCTATATTCTACAACTGTGGCTGGCATTTTTACGAGCTCGAAAAGGATTTTCAGCGTGATATTCGAAGTCTCGCCCTCATTGGTTGTACGCAGGCGCAGAAGCCACTGATCCTCAAAGCGTTTAGGATTCAAGATTTGTCTTACGAAACTTTCGTATCGGTAAGATAACAAAAAAAATTGTAGTTGCTATAGGTGTACATATATATGGGATCGGGTGGGGTGAGTCATGTTGGCTGCGTGCACTGAATCCATTGAAAGAAAGAAAGGCACACAGAGATAGAAACAATGTAGGTATCAATAAAAGAAAACTTAATTCTAAAACAATAAAGGTGCAAACCCACGGAAAAGTCATGTGCTAAGCTTCGCTTTGCAAGAAAATGTGACGTCATTGAAACATGAGTGGCTTGCTCAAATATGGCGCTCACATAGCTCAACGCTGTCAACGCCATGCACGCTGTGCATGCGGTACACACTATACACGAATATTAACCCACGAATATGCACAACTGTATCGCCGCACCTGTGCGCCGCGGTGGGCCACGGTATAGTTATACATAGTTGTGGGTGTGTAGTGTATACTGTTGTACCAAGTTTTCAAACAAATTAATGAATGCAGCTAAAACGCGCCGCGTGCCCGTGCACAGCATGCGCCGCGGTGGGTTGCCTCTCTCTATTCCTGGAAGGACTTGCAAGAGGCCTTTGCCCAGCAGTGGAATAGCATGGGTTGACGAAAAAAGGTAGGTACCTACAGCTTGAAAAACAAACGTGAAATCCGTAGGTACAAAATTAAAGAGAATGATTGTATTATGCCAAGCTACGTAGATGATGTTTATTTTACAGCAACATTTCACAAAAAAAAAGAACGTTTTTCAGATGAGTTTTCAGCTAATTCGAGATTGGAAGTTGTAATGACAAACGTTTTTATTACAGGTAGCAAGAATGACGTACTCGGTATTTGCGGTGTTTTACCAAAGAGGCGAGTAATGTTATTTTAAGCAGCGGGTAATTTATGCGAAACCGTCAAATTGTGTAGATGTATATTTTAAAAACGAAAATTTTGTTATTCATACCGGGCCAAGCTTTGCTATGATTTTTGTTAACATATAGTTTATTTTGACCTCCATTCACTGCGTTTCAATGAATACACCTAAAAGCCATATAATTTCAAACCAAGTAAGTAGGTCTCTAGCAAACTGCTAACACCATTTTGTTCTTGACGCAATTGAAACAAATATTCACACCCTATTAACTGACTACTTAACACGTTAGACGGAGTTACGGAGTCTGAAAATTAGTATTCCCTTCTCAAAGGGTCCACATTATGCGCGGTAGGAAGTTTCGATAAATCCTCACATGGACCTCTAGGCATTTCTAACGGCATTCGACATCACACTTGAACGGCACAACTTAGTACTCTATACGAAAAGGTCGCATGCCTAATGTATTTAAATTAGTTTAAATTCCATTAGTTTCGATGAACAGTGAACTCTACTCTCTACGTGCTTATTAGGACTCCAATGAAATGTTAATTTATTGGTAAAAACCGGCTAATTGTGAGCTGGACTTGTTGCAGCGTTAACATGTCATGTTGTGACAAATGTTGTGAAATCACAATTAAGTTATGGGCTAGCCTAATAAAACATATGTATGTAACCAAATTGTCAATTGTCAGTAAACGAATAATTACTTATGTACTTGTCGTAAACATAAATCATTTTTATGTGAAACTGATGTGAAATTAAAATGTTCAGCTAGTGTTGTAAAAGTCAACGACTGTTTATGGTCAGTATAATAGCCAACTGTTTGGTTGGCTATTATCATACTGAAATACATTACGAACAACAACGAGAATTTTTAGCACATCAAATTGTAATTTGAGAGTTATGCAGAGAATATAATTCTGATGTGAAAAAGAATATCTATTTCATTGAAATATGATTAATCCATGCCCGCAACATTGGTAGTGGCACAGAATAATCAAAGAACGTTGGGAAAACTAGTATAGGTAGTATCCGTGAGTCGCTGAGCAGTGAGCAGTGGGAAAAAGTGAAAAGCGAATGAGGGTAAGGGGTCCACCCCACTCTTTTCGCTTTTATATGAAGTGCTTTACTGAGTAGCTTTTCACTGAAAAGCGAACTTCATAGGGATTTATTAAGTTTAAAACAACCAAAATCAGCCGAGGCTCTTAAAAACTGCATGATTATCCAAAAAAATTAAAATAGAAAAACTTGAGATTAAAAACTTGTACTTCAAAGTAATCAAATTAAATAAGATTTCATCAAATGCAAATAAATCAAATGCAGGGCTGACGCGCAATATGAGTTTATTAACAAAGTTTCAGGCACCTGTCGAAGGCGCCCCATTCACTTTTAAACAGATTATAAATTACGTTTTAATATTAATAGGCAATTCCTACTTAATATTCATCGGTTTACAAAGTTTTTTTTATTATTGATGAATAGTTTTTGGAATCCATGAGCAGTTTTATCTCGGATCTGGTATTTTTATAAAAAAATCATTGCTGATTTAAAAAAAAATCAGCAATGATTTTTTTCAACGAAAACAAAGTTACGAAACTTTATAGGTACTAAGTGCGTCCTTCCCCCTTTAATGTTGAAATAAATCCGATGCTTACTTTATAAAATAAACCTTGATTCAAAATTTCAACTTGGGACTTGTGACTTTATGTTGATAGTTGGGACAAACGACTTAAAAGCATAGAAGGATAAAAAATCAAAAATCAAAAATCAAAAGTCATTTATTCAAACTAGGCTGAGCGACAGCACTTTTTGAACGTCAAATTTTACATAAAGACAGTCCCCCAAAACGCCCACCCGTCACCACTTCCTAGTGTTTTAGCTGGGAAGAAGAAGTGGCGCAACAAACTCCCCAGCAACACATCTGTCTGTTGCGTTTTAAGAACTTGAATTTATACAATAGTATGCAAAGTCATTACATGCCAAAGGTAGGAAAAAAATCAATTATCCAACATGGAAATATTAAATCAATTCACTATAAAAACATTGTAAAAAAAGATTGACCTACATAGTCATAAAAAATTACACAAAACAAAAAAAAAAATATATATATATATATAAATGAACTCATATAACCTGTCATAAGCTAAATTATAGAGAAAGAACATGATAAATATGACATTGTCTTGCGTTCAACACAGCGACCAACTATCTTTGTCGTCTAAATAGTCATTAATAGAATAGTATGCCTTCGAACAAAGGTTAGATTTAACTTTAGCTTTAAATGAGTTAAAAGGCAGGTCAAGAAAAGAAAGCGGAAGTTTATTGTAAAAACGGATACCGAGCCCCACAAATGACTCATGGACCTTACGAAGTCGGTGGGAAGGAGCATGTAGCTTGTGCTTGTTTCTGGTGTTAAAGTTGTGGATGTCGCTCATTTTACAGTATAGATGTATATTTTGCCTAATATATAGAATGTTTGCAAAAATGAATTGAGATGCTACTGTAAGAATTCCAATGTCTTTAAAAAGTTCTCTTAATGAAACTCTAGGCCCTAGCTGATATATTGCTCGCACAGCACGTTTTTGTAAGACAAATACATTTTGTATATCAGCAGCTTTTCCCCACAGTAGAATACCGTAGGACATAACGCTATGGAAATAACTAAAATAGACTAACCGAGCTGTCTCAACGTCAGTATACTGTCTCACTTTCCTGACAGCGTATGCGGCAGAACTGAGCCTTCCCGATAAACTTGATATATGTGGGCCCCATTGTAGTTTGGAATCGACAGCAATTCCCAAAAAAACTGCCGAGTCCACAGTTTCAAGTACTTCGCCACTTAAGGTGATATTGGGTCCTAGATTTCTAACATTTGGTAAAGCAAACTTTATACATTTCGTTTTCTTGGCATTTAAAACTAGATTATTGGTCGTAAACCAATCCGTAACCATTGAGAGAGCGCTGTTTACGTTACTGAAATCTTGTCTATTCCTTTCTACTTTAAAAATAAGAGAGGTATCATCCGCGAACAATACTACGTCACAGATACCCTTTAAGAAAAATGGTAAGTCATTTATGTACACTAGAAACAAGAATGGACCCAGTATTGAGCCTTGAGGCACGCCTAAATGCACTGGTAGTCCGGAAGACTTCACGCCATTGATATCCACACATTGGAACCTATTATGTAAATATGAATCAATTACGTTAAGAGCATCGCTTTGGAGACCGTAATAACGTAGTTTACGCAAAAGCGTGTCATGGTTTACGCAATCGAAAGCTTTGGAGAGATCACAGAAAACTCCAATTGCATTTTGCGAGTTCTCCCATGCATTAAATATGTGTTTCAGGAGAGCAACACCCGCATCTGTAGTCGAACGTCCTTTTGTAAAGCCGTACTGTTCGTTATGGAGTAGTTTATTTAAATTAAAATGTTTTAACAACTGCTTAAGTATTAACTTTTCAAATATTTTGCTAAAAGCAGGTAAGATGGAGATAGGCCGGAAGTTGCCAATGTCATTTTTATTACCTGATTTAAATAAAGGTATGACTTTACTACTCTTCATGAGATCAGGAAAAGTTCCTAAATCCACGCATTTATTAAAAGTAAAAGCAAGATAGGGCGCTACTATGTCTATTATATTACTCAAAAGTTTAATGGAAATGCCCCAATAATCACCTGTGTTTTTAGATTTAAGTGTATTGAAAACGTTAACTACATCAAGTGGTGTTACGTGCTCAAAACTAAATAATTGATTACACTTAGGCACACTACTATGTAAAAGATTTTCAGCGTTAGAAGGGGACGAATTCAAGGAGCGAGTTGTAGTAATAGGTATACTGGAAAAAAAACTCATTAAATACCTGAGCTACGTCAGCAGGTTTACTTACTAATTTGTTGTCGACTATGATCTCTAACTGATTTTCTCGTTTAACCGACTTGCCCGTTTCATTGTTAATTATTTTCCAAGTGGCTTTTACTTTATTGTTAGATTTTTTAATTGTCTCGCTTAAAAAATTTGATTTAGCAACAACGCAAATCTTTTTATATAATTTAGAATATTTTTTAACGTACTCTAAAAAAGGGGTATCAAACCTGTATCTTTTAAAACCATATAACTCGTACAATCTCGCTCTACTTTTATATATACCTGCAGTAGCCCATTGGTTGAAACCAACAGAGGTACCCGTAATGTTTACAGTTTTAGGCTTAAACGTGGAATGGTACTCTTTTTGCACAACATCAAAAAGGGCTCCATAGATTTTATTAGGGTCCTCATGTGCTATCAAAGATGGTGTAATTTTGCTAGCTATATTATTTTTAAACTTACTGCATCGACTAGCTGTATAGGGCCTGCATTCAATTTTATGCGGCTTTTTGCTTAATGGCATAGGAAAGCTAACTAATAGGCCACAGTGGTCAGAAGTTAAATCGCTTAAAACTAATTTATTTTCGGCATCACAATTACTAAAGATATTATCTAGACAAGTCGATGAAGATGCCGTGATCCTAGTTGGTTCATGAAATAAGTTATCTAAGTTATAAGACTTAAATAGATTCAGAAGTCTAACACTTAATGGAGTAACTTCTAAAATATTAACATTAAAATCTCCACATAAAATTATACTTTTATTACTTGATTTTAATTTATTAAGTGTATCTTCCATTACCGATTCGAAAAGACCAAAATCACCAGAGGGCGGTCGATAAACGCAAATTATAACGTATCGCTCGAGTTCAACACAAGACAACTCAACAGTGCGTTCGACCGAAAGATTAACTACATCTAAACGTTGTTTACATTTCAATTTGTTTGAAACAAGGACTAATGATCCACCGCGGATGGCATGTTTTCTCACAAACGCACTTTGTACGGTATAGTAATTATCATTGATATAATCTACTTCATGTTCTTTCAACCAATGCTCAGTTAAACATAACACCTGAACATCATAGTTCTCTATAAATAAACTTAACTCCAGTTCCTTGCCGGACAGACCCTGCATATTTTGATGTACAATATTCAACATATGCGGCTTTTCCATTGTCGAGTTCAATAGTTTAAACTACTACTTGTGTCAATAAAAATGTTAGTATCATTACTAACAGTATGCGTTGGTACACCACATGTACCGGTGTCACACTGTATACTGAATGCTAAAAGATTAGCAATATGTCTCCTACAACTAGGTGGTAAATACATCTTACGATTAGTCAGTTTGTAATCAGTAATAAATTGATTACAATCAAAATATAAAATAGCATCACTATGATGACAGGTCCTATTATAAATGAGCATATTTAAATCAAAAATGTACCTGTTTTGCTCCTCAGATAAATATTGAGAATAAGGCAAGGCACAGAAAATAAATTTACAATTATTGGTCTCACTTAGATGTAGCATTAAATTGAGACATTTGATTATGTCTTTTTTACTTACAGATAAACTATCCCCAAATAGTAATATGACAGTTGAGTTGGGATTTATTTTTGACAATTTAATATACCTAATTAATTGGCTAAAGCTGGCGCCGGGTAAACAATTATTTATTACATAATGTGACGAACACTGATTAAATACACTACCAAAACCTTGTCCAAATTTGTCAGAAAATATATATGTTGTGTTAATCAAGTTATTTGTATTAATGCTATTATTATCAATACTACTATTATCAGGCTGAGCTAACGAGGAAGTGGGTGAAACATGCTGAGGTAGTGGTGCTTGGGAGCAAGCACAGTCACAAGTGAGATTATTTGTCAGTGACTCGTACCTCTCTGCATTGTATGTTACCAGATCCACCAACTCATTAGCCTCCTGCAAGCGCTTGCTCAGATCTAGTTGAGAAGCCTCATATTTACTAAAGATATCCTTCAGAGTTTGTTCCCTAACAAATAGTTCTTCCTGAAGGCGCTGAGTGTCATTTTCATACATATGTTTACATAAATCTAATTCTTGACTACTATTTTTTAACTCTAACATTAAATTTATATTTTTTTGCCTCAGTTTTAAATTTAATTTGTTGACTTTTTGCTGTTTTAATGATTTATGTATTTTTCTAATAAATCTATTAATTTTAATATATTTTTTAATTTTATTATGGCCGTTTATTATATTGCATTTGGTAATGGTATCATTAGTTAAATCTATTGTAACCATTGGTTCTACACAAATTGGACCGGACCCGCTACCAACCAACTCATCATAAAGGCTGCTGGTCTTCGCAGATTCTTCACTGGCTTTAAGTGCTTCCAGGTGCGTAATAGTGTTGTGGGCCCTGCTTAACTCTGATTCCAGCTCAGATATGCGTCTTAAAGCCAGTTCGTGTGTGTCACTACAATGCTGGAAATTTGACACAAGTTGACGGAGCTGTTGATGCTGGTCCATTATGTCCATATGCTGAATGTGTAGTTCAGCCAAC